>OU452311.1:16234365-18634365 GCA_911728475.2 Pterostichus madidus | reverse complement strand
TGATATTTAAGCCAGAAAACTAAAATACTCGTTTCTTGTTACTGAAAAATTAAAACATCGTTACTCCTCAGCAAAAAATGTTAGGATCAAACTTATTTAGAATAATCTAATATACAAATAAAGTTACTCAGGGATATTCTTTCAATTTAATTTTAACGTGATATTTAAGCGATATATCTAAAATAATCTTTTCTAGTTCCAGAAAAATTAAAACATCGTTGCTAATCAGGAAAAAATTCTAGAATCAAACTTATGAAAAAAAATCTAATAAACAAATAAAGTTACTCAGGGATATTCTTACAATTTAATTTTATCGTGATATTTAAGCGAGAAATCTAAAATATTCGTTTCTAGTTCCAGAAAAATTAAAACATCGTTACTCCTCAGGAAAAAATGCTAGAATCAAACTTATTTAGAATAATCGAATATACAAATAAAGTTACTCAGGGATATTCTTACAATTTAATTTTATCGTGATATTTAAGCCAGAAAACTAAAATACTCGTTTCTTGTTACAGAAAAATTAAAACATCGTTACTCCTCAGGAAAAAATGTTAGGATCATACTTATTTAGAATAATCTAATATACAAATAAAGTTAATCAGGGATATTCTTACAATTTAATTTTAACGTGATATTTAAGCGAGAAATCTAAAATAATCTTTTCTAGTTCCAGAAAAATTAAAACATCGTTACTCCTCAAGAAAAAAAGCTAGAATCAAACTTATTTAGAATAATCTAATATACAAATAAAGTTACTCAGGGATATTCTTACAATTTAATTTTATCGTGATATTTAAGCGAGAAAACTAAAATATTCGTTTCTAATTACAGAATAATAAAAACCTCGTTACTCCTCAGCAAAAAATGCTAGAATCAAACTTATTTAGAATAAACTAATATACAAATAAAGTTACTCAGGGATATTCTTACAATTTAATTTTATCGTGATATTTAAGCCAGAAAACTAAAATACTCGTTTCTTGTTACAGAAAAATTAAAACATCGTTACTCCTCAGGAAAAAATGTTAGGATCAAACTTATTTAGAATAATCTAATATACAAATAAAGTTACTCAGGGATATTCTTTCAATTTAATTTTAACGTGATATTTAAGCGATATATCTAAAATAATCTTTTCTAGTTCCAGAAAAATTAAAACATCGTTGCTAATCAGGAAAAAATTCTAGAATCAAACTTATGAAAAAAAATCTAATAAACAAATAAAGTTACTCAGGGATATTCTTACAATTTAATTTTATCGTGATATTTAAGCGAGAAATCTAAAATATTCGTTTCTAGTTCCAGAAAAATTAAAACATCGTTACTCCTCAGGAAAAAATGCTAGAATCAAACTTATTTAGAATAATCTAATATACAAATAAAGTTACTCAGGGATATTCTTACAATTTAATTTTATCGTGATATTTAAGCCAGAAAACTAAAATACTCGTTTCTTGTTACAGAAAAATTCAAACATCGTTACTCCTCAGGAAAAAATGTTAGGATCATACTTATTTAGAATAATCTAATATACAAATAAAGTTACTCAGGGATATTCTTACAATTTAATTTTAACGTGATATTTAAGCGAGAAATCTAAAATAATCTTTTCTAGTTCCAGAAAAATTAAAACATCGTTACTCCTCAGGAAAAAATTCTAGAATCAAACTTATGAAGAATAATCTAATATACAAATAAAGTTACTCAGGGATATTCTCACAATTTAATTTTATCGTGATATTTATGTGAGAAAACTAAAATATTCGTTTCTAGTTCCAGTAAAATTAAAACAACGTTACTCCTCAGGAAAACATGCTAGAGTCAAACTTATTAAGAAAAATCTAATACACAAATAAAGCTACTCAGGGATATTCTTACAATTTAATTTTATCGTTATATTTAAGCGAGAAAACTAAAATAATCGTTTCTAGTTCCAGAAAAATTAAAACATCGTTACTCCTCAGGAA
This sequence comes from Pterostichus madidus, assembly GCA_911728475.2. Lineage (NCBI taxonomy): Eukaryota > Metazoa > Arthropoda > Insecta > Coleoptera > Carabidae > Pterostichus > Pterostichus madidus. The sequence continues at coordinate 18,632,395 of OU452311.1, read as the reverse complement.
AATATGTTAGGATCATACTTATTTAGAATAATCTAATATACAAATAAAGTTACTCAGGGATTTTCTTACAATTTAATTTTATCGTGATATTTAAGCGAGAAACTAAAATATTCGTTTCTAATTACAGAATATTAAAAACCTCGTTACTCTTTGGGAAAAAATGCTAGAATCAAACTTATTTAGAATAAACTAATATACAAATAAAGTTACTCAGGGATATTCTTACAATTTAATTTTATCGTGATATTTAAGCGAGAAATCTAAAATATTCGTTTCTAGTTCCAGTAAATTAAAACATCGTTACTCCTCAGGAAAACATGCTAGAATCAAACTTATTAATAAAATCTAATATACAAATAAAGTTACTCAGGGATATTCTTACAATTTAATTTTATCGTGATATTTAAGCGAGAAAACTAAAATATTCGTTTCTAATTACAGAATAATAAAAACCTCGTTACTCCTCAGCAAAAAATGCTAGAATCAAACTTATTTAGAATAAACTAATATACAAATAAAGTTACTCAGGGATATTCTTACAATTTAATTTTATCGTGATATTTAAGCCAGAAAACTAAAATACTCGTTTCTTGTTACTGAAAAATTAAAACATCGTTACTCCTCAGCAAAAAATGTTAGGATCAAACTTATTTAGAATAATCTAATATACAAATAAAGTTACTCAGGGATATTCTTTCAATTTAATTTTAACGTGATATTTAAGCGATATATCTAAAATAATCTTTTCTAGTTCCAGAAAAATTAAAACATCGTTGCTAATCAGGAAAAAATTCTAGAATCAAACTTATGAAAAAAAATCTAATAAACAAATAAAGTTACTCAGGGATATTCTTACAATTTAATTTTATCGTGATATTTAAGCGAGAAATCTAAAATATTCGTTTCTAGTTCCAGAAAAATTAAAACATCGTTACTCCTCAGGAAAAAATGCTAGAATCAAACTTATTTAGAATAATCTAATATACAAATAAAGTTACTCAGGGATATTCTTACAATTTAATTTTATCGTGATATTTAAGCCAGAAAACTAAAATACTCGTTTCTTGTTACAGAAAAATTAAAACATCGTTACTCCTCAGGAAAAAATGTTAGGATCATACTTATTTAGAATAATCTAATATACAAATAAAGTTAATCAGGGATATTCTTACAATTTAATTTTAACGTGATATTTAAGCGAGAAATCTAAAATAATCTTTTCTAGTTCCAGAAAAATTAAAACATCGTTAAACCTCAAGAAAAAAAGCTAGAATCAAACTTATTTAGAATAATCTAATATACAAATAAAGTTACTCAGGGATATTCTTACAATTTAATTTTATCGTGATATTTAAGCGAGAAAACTAAAATATTCGTTTCTAATTACAGAATAATAAAAACCTCGTTACTCCTCAGCAAAAAATGCTAGAATCAAACTTATTTAGAATAAACTAATATACAAATAAAGTTACTCAGGGATATTCTTACAATTTAATTTTATCGTGATATTTAAGCCAGAAAACTAAAATACTCGTTTCTTGTTACAGAAAAATTAAAACATCGTTACTCCTCAGGAAAAAATGTTAGGATCAAACTTATTTAGAATAATCTAATATACAAATAAAGTTACTCAGGGATATTCTTTCAATTTAATTTTAACGTGATATTTAAGCGATATATCTAAAATAATCTTTTCTAGTTCCAGAAAAATTAAAACATCGTTGCTAATCAGGAAAAAATTCTAGAATCAAACTTATGAAAAAAAATCTAATAAACAAATAAAGTTACTCAGGGATATTCTTACAATTTAATTTTATCGTGATATTTAAGCGAGAAATCTAAAATATTCGTTTCTAGTTCCAGAAAAATTAAAACATCGTTACTCCTCAGGAAAAAATGCTAGAATCAAACTTATTTAGAATAATCTAATATACAAATAAAGTTACTCAGGGATATTCTTACAATTTAATTTTATCGTGATATTTAAGCCAGAAAACTAAAATACTCGTTTCTTGTTACAGAAAAATTCAAACATCGTTACTCCTCAGGAAAAAATGTTAGGATCATACTTATTTAGAATAATCTAATATACAAATAAAGTTACTCAGGGATATTCTTACAATTTAATTTTAACGTGATATTTAAGCGAGAAATCTAAAATAATCTTTTCTAGTTCCAGAAAAATTAAAACATCGTTACTCCTCAGGAAAAAATTCTAGAATCAAACTTATGAAGAATAATCTAATATACAAATAAAGTTACTCAGGGATATTCTCACAATTTAATTTTATCGTGATATTTATGTGAGAAAACTAAAATATTCGTTTCTAGTTCCAGTAAAATTAAAACAACGTTACTCCTCAGGAAAACATGCTAGAGTCAAACTTATTAAGAAAAATCTAATACACAAATAAAGCTACTCAGGGATATTCTTACAATTTAATTTTATCGTTATATTTAAGCGAGAAAACTAAAATAATCGTTTCTAGTTCCAGAAAAATTAAAACATCGTTACTCCTCAGGAAAATATGTTAGGATCATACTTATTTAGAATAATCTAATATACAAATAAAGTTACTCAGGGATTTTCTTACAATTTAATTTTATCGTGATATTTAAGCGAGAAACTAAAATATTCGTTTCTAATTACAGAATATTAAAAACCTCGTTACTCTTTAGGAAAAAATGCTAGAATCAAACTTATTTAGAATAAACTAATATACAAATAAAGTTACTCAGGGATATTCTTACAATTTAATTTTATCGTGATATTTAAGCGAGAAATCTAAAATAATCTTTTCTAGTTCCAGAAAAATTAAAACATCGTTACTCCTCAGGAAAAAATGCTAGAATCAAACTTATCAAAAAAAATCTAATATACAAATAAAGTTACTCTGGGATATTCTTACAATTTAATTTTATCGTGATATTTAAGCCAGAAAACTAAAATACTCGTTTCTTGTTACAGAAAAATTAAAACATCGTTACTCCTCAGGAAAAAATTCTAGAATCAAACTTATTAAAAAAAATCTAATAAACAAATAAAGTTACTCAAGGATATTCTTACAATTTAATTTTATCGTGATATTTAAGCGAGAAATCTAAAATATTCGTTACAAGCTCCAGAAAAATTAAAACATCGTTACTCCTCAGGAAAAAATGCTAGAATCAAACTTATTTAGAATAATCTAATATACAAATAAAGTTACTCAGGGATATTCTTACAATTTAATTTTATCGTGATATTTAAGCGAGAAATCTAAAATATTCGTTACCAGCTCCAGAAAAATTAAAACATCGTTACTCTTCAGGAAAAAATGCTAGAATCAAACTTATTAAGAATAATCTAATATACAAATAAAGTTACTCAGGGCTAGTCTTACAATTTAATTTTATCGTGATATTTAAGCGAGAAAACTAAAATATTCGTTTCTAATTACAGAATATTAAAAACCTCGTTACTCTTTAGGAGAAAATGCTAGAATCAAACTTATTTAGAATAAACTAATATACAAATAAAGTTACTCAGGGATATTCTTACAATTTAATTTTATCGTGATATTTAAGCGAGAAATCTGAAATAATCTTTTCTAGTTCCAGAAAAATTAAAACATCGTTACTCCTCAGGAAAAAATGCTAGAATCAAACTTATTAAAAAAAATTTAATATACAAATAAAGTTACTCTGGGATATTCTTACAATTTAATTTTATCGTTATAGTTAAGCGAGAAAACTAAAATATTCTTTTCTAGTTCCAGAAAAATTAAAACATCGTTACTCCTCAAGAAAAAAAGCTAGAATCAAACTTATTTAGAATAATCTAATATACAAATAAAGTTACTCAGGGATATTCTTACAATTTAATTTTAACGTGATATTTAAGCGAGAAATCTAAAATAATCTTTTCTAGTTCCAGAAAAATTAAAACATCGTTACTCCTCAGGAAAAAATGCTAGAATCAAACTTATTTAGAAAACTCTAATATACAAATAAAGTTACTCAGGGATATTCTTACAATTTAATTTTATCGTGATATTTAAGCGAGAAATCTAAAATAATCTTTTCTAGTTCTAGAAAAATTAAAACATCGTTACTACTCAGGAAAAAATTCTAGAATCAAACTTATTAAAAAAAATTTAATAAACAAATAAAGTTACTCAGGGATATTCTTACAATTTAATTTTATCGTGATATTTAAGCGAGAAATCTAAAATATTCGTTACTAGCTCCAAAAAAATTAAAACATCGTTACTCTTCAGGAAAAAATGCTAGAATCAAACTTATTAAGAATAATCTAATATACAAATAAAGTTACTCAGGGCTAATCTTACAATTTAATTTTATCGTGATATTTATGTGAGAAAACTAAAATATTCGTTTCTAGTTCCAGTAAATTAAAACATCGTTACTCCTCAGGAAAACATGCTAGAATCAAACTTATTAAAAAAAATTAATATACAAATAAAGTTACTCAGGGAAATTCTTACAATTTAATTTTATCGTTATATTTAAGCGAGAAAACTAAAATATTCGTTTCTAGTTCCAGAAAAATAAACACATCGTTTCTCCTCAGGAAAAAATGCTAGAATCAAACTTATTTATAATAATCTAATATACAAATAAAGTTACTCAGGGATATTCTTACAATTTAATTTTATCGTGATATTTAGCCAGAAAACTAAAATACTCGTTTCTTGTTACAGAAAAATTAAAACATCGTTACTCCTCAGGAAAAAATGCTAGAATCAAACTTATTAAACAAATCTATTATAAAAATAAAGTTACTCAGGGATAATCTTACAATTTAATTTTATCGTGATATTTAAGCGAGAAAACTAAAATATTCGTTAATAGTTCCAGAAAAATAAAAATATTGTTACTTCTCAGATAAAAATGCTAGAATCAAACTTATTAAAAAAAATCTAATAAACAAATAAAGGTACTCAGGGATATTCTTACAATTTAATTTTATCGTGATATTTAAGCGAGAAAACTAAAATATTCGTTTCTAATTACAGAATAATAAAAACCTCGTTACTCCTCAGCAAAAAATGCTAGAATCAAACTTATTTAGAATAAACTAATATACAAATAAAGTTATTTAGGGATATTCTTACAATTTAATTTTATCGTGATATTTAAGCCAGAAAACTAAAATACTCGTTTCTTGTTACAGAAAAATTAAAACATCGTTATTCCTCAGGAAAAAATGTTAGGATCATACTTATTTAGAATAATCTAATATACAAATAAAGTTACTCAGGGATATTCTTACAATTTAATTTTAACGTGATATTTAAGAGAGAAATCTAAAATAATCTTTTCTAGTTCCAGAAAAATTAAAACATCGTTACACCTCAGGAAAAAATGCTAGAATCAAACTTATTAAAAAAAATCTAATATACAAATAAAGTTACACTGGGCTATTCTTACAATTTAATTTTATCGTGATATTTAAGCGAGAAAACTAAAATACTCGTTTCTTGTTACAGAAAAATTAAAACATCGTTACTCCTCAGGAAAAAATGTTAGGATCAAACTTATTTAGAATAATCTAATATACAAATAAAGTTACTCAGGGATATTCTTTCAATTTAATTTTAACGTGATATTTAAGCGATATATCTAAAATAATCTTTTCTAGTTCCAGAAAAATTAAAACATCGTTGCTAATCAGGAAAAAATTCTAGAATCAAACTTATGAAAAAAAATCTAATAAACAAATAAAGTTACTCAGGGATATTCTTACAATTTAATTTTATCGTGATATTTAAGCGAGAAATCTAAAATATTCGTTTCTAGTTCCAGAAAAATTAAAACATCGTTACTCCTCAGGAAAAAATGCTAGAATCAAACTTATTTAGAATAATCTAATATACAAATAAAGTTACTCAGGGATATTCTTACAATTTAATTTTATCGTGATATTTAAGCCAGAAAACTAAAATACTCGTTTCTTGTTACAGAAAAATTAAAACATCGTTACTCCTCAGGAAAAAATGTTAGGATCATACTTATTTAGAATAATCTAATATACAAATAAAGTTACTCAGGGATATTCTTACAATTTAATTTTAACGTGATATTTAAGCGAGAAATCTAAAATAATCTTTTCTAGTTCCAGAAAAATGAAAACATCGTTACTCCTCAGGAAAAAATGCTAGAATCAAACTTATGAAGAATAATCTAATATACAAATAAAGTTACTCAGGGATATTCTCACAATTTAATTTTATCGTGATATTTATGTGAGAAAACTAAAATATTCGTTTCTAGTTCCAGTAAAATTAAAACATCGTTACTCCTCAGGAAAACATGCTAGAGTCAAACTTAGTAAGAAAAATCTAATACACAAATAAAGTTACTCAGGGATATTCTTACAATTTAATTTTATCGTGATATTTAAGCCAGAAAACTAAAATACTCGTTTCTTGTTACAGAAAAATTAAAACATCGTTACTCCTCAGGAAAAAATGCTAGAATCAAACTTATTTAGAATAAACTAATATACAAATAAAGTTACTCAGGGATATTCTTACAATTTAATTTTATCGTGATATTTAAGCGAGAAATCTAAAATAATCTTTTCTAGTTCCAGAAAAATTAAAACATCGTTACTCCTCAGGAAAAAATGCTAGAATCAAACTTATCAAAAAAAATCTAATATACAAATAAAGTTACTCTGGGATATTCTTACAATTTAATTTTATCGTGATATTTAAGCCAGAAAACTAAAATACTCGTTTCTTGTTACAGAAAAATTAAAACATCGTTACTCCTCAGGAAAAAATTCTAGAATCAAACTTATTAAAAAAAATTTAATAAACAAATAAAGTAACTCAAGGATATTCTTACAATTTAATTTTATCGTGATATTTAAGCGAGAAATCTAAAATATTCGTTACAAGCTCCAGAAAAATTAAAACATCGTTACTCCTCAGGAAAAAATGCTAGAATCAAACTTATTTAGAATAATCTAATATACAAATAAAGTTACTCAGGGATATTCTTACAATTTAATTTTATCGTGATATTTAAGCCAGAAAACTAAAATACTCGTTTCTTGTTACAGAAAAATTAAAACATCGTTACTCCTCAGGAAAAAATGCTAGAATCAAACTTATTAAAAAAAAATTAATATACAAATAAAGTTACTCTGGGATATTCTTACAATTTAATTTTATCGTTATAGTTAAGCGAGAAAACTAAAATATTCTTTTCTAGTTCCAGAAAAATTAAAACATCGTTACTCCTCAAGAAAAAAAGCTAGAATCAAACTTATTTAGAATAATCTAATATACAAATAAAGTTACTCAGGGATATTCTTACAATTTAATTTTAACGTGATATTTAAGCGAGAAATCTAAAATAATCTTTTCTAGTTCCAGAAAAATTAAAACATCGTTACTCCTCAGGAAAAAATGCTAGAATCAAACTTATCAAAAAAAATCTAATATACAAATAAAGTTACTCTGGGATATTCTTACAATTTAATTTTATCGTGATATTTAAGCCAGAAAACTAAAATACTCGTTTCTTGTTACAGAAAAATTAAAACATCGTTACTCCTCAGGAAAAAATTCTAGAATCAAACTTATTAAAAAAAATTTAATAAACAAATAAAGTAACTCAAGGATATTCTTACAATTTAATTTTATCGTGATATTTAAGCGAGAAATCTAAAATATTCGTTACAAGCTCCAGAAAAATTAAAACATCGTTACTCCTCAGGAAAAAATGCTAGAATCAAACTTATTTAGAATAATCTAATATACAAATAAAGTTACTCAGGGATATTCTTACAATTTAATTTTATCGTGATATTTAAGCCAGAAAACTAAAATACTCGTTTCTTGTTACAGAAAAATTAATACATCGTTACTCCTCAGGAAAAAATGCTAGAATCAAACTTATTAAAAAAAAATTAATATACAAATAAAGTTACTCTGGGATATTCTTACAATTTAATTTTATCGTTATAGTTAAGCGAGAAAACTAAAATATTCTTTTCTAGTTCCAGAAAAATTAAAACATCGTTACTCCTCAAGAAAAAAAGCTAGAATCAAACTTATTTAGAATAATCTAATATACAAATAAAGTTACTCTGGGATATTCTTACAATTTAATTTTATCGTGATATTTAAGCCAGAAAACTAAAATACTCGTTTCTTGTTACAGAAAAATTAAAACATCGTTACTCCTCAGGAAAAAATGCTAGAATCAAACTTATTAAGAATAATCTAATATACAAATAAAGTTACTCAGGGATATTCTCACAATTTAATTTTATCGTGATATTTATGTGAGAAAACTAAAATATTCGTTTCTAGTTCCAGTAAAATTAAAACATCGTTACTCCTCAGGAAAACATGCTAGAGTCAAACTTAGTAAGAAAAATCTAATACACAAATAAAGTTACTCAGGGATAATCTTACAATTTAATTTTATCGTGATATTTAAGCCAGAAAACTAAAATACTCGTTTCTTGTTACAGAAAAATTAAAACATCGTTACTCCTCAGGAAAAAATGCTAGAATCAAACTTATTTAGAATAAACTAATATACAAATAAAGTTACTCAGGGATATTCTTACAATTTAATTTTATCGTGATATTTAAGCGAGAAATCTAAAATAATCTTTTCTAGTTCCAGAAAAATTAAAACATCGTTACTCCTCAGGAAAAAATGCTAGAATCAAACTTATCAAAAAAAATCTAATATACAAATAAAGTTACTCTGGGATATTCTTACAATTTAATTTTATCGTGATATTTAAGCCAGAAAACTAAAATACTCGTTTCTTGTTACAGAAAAATTAAAACATCGTTACTCCTCAGGAAAAAATTCTAGAATCAAACTTATTAAAAAAAATTTAATAAACAAATAAAGTAACTCAAGGATATTCTTACAATTTAATTTTATCGTGATATTTAAGCGAGAAATCTAAAATATTCGTTACAAGCTCCAGAAAAATTAAAACATCGTTACTCCTCAGGAAAAAATGCTAGAATCAAACTTATTTAGAATAATCTAATATACAAATAAAGTTACTCAGGGATATTCTTACAATTTAATTTTATCGTGATATTTAAGCCAGAAAACTAAAATACTCGTTTCTTGTTACAGAAAAATTAAAACATCGTTACTCCTCAGGAAAAAATGTTAGGATCAAACTTATTTAGAAAACTCTAATATACAAATAAAGTTACTCAGGGATATTCTTACAATTTAATTTTATCGTGATATTTAAGCGAGAAATCTAAAATATTCCTTTCTAGTTCCAGAAAAATTAAAACATCGTTACTCCTCAGGAAAAAATGCTAGAATCAAACTTATTTAGAATAATCTAATATACAAATAAAGTTACTCAGGGATATTCTTACAATTTAATTTTATCGTGATATTTAAGCGAGAAATCTAAAATATTCCTTTCTAGTTCCAGAAAAATTAAAACATCGTTACTCCTCAGGAAAAAATGCTAGAATCAAACTTATTTAGAATAATCTAATATACAAATAAAGTTACTCAGGGATATTCTCACAATTCAATTTTATCGTGATATTTAAGCGAGAAATCTAAAATATTCGTTACAAGCTCCAGAAAAATTAAAACATCGTTACTCCTCAGGAAAAAATGCTAGAATCAAACTTATTAAAAAAAAATTAATATACAAATAAAGTTACTCTGGGATATTCTTACAATTTAATTTTATCGTTATAGTTAAGCGAGAAAACTAAAATATTCTTTTCTAGTTCCAGAAAAATTAAAACATCGTTACTCCTCAAGAAAAAAAGCTAGAATCAAACTTATTTAGAATAATCTAATATACAAATAAAGTTACTCAGGGATATTCTTACAATTTAATTTTAACGTGATATTTAAGCGAGAAATCTAAAATAATCTTTTCTAGTTCCAGAAAAATTAAAACATCGTTACTCCTCAGGAAAAAATGCTAGAATCAAACTTATTTAGAAAACTCTAATATACAAATAAAGTTACTCAGGGATATTCTTACAATTTAATTTTATCGTGATATTTAAGCGAGAAATCTAAAATAATCTTTTCTAGTTCTAGAAAAATTAAAACATCGTTACTCCTCAGGAAAAAATTCTAGAATCAAACTTATTAAAAAAAATTTAATAAACAAATAAAGTTACTCAGGGATATTCTTACAATTTAATTTTATCGTGATATTTAAGCGAGAAATCTAAAATATTCGTTACTAGCTCCAAAAAAATTAAAACATCGTTACTCTTCAGGAAAAAATGCTAGAATCAAACTTATTAAGAATAATCTAATATACAAATAAAGTTACTCAGGGCTAGTCTTACAATTTAATTTTATCGTGATATTTATGTGAGAAAACTAAAATATTCGTTTCTAGTTCCAGTAAATTAAAACATCGTTACTCCTCAGGAAAACATGCTAGAATCAAACTTATTAAAAAAATTTAATATACAAATAAAGTTATTCAGGGAAACTCTTACAATTTAATTTTATCGTTATATTTAAGCGAGAAAACTAAAATATTCGTTTCTAGTTCCAGAAAAATAAACACATCGTTTCTCCTCAGGAAAAAATGCTAGAATCAAACTTATTTATAATAATCTAATATACAAATAAAGTTACTCAGGGATATTCTTACAATTTAATTTTATCGTGATATTTAGCCAGAAAACTAAAATACTCGTTTCTTGTTACAGAAAAATTAAAATATCGTTACTCCTCAGGAAAAAATGCTAGAATCAAACTTATTAAACAAATCTATTATAAAAATAAAGTTACTCAGGGATAATCTTACAATTTAATTTTATCGTGATATTTAAGCGAGAAAACTAAAATATTCGTTAATAGTTCCAGAAAAATAAAAATATTGTTACTTCTCAGATAAAAATGCTAGAATCAAACTTATTAAAAAAAATGTAATAAACAAATAAAGGTACTCAGGGATATTCTTACAATTTAATTTTATCGTGATATTTAAGCGAGAAATCTAAAATATTCGTTACTAGCTCCAGAAAAATTAAAACATCGTTACTCCTCAGGAAAAAATGCTAGAATCAAACTTATTAAGAATAATCTAATATACAAATAAAGTTACTCCGGGATATTCTTACAATTTAATTTTATCGTGATATTTAAGCGAGACAACTAAAATACTCGTTTCTTGTTACAGAAAATTAAAACATCGTTACTTCTCATGAAAAAATGTTAGGAACAAACTTATTTAGAATAATCTAATATAAAAATAAAGTTACTCAGGGAAATTCTTACAATTTAATGTTAACGTGATATTTAAGCGAGAAATCTAAAATAATCTTTTCTAGTTCCAGAAAAATTAAAACATCGTTACTCCTCAGGAAAAAATGCTAGAATCAAATTTATTAAGAATAATCTAATATACAAATAAAGTTACTCAGGGATATTCTTACAATTTAATTTTATCGTTATATTTAAGCGAGAAAACTAAAATATTCGTTTCTAGTTCCAGAAAAATTAAAACATCGTTACTCCTCAGGAAAAAATGCTAGAATCAAACTTATTTAGAATAAACTAATATACAAATAAAGTTACTCAGGGATATTCTTACAATTTAATTTTATCGTGATATTTAAGCCAGAAAACTAAAATACTCGTTTCTTGTTACAGAAAAATTAAAACATCGTTACTCCTCAGGAAAAAATGTTAGGATCATACTTATTTAGAATAATCTAATATACAAATAAAGTTACTCAGGGATAATCTTACAATTTAATTTTAACGTGATATTTAAGCGAGAAATCTAAAATAATCTTTTCTAGTTCCAGAAAAATTAAAACATCGTTACTCCTCAGGAAAAAATGCTAGAATCAAACTTATTAAAAAAAATCTTATATACAAATAAAGTTACTCTGGGATATTCTTACAATTTAATTTTATCGTTATAGTTAAGCGAGAAAACTAAAATACTGTTTTCTAGTTCCAGAAAAATTAAAACATCGTTACTCCTCAAGAAAAAAAGCTAGAATCAAACCTATTTAGAATAATCTAATATACAAATAAAGTTACGCAGGGATATTCTTACAATTTAATTTTATCGTGATATTTAAGCGAGAAAACTAAAATATTCGTTTCTAATTACAGAATAATAAAAACCTCGTTACTCCTCAGGAAAAAATGCTAGAATCAAACTTATTTAGAATAAACTAATATACAAATAAAGTTACTCAGGGATATTCTTACAATTTAATTTTATCGTTATAGTTAAGCGAGAAAACTAAAATATTCTTTTCTAGTTCCAGAAAAATTAAAACATCGTTACTCCTCAAGAAAAAAAGCTAGAATCAAACTTATTTAGAATAATCTAATATACAAATAAAGTTACTCAGGGATATTCTAACAATTTAATTTTATCGTGATATTTAAGCCAGAAAACTAAAATACTCGTTTCTTGTTACAGAAAAATTAAAACATCGTTACTCCTCAGGAAAAAATGTTAGGATCAAACTTATTTAGAAAACTCTAATATACAAATAAAGTTACTCAGGGATATTCTTACAATTTAATTTTATCGTGATATTTAAGCGAGAAATCTAAAATATTCCTTTCTAGTTCCAGAAAAATTAAAACATCGTTACTCCTCAGGAAAAAATGCTAGAATCAAACTTATTTAGAATAATCTAATATACAAATAAAGTTACTCAGGGATATTCTTACAATTTAATTTTAACGTGATATTTAAGCGAGAAATCTAAAATAATCTTTTCTAGTTCCAGAAAAATTAAAACATCGTTACTCCTCAGGAAAAAATGCTAGAATCAAACTTATTTAGAATAATCTAATATACAAATAAAGTTACTCAGGGATATTCTTACAAATTAATTTTATCGTGATATTTAAGCCAGAAAACTAAAATACTCGTTTCTTGTTACAGAAAAATTAAAACATCGTTACTCCTCAAGAAAAAATGTTAGGATCAAACTTATTTAGAAAACTCTAATATACAAATAAAGTTACTCAGGGATATTCTTACAATTTAATTTTATCGTGATATTTAAGCGAGAAATTTAAAATATTCGTTACTAGCTCCAGAAAAATTAAAACATCGTTACTCCTCAGGAAAAAATGCTAGAATCAAACTTATTAAACAAATCTATTATAAAAATAAAGTTACTCAGGGATAATCTTACAATTTAATTTTATCGTGATATTTAAGCGAGAAAACTTAAATATTCGTTAATAGTTCCAGAAAAATAAAAATATTGTTACTCCTCAGAAAAAATGCTAGAATCAAACTTATTAAAAAAAATCTAATAAACAAATAAAGTTACTCAGGGATATTCTTACAATTTAATTTTATCGTGATATTTAAGGGAGAAATCTAAAATATTCGTTACTAGCTCCAGAAAAATTAAAACATTGTTACTCCTCAGGAAAAAATGCTAGAATCAAACTTATTAAGAATAATCTAATATACAAATAAAGTTACTCCGGGATATTCTTACAATTTAATTTTATCATGATATTTAAGCGAGACAACTAAAATACTCGTTTCTTGTTACAGAAAAATTAAAACATCTTTATATCTCAGGAAAAAATGTTAGGAACAAACTTATTTAGAATAATCTAATATAAAAATAAAGATACTCAGGGAAATTCTTACAATTTAATTTTATCGTGATCTTTAAGCGAGAAAACTAAAATACTCGTTTCTTGTTACAGAAAAATTAAAACATCGTTACTCCTCAGGAAAAAATGTTAGGACCAAACTTATTTAGAATAATCTAATATACAAATAAAGTTACTCAGGGATATTCTTACAATTTAATTTTTACGTTATATTTAAGCGATAAAACAAAAATTTTCGTTTCTACCTCCAGAAAAATAATAACATTGTTACTCCCCAGGAAAAAATGCTAGAATCAAACTTATTGAAAAAATCTATTATAAAAATAAAGTTACTCTGGGATATTCTTACAATTTAATTTTATCGTTATATTTAAGCGAGAAAATTAAAATATTGGTTTCTAGTTCCAGAAAAATTAAAACATCGTTACTCCTTAGGAAAAAATGCTAGAATCAAACTTATTTAGAATAATCTAATACACAAATAAAGTTACTCAGGGATATTCTTACAATTTAATTTTATCGTGATATTTAAGCTAGAAAACTAAAATACTCGTTTCTAGTTCCAGAAAAATTAAAATATCGTTACTCCTCAGGAAAAAAATGCTAGAATCAAACTTATTAAGAAAAATCTAATATACAAATAAAGTTACTCAGGGATATTCTTACAATTTAATTTTATCGTTATATTTAAGCGAGAAAACTAAAATATTCCTTTCTAGTTCCAGAAAAATTAAATATCGTTACTCCTCAGGAAAAAATGCTAGAATCAAACTTATTTAGAGTAATCTAATATACAAATAAAGTTACTCAGGGATATTCTTACAATTTAATTTTATCGTGATATTTAAGCCAGAAAACTAAAATACTCGTTTCTTGTTACAGAAAAATTAAAACATCGTTACTCCTCAGGAAAAAATGCTAGAATCAAACTTATTAAACAAATCTATTATAAAAATAAAGTTACTCAGGGATATTCTTACAATTTAATTTTATCGTGATATTTAAGCGAGAAAACAAAAATACTCGTTTCTTGTTACAGAAAAATTAAAACTTCGTTACTCCTCAGGAAAAAATGTTAGGATCAAACTTATTTAGAAAACTCTAATATACAAATAAAGTTACTCAGGGATATTCTTACAATTTAATTTTATCGTGATATTTAAGCGAGAAATCTAAAATAATCTTTTCTAGTTCCATAAAAATTAAAACATCGTTACTCCTCAGTAAAAAATGCTAGAATCAAACTTATTAAGAATAATCTAATATACAAATAAAGTTACTCAGGGATATTCTTACAATTCAATTTTAAAGTTATATTTAAGCGATAAAACTAAAATTTTCGTTTCTAGCTCCTGAAAAATAATAACATTGTTACTCCTCAGGAAAAAATGCTAGAATCAAACTTATTAAGAAAAATCTAATACACAAATAAAGTTACTCAGGGATATTCTTACAATTTAATTATATCGTTATATTTAAGCGAGAAAACTAAATTATTCCTGTCTAGTACCAGAAAAATTAAAACATCGTTACTCCTCAGGAAAAAATGCTAGAATCAAACTTATTTAGAATAATCTACTATACAAATAAAGTTACTCAGGGATATTCTTACAATTTAATTTTATCGTGATATTTAAGCCAGAAAACTAAAATACTCGTTTCTTGTTACAGAAAAATTAAAACATCGTTACTCCTCAGGAAAAAATGCTAGCATCAAACTTATCAAACAAATCTATTATAAAAATAAAGGTACTCAGGGATATTCTTACAATTTAATTTTATCGTGATATTTAAGCGAGAAATTTAAAATATTCGTTACTAGCTCCAGAAAAATTAAAACATCGTTACTCCTCAGGAAAAAATGCTAGAATCAAACTTATTAAACAAATCTATTATAAAAATAAAGTTACTCAGGGATAATCTTACAATTTAATTTTATCGTGATATTTAAGCGAGAAAACTTAAATATTCGTTAATAGTTCCAGAAAAATAAAAATATTGTTACTCCTCAGAAAAAATGCTAGAATCAAACTTATTAAAAAAAATCTAATAAACAAATAAAGTTACTCAGGGATATTCTTACAATTTAATTTTATCGTGATATTTAAGGGAGAAATCTAAAATATTCGTTACTAGCTCCAGAAAAATTAAAACATTGTTACTCCTCAGGAAAAAATGCTAGAATCAAACTTATTAGGAATAATCTAATATACAAATAAAGTTACTCCGGGATATTCTTACAATTTAATTTTATCATGATATTTAAGCGAGACAACTAAAATACTCGTTTCTTGTTACAGAAAAATTAAAACATCTTTATATCTCAGGAAAAAATGTTAGGAACAAACTTATTTAGAATAATCTAATATAAAAATAAAGATACTCAGGGAAATTCTTACAATTTAATTTTATCGTGATCTTTAAGCGAGAAAACTAAAATACTCGTTTCTTGTTACAGAAAAATTAAAACATCGTTACTCCTCAGGAAAAAATGTTAGGACCAAACTTATTTAGAATAATCTAATATACAAATAAGGTTACTCAGGGATATTCTTACAATTTAATTTTAACGTGATATTTAAGCGAGATATCTAAAATAATCTTTTCTAGTTCCAGAAAAATTAAAACATCGTTACTCAGGAAAAAATGCTAGAATCAAACTTAAAAAAAAATCTAATATACAAATAAAGTAACTCTGGGATATTCTTACAATTTAATTTTATCGTTATATTTAAGCGAGAAAACTAAAATATTCGTTTCTAGTTCCAAAAAAATTAAAACATCGTTACTCCTCAGGAAAAAATGCTAGAATCAAACTTATTAAGAAAAATCTAATATACAAATAAAGTTACTCCGGGATATTCTTACAATTTAATTTTATCGTGATATTTAAGCGAGAAATCTAAAATATTCGTTTCTAGTTCCAGAAAAATTAAAACATCGTTACTCCTCAGGAAAAAATGCTGGAATCAAACTTATTTAGAATAATCTAATATACAAATAAAGTTACTCAGGGATATTCTTACAATTTAATTTTATCGTGATATTTAAGCCAGAAAACTAAAATACTCGTTTCTTGTTACAGAAAAATTAAAACATCGTTACTCCTCAAGAAAAAATGTTAGGATCAAACTTATTTAGAAAACTCTAATATACAAATAAAGTTACTCAGTGATATTCTTACAATTTAAATTTATCGTGATATTTAAGCGAGAAATCTAAAATAATCTTTTCTAGTTCTAGAAAACTCCTCAGTAAAAAATGCAAGAATCAAACTTATTTAGAATAAACTAATATACAAATAAAGTTACTCCGGGATATTCTTACTATTTAATTTTATCGTTATATTTAAGCCAGAAAACTAATATACTCGTTTCTTGTTACAGAAAAATTAAAACATCGTTACTCCTCTGGAAAAAATGTTAGGATCAAACTTATTAAGAAAACTCTAATATACAAATAAAGTTACTCAGGGATATTCTTACAATTTAATTTTATCGTGATATTTAAGCGAGAAATCTAAAAGAATCTTTTCTTGTTCTAGAAAAATTAAAACATCGTTACTCCTCAGGAAAAAATTCTAGAATCAGACTTATTAAAAAAAATCTAATAAACAAATAAAGTTACTCAGGGATATTCTTACAATTTAATTTTATTGTGATATTTAAGCGAGAAATCTAAAATATTCGTTACTAGCTCCAGAAAAATTAAAACATCGTTACCCTCAGGAAAAAATGCTAGAATCAAACTTATTAAGAGTAATCTAATATACAAATAAAGTTACTCAGGGACATTCTTACAATTTAATTTTATCGTGATATTTAATCAAGAAAACTAAAATACTCGTTTCTTGTTACAGAAAAATTAAAACATCGTTACTCCACAGGAAAAAATATTAGGATCAAACTTATTTAGAAAACTCTAATATACAAATAAAGTTACTCAGGGATATTCTTACAATTTAATTTTTACGTTATATTTAAGCGATAAAACAAAAATTTTCGTTTCTACCTCCAGAAAAATAATAACATTGTTACTCCCCAGGAAAAAATGCTAGAATCAAACTTATTGAAAAAATCTATTATAAAAATAAAGTTACTCTGGGATATTCTTACAATTTAATTTTATCGTTATATTTAAGCGAGAAAATTAAAATATTGGTTTCTAGTTCCAGAAAAATTAAAACATCCTTACTCCTTAGGAAAAAATGCTAGAATCAAACTTATTTAGAATAATCTAATACACAAATAAAGTTACTCAGGGATATTCTTACAATTTAATTTTATCGTGATATTTAAGCTAGAAAACTAAAATACTCGTTTCTAGTTCCAGAACAATTAAAATATCGTTACTCCTCAGGAAAAAAATGCTAGAATCAAACTTATTAAGAAAAATCTAATATACAAATAAAGTTACTCAGGGATATTCTTACAATTTAATTTTATCGTTATATTTAAGCGAGAAAACTAAAATATTCCTTTCTAGTTCCAGAAAAATTAAAACATCGTTACTCCTCAGGAAAAAATGCTAGAATCAAACTTATTTAGAGTAATCTAATATACAAATAAAGTTACTCAGGGATATTCTTACAATTTAATTTTATCGTGATATTTAAGCCAGAAAACTAAAATACTCGTTTCTTGTTACAGAAAAATTAAAACATCGTTACTCCTCAGGAAAAAATGCTAGAATCAAACTTATTAAACAAATCTATTATAAAAATAAAGTTACTCAGGGATATTCTTACAATTTAATTTTATCGTGATATTTAAGCGAGAAAACAAAAATACTCGTTTCTTGTTACAGAAAAATTAAAACTTCGTTACTCCTCAGGAAAAAATGTTAGGATCAAACTTATTTAGAAAACTCTAATATACAAATAAAGTTACTCAGGGATATTCTTACAATTTAATTTTATCGTGATATTTAAGCGAGAAATCTAAAATAATCTTTTCTAGTTCCATAAAAATTAAAACATCGTTACTCCTCAGTAAAAAATGCTAGAATCAAACTTATTAAGAATAATCTAATATACAAATAAAGTTACTCAGGGATATTCTTACAATTCAATTTTAAAGTTATATTTAAGCGATAAAACTAAAATTATCGTTTCTAGCTCCTGAAAAATAATAACATTGTTACTCCTCAGGAAAAAATGCTAGAATCAAACTTATTAAGAAAAATCTAATACACAAATAAAGTTACTCAGGGATAATCTTACAATTTAATTATATCGTTATATTTAAGCGAGAAAACTAAATTATTCCTGTCTAGTACCAGAAAAATTAAAACATCGTTACTCCTCAGGAAAAAATGCTAGAATCAAACTTATTTAGAACAATCTACTATACAAATAAAGTTACTCAGGGATATTCTTACAATTTAATTTTATCGTGATATTTAAGCCAGAAAACTAAAATACTCGTTTCTTGTTACAGAAAAATTAAAACATCGTTACTCCTCAGGAAAAAATGCTAGAATCAAACTTATCAAACAAATCTATTATAAAAATAAAGGTACTCAGGGATATTCTTACAATTTAATTTTATCGTGATATTTAAGCGAGAAAACAAAAATACTCGTTTCTTGTTACAGAAAAATTAAAACTTCGTTACTCCTCAGGAAAAAATGTTAGGATCAAACTTATTTAGAAAACTCTAATATACAAATAAAGTTACTCAGGGATATTCTTACAATTTAATTTTATCGTGATATTTAAGCGAGAAATCTAAAATAATCTTTTCTAGTTCCAGAAAAATTAAAACATCGTTACTCCTCAGTAAAAAATGCTAGAATCAAACTTATTAAGAATAATCTAATATACAAATAAAGTTACTCAGGGATATTCTTACAATTCAATTTTAACGTTATATTTAAACGATAAAACTAAAATTTTCGTTTCTAGCTCCAGAAAAATAATAACATTGTTACTCCTCAGGAAAAATGCTAGAATCAAACTTATTGAAAAAATCTATTATAAAAATAAAGTTACTCTGGGATATTCTTACAATTTAATTTTATCGTGATATTTAAGCGAGAAATCTAAAATAATCTTTTCTAGTTCCAGAAAAATTAAAACATCGTTACTCCTCAGTAAAAAATGCTAGAATCAAACTTATTAAGAATAATCTAATACACAAATAAAGTTACTCATGGATATTCTTACAATTTAATTTTATCGTGATATTTAAGCGAGAAATCAAAAATATTCGTTACTAGCTCCAGAAAAATTAAAACATCGTAACTCTTCAGGAAAAAATGCTAGAATTAAACTTATTAAGAATAATCTAATATACAAATAAAGTTACTCAGGGATATTCTCACAATTCAATTTTATCGTGATATTTATGTGAGAAAACTAAAATATTCGTTTCTAGTTCCAGTAAAAGTAAAACATCGTTACTCCTCAGGAAAAAATGCTAGAATCAAACTTATTAAAAAAAATCTAATATACAAATAAAGTTACTCTGAGATATTCTTACAATTTAATTTTATCGTTATATTTAAGCGAGAAAACTAAAATATTCGTTCTAGTTCCAGAAAAATTAAAACATCGTTACTATTATGTATTTGTATTTGTTTATTAAGTATCAAGGTAGTAGTCATAAATAAAAGAACATATAATTTTGTATATATTAAAATGTCATATGAGAAATATATTTAAATGGAATAAACGGTTAATTATTGATCTTTGACTGATTATATATAAAATAAAGTGGCGACGAGGATAAACTACAATGTTTCAATCATCAGAAACCTCAATAATTATGGATCAGACGTCAAAATTATCAATCGAGCCATATAACTCAATAAAATCAAATTGGAAAACCTATTTAAGGCGTTTAAAAAATAAATTATCTTTATACAATGTACCGGAGGATAAAAAGGTAATAATATTACTAGATGTTATTGGTGAGCAAGTAATCGAAAGATTATGTGATCTTTGTGAACCAGATGAACCTGAAAAAAAATCTTTTTCTGAACTTGAAAATTTATTAACTGATTTTTTCGACCCTGAACCAAATGTTTTAGTTGAACGTTTTAGTTGAACGTTTTCAGAACAGATTTCAGATGGAAGAGGAATCAGCTAGAAAATTCGCAGCTGAATTGAAAAAAATAACTCGTTTTTGTAAATTCCCAAAAAATTGGTTTTCAGATGCCCTTTGCACTCAATTTGTTAACGGTATTAGGGATACTGATTTAAGGTTTAAACTTTTGGAGCAGGGTAATATTACATTCGAAAAAGCAGTTGAATATGCTTGTTCATATGAAATTAATCAAACTGCTGTTAAAAATATAGGCCGTGCGACTAATATAGGAATTAATGTAAATAAATTGTCTCAAATTAAAACAATAAATAAAAAAACAAAATGTAAGCATTGTGGATTTACAAATCACGAAGAAAAAGATTGCCGATATAGATTTGCAACTTGTTATAAATGTAACTTTAAGGGTCATATCGCACCTGTTTGCAAAGATAATGGTAAATTTAAGAAACAAGAAGAGAAAATGAAAACAAAAGGTAACTGCAATAGTTTGAATCAAGAAATGTTGACTATTTCTGAAAGGGAGGATGAAGAACCAACTCTCGACTTATATACAGCCTGGCAGTTAGTTGAAACAAATGATCTACGAAGGAAAATTATTGTAAATTTGTATTTAGATGATTTCCTTATTGATTTTCAGGTAGACACCGGTGCGTCAGTGTCATTAATTAGTTTATCAACTTTCAAGAAATTTTTTATTAATAAAAAATTGTTTCCTACTTCATTACAATTAAATACATATACTGGTGAGCATGTTACATTGGCTGGTAAATGCGAAGTTAATGTTAAAATCAAAGCTGAAGATCTCGGAACTACTAAATTAGTATTATACGTGGTAAATGGTTCGTATGCAAATATTCTTGGCTTAGAATGGTTACGATCAATTCAATTAGATTGGATTACAATTTTATCTAAAACTTATAATATAAATAATAATTTAAATGTATTCAATTCAACAATAAATATTAAGTCTAAATTAGACAAATTAAAAGAGAAATATTCAACCATTTTTAGATCTGACATTGGGAAAGTGAAAGATTTAAAAGCAAGAATTTTTCTTAAGCAAGGATCAGTTCCAGTTTTCAGAAAAACAAGGAATGTAGCTTTTTCTTTAGTACCAAAAATGAAAGCAGAAATTGAACGTTTAGAGCGCGAAGGAATTATAAGTGCAGTACATCATTCAGAATATGCCACACCAGTAGTTCCAGTTATTAAGAAAGATGGAACTATACGTCTTTGTGGAGATTTTAAGGTAACAATTAATTCCCAACTCGTAGTTGAAGAATATCCAATTCCTAGCATTGAAAGAATTTTGGCTAATATTGGAAATAGTAAATTTTATACAAAAAATTGATATTTCACAAGCTTACAATCATATAGAAATTGACGAACGTGATCGACATTTTCTAACAATTAATACAATAAAAGGATTATATCATTACAATCGACTACCATTTGGTATTACTTCTGCTCCTGCGATTTGGCAACGGACTATTGAAAAAATATTGCAGGGTATCCAGGGAGTGCAGGTATTTTTTGACGATATTTGTATATCTTCCGAATCAGAAAAAGAACATTTAGAAATATTAGAAAATGTAAGAGATTGTGTAGTCGGTTCTTGGTGGAACATTTTATAATAATAAAATTAGAAATAAAAACACTTTATTTGTCCACAAATATAATATTTATTAAATATACTACGATCGTTTCGACTTTGCAGTCATCATCAGATACAGTGGTGTACAAGCGAGAAGACATTTTATATAAGTTTACTTATGTTGAGTAGGGGTGAGTTACAGACATCTAATTGGTCATTTACAATATGTTTCTTAGAATTAATCGCTTTCCTTATTTCTAAACTTTCCAAAAGATTTAGCCTTAGTCCTTTTTCATTTATATGTATGGCTTCAAAATTACCGTTAAAATTATGTTTCTTTGTAACGCAGTGTTCAGAAAAACCCGTCGTACATATCTGTTTCTTAATTGCATTTTGATGTTCTTTAATCCTATTATTGAAGCTGCGTCCTGTTTGGCCGATGTATATTGCGTCGCAGTCATCACATGTAATTTTGTAAACACCGTTAAGTTCTAATTTTGAAATCTTGTCTTTATTATTTGATAATATTGAACCTAAATTATTTTTATTAGCCGAAATAGTTTTTATGTGGTATCTATTCAAAGTATGCAGAATTTTGTTATTTAGCTCAGGAATGAAATTTATAAAATACCATTTAGGATTAGGCTCAATCTTTTTGGAATCACAATATATTTTAGAAGTTATTATCTTGTTGTTTTTCCTCTTAATTAATTTGTCAATAATATTTGAATTATATCCATTATTTGTAGCTATAGTTTTAATTGTAGCTACTTCTGTTTTATAATCAGTGTTACTCAGCGGAATTGAAGTCAATCTATGTATCATACTATGGAATGCTGACATTTTAATAGAGAATGATTGATTTGAACTATATGGAATTATTGAGTCAGTAAATGTGGGTTTCCTGTAAATTTTATAACTAAGTTTATTATTACATTTGCTTATAGTTAGATCTAGAAAATTTATAGAATTATTTTGTTCTTTTTCCATTGTGAACTTTATATTGTTATTGATATTATTTATAAATTCGAGGAACATGCTCAGTTGTCTATCGGTTCCTTTCCAAACACAAAAAATGTCATCAACATATCTACACCAAAAACTGATAAGTTTGCTAAATTTGGTATTACTCATGACAATATTTTCAAAATAATTCATATAGATATTAGCAAATAGCGGTGAAAGCGGTGATCCCATAGGTAGACCTGAATTCATTTTGTAGAACTTATTTTTAAATTTGAAATAATTCTGACTAAGGCAGACTTCTATAATTTCCATGTAATCTTGTCTTTGAATTTCATTAAGACTGTTATTGTCATTTAGTAGATTCCTCAAAATAGATTTAAGTTCACCAGTCGGGACAGAGGTGAATAAACTACTTACATCAAAGGATATAAGTTTTTGATTAGCGTTAACATCTACATTGTTAGCTTTATTGACAAACTCAATGGAGTTTTTAACGCTAAATTTTGACTCGAACTTTAGTACATCTGGTAAGACTCTGTTTAAAAACTTACAAATTTTATACGCTGGTGCGTTAATATAGGATACAATAGGTCTCATCTACACAAGACAGACTGCCCGATGAGACCTATTGTATCCTATATTAACGCACCAGCGTATAAAATTTGTAAGTTTTTAAACAGAGTCTTACCAGATGTACTAAAGTTCGAGTCAAAATTTAGCGTTAAAAACTCCATTGAGTTTGTCAATAAAGCTAACAATGTAGATGTTAACGCTAATCAAAAACTTATATCCTTTGATGTAAGTAGTTTATTCACCTCTGTCCCGACTGGTGAACTTAAATCTATTTTGAGGAATCTACTAAATGACAATAACAGTCTTAATGAAATTCAAAGACAAGATTACATGGAAATTATAGAAGTCTGCCTTAGTCAGAATTATTTCAAATTTAAAAATAAGTTCTACAAAATGAATTCAGGTCTACCTATGGGATCACCGCTTTCACCGCTATTTGCTAATATCTATATGAATTATTTTGAAAATATTGTCATGAGTAATACCAAATTTAGCAAACTTATCAGTTTTTGGTGTAGATATGTTGATGACATTTTTTGTGTTTGGAAAGGAACCGATAGACAACTGAGCATGTTCCTCGAATTTATAAATAATATCAATAACAATATAAAGTTCACAATGGAAAAAGAACAAAATAATTCTATAAATTTTCTAGATCTAACTATAAGCAAATGTAATAATAAACTTAGTTATAAAATTTACAGGAAACCCACATTTACTGACTCAATAATTCCATATAGTTCAAATCAATCATTCTCTATTAAAATGTCAGCATTCCATAGTATGATACATAGATTGACTTCAATTCCGCTGAGTAACACTGATTATAAAACAGAAGTAGCTACAATTAAAACTATAGCTACAAATAATGGATATAATTCAAATATTATTGACAAATTAATTAAGAGGAAAAACAACAAGATAATAACTTCTAAAATATATTGTGATTCCAAAAAGATTGAGCCTAATCCTAAATGGTATTTTATAAATTTCATTCCTGAGCTAAATAACAAAATTCTGCATACTTTGAATAGATACCACATAAAAACTATTTCGGCTAATAAAAATAATTTAGGTTCAATATTATCAAATAATAAAGACAAGATTTCAAAATTAGAACTTAACGGTGTTTACAAAATTACATGTGATGACTGCGACGCAATATACATCGGCCAAACAGGACGCAGCTTCAATAATAGGATTAAAGAACATCAAAATGCAATTAAGAAACAGATATGTACGACGGGTTTTTCTGAACACTGCATTACAAAGAAACATAATTTTAACGGTAATTTTGAAGCCATACATATAAATGAAAAAGGACTAAGGCTAAATCTTTTGGAAAGTTTAGAAATAAGGAAAGCGATTAATTCTAAGAAACATATTGTAAATGACCAATTAGATGTCTGTAACTCACCCCTACTCAACATAAGTAAACTTATATAAAATGTCTTCTCGCTTGTACACCACTGTATCTGATGATGACTGCAAAGTCGAAACGATCGTAGTATATTTAATAAATATTATATTTGTGGACAAATCAAGTGTTTTTATTTCTAATTTTATTATTAGAAAATGTTTTTAAAAGATTCGAATATTACAACATCCGTGTAAATACTACTAAATGTCAATTTTTACAAAAATCAAGACAATATTGTGGTTACATTATAAGTTGTAATGGGTTACAAAAATGTTCTGACAAAATTAAAGCTATAATAGATGCCAAAGAGCCAGCTAATGTTACTGAAGTGAAATCATTTCTTGGAATGGTAAATTTTTATGGTAGATTTTTAAAAATTTAAGTACTATGGCTCAACCTTTGAATTTTCTTTTAAGAGCGAATACGTCGTTTTGTTTTAATAACAAATGCCGAATAGCTTTCAATAATATTAAACGTGCAATTGCATCTGATAGTGTTCTCGTACATTTTGATCCAAAGAAAACACTTGTTTTGTCTACTGATGCCAGCAATGTAGGATTAGGCGCAGTACTTAGTCATAGATTTGAGGATGGATCTGAAAGACCTATTGCTTTTGCCAGCAGAACACTCAGTAAATCAGAATATAATTACAGTTCAATTGATAAAGAAGCTTTAGCTATAATTTTCGGAATTAAAAATTTTTCCAATATTTATATGGCAATAAATTCATTTTAATTACTGATAGTAAACCTCTAGTGTCAATTTTTAACCCTAGTAAAGAATTACCAACTTTATCAGCACTTAGAATGCAAAGATATGCAATTTATCTTCAAACTTTTAATTACAATATCGAATATCGCAATACAAAAGATCACGGTAATGCTGATTTTTTATCCAGACTTCCAATGCAAAATAATAATGATAATAAAAATGAATTTGATGAAACTGATATTTTTGCAATGCAACAAATTAATACTTTACCAATAACATCTAAAGATATTGAACGTGAAACAAGAAATGATAAAATTATATATAAATTATATCAAGCAATTATGAATGGTGTGACAATTAAAAGGGCTGATACGTTTGGACATTCTCAAGAAAATTTTTCTATTGCTCACGGATGTCTATTTTTGGCACATCGTGTATATATACCAGATATTTATCGCAAATATGTTTTAAACGAATTACATACTGGTCATCAAGGAATAGTAAAAATGAAGAGTTTAGCTAGAAGTTATGTTTGGTGGCCTAGAATTGATGAAGACATTGAGGTTATGGTATCTAACTGTATAAATTGTCAAAAATTTAAGAAAATGCCAACAAAAACTTCATTACATAAATGGGAGTATCCAAGGGCTATTATGGAACGAATACATATTGATTATGCGGGTCCATTTAAGGGATACTATTTTTTAATTATTGTTGATGCTTTTAGTAAATGGGTTGATGTTATTCCGGTAAAAAATATTACAACCTCCATTACAATTCATCATTTATCAATTTTTTTTGCAAATTTTGGTTTACCGTATGTATTAGTTTCTGACAATGGAACGCAATTTAAGAGTGAAGAATTTAATAAATTCTGTAATAGCAGGGGAATAATACAGAGATTTTCAGCACCTTTTCATCCAGCTACAAATGGTTTAGCGGAAAGAAATGTACAAACTTTTAAAAATTCTTTAAAAGCATGTTTAGATGAGGGCAATAATATAATGGAAGGATTACAAAAATTTCTAGTTACTTACAGAAAAACACCGCATTCAATTACAGGACGTTCACCTTCATCTCTTTTATTAGGACGTGAATTAAGGTCTAAACTGGATCTTTTAAAACCAAATCTAATTTTAGATCAAATGAAGAAAAATATTGAACCGATTAAAATTTCAAGAATTTTTAATGTAGGTGATCCAGTTGCGTTCAGAGTTTACAATGATCCAAATGAAAAATGGAAATTTGGGACCATTGAATCAAAGGAAGGACAGCTACATTATCTAATTAATATTGGTGGAGTAATTCATAGGCGTCATGTTGATCAAATACGTAACACTGGTAACTCTGTGGTACAAAATGAGAGTAGCAATCAGCAAAACATAATTAAAACTTTTCCTTCATTTTTATCTTCTGAAAAACCTTTAATTCCTGAAATAAGTACTCCAATAGCTGCAAGTACACCATTAGCAACCAGTACACAAATTTCTGCGATTGTGCCTGAGATTCCTGAGCCTGAGACTGAGACTGATGCTCGCTCATCACAACAAGTTACTTCCAGTCCAAAACCCAGATTTGGACGGCATTTAAGAAGACCGCCAAGATTAAATTATTCATAATTAGTAATAATTTGTTAGTGTTATTTATTATTGTTCCTACTTTAGTGAGGAGGAGTTATTATGTATTTGTATTTGTTTATTAAGTATCAAGGTAGTAGTCATAAATAAAAGAACATATAATTTTGTATATATTAAAATGTCATATGAGAAATATATTTAAATGGAATAAACGGTTAATTATTGATCTTTGACTGATTATATATATAATAGTTACTCCTCAGGAAAATATGCTAGAATCAAACTTATGAAAAAAAATCTAATAAACAAATAAAGTTACTCAGGGATATTCTTAGAATTTAATTTTATCGTGATATTTAAGCGAGAAATCTAAAATATTCGTTTCTAGTTCCAGAAAAATTAAAACATCGTTTCTCCTCAAGAAAATATGCTAGAATCAAACTTATTAAGAAAAATCTAATATACAAATAAAGTTACTCAGGGATAATCTAAGAATTTAATTTTATCGCGATATTTAAGCGAGAAATCAAAAATATTCGTTACTAGCACCAGAAAAATTAAAACATCGTTACTCTTCATGAAAAAATGCTAGAATCAAACTTATTAAGAATAATCTAATATGCAAATAAAGTTACTCAGGGATATTCTCACAATTTAATTTTATCGTGATATTTATGTGAGAAAACTAAAATATTCGTTTCTAGTTCCAGTAAAATTAAAACATCGTTACTCCTCAGGAAAAAATGCTAGAATCAAACTTATTTAGAATAATATAATATACAAATAAAGTTACTCAGGGATATTCTTACAATTTAATTTTATCGTGATATTTAAGCGAGAAATCTAAAATAATCTTTTCTAGTTCCAGAAAAATTAAAACATCGTTTCTCCTCAGGAAAAAATTCTAGAATCAAACTTATTAAGAATAATCTAATATACAAATAAAGTTACTCAGGGATATTCTTACAATTTAATTTTATCGTGATATTTATGTGAGAAAACTAAAATATTCGTTTCTAGTTCCAGTAAAATTAAAACATCGTTACTCCTCAGGAAAAAATGCTAGAATCAAACTTATTAAGAAAAATCTAATACACAAATAAAGTTACTCAGGGATATTCTAACAATTTAATTTTATCGTTATATTTAAGCGAGAAAACTAAAATATTCGTTTCTAGTTCCAGAAAAATTAAAACATCGTTACTCCTCAGGAAAAAATGTTAGGATCATACTTATTTAGAATAATCTAATATACAAATAAAGTTACTCAGGGATATTTTTACAATTTAATTTTATCGTGATATTTAAGCGAGAAATCTAAAATAATCTTTTCTAGTTCCAGAAAAATTAAAACATCGTTACTCCTCAGGAAAAAATGCTAGAATCAAACTTATTAAAAAAAATCTAATATACAAATAAAGTTACTCTGGGATATTCTTACAATTTAATTTTATCGTGATATTTAAGCGAGAAAACTAAAATATTCGTTTCTAATTACAGAATAATAAAAACCTCGTTACTCCTCAGGAAAAAATGCTAGAATCAAACTTATTTAGAATAAACTAATATACAAATAAAGTTACTCAGGGATATTCTTACAATTTAATTTTATCCTGATATTTAAGCCAGAAAACTAAAATACTCGTTTCTTGTTACAGAAAAATTAAAACATCGTTACTCCTCAGGAAAAAATGTTAGGATCATACTTATTTAGAATAATCTAATATACAATTAAAGTTACTCAGGGATATTCTTACAATTTAATTTTAACGTGATATTTAAGCGAGAAATCTAAAATAATCTTTTCTAGCTCCAGAAAAATTAAAACGTCGTTACTCCTCAGGAAAAAATGCTAGAATCAAACTTATTAAGAAACATCTAATACACAAATAAAGTTACTCAGGGATATTCTTACAATTTAATTTTATCGTGATATTTAAACGAGAAAACTAAAATATTCGTTTCTAATTACAGAATAATAAAAACCTCGTTACTCCTCAGGAAAAAATGTTAGGATCAAACTTATTTAGAAAACTCTAATATACAAATAAAGTTACTCAGGGATATTCTTACAATTTAATTTTATCGTGATATTTAAGCGAGAAATCAAAAATAATCGTTACTAGCTCCAGAAAAATTAAAACATCGTTACTCTTCAGGAAAAAATGCTAGAATCAAACTTATTAAGAATAATCTAATATACAAATAAAGTTACTAAGGGATTTTCTCACAATTTAATTTTATCGTGATATTTATGTGAGAAAACTAAAATATTCGTTTCTAGTTCCAGTAAAATTAAAACATCGTTACTCCTCAGGAAAAAATGCTAGAATCAAACTTATTAAGAAAAATGTAATATACAAATAAAGTTACTCAGGAATAATCTTAGAATTTAATTTTATCGTGATATTTAAGCGAGAAATCTAAAATATTCGTTTCTAGTTCCAGAAAAATTAAAACATCGTTACTCCTCAGGAAAAAATGCTAGAATCAAACTTATTTAGAATAATCTAATATACAAATAAAGTTACTCAGGGATAATCTTACAATTTAATTTTATCGTGATATTTAAGCGAGAAAACTAAAATATTCGTTTATAGTTCCAGAAAAATAAAAATATTGTTACTCCTCAGGAAAAAATGCTAGAATCAAACTTATTAAAAATAATCTAATATACAAACAAAGTTACTCCGAGATATTCTTACAATTTAATTTTATCGTGATATTTAAGCGAGAAAACTAAAATACTCGTTGCTTGTTACAGAAAAATTAAAAACTTCGTTACTCCTCAGGAAAAAATGTTAGGATCAAACTTATTTAGAAAACTCTAATATACAAATAAAGTTACTCAGGGATATTCTTACAATTTAATTTTATCGTGATATTTAAGCGAGAAATCTAAAATAATCTTTTCTAGTTCCAGAAAAATTAAAACATCGTTACTCCTCAGTAAAAAATGTTAGGATCAAACTTATTAAGAATAATCTAATATACAAATAAAGTTACTCAGGGATATTCTCACAATTTAATTTTATCGTGATATTTAAGCGAGAAATCTAAAATAATCTTTTCTAGTTCCAGAAAACTCCTCAGTAAAAAATGCTAGAATCAAACTTATTAAGAATAATCTAATATACAAATAAAGTTACTCAGGGATATTCTTACAATTCAATTTTAACGTTATATTTAAGCGATAAAACTAAAATTATTGGTTTCTAGCTCAAGAAAAATAATAACATTGTTACTCCTCAGGAAAAAATGCTAGAATCAAACTAATTGAAAAAATCTATTATAAAAATAAAGTTACTCTGGGATATTCTTACAATTTAATTTTATCGTTATATTTAAGCGAGAAAACTAAAATATTCGTTTCTAGTTCCAGAAAAATTAAAACATCGTTACTCCTCAGTAAAAAATGCTAGGATCAAACTTATTAAGAAAAACTATTACACAAATAAATTTACTCATGGATATTCCTCCAATTTAATTTTATCGTGATATTTAAGTGAGAAATCAAAAATATTCGTTACTAGCACCAGAAAAATTAAAACATCGTTACTCTTCAGGAAAAAATGCTAGAATCAAACTTATTAAGAATAATCTAATATACAAATAAAGTTACTCAGGGATATTCTCACAATTTAATTTTATCGTGATATTTATGTGAGAAAACTAAAATATTCGTTTCTAGTTCCAGTAAAATTAAAACATCGTTACTCCTCAGGAAAAAATGCTAGAATCAAACTTATTTAGAATAATCTAATATACAAATAAAGTTACTCAGGGATATTCTTAGAATTTAATTTTATCGTGATATTTAAGCGAGAAATCTAAAATATTCGTTTCTAGTTCCAGAAAAATTAAAACATCGTTACTCCTCAGGAAAAAATGCTAGAATCAAACTTATTTAGAATAATCTAATATACAAATAAAGTTACTCAGGGATATTTTTACAATTTAATTTTATCGTGTTATTTAAGCCAGAAAACTAAAATACTCGTTTCTTGTTAGAGAAAAATTAAAACATCGTTACTCCTCAGAAAAAAATGCTAGAATCAAACATATTAAACAAATCTATTATAAAAATAAAGTTATTCAGGGATAATCTTACAATTTAATTTTATCGTGATATTTAAGCAAGAAAACTAAAATATTCGTTTATAGTTCCAGAAAAATAAAAATATTGTTACTCCTCAGGAAAAAATGCTAGAATCAAACTTATTAAAAATAATCTAATATACAAACAAAGTTACTCCGAGATATTCTTACAATTTAATTTTATCGTGATATTTAAGCGAGAAAACTAAAATACTCGTTGCTTGTTACAGCAAAATTAAAACATCGTTACTCCTCAGGAAAAAATGTTAGGATAAAACTTATTTAGAATAATCTAATATACAAATAAAGTTACTCAGGGATATTCTTACAATTTAATTTTAACGTGATATTTAAGCGAGAAATCTGATATATTCGTTTATAGTTCCAGAAAAATTAAAACATCGTTACTCCTCAGGAAAAAATGCTAGAATCAAACTTATTAAGAATAATCTAATATACAAATAAAGTTACTCAGGGATATTCTTACTATTTAATTTTATCGTGATATTTAAGCCAGAAAACTAAAATACTCGTTTCTTGTTACAGAAAAATTAAAACATCGTTACTCCTCAGGAAAAAATGCTAGAATCAAACTTATTAAAAAAAATCTAATATACAAATAAAATTACTCTGGGATAGTCTTACAATTTAATTTTATCGTGATATTTATGTGAGAAAACTAAAATATTCGTTTCTAGTTCCAGTAAAATTAAAACATCGTTACTCCACAGGAAAAAATGCTAGAATCAAACTTATTAAAAAAAAACAATATACAAATAAAGTTACTCAGGGATATTCTTACAATTTAATTTTAACGTGATATTTAAGCGAGAAATCTAAAATATTCGTTTCTAGTTCCAGAAAAATTAAAACATCGTTACTCCTCAGGAAAAAATGCTAGAATCAAACTTATTAAGAATAATCTAATATGCAAATAAAGTTACTCCGAGATATTCTTACAATTTAATTTTATCGTTATATTTAAGCGAGAAAACTAAAATACTCGTTGCTTGTTACAGAAAAATTAAAACATCGTTACACCTCAGGAAAAAATGTTTGGATCAAACTTATTTAGAATAATCTAATATACAAATATTGTTACTCAGGGATATTCTTACAATTTAATTTTAACGTGATATTTAAGCGAGAAATCTAAAATACTCGTTGCTTGTTACAGAAAAATTAAAACATCGTTACTCCTCAAGAAAAAATGTTAGGATCAAACTTATTTAGAATAATCTAATATACAAATAAAGTTACTCAGGGATAATCTTACAATTTAATTTTATCGTGATATTTAAGCGAGAAATCTAAAATAATCTTTTCTAGTTCCAGAAAAATTAAAACATCGTTACTCCTCACGAAAAAATTCTAGAATCAAACTTATTAAACAAATCTATTATAAAAATAAAGTTACTCAGGGATAATCTTACAATTTAATTTTATCGTGATATTTAAGCGAGAAAACTAAAATATTCGTTTATAGTTCCAGAAAAATAAAAATATTGTTACTCCTCAGAAAAAAATGCTAGAATCAAACTTATTA
Organism: Pterostichus madidus; assembly: GCA_911728475.2. NCBI lineage: Eukaryota > Metazoa > Arthropoda > Insecta > Coleoptera > Carabidae > Pterostichus > Pterostichus madidus. The sequence continues at coordinate 18,599,253 of OU452311.1, read as the reverse complement.
AAAAAAATCTAATAAACAAATAAAGTTACTCAGGGATATTCTTACAATTTAATTTTATCGTGATATTTAAGCGAGAAATCTAAAATATTCGTTACTAGCTCCAGAAAAATTAAAACATCGTTACTCCTCAGGAAAAAATGGTAGAATCAAACTTATTAAGAATAATCTAATATACAAATAAAGTTACTCCGAGATATTCTTACAATTTAATTTTATCGTTATATTTAAGCGAGAAAACTAAAATACTCGTTGCTTGTTACAGAAAAATTAAAACATCGTTACACCTCAGGAAAAAATGTTTGGATCAAACTTATTTAGAATAATCTAATATACAAATAAAGTTACTCAGGGATATTCTTACAATTTAATTTTAACGTGATATTTAAGCGAGAAATCTAAAATAATCTTTTCTAGTTCCAGAAAAATTAAAACATCGTTACTCCTCAGGAAAAAATGCTAGAATCAAACTTATTAAGAATAATCTAATATACAAATAAAGTTACTCAGGGATATTCTTACAATTTAATTTTATCGTGATATTTAAGCGAGAAATCTAAAATATTCGTTACTAGCTCCAGAAAAATTAAAACATCGTTACTCTTCAGGAAAAAATGCTAGAATCAAACTTATTAAGAATAATCTAATATACAAATAAAGTTACTCAGGGATGTTCTTAGAATTTAATTTTATCGTGATATTTAAGCGAGAAATCTAAAATATTCGTTTCTAGTTCCAGGAAAATTAAAACATCGTTACTCCTCAGGAAAAAATGCTAAAATCAAACTTATTTAGAATAATCTAATATACAAATAAAGTTACTCAGGGATGTTCTTAGAATTTAATTTTATCGTGATATTTAAGCGAGAAATCTAAAATATTCGTTTCTAGTTCCAGAAAAATTAAAACATCGTTACTCCACAGGAAAATATGCTAGAATCAAACTTATTAAGAAAAATCTAATATACAAATAAAGTTACTCAGGGATAATCTTAGAATTTAATTTTATCGTTTTATTTAAGCCAGAAAACTAAAATACTCGTTTCTTGTTAGAGAAAAATTAAAACATCGTTACTCCTCAGAAAAAAATGCTAGAATCAAACATATTAAACAAATCTATTATAAAAATAAAGTTACTCAGTTATAATCTTACAATTTAATTTTATCGTGATATTTATGCGAGAAAACTAAAATATTCGTTTATAGTTCCAGAAAAATAAAAATATTGTTACTCCTCAGGAAAAAATGCTAGAATCAAACTTATTAAAAATAATCTAATATACAAACAAAGTTACTCCGAGATATTCTTACAATTTAATTTTATCGTGATATTTAAGCGAGAAAACTAAAATACTCGTTGCTTGTTACAGAAAAATTAAAACATCGTTACTCCTCAAGAAAAAATGTTAGGATCAAACTTATTTAGAAAACTCTAATATGCGAATAAAGTTACTCAGGGATATTCTTACAATTTAATTTTATCGTGATATTTAAGCGAGAAATCTAAAATAATCTTTTCTAGTTCCAGAAAAATTAAAACATCGTTTCTCCTCACGAAAAAATTTTAGAATCAAACTTATTAAACAAATCTATTATAAAAATAAAGTTACTCAGGGATAATCTTACAATTTAATTTTATCGTGATATTTAAGCGAGAAAACTAAAATATTCGTTTATAGTTCCAGAAAAATAAAAATATTGTTACTCCTCAGAAAAAAATGCTAGAATCAAACTTATTAAAAAAAATCTAATAAACAAATAAAGTTACTCAGGGATATTCTTACAATTTAATTTTATCGTGATATTTAAGCGAGAAATCTAAAATATTCGTTACTAGCTCCAGAAAAATTTAAACATCGTTACTCCTCAGGAAAAAATGGTAGAATCAAACTTATTAAGAATAATCTAATATACAAATAAAGTTACTCCGAGATATTCTTACAATTTAATTTTATCGTGATATTTAAGCGAGAAAACTAAAATACTCGTTGCTTGTTACAGAAAAATTAAAACATCGTTACACCTCAGGAAAAAATGTTTGGATCAAACTTATTTAGAATAATCTAATATACAAATAAAGTTACTCAGGGATATTCTTACAATTTAATTTTAACGTGATATTTAAGCGAGAAATCTAAAATAATCTTTTCTAGTTCCAGAAAAATTAAAACATCGTTACTCCTCAGGAAAAAATGCTAGAATCAAACTTATTAAGAATAATCTAATATACAAATAAAGTTAATCAGGGATATTCTTACAATTTAATTTTATCGTGATATTTAAGCGAGAAATCTAAAATATTCGTTACTAGCTCCAGAAAAATTAAAACATCGTTACTCTTCAGAAAAAAATGCTAGAATCAAACTTATTAAGAATAATCTAATATACAAATAAAGTTACTCACGGATATTCTCACAATTTAATTTTATCGTGATATTTATGTGAGAAAACTAAAATATTCGTTTCTAGTTCCAGTAAAATTAAAACATCGTTACTCCTCAGGAAAAAATGGTAGAATCAAACTTATTAAGAAAAATCTAATATACAAATAAAGTTACTCAGGGATAATCTTAGAATTTAATTTTATCGTGATATTTAAGCGAGAAATCTAAAATATTCGTTTCTAGTTCCAGGAAAATTAAAACATCGTTACTCCTCAGGAAAAAATGCTAGAATCAAACTTATTTAGAATAATCTAATATACAAATAAAGTTACTCAGGGATGTTCTTAGAATTTAATTTTACCGTGATATTTAAGCCAGAAAACTAAAATACTCGTTTCTTGTTACAGAAAAATTAAAACATCGTTACTCCTCAAGAAAAAATGTTAGGATCAAACTTATTTAGAATAATCTAATATACAAATAAAGTTACTCAGGGATAATCTTACAATTTAATTTTAACGTGATATTTAAGCGAGAAATCTAAAATAATCTTTTCTAGTTCCAGAAAAATTAAAACATCGTTACTCTTCAGGAAAAAATTCTAGAATCAAACTTATTAAAAAAAATCTAATATACAAATAAAATTACTCTGGGATAGTCTTACAATTTAATTTTATCGTGATATTTATGTGAGAAAACTAAAATATTCGTTTCTAGTTCCAGTAAAATTAAAACATCGTTACTCCACAGGAAAAAATGCTAGAATCAAACTTATTAAAAAAAACCAATATACAAATAAAGTTACTCAGGGATATTCTTACAATTTAATTTTAACGTGATATTTAAGCGAGAAATCTAAAATATTCGTTTCTAGTTCCAGAAAAATTAAAACATCGTTACTCCTCAGGAAAAAATGCTAGAATCAAACTTATTTAGAATAATCTTATATACAAATAAAGTTACTCCGAGATATTCTTACAATTTAAATTTATCGTGATATTTAAGCGAGAAAACTAAAATACTCGTTGGTTGTTACAGAAAAATTAAAACATCGTTACTCCTCAGGAAAAAATGTTTGGATCAAACTTATTTAGAAAACTCTAATATACAAATAAAGTTACTCAGGGATATTCTTACAATTTAATTTTATCGTGATATTTAAGCGAGAAATCTAAAATAATCTTTTCTAGTTCCAGAAAAATTAAAACATCGTTACTCCTCAGCAAAAAATGCTAGAATCAAACTTATTTAGAATAATCTTATATACAAATAAAGTTACTCCGAGATATTCTTACAATTTAAATTTATCGTGATATTTAAGCGAGAAAACTAAAATACTCGTTGGTTGTTACAGAAAAATTAAAACATCGTTACTCCTCAGGAAAAAATGTTTGGATCAAACTTATTTAGAAAACTCTAATATACAAATAAAGTTACTCAGGGATATTCTTACAATTTAATTTTATCGTGATATTTAAGCGAGAAAACTAAAATATTCGTTTATTGTTCCAGAAAAATAAAAATATTGTTACTCCTCAGAAAAAAATGCTAGAATCAACTTATTAAAAAAAATCTAATAAACAAATAAAGTTACTCAGGGATATTCTTACAATTTAATTTTATCGTTATATTTAAGCGAGAAATCTAAAATATTCGTTACTAGCTCCAGAAAAATTAAAACAACGTTACTCCTCAGGAAAAAATGGTAGAATCAAACTTATTAAGAATAATCTAATATACAAATAAAGTTACTCCGAGATATTCTTACAATTTAATTTTATCGTGATATTTAAGCGAGAAAACTAAAATACTCGTTGCTTGTTACAGAAAAATTAAAACATCGTTACACCTCAGGAAAAAATGTTTGGATCAAACTTATTTAGAATAATCTAATATACAAATAAAGTTACTCAGGGATATTCTTACAATTTAATTTTAACGTGATATTTAAGCGAGAAATCTAAAATAATCTTTTCTAGTTCCAGAAAAATTAAAACATCGTTACTCCTCAGGAAAAAATGCTAGAATCAAACTTATTAAGAATAATCTAATATACAAATAAAGTTAATCAGGGATATTCTTACAATTTAATTTTATCGTGATATTTAAGCGAGAAATCTAAAATATTCGTTACTAGCTCCAGAAAAATTAAAACATCGTTACTCTTCAGGAAAAAATGCTAGAATCAAACTTATTAAGAATAATCTAATATACAAATAAAGTTACTCAGGGATATTCTCACAATTTAATTTTATCGTGATATTTATGTGAGAAAACTAAAATATTCGTTTCTAGTTCCAGTAAAATTAAAACATCGTTACTCCTCAGGAAAAAATGGTAGAATCAAACTTATTAAGAAAAATCTAATATACAAATAATGTTACTCAGAGATAATCTTAGAATTTAATTTTATCGTGATATTTAAGCGAGAAATCTAAAATATTCATTTCTAGTTCCAGGAAAATTAAAACTTCGTTACCCCTCAGGAAAAAATGCTAGAATCAAACTTATTTAGAATAATCTAATATACAAATAAAGTTACGCAGGGATGTTCTTAGAATTTAATTTTATCGTGATATTTAAGCCAGAAAACTAAAATACTCGTTTCTTGTTACAGAAAAATTAAAACATCGTTACTCTTCAGGAAAAAATTCTAGAATCAAACTTATTAAAAAAAATCTAATATACAAATAAAATTACTCTGGGATAGTCTTACAATTTAATTTTATCGTGATATTTATGTGAGAAAACTAAAATATTCGTTTCTAGTTCCAGTAAAATTAAAACATCGTTACTCCACAGGAAAAAATGCTAGAATCAAACTTATTAAAAAAAACCAATATACAAATAAAGTTACTCAGGGATATTCTTACAATTTAATTTTAACGTGATATTTAAGCGAGAAATCTAAAATATTCGTTTCTAGTTCCAGAAAAATTAAAACATCGTTACTCCTCAGGAAAAAATGCTAGAATCAAACTTATTTAGAATAATCTTATATACAAATAAAGTTACTCCGAGATATTCTTACAATTTAAATTTATCGTGATATTTAAGCGAGAAAACTAAAATACTCGTTGGTTGTTACAGAAAAATTAAAACATCGTTACTCCTCAGGAAAAAATGTTTGGATCAAACTTATTTAGAAAGCTCTAATATACAAATAAAGTTACTCAGGGATATTCTTACAATTTAATTTTATCGTGATATTTAAGCGAGAAATCTAAAATAATCTTTTCTAGTTCCAGAAAAATTAAAACATCGTTACTCCTCAGGAAAAAATGCTAGAATCAAACTTATTTAGAATAATCTTATATACAAATAAAGTTACTCCGAGATATTCTTACAATTTAAATTTATCGTGATATTTAAGCGAGAAAACTAAAATACTCGTTGGTTGTTACAGAAAAATTAAAACATCGTTACTCCTCAGGAAAAAATGTTTGGATCAAACTTATTTAGAAAACTCTAATATACAAATAAAGTTACTCAGGGATAATCTTACAATTTAATTTTATCGTGATATTTAAGCGAGCAAACTAAAATATTCGTTTATTGTTCCAGAAAAATAAAAATATTGTTACTCCTCAGAAAAAAATGCTAGAATCAAACTTATTAAAAAAAATCTAATAAACAAATAAAGTTACTCAGGGATATTCTTACAATTTAATTTTATCGTGATATTTAAGCGAGAAATCTAAAATATTCGTTACTAGCTCCAGAAAAATTAAAACATCGTTACTCCTCAGGAAAAAATGGTAGAATCAAACTTATTAAGAATAATCTAATATACAAATAAAGTTACTCCGAGATATTCTTACAATTTAATTTTATCGTGATATTTAAGCGAGAAAACTAAAATACTCGTTGCTTGTTACAGAAAAATTAAAACATCGTTACACCTCAGGAAAAAATGTTTGGATCAAACTTATTTAGAATAATCTAATATACAAATAAAGTTACTCAGGGATATTCTTACAATTTAATTTTAACGTGATATTTAAGCGAGAAATCTAAAATAATCTTTTCTAGTTCCAGAAAAATTAAAACATCGTTACTCCTCAGGAAAAAATGCTAGAATCAAACTTATTAAGAATAATCTAATATACAAATAAAGTTAATCAGGGATATTCTTACAATTTAATTTTATCGTGATATTTAAGCGAGAAATCTAAAATATTCGTTACTAGCTCCAGAAAAATTAAAACATCGTTACTCTTCAGGAAAAAATGCTAGAATCAAACTTATTAAGAATAATCTAATATACAAATAAAGTTACTCAGGGATATTCTCACAATTTAATTTTATCGTGATATTTATGTGAGAAAACTAAAATATTCGTTTCTAGTTCCAGTAAAATTAAAACATCGTTACTCCTCAGGAAAAAATGGTAGAATCAAACTTATTAAGAAAAATCTAATATACAAATAAAGTTACTCAGGGATAATCTTAGAATTTAATTTTATCGTGATATTTAAGCGAGAAATCTAAAATATTCATTTCTAGTTCCAGGAAAATTAAAACTTCGTTACTCCTCAGGAAAAAATGCTAGAATCAAACTTATTTAGAATAATCTAATATACAAATAAAGTTACGCAGGGATGTTCTTAGAATTTAATTTTATCGTGATATTTAAGCCAGAAAACTAAAATACTCGTTTCTTGTTACAGAAAAATTAAAACATCGTTACTCCTCAAGAAAAAATGTTAGGATCAAACTTATTTAGAATAATCTAATATACAAATAAAGTTACTCAGGGATAATCTTACAATTTAATTTTATCGTGATATTTAAGCGAGAAATCTAAAATAATCTTTTCTAGTTCCAGAAAAATTAAAACATCGTTACTCCTCAGGAAAAAATTCTAGAATCAAACTTATTAAAAAAAAATCTAATATACAAATAAAATTACTCTGGGATAGTCTTACAATTTAATTTTATCGTGATATTTATGTGAGAAAACTAAAATATTCGTTTCTAGTTCCAGTAAAATTAAAACATCGTTACTCCACAGGAAAAAATGCTAGAATCAAACTTATTAAAAAAAAACAATATACAAATAAAGTTACTCAGGGATATTCTTACAATTTAATTTTAACGTGATATTTAAGCGAGAAATCTAAAATATTCGTTTCTAGTTCCAGAAAAATTAAAACATCGTTACTCCTCAGGAAAAAATGCTAGAATCAAACTTATTTAGAATAATCTTATATACAAATAAAGTTACTCCGAGATATTCTTACAATTTAAATTTATCGTGATATTTAAGCGAGAAAACTAAAATACTCGTTGGTTGTTACAGAAAAATTAAAACATCGTTACTCCTCAGGAAAAAATGTTTGGATCATACTTATTTAGAAAACTCTAATATACAAATAAAGTTACTCAGGGATATTCTTACAATTTAATTTCATCGTGATATTTAAGCGAGAAATCTAAAATAATCTTTTCTAGTTCCAGAAAAATTAAAACATCGTTACTCCTCACGAAAAAATTCTAGAATCAAACTTATTAAACAAATCTATTATAAAAATAAAGTTACTCAGGGATAATCTTACAATTTAATTTTATCGTGATATTTAAGCGAGAAAACTAAAATATTCGTTTATAGTTCCAGAAAAATAAAAATATTGTTACTCCTCAGAAAAAAATGCTAGAACCAAACTTATTAAAAAAAATCTAATAAACAAATAAAGTTACTCAGGGATATTCTTACAATTTAATTTTATCGTGATATTTAAGCGAGAAATCTAAAATATTCGTTACTAGCTCCAGAAAAATTAAAACATCGTTACTCCTCAGGAAAAAATGGTAGAATCAAACTTATTAAGAATAATCTAATATACAAATAAAGTTACTCCGAGATATTCTTACAATTTAATTTTATCGTGATATTTAAGCGTGAAAACTAAAATACTCGTTGCTTGTTACAGAAAAATTAAAACATCGTTACACCTCAGGAAAAAATGTTTGGATCAAACTTATTTAGAATAATCTAATATACAAATAAAGTTACTCAGGGATATTCTTACAATTTAATTTTAACGTGATATTTAAGCGAGAAATCTAAAATAATCTTTTCTAGTTCCAGAAAAATTAAAACATCGTTACTCCTCAGGAAAAAATGCTAGAATCAAACTTATTAAGAATAATCTAATATACAAATAAAGTTACTCCGAGATATTCTTACAATTTAATTTTATCGTGATATTTAAGCGAGAAAACTAAAATAATCGTTGCTTGTTACAGAAAAATTAAAACATCGTTACACCTCAGGAAAAAATGTTTGGATCAAACTTATTTAGAATAATCTAATATACAAATAAAGTTACTCAGGGATATTATTACAATTTAATTTTAACGTGATATTTAAGCGAGAAATCTAAAATAATCTTTTCTAGTTCCAGAAAAATTAAAACATCGTTACTCCTCAGGAAAAAATGCTAGAATCAAACTTATTAAGAATAATCTAATATACAAATAAAGTTAATCAGGGATATTCTTACAATTTAATTTTATCGTGATATTTAAGCGAGAAATCTAAAATATTCGTTACTAGCTCCAGAAAAATTAAAACATCGTTACTCTTCAGGAAAAAATGCTAGAATCAAACTTATTAAGAATAATCTAATATACAAATAAAGTTACTCAGGGATATTCTCACAATTTAATTTTATCGTGATATTTATGTGAGAAAACTAAAATATTCGTTTCTAGTTCCAGTAAAATTAAAACATCGTTACTCCTCAGGAAAAAATGGTAGAATCAAACTTATTAAGAAAAATCTAATATACAAATAAAGTTACTCAGGGATAATCTTAGAATTTAATTTTATCGTGATATTTAAGCGAGAAATCTAAAATATTCGTTTCTAGTTCCAGGAAAATTAAAACATCGTTATTCCTCAGGAAAAAATGCTAGAATCAAACTTATTTAGAATAATCTAATATACAAATAAAGTTACTCAGGGATGTTCTTAGAATTTAATTTTATCGTGATATTTAAGCCAGAAAACTAAAATACTCGTTTCTTGTTACAGAAAAATTAAAACATCGTTACTCCTCAAGAAAAAATGTTAGGATCAAACTTATTTAGAATAATCTAATATACAAATAAAGTTACTCAGGGATAATCTTACAATTTAATTTTAACGTGATATTTAAGCGAGAAATCTAAAATAATCTTTTCTAGTTCCAGAAAAATTAAAACATCGTTACTCCTCAGGAAAAAATTCTAGAATCAAACTTATTTAAAAAAATCTAATATACAAATAAAATTACTCTGGGATAGTCTTACAATTTAATTTTATCGTGATATTTATGTGAGAAAACTAAAATATTCGTTTCTAGTTCCAGTAAAATTAAAACATCGTTACTCCACAGGAAAAAATGCTAGAATCAAACTTATTTAGAATAATCTTATATACAAATAAAGTTACTCCGAGATATTCTTACAATTTAAATTTATCGTGATATTTAAGCGAGAAAACTAAAATACTCGTTGGTTGTTACAGAAAAATTAAAACATCGTTACTCCTCAGGAAAAAATGTTTGGATCAAACTTATTTAGAAAACTCTAATATACAAATAAAGTTACTCAGGGCTATTCTTACAATTTAATTTCATCGTGATATTTAAGCGAGAAATCTAAAATAATCTTTTCTAGTTCCAGAAAAATTAAAACATCGTTACACCTCACGACAAAATTCTAGAATCAAACTTATTAAACAAATCTATTATAAAATAAAGTTACTCAGGGATAATCTTACAATTTAATTTTATCGTGATATTTAAGCGAGAAAACTAAAATATTCGTTTATAGTTCCAGAAAAATAAAAATATTGTTACTCCTCAGAAAAAAATGCTAGAATCAAACTTATTAAAAAAAATCTAATAAACAAATAAAGTTACTTAGGGATATTCTTACAATTTAATTTTATCGTGATATTTAAGCGAGAAATCTAAAATATTCGTTACTAGCTCCAGAAAAATTAAAACATCGTTACTCTTCAGGAAAAAATGCTAGAATCAAACTTATTAAGAATAATCTTATATACAAATAAAGTTACTCAGGGATATTCTCACAATTTAATTTTATCGTGATATTTATGTGAGAAAACTAAAATATTCGTTTCTAGTTCCAGTAAAATTAAAACATCGTTACTCCTCAGGAAAAATTGCTAGAATCAAACTTATTAAGAAAAATCTAATATACAAATAAAGTTACTCAGGGATAATCTTAGAATTTAATTTTATCGTGATATTTAAGCGAGAAATCTAAAATATTCGTTTCTAGTTCCAGGAAAATTAAAACATCGTTACTCCTCAGGAAAAAATGCTAGAATCAAACTTATTTAGAATAATCTAATATACAAATAAAGTTACTCAGGGATGTTCTTAGAATTTAATTTTATCGTGATATTTAAGCGAGAAATCTAAAATATTCGTTTCTAGTTCCAGAAAAATTAAAACATCGTTACTCCTCAGGAAAATATGCTAGAATCAAACTTATTAAGAAAAATCTAATATACAAATAAAGTTACTCAAGGATAATCTTAGAATTTAATTTTATCGTGATATTTAAGCGAGAAATCTAAAATATTCGTTTCTAGTTCCAGAAAAATTAAAACATCGTTACTCCTCAGGAAAATATGCTAGAATCAAACTTATTAAGAAAAATCTAATATACAAATAAAGTTACTCAGGGATAATCTTAGAATTTAATTTTATTGTATTATTTAAGCCAGAAAACTAAAATACTCGTTTCTTGTTAGAGAAAAATTAAAACATCGTTACTCCTCAGAAAAAAATGCTAGAATCAAACATATTAAACAAATCTATTATGAAAATAAAGTTACTCAGGGATAATCTTACAATTTAATTTTATCGTGATATTTATGCGAGAAAACTAAAATATTCGTTTATAGTTCCAGAAAAATAAAAATATTGTTACTCCTCAGGAAAAAATGCTAGAATCAAACTTATTAAAAATAATCTAATATACAAACAAAGTTACTCCGAGATATTCTTACAATTTAATTTTATCGTGATATTTAAGCGAGAAAACTAAAATACTCGTTGCTTGTTACAGCAAAATTAAAACATCGTTACTCCTCAGGAAAAAATGTTAGGATCAAACTTATTTAGAATAATCTAATATACAAATAAAGTTACTCAGGGATATTCTTACAATTTAATTTTAACGTGATATTTAAGCGAGAAATCTGAAATATTCGTTTATAGTTCCAGAAAAATTAAAACATCGTTACTCCTCAGGAAAAAATGCTAGAATCAAACTTATTAAGAATAATCTAATATACAAATAAAGTTACTCAGGGATATTCTTACAATTTAATTTTATCGTGATTTTTAAGCCAGAAAACTAAAATACTCGTTTCTTGTTACAGAAAATTTAAAACATCGTTACTCCTCAAGTAAAAATGTTAGGATCAAACTTATTTAGAAAACTCTAATATGCAAATAAAGTTACTCAGGGATATTCTTACAATTTAATTTTATCGTGATATTTAAGCGAGAAAACTAAAATACTCGTTGCTTGTTACAGAAAAATTAAAACATCGTTACTCCTCAGGGAAAAATGTTAGGATCAAACTTATTTAGAATAATCTAATATACAAATAAAGTTACTCAGGGATATTCTTACAATTTAATTTTAACGTGATATTTAAGCGAGAAATCTAAAATAATCTTTTCTAGTTCCAGAAAAATTAAAACATCGTTACTCCTCAGGAAAAAATTCTAGAATCAAACTTATTAAAAAAAATCTAATATACAAATAAAATTACTCTGGGATAGTCTTACAATTTAATTTTATCGTGATATTTATGTGAGAAAACTAAAATATTCGTTTCTAGTTCCAGTAAAATTAAAACATCGTTACTCCACAGGAAAAAATGCTAGAATCAAACTTATTAAAAAAAACCAATATACAAATAAAGTTACTCAGGGATATTCTTACAATTTAATTTTAACGTGATATTTAAGCGAGAAATCTAAAATATTCGTTTCTAGTTCCAGAAAAATTAAAACATCGTTACTCCTCAGGAAAAAATGCTAGAATCAAACTTATTTAGAATAATCTTATATACAAATAAAGTTACTCCGAGATATTCTTACAATTTAAATTTATCGTGATATTTAAGCGAGAAAACTAAAATACTCGTTGGTTGTTACAGAAAAATTAAAACATCGTTACTCCTCAGGAAAAAATGTTTGGATCATACTTATTTAGAAAACTCTAATATACAAATAAAGTTACTCAGGGATATTCTTACAATTTAATTTCATCGTGATATTTAAGCGAGAAATCTAAAATAATCTTTTCTAGTTCCAGAAAAATTAAAACATCGTTACTCCTCACGAAAAAATTCTAGAATCAAACTTATTAAACAAATCTATTATAAAAATAAAGTTACTCAGGGATAATCTTACAATTTAATTTTATCGTGATATTTAAGCGAGAAAACTAAAATATTCGTTTATAGTTCCAGAAAAATAAAAATATTGTTACTCCTCAGAAAAAAATGCTAGAATCAAACTTATTAAAAAAAATCTAATAAACAAATAAAGTTACTCAGGGATATTCTTACAATTTAATTTTATCGTGATATTTAAGCGAGAAATCTAAAATATTCGTTACTAGCTCCAGAAAAATTAAAACATCGTTACTCCTCAGGAAAAAATGGTAGAATCAAACTTATTAAGAATAATCTAATATACAAATAAAGTTACTCCGAGATATTCTTACAATTTAATTTTATCGTGATATTTAAGCGTGAAAACTAAAATACTCGTTGCTTGTTACAGAAAAATTAAAACATCGTTACACCTCAGGAAAAAATGTTTGGATCAAACTTATTTAGAATAATCTAATATACAAATAAAGTTACTCAGGGATATTCTTACATTTTAATTTTAACGTGATATTTAAGCGAGAAATCTAAAATAATCTTTTCTAGTTCCAGAAAAATTAAAACATCGTTACTCCTCAGGAAAAAATGCTAGAATCAAACTTATTAAGAATAATCTAATATACAAATAAAGTTACTCCGAGATATTCTTACAATTTAATTTTATCGTGATATTTAAGCGAGAAAACTAAAATAATCGTTGCTTGTTACAGAAAAATTAAAACATCGTTACACCTCAGGAAAAAATGTTTGGATCAAACTTATTTAGAATAATCTAATATACAAATAAAGTTACTCAGGGATATTATTACAATTTAATTTTAACGTGATATTTAAGCGAGAAATCTAAAATAATCTTTTCTAGTTCCAGAAAAATTAAAACATCGTTACTCCTCAGGAAAAAATGCTAGAATCAAACTTATTAAGAATAATCTAATATACAAATAAAGTTAATCAGGGATATTCTTACAATTTAATTTTATCGTGATATTTAAGCGAGAAATCTAAAATATTCGTTACTAGCTCCAGAAAAATTAAAACATCGTTACTCTTCAGGAAAAAATGCTAGAATCAAACTTATTAAGAATAATCTAATATACAAATAAAGTTACTCAGGGATATTCTCACAATTTAATTTTATCGTGATATTTATGTGAGAAAACTAAAATATTCGTTTCTAGTTCCAGTAAAATTAAAACATCGTTACTCCTCAGGAAAAAATGGTAGAATCAAACTTATTAAGAAAAATCTAATATACAAATAAAGTTACTCAGGGATAATCTTAGAATTTAATTTTATCGTGATATTTAAGCGAGAAATCTAAAATATTCGTTTCTAGTTCCAGGAAAATTAAAACATCGTTACTCCTCAGGAAAAAATGCTAGAATCAAACTTATTTAGAATAATCTAATATACAAATAAAGTTACTCAGGGATGTTCTTAGAATTTAATTTTATCGTGATATTTAAGCCAGAAAACTAAAATACTCGTTTCTTGTTACAGAAAAATTAAAACATCGTTACTCCTCAGGAAAAAATGTTAGCATCAAACTTATTTAGAATAATCTAATATACAAATAAAGTTACTCAGGGATAATCTTACAATTTAATTTTAACGTGATATTTAAGCGAGAAATCTAAAATATTCGTTTCTAGTTCCAGTAAAATTAAAACATCGTTACTCCACAGGAAAAAATGCTAGAATCAAACTTATTTAGAATAATCTTATATACAAATAAAGTTACTCCGAGATATTCTTACAATTTAAATTTATCGTGATATTTAAGCGAGAAAACTAAAATACTCGTTGGTTGTTACAGAAAAATTAAAACATCGTTACTCCTCAGGAAAAAATGTTTGGATCAAACTTATTTAGAAAACTCTAATATACAAATAAAGTTACTCAGGGATATTCTTACAATTTAATTTTATCGTGATATTTAAGCGAGAAATCTAAAATAATCTTTTCTAGTTCCAGAAAAATTAAAACATCGTTACTCCTCACGAAAAAATTCTAGAATCAAACTTATTAAACAAATCTATTATAAAAATAAAGTTACTCAGGGATAATCTTACAATTTAATTTTATCGTGATATTTAAACGAGAAAACTAAAATATTCGTTACTAACTCCAGAAAAATTAAAACATCGTTACTCCTCAGGAAAAAATGGTAGAATCAAACTTATTAAGAATAATCTAATATACAAATAAAGTTACTCCGAGATATTCTTACAATTTAATTTTACCGTGATATTTAAGCGAGAAAACTAAAATACTCGTTGCTTGTTACAGAAAAATTCAAACATCGTTACACCTCAGGAAAAAATGTTTGGATCAAACTTATTTAGAATAATCTAATATACAAATAAAGTTACTCAGGGATATTCTTACAATTTAATTTTAACGTGATATTTAAGCGAGAAATCTAAAATAATCTTTTCTAGTTCCAGAAAAATTAAAACATCGTTACTCCTCAGGAAAAAATGCTAGAATCAAACTTATTAAGAATAATCTAATATACAAATAAAGTTACTCAGGGATATTCTTACAATTTAATTTTATCGTGATATTTAAGCGAGAAATCTAAAATATTCGTTACTAGCTCCAGAAAAATTAAAACATCGTTACTCTTCAGGAAAAAATGCTAGAATCAAACTTATTAAGAATAATCTAATATACAAATAAAGTTACTCAGGGATGTTCTTAGAATTTAATTTTATCGTGATATTTAAGCGAGAAATCTAAAATATTCGTTTCTAGTTCCAGAAAAATTAAAACATCGTTACTCCTCAGGAAAATATGCTAGAATCAAACTTATTAAGAAAAATCTAAAATACAAATAAAGTTACTCAGGGATAACCTTAGAATTTAATTTTATCGTGTTATTTAAGCCAGAAAACTAAAATACTCGTTTCTTGTTAGAGAAAAATTAAAACATCGTTACTCCTCAGAAAAAAATGCTAGAATCAAACATATTAAACAAAACTATTATAAAAATAAAGTTACTCAGGGATAATCTTACAATTTAATTTTATCGTGATATTTATGCGAGAAAACTAAAATATTCGTTTATAGTTCCAGAAAAATAAAAATATTGTTACTCCTCAGGAAAAAATGCTAGAATCAAACTTATTAAACAAATCTATTATAAAAATAAAGTTACTCAGGGATAATCTTACAATTTAATTTTATCGTGATATTTAAGCGAGAAAACTAAAATATTCGTTTATTGGTCCAGAAAAATAAAAATATTGTTACTCCTCAGAAAAAAATGCTAGAATCAAACTTATTAAAAAAAATCTAATAAACAAATAAAGTTACTCAGGGATATTCTTACAATTTAATTTTATCGTGATATTTAAGCGAGAAATATAAAATATTCGTTACTAGCTCCAGAAAAATTAAAACATCGTTACTCCTCAGGAAAAAATGCTAGAATCAAACTTATTTAGAATAATCTATTATACAAATAAAGTTACTCAGGGATATTCTTACAATTTAATTTTATCGTGATATTTAAGCGAGAAATTTAAAATATTCGTTTCTAGGTCCAGAAAAATTAAAACATCGTTACTCTTCAGGAAAACATGCTAGAATCAAACTTATTAAGAATAATCTAATATACAAATAAAGTTACTCAGGGATATTCTCACAATTTAATTTTATCGTGATATTTATGTGAGAAAACTAAAATATACGTTTCTAGTTACAGTAAAATTAAAACATCGTTACTCCTCAGGAAAAAATGCTAGAATCAAACTTATTTAGAATAATCTATTATACAAATAAAGTTACTCAGGGATATTCTTACAATTTAATTTTATCGTGATATTTAAGCGAGAAATTTAAAATATTCGTTTCTAGGTCCAGAAAAATTAAAACATCGTTACTCTTCAGGAAAACATGCTAGAATCAAACTTATTAAGAATAATCTAATATACAAATAAAGTTACTCAGGGATATTCTCACAATTTAATTTTATCGTGATATTTATGTGAGAAAACTAAAATATACGTTTCTAGTTACAGTAAAATTAAAACATCGTTACTCCTCAGGAAAAAATGCTAGAATCAAACTTATTTAGAATAATCTATTATACAAATAAAGTTACTCAGGGATATTCTTACAATTTAATTTTATCGTGATATTTAAGCGAGAAATCTAAAATATTCGTTTCTAGTTCCAGAAAAATTAAAACATCGTTGCTCCTCAGGAAAATATGCTAGAATCAAACTTATTAAGAAAAATCTAATATACAAATAAAGTTACTCAGGGATAATCTTAGAATTTAATTTTATCGTGTTATTTAAGCCAGAAAACTAAAATACTCGTTTCTTGTTAGAGAAAAATTAAAACATCGTTACTCCTCAGAAAAAAATGCTAGAATCAAACATATTAAACAAAACTATTATAAAAATAAAGTTACTCAGGGATAATCTTACAATTTAATTTTATCGTGATATTTAAGCGAGAAATATAAAATATTCGTTACTAGCTCCAGAAAAATTAAAACATCGTTACTCCTCAGGAAAAAATGCTAGAATCAAACTTATTTAGAATAATCTAATATACAAATAAAGTTACTCAGGGATAATCTTAGAATTTAATTTTATCGTGATATTTAAGCGAGAAATCTAAAATATTCGTTTCTAGTTCCAGAAAAATTAAAACATCGTTACTCCTCAGGAAAAAATGCTAGAATCAAACTTATTTAGATTAATCTAATATACAAATAAAGCTACTCAGGGATATTCTTACAATTTAATTTTATCGTGATATTTAAGGGAGAAATCTAAAATATTCGTTTCTAGTTCCAGAAAAATTAAAACATCGTTACTCTTCAGGAAAAAATGCTAGAATCAAACTTATTAAGAATAATCTAATATACAAATAAAGTTACTCAGGGCTATTCTCACAATTTAATTTTATCGTGATATTTATGTGAGAAAACTAAAATATTCGTTTCTAGTTACAGTAAAATTAAAACATCGTTACTCCTCAGGAAAAAATGCTAGAATCAAACTTATATAGAATAATCTATTATACAAATAAAGTTACTCAGGGATATTCTTACAATTTAATTATATCGTGATATTTAAGCGAGAAATCTAAAATATTCGTTTCTAGTTCCAGAAAAATTAAAACATCGTTACTCCTCAGGAAAAAATGCTAGAATCAATCTTATTTAGAATTATCTAATATACAAATAAAGTTACTCAGGGATATTCTTACAATTTAATTTTATCGTGATATTTAAGCGAGAAAACTAAAATACTCGTTTATAGTTCCAGAAAAATAAAAATATTGTTACTCCTCAGGAAAAAATGCTAGAATCAAACTTATTAAACAAATCTATTATAAAAATAAAGTTACTCAGGGATAATCTTACAATTTAATTTTATCGTGATATTTAAGCCAGAAAACTAAAATACTCGTTTCTTGTTAGAGAAAAATTAAAACATCGTTACTCCTCAGAAAAAAATGCTAGAATCAAACATATTAAACAAAACTATTATAAAAATAAAGTTACTCAGGGATAATCTTACAATTTAATTTTATCGTGATATTTATGCGAGAAAACTAAAATATTCGTTTATAGTTCCAGAAAAATAAAAATATTGTTACTCCTCAGGAAAAAATGCTAGAATCAAACTTATTAAACAAATCTATTATAAAAATAAAGTTACTCAGGGATAATCTTACAATTTAATTTTATCGTGATATTTAAGCGAGAAAACTAAAATATTCGTTTATTGTTCCAGAAAAATAAAAATATTGTTACTCCTCAGAAAAAAATGCTAGAATCAAACTTATTAAAAAAAATCTAATAAACAAATAAAGTTACTCAGGGATATTCTTACAATTTAATTTTATCGTGATATTTAAGCGAGAAATATAAAATATTCGTTACTAGCTCCAGAAAAATTAAAACATCGTTACTCCTCAGGAAAAAATGCTAGAATCAAACATATTAAACAAAACTATTATAAAAATAAAGTTACTCAGGGATAATCTTACAATTTAATTTTATCGTGATATTTAAGCCAGAAAACTAAAATACTCGTTTCTTGTTAGAGAAAAATTAAAACATCGTTACTCCTCAGAAAAAAATGCTAGAATCAAACATATTAAACAAAACTATTATAAAAATAAAGTTACTCAGGGATAATCTTACAATTTAATTTTATCGTGATATTTATGCGAGAAAACTAAAATATTCGTTTATAGTTCCAGAAAAATAAAAATATTGTTACTCCTCAGGAAAAAATGCTAGAATCAAACTTATTAAACAAATCTATTATAAAAATAAAGTTACTCAGGGATAATCTTACAATTTAATTTTATCGTGATATTTAAGCGAGAAAACTAAAATATTCGTTTATTGTTCCAGAAAAATAAAAATATTGTTACTCCTCAGAAAAAAATGCTAGAATCAAACTTATTAAAAAAAATCTAATAAACAAATAAAGTTACTCAGGGATATTCTTACAATTTAATTTTATCGTGATATTTAAGCGAGAAATATAAAATATTCGTTACTAGCTCCAGAAAAATTAAAACATCGTTACTCCTCAGGAAAAAATGCTAGAATCAAACTTATTTAGAATAATCTATTATACAAATAAAGTTACTCAGGGATATTCTTACAATTTAATTTTATCGTGATATTTAAGCGAGAAATTTAAAATATTCGTTTCTAGGTCCAGAAAAATTAAAACATCGTTACTCTTCAGGAAAACATGCTAGAATCAAACTTATTAAGAATAATCTAATATACAAATAAAGTTACTCAGGGATATTCTCACAATTTAATTTTATCGTGATATTTATGTGAGAAAACTAAAATATACGTTTCTAGTTACAGTAAAATTAAAACATCGTTACTCCTCAGGAAAAAATGCTAGAATCAAACTTATTTAGAATAATCTATTATACAAATAAAGTTACTCAGGGATATTCTTACAATTTAATTTTATCGTGATATTTAAGCGAGAAATTTAAAATATTCGTTTCTAGGTCCAGAAAAATTAAAACATCGTTACTCTTCAGGAAAACATGCTAGAATCAAACTTATTAAGAATAATCTAATATACAAATAAAGTTACTCAGGGATATTCTCACAATTTAATTTTATCGTGATATTTATGTGAGAAAACTAAAATATACGTTTCTAGTTACAGTAAAATTAAAACATCGTTACTCCTCAGGAAAAAATGCTAGAATCAAACTTATTTAGAATAATCTATTATACAAATAAAGTTACTCAGGGATATTCTTACAATTTAATTTTATCGTGATATTTAAGCGAGAAATCTAAAATATTCGTTTCTAGTTCCAGAAAAATTAAAACATCGTTACTCCTCAGGAAAATATGCTAGAATCAAACTTATTAAGAAAAATCTAATATACAAATAAAGTTACTCAGGGATAATCTTAGAATTTAATTTTATCGTGTTATTTAAGCCAGAAAACTAAAATACTCGTTTCTTGTTAGAGAAAAATTAAAACATCGTTACTCCTCAGAAAAAAATGCTAGAATCAAACATATTAAACAAAACTATTATAAAAATAAAGTTACTCAGGGATAATCTTACAATTTAATTTTATCGTGATATTTAAGCGAGAAATATAAAATATTCGTTACTAGCTCCAGAAAAATTAAAACATCGTTACTCCTCAGGAAAAAATGCTAGAATCAAACTTATTTAGAATAATCTAATATACAAATAAAGTTACTCAGGGATAATCTTAGAATTTAATTTTATCGTGATATTTAAGCGAGAAATCTAAAATATTCGTTTCTAGTTCCAGAAAAATTAAAACATCGTTACTCCTCAGGAAAAAATGCTAGAATCAAACTTATTTAGATTAATCTAATATACAAATAAAGCTACTCAGGGATATTCTTACAATTTAATTTTATCGTGATATTTAAGCGAGAAATCTAAAATATTCGTTTCTAGTTCCAGAAAAATTAAAACATCGTTACTCTTCAGGAAAAAATGCTAGAATCAAACTTATTAAGAATAATCTAATATACAAATAAAGTTACTCAGGGCTATTCTCACAATTTAATTTTATCGTGATATTTATGTGAGAAAACTAAAATATTCGTTTCTAGTTACAGTAAAATTAAAACATCGTTACTCCTCAGGAAAAAATGCTAGAATCAAACTTATATAGAATAATCTATTATACAAATAAAGTTACTCAGGGATATTCTTACAATTTAATTTTATCGTGATATTTAAGCGAGAAATCTAAAATATTCGTTTCTAGTTCCAGAAAAATTAAAACATCGTTACTCCTCAGGAAAAAATGCTAGAATCAATCTTATTTAGAATTATCTAATATACAAATAAAGTTACTCAGGGATATTCTTACAATTTAATTTTATCGTGATATTTAAGCGAGAAAACTAAAATACTCGTTTATAGTTCCAGAAAAATAAAAATATTGTTACTCCTCAGGAAAAAATGCTAGAATCAAACTTATTAAACAAATCTATTATAAAAATAAAGTTACTCAGGGATAATCTTACAATTTAATTTTATCGTGATATTTAAGCGAGAAAACTAAAATATTCGATTATAGTTCCAGAAAAATAAAAATATTGTTACTCCTCAGAAAAAAATGCTAGAATCAAACTTATTAAAAAAATTTAATAAACAAATAAAGTTACTCAGGGATATTCTTACAATTTAATTTTATCGTGATATTTAAGCGAGAAATATAAAATATTCGTTACTAGCTCCAGAAAAATTAAAACATCGTTACTCCTCAGGAAAAAATGCTAGAATCAAACTTATTTAGAATAATATAATATACAAATAAAGTTACTCAGGGATAATTTTAGAATTTAATTTTATCGTGATATTTAAGCGAGAAATCTAAAATATTCGTTTCTAGTTCCAGAAAAATTAAAACATCGTTACTCCTCAGGAAAATATGCTAGAATCAAACTTATTAAGAAAAATCTAATATACAAATAAAGTTACTCAGGGATAATCTTAGAATTTAATTTTATCGTGATATTTAAGCGAGAAATCTAAAATATTCGTTTCTAGTTCCAGGAAAATTAAAACATCGTTACTCCTCAGGAAAAAATGCTAGAATCAAACTTATTTAGAATAATCTAATATACAAATAAAGTTACTCAGGGATGTTCTTAGAATTTAATTTTATCGTGATATTTAAGAGAGAAAACTAAAATATTCGTTTATAGTTCCAGAAAAATAAAAATATTGTTACTCCTCAGGAAAAAATGCTAGAATCAAACTTATTAAACAAATCTATTATAAAAATAAAGCTACTCAGGGATAATCTTACAATTTAATTTTATCGTGATATTTAAGCGAGAAAACTAAAATATTCGTTTATAGTTCCAGAAAAATAAAAATATTGTTACTCCTCAGAAAAAAATGCTAGAATCAAACTTATTAAAAAAAATCTAATAAACAAATAAAGTTACTCAGGGATATTCTTACAATTTAATTTTATCGTGATATTTAAGCGAGAAATATAAAATATTCGTTACTAGCTCCAGAAAAATTAAAACATCGTTACTCCTCAGGAAAAAATGCTAGAATCAAACTTATTTAGAATAATCTAATATACAAATAAAGCTACTCAGGGATATTCTTACAATTTAATTTTATCGTGATATTTAAGCGAGAAATTTAAAATATTCGTTTCTAGGTCCAGAAAAATTAAAACATCGTTACTCTTCAGGAAAACATGCTAGAATCAAACTTATTAAGAATAATCTAATATACAAATAAAGTTACTCAGGGATATTCTCACAATTTAATTTTATCGTGATATTTATGTGAGAAAACTAAAATATACGTTTCTAGTTACAGTAAAATTAAAACATCGTTACTCCTCAGGAAAAAATGCTAGAATCAAACTTATTTAGAATAATCTATTATAGAAATAAAGTTACTCAGGGATATTCTTACAATTTAATTTTATCGTGATATTTAAGCGAGAAATCTAAAATATTCGTTTCTAGTTCCAGAAAAATTAAAACATCGTTACTCCTCAGGAAAAAATGCTAGAATCAAACTTATTTAGAATAATCTAATATACAAATAAAGTTACTCAGGGATATTCTTACAATTTAATTTTATCGTGATATTTAAGCGAGAAAACTAAAATATTCGTTTATAGTTCCAGAAAAATAAAAATATTGTTACTCCTCAGAAAAAAATGCTAGAATCAAACTTATTAAACAAATCTATTATAAAAATAAAGTTACTCAGGGATAATCTTACAATTTAATTTTATCGTGATATTTAAGCGAGAAAACTAAAATATTCGTTTATAGTTCCAGAAAAATAAAAATATTGTTACTCCTCAGGAAAAAATGCTAGAATCAAACTTATTAAAAAAATCTAATAAACAAATAAAGTTACTCAGGGATATTCTTACAATTTAATTTTATCGTGATATTTAGGCGAGAAATATAAAATATTCGTTACTAGCTCCAGAAAAATTAAAACATCGTTACTGCTCAGGAAAAAATGCTAGAATCAAACTTATTTAGAATAATCTAATATACAAATAAAGTTACTCAGGGATAATCTTAGAATTTAATTTTATCGTGATATTTAAGCGAGAAATCAAAAATATTCGTTTCTAGTTCCAGAAAAATTAAAACATCGTTACTCCTCAGGAAAAAATGCTAGAATCAAACTTATTTAGAATAATCTAATATACAAATAAAGCTACTCAGGGATATTCTTACAATTTAATTTTAGTGTGATATTTAAGCGAGAAATCTAAAATATTCGTTTCTAGTTCCAGAAAAATTAAAACATCGTTTCTCTTCAGGAAAAAATGCTAGAATCAAACTTATTAAGAATAATCTAATATACAAATAAAGTTACTCAGGGATATTCTCACAATTTCATTTTATCGTGATATTTATGTGAGAAAACTAAAATATTCGTTTCTAGTTACAGTAAAATTAAAACATCGTTACTCCTCAGGAAAAAATGCTAGAATCAAACTTATTTAGAATAATCTATTATACAAATAAAGTTACTCAGGGATATTCTTACAATTTAATTTTATCGTGATATTTAAGCGAGAAATCTAAAATATTCGTTTCTATTTCCAGAAAAATTAAAACATCGTTACTCCTCAGGAAAAAATGCTAGAATCAAACTTATTTAGAATAATCTAATATACAAATAAAGTTACTCAGGGATATTCTCACAATTTAATTTTAACGTGATATTTAAGCGAGATATCTAAAATAATCTTTTCTAGTTCCAGAAAAATTAAAACATCGTTACTCCTCAGGAAAAAATGCTAGAATCAAACCTATTTAGAATAATCAAATATACAAATAAAGTTACTCAGGGATGTTCTTAGAATTTAATTTTATCGTGATATTTAAGCGAGAAATCTAAAATATTCGTTTCTATTTCCAGAAAAATTAAAACATCGTTACTCCTCAGGAAAAAATGCTAGAATCAAACTTATTTAGAATAATCTATTATACAAATAAAGTTACTCAGGGATATTCTTACAATTTAATTTTATCGTGATATTTAAGCGAGAAATCTAAAATATTCGTTTCTATTTCCAGAAAAATTAAAACATCGTTACTCCTCAGGAAAAAATGCTAGAATCAAACTTATTTAGAATAATCTATTATACAAATAAAGTTACTCAGGGATATTCTTACAATTTAATTTTATCGTGATATTTAAGCCAGAAAACTAAAATACTCGTTTCTTGTTACAGAAAAATTAAAACATCTTTATTTCTCAGGAAAAAATGCTAGAATCAAACTTATTTAGAATAATCTAATATACAAATAAAGTTACTCAGGGAAATTCTCACAATTTAATTTTATCGTGATATTTAAGCGAGAAAACTAAAATATTCGTTTATAGTTCCAGAAAAATAAAAATATTGTTACTCCTCAGGAAAAAATGCTAGAATCAAACTTATTAAACAAATCTATTATAAAAATAAAGTTACTCAGGGATAATCTTACAATTTAATTTTATCGTGATATTTAAGCGAGAAAACTAAAATATTCGTTTATAGTTCCAGAAAAATAAAAATATTGTTACTCCTCAGAAAAAAATGCTAGAATCAAACTTATTAAAAAAATCTAATAAACAAATAAAGGTACTCAGGGATATTCTTACAATTTAATTTTATCGTGATATTTAGGCGAGAAATATAAAATATTCGTTACTAGCTCCAGAAAAATTAAAACATCGTTACTGCTCAGGAAAAAATGCTAGAATCAAACTTATTTAGAATAATCTAATATACAAATAAAGTTACTCAGGGATAATCTTAGAATTTAATTTTATCGTGATATTTAAGCGAGAAATCTAAAATATTCGTTTCTAGTTCCAGGAAAATTAAAACATCGTTACTCCTCAGGAAAAAATGCTAGAATCAAACTTATTTAGAATAATCTAATATACAAATAAAGTTACTCAGGGATGTTCTTAGAATTTAATTTTATCGTGATATTTAAGAGAGAAAACTAAAATATTCGTTTATAGTTCCAGAAAAATAAAAATATTGTTACTCCTCAGGAAAAAATGCTAGAATCAAACTTATTAAACAAATCTATTATAAAAATAAAGCTACTCAGGGATAATCTTACAATTTAATTTTATCGTGATATTTAAGCGAGAAAACTAAAATATTCGTTTATAGTTCCAGAAAAATAAAAATATTGTTACTCCTCAGAAAAAAATGCTAGAATCAAACTTATTAAAAAAAATCTAATAAACAAATAAAGTTACTCAGGGATATTCTTACAATTTAATTTTATCGTGATATTTAAGCGAGAAATATAAAATATTCGTTACTAGCTCCAGAAAAATTAAAACATCGTTACTCCTCAGGAAAAAATGCTAGAATCAAACTTATTTAGAATAATCTAATATACAAATAAAGCTACTCAGGGATATTCTTACAATTTAATTTTATCGTGATATTTAAGCGAGAAATTTAAAATATTCGTTTCTAGGTCCAGAAAAATTAAAACATCGTTACTCTTCAGGAAAACATGCTAGAATCAAACTTATTAAGAATAATCTAATATACAAATAAAGTTACTCAGGGATATTCTCACAATTTAATTTTATCGTGATATTTATGTGAGAAAACTAAAATATACGTTTCTAGTTACAGTAAAATTAAAACATCGTTACTCCTCAGGAAAAAATGCTAGAATCAAACTTATTTAGAATAATCTATTATACAAATAAAGTTACTCAGGGATATTCTTACAATTTAATTTTATCGTGATATTTAAGCGAGAAATCTAAAATATTCGTTTCTAGTTCCAGAAAAATTAAAACATCGTTACTCCTCAGGAAAAAATGCTAGAATCAAACTTATTTAGAATAATCTAATATACAAATAAAGTTACTCAGGGATATTCTCACAATTTAATTTTAACGTGATATTTAAGCGAGATATCTAAAATAATCTTTTCTAGTTCCAGAAAAATTAAAACATCGTTACACCTCAGGAAAAAATGCTAGAATCAAACCTATTTAGAATAATCTAATATACAAATAAAGTTACTCAGGGATATTCTTACAATTTAATTTTATCGTGATATTTAAGCCAGAAAACTAAAATACTCGTTTCTTGTTACAGAAAAATTAAAACATCTTTATTTCTCAGGAAAAAATGCTAGAATCAAACTTATTTAGAATAATCTAATATACAAATAAAGTTACTCAGGGAAATTCTTACAATTTAATTTTATCGTGATATTTAAGCGAGAAAACTAAAATATTCGTTTATAGTTCCAGAAAAATAAAAATATTGTTACTCCTCAGGAAAAAATGCTAGAATCAAACTTATTAAACAAATCTATTATAAAAATAAAGTTACTCAGGGATAATCTTACAATTTAATTTTATCGTGATATTTAAGCGAGAAAACTAAAATATTCGTTTATAGTTCCAGAAAAATAAAAATATTGTTACTCCTCAGAAAAAAATGCTAGAATCAAACTTATTAAAAAAATCTAATAAACAAATAAAGTTACTCAGGGATATTCTTACAATTTAATTTTATCGTGATATTTAGGCGAGAAATATAAAATATTCGTTACTAGCTCCAGAAAAATTAAAACATCGTTACTGCTCAGGAAAAAATGCTAGAATCAAACTTATTTAGAATAATCTAATATACAAATAAAGTTACTCAGGGATAATCTTAGAATTTAATTTTATCGTGATATTTAAGCGAGAAATCTAAAATATTCGTTTCTAGTTCCAGGAAAATTAAAACATCGTTACTCCTCAGGAAAAAATGCTAGAATCAAACTTATTTAGAATAATCTAATATACAAATAAAGTTACTCAGGGATGTTCTTAGAATTTAATTTTATCGTGATATTTAAGAGAGAAAACTAAAATATTCGTTTATAGTTCCAGAAAAATAAAAATATTGTTACTCCTCAGGAAAAAATGCTAGAATCAAACTTATTAAACAAATCTATTATAAAAATAAAGCTACTCAGGGATAATCTTACAATTTAATTTTATCGTGATATTTAAGCGAGAAAACTAAAATATTCGTTTATAGTTCCAGAAAAATAAAAATATTGTTACTCCTCAGAAAAAAATGCTAGAATCAAACTTATTAAAAAAAATCTAATAAACAAATAAAGTTACTCAGGGATATTCTTACAATTTAATTTTATCGTGATATTTAAGCGAGAAATATAAAATATTCGTTACTAGCTCCAGAAAAATTAAAACATCGTTACTCCTCAGGAAAAAATGCTAGAATCAAACTTATTTAGAATAATCTAATATACAAATAAAGCTACTCAGGGATATTCTTACAATTTAATTTTATCGTGATATTTAAGCGAGAAATTTAAAATATTCGTTTCTAGGTCCAGAAAAATTAAAACATCGTTACTCTTCAGGAAAACATGCTAGAATCAAACTTATTAAGAATAATCTAATATACAAATAAAGTTACTCAGGGATATTCTCACAATTTAATTTTATCGTAATATTTATGTGAGAAAACTAAAATATACGTTTCTAGTTACAGTAAAATTAAAACATCGTTACTCCTCAGGAAAAAATGCTAGAATCAAACTTATTTAGAATAATCTATTATACAAATAAAGTTACTCAGGGATATTCTTACAATTTAATTTTATCGTGATATTTAAGCGAGAAATCTAAAATATTCGTTTCTAGTTCCAGAAAAATTAAAACATCGTTACTCCTCAGGAAAAAATGCTAGAATCAAACTTATTTAGAATAATCTAATATACAAATAAAGTTACTCAGGGATATTCTTACAATTTAATTTTATCGTGATATTTAAGCGAGAAAACTAAAATATTCGTTTATAGTTCCAGAAAAATAAAAATATTGTTACTCCTCAGGAAAAAATGCTAGAATCAAACTTATTAAACAAATCTATTATAAAAATAAAGTTACTCAGGGATAATCTTACAATTTAATTTTATCGTGATATTTAAGCGAGAAAACTAAAATATTCGTTTATAGTTCCAGAAAAATAAAAATATTGTTACTCCTCAGGAAAAAATGCTAGAATCAAACTTATTAAAAAAATCTAATAAACAAATAAAGTTACTCAGGGATATTCTTACAATTAAATTTTATCGTGATATTTAGGCGAGAAATATAAAATATTCGTTACTAGCTCCAGAAAAATTAAAACATCGTTACTGCTCAGGAAAAAATGCTAGAATCAAACTTATTTAGAATAATCTAATATACAAATAAAGTTACTCAGGGATAATCTTAGAATTTAATTTTATCGTGATATTTAAGCGAGAAATCAAAAATATTCGTTTCTTGTTCCAGAAAAATTAAAACATCGTTACTCCTCAGGAAAAAATGCTAGAATCAAACTTATTTAGAATAATCTAATATACAAATAAAGCTACTCAGGGATATTCTTACAATTTAATTTTATCGTGATATTTAAGCGAGAAATCTAAAATATTCGTTTCTAGTTCCAGAAAAATTAAAACATCGTTTCTCTTCAGGAAAAAATGCTAGAATCAAACTTATTAAGAATAATCTAATATACAAATAAAGTTACTCAGGGATATTCTCACAATTTCATTTTATCGTGATATTTATGTGAGAAAACTAAAATATTCGTTTCTAGTTACAGTAAAATTAAAACATCGTTACTCCTCAGGAAAAAATGCTAGAATCAAACTTATTTAGAATAATCTATTATACAAATAAAGTTACTCAGGGATATTCTTACAATTTAATTTTATCGTGATATTTAAGCGAGAAATCTAAAATATTCGTTTCTATTTCCAGAAAAATTAAAACATCGTTACTCCTCAGGAAAAAATGCTAGAATCAAACTTATTTAGAATAATCTAATATACAAATAAAGTTACTCAGGGATATTCTCACAATTTAATTTTAACGTGATATTTAAGCGAGATATCTAAAATAATCTTTTCTAGTTCCAGAAAAATTAAAACATCGTTACTCCTCAGGAAAAAATGCTAGAATCAAACCTATTTAGAATAATCTAATATACAAATAAAGTTACTCAGGGATATTCTTACAATTTAATTTTATCGTGATATTTAAGCCAGAAAACTAAAATACTCGTTTCTTGTTACAGAAAAATTAAAACATCTTTATTTCTCAGGAAAAAATGCTAGAATCAAACTTATTTAGAATAATCTAATATACAAATAAAGTTACTCAGGGAAATTCTCACAATTTAATTTTATCGTGATATTTAAGCGAGAAAACTAAAATATTCGTTTATAGTTCCAGAAAAATAAAAATATTGTTACTCCTCAGGAAAAAATGCTAGAATCAAACTTATTAAACAAATCTATTATAAAAATAAAGTTACTCAGGGATAATATTACAATTTAATTTTATCGTGATATTTAAGCGAGAAAACTAAAATATTCGTTTCTAGTTCCAGAAAAATTAAAACATCGTTTCTCTTCAGGAAAAAATGCTAGAATCAAACTTATTAAGAATAATCTAATATACAAATAAAGTTACTCAGGGATATTCTCACAATTTAATTTTATCGTGATATTTATGTGAGAAAACTAAAATATTCGTTTCTAGTTACAGTAAAATTAAAACATCGTTACTCCTCAGGAAAAAATGCTAGAATCAAACTTATTTAGAATAATCTATTATACAAATAAAGTTACTCAGGGATATTCTTACAATTTAATTTTATCGTGATATTTAAGCGAGAAATCTAAAATATTCGTTTCTATTTCCAGAAAAATTAAAACATCGTTACTCCTCAGGAAAAAATGCTAGAATCAAACTTATTTAGAATAATCTAATATACAAATAAAGTTACTCAGGGATAATCTTAGAATTTAATTTTATCGTGATATTTAAGCGAGAAATCAAAAATATTCGTTTCTAGTTCCAGAAAAATTAAAACATCGTTACTCCTCAGGAAAAAATGCTAGAATCAAACTTATTTAGAATAATCTAATATACAAATAAAGCTACTCAGGGATATTCTTACAATTTAATTTTATCGTGATATTTAAGCGAGAAATCTAAAATATTCGTTTCTAGTTCCAGAAAAATTAAAACATCGTTTCTCTTCAGGAAAAAATGCTAGAATCAAACTTATTAAGAATAATCTAATATACAAATAAAGTTACTCAGGGATATTCTCACAATTTAATTTTATCGTGATATTTAAGCGAGAAAACTAAAATATTCGTTTATAGTTCCAGAAAAATAAAAATATTGTTACTCAGAAAAAAATGCTAGAATCAAACTTATTAAAAAAAATCTAATAAACAAATAAAGTTACTCAGGGATATTCTTACAATTTAATTTTATCGTGATATTTAAGCGAGAAAACTAAAATAC
Organism: Pterostichus madidus; assembly: GCA_911728475.2. NCBI lineage: Eukaryota > Metazoa > Arthropoda > Insecta > Coleoptera > Carabidae > Pterostichus > Pterostichus madidus. The sequence goes on along the minus strand of OU452311.1, from coordinate 18,568,552 downwards.
TCGTTTCTTGTTACAGAAAAATTAAAACATCGTTACTCCTCAGGAAAAAATGTTAGGACCAAACTTATTTAGAATAATCTAATATACAAATTAAGTTACTCAGGGATATTCTTACAATTTAATTTTAACGTGATATTTAAGCGAGATATCTAAAATGATCTTTTCTAGTTCCAGAAAAATTAAAACATCGTTACTCCTCAGGAAAAAATGCTAGAATCAAACTTTAAAAAAAATCTAATATACAAATAAAGTTACTCTGGGATATTCTTACAATTTAATTTTATCGTTATATTTAAGCGAGAAAACTAAAATATTCGTTTCTAGTTCCAAAAAAATTAAAACATCGTTACTCCTCAGGAAAAAATGCTAGAATCAAACTTATTAAGAAAAATCTAATATACAAATAAAGTTACTCCGGGATATTCTTACAATTTAATTTTATCGTGATATTTAAGCGAGAAATCTAAAATATTCGTTTATAGTTCCAGAAAAATTAAAACATCGTTACTCCTCAGGAAAAAATGCTGGAATCAAACTTATTTAGAATAATCTAATATACAAATAAAGTTACTCCGGGATATTCTTACAATTTAATTTTATCGTTATATTTAAGCCAGAAAACTAATATACTCGTTTCTTGTTACAGAAAAATTAAAACATCGTTACTCCTCAGGAAAAAATGTTAGGATCAAACTTGTTTAGAAAACTCTTATATACAAATAAAGTTACTCAGGGATATTCTTACAATTTAATTTTATCGTTATATTTAAGCGAGAAAACTAAAATACTCGTTTCTTGTTACAGAAAAATTAAAACATCGTTACTCCTCAGGAAAAAATGTTAGGATCAAACTTATTTAGAATAATCTAATATACAAATAAAGTTACTCCGGGATATTCTTACAATTTAATTTTAACGTGATATTTAAGCGAGAAATCTGTAATATTCGTTTATAGTTCCAGAAAAATTAAAACATCGTTACTCCTCAGGAAAAAATGCTGGAATCAAACTTATTTAGAATAATCTAAAATACAAATAAAGTTACTCCGCGATATTCTTACAATTTAATTTTATCGTTATATTTAAGCCAGAAAACTAATATACTCGTTTCTTGTTACAGAAAAATTAAAACATCGTTACTCCTCAGGAAATAATGTTAGGATCAAACTTGTTCAGAAAACTCTTATATACAAATAAAGTTACTCAGGGATATTCTTACAATTTAATTTTATCGTGATATTTAAGCGAGAAAACTAAAATACTCGTTTCTTGTTACAGAAAAATTAAAACATCGTTACTCCTCAGGAAAAAATGTTAGGATCAAACTTGTTTAGAAAACTCTTATATACAAATAAAGTTACTCAGGGATAATCTTAGAATTTAATTTTATCGTGTTATTTAAGCCAGAAAACTAAAATACTCGTCTCTTGTTAGAGAAAAATTAAAACATCGTTACTCCTCAGAAAAAAATGCTAGAATCAAACATATTAAACAAATCTATTATAAAAATAAAGTTACTCAGGGATAATCTTACAATTTAATTTTATCGTGATATTTATGCGAGAAAACTAAAATATTCGTTTATAGTTCCAGAAAAATAAAAATATTGTTACTCCTCAGAAAAAAATGCTAGAATCAAACTTATTAAAAAAAATCTAATAAACAAATAAAGTTACTCTGGGATATTCTTACAATTTAATTTTATCGTGATATTTAAGCGAGAAATCTAAAATATTCGTTTCTAGTTCCAGAAAAATTAAAACATCGTTACTCCTCAGGAAAAAATGCTGGAATCAAACTTATTTAGAATAATCTAATATACAAATTAAGTTACTCAGGGATATTCTTACAATTTAATTTTAACGTGATATTTAAGCGAGATATCTAAAATGATCTTTTCTAGTTCCAGAAAAATTAAAACATCGTTACTCCTCAGGAAAAAATGCTAGAATCAAACTTATTTAGAATAATCTAATATACAAATAAAGCTACTCAGGGATATTCTTACAATTTAATTTTATCGTGATATTTAAGCGAGAAATCTAAAATATTCGTTTCTAGTTCCAGAAAAATTAAAACATCGTTACTCCTCAGGAAAAAATGCTAGAATCAAACTTATTTAGAATAATCTAATATACAAATAAAGGTACTCAGGGATATTCTTACAATTTAATTTTATCGTGATATTTAAGCGAGAAAACTAAAATATTCGTTTATAGTTCCAGAAAAATAAAAATATTGTTACTCCTCAGGAAAAAATGCTAGAATCAAACTTATTAAACAAATCTATTATAAAAATAAAGTAACTCAGGAATAATCTTACAATTTAATTTTATCGTGATAATTAAGCGAGAAAACTAAAATATTCGTTTATAGTTCCAGAAAAATAAAAATATTGTTACTCCTCAGAAAAAAATGCTAGAATCAAACTTATTAAAAAAATCTAATAAACAAATAAAGTTACTCAGGGATATTCTTACAATTTAATTTTATCGTGATATTTAAGCGAGAAATATAAAATATTCGTTACTAGCTCCAGAAAAATTAAAACATCGTTACTCCTCAGGAAAAAATGCTGGAATCAAACTTATTTAGAATAATCTAATATACAAATAAAGTTACTCAGTGATAATCTTAGAATTTAATTTTATCGTGATATTTAAGCGAGAAATCTAAAATATTCGTTTCTAGTTCCAGAAAAATTAAAACATCGTTACTCCTCAGGAAAAAATGCTAGAATCAAACTTATTTAGAATAATCTAATATACAAATAAAGCTACTCAAGGATATTCTTACAATTTAATTTTATCGTGATATTTAAGCGAGAAATCTAAAATATTCGTTTCTAGTTCCAGAAAAATTAAAACATCGTTTCTCTTCAGGAAAAAATGCTAGAATCAAACTTATTAAGAATAATCTAATATACAAATAAAGTTACTCAGGGATATTCTCACAATTTAATTTTATCGTGATATTTATGTGAGAAAACTAAAATATTCGTTTCTAGTTACAGTAAAATTAAAACATCGTTACTCCTCAGGAAAAAATGCTAGAATCAAACTTATTTAGAATAATCTATTATACAAATAAAGTTACTCAGGGATATTCTTACAATTTAATTTTATCGTGATATTTAACCGAGTAATCTAAAATATTCGTATCTATTTCCAGAAAAATTAAAACATCGTTACTCCTCAGGAAAAAATGCTAGAATCAAACTTATTTAGAATAATCTAATATACAAATAAAGTTACTCAGGGATATTCTCACAATTTAATTTTAACGTGATATTTAAGCGAGATATCTAAAATGATCTTTTCTAGTTCCAGAAAAATTAAAACATCGTTACTCCTCAGGAAAAAATGCTAGAATCAAACTTAAAAAAAAATCTAATATACAAATAAAGTTACTCTGGGATATTCTTACAATTTAATTTTATCGTTATATTTAAGCGAGAAAACTAAAATATTCGTTTCTAGTTCCAAAAAAAATAAAACATCGTTACTCCTCAGGAAAAAATGCTAGAATCAAACTTATTAAGAAAAATCTAATATACAAATAAAGTTACTCCGGGATATTCTTACAATTTAGTTTTATCGTGATATTTAAGCGAGAAATCTAAAATATTCGTTTCTAGTTCCAGAAAAATTAAAACATCGTTACTCCTCAGGAAAAAATGCTGGAATCACACTTATTTAGAATAATCTAATATACAAATAAAGTTACTCCGGGATATTCTTACAATTTAATTTTATCGTTATATTTAAGCCAGAAAACTAATATACTCGTTTCTTGTCACAGAAAAATTAAAACATCAGGAAAAAATGTTAGGATCAAACTTGTTTAGAAAACTCTTATATACAAATAAAGTTACTCAGGGATATTCTTACAATTTAATTTTATCGTGATTTCTAAGCGAGAAAACTAAAATACTCGTTTCTTGCTACAGAAAAATTAAAACATTGTTACTCCTCAGGAAAAAATGTTAGGATCAAACTTATTTAGAATAATCTAATATACAAATAAAGTTACTCAGGGATATTCTTACAATTTAATTTTATCGTGATATTTAAGCGAGAAATCAAAAATATTCATTACTAGCTCCAGAGAAATTAAAACAACGTTACTCTTCAGGAAAAAATGCTAGAATCAAACTTATTAAGAATAATCTAATATACAAATAAAGTTACTCAGGGATATTCTCACAATTTAATTTTATCGTGATATTTATGTGAGAAAACTAAAATATTCGTTTCTAGTTCCAGTAAAATTAAAACATCGTTACTCCTCAGGAAAAAATGCTGGAATCAAACTTATTAAGAATAATCTATTATACAAATAAAGTTACTCAGGGATATTCTTACAATTTAATTTTATCGTGATATTTAAGCGAGAAATCTAAAATATTCGTATCTATTTCCAGAAAAATTAAAACATCGTTACTCCTCAGGAAAAAATGCTAGAATCAAACTTATTTAGAATAATCTAATATACAAATAAAGTTACTCAGGGATATTCTCACAATTTAATTTTAACGTGATATTTAAGCGAGATATCTAAAATGATCTTTTCTAGTTCCAGAAAAATTAAAACATCGTTACTCCTCAGGAAAAAATGCTAGAATCAAACTTAAAAAAAAATCTAATATACAAATAAAGTTACTCTGGGATATTCTTACAATTTAATTTTATCGTTATATTTAAGCGAGAAAACTAAAATATTCGTTTCTAGTTCCAAAAAAAATAAAACATCGTTACTCCTCAGGAAAAAATGCTAGAATCAAACTTATTAAGAAAAATCTAATATACAAATAAAGCTACTCAGGGATATTCTTACAATTTAATTTTATCGTGATATTTAAGCGAGAAATCTAAAATATTCGTTTCTAGTTCCAGAAAAATTAGAACATCGTTTCTCTTCAGGAAAAAATGCTAGAATCAAACTTATTAAGAATAATCTAATATACAAATAAAGTTACTCCGGGATATTCTTACAATTTAATTTTATCGTTATATTTAAGCCAGAAAACTAATATACTCGTTTCTTGTCACAGAAAAATTAAAACATCAGGAAAAAATGTTAGGATCAAACTTGTTTAGAAAACTCTTATATACAAATAAAGTTACTCCGGGATATTCTTACAATTTAGTTTTATCGTGATATTTAAGCGAGAAATCTAAAATATTCGTTTCTAGTTCCAGAAAAATTAAAACATCGTTACTCCTCAGGAAAAAATGCTGGAATCACACTTATTTAGAATAATCTAATATACAAATAAAGTTACTCCGGGATATTCTTACAATTTAATTTTATCGTTATATTTAAGCCAGAAAACTAATATACTCGTTTCTTGTCACAGAAAAATTAAAACATCAGGAAAAAATGTTAGGATCAAACTTGTTTAGAAAACTCTTATATACAAATAAAGTTACTCAGGGATATTCTTACAATTTAATTTTATCGTGATTTCTAAGCGAGAAAACTAAAATACTCGTTTCTTGCTACAGAAAAATTAAAACATTGTTACTCCTCAGGAAAAAATGTTAGGATCAAACTTATTTAGAATAATCTAATATACAAATAAAGTTACTCAGGGATATTCTTACAATTTAATTTTATCGTGATATTTAAGCGAGTAATCAAAAATATTCGTTACTAGCTCCAGAGAAATTAAAACAACGTTACTCTTCAGGAAAAAATGCTAGAATCAAACTTATTAAGAATAATCTAATATACAAATAAAGTTACTCAGGGATATTCTCACAATTTAATTTTATCGTGATATTTATGTGAGAAAACTAAAATATTCGTTTCTAGTTCCAGTAAAATTAAAACATCGTTACTCCTCAGGAAAAAATGCTGGAATCAAACTTATTAAGAATAATCTATTATACAAATAAAGTTACTCAGAGATAATCTTAGAATTTAATTTTATCGTGATATTTAAGCGAGAAATCAAAAATATTCGTTTCTAGTTCCAGAAAAATTAAAACATCGTTACTCCTCAGGAAAAAATGCTAGAATCAAACTTATTTAGAATAATCTAATATACAAATAAAGCTACTCAGGGATATTCTTACAATTTAATTTTATCGTGATATTTAAGCGAGAAATCTAAAATATTCGTTTCTAGTTCCAGAAAAATTAGAACATCGTTTCTCTTCAGGAAAAAATGCTAGAATCAAACTTATTAAGAATAATCTAATATACAAATAAAGTTACTCAGGGATATTCTCACAATTTAATTTTATCGTGATATTTAAGCGAGAAAACTAAAATATTCGTTTATAGTTCCAGAAAAATAAAAATATTGTTACTCAGAAAAAAATGCTAGAATCAAACTTATTAAAAAAAATCTAATAAACAAATAAAGTTACTCAGGGATATTCTTACAATTTAATTTTATCGTGATATTTAAGCGAGAAAACTAAAATACTCGTTTCTTGTTACAGAAAAATTAAAACATCGTTACTCCTCAGGAAAAAATGTTAGGACCAAACTTATTTAGAATAATCTAATATACAAATAAAGTTACTCAGGGATATTCTTACAATTTAATTTTAACGTGATATTTAAGCGAGATATCTAAAATGATCTTTTCTAGTTCCAGAAAAATTAAAACATCGTTACTCCTCAGGAAAAAATGCTAGAATCAAACTTAAAAAAAAATCTAATATACAAATAAAGTTACTCTGGGATATTCTTACAATTTAATTTTATCGTTATATTTAAGCGAGAAAACTAAAATATTCGTTTCTAGTTCCAAAAAAATTAAAACATCGTTACTCCTCAGGAAAAAATGCTGGAATCAAACTTATTTAGAATAATCTAAAATACAAATAAAGTTACTCCGCGATATTCTTACAATTTAATTTTATCGTTATATTTAAGCCAGAAAACTAATATACTCGTTTCTTGTTACAGAAAAATTAAAACATCGTTACTCCTCAGGAAAAAATGTTAGGATCAAACTTGTTTAGAAAACTCTTATATACAAATAAAGTTACTCAGGGATATTCTTACAATTTAATTTTATCGTGATATTTAAGCGAGAAAACTAAAATACTCGTTTCTTGTTACAGAAAAATTAAAACATCGTTACTCCTCAGGAAAAAATGTTAGGATCAAACTTGTTTAGAAAACTCTTATATACAAATAAAGTTACTCAGGGATAATCTTAGAATTTAATTTTATCGTGTTATTTAAGCCAGAAAACTAAAATACTCGTTTCTTGTTAGAGAAAAATTAAAACATCGTTACTCCTCAGAAAAAAATGCTAGAATCAAACATATTAAACAAATCTATTATAAAAATAAAGTTACTCAGGGATAATCTTACAATTTAATTTTATCGTGATATTTATGCGAGAAAACTAAAATATTCGTTTATAGTTCCAGAAAAATAAAAATATTGTTACTCCTCAGAAAAAAATGCTAGAATCAAACTTATTAAAAAAAATCTAATAAACAAATACAGTTACTCAGGGATATTCTTACAATTTAATTTTATCGTGATATTTAAGCGAGAAATCTAAAATATTCGTTTCTAGTTCCAGAAAAATTAAAACATCGTTACTCCTCAGGAAAAAATGCTAGAATCAAACTTATTTAGAATAATATAATATACAAATAAAGCTACTCAGGGATATTCTTACAATTTAATTTTATCGTGATATTTAAGCGAGAAATCTAAAATATTCGTTTCTAGTTCCAGAAAAATTAAAACATCGTTACTCCTCAGGAAAAAATGCTAGAATCAAACTTATTTAGTATAATCTAATATACAAATAAAGGTACTCAGGGATATTCTTACAATTTAATTTTATCGTGATATTTAAGCGAGAAAACTAAAATATTCGTTTATAGTTCCAGAAAAATAAAAATATTGTTACCCCTCAGGAAAAAATGCTAGAATCAAACTTATTAAACAAATCTATTATAAAAATAAAGTTACTCAGGAATAATCTTACAATTTAATTTTATCGTGATAATTAAGCGAGAAAACTAAAATATTCGTTTATAGTTCCAGAAAAATAAAAATATTGTTACTCCTCAGAAAAAAATGCTAGAATCAAACTTATTAAAAAAATCTAATAAACAAATAAAGTTACTCAGGGATATTCTTACAATTTAAATTTATCGTGATATTTAAGCGAGAAATATAAAATATTCGTTACTAGCTCCAGAAAAATTAAAACATCGTTACTCCTCAGGAAAAAATGCTGCAATCAAACTTATTTAGAATAATCTAATATACAAATAAAGTTACTCAGGGATAATCTTAGAATTTAATTTTATCGTGATATTTAAGCGAGAAATCTAAAATATTCGTTTCTAGTTCCAGAAAAATTAAAACATCGTTACTCCTCAGGAAAAAATGCTAGAATCAAACTTATTTAGAATAATCTAATATACAAATAAAGCTACTCAGGGATATTCTTACAATTTAATTTTATCGTGATATTTAAGCGAGAAATCTAAAATATTCGTTTCTAGTTCCAGAAAAATTAAAACATCGTTTCTCTTCAGGAAAAAATGCTAGAATCAAACTTATTAAGAATAATCTAATATACAAATAAAGTTACTCAGGGATATTCTCACAATTTAATTTTATCGTGATATTTATGTGAGAAAACTAAAATATTCGTTTCTAGTTACAGTAAAATTAAAACATCGTTACTCCTCAGGAAAAAATGCTAGAATCAAACTTATTTAGAATAATCTATTATACAAATAAAGTTACTCAGGGATATTCTTACAATTTAATTTTATCGTGATATTTAAGCGAGAAATCTAAAATATTCGTCTCTATTTCCAGCATAATTAAAACATCGTTACTCCTCAGGAAAAAATGCTAGAATCAAACTTATTTAGAATAATCTAATATACAAATAAAGTTACTCAGGGATATTCTCACAATTTAATTTTAACGTGATATTTAAGCGAGATATCTAAAATAATCTTTTCTAGTTCCAGAAAAATTAAAACATCGTTACTCCTCAGGAAAAAATGCTAGAATCAAACCTATTTAGAATAATCTAATATACAAATAAAGTTACTCAGGGATATTCTTACAATTTAATTTTATCGTGATATTTAAGCCAGAAAACTAAAATACTCGTTTCTTGTTACCGAAAAATTCAAACATCTTTATTTCTCAGGAAAAAATGCTAGAATCAAACTTATTAAACAAATCTATTATAAAAATAAAGTTACTCAGGGATAATCTTACAATTTAATTTTATCGTGATATTTAAGCGAGAAAACTAAAATATTCGTTTATAGTTCCAGAAAAATAAAAATATTGTTACTCCTCAGGAAAAAATGTTAGGACCAAACTTATTTAGAATAATCTAATATACAAATAAAGTTACTCAGGGATATTCTTACAATTTAATTTTAACGTGATATTTAAGCGAGATATCTAAAATGATCTTTTCTAGTTCCAGAAAAATTAAAACATCGTTACTCCTCAGGAAAAAATGCTAGAATCAAACTTAAAAAAAAATCTAATATACAAATAAAGTTACTCTGGGATATTCTTACAATTTAATTTTATCGTTATATTTAAGCGAGAAAACTAAAATATTCGTTTCTAGTTCCAAAAAAAATAAAACATCGTTACTCCTCAGGAAAAAATGCTAGAATCAAACTTATTAAGAAAAATCTAATATACAAATAAAGTTACTCCGGGATATTCTTACAATTTAATTTTATCGTGATATTTAAGCGAGAAATCTAAAATATTCGTTTCTAGTTCCAGAAAAATTAAAACATCGTTACTCCTCAGGAAAAAATGCTGGAATCACACTTATTTAGAATAATCTAATATACAAATAAAGTTACTCCGGGATATTCTTACAATTTAATTTTATCGTTATATTTAAGCCAGAAAACTAATATACTCGTTTCTTGTCACAGAAAAATTAAAACATCAGGAAAAAATGTTAGGATCAAACTTGTTTAGAAAACTCTTATATACAAATAAAGTTACTCAGGGATATTCTTACAATTTAATTTTATCGTGATATTTAAGCGAGAAAACTAAAATACTCGTTTCTTGCTACAGAAAAATTAAAACATTGTTACTCCTCAGGAAAAAATGTTAGGATCAAACTTATTTAGAATAATCTAATATACAAATAAAGTTACTCAGGGATATTCTTACAATTTAATTTTAACGTGATATTTAAGCGAGAAATCTGAAATATTCGTTTATAGTTCCAGAAAAATTAAAACATCGTTACTCCTCAGGAAAAAATGCTAGAATCAAACTTATTAAGAATAATCTAATATACAAATAAAGTTACTCAGGGATATTCATACAATTTAATTTTATCGTGATATTTATGTGAGAAAACTAAAATATTCGTTTCTAGTTCCAGTAAAATTAAAACATCGTTACTCCTCAGGAAAAAATGCTAGAATCAAACTTATTAAAAATAATCTAATATACAAATAAAGTTACTCCGAGATATTCTTACAATTTAATTTTATCGCGATATTTAAGCGTGAAAACTAAAATACTCGTTGCTTGTTACAGAAAAATTAAAACATCGTTACTCCTCAGGAAAATATGTTAGGATCAAACTTATTTAGAATAATCTAATATACAAATAAAGTTACTCCGGGATATTCTTACAATTTAATTTTATCGTGATATTTATGTGAGAAAACTAAAATATTCGTTTCTAGTTCCAGTAAAATTAAAACATCGTTACTCCTCAGGAAAAAATGCTAGAATCAAACTTATTAAAAATAATCTAATATACAAATAAAGTTACTCCGAGATATTCTTACAATTTAATTTTATCGCGATATTTAAGCGTGAAAACTAAAATACTCGTTGCTTGTTACAGAAAAATTAAAACATCGTTACTCCTCAGGAAAATATGTTAGGATCAAACTTATTTAGAATAATCTAATATACAAATAAAGTTACTCAGGGATATTCTTACAATTTAATTTTAACGTGATATTTAAGCGAGAAATCTAAAATAATCTTTTCTAGTTCCAGAAAAATTAAAACATCGTTACTCCTCAGGAAAAAATGCTAGAATCAAACTTATTAAAAATAATCTAATATACAAATAAAGTTACTCAGGGATATTCTTACAATTTAATTTTATCGTTATATTTAAGCCAGAAAACTAATATACTCGTTTCTTGTCACAGAAAAATTAAAACATCAGGAAAAAATGTTAGGATCAAACTTGTTTAGAAAACTCTTATATACAAATAAAGTTACTCAGGGATATTCTTACAATTTAATTTTATCGTGATATTTAAGCGAGAAAACTAAAATACTCGTTTCTTGCTACAGAAAAATTAAAACATTGTTACTCCTCAGGAAAAAATGTTAGGATCAAACTTATTTAGAATAATCTAATATACAAATAAAGTTACTCAGGGATATTCTTACAATTTAATTTTAACGTGATATTTAAGCGAGAAATCTGAAATATTCGTTTATAGTTCCAGAAAAATTAAAACATCGTTACTCCTCAGGAAAAAATGCTAGAATCAAACTTATTAAGAATAATCTAATATACAAATAAAGTTACTCAGGGATATTCATACAATTTAATTTTATCGTGATATTTATGTGAGAAAACTAAAATATTCGTTTCTAGTTCCAGTAAAATTAAAACATCGTTACTCCTCAGGAAAAAATGCTAGAATCAAACTTATTAAAAATAATCTAATATACAAATAAAGTTACTCCGAGATATTCTTACAATTTAATTTTATCGCGATATTTAAGCGTGAAAACTAAAATACTCGTTGCTTGTTACAGAAAAATTAAAACATCGTTACTCCTCAGGAAAATATGTTAGGATCAAACTTATTTAGAATAATCTAATATACAAATAAAGTTACTCAGGGATATTCTTACAATTTAATTTTATCGTGATATTTATGTGAGAAAACTAAAATATTCGTTTCTAGTTCCAGTAAAATTAAAACATCGTTACTCCTCAGGAAAAAATGCTAGAATCAAACTTATTAAAAATAATCTAATATACAAATAAAGTTACTCCGAGATATTCTTACAATTTAATTTTATCGCGATATTTAAGCGTGAAAACTAAAATACTCGTTGCTTGTTACAGAAAAATTAAAACATCGTTACTCCTCAGGAAAATATGTTAGGATCAAACTTATTTAGAATAATCTAATATACAAATAAAGTTACTCAGGGATATTCTTACAATTTAATTTTAACGTGATATTTAAGCGAGAAATCTAAAATAATCTTTTCTAGTTCCAGAAAAATTAAAACATCGTTACTCCTCAGGAAAAAATGCTAGAATCAAACTTATTAAAAATAATCTAATATACAAATAAAGTTACTCAGGGATATTCTTACAATTTAATTTTATCGTTATATTTAAGCCAGAAAACTAATATACTCGTTTCTTGTCACAGAAAAATTAAAACATCAGGAAAAAATGTTAGGATCAAACTTGTTTAGAAAACTCTTATATACAAATAAAGTTACTCAGGGATATTCTTACAATTTAATTTTATCGTGATATTTAAGCGAGAAAACTAAAATACTCGTTTCTTGCTACAGAAAAATTAAAACATTGTTACTCCTCAGGAAAAAATGTTAGGATCAAACTTATTTAGAATAATCTAATATACAAATAAAGTTACTCAGGGATATTCTTACAATTTAATTTTAACGTGATATTTAAGCGAGAAATCTGAAATATTCGTTTATAGTTCCAGAAAAATTAAAACATCGTTACTCCTCAGGAAAAAATGCTAGAATCAAACTTATTAAGAATAATCTAATATACAAATAAAGTTACTCAGGGATATTCATACAATTTAATTTTATCGTGATATTTATGTGAGAAAACTAAAATATTCGTTTCTAGTTCCAGTAAAATTAAAACATCGTTACTCCTCAGGAAAAAATGCTAGAATCAAACTTATTAAAAATAATCTAATATACAAATAAAGTTACTCCGAGATATTCTTACAATTTAATTTTATCGCGATATTTAAGCGTGAAAACTAAAATACTCGTTGCTTGTTACAGAAAAATTAAAACATCGTTACTCCTCAGGAAAATATGTTAGGATCAAACTTATTTAGAATAATCTAATATACAAATAAAGTTACTCAGGGATATTCTTACAATTTAATTTTATCGTGATATTTATGTGAGAAAACTAAAATATTCGTTTCTAGTTCCAGTAAAATTAAAACATCGTTACTCCTCAGGAAAAAATGCTAGAATCAAACTTATTAAAAATAATCTAATATACAAATAAAGTTACTCCGAGATATTCTTACAATTTAATTTTATCGCGATATTTAAGCGTGAAAACTAAAATACTCGTTGCTTGTTACAGAAAAATTAAAACATCGTTACTCCTCAGGAAAATATGTTAGGATCAAACTTATTTAGAATAATCTAATATACAAATAAAGTTACTCAGGGATATTCTTACAATTTAATTTTAACGTGATATTTAAGCGAGAAATCTAAAATAATCTTTTCTAGTTCCAGAAAAATTAAAACATCGTTACTCCTCAGGAAAAAATGCTAGAATAAAACTTATTAAAAATAATCTAATATACAAATAAAGTTACTCAGGGATATTCTTACAATTTAATTTTATCGTGATATTTAAGCGAGAAAACTAAAATATTCTTCTCTAGTTCCAGAAAAATTAAAACATCGTTACTCCTCAGGAAAAAATGTTAGGATCAAACTTATTTAGAAAACTCTAATATACAAATAAAGTTACTCAGGGATATTCTTACAATTTAATTTTATCGTGATATTTAAGCGAGAAAACTAAAATATTCGTTTATAGTTCCAGAAACATAAAAATATTGTTACTCAGAAAAAAATGCTAGAATCAAACATATTAAAAAAAAATCTAATAAACAAATAAAGTTACTCAGGGATATTCTTACAATTTAATTTTATCGTGATATTTAAGCGAGAAATCTAAAATATTCGTTACTAGCTCCAGAAAAATTAAAACATCGTTACTCCTCAGGAAAAAATGCTAGAATCAAACTTATTAAGAATAATCTAATATACAACTAAAGTTACTCCGGGATATTCTTACAATTTAATTTTATCGTGATATTTAAGCGAGAAAACTAAAATACTCGTTTCTTGTTACAGAAAAATTAAAACATCGTTACTCCTCAGAAAAAAATGTTAGGATCAAACTTATTTAGAATAATCTAATATACAAATAAAGTTACTCGGGGATATTCTTACAATTTAATTTTAACGTGATATTTAAGCCAGAAAACTAAAATACTCGTTTCTTGTTACAGAACAATTAAAACATCGTTACTCCTCAAGAAAAAATGTTAGGATCAAACTTATTTATAAAACTCTAATATACAAATAAAGTTACTCAGGGATATTCTTACAATTTAATTTTATCGTTATATTTATGTGAGAAAACTAAAATATTCGTTTCTAGTTCCAGAAAAATTAAAACATCGTTACGCCTCAGGAAAAAATGCTAGAATCAAACTTATTAAGAATAATCTAATATACAAATAAAGTTACTCAGGGATATTCATACAATTTAATTTTATCGTGATATTTATGTGAGAAAACTAAAATATTCGTTTCTAGTTCCAGTAAAATTAAAACATCGTTACTCCTCAGGAAAAAATGCTAGAATCAAACTTATTAAAAATAATCTAATATACAAATAAAGTTACTCCGAGATATTCTTACAATTTAATTTTATCGCGATATTTAAGCGTGAAAACTAAAATACTCGTTGCTTGTTACAGAAAAATTAAAACATCGTTACTCCTCAGGAAAATATGTTAGGATCAAACTTATTTAGAATAATCTAATATACAAATAAAGTTACTCAGGGATATTCTTACAATTTAATTTTATCGTGATATTTATGTGAGAAAACTAAAATATTCGTTTCTAGTTCCAGTAAAATTAAAACATCGTTACTCCTCAGGAAAAAATGCTAGAATCAAACTTATTAAAAATAATCTAATATACAAATAAAGTTACTCCGAGATATTCTTACAATTTAATTTTATCGCGATATTTAAGCGTGAAAACTAAAATACTCGTTGCTTGTTACAGAAAAATTAAAACATCGTTACTCCTCAGGAAAATATGTTAGGATCAAACTTATTTAGAATAATCTAATATACAAATAAAGTTACTCAGGGATATTCTTACAATTTAATTTTAACGTGATATTTAAGCGAGAAATCTAAAATAATCTTTTCTAGTTCCAGAAAAATTAAAACATCGTTACTCCTCAGGAAAAAATGCTAGAATCAAACTTATTAAAAATAATCTAATATACAAATAAAGTTACTCAGGGATATTCTTACAATTTAATTTTATCGTGATATTTAAGCGAGAAAACTAAAATATTCTTCTCTAGTTCCAGAAAAATTAAAACATCGTTACTCCTCAGGAAAAAATGTTAGGATCAAACTTATTTAGAAAACTCTAATATACAAATAAAGTTACTCAGGGATATTCTTACAATTTAATTTTATCGTGATATTTAAGCGAGAAAACTAAAATATTCGTTTATAGTTCCAGAAAAATAAAAATATTGTTACTCAGAAAAAAATGCTAGAATCAAACATATTAAAAAAAAATCTAATAAACAAATAAAGTTACTCAGGGATATTCTTACAATTTAATTTTATCGTGATATTTAAGCGAGAAATCTAAAATATTCGTTACTAGCTCCAGAAAAATTAAAACATCGTTACTCCTCAGGAAAAAATGCTAGAATCAAACTTATTAAGAATAATCTAATATACAACTAAAGTTACTCCGGGATATTCTTACAATTTAATTTTATCGTGATATTTAAGCGAGAAAACTAAAATACTCGTTTCTTGTTACAGAAAAATTAAAACATCGTTACTCCTCAGAAAAAAATGTTAGGATCAAACTTATTTAGAATAATCTAATATACAAATAAAGTTACTCGGGGATATTCTTACAATTTAATTTTAACGTGATATTTAAGCCAGAAAACTAAAATACTCGTTTCTTGTTACAGAACAATTAAAACATCGTTACTCCTCAAGAAAAAATGTTAGGATCAAACTTATTTATAAAACTCTAATATACAAATAAAGTTACTCAGGGATATTCTTACAATTTAATTTTATCGTTATATTTATGTGAGAAAACTAAAATATTCGTCTCTAGTTCCAGAAAAATTAAAACATCGTTACTCCTCTGGAAAAAATGCTAGAATCAAACTTATTTAGAATAATCTTATATACAAATAAAGTTACTCCGAGATATTCTTACAATTTAATTTTATCGTGATATTTAAGCGAGAAAACTAAAATACTCGTTGGTTGTTACAGAAAAATTAAAACATCGTTACTCCTCAGGAAAAAATGTTTGGATCAAACTTATTTAGAAAACTCTAATATACAAATAAAGTTACTCAGGGATATTCTTACAATTTAATTTTATCGTGATATTTAAGCGAGAAATCTAAAATAATCTTTTCTAGTTCCAGAAAAATTAAAACATCGTTACTCCTCACGAAAAAATTCTAGAATCAAACTTATTAAACAAATCTATTATAAAAATAAAGTTACTCAGGGATAATCTTACAATTTAATTTTATCGTAATATTTAAGCGAGAAAACTAAATTATTCGTTTATAGTTCCAGAAAAATAAAAATATTGTTACTCCTCAGAAAAAAATGCTAGAATCAAACTTATTAAAAAAAATCTAATAAACAAATAAAGTTACTCAGGGATATTCTTACAATTTAATTTTATCGTGATATTTAAGCGAGAAATCTAAAATATTCGTTACTAGCTACAGAAAAATTAAAACATCGTTACTCCTCAGGAAAAAATGCTAGAATCAAACTTATTAAGAATAATCTAATATACAAATAAAGTTACTCCGAGATATTCTTACAATTTAATTTTATCGTGTTATTTAAGCGAGAAAACTAAAATACTCGTTGCTTGTTACAGAAAAATTAAAACATCGTTACTCCTCAGGAAAAAATGTTTGGATCAAACTTATTTAGAATAATCTAATATACAAATAAAGTTACTCAGGGATATTATTACAATTTAATTTTATCGTGATATTTATGTGAGAAAACTAAAATATTCTTTTCTAGTTCCAGTAAAATTAAAACATCGTTACTCCTCAGGAAAAAATGCTAGAATCAAACTTATTAAAAAAAATCTAATATACAAATAAAATTACTCTGGGATAGTCTTAAAATTTAATTTTATCGTTATATTTAAGCGAGAAAACTATAATATTCTTCTCTAGTTCCAGAAAAATTAAAACATCGTTACTCCTCAGGAAAAAATGCTAGAATCAAACTTATTAAGAATAATCTAATATACAAGTAAAGTTACTCAGGGATATTCTTACAATTTAATTTTATCGTGATATTTAAGCGAGAAAACTAAAATATTCTTCTCTAGTTCCAGAAAAATTAAAACATCGTTACTCCTCAGGAAAAAATGCTAGAATCAAACTTATTAAAAAAAATCTAATATACTAATAAAATTACTCTGGGATAGTCTTACAATTTAATTTTATCGTTATATTTAAGCGAGAAAACTAAAATATTCTTCTCTAGTTCCAGAAAAATTAAAACATCGTTACTCCTCAGGAAAAAATGCTAGAATCAAACTTATTGAGAATAATCTAATATACAAGTAAAGTTACTCAGGGATATTCTTACAATTTAATTTTATCGTGATATTTAAGCGAGAAAACTAAAATATTCTTCTCTAGTTCCAGAAAAATTAAAACATAGTTACTCCTCAGGAAAAAATGTTAGGATCAAACTTATATAGAAAACTCTAATATACAAATAAAGTTACTCAGGGATATTCTTACAATTTAATTTTATCCTGATATTTAAGCGAGAAAACTAAAATATTCGTTTATAGTTCCAGAAAAATAAAAATATTGTTACTCAGAAAAAAATGCTAGAATCAAACATATTAAAAAAAAATCTAATAAACAAATAAAGTTACTCAGGGATATTCTTACAATTTAATTTTATCGTGATATTTAAGCGAGAAATCTAAAATATTCGTTACTAGCTCCAGAAAAATTAAAACATCGTTACTCCTCAGGAAAAAATGCTAGAATCAAACTTATTAAGAATAATCTAATATACAAATAAAGTTACTCCGGGATATTCTTACAATTTAATTTTATCGTGATATTTAAGCGAGAAAACTAAAATACTCGTTTCTTGTTACAGAAAAATTAAAACATCGTTACTCCTCAGAAAAAAATGTTAGGATCAAACTTATTTAGAATAGTCTAACATACAAATAAAGTTACTCGGGGATATTCTTACAATTTAATTTTAACGTGATATTTAAGCCAGAAAACTAAAATACTCGTTTCTTGTTACAGAACAATTAAAACATCGTTACTCCTCAAGAAAAAATGTTAGGATCAAACTTATTTATAAAACTCTAATATACAAATAAAGTTACTCAGGGATATTCTTACAATTTAATTTTATCGTGATATTTAAGCGAGAAATCTAAAATAATCTTTTCTAGTTCAAGAAAAATTAAAACATCGTTACTACTCAGGAAAAAATTCTAGAATCAAACTTATTAAAAAAATCTAATAAACAAATAAAGTTACTCAGGGATATTCTTACAATTTAATTTTATTGTGATATTTAAGCGAGAAATCTAAAATATTCGTTACTAGCTCCAGAAAAATTAAAACATCGTTACTCCTCAGGAAAAAAATGCTAGAATCAAACTTATTAAGAATAATCTAATATACAAATAAAGTTACTCAGGGATATTCTTACAATTTAATTTTATCGTGATATTTAAGCGAGAAAACTAAAATACTCGTTTCTTTTTACAGAAAAATGAAAACATCGTTACTCCTCAGGAAAAAATGTTAGGATCAAACTTATTTAGAAAACTCTAATATACAAATAAAGTTACTCAGGGATACTCTTACAATTTAATTTTATCGTGATATTTAAGCGAGAAATCTAAAATAATCTTTTCTAGTTCCAGAAAAATTAAACCATCGTTACTCCTCAGGAAAAAATGCTAGAATAAAACCTATTAAGAATAATCTAATATAGAAATAAAGTTACTCAGGGATATTCTTACAATTTAATTTTAACGTTATATTTAAGCGATAAAACTAAAATTTTCGTTTCTAGCTCCAGAAAAATAATAACATTGTTACTCCTCAGGAAAAAAATGCTAGAATCAAACTTATTGAAAAAATCTATTATAAAAATAAAGTTACTCCGGGATATTCTTACAATTTAATTTTATCGTTATATTTAAGCGAGAAAACTAAAATATTCGTTTCTAGTTCCAAAAAAATTAAAACATCGTTACTCCTCAGGAAAAAATGCTAGAATCAAACTTATTAAGAAAAATCTAATATACAAATAAAGTTACTCCGGGATATTCTTACAATTTAATTTTATCGTGATATTTAAGCGAGAAATCTAAAATATTCGTTTCTAGTTCCAGAAAAATTAAAACATCGTTACTCCTCAGGAAAAAATGCTAGAATCAAACTTATTAAGAATAATCTAATATACAAATAAAGTTACTCAGGGATATTCTTACAATTTAATTTTATCGTGATATATAAGCCAGAAAACTAAAATACTCGTTTCTTGTTACAGAAAAATTAAAACATCGTTACTCCTCAAGAAAAAATGTTACGATCAAACTTATTTAGAAAACTCTAATATACAAATAAAGTTACTCAGGGATATTCTTACAATTTAATTTTATCGTGATATTTAAGCGAGAAATCTAAAACAATCTTTTCTAGTTCAAGAGAAATTAAAACATCGTTACTCCTCAGGAAAAAATTCTAGAATCAAACTTATTAAAAAAAATCTAATAAACAAATAAAGTTACTCAGGGATATTCTTACAATTTAATTTTATTGTGATATTTAAGCGAGAAATCTAAAATATTCGTTACTAGCTCCAGAAAAATTAAAACATCGTTACTCCTCAGGAAAAAAATGCTAGAATCAAACTTATTAAGAATAATCTAATATTCAAATAAAGTTACTCAGGGATATTCTTACAATTTAATTTTATCGTGATATTTAAGCGAGAAAACTAAAATACTCGTTTCTTGTTACAGAAAAATGAAAACATCGTTACTCCTCAGGAAAAAATGTTAGGATCAAACTTATTTAGAAAACTCTAATACACAAATAAAGTTACTCAGGGATATTCTTACAATTTAATTTTATCGTGACATTTAAGCGAGAAATCTAAAATAATCTTTTCTAGTTCCAGAAAAATTAAAACATCGTTACTCCTCAGGAAAAAATTCTAGAATCAAACTTATTAAACAAATCTATTATAAAAATAAAGTTACTCAGGGATAATCTTACAATTTAATTTTATCGTGATATTTAAACGAGAAAACTAAAATATTCGTTTATAGTTCCAGAAAAATAAAAATATTGTTACTCCTCAGAAAAAAATGCTAGAATTAAACTTATTAAAAAAAATCTAATAAACAAATAAAGTTACTCAGGGATATTCTTACAATTTAATTTTATCGTGATATTTAAGCGAGAAATCTAAAATATTCGTTACTAGCTCCAGAAAAATTAAAACAGCGTTACTCCTCAGGAAAAAATGCTAGAATCAATCTTATTAAGAATAATCTAATATACAAATAAAGTTACTCCGAGATATTCTTACAATTTAATTTTATCGTGATATTTAAGCGAGAAAACTAAAATACTCGTTGCTTGTTACAGAAAAATTAAAACATCGTTACTCCTCAGGAAAAAATGTTAGAATCAAACTTATTTAGAAAACTCTAATTACAAATAAAGTTACTCAGGGATATTCTTACAATTTAATTTTATCGTGATATTTAAACGAGAAATCTAAAATATTCGTTTCTAGTTCCAGAAAAATTAAAACATCGTTACTCCTCAGGAAAAAATGCTAGAATCAAACTTATTTAGAATAATCTAATATACAAATAAAGTTACTCAGGGATATTCTTACAATTTAATTTTAACG
Source organism: Pterostichus madidus (assembly GCA_911728475.2). Lineage (NCBI taxonomy): Eukaryota > Metazoa > Arthropoda > Insecta > Coleoptera > Carabidae > Pterostichus > Pterostichus madidus. The sequence goes on along the minus strand of OU452311.1, from coordinate 18,547,496 downwards.
TGATATTTAAGCGAGAAATCTAAAATAATCTTTTCTAGTTCCAGAAAAATTAAAACATCGTTACTCCTCAGGAAAAAATGCTAGATCAAACTTATTAAGAATAATCTAATATACAAATAAAGTTACTCAGGGATATTCTTACAATTTAATTTTATCGTGATATTTAAGCGAGAAATCTAAAATAATCTTTTCTAGTTCCAGAAAACTCCTCAGTAAAAAATGCTAGAATCAAACTTATTAAGAATAATCTAATATACAAATAAAGTTACTCAGGGATATTCTCACAATTTAATTTTATCGTGATATTTAAGCCAGAAAACAAAAATACTCGTTTCTTGTTACAGTAAAATTAAAACATCGTTACTCCTCAGGAAAAAATGCTAGAATCAAACTTATTTAGAATAATCTAATATACAAATAAAGTTACTCAGGGATATTCTTAGAATTTAATTTTGTCGTGATATTTAAGCGAGAAATCTAAAATATTCGTTTCTAGTTCCAGAAAAATTAAAACATCGTTACTCCTCAGGAAAATATGCTAGAATCAAACTTATTAAGAAAAATCTAATATACAAATAAAGTTACTCAGGGATAATCTTAGAATTTAATTTTATCGTGATATTTAAGCGAGAAATCTAAAATATTCGTTTCTAGTTCCAGAAAAATTCAAACATCGTTACTCCTCAGGAAAAAATGCTAGAATCAAACTTATTTAGAATAATCTAATATACAAATAAAGTTACTCAGGGATATTCTTACAATTTAATTTTATCGTGATATTTAAGCCAGAAAACTAAAATACTCGTTTCTTGTTAGAGAAAAATTAAAACATCGTTACTCCTCAGAAAAAAATGCTAGAATCAAACTTATTAAACAAATCTATTATAAAAATAAAGTTACTCAGGGATAATCTTACAATTTAATTTTATCGTGATATTTAAGCGAGAAAACTAAAATATTCGTTTCTAGTTCCAGAAAAATTAAAACATCGTTACTCCTCAGGCAAATATGCTAGAATCAAACTTATTAAGAAAAATCTAATATACAAATAAAGTTACTCAGGGATAATCTTAGAATTTAATTTTATCGTGATATTTAAGCGAGAAATCTAAAATATTCGTTTCTAGTTCCAGAAAAATTAAAACATCGTTACTCCTCAGGAAAAAATGCTAGAATCAAACTTATTAAGAATAATCTAATATACAAATAAAGTTACTCAGGGATATTCTCACAATTTAATTTTATCGTGATATTTATGTGAGAAAACTAAAATATTCGTTACTAGCTCCAGAAAAATTAAAACATCGTTACTCTTCAGGAAAAAATGCTAGGATCAAATTTATTAAGAATAATCTAATATACAAATAAAGTTACTCAGGGATATTCTTACAATTTAATTTTATCGTGATATTTAAGCGAGAAAACTAAAATACTCGTTTCTTGTTACAGAAAAATAAAAACATCGTTACTCCTCAGGAATAAATGTTAGGACCAAACTTATTTAGAATAATCTAATATACAAATAAAGTTACTCAGGGATATTCTTACAATTTAATTTTAACGTGATATTTAAGCGAGATATCTAAAATAATCTTTTCTAGTTCCAGAAAAATTAAAACATCGTTACTCCTCAGAAAAAAATGCTAGAATCAAACTTATTAAACAAATCTATTATAAAAATAAAGTTACTCAGGGATAATCTTACAATTTAATTTTATCGTGATATTTAAGCGAGAAAACTAAAATATTCGTTTCTAGTTCCAGAAAAATTAAAACATCGTTACTCCTCAGGCAAAAATGCTAGAATCAAACTTATTAAGAAAAATCTAATATACAAATAAAGTTACTCAGGGATAATCTTAGAATTTAATTTTATCGTGATATTTAAGCGAGAAATCTAAAATATTCGTTTCTAGTTCCAGAAAAATTAAAACATCGTTACTCCTCAGGAAAAAATGCTAGAATCAAACTTATTAAGAATAATCTAATATACAAATAAAGTTACTCAGGGATATTCTCACAATTTAATTTTATCGTGATATTTATGTGAGAAAACTAAAATATTCGTTACTAGCTCCAGAGAAATTAAAACATCGTTACTCTTCAGGAAAAAATGCTAGGATCAAATTTATTAAGAATAATCTAATATACAAATAAAGTTACTCAGGGATATTCTTACAATTTAATTTTATCGTGATATTTAAGCGAGAAAACTAAAATACTCGTTTCTTGTTACAGAAAAATAAAAACATCGTTACTCCTCAGGAATAAATGTTAGGACCAAACTTATTTAGAATAATCTAATATACAAATAAAGTTACTCAGGGATATTCTTACAATTTAATTTTAACGTGATATTTAAGCGAGAAATCTAAAATAATCTTTTCTAGTTCCAGAAAAATTAAAACATCGTTACTCCTCAGAAAAAAATGCTAGAATCAAACTTATTAAACAAATCTATTATAAAAATAAAGTTACTCAGGGATAATCTTACAATTTAATTTTATCGTGATATTTAAGCGAGAAAACTAAAATATTCGTTTCTAGTTCCAGAAAAATTAAAACATCGTTACTCCTCAGGCAAATATGCTAGAATCAAACTTATTAAGAAAAATCTAATATACAAATAAAGTTACTCAGGGATAATCTTAGAATTTAATTTTATCGTGATATTTAAGCGAGAAATCTAAAATATTCGTTTCTAGTTCCAGAAAAATTAAAACATCGTTACTCCTCAGGAAAAAATGCTAGAATCAAACTTATTAAGAATAATCTAATATACAAATAAAGTTACTCAGGGATATTCTCACAATTTAATTTTATCGTGATATTTATGTGAGAAAACTAAAATATTCGTTACTAGCTCCAGAGAAATTAAAACATCGTTACTCTTCAGGAAAAAATGCTAGGATCAAATTTATTAAGAATAATCTAATATACAAATAAAGTTACTCAGGGATATTCTTACAATTTAATTTTATCGTGATATTTAAGCGAGAAAACTAAAATACTCGTTTCTTGTTACAGAAAAATAAAAACATCGTTACTCCTCAGGAATAAATGTTAGGACCAAACTTATTTAGAATAATCTAATATACAAATAAAGTTACTCAGGGATATTCTTACAATTTAATTTTAACGTGATATTTAAGCGAGATATCTAAAATAATCTTTTCTAGTTCCAGAAAAATTAAAACATCGTTACTCCTCAGGAAAAAATGCTAGAATCAAACTTAAACAAAAATCTAATATACAAATAAAGTTACTCTGGGATATTCTTACAATTTAATTTTATCGTTATATTTAAGCGAGAAAACTAAAATATTTGTTTCTAGTTCCAAAAAAATTAAAACATCGTTACTCCTCAGGAAAAAATGCTAGAATCAAACTTATTAAGAGTAATCTAATATACAAATAAAGTTACTCAGGGATATTCTTACAAATTAATTTTATCGTGATATTTAAGCCAGAAAACTAAAATACTCGTTTCTAGGTCCAGAAAAATTAAAACATCGTTACTCCTCAGTAAAAAAACCTAGAATCAAACTTATTAAGAAAAATCAAATACACAAATAAAGTTACTCATGGATATTCTTACAATTTAATTTTATCGTGATATTTAAGCGAGAAATCAAAAATATTCGTTACTAGCTCCAGAGAAATTAAAACATCGTTACTCTTCAGGAAAAAATGCTAGGATCAAATTTATTAAGAATAATCTAATATACAAATAAAGTTACTCAGGGATATTCTCACAATTTAATTTTATCGTGATATTTAAGCGAGAAATCTAAAATATTCGTTTCTAGTTCCAGAAAAATTAAAACATCGTTACTCCTCAGGAAAAATGCTGGAATCAAACTTATTTAGAATAATCTAATATACAAATAAAGTTACTCCGGGATATTCTTACAATTTAATTTTATCGTTATATTTAAGCCAGAAAACTAATATACTCCTTTCTTGTTACAGAAAAATTAAAACATCGTTACTCCTCAGGAAAAAATGTTAGGATCAAACTTATTTAGAAAACTCTAATATACAAATAAAGTTACTCAGGGATATTCTTACAATTTAATTTTATCGTGATATTTAAGCGAGAAATCTAAAATAATCTTTTCTAGTTCTAGAAAAATTAAAACATCGTTACTCCTCAGGAAAAAATTCTAGAATCAAACTTATTAAAAAAAATCTAATAAACAAATAAAGTTACTCAGGGATATTCTCACAATTTAATTTTATCGTGATATTTATGTGAGAAAACTAAAATATTCGTTACTAGCTCCAGAGAAATTAAAACATCGTTACTCTTCAGGAAAAAATGCTAGGATCAAATTTATTAAGAATAATCTAATATACAAATAAAGTTACTCAGGGATATTCTTACAATTTAATTTTATCGTGATATTTAAGCGAGAAAACTAAAATACTCGTTTCTTGTTACAGAAAAATAAAAACATCGTTACTCCTCAGGAATAAATGTTAGGACCAAACTTATTTAGAATAATCTAATATACAAATAAAGTTACTCAGGGATATTCTTACAATTTAATTTTAACGTGATATTTAAGCGAGATATCTAAAATAATCTTTTCTAGTTCCAGAAAAATTAAAACATCGTTACTCCTCAGGAAAAAATGCTAGAATCAAACTTATTAAACAAATCTATTATAAAAATAAAGTTACTCAGGGATATTCTTACAATTTAATTTTATCGTGATATTTAAGCGAGAAAACAAAAATACTCTTTTCTTGTTACAGAAAAATTAAAACATCGTTACTCCACAGGAAAAAATGTTAGGATCAAACTTATTTAGAATAATCTAATATACAAATAAAGTTACTCAGAGACATTCTTACAATTTAATTTTATCGTGATATTTAAGCGAGAAATCTAAAATATTCGTTTCTAGTTCCAGATAAATTAAAACATCGTTACTCCTCAGGAAAAAATGCTAGAATCAAACTTATTAAGAATAATCTAATATACAAATAAAGTTACTCAGGGATATTCTCACAATTTAATGTTATCGTGATATTTATGTGAGAAAACTAAAATATTCGTTTCTAGTTACAGTAAAATTAAAACATCGTTACTCCTCAGGAAAAAATGCTAGAATCAAACTTATTTAGAATAATCTAATATACAAACAAAGTTACTCAGGGACATTCTTACAATTTAATTTTATCGTGATATTTAATCGAGAAAACTAAAATACTCGTTTCTTGTTACAGAAAAATTAAAACATCGTTACTCCACAGGAAAAAATGTTAGGATCAAACTTATTTAGAAAACTCTAATATACAAATAAAGTTACTCAAGGATATTCTTACAATTTAATTTTATTGTGATATTTAAGCGAGAAATCTAAAATAATCTTTTCTAGTTCCAGAAAAATGAAAACATCGTTACTCCTCAGGGAAAAATGCTAGAATCAAACTTATTAAGAATAATCTAATATACAAATAAAGTTACTCAGGGATATTCTTACAATTTAATTTTAACGTTATATTTAAGCGATAAAACAAAAATTTTCGTTTCTACCTCCAGAAAATTAATAACATTGTTACTCCCAAGGAAAAAATGCTAGAATCAAACTTATTAAAAAAATCTATTATAAAAATATAGTTACTCTGGAATATTCTTACAATTTAATTTTATCGTTATATTTAAGCGAGAAAACTAAAATATTGGTTTCTAGTTCCAGAAAAATTAAAACATCGTTATTCCTCAGGAAAAAATGCTAGAATCAAACTTATTAAGAAAAATCTAATATACAAATAAAGTTACTCAGGGATATTCTTACAATTAAATTTTATCGTTATATTTAAGCTAGAAAACTAAAATATTCGTTCTAGTTCCAGAAAAATTAAAACATCGTTTCTTCTCAGGAAAATATGCTAGAATCAAACTTTTGAAAAAAATCTAATAAACAAATAAAGTTACTCAGGGCTATTCTTACAATTTAATTTTATCGTGATATTTAAGCGAGAAATCTAAAATAATCTTTTCTAGTTCCAGAAAAATTAAAACATCGTAACTCCTCAGTAAAAAATGCTAGAATCAAACTTATTAAGAATAATCTAATATACAAATAAAGTTACTCAGGGATATTCTTACAAATTAATTTTATCGTGATAATTATGTGACAAAAAAAAATATTCGTTTCTAGTTCCAGTAAAATTAAAACATCGTTACTCCTCAGGAAAAAATGCTAGAATCAAACTTATTAAGAAAAATCTAATACACAATTAAAGTTACTCAGGGATATTCTTACAATTTAATTTTATCGTTATATTTAAGCGAGAAAACTAAAATATTCCTTTCTAGTACCAGAAAAATTAAAACATCGTTACTCCTCAGGAAAAAATGCTAGAATCAAACTTATTTAGAATAATCTAATATACAAATAAAGTTACTCAGGGATATTCTTACAATTTAATTTTATCGTGATATTTAAGCCAGATAACTAAAATACTCGTTTCTTGTTACAGAAAAATTAAAACATCGTTACTCCTCAGGAAAAAATGCTAGAATCAAACTTATTAAACAAATCTATTATAAAAATAAAGTTACTCAGGGATATTCTTACAATTTAATTTTATCGTGATATTTAAGCGAGAAAACAAAAATACTCGTTTCTTGTTACAGAAAAATTAAAACTTCGTTACTCCTCAGGAAAAAATGTTAGGATCAAACTTATTTAGAAAACTCTAATATACAAATAAAGTTACTCAGGGATATTCTTACAATTTAATTTTATCGTGATATTTAAGCGAGAAATCTAATATAATCTTTTCTAGTTCCAGAAAAATTAAAACATCGTTACTCCTCAGTAAAAAATGCTAGAATCAAACTTATTAAGAATAATCTAATATACAAATAAAGTTACTCAGGGATATTCTTACAATTCAATTTTAACGTTATATTTAAGCGATAAAACTAAAATTTTCGTTTCTAGCTCCAGAAAAATAATAACATTGTTACTCCTCAGGAAAAAATGCTAGAATCAAACTTATTGAAAAAATCTATTATAAAAATAAAGTTACTCTGGGATATTCTTACAATTTAATTTTATCGTTATATTTAAGCGAGAAAACTAAAATATTCGTTTCTAGTTCCAGAAAAATTAAAACATCGTTACTCCTCAGTAAAAAATGCTAAAAACAAACTTATTAAGAAAAATCTAATACACAAATAAAGTTACTCATGGATATTCTTACAATTCAATTTTATCGTGATATTTATGTGAGAAAACTAAAATATTCGTTTCTAGTTCCAGTAAAATTAAAACATCGTTACTCCTCAGGAAAAAATGCTAGAATCAAACTTATTAAAAAAAATCTAATATACAAATAAAGTTACTCTGGGATATTCTTACAATTTAATTTTATCGTTATATTTAAGCGAGAAAACTAAAATAATCTTTTCTAGTTCCATAAAAATTAAAACATCGTTACTCCTCAGTAAAAAATGCTAGAATCAAACTTATTAAGAATAATCTAATATACAAATAAAGTTACTCAGGGATATTCTTACAATTCAATTTTAAAGTTATATTTAAGCGATAAAACTAAAATTTTCGTTTCTAGCTCCTGAAAAATAATAACATTGTTACTCCTCAGGAAAAAATGCTAGAATCAAACTTATTAAGAAAAATCTAATACACAAATAAAGTTACTCAGGGATATTCTTACAATTTAATTATATCGTTATATTTAAGCGAGAAAACTAAATTATTCCTTTCTAGTACCAGAAAAATTAAAACATCGTTACTCCTCAGGAAAAAATGCTAGAATCAAACTTATTTAGAATAATCTACTATACAAATAAAGTTACTCAGGGATATTCTTACAATTTAATTTTATCGTGATATTTAAGCCAGAAAACTAAAATACTCGTTTCTTGTTACAGAAAAATTAAAACATCGTTACTCCTCAGGAAAAAATGTTAGAATCAAACTTATTAAACAAATCTATTATAAAAATAAAGCTAACAGAAGCAAGAGCAAAACCAGGAAAAGAGAAGAAAGACAGGAAAGAGAAGAGGAAGAAGAAGAAATTAGGAGAACTTTCAAAAGAAGTGTATTAACGAGAAGATCACCAAAAAAAGAAGAAAGCAGGGAGAGTAGCCCTAAAAAGTGTAAAATGGAAGAAATCTTGAAAGGAATACAATCGTCCTTAGCAAAGCTAACTGAAACGGTGGAGTCCGTAAAAGGAGAAATGAAACAAGATAATGCAGAAATAAAGAAAGAAGTGAATGATGGCCTTAAGGAGATAAAAAATAATATAGAAAAAATAAATAATGACATAAAAGGACTGAAGCAGAATGATGACGAACAGAAAGCAGAAATAATAAGTCTAGGAAAACGTTTAGAAAAGTTAGAAAATAAGAAAGAAGAGACTGGACAAGGGAGTGAAAGTACTGTTAAAATGAATCAAGCTCTAAAGGAAATGGAAAGTAAAATAGATCAATTAGAAAAAGAAAAGCACAAATATAATAACACCATAGCAGAACTGGAAAAGGCGGAAGAAAGAAGAGAGAAAGCAGGAAAGAAAAATAATATAATTATAAAAGGAATTAACTTAGAGAATAATGTAAGTGCAATCGAAGAATTTATAAAGAATAAACTAGAAGTCCATGCAAAAGTGATCAAAACGTATAAAATAGAAACAAAAGGGGAATGGCAGCACACAGTAGCAAAAATAGACACATGGGAAAATAAGAGCGAAATTATGAAGAAGAAAAAATCATTACAAGGCACGACAGTCTTCATAGAAAACGATCTGACAAGAAGGGAGAAGAAAATACAGAAAGAAATACTGTTAATAGCAAAAGAAACAAGACTAAAAGACAAGAACGTAAAAATAGGGTACAAAAAAATAAAAATAGATGAAGAATGGTTCGAGTGGTGTGAAGAAACGGGAAAAATCAATATGAATAAGGACCCAAAAAACTCAAAAAACTCAAAAAACTTAGAACAGGCAGAAAGAAAAAGAAAAACTTAGAAAATAGAAAACAAACAAGGAATAAGATTATTAGAATAAGTACATGGAATATAAGAACTTTATTAACGGCAGGGAAAATAATAGAATTAAGCTTAGAATTAGATAAATATGGGATCAGTATAGCAGCACTACAAGAGACGAGATGGAAAGGGAAAGGACAGGTTAACAATGAAAACTACTCAATTTTTTATTCGGGAGAAGAAAAGCAAGGCCAATACGGAATAGCATTTATAGTAATGAAAAAAATGAGAGATGACATAATAGAATTTAAACCAATAGACGATAGAATGGCTTACATAAGAATAAATGCAAAACCATCAAAAATATCAGTATTAAATGTATACGCACCGACAGAAAACGCGAAAAGTGAAGAAAAGGAAATATTTTATGTGAAACTAGAAAATGAATTAGAGAATATACCAAAAGAAGACACAATATTACTAGTAGGTGATTTTAATGCGAGGATAGGGAAAGAAGAATATTTAAAGGAGGTGGCAGGAAAACACACAATACATAAGACAACAAATGATAATGGGGCGAGATTATGTAACCTAGCAATAAGTACAAATCTTGTAATAAGCAGTACCAAATTTAACCACCCGTGGCAACACAAAGTAACATGGTCCTCCCCTGACCTAAGAAACAACTCACAAATAGACCATATACTGGTTAATCGTAGAAGACAATCAACAATGAGAGATGTAAGGACCTATAGAGGAGCATGCGCGGACTCCGACCACTATATGGTGACCGCGACAATAAAGCAAAAAACAAAAAGAAAAGGCACACTCAGGAATAAAGGAATAAAATGGAACAAAGAAAAACTCAACGATAATAAAGAAAGAAACAAATATATTGAAAAATTGGAAGAAAAAATAATACAGAACGAGATGCAAGGAAATGATGTTGAAGACGGCTGGAGTAGATTAAAAACATGCATAACAAAGGCAGCAGAAGAAACGATAGGAATTATAAAACAAAGTAAAAAGAAAAAGAGTTGGTTTAATGAAGAATGCAAGACAATACTGAAAAGGAAAGCAGAAGCGAGAAGGAAATGTATACAAACAAAAACAGAAACACACAAAGAAGAATATGTAACAATTAGAAGAGAATGCAATAAAATAATAAAGAGAAACAAAAAGATATGGATAGAAGACAAAATGGAAGGCATGGAGGCAGAAAGAAGGAACAGAAATACGAGAAGATTCTACCAAGAAATTAGGCAAGATAAACACACGAGAAACATAAATATAAGTAAAATGAAAGACAAGAATGGAGAAATAACTGAAACAGAGCAACAATACAAGAATGTATGGGAAGAATATTTTAAAAATCTACTTAACGAAACAGAAACTGAAGAAGAAGAAGAAAACGATGATGAGGATGAGGAAGTAACCGAGATGGAAAATGAGAATGACGTAACGCAAGAGCCAACTTTAGAGGAAATCAAGCTAATAATCACAAAATGCAAAAACGGAAAAACTCCAGGTAAAGATGGAATAGACATGGAACTGATAAAGTATGGGGGAGAGGAACTGCTCGAACAAATACACAGACTAATGACAATCATATGGAGAGAAGAAAAAATGCCCAAAGACTGGGAAGTAGGGCAAATCGTAACGATTCATAAGAAAGGCGACAGGCATGAATGCCAAAACTACAGAGGAATAACTCTACTGAACAATATTTATGAGATACTATCAACTATAATTCAAAAAAGATTAGAGAGAACAGCAAAAAACAAAATAGGTCAGTATCAATGTGGCTTTATTCAGGGTAAATCCACAGTAGATGCCCTACACACAATAAAGCAGATCATGGAAAAGACACATGAGGCAAAGATAAATATAGAATTATTATTCATTGACTTTAAGCAAGCTTTTGACTCCATTAAGAGGAACAAACTCATGAAAGCCTTAAAGGAACTGAAAATAGAAGAAAAATTAAGAAAATTAATAAAGATGACGATGAACGAATCCAAAAATACCGTTAGAACAAATCTAGGAGAGACAAATGAATTTTTAGTAAATAAAGGTGTTCGACAAGGAGACGCGCTATCCGCTACTCTTTTTAATCTAGCATTGGAATATGTAACGCAGAAAATAAATAGAAACGCAATAAGAAAGAATGGCGGACAAATAATTGCATACGCAGACGACGTAGTGGTTATAACGACAAGGCGTGACATACTGGAAAAAATGGTAAAGGAAATAATAACGGAAGGGCAAAAAATGGGACTGAAAATAAATGAAAACAAAACCAAGCTCATGAAAACTGGAAACACAAAAAAGATCACAAATATAAAAATTGGGGAATGTGAGTTCGAGGAAGTAGAGAAGTTTAAATATTTAGGGGTGACAATAACAAGTAAAGGTGACAGAGAATCAGAGATAAAAGAGAAAATATTTACAGCAAATAAAGCTTTTCACATGTACAAAAATCTACTAAAGAATAAAATACTCACAAAAACAACTAAAATGAGAATATACAATAGCATGATAAGACCAATACTGATGTATAACGCGGAAACTTTAACAATGTCAAAAAAAGAAGAAGAACAGTTAAGAATAATCGAAAGAAAATTCTTGAGAGCAATTCTAGGACCAGTAAAAAACGACGACAACGAATATAGAATTAGAATGAATTTCGAAATAGAAAAAGAAATAGAAGAAGACATAGTAAGGAAAATTAAACAACAACGAGTAAGGTGGTTAGGGCATGTTTGGAGGGCAGGTGCAAAAGAAATGATAAATAATATACTGCAATGGGATTCTGGAAGAAAAAGAAGAGGAAGGCCGAGAGCAACATGGATGCAACAAGTAAAGGAAGATCTAAACAACATAGGGATCACCGACTGGAAAGCAAGAACTGCAGACAGGAAAAAATGGGAAAAGATATGCAAGAGAATATAAGAAGATCAAAAATACGGGAGTGATCCCCCCAAATTAAAGGATCGAGAGAGCTTCGGAAAGAGGCGGTTCAACCCCACAATGGGGTGTAAAACCACGATGTATGTATGTTACTCCTCAGGAAAAAATGTTAGGATCAAACTTATTTAGAAAACTCTAATATACAAATAAAATTACTCAGGGATATTCTTACAATTTAATTTTATCGTGATATTTAAGCGAGAAATCTAAAATAATCTTTTCTAGTCCCAGAAAACTCCTCAGTAAAAAATGCTAGAATCAAACTTATTAAGAATAATCTAATATACAAATAAAGTTACTCAGGGATATTCTTACAATTCAATTTTAACGTTATATTTAAGCGATAAAACTAAAATTTTCGTTTCTAGCTCCAGAAAAATAATAACATTGTTACTCCTCAGAAAAAAATGCTAGAATCAAACTTATTGAAAAAATCTATTATAAAAATAAAGTTACTCTGGGATATTCTTACAATTTAATTTTATCGTTATATTTAAGCGAGAAAACTAAAATATTCGTTTCTAGTTCCAGAAAAATTAAAACATCGTTACTCCTCAGTAAAAAATGCTAGAATCAAACTTATTAAAAAAAATCTATTATACAAATAAAGTTACTCATGGATATTCTTACAATTTAATTTTATCGTGATATTTAAGCGAGAAATCAAAAATATTCGTTAATAGCACCAGAAAAATTAAAACATCGTTACTCTTCAGGAAAAAATGCTAGAATCAAACTTATTAAGAATAATCTAATATACAAATAAAGTTACTCAGGGATATTCTCACAATTTAATTTTATCGTGATATTTATGTGAGAAAACTAAAATATTCGTTTCTAGTTCCAGTAAAATTAAAACATCGTTACTCCTCAGGAAAAAATGCTAGAATCAAACTTATTTAGAATAATCTAATATACAAATAAAGTTACTCAGGGATATTCTTAGAATTTAATTTTATCGTGATATTTAAGCGAGAAATCTAAAATATTCGTTTCTAGTACCAGAAAAATTAAAACATCGTTACTGCTCAGGAAAGTATGCTAGAATCAAACTTATTAAGAAAAATCTAATATACAAATAAAGTTACTCAGGGATAATCTTAGAATTTAATTTTATCGTGATATTTAAGCGAGAAATCTAAAATATTCGTTTCTTGTTCCAGAAAAATTAAAACATCGTTACTCCTCAGGAAAAAATGCTAGAATTAAACTTATTTACAATAATCTAATATACAAATAAAGTTACTCAGGGATATTCTTACAATTTAATTTTATCGTGATATTTAAGCCAGAAAACTAAAATACTCGTTTCTTGTTAGAGAAATATTAAAACATCGTTACTCCTCAGAAAAAAATGCTAGAATCAAACTTATTAAACAAATCTATTATAAAAATAAAGTTACTCAGGGATAATCTTACAATTTAATTTTATCGTGATATTTAAGCGAGAAATCTAAAATATTCGTTTCTAGTTCCAGAAAAATTAAAACATCGTTACTCTTCAGGAAAAAATGCTAGAATCAAACTTATTTAGAATAATCTAATATACAAATAAAGTTACTCAGGGATATTCTCACAATTTAATTTTATCGTGATATTTATGTGAGAAAACTAAAATATTCGTTTCTAGTTACAGTAAAATTAAAACATCGTTACTCCTCAGGAAAAAATGCTAGAATCAAACTTATTTAGAATAATCTAATATACAAATAAAGTTACTCAGGGATATTCTTACAATTTAATTTTATCGTGATATTTAAGCGAGAAATCTAAAATATTCGTTTCTAGTTCCAGAAAAATTAAAACATCGTTACTCCTCAGGAAAAAATGCTAGAATCAAACTTATTTAGAATAATCTAATATACAAATAAAGTTACACAGGGATATTCTTACAATTTAATTTTAACGTGATATTTAAGCGAGAAATCTAAAATAATCTTTTCTAGTTCCAGAAAAATTAAAACATCGTTACTCCTCAGGAAAAAATACTAGAATCAAACCTATTTAGAATAATCTAATATACAAATAAAGTTACTCAGGGATATTCTTACAATTTAATTTTATCGTGATATTTAAGCCAGGAAACTAAAATACTCGTTTCTTGTTACAGAAAAATTAAAACATCTTTATTTCTCAGGAAAAAATGCTAGAATCAAACTTATTAAACAAATCTATTATAAAAATAAAGTTACTCAGGGATAATCTTACAATTTAATTTTATCGCGATATTTAAGCGAGAAAATTAAATTGTAAGATTATCCCTGAGTAACTTTATTTTTATAATTGATTTGTTTAATAAGTTTGATTCTAGCATAACGATGTTTTAATTTTTCTGTAACAAGAAACGAGTATTTTAGTTTTCTGGCTTAAATATCACGATAAAATTAAATTGTAAGAATATCCCTGAGTAACTTTATTTGTATATTAGATTATTCTAAATAAGTTTGATTCTAGCATTTTTTCCTGAGGAGTAACGATGTTTTAATTTTTCTGGAACTAGAAACGAATATTTTAGATTTCTCGCTTAAATATCACGATAAAATTAAATTGTTAGAATATCCCTGAGTAACTTTATTTGTATATTAGAGTTTTCTAAATAAGTTTGATCCTAACATTTTTTCCTGAGGAGTAACGATGTTTTAATTTTTCTGGAACTAGAAAAGAATATTTTAGTTTTCTCGCTTAAATATAACGATAAAATTAAATTGTAAGAATATCCCAGAGTAACTTTATTTGTATATTAGATTTTTTTTAATAAGTTTGATTCTAGTATTTTTTCCTGAGGAGTAACGATGTTTTAATTTTACTGGAACTAGAAACGAATATTTTAGTTTTCTCACATAAATATCACGATAAAATTAAATTGTAAGAATATCCCTGAGTAACTTTATTTGTATATTAGATTATTCTTAATAAGTTTGATTCTAGCATTTTTTCCTGAGGAGTAACGATGTTTTAATTTTTCTGGAACTAGAAAAGATTATTTTAGATTTCTCGCATAAATATCATGTTAAAATTAAATTGTAAGAATATCCCTGACTAACTTTATTTGTATATTAGATTATTCTAAATAAGTATGATCCTAACATTTTTTTCTGAGGAGTAACGATGTTTTAATTTTTCTGTAACAAGAAACGAATATTTTAGTTTTCTCGCTTAAATATAACGATAAAATTAAATTGTAAGAATAGACCTGAGTAACTTTATTTGTATATTAGATTTTTTTAATAAGTTTGATTCTAGCATTTTTTCCTGAGGAGTAACGATGTTTTAATTTACTGGAACTAGAAACGAATATTTTAGTTTTCTCACATAAATATCACGATAAAATTAAATTGTAAGACTAGCCCTGAGTAACTTTGTTTGTATATTAGATTATTCTTAATAAGTTTGATTTTAGCATTTTTTCCTGAGGAGGAACGATGTTTTAATTTTACTGTAACTAGAAACGAATATTTTAGTTTTCTCACATAAATATCACGATAAAATTAAATTGTGAGAATATCCCTGAGTAACTTTATTTGCATATTAGATTATTCTTAATAAGTTTGATTCTAGCATTTTTTCCTGAAGAGTAACGATGTTTTAATTTTTCTGGAACTAGAAACGAATATTTTAGATTTCTCGCTTAAATATCACGATAAAATTAAATTGTAAGATTATCCCTGAGTAACTTTAGTTTTATAATAGATTTGTTTAATAAGTTTCATTCTAGCATTTTTTTCTGAGGAGTAACGATGTTTTAATTTTTCTCTAACAAGAAACGAGTATTTTAGTTTTCTGGCTTAAATATCACGATAAAATTAAATTGTAAGAATATCCCTGAGTAACTTTATTTGTATATTAGATTATTCTAAATAAGTTTGATTCTAGCATTTTTTCCTGAGGAGTAACGATGTTTTAATTTTTCTGGAACAAGAAACGAATATTTTAGATTTCTCGCTTAAATATCACGATAAAATTAAATTGTAAGAATATCCCGGAGTAAATTTATTTGTATATTAGATTATTTTAATAAGTTTGATTCTAGCATTTTTTCCTGAGGAGTAACGATGTTTAAATTTTTCTGGAGCTAGTAACGAATATTTTTGATTTCTCGCTTAAATATCACGATAAAATTAAATTCTAAGAATATCCCTGAGTAACTTTATTTGTATATTAGATTATTCTAAATAAGTTTGATTCTAGCATTTTTTCCTGAGGAGTAACGATGTTTTAATTTTACTGGAACTAGAAACGAATATTTTAGTTTTCTAACATAAATATCACGATAAAATTAAATTGTGAGAATATCCCTGAGTAACTTTATTTGTATATTAGATTATTCTTAATAAGTTTGATTCTAGCATTTTTTCCTGAAGAGTAACGATGTTTTAATTTTTCTGGTGCTAGTAACGAATATTTTTGATTTCTCGCTTAAATATCACGATAAAATTAAATTGTAAGAATATCCATGAGTAACTTTATTTGTATAATAGATTTTTTTTAGTAAGTTTGATTCTAGCATTTTTTACTGAGGAGTAACGATGTTTTAATTTTTCTGGAACTAGAAACGAATATTTTAGTTTTCTCGCTTAAATATAACGATAAAATTAAATTGTAAGAATATCCCAGAGTAACTTTATTTTTATAATAGATTTTTTCAATAAGTTTGATTCTAGCATTTTTTCCTGAGGAGTAACAATGTTATTATTTTTCTACGATACGATACGATAAAATTAAATTGTAAGACTAGCCCTGAGTAACTTTATTTGTATATTAGATTATTCTTAATAAGTTTGATTTTAGCATTTGTTCCTGAAGAGTAACGATGTTTTAATTTTTCTGGAGCTAGTAACGAATATTTTAGAATTCTCGCTTAAATATCACGATAAAATTAAATTGTAAGAATATCCCTGAGTAACTTTATTTGTGTATTAGTTTTTTCTTAATAAGTCTGATTCTAGAATTTTTTACTGAGGAGTAACGATGTTTTAATTTTTCTGGAGCTAGTAACGAATATTTTAGATTTCTCGCTTAAATATCACAATAAAATTAAATTATAAGAATATCCCTGAGTAACTTTATTTGTTTATTAGATTTTTTTTAATAAGTTTGATTCTAGAATTTTTTCCTGAGGAGTAACGATGTTTTAAGTTTTCTAGAACTAGAAAAGATTATTTTAGATTTCTCGCTTAAATATCACGATAAAATTAAATTGTAAGAATATCCCTGAGTATCTTTATTTCTATATTAGAGTTTTCTAAATATGTTTGATCCTAACGTTTTTTCTTGAGGAGTAACCATGTTTTAATTTTTCTGTAACAAGAAACGAGTATTTTAGTTTTCTGGCTTAAATACCACGATAAAATTAAATTGTAAGAATATCCCTGAGTAACTTTATTTGTATATTAGATTATTCTAAATAAGTTTGATTCTAGCATTTTTTCCTGAGGAGTAACGATGTTTTAATTTTTCTGGAACTAGAAAAGAATATTTTAGATTTCTCTTTTAAATATCACGATAAAATTAAATTGTAAGAATATCCCGGAGTAACTTTATTTGTATATTAGATTATTTTTAATAAGTTTGATTCTAGCATTTTTTCCTGAGGAGTAACGATGTTTTAATTTTTCTGGAGCTAGTAACGAATATTTTAGATTTCTCGCTTAAATATCACGATAAAATTAAATTGTAAGAATATCCCTGAGTAACTTTATTTGTATATTAGATTTACCTTAATAAGTTTGATTCTATCATATTTTCCTGAGGAGTAACGATGTTTTAATTTTTCTGGAACTAGAAACGAATATTTTAGTTTTCTCGCTTAAATATAACGATAAAATTAAATTGTAAGAATATCCCTGAGTAACTTTATTTGTTTATTAGATTTTTTTTAATACGTTTGATTCTAGCATTTGTTTCGGAGGAGTAACAATATTTTTATTTTTCTGGAACTATAAACGAATATTTTAGTTTTCTCGCTTAAATATCACGATAAAATTAAATTGTAAGATTATCCCTGAGTAACTTTATTTTTATAATAGATTTGTTTAATAAGTTTGATTCTAGCATTTTTTCCTGAGGAGTAACGATGTTTTAATTTTTCTGTAACAAGAAACGAGTATTTTAGTTTTCTGGCTTAAATATCACGATAAAATTAAATTGTAAGAATATCCCTGAGTAACTTTATTTGTATATTAGATTATTCTAAATAAGTTTGATCCTAACATTTTTTCCTGAGGAGTAACGATGTTTTAATATTTCTGTAACAAGGAACGAGTATTTTAGTTTTCTCGCTTAAATATCACGATAAAATTAAATAGTAAGAATATCTCGGAGTAACTTTATTTGTATATTAGATTATTCTTAATAAGTTTGATTCTAGCATTTTTTCATGAGGAGTAACGATGTTTTAATTTTTCTGGAGCTAGTAACGAATATTTTAGATTTCTCGCTTAAATATCACGATAAAATTAAATTGTAAGAATATCCCTGAGTAACTTTATTTGTATATTAGATTTACCTTAATAAGTTTGATTCTAGCATATTTTCCTGAGGAGTAACGATGTTTTAATTTTTCTGGAACTAGAAACGAATATTTTAGTTTTCTCGCTTAAATATAACGATAAAATTGAATTGTAAGAATATCCCTGAGTAACTTTATTTGTATATTAGATTATTCTTAATAAGTTTGATTCTAGCATTTTTTACTGAGGAGTTTTCTGGTACGAGAAAAGATTATTTTAGATTTCTCGCTTAAATATCACGATAAAATTAAATTGTAAGAATATCCCTGAGTAATTTTATTTGTATATTAGAGTTTTCTAAATAAGTTTGATCCTAACATTTTTTCCTGAGGAGTAACATACATACATCGTGGTTTTACACCCCATTGTGGGGTTGAACCGCCTCTTTCCGAAGCTCTCTCGATCCTTTAATTTGGGGGGATCACTCCCGTATTCTTGATCTTCTTATATTCTCTTGCATATCTTTTCCCATTTTTTCCTGTCTGCAGTTCTTGCTTTCCAGTCGGTGATCCCTATGTTGTTTAGATCTTCCTTTACTTGTTGCATCCATGTTGCTCTCGGCCTTCCTCTTCTTTTTCTTCCAGGATCCCATTGCAGTATATTATTTATCATTTCTTTTGCACCTGCCCTCCAAACATGCCCTAACCACCTTACTCGTTGTTGTTTAATTTTCCTTACTATGTCTTCTTCTATTTCTTTTTCTATTTCGAAATTCATTCTAATTCTATATTCGTTGTCGTCGTTTTTTACTGGTCCTAGAATTGCTCTCAAGAATTTTCTTTCGATTATTCTTAACTGTTCTTCTTCTTTTTTTGACATTGTTAAAGTTTCCGCGTTATACATCAGTATTGGTCTTATCATGCTATTGTATATTCTCATTTTAGTTGTTTTTGTGAGTATATTATTCTTTAGTAGATTTTTGTACATGTGAAAAGCTTTATTTGCTGTAAATATTTTCTCTTTTATCTCTGATTCTCTGTCACCTTTACTTGTTATTGTCACCCCTAAATATTTAAACTTCTCTACTTCCTTGAACTCACATTCCCCAATTTTTATCTTTGTGATCTTTTTTGTGTTTCCAGTTTTCATGAGCTTGGTTTTGTTTTCATTTATTTTCAGTCCCATTTTTTGCCCTTCCGTTATTATTTCCTTTACCATTTTTTCCAGTATGTCACGCCTTGTCGTTATAACCACTACGTCGTCTGCGTATGCAATTATTTGTCCGCCATTCTTTCTTATTGCGTTTCTATTTATTTTCTGCGTTACATATTCCAATGCTAGATTAAAAAGAGTAGCTGATAGCGCGTCTCCTTGTCGAACACCTTTATTTACTAAAAATTCATTTGTCTCTCCTAGATTTGTTCTAACGGTATTTTTGGATTCGTTCATCGTCATCTTTATTAATTTTCTTAATTTTTCTTCTATTTTCAGTTCCTTTAAGGCTTTCATGAGTTTGTTCCTCTTAATGGAGTCAAAAGCTTGCTTAAAGTCAATGAATAATAATTCTATATTTATCTTTGCCTCATGTGTCTTTTCCATGATCTGCTTTATTGTGTGTAGGGCATCTACTGTGGATTTACCCTGAATAAAGCCACATTGATACTGACCTATTTTGTTTTTTGCTGTTCTCTCTAATCTTTTTTGAATTATAGTTGATAGTATCTTATAAATATTGTTCAGTAGAGTTATTCCTCTGTAGTTTTGGCATTCATGCCTGTCGCCTTTTTTATGAATCGTTACGATTTGCCCTACTTCCCAGTCTTTGGGCATTTTTTCTTCTCTCCATATGATTGTCATTAGTCTGTGTATTTGTTCGAGCAGTTCCTCTCCCCCATACTTTATCAGTTCCATGTCTATTCCATCTTTACCTGGAGTTTTTCCGTTTTTGCATTTTGTGATTATTAGCTTGATTTCCTCTAAAGTTGGCTCTTGCGTTACGTCATTCTCATTTTCCATCTCGGTTACTTCCTCATCCTCATCATCGTTTTCTTCTTCTTCTTCAGTTTCTGTTTCGTTAAGTAGATTTTTAAAATATTCTTCCCATACATTCTTGTATTGTTGCTCTGTTTCAGTTATTTCTCCATTCTTGTCTTTCATTTTACTTATATTTATGTTTCTCGTGTGTTTATCTTGCCTAATTTCTTGGTAGAATTTTCTCGTATATCTGTTCCTTCTTTCTGCCTCCATGCCTTCCATTTTGTCTTCTATCCATATCTTTTTGTTTCTCTTTATTATTTTATTGCATTCTTTTCTAATTGTTACATATTCTTCTTTGTGTGTTTCTGTTTTTGTTTGTATCCATTTCCTTCTCGCTTCTGCTTTCCTTTTCAGTATTGTCTTGCATTCTTCATTAAACCAACTCTTTTTCTTTTTACTTTGTTTTATAATTCCTATCGTTTCTTCGGCTGCCTTTGTTATGCATGTTTTTAATCTACTCCAGCCGTCTTCAACATCATTTCCTTGCATCTCGTTCTGTATTATTTTTTCTTCCAATTTTTCAATATATTTGTTTCTTTCTTTATTATCGTTGAGTTTTTCGTTGTTCCATTTTATTCCTTTATTCCTGAGTGTGCCTTTTCTTTTTGTTTTTTGCTTTATTGTCGCGGTCACCATATAGTGGTCGGAGTCCGCGCATGCTTTCATGAGGAGTAACGATGTTTTAATTTTTCTGGAACTAGAAACGAATATTTTAGCTTTCTCGCTTAAATATCACGATAAAATTAAATTGTAAGAATATCCCTGAGTAACTTTATTTGTATATTAAATTTTTCTTAATAAGTTTGAATCTAGCATTTTTTCCTGAGGAGTAACGATGTTTTAATTTTTCTGGAACTAGAAACGAATATTTTAGTTTTCTCGCTTAAATATCACGATAAAATTAAATTGTAAGAATATCCCTGAGTAACTTTATTTGTATATTAGATTATTCTTAATAAGTTTTATTCTAGCATTTTTTCCTGAGGAGTCACGATGTTTTAATTTTTCTGGAACTATAAACGAATATTTCAGATTTCTCGCTTAAATATCACGTTAAAATTAAATTGTAAGAATATCCCTGAGTAACTTTATTTGTATATTAGATTATTCTAAATAAGTTTGATCCTAACATTTTTTCCTGAGGAGTAACGATGTTTTAATTTTGCTGTAACAAGCAACGAGTATTTTAGTTTTCTCGCTTAAATATCACGATAAAATTAAATTGTAAGAATATCTCGGAGTAACATTGTTTGTATATCAGATTATTTTTAATAAGTTTGATTCTAGCATTTTTTCCTGAGGAGTAACGATGTTTTAATTTTCCTGGAGCTAGTAACGAATATTTTAGATTTCTCGCTTCAATATCACGATAAAATTAAATTGTAAGAATATCCCTGAGTAACTTTATTTGTTTATTAGATTTTTTTTAATAAGTTTGATTCTAGCATTTTTTTCTGAGGAGTAACAATATTTTTATTTTTCTGGAACTATAAACGAATATTTTAGTTTTCTCGCTTAAATATCACGATAAAATTAAATTGTAAGATTATCCCTGAGTAACTTTATTTGTATATTAGATTTTTCTTAATAAGTTTGATTCTAGCTTTTTTTCCTGAGGAGTAACGATGTTTTAATTTTACTGGAACTAGAAACGAATATTTTAGTTTTCTCACATAAATATCACGATAAAATTAAATTGCAAGAATATCCCTGAGTAACTTTATTTGTATATTAGATTATTCTTAATAAGTTTAATTCTAGCATTTTTTCCTGAGGAGTAACGATGTTTTAATTTTTCTGGAACTATAAACGAATATTTCAGATTTCTCGCTTAAATATCACGTTAAAATTAAATTGTAAGAATATCCCTGAGTAACTTTATTTGTATATTAGATTATTCTAAATAAGTTTGATCCTAACATTTTTTCCTGAGGAGTAACGATGTTTTAATTTTGCTGTAACAAGCAACGAGTATTTTAGTTTTCTCGCTTAAATATCACGATAAAATTAAATTGTAAGAATATCCCTAAGTAACTTTATTTGTTTATTAGATTTTTTTAATAAGTTTGATTCTAGCATTTTTTTCTGAGGAGTAAAAATATTTTTATTTTTCTGGAACTATAAACGAATATTTTAGTTTTCTCGTTTAAATATAACGATAAAATTAAATTGTAAGACTATCCCAGAGTAATTTTATTTGTATATTAGATTATTCTAAATTAGTTTGATCCTAACATTTTTTCCTGAGGAGTAACGATGTTTTAATTTTTCTGTAACAAGCAACGAGTATTTTAGTTTTCTCGCTTAAATATCACGATAAAATTAAATTGTAAGAATATCCCTGAGTAACTTTATTTGTATATTAGATTTTCCTTAATAAGTTTGATTCTAGCATATTTTCCTGACGAGTAACGATGTTTTAATTTTTCTGGAACAAGAAACGAGTATTTTAGTTTTCTGGCTTAAATATCACGATAAAATTAAATTGTAAGAATATCCCTGAGTAACTTTATTTGTATATTAGATTATTCTAAATAAGTTTGATCCTAAAATTTTTCCTGAGGAGTAACGATGGTTTAATTTTGCTGTAACAAGCAACGAGTATTTTAGTTTTCTCGCTTAAATATCACGATAAAATTAAATTGTTAGAATATCTCGGAGTAACTTTGTTTGTATATTAGATTATTTTTAATAAGTTTGATTCTAGCATTTTTTCCTGAGGAGTAACGATGTTTTAATTTTCCTGGAGCTAGTAACGAATATTTTAGATTTCTCGCTTCAATATCACGATAAAATTAAATTGTAAGAATATCCCTAAGTAACTTTATTTGTTTATTAGATTTTTTTAATAAGTTTGATTCTAGCATTTTTTTCTGAGGAGTAACAATATTTTTATTTTTCTGGAACTATAAACGAATATTTTAGTTTTCTCGTTTAAATATAACGATAAAATTAAATTGTAAGACTATCCCAGAGTAATTTTATTTGTATATTAGATTATTCTAAATTAGTTTGATCCTAACATTTTTTCCTGAGGAGTAACGATGTTTTAATTTTTCTGTAACAAGCAACGAGTATTTTAGTTTTCTCGCTTAAATATCACGATAAAATTAAATTGTAAGAATATCCCTGAGTAACTTTATTTGTATATTAGATTTTCCTTAATAAGTTTGATTCTAGCATATTTTCCTGACGAGTAACGATGTTTTAATTTTTCTGGAACAAGAAACGAGTATTTTAGTTTTCTGGCTTAAATATCACGATAAAATTAAATTGTAAGAATATCCCTGAGTAACTTTATTTGTATATTAGATTATTCTAAATAAGTTTGATCCTAAAATTTTTCCTGAGGAGTAACGATGGTTTAATTTTGCTGTAACAAGCAACGAGTATTTTAGTTTTCTCGCTTAAATATCACGATAAAATTAAATTGTTAGAATATCTCGGAGTAACTTTGTTTGTATATTAGATTATTTTTAATAAGTTTGATTCTAGCATTTTTTCCTGAGGAGTAACGATGTTTTAATTTTCCTGGAGCTAGTAACGAATATTTTAGATTTCTCGCTTCAATATCACGATAAAATTAAATTGTAAGAATATCCCTGAGTAACTTTATATGTTTATTAGATTTTTTTTAATAAGTTTGATTCTAGCATTTTTTTCTGAGGAGTAACAATATTTTAATTTTTCTGGAACTATAAACGAATATTTTAGTTTTCTGGCTTAAATATCACGATAAAATTAAATTGTAAGATTATCCCTGAGTAACTTTATTTTTATAATAGATTTGTTTAATAAGTTTGAATCTAGCATTTTTTTCTGAGGAGTAACGATGTTTTAATTTTTCTGTAACAAGAAACGAGTATTTTAGTTTTCTGGCTTAAATATCACGATAAAATTAAATTGTAAGATTATCCCTGAGTAACTTTATTTGTATATTAGATTTTTCTTAATAAGTTTGATTCTAGCATATTTTCCTGAGGAGTAACGATGTTTAAATTTTTCTGGAACTAGAAACGAATATTTTAGATTTCTCGCTTAAATATCACGATAAAATTAAATTCTAAGAATATCCCTGAGTAACTTTATTTGTATATTAGATTATTCTAAATAAGTTTGATTCTAGCATTTTTTCCTGAGGAGTAACGATGTTTTAATTTTACTGGAACTAGAAACGAATATTTTAGTTTTCTCACATAAATATCACGATAAAATTGAATTGTGAGAATATCCCTGAGTAACTTTATTTGTATATTAGATTATTCTTAATAAGTTTGATTCTAGCATTTTTTACTGAGGAGTTTTCTGGAACTAGAAAAGATTATTTTAGATTTCTCGCTTAAATATCACGATAAAATTAAATTGTAAGATTATCCCTGAGTAACTTTATTTTTATATTAGAGTTTTCTAAATAAGTTTGATCCTAACATTTTTTCCTGAGGAGTAACGATGTTTTAATTTTTCTGTAACAAGAAACGAGTATTTTTGTTTTCTCGCTTAAATATCACGATAAAATTAAATTGTAAGAATATCCCTGAGTAACTTTATTTTTATAATAGATTTGTTTAATAAGTTTGATTCTAGCATTTTTTCCTGAGGAGTAACAATGTTTTAATTTTTCTGGAGCTAGTAAAGAATATTTTAGATTTCTCGCTTAAATATCACGATAAAATTAAATTGTAAGAATATCCCGGAGTAACTTTATTTGTATATTAGATTATTCTTAATAAGTTTGATTCTAGCATTTTTTCCTGAGGAGTAACGATGTTTTAATTTTTCTGGAGCTATTAACGAATATTTTAGATTTCTCGCTTAAATATCACGATAAAATTAAATTGTAAGAATATCCCTGAGTAACTTTATTTGTTTATTAGATTTGTTTTAATAAGTTTGATTATAGCATTTTTTTCTGAGTAACAATATTTTTATTTTTCTCTAATTATAAACGAATATTTTAGTTTTCTCGCTTAAATATCACGATAAAATTAAATTGTAAGATTATCCCTGAGTAACTTTATTTTTATAATTGATTTGTTTAATAAGTTTGATTCTAGCATTTTTTCCTGAGAAGTAACGATGTTTTAATTTTTCTGTAACAAGAAGCGAGTATTTTAGTTTTCTGGCTTAAATATCACGATAAAATTAAATTGTAAAAATATCCCTGAGTAACTTTATTTGTATATTAGATTATTCTAAATAAGTTTGATTCTAGCATTTTTTCCTGAGGAGTGACGATGTTTTAATTTTTCTGGAACTAGAAACGAATATTTTAGATTTCTCGCTTAAATATCACGATAAAATTAAATTGTTAGAATATCCCTGAGTAACTTTATTTGTATATTAGAGTTTTCTAAATAAGTTTGATCTTAACATTTTTTCCTGAGGAGTAACGATGTTTTAATTTTTCTGTAACAAGAAACGAGTATTTTAGTTTTCTGGCTTAAATATCACGATGAAATTAAATTGTAAGAATATCCCTGAGTAACTTTATTTGTATATTAGATTATTCTAAATAAGTTTGATTCTAGCTTTTTTTCCTGAGGGGTAACGATGTTTTAATTTTTCTGGAACTAGAAAAGAATATTTTAGTTTTCTCGCTTAAATATAACGATAAAATTAAATTGTAAGAATATCCCAGAGTAACTTTATTTGTATATTAGATTATTTTAATAAGATTGATTCTAGCATTTTTTCCTGAGGAGTAACGATGTTTTAATTTTACTGGAACTAGAAACGAATATTTTAGTTTTCTCACATAAATATCACGATAAAATTAAATTGTAAGAATATCCCTGAGTAACTTTATTTGTATATTAGATTATTCTGAATAAGTTTGATTCTAGCATTTTTTCCTGAGGAGTAACGATGTTTTAATTTTTCTTGAACTAGCAAAGATTATTTTAAATTAATTAAATTAAATTAAATTGTAAGAATATCCCTGAGTAACTTTATTTGTATATTAGATTATTCTAAATAAGTATGATCCTAACATTTTTTCCTGAGGAGTAACGATGTTTTAATTTTTCTGTAACAAGAAACGAGTATTTTAGTTTTCTGGCTTAAATATCACGATAAAATTATATTGTAAGAATATCCCTGAGTAACTTTATTTGTATATTAGTTTATTCTAAATAAGTTTGATTCTAGCATTTTGTCCTGAGGAGTAACGAGGTTTTTATTATTCTGTAATTAGAAACGAATATTTTAGTTTTCTCGCTTAAATATAACGATAAAATTAAATTGTAAGAATAGACCTGAGTAACTTTATTTGTATATTAGATTTTTTTAATAAGTTTGATTCTAGCATTTTTTCCTGAGGAGTAACAATGTTTTAATTTACTGGAACTAGAAACGAATATTTTAGTTTTCTCACATAAATATCACGATAAAATTAAATTGTAAGACTAGCCCTGAGTAACTTTATTTGTATATTAGATTATTCTTAATAAGTTTGATTTTAGCATTTGTTCCTGAAGAGTAACGATGTTTTAATTTTTCTGGAGCTAGTAACGAATATTTTAGAATTCTCGCTTAAATATCACGATAAAATTAAATTGTAAGAATATCCCTGAGTAACTTTATTTGTGTATTAGATTTTTTTTAATAAGTTTGATTCTAGAATTTTTTCCTGAGGAGTAACGATGTTTTAAGTTTTCTAGAACTAGAAAAGATTATTTTAGATTTCTCGCTTAAATATCACGATAAAATTAAATTGTAAGAATATCCCTGAGTAACTTTATTTGTATATTAGAGTTTTCTAAATATGTTTGATCCTAACGTTTTTACTTGAGGAGTAACGATGTTTTAATTTTGCTGTAACAAGAAACGAGTATTTTAGTTTTCTGGCTTAAATATCACGATAAAATTAAATTGTAAAAATATCCCTGAGTAACTTTATTTGTATATTAGATTATTCTAAATAAGTTTGATTCTAGCATTTTTTCCTGAGGAGTAACGATGTTTTAATTTTTCTGGAACTAGAAACGAATATTTTAGATTTCTCGCTTAAATATCACGATAAAATTAAATTGTAAGAATATCCCGGAGTAACTTTATTTGTATATTAGATTATTTTTAATAAGTTTGATTCTAGCATTTTTTCCTGAGGAGTAACGATGTTTTAATTTTTCTGGAGCTAGTAACGAATATTTTAGATTTCTCGCTTAAATATCACGATAAAATTAAATTGTAAGATTATCCCTGAGTAACTTTATTTTTATAATAGATTTGTTTAATTAGTTTGATTCTAGAATTTTTTCGTGAGGAGTAACGATGTTTTAATTTTTCTGGAACTAGAAAAGATTATTTTAGATTTCTCGCTTAAATATCACGATAAAATTAAATTGTAAGAATATCCCTGAGTAACTTTATTTGTATATTAGAGTTTTCTAAATAACATTTTTTCCTGAGGAGTAACGATGTTTTAATTTTTCTGTAACAAGCAACGAGTATTTTAGTTTTCTCGCTTAAATATCACGATAAAATTAAATTGTAAGAATATCTCGGAGTAACTTTATTTGTATATAAGATTATTCTAATAAGTTTGATTCTAGCATTTTTTCCTGAGAAGTAACGATGTTTTAATTTTTCTGGAGCTAGTAACGAATATTTTAGATTTCTCGCTTAAATATCACGATAAAATTAAATTGTAAGAATATCCCTGAGTAACCTTATTTGTTTATTAGATTTTTTTTAATAAGTTTGATTCTAGCATTTTTTTCTGAGGAGAAACAATATTTTTATTTTTCTGGAACTATAAACGAATATTTTAGTTTTCTCGCTTAAATATCACGATAAAATTAAATTGTAAGATTATCCCTGAGTAACTTTATTTTTATAATAGATTTTTTTAATAAGTTTGATTCTAGAATTTTTTCGTGAGGAGTAACGATGTTTTAATTTTTCTGGAACTAGAAAAGATTATTTTAGATTTCTCGCTTAAATATCACGTTAAAATTAAATTGTAAGAATATCCCTGAGTAACTTTATTTGTATATTAGATTATTCTAAATAAGTTTGATCCTAACATTTTTTCCTGAGGAGTAACGATGTTTTAATTTTTCTGTAACAAGGAACGAGTATTTTAGTTTTCTCGCTTAAATATCACGATAAAATTAAATAGTAAGAATATCTCGGAGTAACTTTATTTGTATATTAGATTATTCTTAATAAGTTTGATTCTAGCATTTTTTCATGAGGAGTAACGATGTTTTAATTTTTCTGGAGCTAGTAACGAATATTTTAGATTTCTCGCTTAAATATCAGGATAAAATTAAATTGTAAGAATATCCCTGAGTAACTTTATTTGTATATTAGGTTTACCTTAATAAGTTTGATTCTAGCATTTTTTCCTGAGGAGTAACGATGTTTTAATTTTACTGGAACTACAAACGAATATTTTAGTTTTCTCACATAAATATCATGATAAAATTAAATTGTGAGAATATCCCTGAGTAACTTTATTTGTATATTAGATTATTCTTAATAAGTTTGATTCTAGCATTTTTTCCTGAAGAGTAACGATGTTTTAATTTTTCTGGAGCTAGTAACGAATATTTTAGATTTCTCGCTTAAATATCACGATAAAATTAAATTGTATGATTATCCCTGAGTAACTTTATTTGTATATTAGATTATTCTAAATAAGTTTGATCCTAACATTTTTTCCTGAGGAGTAACGATGTTTTAATTTTTCTGTAACAAGCAACGAGTATTTTAGTTTTCTCGCTTAAATATCACGATAAAATTAAATTGTAAGAATATCTCGGAGTAACTTTATTTGTATATTAGATTATTCTTAATAAGTTTGATTCTAGCATTTGTTCATGAGGAGTAACGATGTTTTAATTTTTCTGGAGCTAGTAACGAATATTTTAGATTTCTCGCTTAAATATCACGATAAAATTAAATTGTAAGAATATCCCTGAGTAACTTTATTTGTATATTAGATTTTCCTTAATAAGTTTGATTCTAGCATATTTTCCTGAGGAGTAACGATATTTTAATTTTTCTGGAACAAGAAACGAGTATTTTAGTTTTCTCGCTTAAATATAACGATAAAATTAAATTGTAAGACTATCCCAGAGTAACTTTATTTGTATATTAGATTATTCTTAATAAGTTTGATTCTAGCATTTTTTCTTGAGGAGTAACGATGTTTTAATTTTACTGGAACTAGACACGAATATTTTAGTTTTCTCACATAAATATCACGATAAAATTAAATTGTAAGAATATCCCTGAGTAACTTTATTTGTATATTAGATTATTCTTAATAAGTTTGATTCTAGCATTTTTTCCTGAGGAGTAACGATGTTTTAATTTTTCTGGAACTATAAACGAATATTTCAGATTTCTCGCTTAAATATCACGTTAAAATTAAATTGTTAGAATATCCCTGAGTAGCTTTATTTGTATATTAGATTATTTTAAATAAGTTTGATCCTAACATTTTTTCCTGAGGAGTAACGATGTTTTAATTTTGCTGAAACAAGCAACGAGTATTTTTGTTTTCTCGCTTAAATATCACGATAAAATTAAATTGTAAGAATATCTCGGAGTAACTTTGTTTGTATATTAGATTATTTTTAATAAGTTTGATTCTAGCATTTTTTCCTGAGGAGTAACGATGTTTTAATTTTCCTGGAGCTAGTAACGAATATTTTAGATTTCTCGCTTCAATATCACGATAAAATTAAATTGTAAGAATATCCCTGAGTAACTTTATTTGTTTATTAGATTTTTTTTAATAAGTTTGATTCTAGCATTTTTTTCTGAGGAGTAACAATATTTTTATTTTTCTGGAACTATAAACGAATATTTTAGTTTTCTCGCTTAAATATCACGATAAAATTTAATTGTAAGATTATCCCTGAGTAACTTTATTTTTATAATAGATTTGTTTAATAAGTTTGAATCTAGCATTTTTTTCTGAGGAGTAACGATGTTTTAATTTTTCTGTAACAAGAAACGAGTATTTTAGTTTTCTGGCTTAAATATCACGATAAAATTAAATTGTAAGATTATCCCTGAGTAACTTTATTTGTATATTAGATTTTTCTTAATAAGTTTGATTCTAGCATATTTTCCTGAGGGGTAACGATGTTTAAATTTTTCTGGAACTAGAAACGAATATTTTAGATTTCTCGCTTAAATATCACGATAAAATTAAATTCTAAGAATATCCCTGAGTAACTTTATTTGTATATTAGATTATTCTAAATAAGTTTTATTCTAGCATTTTTTCCTGAGGAGTAACGATGTTTTAATTTTACTGGAACTAGAAAAGAATATTTTAGTTTTCTCACATAAATATCACGATAAAATTGAATTGTGAGAATATCCCTGAGTAACTTTATTTGTATATTAGATTATTCTTAATAAGTTTGATTCTAGCATTTTTTCCTGAAGGGTAACGATGTTTTAATTTTTCTGGAACTAGTAACGAATATTTTTGATTTCTCGCTTAAATATCACGATAAAATTAAATTGTAAGAATATGCATGAGTAACTTTATTTGTGTAATAGATTTTTCTTAATAAGTTTGATTCTAGCATTTTTTACTGAGGAGTAACGATGTTTTAATTTTTCTGGAACTAGAAACGAATATTTTAGTTTTCTCGCTTAAATATAACGATAAAATTAAATTGTAAGAATATCCCAGAGTAACTTTATTTTTATAATAGATTTTTTCAATAAGTTTGATTCTAGCATTTTTTCCTAAGGAGTAACAATTATAATATTTTTCTGGAGCTAGAAACGAAAATTTTAGTTTTATCGCTTAAATATAACGTTAAAATTGAATTGTAATAATATCCCTGAGTAACTTTATTTGTATATTAGATTATTCTTAATAAGTTTTATTCTAGCATTTTTTACTGAGGAGTTTTCTGGAACTAGAAAAGATTATTTTAGATTTCTCGCTTAAATATCACGATAAAATTAAATTGTAAGAATATCCCTGTGTAACTTTATTTGTATATTAGAGTTTTCTAAATAAGTTTGATCCTAACATTTTTTCCTGAGGAGTAACGATGTTTTAATTTTTCTGTAACAAGAAACGAGTATTTTTGTTTTCTCGCTTAAATATCACGATAAAATTAAATTGTAAGAATATCCCTGAGTAACTTTATTTTTATAATAGATTTGTTTAATAAGTTTGATTCTAGCATTTTTTTCTGAGGAGTAACGATGTTTTAATTTTTCTGGAGCTAGTAAAGAATATTTTAGAATTCTCGCTTAAATATCACGATAAAATTAAATTGTAAGAATATCCCTGAGTAACTTTATTTGTGTATTAGATTTTTCTTAATAAGTTTGATTCTAGAATTTTTTACTGAGGAGTAACGATGTTTTAATTTTTCTGGAGCTAGTAACGAATATTTTAGATTTCTCGCTTAAATATCACAATAAAATTAAATTGTAAGAATATCCCTGAGTAACTATATTTGTTTATTAGATTTTTTTTAATAAGTTTGATTCTAGAATTTTTTCCTGAGGAGTAACGATGTTTTAAGTTTTCTAGAACTAGAAAAGATTATTTTAGATTTCTCGCTTAAATATCACGATAAAATTAAATTGTAAGAATATCCCTGAGTAACTTTATTTGTATATTAGAGTTTACTAAATATGTTTGATCCTAACGTTTTTTCTTGAGGAGTAACGATGTTTTAATTTTTCTGTAACAAGAAACGAGTATTTTAGTTTTCTGGCTTAAATATCACGATAAAATTAAATTGTAAGAATATCCCTGAGTAACTTTATTTGTATATTAGATTTTTTTAATAAGTTTGATTCTAGCATTTTTTCCTGAGGAGTAACGATGTTTTAATTTACTGGAACTAAAGACGAATATTTTCACGATAAAATTAAATTGTAAAAATATCCCTGAGTAACTTTATTTGTATATTAGATTATTCTAAATAAGTTTGATTCTAGCATTTTTTTCCTGAGGAGTAACGATGTTTTAATTTTTCTGGAGCTAGTAACGAATATTTTAGATTTCTCGCTTAAATATCACGATAAAATTAAATTGTAAGAATATCCCTGAGTTACTTTATTTGTTTATTAGATTTTTTTTAATAAGTTTGATTCTAGCATTTTTTTTCTGAGTAACAATATTTCTATTTTTCTGGAACTATAAACGAATATTTTAGTTTTCTCACTTAAATATCACGATAAAATTAAATTGTGAGATTATCCCTGAGTAACTTTATTTTTATAATAGATTTGTTTAATAAGTTTGATTCTAGCATTTTTCCTGTGAAGTAACGATGTTTTAATTTTTCTGTAACAAGAAACGAGTATTTTAGTTTTCTGGCTTAAATATCACGATAAAATTAAATTGTAAGATTAGCCCTGAGTAACTTTATTTGTATATTAGATTTTTCTTAATAGGTTTGATTCTAGCATTTTTTCCTGAGGAGTAACGATGTTTTAATTTTTCTGGAACTAGAAACGAATATTTTAGTTTTCTCGCTTAAATATAACGATAAAATTAAATTGTAAGAATATCCCTGAGTAACTTTATTTGTATATTAGATTTTTTTAATAAATTTGATTCTAGCATTTTTTCCTGAGGAGTAACGATGTTTTAATTTTACTGGAACTAGAAACGAATATTTTAGTTTTCTCACATAAATATCACGATAAAATTAAATTGTAAGAATAGCCCTGAGTAACTTTATTTGTATATTAGATTATTCTTAATAAGTTTGATTCTAGCATTTTTTCCTGAAAAGTAACGATGTTTTAATTTTTCTGGAGCAAGTAACGAATATTTTAGATTTCTCGCTTAAATATCACGATAAAATTAAATTGTAAGAATATCCCTGAGTAACTTTATTTTTATAATAGATATTTTCAATAAGTTTGATTCTAGCATTTTTTCCTGAGGAGTAACAATGTTATTATTTTTCTGGAGCTGGAAACGAAAATTTTAGTTTTATCGTTTAAATATCACGATAAAATTAAATTGTAAGAATAGCCCTGAGTAACTTTATTTGCATATTAGATTTTTCTTAATAGGTTTGATTCTAGCATTTTTTCCTGAGGAGTAACGATGTTTTAATTTTTCTGGAACTAGAAACGAATATTTTAGATTTCTCGCTTAAATATAACGATAAAATTAAATTGTAAGAATATCCCTGAGTAACTTTATTTTTATAATAGATATTTTCAATAAGTTTGATTCTAGCATTTTTTCCTGAGGAGTAACGATGTTTTATTTTTCTGGAACTAGAAACGAATATTTTAGTTTTCTCGCTTAAATATAACGATAAAATTAAATTGTAAGAATATCCCTGAGTAACTTTATTTTTATAATAGATATTTTCAATAAGTTTGATTCTAGCATTTTTTCCTGAGGAGTAACAATGTTATTATTTTTCTGGAGCTGGAAACGAAAATTTTAGTTTTATCGTTTAAATATCACGATAAAATTAAATTGTAAGAATAGCCCTGAGTAACTTTATTTGCATATTAGATTTTTCTTAATAGGTTTGATTCTAGCATTTTTTCCTGAGGAGTAACGATGTTTTAATTTTTCTGGAACTAGAAACGAATATTTTAGTTTTCTCGCTTAAATATAACGATAAAATTAAATTGTAAGAATATCCCTGAGTAACTTTATTTTTATAATAGATATTTTCAATAAGTTTGATTCTAGCATTTTTTCCTGAGGAGTAACAATGTTATTATTTTTCTGGAGCTGGAAACGAAAATTTTACTTTTATCGTTTAAATATAACGTTAAAATTAAATTGTAAGAATATCCCAGAGTATATTTGTATATTAGATTATTCTTAATAAGTTTGATTCTAGTATTTTTTCCTTAGGAGTAACGATGTTTTAATTTATCTGGACCTAGAAAAGATTATTTTAGATTTCTCGCTTAAATATCACGTTAAAATTAAATTGTAAGAATATCCCTGAGTAACTTTATTTGTATATTAGATTATTCTAAATAAGTATGATCCTAACATTTTTTCCTGAGGAGTAACGATGTTTTAATTTTTCTGGAACTAGAAACGAATATTTTAGTTTTCTCGCTTAAATATAACGATAAAATTAAATTGTAAGAATATCCCAGAGTAACTTTATTTGTATATTAGATTATTCTTAATAAGTTTGATTCTAGCATTTTTTCCTGAGGTGTAACGATGTTTTAATTTTTCTGGAACTAGAAAAGATTATTTTAGATTTCTCGCTTAAATATCACGTTAAAATTAAATTGTAAGAATATCCCTGAGTAACTTTATTTGTATATTAGATTATTCTAAATAAGTATGATCCTAACATTTTTTCCTGAGGAGTAACGATATTTTAATTTTTTTGTAACAAGAAACGAGTATATTAGTTTTCTGGCTTAAATATCACGATAAAATTAAATTGTAAGAATATCCCTGAGTAACTTTATTTGTATATTAGATTATTCTAAATAAGTTTGATTCTAGCATTTTTTCCTGAGGAGTAACGTGGTTTTTATTATTCTGTAATTAGAAACGAATATTTTAATTTTCTCGCTTAAATATCACGATAAAATTAAATTGTAAGAATATCCCTGAGTAACTTTATTTTTATAATAGATTTGTTTAATAAGTTTGATTCTAGCATTTTTTCCTGAGGAGTAACGATGTTTTAATTTTTCTGTAACTAGAAACGAGTATTTTAGTTTTCTGGCTTAAATATCACGATAAAATTAAATTGTAAGAATAACCCTGAGTAACTTTATTTGTATATTAGATTATTCTAAATAAATTTGATTCTAGCATTTTTTCCTGAGGAGTAACGATGTTTTAATTTTTCTGGAACTAGATTCGAATATTTTAGTTTTCTCGCTTAAATATCACGATAAAATTAAATTGTAAGAAAATCCCTGAGTAACTTTATTTGTATATTAGATTATTCTAAATAAGTTTGTTTCTAACATTTTTTCCTGAGGAGTAACGATGTTTTAATTTATCTGTATCAAGAAACGATTATTTTAGTTGTCTCGCTTAAATATCACGATAAAATTAAATTGTAAGAATATCCCGGAGTAACTTTATTTGTGTATTAGATTATTCTTAATAAGTTTGATTCTAGCATTTTTTCCTGAGGAGTAACAATATATTTATTTTTCTGGAACTATAAACGAATATTTTAGTTTTCTCGCTTAAATATCAAGATAAAATTAAATTGTAAGATTATCCCTGAGTAACTTTATTTTTATAATAGATTTGTTTAATAAGTTTGATTCTAGCATTTTTTCCTGAGGAGTAACGATGTTTTAATTTTTCTGTAACTAGAAACGAGTATTTTAGTTTTCTGGCTTAAATATCACGATAAAATTAAATTGTAAGCATAACCCTGAGTAACTTTATTTGTATATTAGATTATTCTAAATAAATTTGATTCTAGCATTTTTTCCTGAGGAGTAACGATGTTTTAATTTTTCTGGAACTAGATTCGAATATTTTAGTTTTCTCACTTAAATATCACGATAAAATTAAATAGTAAGAATATCCCTGAGTAACTTTATTTGTATATTAGATTATTCTAAATAAGTTTGATTCTAGCATTTTTTCCTGAGGAGTAACGATGTTTTAATTTTTCTGGAACCAGAAACGAATATTTTAGATTTCTCGCTTAAATATCACGATAAAATTAAATTGTAAGAATATCCCGGAGTAACTTTATTTGTGTATTAGATTATTCTTAATAAGTTTGATTCTAGCATTTTTTCCTGAGGAGTAACAATATATTTATTTTTCTAGAACTATAAACGAATATTTTAGTTTTCTCGCTTAAATATCAAGATAAAATTAAATTGTAAGATTATCCCTGAGTAACTTTATTTTTATAATAGATTTGTTTAATAAGTTTGATTCTAGCATTTTTTCCTGAGGAGTAACGATGTTTGAATTTTTCTGTAACTAGAAACGAGTATTTTAGTTTTCTGGCTTAAAAATCACGATAAAATTAAATTGTAAGCATAACCCTGAGTAACTTTATTTGTATATTAGATTATTCTAAATAAATTTGATTCTAGCATTTTTTCCTGAGGAGTAACGATGTTTTAATTTTTCTGGAACTAGATTCGAATATTTTAGTTTTCTCGCTTAAATATCACGATAAAATTAAATTGTAAGAATATCCCTGAGTAACTTTATTTGTATATTAGATTATTCTAAATAAGTTTGTTTCTAACATTTTTTCCTGAGGAGTAACGATGTTTTAATTTATCTGTATCAAGAAACGATTATTTTAGTTGTCTCGCTTAAATATCACGATAAAATTAAATTGTAAGAATATCCCGGAGTAACTTTATTTGTGTATTAGATTATTCTTAATAAGTTTGATTCTAGCATTTTTTCCTGAGGAGTAACAATATATTTATTTTTCTGGAACTATAAACGAATATTTTAGTTTTCTCGCTTAAATATCAAGATAAAA
Organism: Pterostichus madidus; assembly: GCA_911728475.2. Classification (NCBI taxonomy): domain Eukaryota; kingdom Metazoa; phylum Arthropoda; class Insecta; order Coleoptera; family Carabidae; genus Pterostichus; species Pterostichus madidus. The sequence continues at coordinate 18,510,638 of OU452311.1, read as the reverse complement.
TTAAATTGTAAGATTATCCCTGAGTAACTTTATTTTTAAAATAGATTTGTTTAATAAGTTTGATTCTAGCATTTTTTCCTGAGGAGTAACGATGTTTTAATTTTTCTGTAACTAGAAACGAGTATTTTAGTTTTCTGGCTTAAATATCACGATAAAATTAATTTGTAAGCATAACCCTGAGTAACTTTATTTGTATATTAGATTATTCTAAATAAATTTGATTCTAGCATTTTTTCCTGAGGAGTAACGATGTTTTAATTTTTCTGGAACTAGATTCGAATATTTTAGTTTTCTCGCTTAAATATCACGATAAAATTAAATAGTAAGAATATCCCTGAGTAACTTTATTTGTATATTAGATTATTCTAAATAAGTTTGATTCTAGCATTTTTTCCTGAGGAGTAACGATGTTTTAATTTTTCTGGAACTAGAAACGAATATTTTAGATTTCTCGCTTAAATATCACGATAAAATTAAATTGTAAGAATATCCCTGAGTAACTTTATTTGTATATTAGATTTTTCTTAATAGGTTTGATTCTAGCATTTTTTCCTGAGGAGTAACGATGTTTTAATTTTTCTGGAACTAGAAACGAATATTTTAGTTTTCTCGCTTAAATATAACGATAAAATTAAATTGTAAGAATATCCCTGAGTAACTTTATTTGTATATTAGATTTTTTTAATAAATTTGATTCTAGCATTTTTTCCTGTGGAGTAACGATGTTTTAATTTTACTGGAACTAGAAACGAATATTTTAGTTATCTCACATAAATATCACGATAAAATTAAATAGTAAGAATATCCCTGAGTAACTTTATTTGTATATTAGATTATTCTGTATAAGTTTGATTCTAGCATTTTTTCCTGAGGAGTAACGATGTTTTAATTTTTCTGGAACTAGAAACGAATATTTTAGATTTCTCGCTTAAATATCACGATAAAATTAAATTGTAAGAATATCCCTCAGTAACTTTATTTGTATATTAGATTTTTCTTAATAGGTTTGATTCTAGCATTTTTTCCTGAGGAGTAACGATGTTTTAATTTTTCTGGAACTAGAAACGAATATTTTAGTTTTATCGCTTAAATATAACGTTAAAATTAAATTGTAAGAATATCCCTGAGTAACTTTATTTGTATATTAGATTATTCTTAATAAGTTTGATTCTAGCATTTTATCCTGAAAAGTAACGATGTTTTAATTTTTCTGGAGCAAGTAACGAATATTTTAAATTTCTCGCTTAAATATCACGATAAAATTAAATTGTAAGAATATCCCTGCGTAACTTTATTTGTGTATTAGATTTTTCTTAATAAGTTTGATTCTTGCATTTTTTACTGAGGAGTAACAATGTTATTATTTTTCTGGAGCTAGAAACGAAAATTTTAGTTTTATCGCTTAAATATAACGTTAAAATTAAATTGTAAGAATATCCCTGTGTAACTTTATTTGTATATTAGATTATTCTTAATAAGTTTGATTCTACCATTTTTTCCTGTGGAGTAACGATGTTTTAATTTTTCTGGAACTAGAAAAGATTATTTTAGATATCTCGCATAAATATCACGATAAAATTAAATTGTAAGAATATCCCAGGGTAACTTTATTTGTATATTAGAGTTTTCTAAATAAGTTTGATCCTTACATTTTTTTCTGAGGAGTAACGATGTTTTAATTTTTCTGTAACAAGAAACGAGTATTTTAGTTTTTTCGCTTAAATATCACGGTAAAATTAAATTTTAAGAATAACCCTCAGTAACATTATTTGTATATTGGATTATACTTAATAAGTTTGATTCTAGCATTTTTTCCTGAGGAGTAACGATGTTTTAATTTTTCTGGAGCTAGTAACGAATATTTTAGATTTCTCGCTTAAATATCACAATAAAATTAAATTGTAAGAATATTCCTGAGTAACTTTATTTGTGTATTAGATTTTTCTTAAAAAGTTTGATTCTAGCATTTTTTACTGAGGAGTAACAATATTTTTATTTTTCTGGAACTAGAAACGAATATTTTTGTTTTCTCGCTTAAATATAACGATAAAATTAAATTGTAAGATTATCCCAGAGTAACTTTATTTTTATAATAGATTTTTTCAATAAGTTTGATTCTAGCATTTTTTCCTGAGGAGTAACGATGTTTTAATTTTTCTGTAACAAGAAACGAGTATTTTAGTTTTCTGGCTTAAATATCACGATAAAATTAAATTGTAAGAATATCCCTGAGTAACTTTATTTGTGTATTAGATTATTCTAAATAAGTTTGATTCTAGCATTTTTTCCTGAGGAGTAACGATGTTTTAATTTTACTGGAACTAGAAACGAATATTTTAGATTTCTCGCTTAAATATCACGATAAAATTAAATTGTAAGAATATCCCTGAGTAACTTTATTTGTTTATTAGATTTTTTTTAATAAGTTTGATTCTAGCATTTTTTTCTGAGGAGTAACAATATTTTTATTTTTCTGGAACTATAAACGAATATTTTAGTTTTCTCGCTTAAATATCACGATAAAATTAAATTGTAAGATTATCCCTGAGTAACTTTATTTTTATAATAGATTTTTTCAATAAGTTTGATTCTAGCATTTTTTCCTGAGGAGTAACAATGTTATTATTTTTTTGGAGCTGAAAACGAAAATTTTAGTTTTATCGCTTAAATATAACGTTAAAATTAAATTGTAAGAATATCCCTGAGTAACTTTATTTGTATATTAGATTATTCTAAATAAGTATGATCCTAACATTTTTTCCTGAGGAGTAACGATGTTTTAATTTTTCTGTAACAAGAAACGAGTATTTTAGCTTTCTGGCTTAAATATAACGATAAAATTAAATTGTAAGAATATCCCTGAGTAACTTTATTTGTATATTAGATTATTCTAAATAAGTATGATCCTAACATTTTTTCCTGAGGAGTAGCGATGTTTTATTTTTCTGGAACTAGAAACGAATATTTTAGTTTTCTCGCTTAAATATAACGATAAAATTAAATTGTAAGAATATCCCTGAGTAACTTTATTTGTGTATTAGATTTTTCTTATTAAGTTTGATTCTAGCATTTTTTCCTGAGGAGTAACGATGTTTTAATTTTTCTGTAACAAGAAACGAGTATTTTAGTTTTCTGGCTTAAATATCACGATAAAATTAAATTGTAAAAATATCCCTGAGTAACTTTGTTTGTATATTAGATTATTCTAAATAAGTTTGATACTAGCATTTTTCCCTGAGGAGTAACGATGTTTTAATTTTTCTGGAACTAGAAACGAATATTTTAGATTTCTCGCTTAAATATCACGATAAAATTAAATTGTAAGAATATCCAGGAGTAACTTTATTTGTATATTAGATTTTTCTTAATAAGTTTGATTCTAGCAATTTATCCTGAGGAGTAACGATGTTTTAATTTTACTGGAACTAGAAACGAATATTTTAGTTTTCTCACATAAATATCACGATAAAATTAAATTGTAAGAATATCCCTGAGTAACTTTATTTGTATATTAGATTATTCTTAATAAGTTTGATTCTAGCATTTCTACCTGAGGAGTAACGATGTTTTAATTTTTCTGGAACTAGAAAAGATTATTTTAGATTTCTCGCTTAAATATCACGTTAAAATTAAATTGTAAGAATATCCCTGAGTAACTTTATTTGTATATTAGATTATTCTAAATAAGTATGATCCTAACATTTTTTCCTGAGGAGTAACGATGTTTTAATTTTTCTGTAACAAGAAACGAGTATTTTAGTTTTCTGGCTTAAATATCACGATAAAATTAAATTGTAAGAATATCCCTGAGTAACTTTATTTGTATATTAGATTATTCTTAATAAGTTTGATTCTAGCAATTTATCCTGAGGAGTAACGATGTTTTAATTTTACTGGAACTAGAAACGAATATTTTAGTTTTTTCACATAAATATCACGATAAAATTAAATTGTAAGAATATCCCTGAGTAGCTTTATTTGTATATTAGATTATTCTAAATAAGTATGATCCTAACATTTTTTCCTGAGGAGTAACGATGTTTTAATTTTTCTGGAACAAGAGACGAGTATTTTAGTTTTCTGGCTTAAATATCAAGATAAAATTAAATTGTAAGAATATCCGTGAGTAACTTTATTTGTATATTAGATTATTCTAAATAAGTTTGATTCTAGCATTTTTTCCTGAGGAGTAACGAGGTTTTTATTATTCTGTAATTAGAAACGAATATTTTAGTTTTCTCGCTTAAATATCACGATAAAATTAAATTGTAAGAATGTCCCAGAGTAACTTTATTTGTATATTAGATTATTCTAAATAAGTTTGTTCCTAACATTTTTTCCTGAGAAGTAACGATGTTTTAATTTTTCTGTAACAAGAAACGAGTATTTTAGTTGTCTCGCTTAAATATCACGATAAAATTAAATTGTAAGAATATTCCTGAGTAACTTTATTTGTATATTAGATTATTCTTAATAAGTTTGATTCTAGCATTTTTTCCTGAGGAGCAACAATGTTATTATTTTTCTGGAGCTAGAAACGAAAATTTTAGTTTTATCGCTTAAATATAACGTTAAAATTAAATTGTAAGAATATCCCTGAGTAACTTTATTTGTATATTAGATTATTCTAAATAAGTATGATCCTAACATTTTTTCCTGAGGAGTAACGATGTTTTAATTTTTCTGTAACAAGAAACGAGTATTTTAGTTTTCTGGCTTAAATATCACGATAAAATTAAATTGTAAGAATATCCCTAAGTAACTTTATTTGTATATTAGATTTTTTTAATAAGTTTGATTCTAGCATTTTTTCCTGAGGAGTAACGATGTTTTAATTTTACTGGAACTAGAAACGAATATTTTAGTTTTCTCACATAAATATCACGATAAAATTAAATTGTAAGCATAGCCCTGAGTAACTTTATTTGTATATTAGATTATTCTTAATAAGTTTGATTCTAGCATTTTTTTCCTGAAGAGTAACGATGTTTTAATTTTTCTGGAACTAGAAACGAATATTTTAGATTTCTCGCTTAAATATCACGATAAAATTAAATCATAAGAATATCCCTGAGTAACTTTATTTGTTATATTAGATTTTTCTTAATAAGTTTGAATCTAGCATTTTTTCCTGAGGAGTAACGATGTTTTAATTTTTCTGGAACTAGAAAAGCTTATTTTAGATTTCTCGCTTAAATATCACGTTAAAATTAAATTGTAAGAATATCCCTGAGTAACTTTATTTGTATATTAGATTATTATAAATAAGTTTGTTCCTAACATTTTTTCCTGAGGAGTAACGATGTTTTAATTTTTCTGGAGCTAGTAACGAATATTTTAAATTTCTCGCTTAAATATCACGATAAAATTAAATTGTACGGATATCCCTGAGTAACTCTATTTGTGTATTAGATTTTTCTTAATATGTTTGATTCTAGCATTTTTTACTGAGGAATAACGATGTTTAAATTTTTCTGGAACTAGAAACGAATATTTTAGTTTTCTCGCTTAAATATAACGATAAAATTAAATTGTAAGAATATCCCAGAGTAACTTTATTTTTATAATAGATTTTTTCAATAAGTTTGATTCTAGCATTTTTTCCTGAGGAGTAACAATGTTATTATTTTCCTGGAGCTAGAAACGAAAATTTTAGTTTTATCGCTTAGGTAAATATAACGTTAAAATTAAATTGTAAGAATATCCCTGAGTAACTTTATTTGTATATTAGATTATTCTTAATAAGTTTAATTCTAGCATTTTTTACTGAGGAGTAACGATGTTTTAATTTTTCTGTAACAAGAAACGAGTATTTTTGTTTTCTCGCTTAAAAATCACGATAAAATTAAATTGTAAGAATAGCCCTGAGAAACTTTATTTTTATAATAGATTTGTTTAATAAGTTTGATTCTAGCATTTTTTCCTGAGGAGTAACGATGTTTTAATTTTTCTGTAACAAGAGACGAGTATTTTAGTTTTCTGGCTTAAATGTCAGGATAAAATTAAATTGTAAGAATATCCCTGAGTAACTTTATTTGTATATTAGATTATTCTAAATAAGTTTGATTCTAGCATTTTTTCCTGAGGAGTAACGAGGTTTTTATTATTCTGTAATTAGAAACGAATATTTTAGTTTTCTCGCTTAAATATCACGATAAAATTAAATTGTAAGAATGTCCCAGAGTAACTTTATTTGTATATTAGATTATTCTAAATAAGTTTGTTCCTAACATTTTTTCCTGAGAAGTAACGATGTTTTAATTTTTCTGTAACAAGAAACGAGTATTTTAGTTGTCTCGCTTAAATATCACGATAAAATTAAATTGTAAGAATATCCCGGAGTAACTTTATTTGTATATTAGATTTTTTTATTAAGTTTGATTCTAGCATTTTTTCCTGAGGCGTAACGATGTTTTAATTTTACTGGAACTAGAAACGAATATTTTAGTTTTCTCACATAAATATCACGATAAAATTAAATTGTAAGAATAGCCCTGAGTAACTTTATTTGTATATTAGATTATTCTTAATAAGTTTGATTCTAGCATTTTTTTCTGAAGAGTAACGATGTTTTAATTTTTCTGGAGCTAGTAACGAATATTTTAGATTTCTCGCTTAAATATCACGATAAAATTAAATTGTAAGATTATCCTTGAGTAACTTTATTTGTATATTAGATTTTTCTTAATAAGTTTGATTCTAGCATTTTTTCCTGAGGAGTAACGATGTTTTAATTTTTCTGTAACAAGAAACGAGTATTTTAGCTTTCTGGCTTAAATATCACGATAAAATTAAATTGTAAGAATATCCCTGAGTAACTTTATTTGTATATTAGATTTTTTTAATAAGTTTGATTCTAGCATTTTTTCCTGAGGAGTACCGATGTTTTAATTTTACTGGAACTAGAAACGAATATTTTAGTTTTCTCACATAAATATCACGATAAAATTAAATTGTAAGAATATCCCAGAGTAACTTTATTTGTATATTAGATTTTTTTTAATAAGTTTGATTCTAGCATTTTTTCCTGAGGAGTAACGATGTTTTAATTTTACTGGAACTAGAAACGAATATTTTAGTTTTCTCACATAAATATCACGATAAAATTAAATTGTAAGAATATCCCTGAGTAACTTTATTTGTATATTAGATTATTCTTAATAAGTTTGATTCTAGCATTTCTACCTGAGGAGTAACGATGTTTTAATTTTTCTGGAACTAGAAAAGAGTATTTTAGATTTCTCGCTTAAATATCACGTTAAAATTAAATTGTAAGAATATCCCTGAGTAACTTTATTTGTATATTAGATTATTCTAAATAAGTATGATCCTAACATTTTTTCCTGAGGAGTAACGATGTTTTAATTTTTCTGTAACAAGAAACGAGTATTTTAGTTTTCTGGCTTAAATATCACGATAAAATTAAATTGTAAGAATATCCCTGAGTAACTTTATTTGTATATTAGATTATTCTTAATAAGTTTGATTCTAGCATTTTTTCCTGAGGAGTAACGATGTTTTAATTTTTCTGGAACTAGAAACGAATATTTTAGTTTTCTCGCTTAAATATCACGATAAAATTAAATTGTACGACTATCCCTGAGTAACTTTATTTGTTTATTAGTTTTTTTTTAATAAGTTTGATTCTAGCATTTTTTTCTGAGTAACAATATTTTTATTTTTCTGGAACTATAAACGAATATTTTAGTTTTCTCGTTTAAATATCGTGATAAAATTAAATTGTAAGATTATACCTGAGTAACTTTATTTTTATAATAGATTTGTTTAATAAGTTTGATTCTAGCATTTTTTCCTGAGAAGTAACGATGTTTTAATTTTTCTGTAACAAGAAACAAGTATTTTAGTTTTCTGGCTTAAATATCGCGATAAAATTAAATTGTAAGAATATCCCTGAGTAACTTTATTTGTATATTAGATTTTTTTAATAAGTTTGATTCTAGCATTTTTTCCTGAGGAGTACCGATGTTTTAATTTTACTGGAACTAGAAACGAATATTTTAGTTTTCTCACATAAATATCACGATAAAATTAAATTGTAAGAATATCCCTGAGTAACTTTATTTGTATATTAGATTTTTTTAATAAATTTAATTCTAGCATTTTTTCCTGAGGAGTAACGATGTTTTAATTTTACTGGAACTAGAAACGAATATTTTAGTTTTCTCACATAAATATCACGATATAATTAAATTGTAAGAATAGCCCTGAGTAACTTTATTTGTATATTAGATTATTCTTAATAAGTTTGATTCTAGCATTTTTTCCTGAAAAGTAACGATGTTTTAATTTTTCTGAAGCAAGTAACGAATATTTTAGATTTCTCGCTTAAATATCACGATAAAATTAAATTGTAAGAATATCCATGAGTAACTTTGTTTGTGTATTAGATTTTTCTTTATAAGTTTGATTCTAGCATTTTTTATTGAGGAGTAACGATGTTTGAATTTTTCTGGAACTAGAAACGAGTATTTTAGTTTTCTCGCTTAAATATCACGATAAAATTAAATTGTACGACTATCCCTGAGTAACTTTATTTGTTTATTAGTTTTTTTTTAATAAGTTTGATTCTAGCATTTTTTTCTGAGTAACAATATTTTTATTTTTCTGGAACTATAAACGAATATTTTAGTTTTCTCGTTTAAATATCATGATAAAATTAAATTGTAAGATTATACCTGAGTAACTTTATTTTTATAATAGATTTGTTTAATAAGTTTGATTCTAGCATTTTTTCCTGAGAAGTAACGATGTTTTAATTTTTCTGTAACAAGAAACAAGTATTTTAGTTTTCTGGCTTAAATATCGCGATAAAATTAAATTGTAAGAATATCCCTGAGTAACTTTATTTGTATATTAGATTTTTTTAATAAGTTTGATTCTAGCATTTTTTCCTGAGGAGTACCGATGTTTTAATTTTACTGGAACTAGAAACGAATATTTTAGTTTTCTCACATAAATATCACGATAAAATTAAATTGTAAGAATAGCCCTGAGTAACTTTATTTGTATATTAGATTATTCTTAATAAGTTTGATTCTAGCATTTTTTCCTGAAAAGTAACGATGTTTTAATTTTTCTGAAGCAAGTAACGAATATTTTAGATTTCTCGCTTAAATATCACGATAAAATTAAATTGTAAGAATATCCATGAGTAACTTTGTTTGTGTATTAGATTTTTCTTTATAAGTTTGATTCTAGCATTTTTTATTGAGGAGTAACGATGTTTGAATTTTTCTGGAACTAGAAACGAGTATTTTAGTTTTCTCGCTTAAATATCACGATAAAATTAAATTGTACGACTATCCCTGAGTAACTTTATTTGTTTATTAGTTTTTTTTTAATAAGTTTGATTCTAGCATTTTTTTCTGAGTAACAATATTTTTATTTTTCTGGAACTATAAACGAATATTTTAGTTTTCTCGTTTAAATATCATGATAAAATTAAATTGTAAGATTATACCTGAGTAACTTTATTTTTATAATAGATTTGTTTAATAAGTTTGATTCTAGCATTTTTTCCTGAGAAGTAACGATGTTTTAATTTTTCTGTAACAAGAAACAAGTATTTTAGTTTTCTGGCTTAAATATCGCGATAAAATTAAATTGTAAGAATATCCCTGAGTAACTTTATTTGTATAATAGATTATTCTAAACAAGTTTGATTCTAGCATTTTTTCCTGAGGAGTAACGATGTTTTAATTTTTCTGGAACTAGAAACGAATATTTTAGATTTCTCGCTTAAATATCACGATAAAATTAAATTCTAAGATTATCCCTGAGTAACTTTATTTGTATATTAGATTTTTCTTAATAAGTTTGATTCTAGCATATTTACCTGAGGAGTAACGATGTTTTAATTTTTTTGGAACTAGAAACGAATATTTTAGATTTCTCGCTTAAATATCACGATAAAATTAAATTCTAAGAATATCCCTGAGTAACTTTATTTGTATATTAGATTATTCTAAATAAGTTTGATTCTAGCATTTTTTCCTGAGGAGTAACGATGTTTTAATTTTTCTGGAACTAGAAACGAATATTTTAGATTTCTCGCTTAAATATCACGATAAAATTAAATTCTAAGAATATCCCTGAGTAACTTTATTTGTATATTAGATTATTCTTAATAAGTTTGATTCTAGCATTTTTTCCTGAAGAGTAACGATGTTTTAATTTTTCTAGAGCTAGTAACGAATATTTTTGATTTCTCGCTTAAATATCACGATAAAATTAAATTGTAAGAATATCCCAGAGTAACTTTATTTGTATATTAGATTATTTTTAATAAGTTTGATTCTAGCATTTTGTCCTGAGGAGTAACGATGTTTTAATTTTACTGGAACTAGAAACGAATATTTTAGTTTTCTCACATAAATATAACGATAAAATTAAATTGTAAGAATATCCCTGAGTAACTTTATTTGTATATTAGATTATTCTTAATAAGTTTGATTCTAGCATTTTTTCCTGAGGAGTAACGATGTTTTAATTTTTCTGGAACTAGAAACGAATATTTTTGTTTTCTCGCTTAAATATCACGATAAAATTAAATTGTGAGAATATCCCTGAGTAACTTTATTTGTATATTAGATTATTCTTAATAAGTTTGATTCTAGCATTTTTTCCTGAAGAGTAACGATGTTTTAATTTTTCTAGAGCTAGTAACGAATATTTTTGATTTCTCGCTTAAATATCACGATAAAATTAAATTGTAAGAATATCCCTGAGTAACTTTATTTGTATATTAGATTATTCTAAATAAGTTTGATTCTAGCATTTTTTCCTGAGGAGTAACGAGGTTTTTATTATTCTGTAATTAGAAACGAATATTTTAGTTTTCTCGCTTAAATATCACGATAAAATTAAATTGTAAGAATGTCCCAAAGTAACTTTATTTGTATATTAGATTATTCTAAATAAGTTTGTTCCTAACATTTTTTCCTGAGAAGTAACGATGTTTTAATTTTTCTGTAACAAGAAACGAGTATTTTAGTTGTCTCGCTTAAATATCACGATAAAATTAAATTGTAAGAATATCCCTGAGTAACTTTATTTGTATATTAGATTTTTTTATTAAGTTTGATGCTAGCATTTTTTCCTGAGGAGTAACGATGTTTTAATTTTTCTGGAACTAGAAACGAATATTTTAGATTTCTCGCTTAAATATCCCGATAAAATTAAATTATAAGAATATCCCTGAGTAACTTTATTTGTATATTAGATTTTTCTTAATAAGTTTGAATCTAGCATTTTTTCCTGAGGAGTAACGATGTTTTAATTTTTCTGGAACTAGAAAAGATTATTTTAGATTTCTCGCTTAAATATCACGTTAAAATTAAATTGTGAGAATATCCCTGAGTAACTTTATTTGTATATTAGATTATTATAAATAAGTTTGTTCCTAACATTTTTTCCTGAGGAGTAACGATGTTTTAATTTTACTGGAACTAGAAAAGAATATTTTAGTTTTCTCACATAAATATCACGATAAAATTAAATTGTAAGAATAGCCCTGAGTAACTTTATTTGTATATTAGATTATTCTTAATAAGTTTGATTCTAGCATTTTTTCCTGAAGAGTAACGATGTTTTAATTTTTCTGGAGCTAGTAACGAATATTTTAGATTTCTCGCTTAAATATCACGATAAAATTAAATTGTAAGAATATCCCTGAGTAACTTTATTTGTGTATTAGATTTTTCTTAATAAGTTTGATTTTAGCATTTTTTACTGAGGAGTAACGATGTTTTAATTTTACTGGAACTAGAAACGAATATTTTAGTTTTCTCGCTTAAATATAACGATAAAATTTAATTGTAAGAATATCCCAGAGTAACTTTATTTTTATAATAGATTTTTTCAATAAGTTTGATTCTAGCATTTTTTCCTGAGGAGTAACAATGTTATTTTTTTTCTGGAGCTGGAAACGAAAATTTTAGTTTTATCGCTTAAATATAACGTTAAAATTAAATTGTAAGAATATCCCTGAGTAACTTTATTTGTATATTAGATTATTCTAAATAAGTATGATCCTAACATTTTTTCCTGAGGAGTAACGATGTTTTAATTTTTCTGTAACAAGAAACGAGTATTTTAGCTTTCTGGCTTAAATATCACGATAAAATTAAATTGTAAGAATATCCCTGAGTAACTTTATTTGTATATTAGATTTTTTTAATAAGTTTGATTCTAGCATTTTTTCCTGAGGAGTACCGATGTTTTAATTTTACTGGAACTAGAAACGAATATTTTAGTTTTCTCACATAAATATCACGATAAAATTAAATTGTAAGAATATCCCAGAGTAACTTTATTTGTATATTAGATTTTTTTTAATAAGTTTGATTCTAGCATTTTTTCCTCAGGAGTAACGATGTTTTAATTTTACTGGAACTAGAAACGAATATTTTAGTTTTCTCACATAAATATCACGATAAAATTAAATTGTAAGAATATCCCTGAGTAACTTTATTTGTATATTAGATTATTCTTCATAAGTTTGATTCTAGCATTTCTACCTGAGGAGTAACGATGTTTTAATTTTTCTGGAACTAGAAAAGAGTATTTTAGATTTCTCGCTTAAATATCACGTTAAAATTAAATTGTAAGAATATCCCTGAGTAACTTTATTTGTATATTAGATTATTCTAAATAAGTATGATCCTAACATTTTTTCCTGAGGAGTAACGATGTTTTAATTTTTCTGTAACAAGAAACGAGTATTTTAGTTTTCTGGCTTAAATATCACGATAAAATTAAATTGTAAGAATATCCCTGAGTAACTTTATTTGTATATTAGATTATTCTTAATAAGTTTGATTCTAGCATTTTTTCCTGAGGAGTAACGATGTTTTAATTTTTCTGGAACTAGAAACGAATATTTTAGTTTTCTCGCTTAAATATAACGATAAAATTAAATTGTAAGAATATCCCTGAGTAACTTTATTTGTATATTAGATTTTTTTAATAAATTTGATTCTAGCATTTTTTCCTGAGGAGTAACGATGTTTTAATTTTACTGGAACTAGAAACGAATATTTTAGTTTTCTCACATAAATATCACGATATAATTAAATTGTAAGAATAGCCCTGAGTAACTTTATTTGTATATTAGATTATTCTTAATAAGTTTGATTCTAGCATTTTTTCCTGAAAAGTAACGATGTTTTAATTTTTCTGAAGCAAGTAACGAATATTTTAGATTTCTCGCTTAAATATCACGATAAAATTAAATTGTAAGAATATCCCTGAGTAACTTTATTTGTATATTAGATTATTCTTAATAAGTTTGATTCTAGCATTTTTTCCTGAGAAGTAACGATGTTTTAATTTTTCTGTAACAAGAAACAAGTATTTTAGTTTTCTGGTTTAAATATCGCGATAAAATTAAATTGTAAGAATATCCCTGAGTAACTTTATTTGTATAATAGATTATTCTAAACAAGTTTGATTCTAGCATTTTTTCCTGAGGAGTAACGATGTTTTAATTTTTCTGGAACTAGAAACGAATATTTTAGATTTCTCGCTTAAATATCACGATAAAATTAAATTCTAAGATTATCCCTGAGTAACTTTATTTGTATATTAGATTTTTCTTAATAAGTTTGATTCTAGCATATTTTCCTGAGGAGTAACGATGTTTTAATTTTTTTGGAACTAGAAACGAATATTTTAGATTTCTCGCTTAAATATCACGATAAAATTAAATTCTAAGAATATCCCTGAGTAACTTTATTTGTATATTAGATTATTCTAAATAAGTTTGATTCTAGCATTTTTTCCTGAGGAGTAACGATATTTTAATTTTACTGGAACTAGAAAAGAATATTTTAGTTTTCTCACATAAATATCACGATAAAATTAAATTGTGAGAATATCCCTGAGTATCTTTATTTGTATATTAGATTATTCTTAATAAGTTTGATTCTAGCATTTTTTCCTGAAGAGTAACGATGTTTTAATTTTTCTAGAGCTAGTAACGAATATTTTTGATTTCTCGCTTAAATATCACGATAAAATTAAATTGTAAGAATATCCCAGAGTAACTTTATTTGTATATTAGATTATTTTTAATAAGTTTGATTCTAGCATTTTGTCCTGAGGAGTAACGATGTTATAATTTTACTGGAACTAGAAACGAATATTTTAGTTTTCTCACATAAATATAACGATAAAATTAAATTGTAAGAATATCCCTGAGTAACTTTATTTGTGTATTAGATTATTCTTAATAAGTTTGATTCTAGCATTTTTTCCTGAGGAGTAACGATGTTTTAATTTACTGGAACTAGAAAAGAATATTTTAGTTTTCTCGCTAAAATATAACGATAAAATTAAATTGTAAGAATATCCCAGAGTAACTTTATTTGTATATTAGATTTTTTTTAATAAGTTTGATTCTAGCATTTTATCCTGAGGAGTAACGATGTTTTAATTTTACTGGAACTAGAAACGAATATTTTAGTTTTCTCACATAAATATAACGATAAAATTAAATTGTAAGAATATCCCTCAGTAACTTTATTTGTGTATTAGATTTTTCTTAATAAGTTTGATTCTAGCATTTTTTCCTGAGGAGTAACGATGTTTTAATTTTACTGGAACTAGAAACGAATATTTTAGTTTTCTCACATAAATATCACGATAAAATTAAATTGCAAGAATATCCCTGAGTAACTTTATTTGTATATTAGATTATTCTTAATAAGTTTGATTCTAGCATTTTTTCCTGAGGAGCAACGATGTTTTAATTTTTCTGGAACTAGAAAAGATTATTTTAGATTTCTCGCTTAAATATCACGATAAAATTAAATTGTAAGAATATCCCTGAATAACTTTATTTGTATATTAGATTTTTCTTAATAAGTTTGAATCTACCATTTTTTCCTGAGGAGTAACGATGTTTTAATTTTTCTGGAACTAGAAACGAATATTTTAGATTTCTCGATTAAATATCACGATAAAATTAAATTGTAAGAATATCCCTGAGTAACTTTATTTGTATATTAGATTATTCTAAATAAGTTTGATTCTAGCATTTTTTCCTGAGGAGTAACGATGTTTTAATTTTTCTGGAACTAGAAACGAATATTTTAGTTTTCTCGCTTAAATATCAAGATAAAATTAAATTCTAAGATTATCCCGGAGTAACTTTATTTGTATATTAGATTTTTCTTAATAAGTTTGATTCTAGCATTTTTTCCTGAGGAGTAACGATGTTTTAATTTTACTGGAGCTAGTAACGAATATTTTTGATTTCTCGCTTAAATATCACGATAACATTAAATTGTATGAGTAACTTTATTTGTGTAATAGATTTTTCTTAATAAGTTTGATTCTAGCATTTTTTACTGAGGAGTAACAATGTTATTATTTTTCTGGAGCTAGAAAAGAATATTTTAGATTTCTCGCTTAAATATCACGATATAATTAAATTGTAAGAATATCCCTGAGTAACTTTATTTGTTTATTATATTTTTTTTCATAAGTTTGATTCTAGAATTTTTTCCTGAGGAGTAACGATATTTTAATTTTTCTAGAACTAGAAACGATTATTTTAGATATCTCGCTTAAATATCACGATAAAATTAAATTGTAAGAATATCCCTGAGTAACTTTATTTGTATATTAGATTATTCTTAATAAGTTTGATTCTAGCATATTTTCCTGAGGAGTAACGATGTTTTAATTTTTTTGGAACTAGAAACGAATATTTTAGATTTCTCGCTTAAATATCACGATAAAATTAAATTCTAAGAATATCCCTGAGTAACTTTATTTGTATATTAGATTATTCTAAATAAGTTTGATTCTAGCATTTTTTCCTGAGGAGTAACGATATTTTAATTTTACTGGAACTAGAAAAGAATATTTTAGTTTTCTCACATAAATATCACGATAAAATTAAATTGTGAGAATATCCCTGAGTATCTTTATTTGTATATTAGATTATTCTTAATAAGTTTGATTCTAGCATTTTTTCCTGAAGAGTAACGATGTTTTAATTTTTCTAGAGCTAGTAACGAATATTTTTGATTTCTCGCTTAAATATCACGATAAAATTAAATTGTAAGAATATCCCAGAGTAACTTTATTTGTATATTAGATTATTTTTAATAAGTTTGATTCTAGCATTTTGTCCTGAGGAGTAACGATGTTTTAATTTTACTGGAACTAGAAACGAATATTTTAGTTTTCTCACATAAATATAACGATAAAATTAAATTGTAAGAATATCCCTGAGTAACTTTATTTGTGTATTAGATTATTCTTAATAAGTTTGATTCTAGCATTTTTTCCTGAGGAGTAACGATGTTTTAATTTACTGGAACTAGAAAAGAATATTTTAGTTTTCTCGCTAAAATATAACGATAAAATTAAATTGTAAGAATATCCCAGAGTAACTTTATTTGTATATTAGATTTTTTTTAATAAGTTTGATTCTAGCATTTTATCCTGAGGAGTAACGATGTTTTAATTTTACTGGAACTAGAAACGAATATTTTAGTTTTCTCACATAAATATAACGATAAAATTAAATTGTAAGAATATCCCTCAGTAACTTTATTTGTGTATTAGATTTTTCTTAATAAGTTTGATTCTAGCATTTTTTCCTGAGGAGTAACGATGTTTTAATTTTACTGGAACTAGAAACGAATATTTTAGTTTTCTCACATAAATATCACGATAAAATTAAATTGTAAGAATATCCCTGAGTAACTTTATTTGTATATTAGATTATTCTTAATAAGTTTGATTCTAGCATTTTTTCCTGAGGAGTAACGATGTTTTAATTTTTCTGGAACTAGAAAAGATTATTTTAGATTTCTCGCTTAAATATCACGATAAAATTAAATTATAAGAATATCCCAGAATAACTTTATTTGTATATTAGATTTTTCTTAATAAGTTTGAATCTACCATTTTTTCCTGAGGAGTAACGATGTTTTAATTTTTCTGGAACTAGAAACGAATATTTTAGATTTCTCGATTAAATATCACGATAAAATTAAATTGTAAGAATATCCCTGAGTAACTTTATTTGTATATTAGATTATTCTAAATAAGTTTGATTCTAGCATTTTTTCCTGAGGAGTAACGATGTTTTAATTTTTCTGGAACTAGAAACGAATATTTTAGTTTTCTCGCTTAAATATCAAGATAAAATTAAATTCTAAGATTATCCCGGAGTAACTTTATTTGTATATTAGATTTTTCTTAATAAGTTTGATTCTAGCATTTTTTCCTGAGGAGTAACGATGTTTTAATTTTACTGGAGCTAGTAACGAATATTTTTGATTTCTCGCTTAAATATCACGATAACATTAAATTGTATGAGTAACTTTATTTGTGTAATAGATTTTTCTTAATAAGTTTGATTCTAGCATTTTTTACTGAGGAGTAACAATGTTATTATTTTTCTGGAGCTAGAAAAGATTATTTTAGATTTCTCGCTTAAATATCACGATATAATTAAATTGTAAGAATATCCCTGAGTAACTTTATTTGTGTATTATATTTTTTTTCATAAGTTTGATTCTAGAATTTTTTCCTGAGGAGTAACGATATTTTAATTTTTCTAGAACTAGAAAAGATTATTTTAGATATCTCGCTTAAATATCACGATAAAATTAAATTGTAAGAATATCCCTGAGTAACTTTATTTGTATATTAGAGTTTTCTAAATAAGTTTGATCCTAACATTTTTTCTTGAGGAGTAACGATGTTTTAATTTTTCTGGAACTAGAAAGGAGTATTTTAGTTTTCTGGCTTAAATATCACGATAAAATTAAATTGTAAGAATATCCCTGAGTAACTTTATTTATATATTAGATTATTCTTAATAAGTTTGATTCTAGCATTTTTTCCTGAGGAGTAACGATGTTTTAATTTTTCTGGAACTAGAAAAGATTATTTTAGTTTTCTCGCTTAAATATAACGATAAAATTAAATTGTAAGAATATCCCAGAGTAACTTTATTTGTATATTAGATTATTCTTAATAAGTTTGATTCTAGCATTTTTTCCTGAGGAGTAACGATGTTTTAATTTTACTGGAACTAGAAACGAATATTTTAGTTTTCTCACATAAATATCACGATAAAATTAATTTGTGAGAATATCGCTGAGTAACTTTATTTGTATATTAGATTATTCTTAATAAGTTTGATTCTAGCATTTTGTCCTGAAGAGTAACGATGTTTTAATTTTTCTGGAGCTAGTAACGAATATTTTTGATTTCTCGCTTAAATATCACGATAAAATTAAATTGTAAGAATATCCATGAGTAACTTTATTTGTGTATTAGATTTGTGTTAATAAGTTTGATTCTAGCATTTTTTCTTGAGGAGTAACGATGTTTTAATTTTTCTGGAACTAGAAACGAGTATTTTAGTTTTCTCGCTTAAATATCACGATAAAATTAAATTGTACGATTATCCCTGAGTAACTTTATTTTTATAATAGATTTGTTTAATAAGTTTGATTCTAGCATTTTTTCCTGAGAAGTAACGATGTTTTAATTTTTCTGTAACAAGGAACAAGTATTTTAGTTTTCTGGCTTAAATATCACGATAAAATTAAATTGTAAGAATATCCCTGAGTAACTTTATTTGTATAATAGATTATTCTAAACAAGTTTGATTCTAGCATTTTTTCCTGAGGAGTAACGATGTTTTAATTTTTCTGGAACTAGAAACGAATATTTTAGATTTCTCGCTTAAATATCACGATAAAATTAAATTCTAAGATTATCCCTGAGTAACTTTATTTGTATATTAGATTTTTCTTAATAAGTTTGATTCTAGCATATTTTCCTGAGGAGTAACGATGTTTTAATTTTTTTGGAACTAGAAACGAATATTTTAGATTTCTCGCTTAAATATCACGATAAAATTAAATTCTAAGAATATCCCTGAGTAACTTTATTTGTATATTAGATTATTCTAAATAAGTTTGATTCTAGCATTTTTTCCTGAGGAGTAACGATATTTTAATTTTACTGGAACTAGAAAAGAATATTTTAGTTTTCTCACATAAATATCACGATAAAATTAAATTGTGAGAATATCCCTGAGTAACTTTATTTGTATATTAGATTATTCTTAATAAGTTTGATTCTAGCATTTTTTCCTGAAGAGTAACGATGTTTTAATTTTTCTAGAGCTAGTAACGAATATTTTTGATTTCTCGCTTAAATATCACGATAAAATTAAATTGTAAGAATATCCCAGAGTAACTTTATTTGTATATTAGATTATTTTTAATAAGTTTGATTCTAGCATTTTTTCCTGAGGAGTAACGATGTTTTAATTTTACTGGAACTAGAAACGAATATTTTAGTTTTCTCACATAAATATAACGATAAAATTAAATTGTAAGAATATCCCTGAGTAACTTTATTTGTGTATTAGATTTTTCTTAATAAGTTTGATTCTAGCATTTTTTCCTGAGGAGTAACGATGTTTTAATTTTTCTGGAACTAGAAAAGATTATTTTAGATTTCTTGCTTAAATATCACGTTAACATTAAATTGTAAGAATATCCCTGAGTAACTTTACTTGTATATTAGATTATTCTAAATAAGTTTGTTCCTAACATTTTTTCCTGAGGAGTAACGATGTTTTAATTTTTCTGTAACAAGAAACGAGTATTTTAGTTGTCTCGCTTAAATATCACGATAAAATTAAATTGTAAGAATATCCCAGAGTAACTTTATTTGTATATTAGATTATTCTTAATAAGTTTGATTCTAGCATTTTTTCCTGAGGAGTAACGTTGTTTTAATTTTTCTGGAGCTAGTAACGAATATTTTAGATTTCTCGCTTAAATATCACGATAAAATTAAATTGTAAGAATATCCCTGAGTAACTTTATTTGTTTATTAGATTTTTTTTAACAAGTTTGATTCTAGCATTTTTTTCTGAGGAGTAACAATATTTTTATTTTTCTGGAACTATAAACGAATATTTTAGTTTTCTCGCTTAAATATCACGATAAAATTAAATTGTAAGATTATCCCTGAGTAACTTTATTTTTATAATAGATTTGTTTAATAAGTTTGCTTCTAGCATTTTTTCCTGAGGAGTAACGATGTTTTAATTTTTCTGTAACAAGAAACGAGTATTTTAGTTTTCTGGCTTAAATATCACGATAAAATTAAATTGTAAGAATATCCCTGAGTAACTTTATTTGTATATTAGATTATTCTAAATAAGTTTGATTCTAGCATTTTTTCCTGAGGAGTAACGATGTTTTAATTTTTCTGGAACTAGAAACGAATATTTTAGATTTCTCGCTTAAATATCACGATAAAATTAAATTGTAAGAATATCCCTGAGTAACTTTATTTGTATATTAGATTTTTCTTAATAAGTTTGAATCTAGCATTTTTTCCTGAGGAGTAACGATGTTTTAATTTTTCTGGAACTAGAAACGAATATTTTAGTTTTCTCGCTTAAATATAACGATAAAATTAAATTGTAAGAATATCCTTGAGTAACTTTATTTGTGTATTAGATTATTCTTAATAACTTTGATTCTAGCATTTTTTCCTGAGGAGTAACGATGTTATAATTTTTCTGAACTAGAAAAGATTATTTTAGATTTCTCGCTTAAATATCACGTAAAAATTAAATTGTAGGAATATCCCTGAGTAAATTTATTTGTATATTAGATTATTCTAAATAAGTATGATCCTAACATTTTTTCCTGAGGAGTAACGATGTTTTAATTTTTCCGGAACTAGAAAGGAATATTTTAGTTTTCTCGCTTAAATATAACGATAAAATTAAATTGTAAGAATATCCCTGAGTAACTTTATTTGTGTATTAGATTTTTCTTAATAAGTTTGATTCTAGCATTTTTTACTGAGGAGTAACGATGTTTTTATTTTAATTTTACTGGAACTAGAAACGAATATTTTAGATTTCTCGCTTAAATATCACAATAAAATTAAATTGTAAGAATATCCCTGAGTAACTTTATTTGTTTATTAGATTTTTTTTTAATAAGTTTGATTCTAGAATTTTTTCCTGAGGAGTAACGATGTTTTAATTTTTCTGGAGCTAGTAACGAATATTTTAGATTTCTCGCTTAAATATCACGATAAAATAAAATTGTAAGAATATCCCTGAGTAACTTTATTTGTTTATTAGATTTTTTTAATAAGTTTGATTCTAGCATTTTTTTCTGAGTAACAATATTTTTATTTTTCTTGAACTATAAACGAATATTTTAGTTACTCAGGGATATTCTTACAATTTAATTTTAACGTGATATTTAAGCGAGAAATCTAAAATAATCTTTTCTAGTTCCAGAAAAATTAAAACATCGTTACTCCTCAGGAAAAGATGCTAGAATCAAACTTATTAAGAATAATCTAATATACAAATAAAGTTACTCAGGGATATTCTTACAATTTAATTTTATCGTGATATTTATGTGAGAAAACTAAAATATTCGTTTCTAGTTCCAGTAAAATTAAAACATCCGTTACTCCTCAGGAAAAAATGCTAGAATCAAACTTATTAAAAAAAATCTAATATACAAATAAAATTACTCTGGGATAGTCTTACAATTTAATATTATCGTTATATTTAAGCGAGAAAACTAAAATATTCTTTTCTAGTTCCAGAAAAATTAAAACATCGTTACTCCTCAGGAAAAAATGCTAGAATCAAACTTATTAAGAAAAATCTAATATACAAATAAAGTTACTCAGGGATATTCTTACAATTTAATTTTATCGTGATATTTAAGCGAGAAATCTAAAATATTCGTTTCTAGTCCCAGTAAAATTAAAACATCGTTACTCCTCAGGAAAAAATGCTAGAATCAAACTTATTAAAAAAAATCTAATACACAAATAAAGTTACTCTGGGATATTCTTACAATTTAATTTTATCGTGATATTTAAGCGAGAAAACTAAAATATTCGTTTCTAATTACAGAATAATAAAAACCTCGTTACTCCTCAGGAAAAAATGTTAGGATCAAACTTATTTAGAAAACTCTAATATACAAATAAAGTTACTCAGGGATATTCTTACAATTTAATTTTATCGTGATATTTAAGCGAGAAAACTAAAATATTCGTTTATAGTTCCAGAAAAATAAAAATATTGTTACTCTTCAGAAAAAAATGCTAGAATCAAACTTATTAAGAAAAATCTAATATACAAATAAAGTTACTCAGGGATATTCTTACAATTTAATTTTATCGTGAAATTTAAGCGAGAAATCTAAAATAATCTTTTCTAGTTCCAGAAAAATTAAAACATCGTTACTCCTCAGGATAAAATTCTAGAATCAAACTTATTAAACAAATCTATTATAAAAATAAAGTTACTCAGGGATAATCTTACAATTTAATTTTATCGTGATATTTAAGCGAGAAAACTAAAATATTCGTTTATAGTTCCAGAAAAATAAAAATATTGTTACTCCTCAGAAAAAAATGCTAGAATCAAACTTATTAAAAAAAATCTAATAAACAAATAAAGTTACTCAGGGATATTCTTACAATTTAATTTTATCGTGATATTTAAGCGAGAAATCTAAAATATTCGTTACTAGCTCCAGAAAAATTAAACCATCGTTACTCCTCAGGAAAAAATTCTAGAATCAAACTTATTAAAAAAAATCTAATAAACAAATAAAGTTACTCAGGGATATTCTTACAATTTAATTTTATTGTGATATTTAAGCGAGGAATCTAAAATATTCGTTACTAGCTCCAGAAAAATAAAAACATCGTTACTCCTCAGTAAAAAATGCTAGAGTCAAACTTATTAAGAAAAATCTAATAAACAAATAAAGTTACTCAGGGATATTCTTACATTTTAATTTTATCGTTATATTTAAGCGAGAAAAGTAAAATATTCGTTTCTAGTTCCAGAAAAATTAAAACATCGTTACTCCTCAGGAAAAAATGTTAGGATCATACTTATTTAGTATAATCTAATATACAAATAAAGTTACTCAGGGATATTCTTACAATTTAATTTTATCGTGATATTTAAGCCAGAAAACTAAAATACTCGTTTCTTGTTACAGAAAAATTAAAACATCGTTACTCCTCAGGAAAAAATGTTAGGATCAAACTTATTTAGAAAACTCTAATATACAAATAAAGTTACTCAGGGATATTCTTACAATTTAATTTTATCGTGATATTTAAGCGAGAAATCTAAAATAATCTTTTCTAGTTCCAGAAAAATTAAAACATCGTTACTCCTCAGGATAAAATTCTAGAATCAAACTTATTAAACAAATCTATTATAAAAATAAAGTTACTCAGGGATAATCTTACAATTTAATTTTATCGTGATATTTAAGCGAGAAAACTAAAATATTCGTTTATAGTTCCAGAAAAATAAAAATATTGTTACTCCTCAGAAAAAAATGCTAGAATCAAACTTATTAAAAAAATCTAATAAACAAATTAAAGTTACTCAGGGATATTCTTACAATTTAATTTTATCGTGATATTTAAGCGAGAAATCAAAAAATATTCGTTACTAGCTCCAGAAAAATTAAAACATCGTTACTCTTCAGGAAAAAATGCTAGAATCAAACTTATTAAGAATAATCTAATACACAAATAAAGTTACTCAGGGATATTCTTACAATTTAATTTTATCGTGATATTTAAGCGAGAAATCTAAAATATTCATTTCTAGTTGCAGAAAAATTAAAACATCGTTACTCCACAGGAAAAAATGCTAGAATCAAACTTATTTAGAATAATCTAATATACAAATAAAGTTACTCAGGGATATTCTTACAATTTAATTTTATCGTGATATTTAAGCGAGAAATCTAAAATATTCATTTCTAGTTGCAGAAAAATTAAAACATCGTTACTCCACAGGAAAAGATGCTAGAATCAAACTTATTAAGAATAATCTAATACACAAATAAAGTTACTCAGGGATATTCTCACAATTTAATTTTATCGTGATATTTATGTGAGAAAACTAAAATATTCGTTTCTAGTTCCAGTAAAATTAAAACATCCGTTACTCCTCAGGAAAAAATGCTAGAATCAAACTTATTAAAAAAAATCTAATATACAAATAAAATTACTCTGGAATAGTCTTACAATTTAATTTTATCGTTATATTTAAGCGAGAAAACTAAAATATTCTTTTCTAGTTCCAGAAAAATTAAAACATCGTTACTCCTCAGGAAAAAATGCTAGAATCAAACTTATTAAGAAAAATCTAATATACAAATAAAGTTACTCAGGGATATTCTTACAATTTAATTTTATCGTGATATTTAAGCGAGAAATCTAAAATATTCATTTCTAGTTGCAGAAAAATTAAAACATCGTTACTCCACAGGAAAAAATGCTAGAATCAAACTTATTTAGAATAATCTAATATACAAATAAAGTTACTCAGGGATATTCTTACAATTTAATTTTATCGTGATATTTAAGTCAGAAAACTAAAATACTCCTTTCTTGTTACAGAAAAATTAAAACATCGTTACTTCTCAGGAAAAAATGCTAGAATTAAACTTATTAAACAAATCTATTATAAAAATAAAGTTACTCAGGGATAATCATACAATTTAATTTTATCGTGATATTTAAGCGAGAAAACTAAAATATTCGTTTATAGTTCAAGAAAAATAAAAATATTGTTACTCAGAAAAAAATGCTAGAATCAAACTTATTAAAAAAAATCTAATAAACAAATAAAGTTACTCAGGGATATTCTTACAATTTAATTTTATCGTGATATTTAAGCGAGAAATCTAAAATATTCGTTACTAGCTCCAGAAAAATTAAAACATCGTTACTCCTCAGGAAAAAATTCTAGAATCAAACTTATTAAAAAAAATCTAATAAACAAATAAAGTTACTCAGGGATATTCTTACAATTTAATTTTATTGTGATATTTAAGCGAGATATCTAAAATATTCGTTACTAGCTCCAGAAAAATAAAAACATCGTTACTCCTCAGTAAAAAATGCTAGAATCAAACTTATTAAGAAAAATCTAATACACAAATAAAGTTACTCAGGGATATTCTTACAATTTAATTTTATCGTGATATTTAAGCGAGAAATCTAAAATATTCGTTACTAGCTCCAGAAAAATTAAAACATCGTTACTCTTCAGGAAAAAATGCTAGAATCAAACTTATTAAGAATAATCTACTATACAAATAAAGTTACTCAGGACTAGTATTACAGTCTAATTTTATCGTGATATTTATGTGAGAAAACTAAAATATTCGTTTCTAGTTCCAGTAAATTAAAACATCGTTACTCCTCAGGAAAAAATGCTAGAATCAAACTTATTAAAAAAATCTTATATACAAATAAAGTTACTCAGGGATATTCTTACAATTTAATTTTATCGTGATATTTAAGCGAGAAAACTAAAATATTCGTTTCTAATTACAGAATAATAAAAACCTCGTTACTCCTCAGGAAAAAATGCTAGAATCAAACTTATTTAGAATAATCTAATATACAAATAAAGTTACTCAGGGATATTCTTACAATTTAATTTTATCGTGATATTTAAGCGAGAAATCTAAAATATTCATTTCTAGTTGCAGAAAAATTAAAACATCGTTACTCTTCAGGAAAAAATGCTAGAATCAAACTTATTAAGAATAATCTACTATACAAATAAAGTTACTCAGGACTAGTATTACAGTCTAATTTTATCGTGATATTTATGTGAGAAAACTAAAATATTCGTTTCTAGTTCCAGTAAATTAAAACATCGTTACTCCTCAGGAAAAAATGCTAGAATCAAACTTATTAAAAAAATCTTATATACAAATAAAGTTACTCAGGGATATTCTTACAATTTAATTTTATCGTGATATTTAAGCGAGAAAACTAAAATATTCGTTTCTAATTACAGAATAATAAAAACCTCGTTACTCCTCAGGAAAAAATGCTAGAATCAAACTTATTTAGAATAAACTAATATACAAATAAAGTTACTCAGGGATATTCTTACAATTTAATTTTATCGTGACATTTAAGCCAGAAAACTAAAATACTCGTTTCTTGTTACAGAAAAATTAAAACATCGTTACTCCTCAGGAGAAAATGGTAGGATCATACTTATTTAGAATAATCTATTATACAAATAAAGTTACTCAGGGATATTCTTACAATTTAATTTTATCGTGATATTTAAGCGAGAAATCTAAAATAATCTTTTCTAGTTCCAGAAAAATTGAAACATCGTTGCTCCTCAGGAAAAAATGCTAGAATCAAACTTATTAAGAATAATCTAATATACAAATAAAGTTACTCTGGGATATTCTTACAATTTAATTTTATCGTTATATTTTAGCAAGAAAACTAAAATATTCTTTTCTATTTCCAGAAAAATTAAAACATCGTTACTCCTCAGGAAAAAAAGCTAGAATCAAACTTATTAAGAATAATCTAATATACAAATAAATTTACTCAGGGATATTCCTACAATTTAATTTTAACGTGATATTTAAGCGAGAAATCTAAAATAATCTTTTCTAGTTCCAGAAAAATTATAACATCGTTACTCCTCAGGAAATATGCTATAATCAAACTTATTAAGAATAATCTAATACACAAATAAAGTTACTCAGGGATATTCTTACAATTTAATTTTATCGTGATATTTATGTGAGAAAACTAAAATATTCGTTTCTAGTCCCAGTAAAATTAAAACATCGTCACTCCTCAGGAAAAAATGCTAGAATCAAACTTATTAAAAAAACTCTAATATACAAATAAAGTTACTCAGTTATATTCTTACAATTCAATTTTAACGTTATATTTAAGCGATAAAACTAAAATTTTCGTTTCTATCTCCAGAAAAATAATAACATTGTTAATCACCGGGAAAAAATGCTAGAAGCAAACTTATTGAAAAAATCTATTATAAAAATAAAGTTTCTCTGGGATATTCTTACAATTTAATTTTATCGTTATATTTAAGCGAGAAAACTAAAATATTCATTTCTAGTTCCAGAAAAATTAAAACATCGTTACTCCTCAGCAAAAAATGCTAGAATCAAACTTATTAAGAAAAATCTATTACACAAATAAAGTTACTCATGGATATTCTTACAATTTAATTTTATCGTGATATTTAAGCGAGAAATCAAAAATATTCGTTACTAGCTCCAGAAAAATTAAAACATCGTTACTCTTCAGGAAAAAATGCTAGAATCAAACTTATTAAGAATAATCTAATATACAAATAAAGTTACTCAGGGATATTCTCACAAATTAATTTTATCGTGATATTTATGTGAGAAAACTAAAATATTCGTTTCTAGTTCCAGTAAAATTAAAACATCGTTACTCCTCAGGAAAAAATGCTAGAATCAAACTTATTAAGAATAATCTAATATACAAATAAAGTTACTCTGGGATATTCTTACAATTTAATTTTATCGTTATATTTAAGCGAGAAAACTAAAATAATCTTTTCTAGTTCCAGAAAAATTAAAACATCGTTACTCCTCAGGAAAAAATGCTAGAATCAAACTTATTAAGAATAATCTAATATATAAATAAAGTTACTCAGGGATATTCTTACAATTTAATTTTATCGTGATATTTAAGCCAGAAAACTAAAATACTCGTTTCTAGTTCCAGAAAAATTAAAACATCGTTACTCCTCAAGAAAAAATGTTAGGATCAAACTTATTTAGAAAACTCTAATATACAAATAAAGTTACTCAGAGATATTCTTACAATTTAATTTTATCGTGATATTTAAGCGAGAAATCTAAAATAATCTTTTCTAGTTCTAGAAAAATTAAAATATCGTTACTCCTCAGGAAAAAATTCTAGAATCAAACTTATGAAAAAAAATCTAATAAACAAATAAAGTTACTCAGGGATATTCTTACAATTTAATTTTATCGTGATATTTAAGAGAGAAATCTAAAATATTCGTTTCTAGCTCCAGAAAAATAATAACATTGTTACTCCTCAGTAAAAAATGCTAGAATCAAACTTATTAAGAAAAATCTATTACACAAATAAAGTTACTCATACAATTTAATGTTATCGTGATATTTAAGCGAGAAATCAAAAATATTCGTTACTAGCTCCAGTAAAATTAAAACATCGTTACTCCTCAGGAAAAAATGCTAGAATCAAACTTATTAAGAAAAATCTAATATACAAATAAAGTTACTCCGGGATAATCTTAGAATTTAATTTTATCTTGATATTTAAGCGAGAAATCTAAAATATTCGTTTCTAGTTCCAGAAAAATTAAAACATCGTTACTCCTCAGGAAAAAATGCTAGAATCAAACTTATTTAGAATAATCTAATATACAAATAAAGTTACTCAGGGATATTCTTACAATTTAATTTTATCGTGATATTTAAGCGAGAAATCTAAAATATTCGTTTCTAGTTCCAGAAAAATTAAAACATCGTTACTCCTCAGGAAAAAATGCTAGATTCAAACTTATCAAGAAAAATCTAATATACAAATAAAGTTACTCAGGGATATTCTTACAATTTAATTTTATCGTGATATTTAAGCGAGAAAACTAAAATACTCGTTTCTTGTTACAGAAAAATTAAAACATCGTTACTCCTCAAGAAAAAATTTTAGGATCAAACTTATTTATAAAACTCTAATATACAAATAAAGTTACTCAGGGATATTCTTACAATTTAATTTTATCGTGATATTTAAGCGAGAAATCTAAAATAATCTTTTCTAGTTCCAGAAAAATTAAAACATCGTTGCTCCTCAGGAAAAAATGCTAGAATAAAACTTATTAAGAATAATCTAATATACAAATAAAGTTACTCAGGGATATTCTTACAATTTAATTTTATCGTGATATTTATGTGAGAAAACTAAAATATTCGTTTCTAGTTCCAGTAAAATTAAAACATCGTTACTCCTCAGGAAAAAATGCTAGAATCAAACTTATTAAAAAAAATCTAATATACAAAAAATTTCACTGTGGGATATTCTTACAATTTAATTTTATCGTTATATTTTAGCGAGAAAACTAAAATATTCTTTTCTAGTTCCAGAAAAATTAAAACATCGTTACTCCTCAGGAAAAAAAGCTAGAATCAAACTTATTAAGAATAATCTAATATACAAATAAAGTTACTCAGGACTAGTCTTACAATTTAATTTTATCGTGATATTTAAGCGAGAAAACTAAAATATTCGTTTCTAGTTCCAGTAAATTAAAACATTGTTACTCCTCAGGAAAAAATGCTAGAATCAAACTTATTAAGAAAAATCTAATACACAAATAAAGATACTCAGGGATATTCTTACAATTTAATTTTATCGTTATATTTAAGCGAGAAAACTAAAATAATCTTTTCTAGTTCCAGAAAAATTATAACATCGTTACTCCTCAGGAAAAAATGCTAGAATCAAACTTATTAAGAATAATCTAATACACAAATAAAGTTACTCAGGGATATTCTTACAATTTAATTTTATCGTGATATTTATGTGAGAAAACTAAAATATTCGTTTCTAGTCCCAGTAAAATTAAAACATCGTTACTCCTCAGGAAAAAATGCTAGAATCAAACTTATTAAAAAAAATCTAATATACAAATAAAGTTACTCTGGGATATTCTTACAATTTAATTTTATCGTGATATTTAAGCGAGAAATCTAAAATATTCGTTTCTAGTTCCAGAAAAATTAAAACATCGTTACTCCTCAGGAAAAAATGCTAGAATCAAACTTATTAAGAAAAATCTATTACACAAATAAAGTTACTCATAAATATTCTTACAATTTAATTTTATCGTGATATTTAAGCGAGAAATCAAAAATATTCGTTACTAGCTCCAGAAAAATTAAAACATCGTTACTCTTCAGGAAAAAATGCTAGAATCAAACTTATTAAGAATAATCTAATATACAAATAAAGTTACTCAGGGATATTCTTATAATTTAATTTTATCGTGATATTTAAGCGAGAAATCTAAAATATTCGTTTCTAGTTCCAGTAAAATTAAAACATCGTTATTCCTCAGGAAAAAATGCTAGAATCAAACTTATTTAGAATAATCTATTATACAAATAAAGTTACTCGGGGATATTCTTACAATTTAATTTTATCGTGATATTTAAGCCAGAAAACTAAAATACTTGTTTCTTGTTACAGAAAAATTAAAACATCGTTACTTCTCAGGAAAAAATGCTAGAATCAAACTTATTAAACAAATCTATTATAAAAATAAAGTTACTCAGGTATAATCTTACAATTTAATTTTATCATGATATTTAAACGAGAAAACTAAAATATTCGTTTATAGTTCCAGAAAAATAAAAATATTGTTACTCAGAAAAAAATGCTAGAATCAAACTTATTAAAAAAAAACTAATAAACAAATAAAGTTACTCAGGGATAGTCGTACAATTTAATTTTATCGTGATATTTGAGCGAGAAAACTAAAATACTCGTTTCTAGTTCCAGAAAAATTAAAACATCGTTACTCCTCAATAAAAAATGCTAGAATCAAACTTATAAAGAAAAATCTAATACACAAATAAAGTTACTCATGGATATTCTTACAATTTAATTTTATCGTGATATTTAAGCGAGAAATCAAAAATATTCGTTACTAGCTCCAGAAAAATTAAAACATCATTACTCTTCAGGAAAAAATGCTAGAATCAAACTTATTAAGAATAATCTAATATGCAAATAAAGTTACTCAGGGATATTCTCACAAATTAATTTTATCGTGATATTTATGTGAGAAAACTAAAATATTCGTTTCTAGTTCCAGTAAAATTAAAACATCGTTACTCCTCAGGAAAAAATGCTAGAATCAAACTTATTAAGAATAATCTAATATACAAATAAAGTTACTCTGGGATATTCTTACAATTTAATTTTATCGTGAAATTTAAGCGAGAAATCAAAAATATTCGTTACTAGCTCCAGAAAAATTAAAACATCGTTACTCTTCAGGAAAAAATGCTAGAATCAAACTTATTAAGAATAATCTAATATACAAATAAAGTTACTCAGGGATATTCTCACAATTTAATTTTATCGTGATATTTAAGCGAGAAATCTAAAATATTCGTTACTAGCTCCAGAAAAATTAAAACATCGTTACTCTTCAGGAAAAAATGCTAGAATCAAACTTATTAAGAATAATCTAATATACAAATAAAGTTACTCAGGGATATTCTTACAAATTAATTTTATCGTGATATTTATGTGAGAAAACTAAAATATTCGTTTCTAGTTCCAGTAAAATTAAAACATCGTTACTCCTCAGGAAAAAATGCTAGAATCAAACTTATTAAGAATAATCTAATATACAAATAAAGTTACTCTGGGATATTCTTACAATTTAATTTTATCGTTATATTTAAGCGAGAAAACTAAAATAATCTTTTCTAGTTTCAGAAAAATTAAAACATCGTTACTCCTCAGGAAAAAATGCTAGAATCAAACTTATTAAGAATAATCTAATATATAAATAAAGTTACTCAGGGATATTCTTACAATTTAATTTTATCGTGATATTTAAGCCAGAAAACTAAAATACTCGTTTCTAGTTCCAGAAAAATTAAAACATCGTTACTCCTCAAGCAAAAATGTTAGGATCAAACTTATTTAGAAAACTCTAATATACAAATAAAGTTACTCAGGGATATTCTTACAATTTAATTTTATCGTGATATTTAAGCGAGAAATCTAAAATATTCGTTACTAGCTCCAGAAAAATTAAAACATCGTTACTCCTCAGGAAAAAATGCTAGAATCAAACTTATTAAGAATAATCTAATATACAAATAAAGTTACTCCGAGATATTCTTACAATTTAATTTTATCGTGATATTTAAGCGAGAAAACTAAAATACTCGTTGCTTGTTACAGAAAAATTAAAACATCGTTACTCCTCAGGAAAAAATGTTTGGATCAAACTTATTTAGAGAACTCTAATATACAAATAAAGTTACTCAGGGATATTCTTACAATTTAATTTTAACGTGATATTTAAGCGAGTAATCTAAAATAATCTTTTCTAGTTCCAGAAAAATTAAAACATCGTTACTTCCCAGGAAAAAATGCTAGAATCAAACTTATTTAGAATAATCTTATATACAAATAAAGTTACTCCGAGATATTCTTACAATTTAATTTTATCGTGATATTTAGCGAGAAAACTAAAATACTCGTTGCTTGTTACAGAAAAATTAAAACATCGTTACTCCTCAGGAAAAAATGTTTGGATCAAACTTATTTAGAGAACTCTAATATACAAATAAAGTTACTCAGGGATATTCTTACAATTTAATTTTATCGTGATATTTAAGCGAGAAATCTAAAATAATCTTTTCTAGTTCCAAAAAAATTAAAACATCGATACTCCTCACGAAAAAATTCTAGAATCAAACTTAGTAAACAAATCTATTATAAAAATAAAGTTACTCAGGGATAATCTTACAATTTAATTTTATCGTGATATTTAAGCGAGAAAACTAAAATATTCGTTGCTTGTTACAGAAAAATTAAAACATCGTTACTCCTCAGGAAAAAATGCTAGAATCAAACTTATTAAAAAAAATCTAATATACAAATAAAATTACTCTGGGATAGTCTTACAATTTAATTTTATCGTTATATTTAAGCGAGAAACCTAAAATATTCTTCTCTAGTTCCAGAAAAATTAAAACATCGTTACTCCTCAGGAAAAAATGCTAGAATCAAACTTATTAAGAATAATCTAATATACAAATAAAGTTACTCGGGGATATTCTTACAATTTAATTTTATCGTGATATTTAAGCGAGAAAACTAAAATACTCGTTTCTTGTTACAGAAAAATTAAAACATCGTTACTCCTCAGGAAAAAATGTTAGGATCAAACTTATTTAGAAAACTCTAATATACAAATAAAGTTACTCAATGATATTCTTACAATTTAATTTTATCGTGATATTTAAGCGAGAAATCTAAAATAATCTTTTCTAGTTCCAGAAAAATTAAAACATCGTTACTCCTCAGGAAAAAATGCTAGAATCAAACTTATTAAGAATAATCTAATATACAAATAAAGTTACTCAGGGATATTCTTACAATTTAATTTTATCGTGATATTTATGTGAGAAAACTAAAATATTCGTTTCTAGTTCCAGTAAAATTAAAACATCGTTACTCCTCAGGAAAAAATGCTAGAATCAAACTTATTTAGAATAATCTAATATACAAATAAAGTTACTCAGGGATATTCTTACAATTTAATTTTATCGTGATATTTAAGCGAGAAATCTAAAATAATCTTTTCTAGTTCCAGAAAAATTAAAACATCGTTGCTCCTCAGGAAAAAATGCTAGAATCAAACTTATTAAAAAAAATCTAATAAACAAATAAAGTTACTCAGGGATATTCTTACAATTTAATTTTATTGTGATATTTAAGCGAGAAATCTAAAATATTCGTTACTAGCTCCAGAAAAATAAAAACATCGTTACTCCTCAGTAAAAAATGCTAGAATCAAACTTATTAAGAAAAATCTAATAAACAAATAAAGTTACTCAGGGATATTCTTACATTTTAATTTTATCGTTATATTTAAGCGAGAAAAGTAAAATATTCGTTTATAGTTCCAGAAAAATAAAAATATTGTTAATCCTCAGAAAAAAATGCTAGAATCAAACTTATTAAAAAAAATCTAATAAACAAATTAAAGTTACTCAGGGATATTCTTACAATTTATTTTTATCGTGATATTTAAGCGAGAAATCAAAAAATATTCGTTACTAGCTCCAGAAAAATTAAAACATCGTTACTCCTCAGGAAAAAATGCTAGAATCAAACTTATTAAGAATAATCTAATATACAAATAAAGTTACTCAGGGATATTCTTACAATCTAATTTTAACGTGATATTTAAGCGAGAAATCTAAAATAATCTTTTCTAGTTCCAGAAAAATTAAAACATCGTTACTCCTCAGGAAAAAATGCTAGAATCAAACTTATTTAGAATAATCTAATATACAAATAAAGTTACTCAGGGATATTCTTACAATTTAATTTTATCGTGATATTTAAGTCAGAAAACTAAAATACTCCTTTCTTGTTACAGAAAAATTAAAACATCGTTACTTCTCAGGAAAAAATGCTAGAATTAAACTTATTAAACAAATCTATTATAAAAATAAAGTTACTCAGGGATAATCATACAATTTAATTTTATCGTGATATTTAAGCGAGAAAACTAAAATATTCGTTTATAGTTCAAGAAAAATAAAAATATTGTTACTCAGAAAAAAATGCTAGAATCAAACTTATTAAAAAAAATCTAATAAACAAATAAAGTTACTCAGGGTTATTCTTACAATTTAATTTTATCGTGATATTTAAGCGAGAAATCTAAAATATTCGTTACTAGCCCCAGAAAAATTAAAACATCGTTACTCCTCAGGAAAAAATTCTAGAATCAAACTTATTAAAAAAAATCTAATAAACAAATAAAGTTACTCAGGGATATTCTTACAATTTAATTTTATTGTGATATTTAAGCGAGAAATATAAAATATTCGTTACTAGCTCCAGAAAAATAAAAACATCGTTACTCCTCAGTAAAAAATGCTAGAATCAAACTTATTAAGAAAAATCTAATACACAAATAAAGTTACTCAGGGATATTCTTACAATTTAATTTTATCGTGATATTTAAGCGAGAAATCTAAAATATTCGTTACTAGCTCCAGAAAAATTAAAACATCGTTACTCTTCAGGAAAAAATGCTAAAATCAAACTTATTAAGAATAATCTAATATACAAATAAAGTTACTCAGGACTAGTATTACAATCTAATTTTATCGTGATATTTATGTGAGAAAACTAAAATATTCGTTTCTAGTTCCAGTAAATTAAAACATCGTTACTCCTCAGGAAAAAATGCTAGAATCAAACTTATTAAAAAAATCTAATATACAAATAAAGTTACTCAGGGATATTCTTACAATTTAATTTTATCGTTATATTTAAGCGAGAAAACTAAAATATTCGTTTCTAGTTCCAGAAAAATTAACACATCGTTACTCCTCAGGAAAAAATGATAGAATCAAACTTATTAAGAATAAACTAATATACAAATAAAGTTACTCAGGGATATTCTTACAATTAAATTTTATTGTGATATTTAAGCCAGTAAACTAAAATACTCGTTTCTTGTTACAGAAAAATTAAAACATTGTTACTCCTCAGGAAAAAATGTTAGGATCATACTTATTTAGAATAATCTAATATACAAATAAATTTACTCAGGGATATTCCTACAATTTAATTTTAACGTGATATTTAAGCGAGAAATCTAAAATAATCTTTTCTAGTTCCAGAAAAATTAAAACATCGTTACTCCTCAGGACAAAATGCTAGAATCAAACTTATTAAGAATAATCTAATACAAAAATAAAGTTACTCAGGGATATTCTTACAATTTAATTTTATCGTGATATTTATGTGAGAAAACTAAAATATTCGTTTCTAGTCCCAGTAAAATTAAAACATCGTTACTCCTCAGGAAAAAATGCTAGAATCAAACTTATTAAAAAAAATCTAATATACAAATAAAGTTACTCTGGGATATTCTTACAATTTAATTTTATCGTGATATTTAAGCGAGAAAACTAAAATATTCGTTTCTAATTACAGAATAATAAAAACCTCGTTACTCCTCAGGAAAAAATGCTAGAATCAAACTTATTTAGAATAAACTAATATACAAATAAAGTTACTCAGGGATATTCTTACAATTTAATTTTATCCTGATATTTAAGCCAGAAAACTAAAATACTCGTTTCCTGTTACAGAAAAATTAAAACATCGTTACTCCTCAGGAGAAAATGGTAGGATCATACTTATTTAGAATAATCTAATATACAAATAAAGTTACTCAGGGATATTCTTACAATTTAATTTTATCGTGATATTTAAGCGAGAAATCTAAAATAATCTTTTCTAGTTCCAGAAAAATTAAAACATCGTTGCTCCTCAGGAAAAAATGCTAGAATCAAACTTATTAAGAATAATCTAATATACAAATAAAGTTACTCTGGGATATTCTTACAATTTAATTTTATCGTTATATTTTAGCGAGAAAACTAAAATATTCTTTTCTAGTTCCAGAAAAATTAAACAGGAAAAAAAGCTAGAATCAAACTTATTAAGAATAATCTAATATACAAATAAAGTTACTCAGGGCTAGTCTTACAATTTAATTTTATCGTGATATTTATGTGAGAAAACTAAAATATTCGTGTAACAAGTCAAAGTCAGCACATTCTTAGTGAATACAATTAAGTAAAGTAGAGCATGTTGTAATGAGGTCAAATATTCTAAATAATATTCGTTGACGTAAGTAGCTAACTATTTGCTGACTTAGTACTTTTGTAATTATATATATAGTAGCGTTAGGTCAGTTATGACAGTAGTCAGACTGAGGATAATCGATAGTCAGATAGTCAATACGAGAGTTCAGTAGGAACTCGACAACTCCAACCATGTAGTAAGGGTGAATAAATCTTTGTTATTTGTTGAACCAAATTGTAAGTACGAACTCATTTACAACAATCCTAGTACTTGTCCTTTCGCCGGTCTGACAAGAACCCATATAAATTATTTGTTAATTCTCCTTTAAATAAGGGAGCCTTACAAATTGTCTTTGTGAAGAAATCACCAATTTGTAAGCCTCCCTTATTTGAAAGGAGAATTAACAAATAATTTATATGGGTTCTTGTCAGACCGGAGAAAGGACAAGTACTAGGGTTGTTGTAAATAAGTTTGTACTTACAATTTGGTTCAACAAATAACAAAGATTTATTCACACTTACTACATGGTTGGTGTTGTCGAGTTCCTACTGAACTCTCGTATTGACTATCTGACTATGTGACTGCATCTGACTCTGTGACTACTGTCGTTATAACTAACCTAACGCTACTATATATATAATTACAAAAGTACTAAGTCAGCAAATAGTTAGCTACTTACGTCAAACAATACTATTTAGAATACCTGACCTCATTACAACATGCTCTACTTTACTTAATTGTATTCACTAAGAATGTGCTGACTTTGACTTGTTACATTCCTCCCTTTTTCAAACAATTTGCTTCCTGCAAAGGGGCACAATTTACATATTACACAAAACATAATTTAACTATTATTTCTTTGTTACATTCCCATTTTTATACCTTAATTTTTACTAATTTTAAATTAAATATACATAAACACAAAACACTTATCACTTGTACCATCCATAAAATAGTCCAAATAAACACCACCATCGTCTATTGTTTATTTTATAACGCACAACACTAGAATAAAATTGAAGTTTATACCTCGTATCTCGTTCTTTCTTGTGGTTATTTGTGAATGTCGAATTTGGTTTGAATTTCTTCTTGTAGTACTGCTTATGTCGTCTAAATATCGAATCTCGTTTACTCGTACTTCTTTTCATCTTTTGGCCATTTGTTGTGGAGTTCTTTAATTGATGTGGATTCTTCCTATCGTACTGTTTTCTTTGTTCTTTATTTCTCTGAAACTGTTTGCTGCTTTCGAACTTAATGCTGATCTGTCCAACTTCGTCATTTCCTACATTAACCGCTTGTCAAATTTTCTCAATACCCGTACCCTCTATTAAGCCATCATTTTTAACCCCTGATGCTTCTTTTTCCTCCCTATTTACCTCGTAAATTTCCGGAGCTTCCTTGGTAACGGCGTCATTAGGTCTCTCTTCACTGCTACGGTCTTCTTCTGAACTCACTTGTTGGGAATCATCCTCATTCTTGTCTAATTCAGCAATATTTTCTCTTTCTCTTTCTTTAATTTGTTCACAAAGACAGTACTTTTTCTTAGGCATCTTACATCCAAAACATCTTAATACTCCATCGTCCATCGGAATGCCATCTAAGTGGTTATAAATCATAAGAGCTGCCTCTTGGTCACCGGATATTTCCGCCATTCTTAACATATTAAAGAACCACGTAATTTCCTTCATCTCTTTTAATTCTTCCGCGTCTATTTCTTCTGTATTTTTCTTAGTTTGGCCTGTTGTTTCTGCTTCTCTTCTGTTATAATGTGTATCATTTTCAATGTCTTCTTCTTTTTGACTTTCGTAAACATTGGACTGCTGACGCTGATACATATGGTGACGCTCACGCTTATGCTGACGCTTATGCTGACGCTCACGCTGACAATGCTTGGCGTAATGGTTGCCATTGCAATTATAACACTGAACTTGATTTCTTCTATAATGAGTGTCATAGTCTTCTCTCTGGTAGTCGTAGTAATCGCCTCTCTGATCATTGTAGTTTTCTTCACCCTGGTAATTGTAATTTTCTTCCCTCGGATAATGGTTATTTTCTTCTCTCTTGTGGTAGTAATTTTCTTCCCTCTGGTGATTGTATTTTTCTTCCCTCTGATAATGATTATTTTCTTCCCTCTGATAATGGTTATTTTCTTCCCTCTGATAATGGTCATTTTCTTCTCTCTGATAGTTGTAATTTTCTTCCCTCGGATAGTAGTATTTTTCTTCCCTATGATAATGGTAATTTTCTTCCCTCGGATAGTGATTCGCTCGTTGACGCTGATGCTGTTGCTGACACTGCCTGGCATAGTGGTTGCCATTGCAAATGTAACATTGTACAGAGCGTCTTCTCTCGTTGTAATTTGATCTTCTTTGGCCGTACATCTTTCTTGAGTCACTTACTTGCTTGTTGTCATTCAATCCATGCTTCTCAATTTACCAAACATTTAGTTCGTGTAGTTTGGAAAAAAAATTCGCAAATCGATGCCATCATTTGTATCGGAGAGAATACATCTGTTGTTATTGTTGAAATTCCCAATACTTGCTTTTCCGCGAGTGGACCAAAAACGATTGGCCACCCTGATCTGACAAAATATCCCACCGCTGCCACCAATTTGTAAGCCTCCCTTATTTGAAAGGAGAATTAACAAATAATTTATATGGGTTCTTGTCAGACCGGAGAAAGGACAAGTACTAGGGTTGTTGTAAATAAGTTTGTACTTACAATTTGGTTCAACAAATAACAAAGATTTATTCACACTTACTACATGGTTGGTGTTGTCGAGTTCCTACTGAACTCTCGTATTGACTATCTGACTATGTGACTGCATCTGACTCTGTGACTACTGTCGTTATAACTAACCTAACGCTACTATATATATAATTACAAAAGTACTAAGTCAGCAAATAGTTAGCTACTTACGTCAAACAATACTATTTAGAATACCTGACCTCATTACAACATG
Source organism: Pterostichus madidus (assembly GCA_911728475.2). Lineage (NCBI taxonomy): Eukaryota > Metazoa > Arthropoda > Insecta > Coleoptera > Carabidae > Pterostichus > Pterostichus madidus. The sequence continues at coordinate 18,471,334 of OU452311.1, read as the reverse complement.
CTCTACTTTACTTAATTGTATTCACTAAGAATGTGCTGACTTTGACTTGTTACATTCGTTTCTAGTTCCAGTAAAATAAAACATCGTTACTCCTCAGGAAAAAATGCTAGAATCAAACTTATTAAGAAAAATCTAATACACAAATAAAGTTACTCAGGGATATTCATACAATTTAATTTTATAGTTATATTTAAGCGAGAAAACTAAAATATTCGTTTCTAGTTCCGGAAAAATTAAAACATCGTTACTCCTCAGGATAAAATCTTAGGATCATACTTATTTAGAATAATCTAATATACAAATAAATTTACTCAGGGATATTCCTACAATTTAATTTTAACGTGATATTTAAGCGAGAAATCTAAAATAAGCTTTTCTGGTTCCAGAAAAATTATAACATCGTTACTCCTCAGGAAATATGCTATAATCAAACTTTTTAAGAATAATCTAATACACAAATAAAGTTACTCAGGGATATTCTTACAATTTAATTTTATCGTGATATTTATGTGAGAAAACTAAAATATTCGTTTCTAGTCCCAGTAAAATTAAAACATCGTTACTCCTCAGGAAAAATGCTAGAATCAAACTTATTAAAAAAATTCTAATATACAAATAAAGTTACTCTGGGATATTCTTACAATTTAACTTTATCGTGATATTTAAGCGAGAAATCTAAAATATACGATTCTAGTTCCAGAAAAATTAAAACATCGTTACTCCTCAGGAAAAAATGCTAGAATCAAACTTATTTAGAATAATCTAATATACAAATAAAGTTACTCAGGGATATTCTTACAATATAATTTTATCGTGATATTTAAGCCAGAAAACTAAAATACTCGTTTCTTGTTACAGAAAAATTAAAACATCGTTACTCGTCAGGAAAAAATGTTAGGATCAAACTTATTTAGAAAACTCTAATATACAAATAAAGTTACTCAGTTATATTCTTACAATTCAATTTTAACGTTATATTTAAGCGATAAAACTAAAATTTTCGTTTCTAGCTCCAGAAAAATAATAACATTGTTAATCACCGGGAAAAAATGCTAGAAGCAAACTTATTGAAAAAATCTATTATAAAAATAAAGTTTCTCTGGGATATTCTTACAATTTAATTTTATCGTTATATTTAAGCGAGAAAACTAAAATATTCATTTCTAGTTCCAGAAAAATTAAAACATCGTTACTCCTCAGCAAAAAATGCTAGAATCAAACTTATTAAGAAAAATCTATTACACAAATAAAGTTACTCATGGATATTCTTACAATTTAATTTTATCGTGATATTTAAGCGAGAAATCAAAAATATTCGTTACTAGCTCCAGAAAAATTAAAACATCGTTACTCTTCAGGAAAAAATGCTAGAATCAAACTTATTAAGAATAATCTAATATACAAATAAAGTTACTCAGGGATATTCTCACAAATTAATTTTATCGTGATATTTATGTAAGAAAACTAAAATATTCGTTTCTAGTTCCAGTAAAATTAAAACATCGTTACTCCTCAGGAAAAAATGCTAGAATCAAACTTATTAAGAATAATCTAATATACAAATAAAGTTACTCTGGGATATTCTTACAATTTAATTTTATCGTTATATTTAAGCGAGAAAACTAAAATAATCTTTTCTAGTTCCAGAAAAATTAAAACATCGTTACTCCTCAGGAAAAAATGCTAGAATCAAACTTATTAAGAATAATCTAATATATAAATAAAGTTACTCAGGGATATTCTTACAATTTAATTTTATCGTGATATTTAAGCCAGAAAACTAAAATACTCGTTTCTAGTTCCAAAAAAATTTAAACATCGTTACTCCTCAAGAAAAAATGTTAGGATCAAACTTATTTAGAAAACTCTAATATGCAAATAAAGTTACTCAGAGATATTCTTACAATTTAATTTTATCGTGATATTTAAGCGAGAAATCTAAAATAATCTTTTCTAGTTCTAGAAAAATTAAAATATCGTTACTCCTCAGGAAAAAATTCTAGAATCAAACTTATGAAAAAAAATCTAATAAACAAATAAAGTTACTCAGGGATATTCTTACAATTTAATTTTATCGTGATATTTAAGCGAGAAATCTAAAATATTCGTTTCTAGCTCCAGAAAAATAATAACATTGTTACTCCTCAGTAAAAAATGCTAGAATCAAACTTATTAAGAAAAATCTATTACACAAATGAAGTTACTCATACAATTTAATGTTATCGTGATATTTAAGCGAGAAATCAAAAATATTCGTTACTAGCTCCAGTAAAATTAAAACATCGTTACTCCTCAGGAAAAAATGCTAGAATCAAACTTATTAAGAAAAATCTAATATACAAATAAAGTTACTCCGGGATAATCTTAGAATTTAATTTTATCTTGATATTTAAGCGAGAAATCTAAAATATTCGTTTCTAGTTCCAGAAAAATTAAAACATCGTTACTCCTCAGGAAAAAATGCTAGATTCAAACTTATTTAGAATAATCTAATATACAAATAAAGTTACTCAGGGATATTCTTACAATTTAATTTTATCGTGATATTTAAGCAAGAAATCTAAAATATTCGTTTCTAGTTCCAGAAAAATTAAAACATCGTTACTCCTCAGGAAAAAATGCTAGATTCAAACTTATTAAGGAAAATCTAATATACAAATAAAGTTACTCAGGGATATTCTTACAATTTAATTTTATCGTGATATTTAAGCGAGAAATCTAAAATACTCGTTGCTTGTTACAGAAAAATTAAAACATCGTTACTCCTCAGGAAAAAATGTTAGGATCAAACTTATTTAGAATAATCTAATATACAAATAAAGTTACTCAGGGATATTCTTACAATTTAATTTTATCGTGATATTTAAGCGAGAAAACTATAATACTCGTTTCTTGTTACAGAAAAATTAAAACATCGTTACTCCTCAAGAAAAAATTTTAGGATCAAACTTATTTAGAAAACTCTAATATACAAATAAAGTTACTCAGGGATATTCTTACAATTTAATTTTATCGTGATATTTAAGCGAGAAATCTAAAATAATCTTTTCTAGTTCCAGAAAAATTAAAACATCGTTGCTCCTCAGGAAAAAATGCTAGAATAAAACTTATTAAGAATAATCTAATATACAAATAAAGTTACTCAGGGATATTTTTACAATTTAATTTTATCGTGATATTTATGTGAGAAAACTAAAATATTCGTTTCTAGTCCCAGTAAAATTAAAACATCGTTACTCCTCAGGAAAAATGCTAGAATCAAACTTATTAAAAAAATTCTAATATACAAATAAAGTTACTCTGGGATATTCTTACAATTTAACTTTATCGTGATATTTAAGCGAGAAATCTAAAATATACGATTCTAGTTCCAGAAAAATTAAAACATCGTTACTCCTCAGGAAAAAATGCTAGAATCAAACTTATTTAGAATAATCTAATATACAAATAAAGTTACTCAGGGATATTCTTACAATATAATTTTATCGTGATATTTAAGCCAGAAAACTAAAATACTCGTTTCTTGTTACAGAAAAATTAAAACATCGTTACTCGTCAGGAAAAAATGTTAGGATCAAACTTATTTAGAAAACTCTAATATACAAATAAAGTTACTCAGTTATATTCTTACAATTCAATTTTAACGTTATATTTAAGCGATAAAACTAAAATTTTCGTTTCTAGCTCCAGAAAAATAATAACATTGTTAATCACCGGGAAAAAATGCTAGAAGCAAACTTATTGAAAAAATCTATTATAAAAATAAAGTTTCTCTGGGATATTCTTACAATTTAATTTTATCGTTATATTTAAGCGAGAAAACTAAAATATTCATTTCTAGTTCCAGAAAAATTAAAACATCGTTACTCCTCAGCAAAAAATGCTAGAATCAAACTTATTAAGAAAAATCTATTACACAAATAAAGTTACTCATGGATATTCTTACAATTTAATTTTATCGTGATATTTAAGCGAGAAATCAAAAATATTCGTTACTAGCTCCAGAAAAATTAAAACATCGTTACTCTTCAGGAAAAAATGCTAGAATCAAACTTATTAAGAATAATCTAATATACAAATAAAGTTACTCAGGGATATTCTCACAAATTAATTTTATCGTGATATTTATGTAAGAAAACTAAAATATTCGTTTCTAGTTCCAGTAAAATTAAAACATCGTTACTCCTCAGGAAAAAATGCTAGAATCAAACTTATTAAGAATAATCTAATATACAAATAAAGTTACTCTGGGATATTCTTACAATTTAATTTTATCGTTATATTTAAGCGAGAAAACTAAAATAATCTTTTCTAGTTCCAGAAAAATTAAAACATCGTTACTCCTCAGGAAAAAATGCTAGAATCAAACTTATTAAGAATAATCTAATATATAAATAAAGTTACTCAGGGATATTCTTACAATTTAATTTTATCGTGATATTTAAGCCAGAAAACTAAAATACTCGTTTCTAGTTCCAAAAAAATTTAAACATCGTTACTCCTCAAGAAAAAATGTTAGGATCAAACTTATTTAGAAAACTCTAATATGCAAATAAAGTTACTCAGAGATATTCTTACAATTTAATTTTATCGTGATATTTAAGCGAGAAATCTAAAATAATCTTTTCTAGTTCTAGAAAAATTAAAATATCGTTACTCCTCAGGAAAAAATTCTAGAATCAAACTTATGAAAAAAAATCTAATAAACAAATAAAGTTACTCAGGGATATTCTTACAATTTAATTTTATCGTGATATTTAAGCGAGAAATCTAAAATATTCGTTTCTAGCTCCAGAAAAATAATAACATTGTTACTCCTCAGTAAAAAATGCTAGAATCAAACTTATTAAGAAAAATCTATTACACAAATGAAGTTACTCATACAATTTAATGTTATCGTGATATTTAAGCGAGAAATCAAAAATATTCGTTACTAGCTCCAGTAAAATTAAAACATCGTTACTCCTCAGGAAAAAATGCTAGAATCAAACTTATTAAGAAAAATCTAATATGCAAATAAAGTTACTCCGGGATAATCTTAGAATTTAATTTTATCTTGATATTTAAGCGAGAAATCTAAAATATTCGTTTCTAGTTCCAGAAAAATTAAAACATCGTTACTCCTCAGGAAAAAATGCTAGATTCAAACTTATTTAGAATAATCTAATATACAAATAAAGTTACTCAGGGATATTCTTACAATTTAATTTTATCGTGATATTTAAGCAAGAAATCTAAAATATTCGTTTCTAGTTCCAGAAAAATTAAAACATCGTTACTCCTCAGGAAAAAATGCTAGATTCAAACTTATTAAGGAAAATCTAATATACAAATAAAGTTACTCAGGGATATTCTTACAATTTAATTTTATCGTGATATTTAAGCGAGAAATCTAAAATACTCGTTGCTTGTTACAGAAAAATTAAAACATCGTTACTCCTCAGGAAAAAATGTTAGGATCAAACTTATTTAGAATAATCTAATATACAAATAAAGTTACTCAGGGATATTCTTACAATTTAATTTTATCGTGATATTTAAGCGAGAAAACTATAATACTCGTTTCTTGTTACAGAAAAATTAAAACATCGTTACTCCTCAAGAAAAAATTTTAGGATCAAACTTATTTAGAAAACTCTAATATACAAATAAAGTTACTCAGGGATATTCTTACAATTTAATTTTATCGTGATATTTAAGCGAGAAATCTAAAATAATCTTTTCTAGTTCCAGAAAAATTAAAACATCGTTGCTCCTCAGGAAAAAATGCTAGAATAAAACTTATTAAGAATAATCTAATATACAAATAAAGTTACTCAGGGATATTCTTACAATTAAATTTTATCGTGATATTTATGTGAGAAAACTAAAATATTCGTTTCTAGTTCCAGTAAAATTAAAACATCGTTACTCCTCAGGAAAAAATGCTAGAATCAAACTTATTAAAAAAAATCTAATATACAAATAAAGTTACTCTGGGATATTCTTACAATTTAATTTTATCGTTATATTTTAGCGAGAAAACTAAAATATTCTTTTCTAGTTCCAGAAAAATTAAAACATCGTTACTCCTCAGGAAAAAAAGCTAGAATCAAACTTATTAAGAATAATCTAATATACAAATAAAGTTACTCAGGGCTTGTCTTACAATTTAATTTTATCGTGATATTTAAGCGAGAAAACTAAAATATTCGTTTCTAGTTCCAGTAAATTAAAACATTGTTACTTCTCAGGAAAAAATGCTAGAATCAAACTTATTAAGAAAAATCTAATACACAAATAAAGTTACTCAGGGATATTCTTACAATTTAATTTTATCGTTATATTTAAGCGAGAAAACTAAAATATTCGTTTCTAGTTCCGGAAAAATTAAAACATCGTTACTCCTCAGGAAAAAATGTTAGGATCATACTTATTTAGAATAATCTAATATACAAATAAATTTACTCAGGGATATTTCTACAATTTAATTTTAACGTGATATTTAAGCGAGAAATCTAAAATAATCTTTTCTAGTTCCAGAAAAATTATAACATCGTTACTCCTCAGGAAAAAATGCTAGAATCAAACTTATTAAGAATAATCTAATACACAAATAAAGTTACTCAGGGATATTCTTACAATTTAATTTTATCGTGATATTTATGTGAGAAAACTAAAATATTCGTTTCTAGTTCCAGAAAAATTAAAACATCGTTACTCCTCAGTAAAAATGCTAGAATCAAACTTATTAAAAAAAATCTAATATACAAATAAAGTTACTCTGGGATATTCTTACAATTTAATTTTATCGTGATATTTAAGCGAGAAATCTAAAATATTCGTTTCTAGTTCCAGAGAAATTAAAACATCGTTACTCCTCAGGAAAAAATGCTAGAATCAAACTTATTTAGAATAATCTAATATACAAATAAAGTTACTCAGGGATATTCTTACAATTTAATTTTATCGTGATATTTAAGCCAGAAAACTAAAATACTCGTTTCTTGTTACAGAAAAATTAAAACATCGTTACTCGTCAGGAAAAAATGTTAGGATGAAACTTATTTAGAAAACTCTAATATACAAATAAAGTTACTCAGGGATAATTTACAATTTAATTTTATCGTGATATTTAACCGAGAAATCTAAAATAATCTTCTCTAGTTCTAGAAAAATTAAAACATCGTTACTCCTCAGGAAAAAATGCTAGAATCAAACTTATTAAACAAATCAATTATAAAAATAAAGTTACTCAGGGATATTCTTATAATTTAATTTTATCGTGATATTTAAGCGAGAAAACAAAAATACTCGTTTCTTGTTACAGAAAAATTAAAACATCGTTACTCCTCAGGAAAAAATGCTAGATTCAAACTTATTAAGAATAATCTAATATACAAATAAAGTTACTCAGGGATATTCTTACAATTGAATTTTAACGTTATATTTAAGCGATAAAACTAAAATTTTCGTTTCTAGCTCCAGAAAAATAATAACATTGTTACTCATCGGGAAAAAACGCTAGAATCAAACTTATTGAAAAAATCTATTATAAAAATAAAGTTTCTCTGGGATATTCTTACAATTTAATTTTATCGTTATATTTAAGCGAGAAAACTAAAATAGTCGTTTCTAGTTCCAGAAAAATTAAAACATCGTTACTCCTCAGTAAAAAATGCTAGAATCAAACTTATTAAGAAAAATCTATTACGCAAATAAAGTTACTCATGGATATTCTTACAATTTAATTTTATCGTGATATTTAAGCGAGAAATCAAAAATATTCGTTACTAGCTCCAGAAAAATTAAAACATCGTTACTCTTCAGGAAAAAATGCTAGAATCAAACTTATTAAGAATAATCTAATATACAAATAAAGTTACTCAGGGATATTCTCACAATTTAATTTTATCGTGATATTTATGTGAGAAAACAAAATATTCTTTTCTAGTTCCAGTAAAATTAAAACATCGTTACTCCTCAGGAAAAAATGCTAGAATCAAACTTATTTAGAATAATCTAATATACAAATAAAGTTACTCAGGGATATTCTTATAATTTAATTTTATCGTGATATTTAAGCGAGAAATCTAAAATATTCGTTTCTAGTTCCAAAAAAATTAAAACATCGTTACTCCTCAGGAAAATATGCTAGAATCAAACTTATTAAGAAAAATCTAATATACAAATAAAGTTACTCAGGGATAATCTTAGAATTTAATTTTATCGTGATATTTAAGCGAGAAATCTAAAATATTCGTTTCTAGTTCCAGAAAAATTAAAACATCGTTACTCCTCAGGAAAAAATGCTAGAATCAAACTTATTTAGAATAATCTATTATACAAATAAAGTTACTCAGGGATATTCTTACAATTTAATTTTACCTGATATTTAAGCCAGAAAACTAAAATACTTGTTTCTTGTTACAGAAAAATTAAAACATCGTTACTTCTCAGGAAAAAATGCTAGAATCAAACTTATTAAACAAATCTATTATAAAAATAAAGTTACTCAGGTATAATCTTACAATTTAATTTTATCATGATATTTAAAAGAGAAAACTAAAATATTCGTTTATAGTTCCAGAAAAATAAAAATATTGTTACTCAGAAAAAAATGCTAGAATCAAACTTATTAAAAAAAACTAATAAACAAATAAAGTTACTCAGGGATAGTCGTACAATTTAATTTTATCGTGATATTTAAGCGAGAAAACTATAATACTCGTTTCTAGTTCCAGAAAAATTAAAACATCGTTACTCCTCAATAAAAAATGCTAGAATCAAACTTATAAAGAAAAATCTAATACACAAATAAAGTTACTCATGGATATTCTTACAATTTAATTTTATCGTGATATTTAAGCGAGAAATCAAAAATATTCGTTACTAGCTCCAGAAAAATTAAAACATCATTACTCTTCAGGAAAAAATGCTAGAATCAAACTTATTAAGAATAATCTAATATACAAATAAAGTTACTCAGGGATATTCTCACAAATTAATTTTATCGTGATATTTATGTGAGAAAACTAAAATATTCGTTTCTAGTTCCAGTAAAATTAAAACATCGTTACTCCTCAGGAAAAAATGCTAGAATCAAACTTATTAAGAATAATCTAATATACAAATAAAGTTACTCTGGGATATTCTTACAATTTAATTTTATCGTGAAATTTAAGCGAGAAATCAAAAATATTCGTTACTAGCTCCAGAAAAATTAAAACATCGTTACTCCTCAGGAAAAAATGCTAGAATCAAACTTATTAAAAAAAATCTAATATACAAATAAAGTTACTCTTTGATATTCTTACAATTTAATTTTATCGTGATATTTAAGCGAGAAATCTAAAATATTCGTTTCTAGTTCCAGAAAAATTAAAACATCGTTACTCCTCAGGAAAAAATGCTAGAATCAAACTTATTTAGAATAATCTAATATACAAATAAAGTTACTCAGGCCTTGTCTTACAATTTAATTTTATCGTGATATTTAAGCGAGAAAACTAAAATATTCGTTTCTAGTTCCAGTAAATTAAAACATTGTTACTCCTCAGGAAAAAATGCTAGAATCAAACTTATTAAGAAAAATCTAATACACAAATAAAGTTACTCAGGGATATTCTTACAATTTAATTTTATCGTTATATTTAAGCGAGAAAACTAAAATATTCGTTTCTAGTGCCGGAAAAATTAAAACATCGTTACTCCTCAGGAAAAAATGTTAGGATCATACTTATTTAGAATAATCTAATATACAAATAAATTTACTCAGGGATATTTCTACAATTTAATTTTAACGTGATATTTAAGCGAGAAATCTAAAATAATCTTTTCTAGTTCCAGAAAAATTATAACATCGTTACTCCTCAGGAAAAAATGCTAGAATCAAACTTATTAAGAATAATCTAATACACAAATAAAGTTACTCAGGGATATTCTTACAATTTAATTTTATCGTGATATTTATGTGAGAAAAGTAAAATATTCGTTTCTAGTTCCAGAAAAATTAAAACATCGTTACTTCTCAGCAAAAAATGCTAGAATCAAACTTATTAAACAAATCTATTATAAAAATAAAGTTACTCAGGTATAATCTTACAATTTAATTTTATCATGATATTTAAAAGAGAAAACTAAAATATTCGTTTATAGTTCCAGAAAAATAAAAATATTGTTACTCAGAAAAAAATGCTAGAATCAAACTTATTAAAAAAAACTAATAAACAAATAAAGTTACTCAGGGATAGTCGTACAATTTAATTTTATCGTGATATTTAAGCGAGAAAACTAAAATACTAGTTTCTAGTTCCAGAAAAATTAAAACATCGTTACTCCTCAATAAAAAATGCTAGAATCAAACTTATAAAGAAAAATCTAATACACAAATAAAGTTACTCATGGATATTCTTACAATTTAATTTTATCGTGATATTTAAGCGAGAAATCAAAAATATTCGTTACTAGCTCCAGAAAAATTAAAACATCATTACTCTTCAGGAAAAAATGCTAGAATCAAACTTATTAAGAATAATCTAATATACAAATAAAGTTACTCAGGGATATTCTCACAAATTAATTTTATCGTGATATTTATGTGAGAAAACTAAAATATTCGTTTCTAGTTCCAGTAAAATTAAAACATCGTTACTCAGGAAAAAATGCTAGAATCAAACTTATTAAGAATAATCTAATATACAAATAAAGTTACTCTGGGATATTCTTACAATTTAATTTTATCGTGATATTTAAGCGAGAAAACTAAAATATTCGTTTCTAGTTCCAGTAAATTAAAACATTGTTACTCCTCAGGAAAAAATGCTAGAATCAAACTTATTAAGAAAAATCTAATACACAAATAAAGTTACTCAGGGATATTCTTACAATTTAATTTTATCGTTATATTTAACCGAGAAAACTAAAATATTCGTTTCTAGTTCCGGAAAAATTAAAACATCGTTACTCCTCAGGAAAAAATGTTAGGATCATACTTATTTAGAATAATCTAATATACAAATAAATTTACTCAGGGATATTTCTACAATTTAATTTTAACGTGATATTTAAGCGAGAAATCTAAAATAATCTTTTCTAGTTCCAGAAAAATTATAACATCGTTACTCCTCAGGAAAAAATGCTAGAATCAAACTTATTAAGAATAATCTAATACACAAATAAAGTTACTCAGGGATATTCTTACAATTTAATTTTATCGTGATATTTATGTGAGAAAACTAAAATATTCGTTTCTAGTTCCAGAAAAATTAAAACATCGTTACTCCTCAGTAAAAATGCTAGAATCAAACTTATTAAAAAAAATCTAATATACAAATAAAGTTACTCTGGGATATTCTTACAATTTAATTTTATCGTGATATTTAAGCGAGAAATCTAAAATATTCGTGTCTAGTTCCAGAGAAATTAAAACATCGTTACTCCTCAGGAAAAAATGCTAGAATCAAACTTATTTAGAATAATCTAATATACAAATAAAGTTACTCAGGGATATTCTTACAATTTAATTTTATCGTGATATTTAAGCCAGAAAACTAAAATACTCGTTTCTTGTTACAGAAAAATTAAAACATCGTTACTCGTCAGGAAAAAATGTTAGGATGAAACTTATTTAGAAAACTCTAATATACAAATAAAGTTACTCAGGGATAATTTACAATTTAATTTTATCGTGATATTTAACCGAGAAATATAAAATAATCTTCTCTAGTTCTAGAAAAATTAAAACATCGTTACTCCTCAGGAAAAAATGCTAGAATCAAACTTATTAAACAAATCAATTATAAAAATAAAGTTACTCAGGGATATTCTTATAATTTAATTTTATCGTGATATTTAAGCGAGAAAACAAAAATACTCGTTTCTTGTTACAGAAAAATTAAAACATCGTTACTCCTCAGGAAAAAATGCTAGATTCAAACTTATTAAGAATAATCTAATATACAAATAAAGTTACTCAGGGATATTCTTACAATTGAATTTTAACGTTATATTTAAGCGATAAAACTAAAATTTTCGTTTCTAGCTCCAGAAAAATAATAACATTGTTACTCATCGGGAAAAAACGCTAGAATCAAACTTATTGAAAAAATCTATTATAAAAATAAAGTTTCTCTGGGATATTCTTACAATTTAATTTTATCGTTATATTTAAGCGAGAAAACTAAAATATTCGTTTCTAGTTCCAGAAAAATTAAAACATCGTTACTCCTCAGTAAAAAATGCTAGAATCAAACTTATTAAGAAAAATCTATTACGCAAATAAAGTTACTCATGGATATTCTTACAATTTAATTTTATCGTGATATTTAAGCGAGAAATCAAAAATATTCGTTACTAGCTCCAGAAAAATTAAAACATCGTTACTCTTCAGGAAAAATGCTAGAATCAAACTTATTAAGAATAATCTAATATACAAATAAAGTTACTCAGAGATATTCTCACAATTTAATTTTATCGTGATATTTATGTGAGAAAACAAAATATTCTTTTCTAGTTCCAGTAAAATTAAAACATCGTTACTCCTCAGGAAAAAATGCTAGAATCAAACTTATTTAGAATAATCTAATATACAAATAAAGTTACTCAGGGATATTCTTATAATTTAATTTTATCGTGATATTTAAGCGAGAAATCTAAAATATTCGTTTCTAGTTCCAAAAAAATTAAAACATCGTTACACCTCAGGAAAATATGCTAGAATCAAACTTATTAAGAAAAATCTAATATACAAATAAAGTTACTCAGGAATAATCTTAGAATTTAATTTTATCGTGATATTTAAGCGAGAAATCTAAAATATTCGTTTCTAGTTCCAGAAAAATTAAAACATCGTTACTCCTCAGGAAAAAATGCTAGAATCAAACTTATTTAGAATAATCTATTATACAAATAAAGTTACTCAGGGATATTCTTACAATTTAATTTTACCGTGATATTTAAGCCAGAAAACTAAAATACTTGTTTCTTGTTACAGAAAAATTAAAACATCGTTACTTCTCAGGAAAAAATGCTAGAATCAAACTTATTAAACAAATCTATTATAAAAATAAAGTTACTCAGGTATAATCTTACAATTTAATTTTATCATGATATTTAAAAGAGAAAACTAAAATATTCGTTTATAGTTCCAGAAAAATAAAAATATTGTTACTCAGAAAAAAATGCTAGAATCAAACTTATTAAAAAAAAACTAATAAACAAATAAAGTTACTCAGGGATAGTCGTACAATTTAATTTTATCGTGATATTTAAGCGAGAAAACTAAAATACTCGTTTCTAGTTCCAGAAAAATTAAAACATCGTTACTCCTCAATAAAAAATGCTAGAATCAAACTTATTAAACAAATCTATTATAAAAATAAAGTTACTCAGGTATAATCTTACAATTTAATTTTATCATGATATTTAAAAGAGAAAACTAAAATATTCGTTTATAGTTCCAGAAAAATAAAAATATTGTTACTCAGAAAAAAATGCTAGAATCAAACTTATTAAAAAAAAACTAATAAACAAATAAAGTTACTCAGGGATAGTCGTACAATTTAATTTTATCGTGATATTTAAGCGAGAAATCAAAAATATTCGTTACTAGCTCCAGAAAAATTAAAACATCATTACTCTTCAGGAAAAAATGCTAGAATCAAACTTATTAAGAATAATCTAATATACAAATAAAGTTACTCAGGGATATTCTCACAAATTAATTTTATCGTGATATTTATGTGAGAAAACTAAAATATTCGTTTCTAGTTCCAGTAAAATTAAAACATCGTTACTCCTCAGGAAAAAATGCTAGAATCAAACTTATTAAGAATAATCTAATATACAAATAAAGTTACTCTGGGATATTCTTACAATTTAATTTTATCGTGAAATTTAAGCGAGAAATCAAAAATATTCGTTACTAGCTCCAGAAAAATTAAAACATCGTTACTCCTCAGGAAAAAATGCTAGAATCAAACTTATTAAAAAAAATCTAATATACAAATAAAGTTACTCTTTGATATTCTTACAAATTAATTTTATCGTGATATTTAAGCGAGAAATTTAAAATATTCGTTTCTAGTTCCAGAAAAATTAAAACATCGTTACTCCTCAGGAAAAAATGTTTGGATCAAACTTATTTAGAGAACTCTAATATACAAATAAAGTTACTCAGGGATATTCTTACAATTTAATTTTATTGTGATATTTAAGCGAGAAATCTAAAATAATCTTTTCTAGTTCCAAAAAAATTAAAACATCGATACTCCTCACGAAAAAATTCTAGAATCAAACTTAGTAAACAAATCTATTATAAAAATAAAGTTACTCAGGGATAATCTTACAATTTAATATTATCGTGATATTTAAGCGAGAAAACTAAAATATTCGTTGCTTGTTACAGAAAAATTAAAACATCGTTACTCCTCAGGAAAAAATGCTAGAATCAAACTTATTAAAAAAAATCTAATATACAAATAAAATTACTCTGGGATAGTCTTACATTTTAATTTTATCGTTATATTTAAGCGAGAAAACTAAAATATTCTTCTCTAGTTCCAGAAAAATTAAAACATCGTTACTCCTCAGGAAAAAATGCTAGAATAAAACTTATTAAGAATAATCTAATATACAAATAAAGTTACTCGGGGATATTCTTACAATTTAATTTTATCGTGATATTTAAGCGAGAAAACTAAAATACTCGTTTCTTGTTACAGAAAAATTAAAACATCGTTACTCCTCAGGAAAAAATGTTAGGATCAAACTTATTTAGAAAACTCTAATATACAAATAAAGTTACTCAGGGATATTCTTACAATTAAATTTTATCGTGATATTTAAGCGAGAAATCTAAAATAATCTTTTCTCTTTCCAGAAAAATTAAAACATCGTTACTCCTCAGGAAAAAATTCTAGAATCAAACTTATTAAAAAAACTCTAATAAACAAATAAAGTTACTCAGGCATATTCTTACAATTTAATTTTATCGTGATATTTAAGCGAGAAATCTAAAATAATCGTTACTAGCTCCAGAAAAATTAAAACATCGTTACTCATCAGGAAAAAATGCTAGAATCAAACTTATTAAAAAAATCTAATATACAAATAAAGTTACTCTGGGATATTCTTACAATTTAATTTTATCGTGATATTTAAGCGAGAAAACTAAAATACTCGTTTCTTGTTACAGAAAAATTAAAACATCGTTACTCCACAGGAAAAAATGTTAGGATCAAACTTATTTAGAATAATCTAATATACAAATAAAGTTACTCAGGGATATTCTTACAATTTAATTTTAACGTGATATTTAAGCGAGAAATCTAAAATAATCTTTTCTAGTTCCAGAAAAATTAAAACATCGTTACTCCTCAGGAAAAAATGCTAGAATCAAACTTATTAAAAAAATCTAATACACAAATAAAGTTACTCAGGGATATTCTTACAATTTAATTTTATCGTTATATTTAAGCGAGAAAATTAAATATTCGTTTCTAGTTCCAAAAAAATTAAAACATCGTTACTCCTCAGGAAAAAATGCTAGAATCAAACTTATTAAGAAAAATTTAATATACAAATAAAGTTATTCCGGGATATTCTTACAATATAATTTTATCGTGATATTTAAGCGAGAAATCTAAAATATTCGTTTCTAGTTCCAGAAAAATTAAAACATCGTTACTCCTCAAGAAAAAATGTTAGGATCAAACTTATTTAGAAAACTCTAATATACAAATAAAGTTACTCAGGGATATTCTTACAATTTAATTTTATCGTGATATTTAAGCGAGATATCTAAAATAAACTTTTCTAGTTCAAGAAAAATTAAAACATCGTTACTCCTCAGGAAAAAATTCTAGAATCAAACTAATTAAAAAAAATCTAATAAACAAATAAAGTTACTCAGGGATATTCTTACAATTTAATTTTATTGTGATATTTAAGCGAGAAATCTAAAATATTCGTTATTAGCTCCAGAAAAATTAAAACATCGTTACTCCTCAGGAAAAAAATGCTAGAATCAAACTTATAAAGAATAATCTAATATACAACTAAAGTTACTCAGGGATATTCTTACAATTTAATTTTATCGTGATATTTAAGCGAGAAATCTAAAATAATCTTTTCTAGTTCCAGAAAAATTAAACCATCGTTACTCCTCAGGAAAAAATGCTAGAATAAAACTTATTAAGAATAATCTAATATACAAATAAAGTTACTCAGGGATATTCTTACAATTTAATTTTAACGTTATATTTAAGCGATAAAACTAAAATTTTCGTTTCTAGCTCCAGAAAAATAATAACATTGTTACTCTTCAGGAAAAAAATGCTAGAATCATACTTATTGAAAAAATCTATTATAAAAATAAAGTTACTCTGGGATATTCTTACAATTTAATTTTATCGTTATATTTAAGCGAGAAAATTAAAATATTCGTTTCTAGTTCCAGAAAAATTAAAACATCGTTACTCCTCAGGAAAAAATGCTAGAATTAAACTTATTTAGAATAATCTAATATACAAATAAAGTTACTCAGGGATATTATTACAATTTAATTTTGTCGTGATATTTAAGCCAGAAAACTAAAATACTCGTTTCTTGTTACAGAAAAATTAAAACATCGTTACTCCTCAGGAAAAAATGTTAGGATCAAACTTATTTAGAAAACTCTAATATACAAATAAAGTTACTCAGGGATATTCTTACAATTTAATTTTATCGTGATATTTAAGCGAGAAATCTAAAATAATCTTTTCTAGTTCCAGAAAAATTAAAACATCGTTACTCCTCAGGAAAAAATTCTAGAATCAAACTTATTAAAAAAACTCTAATAAACAAATAAAGTTACTCAGGGATATTCTTACAATTTAATTTTATCGTGATATTTAAGCGAGAAATCTAAAATATTCGTTACTAGCTCCAGAAAAATTAAAACATCGTTACTCCTCAGGAAAAAATGCTAGAATCAAACTTATTAAGAATAATCTAATATACAAATAAAGTTACTCCGGGATATTCTTACAATTTAATTTTATCGTGATATTTAAGCGAGAAAACTAAAATATTCGTTTCTAGTTCCAGAAAAATTAAAACATCGTTACTCCTCAGTAAAAAATGCTAGAATCAAACTTATTAAAAAAACCTAATATACAAATAAAGTTACTCTGGTATATTCTTACAATTTAATTTTATCGTTATATTTAAGCGAGAAAACTAAAATATTCGTTTCTAGTTCCAAAAAAATTAAAACATCGTTACTCCTCAGGAAAAAATGCTAGAATCAAACTTATTAAGAAAAATTTAATATACAAATAAAGTTACTCCGGGATATTCTTACAATATAATTTTATCGTGATATTTAAGCGAGAAATCTAAAATATTCGTTTCTAGTTCCAGAAAAATTAAAACATCGTTACTCCTCAGGAAAAAATGCTAGAATCAAACTTATTAAGAATAATCTAATATACAAATAAAGTTACTCAGGGATATTCTTACAATTTAATTTTATCGTGATATTTAAGCCAGAAAACTAAAATACTCGTTTCTTGTTACAGAAAAATTAAAACATCGTTACTCCACAGGAAAAAATGTTAGGATCAAACTTATTTAGAATAATCTAATATACAAATAAAGTTACTCAGGGATATTCTTACAATTTAATTTTAACGTGATATTTAAGCGAGAAATCTAAAATAATCTTTTCTAGTTCCAGAAAAATTAAAACATCGTTACTCCTCAGGAAAAAATGCTAGAATCAAACTTATTAAAAAAACCTAATATACAAATAAAGTTACTCTGGTATATTCTTACAATTTAATTTTATCGTTATATTTAAGCGAGAAAACTAAAATATTCGTTTCTAGTTCCAAAAAAATTAAAACATCGTTACTCCTCAGGAAAAAATGCTAGAATCAAACTTATTAAGAAAAATTTAATATACAAATAAAGTTACTCCGGGATATTCTTACAATATAATTTTATCGTGATATTTAAGCGAGAAATCTAAAATATTCGTTTCTAGTTCCAGAAAAATTAAAACATCGTTACTCCTCAGGAAAAAATGCTAGAATCAAACTTATTAAGAATAATCTAATATACAAATAAAGTTACTCAGGGATATTCTTACAATTTAATTTTATCGTGATATTTAAGCCAGAAAACTAAAATACTCGTTTCTTGTTACAGAAAAATTAAAACATTGTTACTCCTCAAGAAAAAATGTTAGGATCAAACTTATTTAGAAAACTCTAATATACAAATAAAGTTACTCAGGGATATTCTTACAATTTAATTTTATCGTGATATTTAAGCGAGATATCTAAAATAAACTTTTCTAGTTCAAGAAAAATTAAAACATCGTTACTCCTCAGGAAAAAATTGTAGAATCAAACTAATTAAAAAAAATCTAATAAACAAATAAAGTTACTCAGGGATATTCTTACAATTTAATTTTATTGTGATATTTAAGCGAGAAATCTAAAATATTCGTTACTAGCTCCAGAAAAATTAAAACATCGTTACTCCTCAGGAAAAAAATGCTAGAATCAAACTTATTAAGAATAATCTAATATACAAATAAAGTTACTCAGGGATATTCTTACAATTTAATTTTATCGTGAAATTTAAGCGAGAAAACTAAAATACTCGTTTCTTGTTACAGAAAAATGAAAACATCGTTACTCCTCAGGAAAAAATGTTAGGATCAAACTTATTTAGAAAACTCTAATATACAAATAAAGTTACTCAGGGATACTCTTACAATTTAATTTTATAGTGATATTTAAGCGAGAAATCTAAAATAATCTTTTCTAGTTCCAGAAAAATTAAACCATCGTTACTCCTCAGGAAAAAATGCTAGAATAAAACTTATTAAAAATAATCTAATATACAAATAAAGTTACTCAGGGATATTCTTACAATTGAATTTTAACGTTATATTTAAGCGATAAAACTAAAATTTTCGTTTCTAGCTCCAGAAAAATAATAACATTGTTACTCTTCAGGAAAAAAATGCTAGAATCAAACTTATTAAAAAAATCTAATATACAAATAAAGTTACTCAGGGATATTCTTACAATTTAATTTTATCGTTATATTTAAGCGAGAAAACTAAAATATTCGTTTCTAGTTCCAGAAAAATTAAAACATCGTTACTCCTCACGAAAAAATGCTTGATTCAAACATATTAAGAAAAATTTAATATACAAATAAAGTTACTCAGGGATATTCTTACAATTTAATTTTATCGTGATATTTAAGCGAGAAAGCTAAAATATTCGTTTCTAGTTCCAGAAAAATTAAAACATCGTTACTCCTCAGGAAAAAATGCTAGAATCAAACTTATTTAGAATAATCTAATATACAAATAAAGTTACTCAGGGATATTCTTACAATTTAATTTTATCGTGATATTTAAGCCAGAAAACTAAAATACTCGTTTCTTGTTACAGAAAAATTAAAACATCGTTATTCCTCAGGAAAAAATGCTAGAATCAAACTTATTAAAAAAATCTAATATACAAATAAAGTTACTCAGGGATATTCTTACAATTTAATTTTATCGTTATATTTAAGCGAGAAAACTAAAATATTCGTTTCTAGTTCCAGAAAAATTAAAACATCGTTACTCCTCAGGCTAAAATGCTAGAATCAAACTTATTAAAAATAATCTAATATACAAATAAAGTTACTCAGGGATATTCTTACAATTTAATTTTATCGTGATATTTAAGCCAGAAAACTAAAATACTCGTTTCTAGTTCCAGAAAAATTAAAACGTCGTTACTCCTCAGTAAAAAATGCTAGAATCAAACTTATTAAAAAAAATCTAATACACAAATAAAATTACTCATGGATATTCTTACAATTTAATTTTATCGTGATATTTAAGCGAGAAATCAAAAATATTCGTTACTAGCTCCAGAAAAATTAAAACATCGTTACTCTTCAGGAAAAAATGCTAGAATCAAACTTATTAAGAATAATCTAATATACAAATAAAGTTACTCAGGGATATTCTCACAATTTAATTTTATCGTGATATTTATGTGAGAAAACTAAAATATTCGTTTCTAGTTCCAGTAAAATTAAAACATCGTTACTCCTCAGGAAAAAATGCTAGAATCAAACTTATTAAGAATAATCTAATATACAAATAAAGTTACTCTGGGATATTCTTACAATTTAATTTTATCGTTATATTTAAGCGAGAAAACTAAAATATTCGTTTCTAGTTCCAGAAAAATTAAAACATCGTTACTCCTCAGGAAAATATGCTAGAATCAAACTTATTAAGGTAAACCTAATATACAAATAAAGTTACTCAGGGATATTCTTACAATTCAATTTTATCCTGATATTTAAGCGAGAAATCTAAAATATTCGTTACTAGCTCCAGAAAAATTAAAACATCGTTACTCCTCATGAACAAATGCTAGAATCAAACTTATTAACAATAATCTAATATACAAATAAAGTTACTCCGAGATATTCTTACAATTTAATTTTATCGTGATATTTAAGCGAGAAAACTAAAATACTCGTTGCTTGTTACAGAAAAATTAAAACATCGTTACTCCTCAGGAAAAAATGTTAGGATCAAACTTATTTAGAATAATCTAATATACAAATAAAGTTACTCAGGGATATTCTTACAATTTAATTTTAACGTGATATTTAAGCGAGAAATCTAAAATATTCGTTACTAGCTCCAGAAAAATTAAAACATCGTTACTCCTCAGGATCAAATGCTAGAATCAAACTTATTAAAAAAATCTAATATACAAATATAGTTACTCAGGGATATTCTTACAATTTAATTTTATCGTTATATTTAAGCGAGAAAACTAAAATATTCGTTTCTAGTTCCAGAAAAATTAAAACATCGTTACTTCTCATGAAAAAATGCTAGAATCAAACTTATTAAGAATAATCTAATATACAAATAAAGTTACTCCGAGATATTCTTACAATTTAATTTTATCGTGATATTTAAGCGAGAAAACTAAAATACTCGTTGCTTGTTACAGAAAAATTAAAACATCGTTACTCCTCAGGAAAAAATGTTAAAATCAAACTTATTTAGAATAATCTAATATACAAATAAAGTTACTCAGGGATATTCTTACAATTTAATTTTAACGTGATATTTAAGCGAAAAATCTAAAATAATCTTTTCTAGTTCTAGAAAAATTAAAACATCGTTACTCCTCAGGAAAAAATGCTAGAATCAAACTTATTTAGAATAATCTAATATACAAATAAAGTTACTCAGGGATATTCTTACAATTTAATTTTATCGTTATATTTAAGCCAGAAAACTAAAATACTCGTTTCTTGTTACAGAAAAATTAAAACATCGTTACTTCTCAGGAAAAAATGCTAGAATCAAACTTATTAAACAAATCTATTATTAAAATAAAGTTACTCAGGTATAATCATACAATTTAATTTTATCGTGATATTTAAGCGAGAAAACTAAAATATTCGTTTATAGTTCCAGAAAAATAAAAATATTGTTACTCAGAAAAAAATGCTAGAATCAAACTTATTAAAAAAAATCTAATAAACGAATAAAGTTACTCAGGGATAGTCGTACAATTTAATTTTATCGTGATATTTAAGCGAGAAATCAAAAATATTCGTTACTAGCTCCAGAAAAATTAAAACATCGTTACTCTTCAGGAAAAAATGCTAGAATCAAACTTATTAAGAATAATCTAATATACAAATAAAGTTACTCAGGGATATTCTCACAATTTAATTTTATCGTGATATTTATGTGAGAAAACTAAAATATTCGTTTCTAGTTCCAGTAAAATTAAAACATCGTTACTCCTCAGGAAAAAATGCTAGAATCAAACTTATTAAGAATAAACTAATATACAAATAAAGTTACTCTGGGATATTCTTACAATTTAATTTTATCGTTATATTTAAGCGAGAAAACTAAAATATTCGTTACTAGCTCCAGAAAAATTAAAACATCGTTACTCCTCAGGAAAAAATGCTAGAATCAAACTTATTAAGAATAATCTAATATACAAATAAAGTTACTCCGAGATATTCTTGCTTGTTACAGAAAAATTAAAACATCGTTACTCCTCAGGAAAAAATGCTAGAATCAAACTTATTAAAAAAATCTAATATACAAATAAAATTACTCTGGGATAGTCTTACAATTTAATTTTATCGTTATATTTAAGCGAGAAAACTAAAATATTCTTCTCTAGTTCCAGAAAAATTAAAACATCGTTACTCCTCAGGAAAAAATTCTAGAATCAAACATATTCAAAAAACTCTAATAAACAAATAAAGTTACTCAGGGATATTCTTACAATTTAATTTTATCGTGATATTTAAGCGAGAAATCTAAAATATTCGTTACTAGCTCCAGAAAAATTAAAACATCGTTACTCCTCAGGAAAAAATGCTAGAATCAAACTTATTTAGAATAATCTAATATACAAATAAAGTTACTCCGGGATATTCTTACAATTTAATTTTATCGTGATATTTAAGCGAGAAAACTAAAATACTCGTTTCTTGTTACAGAAAAATTAAAACATCGTTACCCCTCAGGAAAAAATGTTAGGATCAAACTTATTTAGAATAATCTAATATACAAATAAAGTTACTCAGGGATATTCTTACAATTTAATTTTAACGTGATATTTAAGCGAGAAATCTAAAATAATCTTTTCTAGTTCCAGAAAAATTAAAACATCGTTACTCCTCAGGAAAAAATGCTAAAATCAAACTTATTAAAAAAATCTAATACACAAATAAAGATACTCTGGGATATTCTTACAATTTAATTTTATCGTTATATTTAAGCGAGAAAACTAAAATATTCGTTTCTAGTTCCAAAAAAATTAAAACATCGTTACTCCTCAGGAAAAAATGCTAGAATCAAACTTATTAAGAAAAATTTAATATACAAATAAAGTTACTCAGGGATATTCTTACAATTTAATTTTATCGTTATATTTAAGCGAGAAAACTAAAATTTTCGTTTCTAGCTCCAGAAAAATAATAACATTGTTACTCTTCAGGAAAAAAATGCTAGAATCAAACTTATTGAAAAAATCTATTACAAAAATAAAGTTACTCTGGGATATTCTTACAATTTAATTTTATCGATATATTTAAGCGAGAAAACTAAAATATTCGTTTCTAGTTCCAGAAAAATTAAAACATCGTTACTCCTCAGTAAAAAATGCTAGAATCAAACTTATTAAGAAAAATCTAATACACAAATAAAGTTACTCAGGGATATTTTACAATTTAATTTTATCGTGATATTTAAGCGAGAAATCTAAAATATTCGTTACTAGCTCCAGAAAAATTAAAACATCGTTACTCTTCAGGAAAAAATGCTAGAATCAAACTTATTAAGAATAATCTAATATACAAATAAAGTTACTCAGGGCTATTCTTACAATTTAATTTTATCGTGATATTTATGTGAGAAAACTAAAATATTCGTTTCTAGTTCCAGTAAAATTAAAACATCGTTACTCCTCAGGAAAAAATGCTAGAATCAAACTTATTAAAAAAATCTAATATACAAATAAAGTTACTCAGGGATATTCTTACAATTTAATTTTATCGTTATATTTAAGCGAGAAAACTAAAATATTCGTTTCTAGTTCCAGACAAATTAAAATATCGTTACTCCTCAGGAAAAAATGCTAGATTCAAACTTATTAAGAAAAATTTAATATACAAATAAAGTTACTCAGGGATATTCTTACAATTTAATTTTATCGTGATATTTAAGCGAGAAAGCTAAAATATTCGTTACTAGCTCCAGAAAAATTAAAACATCGTTACTCTACAGGAAAAAATGCTAGAATCAAACTTATTAAGAATAATCTAATATACAAATAAAGTTACTCAGGGATATTCTTACAATTTAATTTTATCGTGATATTTAAGCCAGTAAACTAAAATACTCGTTTCTTGTTACAGAAAAATTAAAACATCGTTACTTCACAGGAAAAAATGCTAGATTCAAACTTATTAAACAAATCTATTATAAAAATAAAGTTACTCAGGGATAATCTTACAATTTAATTTTATCGTGATATTTAAGCGAGAAAACTAAAATATTCGTTTATAGTTCCAGAAAAATAAAAATATTGTTACTCCTCCGAAACAAATGCTAGAATCAAAAGTATTAAAAAAAATCTAATAAACAAATAAAGTTACTCAGGGATATTCTTACAATTTAATTTTATCGTGATATTTAAGCGAGAAATCAAAAATATTCGTTACTAGCTCCAGAAAAATTAAAACATCGTTACTCTTCAGGAAAAAATGCTAGAATCAAACTTATTAAGAATAATCTAATATACAAATAAAGTTACTCAGGGATATTCTCACAATTTAATTTTATCGTGATATTTATGTGAGAAAACTAAAATATTCGTTTCTAGTTCCAGTAAATTTAAAACATCGTTACTCCTCAGGAAAAAATGCTAGAATCAAACTTATTAAGAATAATCTAATATACAAATAAAGTTACTCTGGGATATTCTTACAATTTAATTTTATCGTTATATTTAAGCGAGAAAACTAAAATATTCGTTTCTAGTTCCAGAAAAATTAAAACATCGTTACTCCTCAGGAAAATATGCTAGAATCAAACTTATTAAGGTAATCCTAATATACAAATAAAGTTACTCAGGGATATTCTTACAATTCAATTTTATCCTGATATTTAAGCGAGAAATCTAAAATATTCGTTACTAGCTCCAGAAAAATTAAAACATCGTTACTCCTCATGAAAAAATGCTAGAATCAAACTTATTAAGAATAATCTAATATACAAATAAAGTTACTCCGAGATATTCTTACTATTTAATTTTATCGTGATATTTAAGCGAGAAAACTAAAATACTCGTTCCTTGTTACAGAAAAATTAAAACATCGTTACTCCTCAGGAAAAAATGTTAGGATCAAACTTATTTAGAATATTCTAATATACAAATAAAGTTACTCAGTGATATTCTTACAATTTAATTTTAACGTGATATTTAAGCGAGAAATCTAAAATATTCGTTACTAGCTCCAGAAAAATTAAAACATCGTTACTCCTCAGGAAAAAATGCTAGAATCAAACTTATTAAAAATAATCTAATATACAAATAAAGTTACTCCGGGATATTCTTACAATTTAATTTTATCGTGATATTTAAGCGAGAAATCTAAAATATTCGTTTCTAGTTCCAGAAAAATTAAAACATCGTTACTCCTCAGGAAAAAATGCTAGAATCAAACTTATTTAGAATAATCTTATATACAAATAAAGTTACTCCGAGATATTCTTACAATTTAATTTTATCGTGATATTTAAGCGAGAAAACTAAAAAACTCGTTGCTTGTTACAGAAAAATTAAAACATCGTTACTCCTCAGGAAAAAATGTTTGGATCAAACTTATTTAGAAAACTCTAATATACAAATAAAGTTACTCAGGGATATTCTTACAATTTAATTTTATCGTGATATTTAAGCGAGAAATCTAAAATAATCTTTTCTAGTTCCAGAAAAATTAAAACATCGTTACTCCTCACGAAAAAATTCTAGAATCAAACTAATTAAACAAATCTATTATAAAAAAAAGTTACTCAGGGATAATCTTACAATTTAATTTTATCGTGATATTTAAGCGAGAAAACTAAAATATTCGTTTATAGTTCCAGAAAAATAAAAATATTGTTTCTCCTCAGAAAAAAATGCTAGAATCAAACTTATTAAAAAAAATCTAATAAACAAATAAAGTTACTCAGGGATAGTCTTACAATTTAATTTTATCGTGATATTTAAGCGAGAAATCTAAAATATTCGTTACTAGCTCCAGAAAAATTTAAACATCGTTACTCCTCAGGAAAAAATGCTAGAATCAAACTTATTAAAATAATCTAATATACAAATAAAGTTACTCCGGGATATTCTTACAATTTAATTTTATCGTGATATTTAAGCGAGAAATCTAAAATATTCGTTTCTAGTTCCAGAAAAATTAAAACATCGTTAATCCTCAGGAAAAAATGCTAGAATCAAACTTATTTAGAATAATATAATTTACAAATAAAGTTACTCAGGGATATTCTTACAATTTAATTTTATCGTGATATTTAAGCGAGAAATCTAAAATATTCGTTACTAGCTCCAGAAAAATTAAAACATCGTTACTCCTCAGTAAAAAATTCTAGAATCAAACTTATTAAAAAAAATCTAATACACAAATAAAGTTACTCAGGGATATTCTTACAATTTAATTTTATCGTGATATTTAAGCGAGAATTCTAAAATATTCGTTACTAGCTCCAGAAAAATTAAAACATCGTTACTCTTCAGGAACAAATGCTAAAATCAAACTTATTAAGAATAATCTAATATACAAATAAAGTTACTCAGGGCTAGTCTTACAATTTAATTTTATCGTGATATTTATGTGAGAAAACTAAAATATTCGTTTCTAGTTCCAGTAAATTAAAACATCGTTACTCCTCAGGAAAAAATGCTAGAATCAAACTTATTAAAAAAATCTAATATACAAATAAAGTTACTCAGGTCTATTCTTACAATTTAATTTTATCGTTATATTTAAGCGAGAAAACTAAAATATTCGTTTCTAATTACAGAATAATAAAAACCTCATTACTCCTCAGGAAAAAATGCTAGAATCAAACTTATTTAGAATAAACTAATATACAAATAAAGTTACTCAGGGATATTCTTACAATATAATTTTATCGTGATATTTAAGCCAGAAAACTAAAATACTCGTTTCTTGTTACAGAAAAATTAAAACATCGTTACTCCTCAGGGAAAAATGTTAGGATCATACTTATTTAGAATAATCTAATATACAAATAAAGTTACTCAGTGATATTCTTACAATTTAATTTTAACGTGATATTTAAGCGAGAAATCTAAAATAATCTTTTCTAATTCAAGAAAAATTAAAACATCGTTACTCCTCAGGAAAAAATGCTAGAATCAAACTTATTCAGAATAATCTAATATACAAATAAAGTTACTCAGGGATATTCTTACAATTTAGTTTTATCGTGATATTAATGTGAGAAAACTAAAATATTCGTTTCTAGTTCCAGTAAAATTAAAACATCGTTACTCCTCAGGAAAAAATGCTAGAATCAAACTTATTTAGAATAATCTAATATACAAATAAAGTTACTCAGGGATATTCTTACAATTTAATTTTATCGTGATATTTAAGCGAGAAATCTAAAATAATCTTTTCTAGTTCTAGAAAAATTAAAACATCGTTACTCCTCAGGAAAAAATTCTAGAATCAAACTTATTAAAAAAAATCTAATAAACAAATAAAGTTACTCAGGGATATTCTTACAATTTAATTTTATCGTAATATTTAAGCGAGAAATCTAAAATATTCGTTACTAGCTCCAGAGAAATTAAAACATCGTTACTCCTCAGGAAAAAATGCTAGAATCAAACTTATTTAGAATAATCTAATATACAAATAAAGTTACTTAGGGATATTCTTACAATTTAATTTTAACGTGATATTTAAGCGAGAAATCTAAAATAATCTTTTCTAGTTCCAGAAAAATTAAAACATCGTTACTCCTCAGGAAAAAATGCTAGAATCAAACTTATTAAAAAAATCTAATATACAAATAAAGTTACTCAGGGATATTCTTACAACTTAATTTTATCGTGATATTTATGTGAGAAAACTAAAATATTCGTTTCTAGTTCCAGTAAAATTAAAACATCGTTACTCCTCAGGAAAAAATGCTAGAATCAAACTTATTAAAATAATCTAATATACAAATAAAGTTACTCTGGGATATTCTTACAATTTAATTTTATCGTTATATTTAAGCGAGAAAACTAAAATATTCGTTTCTAGTTCCAGAGAAATTAAAACATCGTTACTCCTCAGTAAAAAATGCTAGAATCAAACTTATTAAGAAAAATCTATTACACAAATAAAGTTACTCATGCATATTCTTACAATTTAATTTTATCGTGATATTTAAGCGAGAAATCAAAAATATTCGTTACTAGCTCCAGAAAAATTAAAACATCGTTACCCTTCAGGAAAAAATGCTAGAATCAAACTTATTAAGAATAATCTAATATACAAATAAAGTTACTCAGGGATATTCTCACAATTCAATTTTATCGTGATATTTATGTGAGAAAACTAAAATATTCGTTTCTAGTTCCAGTAAAATTAAAACATCGTTACTCCTCAGGAAAAAATGCTAGAATCAAACTTATTTAGAATAATCTAATATACAAATAAAGTTACTCAGGGATATTCTTAGAATTTAATTTTATCGTGATATTTAAGCGAGAAATCTAAAATATTCGTTACTAGCTCCAGAAAAATTTAAACATCGTTACTCCTCAGGAAAAAATGCTAGAATCAAACTTATTAAAATAATCTAATATACAAATAAAGTTACTCCGGGATATTCTTACAATTTAATTTTATCGTGATATTTAAGCGAGAAATCTAAAATATTCGTTTCTAGTTCCAGAAAAATTAAAACATCGTTAATCCTCAGGAAAGAATGCTAGAATCAAACTTATTTAGAATAATATAATATACAAATAAAGTTACTCAGGGATATTCTTACAATTTAATTTTATCGTGATATTTAAGCGAGAAATCTAAAATATTCGTTACTAGCTCCAGAAAAATTAAAACATCGTTACTCCTCAGTAAAAAATTCTAGAATCAAACTTATTAAAAAAAATCTAATACACAAATAAAGTTACTCAGGGATATTCTTACAATTTAATTTTATCGTGATATTTAAGCGAGAATTCTAAAATATTCGTTACTAGCTCCAGAAAAATTAAAACATCGTTACTCTTCAGGAACAAATGCTAAAATCAAACTTATTAAGAATAATCTAATATACAAATAAAGTTACTCAGGGCTAGTCTTACAATTTAATTTTATCGTGATATTTATGTGAGAAAACTAAAATATTCGTTTCTAGTTCCAGTAAATTAAAACATCGTTACTCCTCAGGAAAAAATGCTAGAATCAAACTTATTAAAAAAATCTAATATACAAATAAAGTTACTCAGGTCTATTCTTACAATTTAATTTTATCGTTATATTTAAGCGAGAAAACTAAAATATTCGTTTCTAATTACAGAATAATAAAAACCTCATTACTCCTCAGGAAAAAATGCTAGAATCAAACTTATTTAGAATAAACTAATATACAAATAAAGTTACTCAGGGATATTCTTACAATATAATTTTATCGTGATATTTAAGCCAGAAAACTAAAATACTCGTTTCTTGTTACAGAAAAATTAAAACATCGTTACTCCTCAGGGAAAAATGTTAGGATCATACTTATTTAGAATAATCTAATATACAAATAAAGTTACTCAGTGATATTCTTACAATTTAATTTTAACGTGATATTTAAGCGAGAAATCTAAAATAATCTTTTCTAATTCAAGAAAAATTAAAACATCGTTACTCCTCAGGAAAAAATGCTAGAATCAAACTTATTCAGAATAATCTAATATACAAATAAAGTTACTCAGGGATATTCTTACAATTTAATTTTATCGTGATATTAATGTGAGAAAACTAAAATATTCGTTTCTAGTTCCAGTAAAATTAAAACATCGTTACTCCTCAGGAAAAAATGCTAGAATCAAACTTATTTAGAATAATCTAATATACAAATAAAGTTACTCAGGGATATTCTTACAATTTAATTTTATCGTGATATTTAAGCGAGAAATCTAAAATAATCTTTTCTAGTTCTAGAAAAATTAAAACATCGTTACTCCTCAGGAAAAAATTCTAGAATCAAACTTATTAAAAAAAATCTAATAAACAAATAAAGTTACTCAGGGATATTCTTACAATTTAATTTTATCGTGATATTTAAGCGAGAAATCTAAAATAATCTTTTCTAGTTCCAGAAAAATTAAAACATCGTTACTCCTCAGGAAAAAATGCTAGAATCAAACTTATTAAAAAAATCTAATATACAAATAAAGTTACTCAGGGATATTCTTACAATTTAATTTTATCGTGATATTTATGTGAGAAAACTAAAATATTCGTTTCTAGTTCCAGTAAAATTAAAACATCGTTACTCCTCAGGAAAAAAAAGCTAGAATCAAACTTATTTAGAATAATCTAATATACAAATAAAGTTACTCAGGGATATTCTTACAATTTAATTTCATCGTGATGTTTAAGCCAGAAAACTAAAATACTCGTTTCTTGTTACAGAAAAATTAAAACATCGTTACTCCTCAGGAAAAAATGTTAGGATCAAACTTATTTAGAAAACTCTAATATACAAATAAAGTTACTCAGGGATATTCTAACAATTTAATATTATCGTGATATTTAAGCGAGAAATCTAAAATATTCGTTTCTGGTTCCAGAAAAATTAAAACATCGTTACTCCTCAGGAAAAAATGCTAGAATCAAACTTATTTAGAATAATCTAATATACAAATAAAGTTACTCAGGGATATTCTTACAATTTAATTTTATCGTGATATTTAAGCCAGAAAACTAAAATACTCGCATCTTGTTACAGAAAAATTAAAACATCGTTACTTCGCAGGAAAAAATGCTAGAATCAAACTTATTAAACAAATCAATTATAAAAATAAAGTTACTCAGGGATAATCTTACAATTTAATTTTATCGTGATATTTAAGCGAGAAAACTAAAATATTCGTTTATAGTTCCAGAAAAATAAAAATATTGTTACTCAGAAAAAAATGCTAGAATCAAACTTATTAAAAAAATCTAATAAACAAATAAAGTTACTCAGGGATATTCTTACAATTTAATTTTATCGTGATATTTAAGCGAGAAATCTAAAATATTCGTTACTAGCTCCAGAAAAATTAAAACATCGTTACTCCTCAGGAAAAAATGCTAGAATCAAACTTATTAAGAATAATCTAATATACAAATAAAGTTACTCCGGGATATTCTTACAATTTAATTTTATCGTGATATTTAAGCGAGAAAACAAAAATACTCGTTTCTTGTTACAGAAAAATTAAAACATCGTTACTCCTCAGGAAAAAATGTTAGGATCAAACTTATTTAGAAAACTCTAATATACAAATAAAGTTACTCAGGGATATTCTTACAATTTAATTTTATCGTGATATTTAAGCGAGAAATCTAAAATAATCTTTTCTAGTTCCAGAAAACTCCTCAGTAAAAAATGCTAGAATAAAACTTATTAAGAATAATCTAATATACAAATAAAGTACTCAGGGATATTCTTACAATTCAAGTTTAACGTTATATTTAAGCGATAAAACTAAAATTTTCGTTTCTAGCTCCAGAAAAATAATATAATTGTTACTCCTCAGGAAAAAATGCTAGAATCAAACTTATTGAAAAAATCTATTATAAAAATAAAGTTACTCTGGGATATTCTTACAATTTAATTTTATCGTTATATTTAAGCGAGAAAACTAAAATATTCGTTTCTAGTTCCAGAGAAATTAAAACATCGTTACTCCTCAGTAAAAAATGCTAGAATCAAACTTATTAAGAAAAATCTATTACACAAATAAAGTTACTCATGCATATTCTTACAATTTAATTTTATCGTGATATTTAAGCGAGAAATCAAAAATATTCGTTACTAGCTCCAGAAAAATTAAAACATCGTTACCCTTCAGGAAAAAATGCTAGAATCAAACTTATTAAGAATAATCTAATATACAAATAAAGTTACTCAGGGATATTCTCACAATTCAATTTTATCGTGATATTTAAGCGAGAAAACTAAAATATTCGTTTCTAGTTCCAGTAAAATTAAAACATCGTTACTCCTCAGGAAAAAATGCTAGAATCAAACTTATTTAGAATAATCTAATATACAAATAAAGTTACTCAGGGATATTCTTAGAATTTAATTTTATCGTGATATTTAAGCGAGAAATCTAAAATATTCGTTTCTAGTTCCAGAAAAATTTAAACATCGTTACTCCTCAGGAAAATATGCTAGAATCAAACTTATTAAGAAAAATCTAATATACAAATAAAGTTACTCAGGGATAATCTTACAATTTAATTTTATCGTGATATTTAAGCCAGAAAATTAAAATACTCGTTTCTTGTTACAGAAAAATTAAAACATCGTTACTCCTCAGAAAAAAATGCTAGATTCAAACTTATTAAACAAATCTATTATAAAAATAAGGTTACTCAGGGATAATCTTACAATTAAATTTTATCGTGATATTTAAGCGAGAAAACTAAAATATTCGTTTATAGTTCCAGAAAAATAAAAATATTGTTACTCCTCAGAAAAAAATGCTAGAATCAAACTTATTAAAAAAAATCTAATAAACAAATAAAGTTACTCAGGGATATTCTTACAATTTAATTTTATCGTGATATTGAAGCGAGAAATCTAAAATATTCGTTACTAGCTCCAGGAAAATTAAAACATCGTTACTCCTCAGGAAAAAATGCTAGAATCAAACTTATTAAAAATAATCTAATATACAAACAAAGTTACTCCGAGATATTCTTACAATTTAATTTTATCGTGATATTTAAGCGAGAAAACTAAAATACTCGTTGCTTGTTTCAGCAAAATTAAAACATCGTTACTCCTCAGGAAAAAATGTTAGGATCAAACTTATTTAAAATAATCTAATATACAAATAAAGTTACTCAGGGATATTCTTACAATTTAATTTTAACGTGATATTTAAGCGAGAAATCTGAAATAGTCGTTTATAGTTCCAGAAAAATTAAAACATCGTTACTCCTCAGGAAAAAATGCTAGAATCAAACTTATTAAAAATAATCTAATATACAAACAAAGTTACTCCGAGATATTCTTACAATTTAATTTTATCGTGATATTTAAGCGAGAAAACTAAAATACTCGTTGCTTGTTACAGAAAAATTAAAACATCGTTACTCCTCAGGAAAAAATGTTAGGATCAAACTTATTTAGAATAATCTAATATACAAATAAAATTACTCTGGGATAGTCTTACAATTTAATTTTATCGTGATATTTAAGCCAGAAAACTAAAATACTCGTTTCTTGTTCCAGAAAAATTAAAACATCGTTACTCCTCAGGAAAATATGCTAGAATCAAACTTATTAAGGAAAATCTAATATACAAATAAAATTACTCAGGGATATTCTTACAATTTAATTTTATCGTGATATTTAAGCGAGAAATCTAAAATATTCGTTACTAGCTCCAGAAAAATTAAAACATCGTTACTCCTCATGAACAAATGCTAGAATCAAACTTATTAAGAATAATCTAATATACAAATAAAGTTACTCCGAGATATTCTTACAATTTAATTTTATCGTGATATTTAAGCGAGAAAACTAAAATACTCGTTGCTTGTTACAGAAAAATTAAAACATCGTTACTCCTCAGGAAAAAATGTTAGGATCAAACTTATTTAGAATAATCTAATATACAAATAAAGTTACTCAGGGATATTCTTACAATTTAATTTTAACGTGATATTTAAGCGAGAAATCTAAAATATTCGTTACTAGCTCCAGAAAAATTAAAACATCGTTACTCTTCAGGAAAAAATGCTAGAATCAAACTTATTAAGAATAATCTAATATACAAATAAAGTTACTCAGGGATATTCTCACAATTTAATTTTATCATGATATTTATGTGAGAAAACTAAAATCTTCGTTTCTAGTTCCAGTAAAATTAAAACATCGTTACTCCTCAGGAAAAAATGCTAGAATCAAACTTATTAAGATTAATCTAATATACAAATAAAGTTACTCTGGGATATTCTTACAATTTAATTTTATCGTTATATTTAAGCGAGAAAACTAAAATATTCGTTTCTAGTTCCAGAAAAATTAAAACATCGTTACTCCTCAGGAGAATATGCTAGAATCAAACTTATTAAGGAAAATCTAATATACAAATAAAGTTACTCAGGGATAATCGTACAATTTAATTTTATCGTGATATTTAAGCGAGAAAACTAAAATATTCGTTGCTTGTTACAGAAAAATTAAAACATCGTTACTTCTCAGGAAAAAATGCTAGAATCAAACTTATTAAACAAATCTATTATTAAAATAAAGTTACTCAGGTATAATCTTACAATTTAATTTTATCGTGATAATTAAGCGAGAAAACTAAAATATTCGTTCCTTGTTACAGAAAAATTAAAACATCGTTACTCCTCAGGAAAAAATGCTAGAATCAAACTTATTAAGGTAAACCTAATATACAAATAAAGGTACTCAGGGATATTCTTACAATTTAATTTTATCCTGATATTTAAGCGAGAAATCTAAAATATTCGTTACTAGCTCCAGAAAAATTAAAACATCGTTACTCCTCATGAAAAAATGCTAGAATCAAACTTATTAAGAATAATCTAATATACAAATAAAGTTACTCCGAGATATTCTTACTATTTAATTTTATCGTGATATTTAAGCGAGAAAACTAAAATACTCGTTGCTTGTTACAGAAAAATTAAAACATCGTTACTCCTCAGGAAAAAATGTTTGGATCAAACTTATTTAGAAAACTCTAATATACAAATAAAGTTACTCAGGGATATTCTTACAATTTAATTTTATCGTGATATTTAAGCGAGAAATCTAAAATAATCTTTTCTAGTTCTAGAAAACTTAAAACATCGTTACTCCTCAGGAAAAAATTCTAGAATCAAACTTATTAAAAAAAATCTAATAAACAAATATAGTTACTCAGGGATATTCTTACAATTTAATTTTATTGTGATATTTAAGCGAGAAATCTAAAATATTCGTTACTAGCTCCAGAAAAATTAAAACATCGTTACTCCTCAGTAAAAATTTCTAGAATCAAACTTATTAAGAAAAATCTAATACACAAATAAAGTCACTCAGGGATATTCTTACAATTTAATTTTATCGTGATATTTAAGCGAGAATTCTAAAATATTCGTTACTAGCTCCAGAAAAATTAAAACATCGTTACTCTTCAGGAACAAATGCTAAAATCAAACTTATTAAGAATAATCTAATATACAAATAAAGTTACTCAGGGCTAGTCTTACAATTTAATTTTATCGTGATATTTATGTGAGAAAACTAAAATATTCGTTTCTAGTTCCAGTAAATTAAAACATCGTTACTCCTCAGGAAAAAATGCTAGAATCAAACTTATTAAAAAAATCTAATATACAAATAAAGTTACTCAGGTCTATTCTTACAATTTAATTTTATCGTTATATTTAAGCGAGAAAACTAAAATATTCGTTTCTTATTACAGAATAATAAAAACCTCGTTACTCCTCAGGAAAAAATGCTAGAATCAAACTTATTTAGAATAAACTAATATACAAATAAAGTTACTCAGGGATATTCTTACAATATAATTTTATCGTGATATTTAAGCCAGAAAACTAAAATACTCGTTTCTTGTTACAGAAAAATTAAAACATCGTTACTCCTCAGGAAAAAATGTTAGGATCATACTTATTTAGAATAATCTAATATACAAATAAAGTTACTCAGGGATATTCTTACAATTTAATTTTAACGTGATATTTAAGCGAGAAATCTAAAATAATCTTTTCTAGTTCAGGAAAAATTAAAACATCGTTACTCCTCAGGAAAAAATGCTAGAATCAAACTTATTCAGAATAATCTAATATACAAATAAAGTTACTCAGGGATATTCTTACAATTTAATTTTATCGTGATATTTATGTGAGAAAACTAAAATATTCGTTTCTAGTTCCAGTAAAATTAAAACATCGTTACTCCTCAGAAAAAATGCTAGAATCAAACTTATTAAAATAATCTAATATACAAATAAAGTTACTCTGGGATATTCTTACAATTTAATTTTATCGTTATATTTAAGCGAGAAAACTAAAATATTCTTTTCTAGTTCCAGAAAAATTAAAACATCGTTACTCCTCAGGAAAAAAAGCTAGAATCAAACTTATTTAGAATAATCTAATATACAAATAAAGTTACTCAGGGATATTCTTACAATTTAATTTCATCGTGATATTTAAGCCAGAAAACTAAAATACTCGTTTCTTGTTACAGAAAAATTAAAACATCGTTACTCCTCAGGAAAAAATGTTAAGATCAATCTTATTTAGAAAACTCTAATATACAAATAAAGTTACTCAGGGATATTCTAACAATTTAATTTTATCGTGATATTTAAGCGAGAAATCTAAAATATTCGTTTCTAGTTCCAGAAAAATTAAAACATCGTCACTCCTCAGGAAAAAATGCTAGAATCAAACTTATTTAGAATAATCTAATATACAAATAAAGTTACTCAGGGATATTTTTACAATTTAATTTTATCGTGATATTTAAGCCAGAAAACTAAAATACTCGTTTCTTGTTACAGAAAAATTAAAACATCGTTACTTCTCAGGAAAAAATGCTAGAATCAAACTTATTAAACAAATCAATTATAAAAATAAAGTTACTCAGGGATAATCTTACAATTTAATTTTATCGTGATATTTAAGCGAGAAAACTAAAATATTCGTTTATAATTAGAGAAAAATAAAAATATTGTTACTCAGAAAAAAATGCTATAATCAAACTTATTAAAACAAATCTAATAAACAAATAAAGTTACTCAGGGATATTCTTACAATTTAATTTTATCGTGATATTTAAGCGAGAAATCTAAAATATTCGTTACTAGCTCCAGAAAAATTAAAACATCGTTACTCCTCAGGAAAAAATGCTAGAATCAAACTTATTAAGAATAATCTAATATACAAATAAAGTTACTCCGGTATATTCTTACAATTTAATTTTATCGTGATATTTAAGCGAGAAATCTAAAATATTCTTTACTAGCTCCAGAAAAATTAAAACATCGTTACTCCTCAGGAAAAAATGCTAGAATCAAACTTATTAAACAAATCTATTATAAAAATAAAGTTACTCAGGGATATTCTTACAATTTAATTTTATCGTGATATTTAAGAGAGAAAACAAAAATACTCGTTTCTTGTTACAGAAAAATTAAAACATCGTTACTCCTCAGGAAAAAATGTTAGGATCATACTTATTTAGAATAATCTAATATACAAATAAAGTTACTCAGGGATATTCTTACAATTTAATTTTAACGTGATATTTAAGCGAGAAATCTAAAATAATCTATTCTAGTTCCAGAAAACTCCTCAGTAAAAAATGCTAGAATCAAACTTATCAAGAATAATCTAATATACAAATAAAGTTACTCAGGGATATTCTCACAATTCAATTTTATCGTGATATTTATGTGAGAAAACTAAAATATTCGTTTCTAGTTCCAGTAAAATTAAAACATCGTTACTCCTCAGGAAAAAATGCTAGAATCAAACTTATT
Source organism: Pterostichus madidus (assembly GCA_911728475.2). Lineage (NCBI taxonomy): Eukaryota > Metazoa > Arthropoda > Insecta > Coleoptera > Carabidae > Pterostichus > Pterostichus madidus. Next base: position 18,433,949 of record OU452311.1, on the reverse strand, counting down.
TAGAATAATCTAATATACAAATAAAGTTACTCAGGGATATTCTTAGAATTTAATTTTATCGTGATATTTAAGCGAGAAATCTAAAATATTCGTTTCTAGTTCCAGAAAAATTTAAACATCGTTACTCCTCAGGAAAATATGCTAGAATCAAACTTATTAAGAAAAATCTAATATACAAATAAAGTTACTCAGGGATAATCTTACAATTTACTTTTATCGTGATATTTAAGCCAGAAAACTAAAATACTCGTTTCTTGTTACAGAAAAATTAAAACATCGTTACTCCTCAGAAAAAAATGCTAGATTCAAACTTATTAAACAAATCTATTATAAAAATAAAGTTACTCAGGGATAATCTTACAATTTAATTTTATCGTGATATTTAAGCGAGAAAACTAAAATATTCGTTTATAGTTCCAGAAAAATTAAAATATTGTTACTCCTCAGAAAAAAATGCTAGAATCAAACTTATTAAAAAAAATCTAATAAACAAATAAAGTTACTCAGGGATATTCTTACAATTTAATTTTATCGTGATATTGAAGCGAGAAATCTAAAATATTCGTTACTAGCTCCAGGAAAATTAAAACATCGTTACTCCTCAGGAAAAAATGCTAGAATCAAACTTATTAAAAATAATCTAATATACAAACAAAGTTACTCCTAGATATTCTTACAATTTAATTTGATCGTGATATTTAAGCGAGAAAACTAAAATACTCGTTGCTTGTTACAGCAAAATTAAACCATCGTTACTCCTCAGGAAAAATTTTAGGATCAAACTTATTTAGAATAATCTAATATACAAATAAAGTTACTCACGGATATTCTTACAATTTAATTTTATCGTGATATTTAAGCCAGAAAACTAAAATACTTTTTTCTTGTTCCAGAAAAATTAAAACAACGTTACTCCTCAGGTAAATATGCTAGAATCAAACTTATTAAGGAAAATCTAATATACAAATAAAGTTACTCAGGGATATTCTTACAATTTAATTTTATCGTGATATTTAAGCGAGAAAACTAAAATACTCGTTGCTTGTTACAGAAAAATTAAAACATCGTTACTATTCAGGAAAAAATGTTAGGATCAAACTTATTTAGAATAATCTAATATATAAATAAAATTACTCTGGGATAGTCTTACAATTTAATTTTATCGTTATATTTAAGCGAGAAAACTAAAATATTCTTTTCTAGTTCCAGAAAAATTAAAACATCGTTACTCCTCAGGAAAAAATGCTAAAATCAAACTTATTTAGAATAAACTAATATACAAATAAAGTTACTCAGGGATATTCTTACAATTTAATTTTATCGTGATATTTAAGCCAGAAAACTAAAATACTCGTTTCTTGTTCCCGAAAAATTAAAACATCGTTACTCCTCAGGAAAATATGCTAGAATCAAACTTATTAAGGAAAATCTAATATACAAATAAAGTTACTCAGGGATATTCTTACAATTTAATTTTATCGTGATATTTAAGCGAGAAATCTAAAATATTCGTTACTAGCTCCAGAAAAATTAAAACATCGTTACTCCTCATGAACAAATGCTAGAATCAAACTTATTAAGAATAATCTAATATACAAATAAAGTTACTTCGAGATATCCTTACAATTTAATTTTATCGTGATATTTAAGCGAGAAAACTAAACTACTCGTTGCTTGTTACAGAAAAATTAAAACATCGTTACTCCTCAGGCAAAAATGTTAGGATCAAACTTATTTAGAATAATCTAATATACAAATAAAATTACTCTGGGATAGTCTTACAATTTAATTTTATCGTTATATTTAAGCGAGAAAACTAAAATATTCTTTTCTAGTTCCAGAAAAATTAAAACATCGTTACTCCTCAGGAAAAAATGCTAAAATCAAACTTATTTAGAATAAACTAATATACAAATAAAGTTACTCAGGGATATTCTTACAATTTAATTTTATCGTGATATTTAAGCCAGAAAACTAAAATACTCGCTTCTTGTTACAGAAAAATTAAAACATCGTTACTTCTCAGGAAAAAATGCTAGAATCAAACTTATTAAACAAATCTATTATAAAAATAAAGTTACTCAGGGATATTCTTACAATTTAATTTTATCGTGATATTTAAGCGAGAAAACAAAAATACTCGTTTCTTGTTACAGAAAAATTAAAACATCGTTACTCCTCAGGAAAAAATGTTAGGATCAAACTTATTTAGAAAACTCTAATATACAAATAAAGTTACTCAGGGATATTCTTACAATTTAATTTTATCGTGATATTTAAGCGAGAAATCTAAAATAATCTTTTCTAGTTCCAGAAAACTCCTCAGTAAAAAATGCTAGAATAAAACTTATTAAGAATAATCTAATATACAAATAAAGTTACTCAGGGATATTCTTACAATTTAATTTTATCGTTATATTTAAGCGAGAAAACTAAAATATTCGTTTCTAGTTCCAGAAAAATTAAAACATCGTTACTCCTCAGTAAAAAATGCTAGAATCAAACTTATTAAGAAAAATCTATTACACAAATAAAGTTACTCATGCATATTCTTACAATTTAATTTTATCGTGATATTTAAGCGAGAAATCAAAAATATTCGTTACTAGCTCCAGAAAAATTAAAACATCGTTACCCTTCAGGAAAAAATGCTAGAATCAAACTTATTAAGAATAATCTAATATACAAATAAAGTTACTCAGGGATATTCTCACAATTTAATTTTATCGTGATATTTATGTGAGAAAACTAAAATATTCGTTTCTAGTTCCAGTAAAATTAAAACATCGTTACTCCTCAGGAAAAAATGCTAGAATCAAACTTATTTAGAATAATCTAATATACAAATAAAGTTACTCAGGGATATTCTTAGAATTTAATTTTATCGTGATATTTAAGCGAGAAAACTAAAATATTCGTTTATAGTTCCAGAAAAATAAAAATATTGTTACTCAGAAAAAAATGCTAGAATCAAACTTATTAAAAAAAATCTAATAAACAAATAAAGTTATTCAGGGATATTCTTACAATTTAATTTTATCGTGATATTTAAGCGAGAAATCTAAAATATTCGTTACTAGCTCCAGAAAAATTAAAACATCGTTACTCCTCAGGAAAAAATGCTAGAATCAAACTTATTAAGAATAATCTAATATACAAATAAAGTTACTCCGAGATATTCTTACAATTTAATTTTATCGTGATATTTAAGCGAGAAATCTAAAATATTCTTTACTAGCTCCAGAAAAATTAAAACATCGTTACTCCTCAGAAAAAAATGCTAGAATCAAACTTATTAAACAAATCTATTATAAAAATAAAGTTACTCAGGGATATTCTTACAATTTAATTTTATCGTGATATTTAAGCGAGAAAACAAAAATACTCGTTTCTTGTTACAGAAAAATTAAAACATCGTTACTCCTCAGGAAAAAATGTTAGGATCAAACTTATTTAGAAAACTCTAATATACAAATAAAGTTACTCAGGGATATTCTTACAATTTAATTTTATCGTGATATTTAAGCGAGAAATCTAAAATAATCTTTTCTAGTTCCAGAAAACTCCTCAGTAAAAAATGCTAGAATAAAACTTATTAAGAATAATCTAATATACAAATAAAGTTACTCAGGGATATTCTTACAATTTAATTTTATCGTGATATTTAAGCCAGAAAACTAAAATACTCTTTTCTTGTTCCAGAAAAATTAAAACATCGTTATTCCTCAGGTAAATATGCTAGAATCAAACTTATTAAGAAAAATCTAATATACAAATAAAGTTACTCAGGGATATTCTTACAATTTAATTTTATCGTGATATTGAAGCGAGAAATCTAAAATATTCGTTACTAGCTCCAGGAAAATTAAAACATCGTTACTCCTCAGGAAAAAATGCTAGAATCAAACTTATTAAAAATAATCTAATATACAAACAAAGTTACTCCGAGATATTCTTACAATTTAATTTTATCGTGATATTTAAGCGAGAAAACTAAAATACTCGTTGCTTGTTACAGAAAAATTAAAACATCGTTACTCCTCAGGAAAAAATGTTAGGATCAAACTTATTTAGAATAATCTAATATACAAATAAAGTTACTCAGGGATAATCTTACAATTTAATTTTATCGTGATATTTAAGCGAGAAAACTAAAATATTCGTTTATAGTTCCAGAAAAATAAAAATATTGTTACTCCTCAGAAAAAAATGCTAGAATCAAACTTATTAAAAAAAATCTAATAAACAAATAAAGTTACTCAGGGATATTCTTACAATTTAATTTTATCGTGATATTTAAGCGAGAAATCTAAAATATTCGTTACTAGCTCCAGAAAAATTAAAACATCGTTACTCCTCAGGAAAAAATGCTAGAATCAAACTTATTAAAAATAATCTAATACACAAATAAAGTTACTCCGGGATATTCTTACAATTTAATTTTATCGTGATATATAAGCGAGAAATCTAAAATATTCGTTTCTAGTTCCAGAAAAATTAAAACATCGTTACTCCTCAGGAAAAAATGCTAGAATCAAACTTATTTAGAATAATCTTATATACAAATAAAGTTACTCCGAGATATTCTTACTATTTAATTTTATCGTGATATTTAAGCGAGAAAACTAAAATACTCGTTCCTTGTTACAGAAAAATTAAAACATCGTTACTCCTCAGGAAAAAATGTTCGGATCAAACTTATTTAGAATAATCTAATATACAAATAAAGTTACTCAGGGATATTCTTACAATTTAATTTTATCGTGATATTTAAGCGAGAAATCTAAAATAATCTTTTCTAGTTCCAGAAAAATTAAAACATCGTTACTCCTCAGGAAAAAATGCTAGAATCAAACTTATTAAACAAATCTATTATAAAAATAAAGTTACTCAGGGATAATCTTACAATTTAATTTTATCGTGATATTTAAGCGAGAAAACTAAAATATTCGTTTATAGTTCCAGAAAAATAAAAATATTGTTACTCCTCCGAAACAAATGCTAGAATCAAACGTATTAAAAAAAATCTAATAAACAAATAAAGTTACTCAGGGATATTCTTACAATTTAATTTTATCGTTATATTTAAACGAGAAAACTAAAATATTCGTTTCTAGTTCCAGAAAAATTAAAACATCGTTACTCCTCAGGAAAAAATGCTCGAATCAAACTTATTTAGAATAATCTTATATACAAATAAAGTTACCCCGAGATATTCTTACAATTTAATTTTATCGTGATATTTAAGCGAGAAAACTAAAATACTCGTTGCTTGTTACAGAAAAATTAAAACATCGTTACTCCTCAGGAAAAAATGTTAGGATCAAACTTATTTAGAATAATCTAATATACAAATAAAGTTACTCAGGGATAATCTTACAATTTAATTTTATCGTGATATTTAAGCGAGAAAACTAAAATATTCGTTTATAGTTCCAGAAAAATAAAAATATTGTTTCTCCTCAGGAAAAAATGCTAGAATCAAACTTATTAAAAAAAATCTAATAAACAAATAAAGTTACTCAGGGATATTCTTACAATTTAATTTTATCGTGATATTTAAGCGAGAAATCTAAAATATTCGTTACTAGCTCCAGAAAAATTAAAACATCGTTACTCCTCAGGAAAAAATGCTAGAATCAAACTTATTAAAAATAATCTAATACACAAATAAAGTTACTCCGGGATATTCTTACAATTTAATTTTATCGTGATATATAAGCGAGAAATCTAAAATATTCGTTTCTAGTTCCAGAAAAATTAAAACATCGTTACTCCTCAGGAAAAAATGCTAGAATCAAACTTATTTAGAATAATCTTATATACAAATAAAGTTACTCCGAGATATTCTTACAATTTAATTTTATCGTGATATTTAAGCGAGAGAACTAAAATACTCGTTGCTTGTTACAGAAAAATTAAAACATCGTTACTCCTCAGGGAAAAATGTTTGGATCAAACTTATTTAGAAAACTCTAATATACAAATAAAGTTACTCAGGGATATTCTTACAATTTAATTTTATCGTGATATTTAAGCGAGAAATCTAAAATAATCTTTTCTAGTTCCAGAAAAATTAAAACATCGTTACTCCTCACGAAAAAATTCTAGAATCAAACTTATTAAACAAATCTATTATAAAAATAAAGTTACTCAGGGATAATCTTACAATTTAATTTTATCGTGATATTTAAGCGAGAAAACTAAATTATTCGTTTATAGTTCCAGAAAAATAAAAACATTGTTTCTCCTCAGAAAAAAATGCTAGAATCAAACTTATTAAAAAAAATCTAATGAACAAATAAAGTTACTCAGGGATATTCTTACAATTTAATTTTATCGTGATATTTAAGCGAGAAATCTAAAATATTCGTTACTAGCTCCAGAAAAATTTAAACATCGTTACTCCTCAGGAAAAAATGCTAGAATCAAACTTATTAAAAAAAATCTAATAAACAAATAAAGTTACTCCGGGATATTCTTACAATTTAATTTTATCGTGATATTTAAACGAGAAATCTAAAATATTCTTTTCTAGTTCCAGAAATATTAAAACATCGTTACTCCTCAGGAAAAAATGCTAGAATCAAACTTATTTAGAATAATCTAATATACAAATAAAGTTACTCAGGGATATTCTTACAATTTAATTTTATCGTGGTATTTAAGACAGAAAACTAAAATACTCGTTTCTTGTTACAGAAAAATTAAAACATGGTTACTCCTCAAGAAAAAACGTTAGGATCAAACATATTTAGAAAACTCTAATATACAAATAAAGTTACTCAGGGATATTCTTACAATTTAATTTTATCGTGATATTTAAGCGAGAAATCTAAAATAATCTTTTCTAGTTCTAGAAAACTTAAAACTTCGTTACTCCTCAGGAAAAAATTCTAGAATCAAACTTATTAAAAAAAATCTAATAAACAAATAAAGTTACTCAGGGATATTCTTATAATTTAATTTTATTGTGATATTTAAGCGAGAAATCTAAAATATTCGTTACTAGCTCCAGAAAAATTAAAACATCGTTACTCCTCAGTAAAAAATTCTAGAATCAAACTTATTAAGAAAAAACTAATACACAAATAAAGTTACTCAGGGATATTCTTACAATTTAATTTTATCGTGATATTTAAGCGAGAATTCTAAAATATTCGTTACTAGCTCCAGAAAAATTAAAACATCGTTACTCTTCAGGAACAAATGCTAAAATCAAACTTATTAAGAATAATCTAATATACAAATAAAGTTACTCAGGGCTAGTCTTACAATTTAATTTTATCGTATCGTATCGTAGAAAAATAATAACATTGTTACTCCTCAGGAAAAAATGCTAGAATCAAACTTATTGAAAAAATCTATTATACAAATAAAGTTACTCATGGATATTCTTACAATTTAATTTTATCGTGATATTTAAGCGAGAAATCAAAAATATTCGTTACTAGCACCAGAAAAATTAAAACATCGTTACTCTTCAGGAAAAAATGCTAGAATCAAACTTATTAAGAATAATCTAATATACAAATAAAGTTACTCAGGGATATTCTCACAATTTAATTTTATCGTGATATTTATGTGAGAAAACTAAAATATTCGTTTCTAGTTCCAGTAAAATTAAAACATCGTTACTCCTCAGGAAAAAATGCTAGAAACGAATATTTTAGTTTTCTCACATAAATATCACGATAAAATTAAATTGTAAGAATATCCCTGAGTAACTTTATTTGTGTATTAGATTATTCTTAATAAGTTTGATTCCAGCATTTTTTCCTGAGGAGTAACGATGTTTTAATTTTTCTGGAACTAGAAAAGATTATTTTAGATTTCTCGCTTAAATATCACGTTAAAATTAAATTGTAAGAATATCCCTGAGTAACTTTATTTGTATATTAGATTATTCTAAATAAGTATGATCCTAACATTTTTTCCTGAGGAGTAACGATGTTTTAATTTTTCTGTAACAAGAAACGAATATTTTAGTTTTCTCGCTTAAATATAACGATAAAATTAAATTGTAAGAATAGACCTGAGTAACTTTATTTGTATATTAGATTTTTTTAATAAGTTTGATTCTAGCATTTTTTCCTGAGGAGTAACGATGTTTTAATTTACTGGAACTAGAAACGAATATTTTAGTTTTCTCACATAAATATCACGATAAAATTAAATTGTAAGACTAGCCCTGAGTAACTTTATTTGTATATTAGATTATTCTTAATAAGTTTGATTTTAGCATTTTTTCCTGAGGAGTAACGATGTTTTAATTTTACTGTAACTAGAAACGAATATTTTAGTTTTCTCACATAAATATCACGATAAAATTAAATTGTGAGAATATCCCTGAGTAACTTTACTTGTATATTAGATTATTCTTAATAAGTTTGATTCTAGCATTTTTGCCTGAAGAGTAACGATGTTTTAATTTTTCTGGAACTAGAAACGAATATTTTAGATTTCTCGCTTAAATATCACGATAAAATTAAATTCTAAGATTATCCCTGAGTAACTTTATTTGTATATTAGATTTTTCTTAATAAGTTTGATTCTAGCATACTTTCCTGAGGAGTAACGATGTTTTAATTTTTCTGGTACTAGAAACGAATATTTTAGATTTCTCGCTTAAATATCACGATAAAATTAAATTGTAAGAATATCCCTGAGTAACTTTATTTGTATATTAGATTATTCTAAATAGGTTTGATTCTAGCATTTTTTCCTGAGGAGTAACGATGTTTTAATTTTTCTGGAACTAGAAAAGATTATTTTAGATTTCTCGCTTAAATATCACGTTAAAATTAAATTGTAAGAATATCCCTGTGTAACTTTATTTGTATATTAGATTATTCTAATTAAGTTTGATTCTAGCATTTTTTTCTGAGGAGTAACGATGTTTTAATTTTTCTCTAACAAGAAACGAGTATTTTAGTTTTCTGGCTTAAATATCACGATAAAATTAAATTGTAAGAATATCCCTGAGTAACTTTATTTGTATATTAGATTATTCTAAATAAGTTTGATTCTAGCATTTTTTCCTGAGGAGTAACGATGTTTTAATTTTACTGTAACTAGAAACGAATATTTTAGTTTTCTCACATAAATATCACGATAAAATTAAATTGTAAGAATATCCCTGTGTAACTTTATTTGTATATTAGATTATTCTAAATAAGTTTGATTCTAGCATTTTTTTCTGAGGAGTAACGATGTTTTAATTTTTCTCTAACAAGAAACGAGTATTTTAGTTTTCTGGCTTAAATAACACGATAAAATTAAATTGTAAGAATATCCCTGAGTAACTTTATTTGTATATTAGATTATTCTAAATAAGTTTGATTCTAGCATTTTTTCCTGAGGAGTAACGATGTTTTAATTTTTCTGGAACTAGAAAAGATTATTTTAGATTTCTCGCTTAAATATCACGTTAAAATTAAATTGTAAGAATATCCCTGAGTAACTTTATTTGTATATTAGATTATTCTAAATAAGTTTGATTCTAGCATTTTTTCCTGAGGAGTAACGATGTTTTAATTTTACTGGAACTAGAAACGAATATTTTAGTTTTCTAACTTAAATATCACGATAAAATTAAATTGTGAGAATATCCTTGAGTAACTTTATTTGTATATTAGATTATTCTTAATAAGTTTGATTCTAGCATTTTTTCCTGAAGAGTAACGATGTTTTAATTTTTCTGGTGCTAGTAACGAATATTTATGATTTCTCGCTTAAATATCACGATAAAATTAAATTGTAAGAATATCCATGAGTAACTTTATTTGTATAATAGATTTTTTTTAATAAGTTTGATTCTAGCATTTTTTACTGAGGAGTAACGATGTTTTAATTTTTCTGGAACTAGAAACGAATATTTTAGTTTTCTCGCTTAAATATAACGATAAAATTAAATTGTAAGAATATCCCAGAGTAACTTTATTTTTATAATAGATTTTTTCAATAAGTTTGATTCTAGCATTTTTTCCTGAGGAGTAACAATGTTATTATTTTTCTGGAGCTAGAAACGAAAATTTTAGTTTTATCGCTTAAATATAACGTTAAAATTGAATTGTAAGAATATCCCTGAGTAACTTTATTTGTATATTAGATTATTCTTAATAAGTTTGATTCTAGCATTTTTTACTGAGGAGTTTTCTGGGACTAGAAAAGATTATTTTAGATTTCTCGCTTAAATATCACGATAAAATTAAATTGTAAGAATATCCCTGAGTAATTTTATTTGTATATTAGAGTTTTCTAAATAAGTTTGATCCTAACATTTTTTCCTGGGGAGTAACGATGTTTTAATTTTTCTGTAACAAGAAACGAGTATTTTTGTTTTCTCGCTTAAATATCACGATAAAATTAAATTGTAAGAATATCCCTGAGTAACTTTATTTTTATAATAGATTTGTTTAATAAGTTTGATTCTAGCATTTTTTCCTGAGGAGTAACGATGTTTTTATTTTTCTGGAGCTAGTAAAAAATATTTTAGATTTCTCGCTTAAATATCACGATAAAATTAAATTGTAAGAATATCCCTGAGTAACTTTATTTGTTTATTAGATTTTTTTTCATAAGTTTGATTCTAGCATATTTTCGTGAGGAGTAACGATGTTTTAATTTTTCTGGAACTAGAACGTATATTTTAGTTTTCTCGCTTAAATATGACGATAAAATTAAATTGTAAGAATATCCCAGAGTAACTTTATTTGTATATTAGATTTTTTTTTAATAAGTTTGATTCTAGCATTTTTTCCTGAGGAGTAACGATGTTTTAATTTTACTGGAACTAGAAACGAATATTTTAGTTTTCTCACATAAATATCACGATAAAATTGAATTGTGAGAATATCCCTGAGTAACTTTATTTGTATATTAGATTATTTTTAATAAGTTTGATTCTAGCATTTTTTCCTGAAGAGTTACAATGTTTTAATTTTTCTGGAGCTAGTAACGAATATTTTTGATTTCTCGCTTAAATATCACGATAAAATTAAATTGTAAGAATATCCATGAGTAACTTTATTTGTGTATTAGATTTTTCTTAATAAGTTTGTTTCTAGCATTTTTTACTGAGGAGTAACGATGTTTTAATTTTTCTGGAACTAGAAACGAATATTTTAGTTTTCTCGCTTAAATATAACGATAAAATTAAATTGTAAGAATATCCCAGAGTAACTTTATTTTTATAATAGATTTTTTCAATAAGTTTGATTCTAGCATTTTTTCCTGAGGAGTAACAATGTTATTATTTTTCTGGAGCTAGAAACGAATATTTTAGTTTTATCGCTTAAATATAACGTTAAAATTGAATTGTAAGAATATCCCTGAGTAACTTTATTTGTATATTAGATTATTCTTAATAAGTTTGATTTTAGCATTTTTTCCTGAGGAGTAACGATGTTTTAATTTTACTGTAACTAGAAACGAATATTTTAGTTTTCTCACATAAATATCACGATAAAATTAAATTGTAAGAATATCCCTGAGTAACTTTATTTGTTTATTAGATTTTTTTCAAAAGTTTGATTCTAGCATATTTTCCTGAGAAGAAACGATGTTTTAATTTTTCTGGAACTAGAACGAATATTTTAGTTTTCTCGCTTAAATATAACGATAAAATTTAATTGTAAGAATATCCCTGAGTAACTTTATTTGTATATTAGAGTTTTCTAAATAAGTTTGATCCTAACATTTTTTCCTGAGGAGTAACGAAGTTTTAATTTTTCTGTAACAAGAAACGAGTATTTTTGTTTTCTCGCTTAAATATCACGATAAAATTAAATTGTAAGAATATCCCTGAGTAACTTTATTTTTATAATAGATTTGTTTAATAAGTTTGATTCTAGCATTTTTTCCTGAGGAGTAACGATGTTTTAATTTTTCTGGAACTAGAAACCAATATTTTAGTTTTCTCGCTTAAATATAACGATAAAATTAAATTGTAAGAATATCCCAGAGTAACTATATTTTTATAATAGATTTTTTCAATAAGTTTGATTCTAGCATTTTTTCCTGGGGAGTAACAATGTTATTATTTTTCTGGAGGTAGAAACGAAAATTTTTGTTTTATCGCTTATATATAACGTTAAAATTAAATTGTAAGAATATCCCTGAGTAACTTTATTTGTATATTAGATTATTCTTAATAAGTTTGATTCTAGCATTTTTTCCTGAGGAGTAACGATGTTTTCATTTTTCTGGAACTAGAAAAGATTATTTTAGATTTCTCGCTTAAATATCACGATAAAATTAAATTGTAAGAATATCCTTGAGTAACTTTATTTGTATATTAGAGTTTTCGAAATAAGTTTGATCCTAACATTTTTTCCTGTGGAGTAACGATGTTTTAATTTTTCTGTAACAAGAAACGAGTATTTTAGTTTTCTCGATTAAATATCACGATAAAATTAAATTGTAAGAATGTCCCTGAGTAACTTTATTTGTATATTAGATTACTCTTAATAAGTTTGATTCTAGCATTTTTTCCTGAGGATTAACGATGTTTTAATTTTTCTGGAGCTAGTAACGAATATTTTAGATTTCTCGCTTAAATATCACGATAAAATTAAATTGTGAGAATATCCCTGAGTAACTTTATTTGTATATTAGATTATTCTTAATAAATTTGATTCTAGCATTTTTTCCTGAAGAGTAACGATGTTTTAATTTCTCTGGAGCTAGTAACGAATATTTTTGATTTCTCGCTTAAATATCACGATAAAATTAAATTGTAAGAATATCCATGAGTAACTTTATTTGTGTATTTGATTTTTCTTAATAAGTTTGATTCTAGCATTTTTTCCTGAGGAGTAACGATGTTTAAATTTTTTTGGAACTAGAAACAAATATTTTAGTTTTCTCGCTTAAATATAACGATAAAATTAAATTGTAAGAATATCCCAGAGTAACTTTATTTGTATATTAGATTTTTGTTTAAGTTTGATTCTAGCATTTTTTCCTGAGGAGTAACGATGTTTTAATTTTTCTGGAACTAGAAAAGATTATTTTAGATATCTCGCTTAAATATCACGTTAAAATTAAATTGTAAGAATATCCCTGAGTAACTTTATTTGTATATTAGATTATTCTAAATAAGTTTGGTCCTAACATTTATTCCTGAGGAGTAACGATGTTTTAATTTTTCTGTAACAAGAAACGAGTATTTTAGTTTTCTCGCTTAAATATCACGATAAAATTAAATTGTAAGATTATCCCTGAGTAACTTTATTTTTATAATAGATTTGTTTAATAAGTTTGATTCTAGCATTTTTTCCTGAGAAATAAAGATGTTTTAATTTTTCTGTAACAAGAAACGAGTATTTTAGTTTTCTGGCTTATATATCACGATAAAATTAAATTGTAAGAATATCCCTGAGTAACTTTATTTGTATATTAGATTATTCTAAATAGGTTTGATTCTAGCATTTTTTCCTGAGGAGTAACGATGTTTTAATTTTTCTGGAACTAGAAAAGATTATTTTAGATTTCTCGCTTAAATATCACGTTAAAATTAAATTGTAAGAATATCCCTGAGTAACTTTATTTGTATATTAGATTATTCTAAATAAGTTTGATTCTAGCATTTTTTCCTGAGGAGTAACGATGTTTTAATTTTTCTGGAACTAGAAACGAATATTTTAGATTTTTCGCTTAAATATCACGATAAAATTAAATTGTAAGAATATCCCTGAGTAACTTTATTTGTATATTAGATTATTCTAAATAAGTTTGATTCTAGCATTTTTTCCTGAGGAGTAACGATGTTTTAATTTTACTGGAACTAGAAACGAATATTTTAGTTTTCTCACATAAATATCACGATAAAATTAAATTGTGAGAATATCCCTGAGTAACTTTATTTGTATATTAGATTATTCTTAATAAGTTTGATTCTAGCATTTTTTCCTGAGGAGTAACGATGTTTTAATTTTTCTGGAACTAGAAACGAATATTTTAGATTTCTCGCTTAAATATCACGATAAAATTAAATTCTAAGATTATCCCTGAGTAACTTTATTTGTATATTAGATTTTTCTTAATAAGTTTGATTCTAGCATATTTGCCTGAGGAGTAACGATGTTTTAATTTTTCTGGAACTAGAAACGAATATTTTAATTTTCTCGCTTAAATATCACGATAAAATTAAACTGAAAGATTATCCCTGAGTAACTTTATATTTATAATAGATTTGTTTAATAAGTTTGATTCTAGCATTTTTTTCTGAGGAGTAACGATGTTTTAATTTTTCTCTAACAAGAAACGAGTATTTTAGTTTTCTGGCTTAAATATCACGATAAAATTAAATTGTAAGAATATCCCTGAGTAACTTTATTTGTATATTAGATTATTCTAAATAAGTTTGATTCTAGCATTTTTTCCTGAGGAGTAACGATGTTTTAATTTTTCTGGAACTAGAAACGAATATTTTAGATTTCTCGCTTAAATATCACGATAAAATTAAATTCTAAGATTATCCCTGAGTAACTTTATTTGTATATTAGATTTTTCTTAATAAGTTTGATTCTAGCATATTTTCCTGAGGAGTAACGATGTTTTAATTTTTCTGGAACTAGAAACGAATATTTTAGATTTCTCGCTTAAATATCACGACAAAATTAAATTCTAAGAATATCCCTGAGTAACTTTATTTGTATATTAGATTATTCTAAATAAGTTTGATTCTAGCATTTTTTCCTGAGGAGTAACGATGTTTTAATTTTACTGGAACTAGAAACGAATATTTTAGTTTTCTCACATAAATATCACGATAAAATTAAATTGTAAGAATATCCCTGAGTAACTTTATTTGTATATTAGATTATTCTTAATAAGTTTGATTCTAGCATTTTTTCCTGAAGAGTAACGATGTTTTAATTTTTCTGGTGCTAGTAACGAATATTTTTGATTTCTCGCTTAAATATCACGATAAAATTTAATTGTAAGAATATCCATGAGTAACTTTATTTGTGTAATAGATTTTTCTTAATAAGTTTGATTCTAGCATTTTTTACTGAGGAGTAACGATGTTTTAATTTTTCTGGAACTAGAAAAGAATATTTTAGTTTTCTCGCTTAAATATAACGTTAAAATTGAATTGTAAGAATATCCCTGAGTAACTTTATTTGTATATTAGATTATTCTATATAAGTTTGATCCAAACATTTTTTCCTGAGGAGTAACGATGTTTTAATTTTTCTGTAACAAGCAACGAGTATTTTAGTTTTCTCGCTTAAACATCACGATAAAATTAAATTGTAAGAATATCTCGGAGTAGCTTTATTTGTATATTAGATTATTCTAAATAAGTTTGATTCTAGCATTTTTTCCTGAGGAGTAACGATGTTTTAATTTTACTGGAACTAGAAACGAATATTTTAGTTTTCTCACATAAATATCACGATAAAATTAAATTGTGAGAATATCCCTGAGTAACTTTATTTGTATATTAGATTATTCTTAATAAGTTTGATTCTAGCATTTTTTCCTGAAGAGCACGATGTTTTAATTTTTCTGGTGCTAGTAACGAATATTTTTGATTTCTCGCTTAAATATCACGATAAAATTTAATTGTAAGAATATCCATGAGTAACTTTATTTGTGTAATAGATTTTTCTTAATAAGTTTGATTCTAGCATTTTTTACTGAGGAGTAACGATGTTTTAATTTTACTGGAACTAGAAATGAATATTTTAGTTTTCTCACATAAATATCACGATAAAATTAAATTGTGAGAATATCCCTGAGTAACTTTATTTGTATATTAGATTATTCTTAATAAGTTTGATTCTAGCATTTTTTACTGAGGAGTTTTCTGGAACTAGAAAAGATTATTTTAGATTTCTCGCTTAAATATCACGATAAAATTAAATTGTAAGAATATCCCTGAGTAACTTTATTAGTATATTAGATTATTCTTAATAAGTTTGATCTAGCATTTTTTCCTGAGGAGTAACGATGTTTTAATTTTTCTTGAACTAGAAAAGATTATTTTAGATTTCTCGCTTAAATATCACGTTAAAATTAAATTGTAAGAATATCCCTGAGTAACTTTATTTGTATATTAGATTATTCTAAATAAGTTTGATTCTAGCATTTTTTCCTGAGGAGTAACGATGTTTTAATTTTTCTGGAACTAGAAACGAATATTTTAGATTTCTCCCTTAAATATCACGATAAAATTAAATTGTAAGAATATCCCTGAGTAATTTTATTTGTATATTAGATTTTCCTTAATAAGTTTGATTCTAGCATATTTTCCTGAGGAGTAACGATGTTTTAATTTTTCTGGAACAAGAAACGAGTATTTTAGTTTTCTGGCTTAAATATCACGATAAAATTAAATTGTAAGAATATCCCTGAGTAACTTTATTTGTATATTAGTTTATTCTAAATAAGTTTGATTTTAGCATTTTTTCCTGAGTAGTAACGATGTTTTAATTTTTCTGGAACTAGAAAAGAATATTTTAGTTTTCTCGCTTAAATATAACGATAAAATTAAATTGTAAGAATATCCCAGAGTAATTTTATTTGTATATTAGATTTTTTAAAATAAGTTTGATCCTAACATTTTTTCCTGAGGAGTGACGATGTTTTAATTTTTCTGTAACAAGTAACGAGTATTTTAGTTTTCTCGCTTAAATATCTCGATTAAAATTAAATTGTAAGAATATCTCGGAGTAACTTTATTTGTATATTAGATTATTCTTAATAAGTTTGATTCTAGCATTTTTTCCTGAGGAGTAACGATGTTTTAATTTTACTGGAACTAGAAACGAATATTTTAGTTTTCTCACATAAATATCACGATAAAATTAAATTGTAAGAATATCCCTGAGTAACTTTATTTGTATATTAGATTATTTTTAATAAGTTTGATTCTAGCATTTTTTCCTGAGGAGTAACAATGTTATTATTTTTCTGGAGCTAGAAACGAAAATTTTAGTTTTATCGCTTAAATATAACGTTAAAATTGAATTGTAAGAATATCCCTGAGTAACTTTATTTGTATATTAGATTATTCTTAATAAGTTTGATTTTAGCATTTTTTCCTGAGGAGTAACGATGTTTTAATTTTACTGTAACTAGAAACGAATATTTTAGTTTTCTCACATAAATATCACGATAAAATTAAATTGTAAGAATATCCCTGAGTAACTTTATTTGTTTATTAGATTTTTTTCAAAAGTTTGATTCTAGCATATTTTCCTGAGAAGAAACGATGTTTTAATTTTTCTGGAACTAGAACGAATATTTTAGTTTTCTCGCTTAAATATAACGATAAAATTTAATTGTAAGAATATCCCTGAGTAACTTTATTTGTCTATTAGAGTTTTCTAAATAAGTTTGATCCTAACATTTTTTCCTGAGGAGTAACGAAGTTTTAATTTTTCTGTAACAAGAAACGAGTATTTTTGTTTTCTCGCTTAAATATCACGATAAAATTAAATTGTAAGAATATCCCTGAGTAACTTTATTTTTATAATAGATTTGTTTAATAAGTTTGATTCTAGCATTTTTTCCTGAGGAGTAACGATGTTTTAATTTTTCTGGAACTAGAAACCAATATTTTAGTTTTCTCGCTTAAATATAACGATAAAATTAAATAGTAAGAATATCCCAGAGTAACTATATTTTTATAATAGATTTTTTCAATAAGTTTGATTCTAGCATTTTTTCCTGGGGAGTAACAATGTTATTATTTTTCTGGAGGTAGAAACGAAAATTTTTGTTTTATCGCTTATATATAACGTTAAAATTAAATTGTAAGAATATCCCTGAGTAACTTTATTTGTATATTAGATTATTCTTAATAAGTTTGATTCTAGCATTTTTTCCTGAGGAGTAACGATGTTTTCATTTTTCTGGAACTAGAAAAGATTATTTTAGATTTCTCGCTTAAATATCACGATAAAATTAAATTGTAAGAATATCCTTGAGTAACTTTATTTGTATATTAGAGTTTTCTAAATAAGTTTGATCCTAACATTTTTTCCTGTGGAGTAACGATGTTTTAATTTTTCTGTAACAAGAAACGAGTATTTTAGTTTTCTCGATTAAATATCACGATAAAATTAAATTGTAAGAATGTCCCTGAGTAACTTTATTTGTATATTAGATTACTCTTAATAAGTTTGATTCTAGCATTTTTTCCTGAGGATTAACGATGTTTTAATTTTTCTGGAGCTAGTAACGAATATTTTAGATTTCTCGCTTAAATATCACGATAAAATTAAATTGTGAGAATATCCCTGAGTAACTTTATTTGTATATTAGATTATTCTTAATAAATTTGATTCTAGCATTTTTTCCTGAAGAGTAACGATGTTTTAATTTCTCTGGAGCTAGTAACGAATATTTTTGATTTCTCGCTTAAATATCACGATAAAATTAAATTGTAAGAATATCCATGAGTAACTTTATTTGTGTATTTGATTTTTCTTAATAAGTTTGATTCTAGCATTTTTTCCTGAGGAGTAACGATGTTTAAATTTTTTTGGAACTAGAAACAAATATTTTAGTTTTCTCGCTTAAATATAACGATAAAATTAAATTGTAAGAATATCCCAGAGTAACTTTATTTGTATATTAGATTTTTGTTTAAGTTTGATTCTAGCATTTTTTCCTGAGGAGTAACGATGTTTTAATTTTTCTGGAACTAGAAAAGATTATTTTAGATATCTCGCTTAAATATCACGTTAAAATTAAATTGTAAGAATATCCCTGAGTAACTTTATTTGTATATTAGATTATTCTAAATAAGTTTGGTCCTAACATTTATTCCTGAGGAGTAACGATGTTTTAATTTTTCTGTAACAAGAAACGAGTATTTTAGTTTTCTGGCTTAAATATCACGATAAAATTAAATTGTAAGATTATCCCTGAGTAACTTTATTTTTATAATAGATTTGTTTAATAAGTTTGATTCTAGCATTTTTTCCTGAGAAATAAAGATGTTTTAATTTTTCTGTAACAAGAAACGAGTATTTTAGTTTTCTGGCTTATATATCACGATAAAATTAAATTGTAAGAATATCCCTGAGTAACTTTATTTGTATATTAGATTATTCTAAATAGGTTTGATTCTAGCATTTTTTCCTGAGGAGTAACGATGTTTTAATTTTTCTGGAACTAGAAAAGATTATTTTAGATTTCTCGCTTAAATATCACGTTAAAATTAAATTGTAAGAATATCCCTGAGTAACTTTATTTGTATATTAGATTATTCTAAATAAGTTTGATTCTAGCATTTTTTCCTGAGGAGTAACGATGTTTTAATTTTTCTGGAACTAGAAACGAATATTTTAGATTTTTCGCTTAAATATCACGATAAAATTAAATTGTAAGAATATCCCTGAGTAACTTTATTTGTATATAAGATTATTCTAAATAAGTTTGATTCTAGCATTTTTTCCTGAGGAGTAACGATGTTTTAATTTTACTGTAACTAGAAACGAATATTTTAGTTTTCTCACATAAATATCACGATAAAATTAAATTGTGAGAATATCCCTGAGTAACTTTATTTGTATATTAGATTATTCTTAATAAGTTTGATTCTAGCATTTTTTCCTGAGGAGTAACGATGTTTTAATTTTTCTGGAACTAGAAACGAATATTTTAGATTTCTCGCTTAAATATCACGATAAAATTAAATTCTAAGATTATCCCTGAGTAACTTTATTTGTATATTAGATTTTTCTTAATAAGTTTGATTCTAGCATATTTGCCTGAGGAGTAACGATGTTTTAATTTTTCTGGAACTAGAAACGAATATTTTAATTTTCTCGCTTAAATATCACGATAAAATTAAACTGAAAGATTATCCCTGAGTAACTTTATATTTATAATAGATTTGTTTAATAAGTTTGATTCTAGCATTTTTTTCTGAGGAGTAACGATGTTTTAATTTTTCTCTAACAAGAAACGAGTATTTTAGTTTTCTGGCTTAAATATCACGATAAAATTAAATTGTAAGAATATCCCTGAGTAATTTATTTGTATATTAGATTATTCTAAATAAGTTTGATTCTAGCATTTTTTCCTGAGGAGTAACGATGTTTTAATTTTTCTGGAACTAGAAACGAATATTTTAGATTTCTCGCTTAAATATCACGATAAAATTAAATTCTAAGATTATCCCTGAGTAACTTTATTTGTATATTAGATTTTTCTTAATAAGTTTGATTCTAGCATATTTTCCT
This sequence comes from Pterostichus madidus, assembly GCA_911728475.2. NCBI lineage: Eukaryota > Metazoa > Arthropoda > Insecta > Coleoptera > Carabidae > Pterostichus > Pterostichus madidus. The sequence goes on along the minus strand of OU452311.1, from coordinate 18,413,739 downwards.
GAGGAGTAACGATGTTTTAATTTTTCTGGAACTAGAAACGAATATTTTAGATTTCTCGCTTAAATATCACGACAAAATTAAATTCTAAGAATATCCCTGAGTAACTTTATTTGTATATTAGATTATTCTAAATAAGTTTGATTCTAGCATTTTTTCCTGAGGAGTAACGATGTTTTAATTTTACTGGAACTAGAAACGAATATTTTAGTTTTCTCACATAAATATCACGATAAAATTAAATTGTGAGAATATCCCTGAGTAACTTTATTTGTATATTAGATTATTCTTAATAAGTTTGATTCTAGCATTTTTTCCTGAAGAGTAACGATGTTTTAATTTTTCTGGTGCTAGTAACGAATATTTTTGATTTCTCGCTTAAATATCACGATAAAATTTAATTGTAAGAATATCCATGAGTAACTTTATTTGTGTAATAGATTTTTCTTAATAAGTTTGATTCTAGCATTTTTTACTGAGGAGTAACGATGTTTTAATTTTACTGGAACTAGAAATGAATATTTTAGTTTTCTCACATAAATATCACGATAAAATTAAATTGTGAGAATATCCCTGAGTAACTTTATTTGTATATTAGATTATTCTTAATAAGTTTGATTCTAGCATTTTTTACTGAGGAGTTTTCTGGAACTAGAAAAGATTATTTTAGATTTCTCGCTTAAATATCACGATAAAATTAAATTGTAAGAATATCCCTGAGTAACTTTATTTGTATATTAGATTATTCTTAATAAGTTTGATCTAGCATTTTTTCCTGAGGAGTAACGATGTTTTAATTTTTCTGGAACTAGAAAAGATTATTTTAGATTTCTCGCTTAAATATCACGTTAAAATTAAATTGTAAGAATATCCCTGAGTAACTTTATTTGTATATTAGATTATTCTAAATAAGTTTGATTCTAGCATTTTTTCCTGAGGAGTAACGATGTTTTAATTTTTCTGGAACTAGAAACGAATATTTTAGATTTCTCGCTTAAATATCACGATAAAATTAAATTGTAAGAATATCCCTGAGTAATTTTATTTGTATATTAGTTTTTCCTTAATAAGTTTGATTCTAGCATATTTTCCTGAGGAGTAACGATGTTTTAATTTTTCTGGAACAAGAAACGAGTATTTTAGTTTTCTGGCTTAAATATCACGATAAAATTAAATTGTAAGAATATCCCTGAGTAACTTTATTTGTATATTAGTTTATTCTAAATAAGTTTGATTTTAGCATTTTTTCCTGAGTAGTAACGATGTTTTAATTTTTCTGGAACTAGAAAAGAATATTTTAGTTTTCTCGCTTAAATATAACGATAAAATTAAATTGTAAGACTATCCCAGAGTAATTTTATTTGTATATTAGATTATTCTAAATAAGTTTGATCCTAACATTTTTTCCTGAGGAGTAACGATGTTTTAATTTTTCTGTAACAAGCAACGAGTATTTTAGTTTTCTCGCTTAAATATCTCGATTAAAATTAAATTGTAAGAATATCTCGGAGTAACTTTATTTGTATATTAGATTATTCTTAATAAGTTTGATTCTAGCATTTTTTCCTGAGGAGTAACGATGTTTTAATTTTACTGGAACTAGAAACGAATATTTTAGTTTTCTCACATAAATATCACGATAAAATTAAATTGTAAGAATATCCCTGAGTAACTTTATTTGTATATTAGATTATTTTTAATAAGTTTGATTCTAGCATTTTTTCCTGAGGAGTAACGATGTTTTAATTTTTCTGGAACTATAAACGAATATTTCAGATTTCTCGCTTAAATATCACGTTAAAATTAAATTGTAAGAATATCCCTGAGTAACTTTATTTGTATATTAGATTATTTTAAATAAGTTTGATCCTAACATTTTTTCCTGAGGAGTAACGATGTTTTAATTTTGCTGAAACAAGCAACGAGTATTTTAGTTTTCTCGCTTAAATATCACGATAAAATTAAATTGTAAGAATATCTCGGAGTAACTTTGTGTGTATATTAGATTATTTTTAATAAGTTTGATTCTAGCATTTTTTCCTGAGGAGTAACGATGTTTTAATTTTCCTGGAGCTAGTAACGAATATTTTAGATTTCTCGCTTCAATATCACGATAAAATTAAATTGTAAGAATATCCCTGAGTAACTTTATTTGTTTATTAGATTTTTTTTAATAAGTTTGATTCTAGCATTTTTTTCTGAGGAGTAACAATATTTTTATTTTTCTGGAACTATAAACGAATATTTTAGTTTTCTCGCTTAAATATCACGATAAAATTTAATTGTAAGATTATCCCTGAGTAACTTTATTTTTATAATAGATTTGTTTAATAAGTTTGAATCTAGCATTTTTTTCTGAGGAGTAACGATGTTTTAATTTTTCTGTAACAAGAAACGAGTATTTTAGTTTTCTCGCTTAAATATCACGATAAAATTAAATTGTAAGATTATCCCTGAGTAACTTTATTTTTATAATAGATTTGTTTAATAAGTTTGATTCTAGCATTTTTTCCTGAGAAATAAAGATGTTTTAATTTTTCTGTAACAAGAAACGAGTATTTTAGTTTTCTGGCTTATATATCACGATAAAATTAAATTGTAAGAATATCCCTGAGTAACTTTATTTGTATATTAGATTATTCTAAATAGGTTTGATTCTAGCATTTTTTCCTGAGGAGTAACGATGTTTTAATTTTTCTGGAACTAGAAAAGATTATTTTAGATTTCTCGCTTAAATATCACGTTAAAATTAAATTGTAAGAATATCCCTGAGTAACTTTATTTGTATATTAGATTATTCTAAATAAGTTTGATTCTAGCATTTTTTCCTGAGGAGTAACGATGTTTTAATTTTACTGGAACTAGAAACGAATATTTTAGTTTTCTCACATAAATATCACGATAAAATTAAATTGTGAGAATATCCCTGAGTAACTTTATTTGTATATTAGATTATTCTTAATAAGTTTGATTCTAGCATTTTTTACTGAGGAGTTTTCTGGAACTAGAAAAGATTATTTTAGATTTCTCGCTTAAATATCACGATAAAATTAAATTGTAAGAATATCCCTGAGTAACTTTATTTGTATATTAGATTATTCTTAATAAGTTTGATCTAGCATTTTTTCCTGAGGAGTAACGATGTTTTAATTTTTCTGGAACTAGAAAAGATTATTTTAGATTTCTCGCTTAAATATCACGTTAAAATTAAATTGTAAGAATATCCCTGAGTAACTTTATTTGTATATTAGATTATTCTAAATAAGTTTGATTCTAGCATTTTTTCCTGAGGAGTAACGATGTTTTAATTTTTCTGGAACTAGAAACGAATATTTTAGTTTTCGCGCTTAAATATAACGATAAAATTAAATTGTAAGAATATCCCTGAGTAACTTTATTTGTGTATTATATTTTTTTAATAAGTTTGATTCTAGCATTTTTTCCTGAGGAGTAACGATGTTTTAATTTTACTGGAACTAGAAACGAATATTTTAGTTTTCTCACATAAATATCACGATAAAATTAAATTGTAAGAATAGCCCTGAGTAACTTTATTTGTATATTATATTATTCTTAATAAGTTTGATTCTAGCATTTTTTCCTGAAGAGTAACGATGTTTTAATTTTTGTGGAACTAGTAACGAATATTTTAGATTTCTCGCTTAAATATCACGATCTAATTAAATTGTAAGAATATCCCTGAGTAACTTTATTTGTGTATTAGATTTTTCTTAATAAGTTTGATTCTAGAATTTTTTACTGAGGTGTAACGATGTTTTAATTTTTCTGGAACTAGAAACGAATATTTTAGTTTTCTCGCTTAAATATAACGATAAAATTAAATTGTAAGAATATCCCAGAGTAACTTTATTTTTATAATAGATTTTTTCAATAAGTTTGATTCTAGCATTTTTTTCCTGAGGAGTAACAATGTTATTATTTTTCTGGAGCTAGAAACGAAAATTTTAGTTTTATCGCTTAAATATAACGTTAAAATTTAATTGTAAGAATATCCCTGAGTAACTTTATTTGTATATTAGATTATTCTTAATAAGTTTTATTCTAGCATTTTTTCCTGAGGAGTAACGATGGTTTAATTTTTCTGGAACTAAAAAAGATTATTTTAGATTTCTCGCTTAAATATCACGATAAAATTAAATTGTAAGAGTATCCCTGAGTAACTTTATTTGTATATTAGAGTTTTCTAAATAAGTTTGATCCTAACATTTTTTCCTGAGGAGTAACGTTGTTTTCATTTTTCTGTAACAAGAAACGAGTATTTTAGTTTTCTCGCTTAAATATCACGATAAAATTAAATTGTAAGAATATCCTTGAGTAACTTTATTTGAATATTAGATTATTCTTAATAAGTTTGATTCTAGCATTTTTTTCCTGAGGAGTAACGATGTTTTAATTTTTCTGGAGCTAGTAACGAATATTTTAGATTTCTCGCTTAAATATCACAGTAAAATTAAATTGTAAGAATATCCCTGAGTAACTTTATTTGTTTATTAGATTTTTTTTAATAAGTTTGATTCTAGAATTTTTTCCTGAGGAGTAACGATGTTTTAATTTTTCTTGAACTAGAAAAGATTATTTTAGATTTCTCGCTTAAATATCACGATAAAATTAAATTGTAAGAATATCCCTGAGTAACTTTATTTGTATATTAGAGTTTTCTAAATAAGTTTGATCCTAAAATTTTTTCTTGAGGAGTAACGATGTTTTAATTTTTCTGGAACTAGAAACGAATATTTTAGATTTCTCGCTTAAATATCACGATAAAATTAAATTGTAAGAATATCCCGGAGTAACTTTATTTGTATATTAGATTTTTCTTAATAAGTTTGATTCTAGCATTTTTTCCTGAGGAGTAACGATGTTTTAATTTTACTGGAACTAGAAACGAATATTTTAGTTTTCTCACATAAATATCACGATAAAATTAAATTGTGAGAATATCCCTGAGTAACTTTATTTGTATATTAGATTATTCTTAATAAGTTTGATTTTAGCATTTTTTCCTGAAGAGTAACGATGTTTTAATTTTTCTGGAGCTAGTAACGAATATTTTAGATTTCTCGCTTAAATATCACGATAAAATTAAATTGTAAGAATATCCCTGAGTAACTTTATTTGTTTATTATATTTTGTTTAATAAGTTTGATTCTAGCATTTTTTTCTGAGGAGTAACAATATTTTTATTTTTCTGGAACTATAAACGAATATTTTAGTTTTCTCGCTTAAATATCACGATAAAATTAAATTGTAAGATTATCCCTGAGTAACTTTATTTTTATAATAGATTTGTTTAATAAGTTTGATTTTAGAATTTTGTCGTGAGGTGTAACGATGTTTTAATTTTTCTGGAACTAGAAAAGATTATTTTAGATTTCTCGCTTAAATATCACGTTAAAATTAAATTGTAAGAATATCCCTGAGTAACTTTATTTGTATATTAGATTATTCTACATAAGTTTGATCCAAACATTTTTTCCTGAGGTGTAACGATGTTTTAATTTTTCTGTAACAAGCAACGAGTATTTTAGTTTTCTCGCTTAAATATCACGATAAAATTAAATTGTAAGGATATCTCGGAGTAACTTTATTTGTATATTAGATTATTCTTAATAAGTTTGATTCTAGCATTTTTTCCTGAGGAGTAACGATGTTTTAATTTTTCTGGAACTAGAAAAGATTATTTTAGATTTCTCGCTTAAATATCACGTTAAAATTAAATTGTAAGAATATCCCTGAGTAACTTTATTTGTATATTAGATTATTTTAAATAAGTTTGATCCAAACATTTTTTCCTGAGGTGTAACGATGTTTTAATTTTTCTGTAACAAGCAACGAGTATTTTAGTTTTCTCGCTTAAATATCACGATAAAATTAAATTGTAAGGATAACTCGGAGTAACTTTATTTGTATATTAGATTATTCTTAATAAGTTTGATTCTAGCATTTTTTCCTGAAGAGTAACGATGTTTTAATTTTTCTGGAGCTAGTAACGAATATTTTAGATTTCTCGCTTAAATATCACGATAAAATTAAATTGTAAGAATAACCCTGATTAACTTTATTTGTATATTAGATTATTCTTAATAAGTTTGATTCTAGCATTTTTTCCTGAGGAGTAACGATGTTTTAATTTTTCTGGAACTAGAAAAGATTATTTTAGATTTCTCGCTTAAATATCACGTTAAAATTAAATTGTAATAATATCCCTGAGTAACTTTATTTGTATATTAGATTATTCTAAATAAGTTTGATCCAAACATTTTTTCCTGAGGTGTAACGATGTTTTAATTTTTCTGTAACAAGCAACGAGTATTTTAGTTTTCTCGCTTAAATATCACGATAAAATTAAATTGTAAGGATATCTCGGAGTAACTTTATTTGTATATTAGATTATTCTTAATAAGTTTGATTCTAGCATTTTTTCCTGAGGAGTAACGATGTTTTAATTTTTCTGGAACTAGAAAAGATTATTTTAGATTTCTCGCTTAAATATCACGTTAAAATTAAATTGTAAGAATATCCCTGAGTAACTTTATTTGTATATTAGATTATTCTAAATAAGTTTGATCCAAACATTTTTTCCTGAGGTGTAACGATGTTTTAATTTTTCTGTAACAAGCAACGAGTATTTTAGTTTTCACGCTTAAATATCACGATAAAATTAAATTGTAAGAATATCTCGGAGTAACTTTATTTGTATATTAGATTATTCTTAATAAGTTTGATTCTACCATTTTTTCCTGAGGAGTAACGATGTTTTAATTTTTCTGGAGCTAGTAACGAATATTTTAGATTTCTCGCTTAAATATCACGATAAAATTAAATTGTAAGAATATCCCTGAGTAACTTTATTTGTTTATTAGATTTTTTTTAATAAGTTTGATTCTAGCATTTTTTTCTGAGGAGTAACAATATTTTTATTTTTCTGGAACTATAAACGAATATTTTAGTTTTCTCGCTTAAATATCACGATAAAATTAAATTGTAAGATTATCCCTGAGTAACTTTATTTTTATAATAGATTTGTTTAATAAGTTTGATTCTAGAATTTTTTCGTGAGGAGTAACGATGTTTTAATTTTTCTGGAACTAGAAAAGATTATTTTAGATTTCTCGCTTAAATATCACGATGAAATTAAATTGTAAGAATATCCCTGAGTAACTTTATTTGTATATTAGAGTTTTCTAAATAAGTTTGATCCAAACATTTTTTCCTGAGGAGTAACGATGTTTTAATTTTTCTGTAACAACCAACGAGTATTTTAGTTTTCTCGTTTAAATATCACGATAAATTTAAATTGTAAGAATATCTCGGAGTAACTTTATTTGTATATAAGATTATTCTAAATAAGTTTGATTCTAGCATTTGTTCCTGAGGAGTAACGATGTTTTAATTTTTCTGGAACTAGAAACGAATATTTTAGATTTCTCGCTTAAATATCACGTTAAAATTAAATTGTAAGAATATCCCTGAGTAACTTTATTTGTATATTGGTTTTTTTTAACAAGTTTGATTCTAGCATTTTTTCCTGTGGAGTAACGATGTTTTAATTTTACTGGAACTAGAAACGAATATTTTAGTTTTCTCACATAAATATCACGATAAAATTAAATTGTAAGACTATCCCAGAGTAATTTTATTTGTATATTAGATTTTTTTTAATAAGTTTGATTCTAGAATTTTTTCCTGAGGAGTAACGATGTTTTAATTTTTCTGGAACTAGAAAAGATTATTTTAGATTTCTCGCTTAAATATCACGTTAAAATTAAATTGTAAGATTATCCCTGAGTAACTTTATTTGTATATTAGATTATTCTAAATAAGTTTGATCCTAACATTTTTTCTTGAGGAGTAACGACGTTTTAATTTTTCTGTAACAAGAAACGAGTATTTTAGTTTTCTGGCTTAAATATCACGATAAAATTAAATTCTAAGAACATCCCTGAGTAACTTTATTTGTATATTAGATTATTCTAAATAAGTTTGATTCTAGCATTTTTTCCTGAGGAGTAACGATGTTTTAATTTTCCTGGAACTAGAAACGAATATTTTAGATTTCTCGCTTAAATATCACGATAAAATTAAATTCTAAGATTATCCCTGAGTAACTTTATTTGTATATTAGATTTTTCTTAATAAGTTTGATTCTACCATTTTTTCCTGAGGAGTAACGATGTTTTAATTTTACTGGAACTAGAAACGAATATTTTAGTTTTCTCACATAAATATCACGATAAAATTAAATTGTGAGAATATCCCTGAGTAACTTTATTTGTATATTAGATTATTCTTAATAAGTTTGATTCTAGCATTTTTTCCTGAAGAGTAACGATGTTTTAATTTTTCTGGATCTAGTAACGAATATTTTAGATTTCTCGCTTAAATATCACGATAAAATTAAATTGTAAGAATATCCCTGATTAACTTTATTTGTATATTAGATTATTCTTAATAAGTTTGATTCTAGCATTTTTTCCTGAGGAGTAACGATGTTTTAATTTTTCTGGAACTAGAAAAGATTATTTTAGATATCTCGCTTAAATATCACGTTAAAATTAAATTGTAAGAATATCCCTGAGTAACTTTATTTGTATATTAGATTATTCTAAATAAGTTTGATCCAAACATTTTTTCCTGAGGTGTAACGATGTTTTAATTTTTCTGTAACAAGCAACGAGTATTTTAGTTTTCTCGCTTAAATATCACGATAAAATTAAATTGTAAGAATATCTCGGAGTAACTTTATTTGTATATTAGATTATTCTTAATAAGTTTGATTCTACCATTTTTTCCTGAGGAGTAACGATGTTTTAATTTTTCTGGAGCTAGTAACGAATATTTTAGATTTCTCGCTTAAATATCACGATAAAATTAAATTGTAAGAATATCCCTGAGTAACTTTATTTGTTTATTGGATTTTTTTTAATAAGTTTGATTCTAGCATTTTTTTCTGAGGAGTAACAATATTTTTATTTTTCTGGAACTATAAACGAATATTTTAGTTTTCTCGCTTAAATATCACGATAAAATTAAATTGTAAGATTATCCCTGAGTAACTTTATTTTTATAATAGATTTGTTTAATAAGTTTGATTCTAGAATTTTTTCGTGAGGAGTAACGATGTTTTAATTTTTCTGGAACTAGAAAAGATTATTTTAGATTTCTCGCTTAAATATCACGATGAAATTAAATTGTAAGAATATCCCTGAGTAACTTTATTTGTATATTAGAGTTTTCTAAATAAGTTTGATCCAAACATTTTTTCCTGAGGAGTAACGATGTTTTAATTTTTCTGTAACAACCAACGAGTATTTTAGTTTTCTCGTTTAAATATCACGATAAATTTAAATTGTAAGAATATCTCGGAGTAACTTTATTTGTATATAAGATTATTCTAAATAAGTTTGATTCTAGCATTTTTTCCTGAGGAGTAACGATGTTTTAATTTTTCTGGAACTAGAAACGAATATTTTAGATTTCTCGCTTAAATATCACGTTAAAATTAAATTGTAAGAATATCCCTGAGTAACTTTATTTGTATATTGGTTTTTTTTAATAAGTTTGATTCTAGCATTTTTTCCTGTGGAGTAACGATGTTTTAATTTTACTGAAACTAGAAACGAATATTTTAGTTTTCTCACATAAATATCACGATAAAATTAAATTGTAAGACTATCCCAGAGTAATTTTATTTGTATATTAGATTTTTTTTAATAAGTTTGATTCTAGAATTTTTTCCTGAGGAGTAACGATGTTTTAATTTTTCTGGAACTAGAAAAGATTATTTTAGATTTCTCGCTTAAATATCACGTTAAAATTAAATTGTAAGATTATCCCTGAGTAACTTTATTTGTATATTAGATTATTCTAAATAAGTTTGATCCTAACATTTTTTCTTGAGGAGTAACGACGTTTTAATTTTTCTGTAACAAGAAACGAGTATTTTAGTTTTCTGGCTTAAATATCACGATAAAATTAAATTCTAAGAACATCCCTGAGTAACTTTATTTGTATATTAGATTATTCTAAATAAGTTTGATTCTAGCATTTTTTCCTGAGGAGTAACGATGTTTTAATTTTCCTGGAACTAGAAACGAATATTTTAGATTTCTCGCTTAAATATCACGATAAAATTAAATTCTAAGATTATCCCTGAGTAACTTTATTTGTATATTAGATTTTTCTTAATAAGTTTGATTCTACCATTTTTTTCCTGAGGAGTAACGATGTTTTAATTTTACTGGAACTAGAAACGAATATTTTAGTTTTCTCACATAAATATCACGATAAAATTAAATTGTGAGAATATCCCTGAGTAACTTTATTTGTATATTAGATTATTCTTAATAAGTTTGATTCTAGCATTTTTTCCTGAAGAGTAACGATGTTTTAATTTTTCTGGAGCTAGTAACGAATATTTTAGATTTCTCGCTTAAATATCACGATAAAATTAAATTGTAAGAATATCCCTGATTAACTTTATTTGTATATTAGATTATTCTTAATAAGTTTGATTCTAGCATTTTGTCCTGAGGAGTAACGATGTTTTAATTTTTCTGGAACTAGAAAAGATTATTTTAGATTTCTCGCTTAAATATCACGTTAAAATTAAATTGTAAGAATATCCCTGAGTAACTTTATTTGTATATTAGATTATTCTAAATAAGTTTGATCCAAACATTTTTTCCTGAGGTGTAACGATGTTTTAATTTTTCTGTAACAAGCAACGAGTATTTTAGTTTTCTCGCTTAAATATCACGATAAAATTAAATTGTAAGAATATCTCGGAGTAACTTTATTTGTATATTAGATTATTCTTAATAAGTTTGATTCTACCATTTTTTCCTGAGGAGTAACGATGTTTTAATTTTTCTGGAGCTAGTAACGAATATTTTAGATTTCTCGCTTAAATATCACGATAAAATTAAATTGTAAGAATATCCCTGAGTAACTTTATTTGTTTATTGGATTTTTTTTAATAAGTTTGATTCTAGCATTTTTTTCTGAGGAGTAACAATATTTTTATTTTTCTGGAACTATAAACGAATATTTTAGTTTTCTCGCTTAAATATCACGATAAAATTAAATTGTAAGATTATCCCTGAGTAACTTTATTTGAATATTAGTGTTTTCTAAATAAGTTTGATCCAAACATTTTTTCCTGAGGAGTAACGATGTTTTAATTTTTCTGTAACAACCAACGAGTATTTTAGTTTTCTCGCTTAAATATCACGATAAATTTAAATTGTAAGAATATCTCGGAGTAACTTTATTTGTATATAAGATTATTCTAAATAAGTTTGATTCTAGCATTTTTTCCTGAGGAGTAACGATGTTTTAATTTTTCTGGAACTAGAAAAGATTATTTTAGATTTCTCGCTTAAATATCACGATAAAATTAAATTGTAAGACTATCCCAGTGTAATTTTATTTGTATATTAGATTTTTTTTAACAAGTTTGATTCTAGAATTTTTTCCTGAGGAGTAACGATGTTTTAATTTTTCTGGAACTTGAAAAGATTATTTTAGATTTCTCGCTTAAATATCACGTTAAAATTAAATTGTAAGATTATCCCTGAGTAACTTTATTTGTATATTAGATTATTCTAAATAAGTTTGATCCTAACATTTTTTCTTGAGGAGTAACGATGTTTTAATTTTTCTGTAACAAGAAACGAGTATTTTAGTTTTCTGGCTTAAATATCACGATAAAATTAAATTCTAAGAACATCCCTGAGTAACTTTATTTGTATATTAGATTATTCTAAATAAGTTTGATTCTAGCATTTTTTCCTGAGGAGTAACGATGTTTTAATTTTCCTGGAACTAGAAACGAATATTTTAGATTTCTCGCTTAAATATCACGATAAAATTAAATTCTAAGATTATCCCTGAGTAACTTTATTTGTATATTAGATTTTTCTTAATAAGTTTGATTCTACCATTTTTTCCTGAGGAGTAACGATGTTTTAATTTTACTGGAACTAGAAACGAATATTTTAGTTTTCTCACATAAATATCACGATAAAATTAAATTGTGAGAATATTCCTGAGTAACTTTATTTGTATATTAGATTATTCTTAATAAGTTTGATTCTAGCATTTTTTCCTGAAGAGTAACGATGTTTTAATTTTTCAGGAGCTAGTAACGAATATTTTAGATTTCTCTCTTAAATATCACGATAAAATTAAATTGTAAGAATATCCCTAATTAACTTTATTTGTATATTAGATTATTCTTAATAAGTTTGATTCTAGCATTTTTTCCTGAGGAGTAACGATGTTTTAATTTTTCTGGAACTAGAAAAGATTATTTTAGATTTCTCGCTTAAATATCACGTTAAAATTAAATTGTAATAATATCCCTGAGTAACTTTATTTGTATATTAGATTATTCTAAATAAGTTTGATCCAAACATTTTTTCCTGAGGTGTAACGATGTTTTAATTTTTCTGTAACAAGCAACGAGTATTTTAGTTTTCTCGCTTAAATATCACGATAAAATTAAATTGTAAGAATATCTCGGAGTAACTTTATTTGTATACTAGATTATTCTTAATAAGTTTGATTCTAGCATTTTTTCCTGAGGAGTAACGATGTTTTAATTTTTCTGGATCTAGAAAAGATTATTTTAGATTTCTCGCTTAAATATCACGTTAAAATTAAATTGTAAGAATATCCCTGAGTAACTTTATTTGTATATTAGATTATTCTAAATAAGTTTGATCCAAACATTTTTTCCTGAGGTGTAACGATGTTTTAATTTTTCTGTAACAAGCAACGAGTATTTTAGTTTTCACGCTTAAATATCACGATAAAATTAAATTGTAAGAATATCTCGGAGTAACTTTATTTGTATATTAGATTGTTCTTAATAAGTTTGATTCTATCCTTTTTGTCCTGAGGAGTAACGATGTTTTAATTTTTCTGGAGCTAGTAACGAATATTTTAGATTTCTCGCTTAAATATCACGATAAAATTAAATTGTAAGAATATCCCTGAGTAACTTTATTTGTTTATTAGATTTTTTTTAATAAGTTTGATTCTAGCATTTTTTTCTGAGGAGTAACAATATTTTTATTTTTCTGGAACTATAAACGAATATTTTAGTTTTCTCGCTTAAATATCACGATAAAATTAAATTGTAAGATTATCCCTGAGTAACTTTATTTTTATAATAGATTTGTTTAATAAGTTTGATTCTAGAATTTTTTCGTGAGGAGTAACGATGTTTTAATTTTTCTGGAACTGGAAAAGATTAATTTAGATTTCTCGCTTAAATATCACGATGAAATTAAATTGTAAGAATATCCCTGAGTAACTTTATTTGTATATTAGAGTTATCTAAATAAGTTTGATCAAAACATTTTTTCCTGAGGAGTAACGATGTTTTAATTTTTCTGTAACAACCAACGAGTATTTTAGTTTTCTCGCTTAAATATCACGATAAATTTAAATTGTAAGAATATCTCGGAGTAACTTTATTTGTATATAAGATTATTCTAAATAAGTTTGATTCTAGCATTTTTTCCTGAGGAGTAACGATGTTTTAATTTTTCTGGAACTAGAAACGAATATTTTAGATTTCTCGCTTAAATATCACGTTAAAATTAAATTGTAAGAATATCCCTGAGTAACTTTATTTGTATATTGTTTTTTTTTAATAAGTTTGATTCTAGCATTTTTTCCTGTGGAGTAACGATGTTTTAATTTTACTGGAACTAGAAACGAATATTTTAGTTTTCTCACATAAATATCACGATAAAATTAAATTGTAAGACTATCCCAGAGTAATTTTATTTGTATATTAGATTTTTTTTAATAAGTTTGATTCTAGAATTTTTTCCTGAGGAGTAACGATGTTTTAATTTTTCTGGAACTAGATAAGATTATTTTAGATTTCTCGCTTAAATATCACGTAAAAATTAAATTGTAAGATTATCCCTGAGTAACTTTATTTGTATATTAGATTATTCTAAATAAGTTTGATCCTAACATTTTTTCTTGAGAAGTAACGATGTTTTAATTTTTCTGTAACAAGAAACGAGTATTTTAGTTTTCTGGCTTAAATATCACGATAAAATTAAATTCTAAGAACATCCCTGAGTAACTTTATTTGTATATTAGATTATTCTAAATAAGTTTGATTCTAGCATTTTTTCCTGAGGAGTAACGATGTTTTAACTTTCCTGGAACTAGAAACGAATATTTTAGATTTCTCGCTTAAATATCACGATAAAATTAAATTCTAAGATTATCCCTGAGTAACTTTATTTGTATATTAGATTTTTCTTAATAAGTTTGATTCTACCATTTTTTCCTGAGGAGTAACGATGTTTTAATTTTACTGGAACTAGAAACGAATATTTTAGTTTTCTCACATAAATATCACGATAAAATTAAATTGTGAGAATATCCCTGAGTAACTTTATTTGTATATTAGATTATTCTTAATAAGTTTGATTCTAGCATTTTTTCCTGAAGAGTAACGATGTTTTAATTTTTCTGGAGCTAGTAACGAATATTTTAGATTTCTCGCTTAAATATCACGATAAAATTAAATTGTAAGAATATCCCTGATTATCTTTATTTTTATATTAGATTATTCTTAATAAGTTTGATTCTAGCATTTTTTCCTGAGGAGTAACGATGTTTTAATTTTTCTGGAACTAGAAAAGATTATTTTAGATTTCTCGCTTAAATATCACGTTAAAATTAAATTGTAAGAATATCCCTGAGTAACTTTATTTGTATATTAGATTATTCTAAATAAGTTTGATCCAAACATTTTTTCCTGAGATGTAACGATGTTTTAATTTTTCTGTAACAAGCAACGAGTATTTTAGTTTTCTCGCTTAAATATCACGATAAAATTAAATTGTAAGAATATCTCGGAGTAACTTTATTTGTATATTAGATTATTCTTAATAAGTTTGATTCTACCATTTTTTCCTGACGATTAACGATGTTTTAATTTTTCTGGAGCTAGTAACGAATATTTTAGATTTCTCGCTTAAATATCACGATAAAATTAAATTGTAAGAATATCCCTGAGTAACTTTATTTGTTTATTAGATTTTTTTTAATAAGTTTGATTCTAGCATTTTTTTCTGAGGAGTAACAATATTTTTATTTTTCTGGAACTATAAACGAATATTTTAGTTTTCTCGCTTAAATATCACGATAAAATTAAATTGTAAGATTATCCCTGAGTAACTTTATTTGTATATTAGAGTTTTCTAAATAAGTTTGATCCAAACATTTTTTCCTGAGGAGTAACGATGTTTTAATTTTTCTGTAACAACCAACGAGTATTTTAGTTTTCTCGCTTAAATATCACGATAAATTTAAATTGTAAGAATATCTTGGAGTAACTTTATTTGTATATAAGATTATTCTAAATAAGTTTGATTCTAGCATTTTTTCCTGAGGAGTAACGATGTTTTAATTTTTCTGGAACTAGAAAAGATTATTTTAGATTTCTCGCTTAAATATCACGATAAAATTAAATTGTAAGAATATCCCTGAGTAACGTTATTTGTATATTAGAGTTTTCTAAATAAGTTTGATCCAAACATTTTTTCCTGAGGAGTAACGATGTTTTAATTTTTCTGTAACAACCAACGAGTATTTTAGTTTTCTCGCTTAAATATCACGATAAATTTAAATTGTAAGAATATCTCGGAGTAACTTTATTTGTATATAAGATTATTCTAAATAAGTTTGATTCTAGCATTTTTTCCTGAGGAGTAACGATGTTTTAATTTTTCTGTAACAAGAAACGAGTATTTTAGTTTTCTGGCTTAAATATCACGATAAAATTAAATTCTAAGAACATCCCTGAGTAACTTTATTTGTATATTAGATTATTCTAAATAAGTTTGATTCTAGCATTTTTTCCTGAGGAGTAACGATGTTTTAATTTTCCTGGAACTAGAAACGAATATTTTAGTTTTCTCACATAAATATCACGATAAAATTAAATTGTGAGAATATCCCTGAGTAACTTTATTTGTATATTAGATTATTCTTAATAAGTTTGATTCTAGCATTTTTTCCTGAAGAGTAACGATGTTTTAATTTTTCTGGAGCTAGTAACGAATATTTTAGATTTCTCGCTTAAATATCACGATAAAATTAAATTGTAAGAATATCCCTGAGTAACTTTATTTGTTTATTAGATTTTTTTTAATAAGTTTGATTCTAGCATTTTTTTCTGAGGAGTAACAATATTTTTATTTTTCTGGAACTATAAACGAATATTTTAGTTTTCTCGCTTAAATATCACGATAAAATTAAATTGTAAGATTATCCCTGAGTAACTTTATTTTTATAATAGATTTGTTTAATAAGTTTTATTCTAGAATTTTGTCGTGAGGTGTAACGATGTTTTAATTTTTCTGGAACTAGAAAAGATTATTTTAGATTTCTCGCTTAAATATCACGTTAAAATTAAATTGTAAGAATATCCCTGAGTAACTTTATTTGTATATTAGATTATTCTAAATAAGTTTGATCCAAACATTTTTTCCTGAGGTGTAACGATGTTTTAATTTTTCTGTAACAAGCAACGAGTATTTTAGTTTTCTCGCTTAAATATCACGATAAAATTAAATTGTAAGGATATCTCGGAGTAACTTTATTTGTATATTAGATTATTCTTAATAAGTTTGATTCTAGCATTTTTTCCTGAGGAGTAACGATGTTTTAATTTTTCTGGAACTAGAAAAGATTATTTTAGATTTCTCGCTTAAATATCACGTTAAAATTAAATTGTAAGAATATCCCTGAGTAACTTTATTTGTATATTAGATTATTCTAAATAAGTTTGATCCAAACATTTTTTCCTGAGATGTAACGATGTTTTAATTTTTCTGTAACAAGCAACGAGTATTTTAGTTTTCTCGCTTAAATATCACGATAAAATTAAATTGTAAGAATATCTCGGAGTAACTTTATTTGTATATTAGATTATTCTTAATAAGTTTGATTCTACCATTTTTTCCTGACGATTAACGATGTTTTAATTTTTCTGGAGCTAGTAACGAATATTTTAGATTTCTCGCTTAAATATCACGATAAAATTAAATTGTAAGAATATCCCTGAGTAACTTTATTTGTTTATTAGATTTTTTTTAATAAGTTTGATTCTAGCATTTTTTTCTGAGGAGTAACAATATTTTTATTTTTCTGGAACTAGAAACGAATATTTTAGTTTTCTCGCTTAAATATCACGATAAAATTAAATTGTAAGAATATCCCTGAGTAACTTTATTTGTATATTAGAGTTTTCTAAATAAGTTTGATCCAAACATTTTTTCCTGAGGAGTAACGATGTTTTAATTTTTCTGTAACAACCAACGAGTATTTTAGTTTTCTCGCTTAAATATCACGATAAATTTAAATTGTAAGAATATCTTGGAGTAACTTTATTTGTATATAAGATTATTCTAAATAAGTTTGATTCTAGCATTTTTTCCTGAGGAGTAACGATGTTTTAATTTTTCTGGAACTAGAAAAGATTATTTTAGATTTCTCGCTTAAATATCACGATAAAATTAAATTGTAAGAATATCCCTGAGTAACGTTATTTGTATATTAGAGTTTTCTAAATAAGTTTGATCCAAACATTTTTTCCTGAGGAGTAACGATGTTTTAATTTTTCTGTAACAACCAACGAGTATTTTAGTTTTCTCGCTTAAATATCACGATAAATTTAAATTGTAAGAATATCTCGGAGTAACTTTATTTGTATATAAGATTATTCTAAATAAGTTTGATTCTAGCATTTTTTCCTGAGGAGTAACGATGTTTTAATTTTTCTGTAACAAGAAACGAGTATTTTAGTTTTCTGGCTTAAATATCACGATAAAATTAAATTCTAAGAACATCCCTGAGTAACTTTATTTGTATATTAGATTATTCTAAATAAGTTTGATTCTAGCATTTTTTCCTGAGGAGTAACGATGTTTTAATTTTCCTGGAACTAGAAACGAATATTTTAGTTTTCTCACATAAATATCACGATAAAATTAAATTGTGAGAATATCCCTGAGTAACTTTATTTGTATATTAGATTATTCTTAATAAGTTTGATTCTAGCATTTTTTCCTGAAGAGTAACGATGTTTTAATTTTTCTGGAGCTAGTAACGAATATTTTAGATTTCTCGCTTAAATATCACGATAAAATTAAATTGTAAGAATATCCCTGAGTAACTTTATTTGTTTATTAGATTTTTTTTAATAAGTTTGATTCTAGCATTTTTTTCTGAGGAGTAACAATATTTTTATTTTTCTGGAACTATAAACGAATATTTTAGTTTTCTCGCTTAAATATCACGATAAAATTAAATTGTAAGATTATCCCTGAGTAACTTTATTTTTATAATAGATTTGTTTAATAAGTTTTATTCTAGAATTTTGTCGTGAGGTGTAACGATGTTTTAATTTTTCTGGAACTAGAAAAGATTATTTTAGATTTCTCGCTTAAATATCACGTTAAAATTAAATTGTAAGAATATCCCTGAGTAACTTTATTTGTATATTAGATTATTCTAAATAAGTTTGATCCAAACATTTTTTCCTGAGGTGTAACGATGTTTTAATTTTTCTGTAACAAGCAACGAGTATTTTAGTTTTCTCGCTTAAATATCACGATAAAATTAAATTGTAAGGATATCTCGGAGTAACTTTATTTGTATATTAGATTATTCTTAATAAGTTTGATTCTAGCATTTTTTCCTGAGGAGTAACGATGTTTTAATTTTTCTGGAACTAGAAAAGATTATTTTAGATTTCTCGCTTAAATATCACGTTAAAATTAAATTGTAAGAATATCCCTGAGTAACTTTATTTGTTTATTAGATTTTTTTTAATAAGTTTGATTCTAGCATTTTTTTCTGAGGAGTAACAATATTTTTATTTTTCTGGAACTATAAACGAATATTTTAGTTTTCTCGCTTAAATATCACGATAAAATTAAATTGTAAGATTATCCCTGAGTAACTTTATTTTTATAATAGATTTGTTTAATAAGTTTGATTCTAGAATTTTTTCGTGAGGAGTAACGATGTTTTAATTTTTCTGGAACTAGAAAAGATTATTTTAGATTTCTCGCTTAAATATCACGATAAAATTAAATTGTAAGAATATCCCTGAGTAACTTTATTTGTATATTAGTGTTTTCTAAATAAGTTTGATCCTAACATTTTTTCCTGAGGAGTAACGATGTTTTAATTTTTCTGAAACAACCAACGAGTATTTTAGTTTTCTCGCTTAAATATCACGATAAAATTAAATTGTAAGAATATCTCGGAGTAACTTTATTTGTATATAAGATTATTCTAAATAAGTTTGATTCTAGCATTTTTTCCTGAGGAGTAACGATGTTTTAATTTTTTTGGAACTAGAAACGAATATTTTAGATTTCACGCTTAAATATCACGTTAAAATTAAATTGTAAGAATATCCCTGAGTAACTTTATTTGTATATTGGTTTTTTTTAATAAGTTTGATTCTAGCATTTTTTCCTGTGGAGTAACGATGTTTTAATTTTACTGGAACTAGAAAAGAATATTTTAGTTTTCTCACATAAATATCACGATAAAATTAAATTGTAAGACTATCCCAGAGTAATTTTATTTGTATATTAGATTTTTTTTAATAAGTTTGATTCTAGCATTTTTTCCTGAGGAGTAACGATGTTTTAATTTTTCTGGAACTAGAAAAGATTATTTTAGATTTCTCGCTTAAATATCACGTTAAAATTAAATTGTAAGAATATCCCTGAGTAACTTTATTTGTATATTAGATTATTCTAAATAAGTTTGATCCTAACATTTTTTCCTGAGGAGTAACGATGTTTTAATTTTGCTGTAACAAGCAACGAGTATTTTAGTTTTCTCGCTTAAATATCACGATAAAATTAAATTGTAAGAATATCTCGGAGTAACTTTGTTTGTATATTAGATTATTTTTAATAAGTTTGATTCTAGCATTTTTTCCTGAGGAGTAACAATATTTTTATTTTTCTGGAACTATAAACGAATATTTTAGTTTTCTCGCTTAAATATCACGATAAAATTAAATTGTAAGATTATCCTTGAGTAACTTTATTTTTATAATAGATTTGTTTAATATGTTTGATTCTAGCATTTTTTTCTGAGGAGTAACGATGTTTTAATTTTTCTCTAACAAGAAACGAGTATTTTAGTTTTCTGGCTTAAATAACACGATAAAATTAAATTGTAAGAATATCCCTGAGTAACTTTATTTGTATATTAGATTATTCTAAATAAGTTTGATTCTAGCATTTTTTCCTGAGGAGTAACGATGTTTTAATTTTTCTGGAACTAGAAACGAATATTTTAGATTTCTCGCTTAAATATCACGATAAAATTAAATTCTAAGAATATCCCTGAGTAACTTTATTTGTATATTAGATTATTCTAAATAAGTTTGATCCAAACATTTTTTCCTGAGATGTAACGATGTTTTAATTTTTCTGTAACAAGCAACGAGTATTTTAGTTTTCTCGCTTAAATATCACGATAAAATTAAATTGTAAGAATATCTCGGAGTAACTTTATTTGTATATTAGATTATTCTTAATAAGTTTGATTCTACCATTTTTTCCTGACGATTAACGATGTTTTAATTTTTCTGGAGCTAGTAACGAATATTTTAGATTTCTCGCTTAAATATCACGATAAAATTAAATTGTAAGAATATCCCTGAGTAACTTTATTTGTTTATTAGATTTTTTTTAATAAGTTTGATTCTAGCATTTTTTTCTGAGGAGTAACAATATTTTTATTTTTCTGGAACTATAAACGAATATTTTAGTTTTCTCGCTTAAATATCACGATAAAATTAAATTGTAAGATTATCCCTGAGTAACTTTATTTGTATATTAGAGTTTTCTAAATAAGTTTGATCCAAACATTTTTTCCTGAGGAGTAACGATGTTTTAATTTTTCTGTAACAACCAACGAGTATTTTAGTTTTCTCGCTTAAATATCACGATAAATTTAAATTGTAAGAATATCTTGGAGTAACTTTATTTGTATATAAGATTATTCTAAATAAGTTTGATTCTAGCATTTTTTCCTGAGGAGTAACGATGTTTTAATTTTTCTGGAACTAGAAAAGATTATTTTAGATTTCTCGCTTAAATATCACGATAAAATTAAATTGTAAGAATATCCCTGAGTAACGTTATTTGTATATTAGAGTTTTCTAAATAAGTTTGATCCAAACATTTTTTCCTGAGGAGTAACGATGTTTTAATTTTTCTGTAACAACCAACGAGTATTTTAGTTTTCTCGCTTAAATATCACGATAAATTTAAATTGTAAGAATATCTCGGAGTAACTTTATTTGTATATAAGATTATTCTAAATAAGTTTGATTCTAGCATTTTTTCCTGAGGAGTAACGATGTTTTAATTTTTCTGTAACAAGAAACGAGTATTTTAGTTTTCTGGCTTAAATATCACGATAAAATTAAATTCTAAGAACATCCCTGAGTAACTTTATTTGTATATTAGATTATTCTAAATAAGTTTGATTCTAGCATTTTTTCCTGAGGAGTAACGATGTTTTAATTTTCCTGGAACTAGAAACGAATATTTTAGTTTTCTCACATAAATATCACGATAAAATTAAATTGTGAGAATATCCCTGAGTAACTTTATTTGTATATTAGATTATTCTTAATAAGTTTGATTCTAGCATTTTTTCCTGAAGAGTAACGATGTTTTAATTTTTCTGGAGCTAGTAACGAATATTTTAGATTTCTCGCTTAAATATCACGATAAAATTAAATTGTAAGAATATCCCTGAGTAACTTTATTTGTTTATTAGATTTTTTTTAATAAGTTTGATTCTAGCATTTTTTTCTGAGGAGTAACAATATTTTTATTTTTCTGGAACTATAAACGAATATTTTAGTTTTCTCGCTTAAATATCACGATAAAATTAAATTGTAAGATTATCCCTGAGTAACTTTATTTTTATAATAGATTTGTTTAATAAGTTTTATTCTAGAATTTTGTCGTGAGGTGTAACGATGTTTTAATTTTTCTGGAACTAGAAAAGATTATTTTAGATTTCTCGCTTAAATATCACGTTAAAATTAAATTGTAAGAATATCCCTGAGTAACTTTATTTGTATATTAGATTATTCTAAATAAGTTTGATCCAAACATTTTTTCCTGAGGTGTAACGATGTTTTAATTTTTCTGTAACAAGCAACGAGTATTTTAGTTTTCTCGCTTAAATATCACGATAAAATTAAATTGTAAGGATATCTCGGAGTAACTTTATTTGTATATTAGATTATTCTTAATAAGTTTGATTCTAGCATTTTTTCCTGAGGAGTAACGATGTTTTAATTTTTCTGGAACTAGAAAAGATTATTTTAGATTTCTCGCTTAAATATCACGTTAAAATTAAATTGTAAGAATATCCCTGAGTAACTTTATTTGTTTATTAGATTTTTTTTAATAAGTTTGATTCTAGCATTTTTTTCTGAGGAGTAACAATATTTTTATTTTTCTGGAACTATAAACGAATATTTTAGTTTTCTCGCTTAAATATCACGATAAAATTAAATTGTAAGATTATCCCTGAGTAACTTTATTTTTATAATAGATTTGTTTAATAAGTTTGATTCTAGAATTTTTTCGTGAGGAGTAACGATGTTTTAATTTTTCTGGAACTAGAAAAGATTATTTTAGATTTCTCGCTTAAATATCACGATAAAATTAAATTGTAAGAATATCCCTGAGTAACTTTATTTGTATATTAGTGTTTTCTAAATAAGTTTGATCCAAACATTTTTTCCTGAGGAGTAACGATGTTTTAATTTTTCTGAAACAACCAACGAGTATTTTAGTTTTCTCGCTTAAATATCACGATAAAATTAAATTGTAAGAATATCTCGGAGTAACTTTATTTGTATATAAGATTATTCTAAATAAGTTTGATTCTAGCATTTTTTCCTGAGGAGTAACGATGTTTTAATTTTTTTGGAACTAGAAACGAATATTTTAGATTTCACGCTTAAATATCACGTTAAAATTAAATTGTAAGAATATCCCTGAGTAACTTTATTTGTATATTGGTTTTTTTTAATAAGTTTGATTCTAGCATTTTTTCCTGTGGAGTAACGATGTTTTAATTTTACTGGAACTAGAAAAGAATATTTTAGTTTTCTCACATAAATATCACGATAAAATTAAATTGTAAGACTATCCCAGAGTAATTTTATTTGTATATTAGATTTTTTTTAATAAGTTTGATTCTAGCATTTTTTCCTGAGGAGTAACGATGTTTTAATTTTTCTGGAACTAGAAAAGATTATTTTAGATTTCTCGCTTAAATATCACGTTAAAATTAAATTGTAAGAATATCCCTGAGTAACTTTATTTGTATATTAGATTATTCTAAATAAGTTTGATCCTAACATTTTTTCCTGAGGAGTAACGATGTTTTAATTTTGCTGTAACAAGCAACGAGTATTTTAGTTTTCTCGCTTAAATATCACGATAAAATTAAATTGTAAGAATATCTCGGAGTAACTTTGTTTGTATATTAGATTATTTTTAATAAGTTTGATTCTAGCATTTTTTCCTGAGGAGTAACAATATTTTTATTTTTCTGGAACTATAAACGAATATTTTAGTTTTCTCGCTTAAATATCACGATAAAATTAAATTGTAAGATTATCCTTGAGTAACTTTATTTTTATAATAGATTTGTTTAATATGTTTGATTCTAGCATTTTTTTCTGAGGAGTAACGATGTTTTAATTTTTCTCTAACAAGAAACGAGTATTTTAGTTTTCTGGCTTAAATAACACGATAAAATTAAATTGTAAGAATATCCCTGAGTAACTTTATTTGTATATTAGATTATTCTAAATAAGTTTGATTCTAGCATTTTTTCCTGAGGAGTAACGATGTTTTAATTTTTCTGGAACTAGAAACGAATATTTTAGATTTCTCGCTTAAATATCACGATAAAATTAAATTCTAAGAATATCCCTGAGTAACTTTATTTGTATATTAGATTATTCTAAATAAGTTTGATTCTAGCATTTTTTCCTGAGGAGTAACGATGTTTTAATTTTTCTGGAGCTAGAAAAGAATATTTTAGATTTCTCGCTTAAATATCACGATAAAATTAAATTGTAAGAATGTCCCTGAGTAACTTTATTTGTATATTAGATTATTCTAAATAAGTTTGATTCTAGCATTTTTTCCTAAGGAGTAACGATGTTTTAATTTTTCTGGAACTAGAAACGAATATTTTAGATTTCTCGCTTAAATATAACGATAAAATTAAATTGTAAGAATGTCCCTGAGTAACTTTATTTGTATATTAGATTACTCTTAATAAGTTTGATTCTAGCATTTTTTCCTGAGGAGTAACGATGTTTTAATTTTTCTGGAGCTAGTAACGAATATTTTAGATTTCTCGTTTAAATATCACAATAAAATTAAATTGTAAGAATATCCCTGAGTAACTTTATTTGTTTATAAGATTTTTCTCAATAAGTTTGTTTCTAGAATTTTTTCCTGAGGAGTAACGATGTTTTAATTTTTCTAGAACTAGAAAAGATTATTTTAGATTTCTCGCTTAAATATCACGATAAAATGAAATTGTAAGAATATCCCTGAGTAACTTTATTTGTATATTAGAGTTTTCTAAATAAGTTTGATCCTAACATTTTTTCCTGAGGAGTAACGATGTTTTAATTTTTCTGTAACAAGAAACGAGTATATTAGTTTTTTGGCTTAAATATCACGATAAAATTAAATTGTAAGAATATCCCTGAGTAACTTTATTTGTATATTATATTATTCTAAATAAGTTTGATTCTAGCATTTTTTCCTAAGGAGTAACGATGTTTTAATTTTTCTGGAACTAGAAACCAATATTTTAGTTTTCTCGCTTAAATATAACGATAAAATTAAATTGTAAGAATATCCCAGAGTAACTTTATTTTTATAATAGATTTTTTTAATAAGTTTGATTCTAGCATTTTGTCCTGGGGAGTAACAATGTTATTATTTTTCTGGAGGTAGACACGAAAATTTTTGTTTTATCGCTTAAATATAACGTTAAAATTAAATTGTAAGAATATCCCTGAGTACCTTTATTTGTATATTAGATTATTCTTAATAAGTTTGATTCTAGCATTTTTTCCTGAGGAGTAACGATGTTTTAATTTTTCTGGAACTAGTAACGAATATTTTTGATTTCTCGCTTAAATATCACGATAAAATTAAATTGGAAGAATATCCATGAGTAACTTTATTTGTGTAATAGATTTTTCTTAATAAGTTTGATCCTAGCATTTTTTACTGAGGAGTAACGATGTTTTAATTTTTCTGGAACTAGAAACGAATATTTTAGTTTTCTCGCTTAAATATAACGATAAAATTAAATTGTAAGAATATCCCAGAGTAACTTTATTTTTATAATAGATTTTTTCAATAAGTTTGATTCTAGCATTTTTTCCTGAGGAGTAACAATCTTATTATTTTTCTGGAGCTAGAAACGAAAATTTTAGTTTTATCGCTTAAATATAACGTTAAAATTTAATTGTGAGAATATCCCTGAGTAACTTTATTTGTATATTAGATTATTCTTAATAAGTTTGATTCTAGCATTTTTTCCTGAGGAGTAACGATGTTTTAATTTTACTGGAACTAGAAACGAATATTTTAGTTTTCTCACATAAATATCACGATAAAATTAAATTGTGAGAAAATCCCTGAGTAACTTTATTTGTATATTAGATTATTCTTAATAAGTTTGATTCTAGCATTTTTTCCTGAGGAGTAACGAGGTTTTTATTATTCTGTAATTAGAAACGAATATTTTAGTTTTCTCGTTTAAATATCACGATAAAATTTAATTGTTAGAATATCCCAGAGTAACTTTATTTGTATATTAGATTTTTTTTAATAAGTTTGATTCTAGCATTTTTTCCTGAGGAGTAACGATGTTTAAATTTTTCTGGAACTAGAAAAGATTATTTTAGATTTCTCGCTTAAATATCACGATAAAATTAAATTGTAAGATTATCCCTGAGTAACTTTATTTGTATATTAGTTTATTCTAAATAAGTTTGATTCTAGCATTTTTTCCTGACGAGTAACGATGTTTTAATTTTTCAGTAACAAGATACGAGTATTTTAGTTTTCTGGCTTAAATATCACGATAAAATTAAATTGTAAGAATATCCCTGAGTAACTTTATTTGTGTATTAGATTTTTCTTAATAAGTTTGATTCTAGCATTTTTTCCTGAGGAGTAACGACGTTTTAATTTTTCTGAAACTAGAAAAGATTATTTTAGATTTCTCGCTTAAATATCACGTTAAAATTAAATTGTAAGAATATCCCTGAGTAACTTTATTTGTATATTAGATTAATCTAAATAAGTATGATCCTAACATTTTTTCCTGAGGAGTAACGATGTTTTAATTTTTCTGTAACAAGAAAAGATTATTTTAGATTTCTCGCTTAAATATCACGATAAAATTAAATTGTAAGAATATCCCTGAGTAACTTTATTTGTATATTAGAGTTTTCTAAATAAGTTTGATCCAAACATTTTTCCCTGAGGAGTAACGATGTTTTAATTTTTCTGTAACAACCAACGAGTATTTTAGTTTTCTCGCTTAAATATCACGATAAAATTAAATTGTAAGAATATCTCGGAGTAACTATATTTGTATATAAGATTATTCTAAATAAGTTTGATTCTAGCATTTTTTCCTGAGGAGTAACGATGTTTTAATTTTTCTGGAACTAGAAACGAATATTTTAGATTTCTCGCTTAAATATCACGTTAAAATTAAATTGTAAGAATATCCCTGAGTAACTTTATTTGTATATTAGATTTTTTTTAATAAGTTTGATTCCAGCATTTTTTCCTGAGGGGTAACGATGTTTTAATTTTACTGGAACTAGAAACGAATATTTTAGTTTTCTCACATAAATATCACGATAAAATTAAATTGTAAGAATATCCCTGAGTAACTTTATTTGTATATTAGATTATTTTTTATAAGTTTGATTCTAGCATTTTTTCCTGAGGAGTAACGATGTTTTAAATTTTCTGGAACTAGAAAAGATTATTTTAGATTTCTCGCTTAAATATCACGTTAAAATTAAATTGTAAGAATATCCCTGAGTAACTTTATTTGTATATTAGATTATTCTAAATAAGTTTGATTCTAACATTTTTTCCTGAGGAGTAACGATGTTTTAATTTTTCAGTAACAAGCAACGAGTATTTTAGTTTTCTCGCTTAAATATCACGATAAAATTAAATTGTAAGAATATCTCGGAGTAACTTTATTTGTATATTAGATTATTCTTAATAAGTTTGATTCTAGCATTTTTTCCTGAGGAGTAACGATGTTTTAATTTTTCTGGAGCTAGTAACGAATATTTTAGATTTCTCGCTTAAATATCACGATAAAATTAAATTGTAGGAATATCCCTGAGTAACTTTATTTGTATATTAGAGTTTTCTAAATAAGTTTGATCCTAACATTTTTTCCTGTGGAGTAACGATGTTTTAATTTTTCTGTAACAAGAAACGAGTATTTTAGTTTTCTGGCTTAAATATCACGATAAAATTAAATTGTAAGAATATCCCTGAGTAACTTTATTTGTGTATTAGATTTTTCTTAATAAGTTTGATTCTAGCATGTTATCCTGAAGAGTAACGATGTTTTAATTTATCTGGAGCTAGTAACGAATATTTTAGATTTCTCGCTTAAATATCACGATAAAATTAAATTGTAAGAATACCCATGAGTAACTTTATTTGTGTATTAGATTTTTCTTAATAAGTTTGATTCTAGCATATTTCCCTGAGGAGTAACGATGGTTTAATTTTTCTGTAACAAGCAACGAGTATTTTAGTTGTCTCGCTTAAATATCTCGATAAAATTAAATTGTAAGAATATCTCGGAGTAACTCTATTTTTATATTAGATTATTCTTAATAAGTTTGATTCTAGCATTTTTTCCTGAGGAGTAACGATGTTTTAATTTTACTGGAACTAGAAACGAATATTTTAGTTTTCTCACATAAATATCACGATAAAATTAAATTGTAAGAATATCCCTGAGTAACTTTATTTGTATATTAGATTATTCTTAATAAGTTTGATTCTAGCATGTTTTCCTGAGGAGTAACGATGTTTTAATTTTTCTGGAACTATAAACGAATATTTTAGTTTTCTCACATAAATATCACGATAAAATTAAATTGTAAGACTAGCCCTGAGTAACTTTATTTGTATATTAGATTATTCTTAATAAGTTTGATTCTAGCATTTTTTCCTGAAGAGTAACGATGTTTTAATTTTTCTGGAGCTAGTAACGAATATTTTAGATTTCTCGCTTAAATATCACAATAAAATTAAATTGTGAGAATATCCCTGAGTAACTTTATTTGTATATTAGATTATTCTTAATAAGTTTGATTCTAGCATTTTTTCCTGAAGAGTAACGATGTTTTAATTTTTCTGGTGCTAGTAACGAATATTTTTGATTTCTCGCTTAAATATCACGATAAAATTAAATTGTAAGAATATCCATGAGTAACTTTATTTGTGTAATAGATTTTTCTTAATAAGTTTGATTCTAGCATTTTTTACTGAGGAGTAACGATGTTTTAATTTTTCTGGAACTAGAAACGAATATTTTAGTTTTCTCGCTTAAATATAACGATAAAATTAAATTGTAAGAATATCCCAGAGTAACTTTATTTTTATAATAGATTTTTTCAATAAGTTTGATTCTAGAATTTTTTCCTGAGGAGTAACAATGTTATTATTTTTCTGGAACTAGAAACGAAAATTTTAGTTTTATCGCTTAAATATAACGTTAAAATTGAATTGTAAGAATATCCCTGAGTAACTTTATTTGTATATTAGATTATTCTTAATAAGTTTTATTCTAGCATTTTTTACTGAGGAGTTTTCTGGAACTAGAAAAGATTATTTTAGATTTCTCGCTTAAATATCACGATAAAATTAAATTGTAAGAATATCCCTGAGTAACTTTATTTGTATATTAGAGTTTTCTAAATAACTTTGATCCTACCATTTTTTCCTGAAGAGTAACGATGTTTTAATTTTTCTGTAACATGAAACGAGTATTTTTGTTTTCTCGCTTAAATATCACGATAAAATTAAATTGTGAGAATATCCCTGAGTAACTTTATTTGTATATTAGATTATTCTTAATAAGTTTGATTCTAGCATTTTTTCCTGAAGAGTAACGATGTTTTAATTTTTCTGGAGCTAGTAAAGAATATTTTAGATTTCTCGCTTAAATATCACGATAAAATTAAATTGTAAGAATAACCCTGAGTAACTTTATTTGTTTATTAGATTTTTTTTCATAAGTTTGATTCTAGCATATTTTCCTGAGGAGTAACGATGTTTTAATTTTTCTGGAACTAGAACGAATATTTTAGTTTTCTCGCTTAAATATAACGATAAAATTAAATTGTAAGAATATCCCAGAGTAACTTTATTTGTATATTAGATTATTCTTAATAAGTTTGATTCTAGCATATCTTCCTGAGGAGTAACGATGTTTTAATTTTTCTGGAACTAGAACGAATATTTTAGTTTTCTCACATAAATATCACGATAAAATTGAATTGTAAGAGTATCCCTGAGTAACTTTATTTGTATATTAGACTATTCTTAATAAGTTTGATTCTAGCATTTTTTCCTGAAGAGTTACGATGTTTTAATTTTTCTGGAGCTAGTAACGAATATTTTTGATTTCTCGCTTAAATATCACGATAAAATTAAATTGTAAGAATATCCATGAGTAACTTTATTTGTGTATTAGATTTTTCTTAATAAGTTTGTTTCTAGCATTTTTTACTGAGGAGTAACGATGTTTAAATTTTTCTGGAACTAGAAACGAATATTTTAGTTTTCTCGCTTAAATATAACGATAAAATTAAATTGTAAGAATATCCCAGAGTAACTTTATTTTTATAATAGATTTTTTCAATAAGTTTGATTCTAGCATTTTTTCCTGAGGAGTAACAATGTTATTATTTTTCTGGAGCTAGAAATGAAAATTTTAGTTTTATCGCTTAAATATAACGTTAAAATTGAATTGTAAGAATATCCCTGAGTAACTTTATTTGTATATTAGATTATTCTTAATAAGTTTGATTCTAGCATGTTTTCCTGAGGAGTAACGATGTTTTAATTTTTCTGGAACTATAAACGAATATTTTAGTTTTCTCACATAAATATCACGATAAAATTAAATTGTAAGACTAGCCCTGAGTAACTTTATTTGTATATTAGATTATTCTTAATAAGTTTGATTCTAGCATTTTTTCCTGAAGAGTAACGATGTTTTAATTTTTCTGGAGCTAGTAACGAATATTTTAGATTTCTCGCTTAAATATCACAATAAAATTAAATTGTGAGAATATCCCTGAGTAACTTTATTTGTATATTAGATTATTCTTAATAAGTTTGATTCTAGCATTTTTTCCTGAAGAGTAACGATGTTTTAATTTTTCTGGTGCTAGTAACGAATATTTTTGATTTCTCGCTTAAATATCACGATAAAATTAAATTGTAAGAATATCCATGAGTAACTTTATTTGTGTAATAGATTTTTCTTAATAAGTTTGATTCTAGCATTTTTTACTGAGGAGTAACGATGTTTTAATTTTTCTGGAACTAGAAACGAATATTTTAGTTTTCTCGCTTAAATATAACGATAAAATTAAATTGTAAGAATATCCCAGAGTAACTTTATTTTTATAATAGATTTTTTCAATAAGTTTGATTCTAGAATTTTTTCCTGAGGAGTAACAATGTTATTATTTTTCTGGAACTAGAAACGAAAATTTTAGTTTTATCGCTTAAATATAACGTTAAAATTGAATTGTAAGAATATCCCTGAGTAACTTTATTTGTATATTAGATTATTCTTAATAAGTTTTATTCTAGCATTTTTTACTGAGGAGTTTTCTGGAACTAGAAAAGATTATTTTAGATTTCTCGCTTAAATATCACGATAAAATTAAATTGTAAGAATATCCCTGAGTAACTTTATTTGTATATTAGAGTTTTCTAAATAACTTTGATCCTACCATTTTTTCCTGAAGAGTAACGATGTTTTAATTTTTCTGTAACATGAAACGAGTATTTTTGTTTTCTCGCTTAAATATCACGATAAAATTAAATTGTGAGAATATCCCTGAGTAACTTTATTTGTATATTAGATTATTCTTAATAAGTTTGATTCTAGCATTTTTTCCTGAAGAGTAACGATGTTTTAATTTTTCTGGAGCTAGTAAAGAATATTTTAGATTTCTCGCTTAAATATCACGATAAAATTAAATTGTAAGAATAACCCTGAGTAACTTTATTTGTTTATTAGATTTTTTTTCATAAGTTTGATTCTAGCATATTTTCCTGAGGAGTAACGATGTTTTAATTTTTCTGGAACTAGAACGAATATTTTAGTTTTCTCGCTTAAATATAACGATAAAATTAAATTGTAAGAATATCCCAGAGTAACTTTATTTGTATATTAGATTATTCTTAATAAGTTTGATTCTAGCATATCTTCCTGAGGAGTAACGATGTTTTAATTTTTCTGGAACTAGAACGAATATTTTAGTTTTCTCACATAAATATCACGATAAAATTGAATTGTAAGAGTATCCCTGAGTAACTTTATTTGTATATTAGACTATTCTTAATAAGTTTGATTCTAGCATTTTTTCCTGAAGAGTTACGATGTTTTAATTTTTCTGGAGCTAGTAACGAATATTTTTGATTTCTCGCTTAAATATCACGATAAAATTAAATTGTAAGAATATCCATGAGTAACTTTATTTGTGTATTAGATTTTTCTTAATAAGTTTGTTTCTAGCATTTTTTACTGAGGAGTAACGATGTTTAAATTTTTCTGGAACTAGAAACGAATATTTTAGTTTTCTCGCTTAAATATAACGATAAAATTAAATTGTAAGAATATCCCAGAGTAACTTTATTTTTATAATAGATTTTTTCAATAAGTTTGATTCTAGCATTTTTTCCTGAGGAGTAACAATGTTATTATTTTTCTGGAGCTAGAAATGAAAATTTTAGTTTTATCGCTTAAATATAACGTTAAAATTGAATTGTAAGAATATCCCTGAGTAACTTTATTTGTATATTAGATTATTCTTAATAAGTTTGATTCTAGCATTTTTTACTGAGGAGTAACGATGTTTTAATTTTTCTGGAACTAGAAAAGATTATTTTAGATTTCTCGTTTAAATATCACGATAAAATTAAATTGTAAGAATATCCCTGAGTAACTTTATTTGTATATTAGAGTTTTCTAAATAAGTTTGATCCTAACATTTTTTCCTGAGGAGTAACGAAGTTTTAATTTTTCTGTAACAAGGAACGAGTATTTTTGTTTTCTCGCTTAAATATCACGATAAAATTAAATTGTAAGAATATCCCTGAGTAACTTTATTTTTATAATAGATTTGTTTAATAAGTTTGATTCTAGCATTTTTTCCTGTGGAGTAACGATGTTTTAATTTTTCTGTAACAAGTAACGAGTATTTTAGTTTTCTGGCTTAAATATCACGATAAAATTAAATTGTAAGAATATCCCTGAGTAACTTTATTTGTATATTAGATTATTCTAAATAAGTTTGATTCTAGCATTTTTTCCTGAGGAGTAACGATGTGTTAATTTTTCTGGAACTAGAAAGGAATGTTTTAGTTTTCTCGCTTAAATATAACGATAAAATTAAATTGTAAGAATATCCCTGAGTAACTTTATTTGTGTATTAGATTTTTCTTAATAAGTTTGATTCTAGCATTTTTTCCTGAGGAGTAACAATGTTTTTATTTTTCAGGAGCTAGAAACGAATATTTTTTTTTGTCACATAATTATCACGATAAAATTCATTTGTAAGAATAGATTTTTCTTAATAAGTTTGATTCTAGCATTTTTTCCTGAGGAGTAACGATGTGTTAATTTTTCTGGAACTATAAACGAATATTTTAGATTTCTCGCTTAAATATCACGATAAAATTAAATTGTAAGAATAACCCTGAGTAACTTTATTTGTTTATTAGATTTTTTTTAATAAGTTTGATTCTAGCATTTTTTTCTGAGGAGTAGTTAGTTAGTTAGTAATCTGTGGGATCGGTTCACGACCCGATACACCGCGGCCTCTCGGACCTATTGTGCTTTCCCATGGTCTCTTACAATGTAGGAGTTACGCTGTACCCTATGAGGTCCAAGCAGTTGCTCCATGCCATTGTGTGTATTTCATCCTGTTCTAGTTCCGGAGTCCCAAATTTTTGGTATCTCTTTATTGCTAGAGCCTGACATTCACAAAGGAGATGTAGCGGAGTTTCCTCTCCTTCTCCACATTTACTGCATAGCGGGCTTTGAGCTACTCCCAATGTATGCATATGCTTGTTCAGGCTACAGTGACCAGTAATGACCTCTGTGGTTGCCTTTATTCTGTCTCTGCTCATTTTGATCAGAGATGAGCTTACATTTTCTCTTGGTTTCGTTATGAAAGTCCTGGCATGTCTCATTCCAGTGCTGTCCATCCAGTATCTTTCATGTTCCTTCGTTATCCATCTTTTAATGTGCCCTTTAACTGTCTCATATGCAATGTGACAGAAGGGTTCTGGTCCAATAGGTTTCCTTTTTGCTCCCTGCTTGGCTAGTACGTCCGCCTGTTCGTTGCCCTCTACATTCGAGTGCCCTGGGACCCACAACAGAGTTACTTTGTTGTGTTCAGCCAGTACCTCAAGATTGTGAGTGCATTCTAGAACAAATTTGGATTTTATGATGTTTGAGCTTAAAGCCTTAAGTGCTGCTTGGCTGTCTGTGAGAATGTAGATTTGCTTGTTTTTATAAGCTCTCTGCATTATCTCTTGACAACTTGTTAGCACAGCTAGTAGTTCTGCTTGGAATACTGTGGCATAACGGCCCAGAGATAAGCTAATGCTAGTCCCTGTTCCTTTATTGAGTATTCCCGCTCCACTTCCTGTTTCAGTCTTTGAGCCATCTGTGTACCATACGAGTCCATTCAGATGTATGTTTTTAGTGTCCCAGTCACTCTTGTCTGGTATTAAGACCTCGTACTTCTTGTTGAAGTGGTACGTCGGTTTCCGTCTATCTGACTCCATGTCAAGGATGTCATTTGCGGTCCCTTTTTTTTCATTGAACCATACTTCTTCCCCTTTTAGTTCTGAGAACCTATAGAGGGACATTTTAGCCTCAGCTTTAACCACTATGTGGAGTGGTGGTAGGCTGAGAATTGCTTCCATGGCCGCAGTAGGTGTGGTTCTCATTGCCCCAGTTATACCTATGCATGCCATGCGTTGAATTTTATTTAATTTCTGCCTACAGATCTCTACGTTGGTTCTTTCGCCCCAAACTATAGATCCGTATTTAATGATGGGTATTATTGCCGATGTGTATAACCAATGCAACATCTTTGGCTTCAATCCCCATTTTTGTCCGAACATTCTCCTGCAGGCCCAGAAGAGCCTGTGAGTTTTGCCCGTAATTTTTTCCACATGTTCTTTGTAGTTTAGTTTCTGGTCTAAGATGAGTCCCAGATACTTAACCTGAGTTGACATTTTTATTTCTTTCTGAAAAAGGATGGGTATTTTCAGGCCATCTAGATTCCTTTTCCTGGTGAATAGTACTAGGTTTGTTTTTTCTGGATTAGCAGAAAGACCCTCCCTTGTACACCATTTCCCTACGATGTGCAGTGCCCTCTGCATGAGTTCGCTGGTGGTCGTAAGAAATTTCCCATTGATTACTATTACAAGATCGTCTGCATAACCTTGTACATAGTATCCTTCCCTGGTAAGTTCACAAAGAAGTCCGTTCACAACTAGACACCACAGTAGTGGCGAGAGTACACCACCTTGTGGACATCCTTTAATTACTTGGGCCTTCAGTGTGGTTTCGTTCAGGTTGCCCTCTACTTTCCTGCTTCCAAGCATGTTCCTAGTCCATTTACAAATAGTCTGTTCTATACCATGCTTTCCTGCAGCCATAATGATTGAGTTAATAGAGGTATTGTCAAAAGCTCCCTCAATGTCCAGAAAGGTGGCCATGGCATATTCTTTGCCCTTGATTGCTTTCTTTAGTTTTTGGTTTAGCTGGTGCAGAGCTAGTTCACAAGATTTTCCTGCTTGATAGGCATACTGGTTCTTATGCAGAGGTGTGTGAGCCAGTGCTGTATCCCTTATGTGCCTGTCTAGCAGTTTTTCTAGTGTTTTTAACACGAAGGAGGATAGACTGATTGGCCTGTACGATTTCGCCGCGGCGTATGTTTCTCGTCCCGGCTTAGGTATAAATACCACTCTCGTCAGTCTCCAGTCTTCCGGTGTGTATCCCATGGCCAGACTGGCTCGTAGTATTTTAATCAGGGTGCCAGATAATATGTCCAGTCCCTTTTGTAGGAGTACTGGAAATATACCGTCTCCCCCTGGTGATTTATATGGCTTGAAAGCGTTTACCGCCCAAGCCAGCTTATTTTTGTCTACCACTTGCTTGGCCAAAATACAGTCTGCCCTGCTAGCCCTATTGTTTGATAGTTCTCTTTCAGGCTCCTGGTTTTGCCCTGTCGTAATGGTAGAGCCCGGAAAGTGGGTTTGGAGCAAGAGTTCCAATGTTTCCTTTTCCGTTTTGTTGAAGTTCCATCCGGTTTCTTAAGCGATCCCAGTTTTTGCACTGGTTCTCTGCTTAATATTTTTTTGACTTTGGCACAGTCCGATACACTGTCTATCTCTTGACAGAAGTTTTTCCACTTATCGCGTTTAGCTTTCCTAATTTCGTTGTTGTACCGAGTTAGGTTTTCCTTGTATTCAGTCCACAAGCCCGTCCTTTTGGCAGTATTGAAAAGTCTCCTGACTTCCGCCCTTAGTTCAGAAAGCTTGCTGTTCCACCATACGGTGTTTGACGTATCCTTCTGGATAGTTATTTTACAGCTGCTTTCATAGGCCATCTTTATGGCCTGCGTTAAGCAGCTGGCTGTAATTTCCAAATCCACGACGGTGTTAGTTGTCGATGGACAGTCCCCGAGGTTTTTCCCAAGCTGTTCTCTGTATAGATTCCAGTCGGTGTTTCTTGGGTTTCTGTTCATTTTTACCTTGCTTTTCGAGTTTATTTCGAATCTGATGTACCTGTGATCTGATATGCTCGGCTCACATGATACATGCCAATTTTTAATTTTATCCGCGAGACTCATAGTGGTGAGTGTTACGTCCAAGACCTCCATTCTATTGCTCGTAACGAATGTTGGTTCATTTCCTATGTTTGCTACATGTAATTGCTCAGCCAAAATGAAATCAAGAAGTCCCTCTCCTCTCGGATTGACATCCGTGCTCCCCCACACAGTGTGGTGAGCGTTGGCGTCAGCCCCGAGTATGAGGTTCATCTTGAATTTTTTGCTGTACTTCGTGATCTCTATTACTTCCAGTGTGGGAGGTAAGCCTTCCTGATCGTGGGGTAGATAGACAGACCCTACTATCATTTCTGTTTTTCCCGCCTCTTGTTCAGTGGTTATTTTGACTGCTGTAAGATCTCTAGAACAAAAATCCCATAGTGTTAAAAATTTCACCTTCTTGCTAATTAGAAGACATGTACGAGGGTTTGCTTCGCCCATGTTATAGATAACGTGAGCTTTAGCATCCCCTAGACCTTTAATCTGCCCTTTGTGTATCCAGGGCTCTTGGATTAGGACTACATCAATATTTTTTAGTAAAAAGTACCTACCCAGGGCAGCCGAGGCTGCCCTGCAATGATGCAGATTAACCTGGAGAACCTTGAAGATGGTATCAGTTCTCTGCTTCTTCTGTCGGTTGAGGTTTCTCTAGTCCCTCCACCTCCATAGACTCGGCTGTTCCCTCCGGTTTCCCTTCCTTCTTGCCAAGTACCTTAAAGGTAACCCTGGAGATGTTTAGGTGTGGCCGGTGGTCTACACGTCCGAGGGACTCCCACGATTTCTCGTCCATAATGATGACAAGTTGCTGGCCCTTATCCTCACTCTTCCTACCTACAACCTTCCAGTGCTTCGTTTGGAGCCCTGTGTTCTGCACGGCGAGCCTGTGTAGGATCTTTTCCGGTTCCATTATTGGCCCCGGGATCCAAGTCACCGTCCTCACCGGTTTAGGTAGTTCTTTAGCCACCACCGTCATGAGCTTGGGTCCATCCCACGTTAAGTTCTTCACCACACTGGTTAGCCACTTCTGGGTTTGTTCATCGGCACACGTGATGCCAAGAACTCCCCCTTGGTAGCTGCTGCCCAGGAATCTGGGTGAAGTCTCTCCTGCTTCCATTTGATCTATAAGGTTCAAGATGCTTCCCCTTATTTGATCAGCTTGCTCACTAGTAAGCATATTCTCCGGGTAGTCAGAGGATACTACAGCCATCCTTGTCCCCGTCAATGCCTCCTTGAACGAAGCAGGGTTTCCAACCGGCCTGCTCTTCTTCTTCGGCGGCTGTCTCGTTGGCGTACTGCCGTCCGATAGGTTTCGCTTCTGCGGCCCTGTCGTATCGGCAGTACTTACTGGCTTACAGACTGGTGTCTTAGAAGTCCCAGCTTGTTCCGCCTGTCTCTCTCTCTTAAGCCTCCTTCTGGCTGCTCCAGAGAGTTTCTTGCCTTCAGTGAGTTCCCTCTGGCCCTCCACTGAAGATAGTGTCGGATTTCTCACGGTTGAGTCTCCGCTGGTGGTTTGTG
Organism: Pterostichus madidus; assembly: GCA_911728475.2. Classification (NCBI taxonomy): domain Eukaryota; kingdom Metazoa; phylum Arthropoda; class Insecta; order Coleoptera; family Carabidae; genus Pterostichus; species Pterostichus madidus. The sequence goes on along the minus strand of OU452311.1, from coordinate 18,375,914 downwards.
GTTTTATGTTTTTATCCATATTGGTCCCACGAGTAGCTAGGGAAGAAATGGTCCGCCTCGACAGAGCCCCGCATGCCAAGGTAAGGCCTCGCCCGAGGACTATACAACCGAGTGCGGCCCGGTGCTCGGAGGTGTAGCCAGTAGTAACTGCTCCTCTATACAGCCATGCACCCTTCGGCCTGGTCTACCCACCTTGAGTTTAGGATTTTTATTGAGGTTTACTCCTCTCGGACCAGGCGGTGAAGCCAAGTCCCCCCGCACCTTTCCTACCCCGTGAGACGTGACCACAGTCAGTAGGGAGGTGCATGGTTTCACGGATGGTTGTACCTTAACGGTAGTCCCCATCCGGCGCCGTTACCCTGGTGCAAACCCTTAGTCACGACACGACAACCGGATCAGGAGGTTGGTCCGCGGGGTGGCTTTCCCAAAGTTATGTTGCGGATTTTATGCCGCTCAAACATTGCACATACTCACCAGCCATGTTGCGGTTTTTACGTCGCTCAGGCATTTGGCTCCTCGTATATGTGGTTATGACCACCCTTCCCATTATTGGGATTTCTCCTATCCGCCACCTGGAGACGCGCCCGATGGGTAACCAACCACACGGGTTCTGAGGAGAAACAATATTTTTATTTTTCTGGAACTATAAACGAATATTTTAGTTTTCTCGCTTAAATATCACGATAAAATTAAATTGTAAGATTATCCTGGAGTAACTTTATTTTTATAATAGATTTGTTTAATAAGTTTGATTCTAGCATTTTTTCCTGAGGAGTAACGATGTTTTAATTTTTCTGTAACAAGAAACGAGTATTTTAGTTTTCTGGCTTAAATATCACGATAAAATTAAATTGTAAGAGTATCCCTGAGTAACTTTATTTGTATATTAGATTATTCTAAATAAGTTTGATTCTAGCATTTTTTCCTAAGGAGTAACGATGTTTTAATTTTTCTGGACCTAGAAACGAATATTTTAGATTTCTCGCTTAAATATCACGATAAAATTAAATTGTAAGAATGTCCCTGAGTAACTTTATTTGTATATTAGATTACTCTTAATAAGTTTGATTCTAGCATTTTTTCCTGAGGAGTAACGATGTTTTAATTTTTCTGGAGCTAGTAACGAATATTTTAGATTTCTCGTTTAAATATCACAATAAAATTAAATTGTAAGAATATCCCTGAGTAACTTTATTTGTTTATAAGATTTTTCTCAATAAGTTTGTTTCTAGAATTTTTTCCTGAGGAGTAACGATGTTTTAATTTTTCTAGAACTAGAAAAGATTATTTTAGATTTCTCGCTTAAATATCACGATAAAATGAAATTGTAAGAATATCCCTGAGTAACTTTATTTGTATATTAGAGTTTTCTAAATAAGTTTGATCCTAACATTTTTTCCTGAGGAGTAACGATGTTTTAATTTTTCTGTAACAAGAAACGAGTATATTAGTTTTCTGGCTTAAATATCACGATAAAATTAAATTGTAAGAATATCCCTGAGTAACTTTATTTGTATATTATATTATTCTAAATAAGTTTGATTCTAGCATTTTTTCCTAAGGAGTAACGATGTTTTAATTTTTCTGGAACTAGAAACCAATATTTTAGTTTTCTCGCTTAAATATAACGATAAAATTAAATTGTAAGAATATCCCAGAGTAACTTTATTTTTATAATAGATTTTTTTAATAAGTTTGATTCTAGCATTTTGTCCTGGGGAGTAACAATGTTATTATTTTTCTGGAGGTAGACACGAAAATTTTTGTTTTATCGCTTAAATATAACGTTAAAATTAAATTGTAAGAATATCCCTGAGTACCTTTATTTGTATATTAGATTATTCTTAATAAGTTTGATTCTAGCATTTTTTCCTGAGGAGTAACGATGTTTTAATTTTTCTGGAACTAGAAACGAATATTTTAGATTTCTCGCTTAAATATCACGATAAAATTAAATTGTAAGAATATCCCGGAGTAACTTTATTTGTATATTAGATTATTCTAAATAGGTTTGATTCTAGCATTTTTTCCTGAGGAGTAACGATGTTTTAATTTTTCTGGAACTAGAAAAGATTATTTTAGATTTCTCGCTTAAATATCACGTTAAAATTAAATTGTAAGAATATCCCTGAGTAACTTTATTTGTATATTAGATTATTCTAAATAAGTTTGATTCTAGCATTTTTTCCTGAGGAGTAACGATGTTTTAATTTTTCTGGAACTAGAAACGAATATTTTAGATTTCTCACTTAAATATCACGATAAAATTAAATTGTAAGAATATCCCTGAGTAACTTTATTTGTATATTATATTATTCTAAATAAGTTTGATTCTAGCATTTTTTCCTGAGGAGTAACGATGTTTTAATTTTACTGTAACTAGAAACGAATATTTTAGTTTTCTCACATAAATATCACGATAAAATTAAATTGTGAGAATATCCCTGAGTAACTTTATTTGTATATTAGATTATTCTTAATAAGTTTGATTCTAGCATTTTTTCCTGAAGAGTAACGATGTTTTAATTTTTCTGGAACTAGAAACGAATATTTTAGATTTCTGGCTTAAATATCACGATAAAATTAAATTGTAAGAATATCCCTGAGTAACTTTATTTGTATATTAGATTATTCTAAATAAGTTTGATTCTAGCATTTTTTCCTGAGGAGTAACGATGTTTTAATTTTTCTGGAACTAGAAACGAATATTTTAGATTTCTCGCTTAAATATCACGATAAAATTAAATTCTTAGATTATCCCTGAGTAACTTTATTTGTATATTAGATTTTTCTTAATAAGTTTGATTCTAGCATATTTTCCTGAGGAGAAACGATGTTTTAATTTTTCTGGAACTAGAAACGAATATTTTAGATTTCTCGCTTAAATATCACGATAAAATTAAATTCTAAGAATATCCCTGAGTAACTTTATTTGTATATCATATTATTCTAAATAAGTTTGATTCTAGCATTTTTTCCTGAGGAGTAACGATGTTTTAATTTTACTGGAACTAGAAACGAATATTTTAGTTTTCTCACATAAATATCACGATAAAATTAAATTGTGAGAATATCCCTGAGTAACTTTACTTGCATATTAGATTATTCCTAATAAGTTTGATTCTAGCATTTTTTCATGAAGAGTAACGATGTTTTAATTTTTCTGGTGCTAGTAACGAATATTTTTGATTTCTCGCTTAAATATCACGATAAAATTAAATTGTAAGATTTTCCATGAGTAACTTTATTTGTGTAATAGATTTCTCTTAATAAGTTTGATTCTAGCATTTTTTCCTGAGGAGTAACGATGTTTTAATTTTTCTGTAACAAGAAACGAGTATTTTTGTTTTCTCGCTTAAATATCACGATAAAATTAAATTGTAAGAATATCCCTGAGTAACTTTATTTTTATAATAGATTTGTTCAATAAGTTTGATTCTAGCATTTTTTCCTGAGGAGTAACGATGTTTTAATTTTTCTGGAGCTAGAAAAGAATATTTTAGATTTCTCGCTTAAATATCACGATAAAATTAAATTGTAAGAATATCCCTGAGTAACTTTATTTGTTTATTAGATTTTTTTTCATAAGTTTGATTCTAGCATATTTTCCTGAGGAGTAACTATTATATATATAATCAGTCAAAGATCAATAATTAACCGTTTATTCCATTTAAATATATTTCTCATATGATATTTTAATATATACAAAATTATATGTTCTTTTATTTATGACTACTACCTTGATACTTAATAAACAAATACAAATACATAATAACTCCTCCTCACTAAAGTAGGAACAATAATAAATAACACTAACAAATTATTACTAATTATGAATAATTTAATCTTGGCGGTCTTCTTAAATGCCGTCCAAATCTGGATTTTGGACTGGAAGTAACTTGTTGTGATGAGCGAGCATCAGTCTCAGTCTCAGGCTCAGGAATCTCAGGCACAATCGCAGAAATTTGTGTACTGGTTGCTAATGGTGTACTTGCAGCTATTGGAGTACTTATTTCAGGAATTAAAGGTTTTTCAGAAGATAAAAATGAAGGAAAAGTTTTAATTATGTTTTGCTGATTGCTACTCTCATTTTGTACCACAGAGTTACCAGTGTTACGTATTTGATCAACATGACGCCTATGAATTACTCCACCAATATTAATTAGATAATGTAGCTGTCCTTCCTTTGATTCAATGGTCCCAAATTTCCATTTTTCATTTGGATCATTGTAAACTCTGAACGCAACTGGATCACCTACATTAAAAATTCTTGAAATTTTAATCGGTTCAATATTTTTCTTCATTTGATCTAAAATTAGATTTGGTTTTAAAAGATCCAGTTTAGACCTTAATTCACGTCCTAAGAAAAGAGATGAAGGTGAACGTCCTGTAATTGAATGCGGTGTTTTTCTGTAAGTAACTAGAAATTTTTGTAATCCTTCCATTATATTATTGCCCTCATCTAAACATGCTTTTAAAGAATTTTTAAAAGTTTGTACATTTCTTTCCGCTAAACCATTTGTAGCTGGATGAAAAGGTGCTGAAAATCTCTGTATTATTCCCCTGCTATTACAGAATTTATTAAATTCTTCACTCTTAAATTGCGTTCCATTGTCAGAAACTAATACATACGGTAAACCAAAATTTGCAAAAAAAATTGATAAATGATGAATTGTAATGGAGGTTGTAATATTTTTTACCGGAATAACATCAACCGATTTACTAAAAGCATCAACAATAATTAAAAAATAGTATCCCTTAAATGGACCCGCATAATCAATATGTATTCGTTCCATAATAGCCCTTGGATACTCCCATTTATGTAATGAAGTTTTTGTTGGCATTTTCTTAAATTTTTGACAATTTATACAGTTAGATACCATAACCTCAATGTCTTCATCAATTCTAGGCCACCAAACATAACTTCTAGCTAAACTCTTCATTTTTACTATTCCTTGATGACCAGTATGTAATTCGTTTAAAACATATTTGCGATAAATATCTGGTATATATACACGATGTGCCAAAAATAGACATCCGTGAGCAATAGAAAAATTTTCTTGAGAATGTCCAAACGTATCAGCCCTTTTAATTGTCACACCATTTATAATTGCTTGATATAATTTATATATAATTTTATCATTTCTTGTTTCACGTTCAATATCTTTAGATGTTATTGGTAAAGTATTAATTTGTTGCATTGCAAAAATATCAGTTTCATCAAATTCATTTTTATTATCATTATTATTTTGCATTGGAAGTCTGGATAAAAAATCAGCATTACCGTGATCTTTTGTATTGCGATATTCGATATTGTAATTAAAAGTTTGAAGATAAATTGCATATCTTTGCATTCTAAGTGCTGATAAAGGTGGTAATTCTTTACTAGGGTTAAAAATTGACACTAGAGGTTTACTATCAGTAACTAAAATGAATTTATTGCCATATAAATATTGGAAAAATTTTTTAATTCCGAAAATTATAGCTAAAGCTTCTTTATCAATTGAACTGTAATTATATTCTGATTTACTGAGTGTTCTGCTGGCAAAAGCAATAGGTCTTTCAGATCCATCCTCAAATCTATGACTAAGTACTGCGCCTAATCCTACATTGCTGGCATCAGTAGACAAAACAAGTGTTTTCTTTGGATCAAAATGTACGAGAACACTATCAGATGCAATTGCACGTTTAATATTATTGAAAGCTATTCGGCATTTGTTATTAAAACAAAACGACGTATTCGCTCTTAAAAGAAAATTCAAAGGTTGAGCCATAGTACTTAAATTTTTAACAAATCTACCATAAAAATTTACCATTCCAAGAAATGATTTCACTTCAGTAACATTAGCTGGCTCTTTGGCATCTATTATAGCTTTAATTTTGTCAGAACATTTTTGTAACCCATTACAACTTATAATGTAACCACAATATTGTATTGATTTTTGTAAAAATTGACATTTAGTAGTATTTACTCGGATGTTGTAATATTCGAATCTTTTAAAAACATTTTCTAATATTTCTAAATGTTCTTTTTCTGATTCGGAAGATATACAAATATCGTCAAAAAATACCTGCACTCCCTGGATACCCTGCAATATTTTTTCAATAGTCCGTTGCCAAATCGCAGGAGCAGAAGTAATACCAAATGGTAGTCGATTGTAATGATATAATCCTTTTATTGTATTAATTGTTAGAAAATGTCGATCACGTTCGTCAATTTCTATATGATTGTAAGCTTGTGAAATATCAATTTTTTGTATAAAATTTACTATTTCCAATATTAGCCAAAATTCTTTCAATGCTAGGAATTGGATATTCTTCAACTACGAGTTGGGAATTAATTGTTACCTTAAAATCTCCACAAAGACGTATAGTTCCATCTTTCTTAATAACTGGAACTACTGGTGTGGCATATTCTGAATGATGTACTGCACTTATAATTCCTTCGCGCTCTAAACGTTCAATTTCTGCTTTCATTTTTGGTACTAAAGAAAAAGCTACATTCCTTGTTTTTCTGAAAACTGGAACTGATCCTTGCTTAAGAAAAATTCTTGCTTTTAAATCTTTCACTTTCCCAATGTCAGATCTAAAAATGGTTGAATATTTCTCTTTTAATTTGTCTAATTTAGACTTAATATTTATTGTTGAATTAAATACATTTAAATTATTATTTATATTATAAGTTTTAGATAAAATTGTAATCCAATCTAATTGAATTGATCGTAACCATTCTAAGCCAAGAATATTTGCATACGAACCATTTACCACGTATAATACTAATTTAGTAGTTCCGAGATCTTCAGCTTTGATTTTAACATTAACTTCGCATTTACCAGCCAATGTAACATGCTCACCAGTATATGTATTTAATTGTAATGAAGTAGGAAACAATTTTTTATTAATAAAAAATTTCTTGAAAGTTGATAAACTAATTAATGACACTGACGCACCGGTGTCTACCTGAAAATCAATAAGGAAATCATCTAAATACAAATTTACAATAATTTTCCTTCGTAGATCATTTGTTTCAACTAACTGCCAGGCTGTATATAAGTCGAGAGTTGGTTCTTCATCCTCCCTTTCAGAAATAGTCAACATTTCTTGATTCAAACTATTGCAGTTACCTTTTGTTTTCATTTTCTCTTCTTGTTTCTTAAATTTACCATTATCTTTGCAAACAGGTGCGATATGACCCTTAAAGTTACATTTATAACAAGTTGCAAATCTATATCGGCAATCTTTATCTTCGTGATTTGTAAATCCACAATGCTTACATTTTGTTTTTTTATTTATTGTTTTAATTTGAGACAATTTATTTACATTAATTCCTATATTAGTCGCACGGCCTATATTTTTAACAGCAGTTTGATTAATTTCATATGAACAAGCATATTCAACTGCTTTTTCGAATGTAATATTACCCTGCTCCAAAAGTTTAAACCTTAAATCAGTATCCCTAATACCGTTAACAAATTGAGTGCAAAGGGCATCTGAAAACCAATTTTTTGGGAATTTACAAAAACGAGTTATTTTTTTCAATTCAGCTGCGAATTTTCTAGCTGATTCCTCTTCCATCTGAAATCTGTTCTGAAAACGAACTCGTTCAACTAAAACATTTGGTTCAGGGTCGAAAAAATCAGTTAATAAATTTTCAGGTTCAGAAAAAGATTTTTTTTCAGGTTCATCTGGTTCACAAAGATCACATAATCTTTCGAATACTTGCTCACCAATAACATCTAGTAATATTATTACCTTTTTATCCTCCGGTACATTGTATAAAGATAATTTATTTTTTAAACGCCTTAAATAGGTTTTCCAATTTGATTTTATTGAGTTATATGGCTCGATTGATAATTTTGACGTCTGATCCATAATTAATGAGGTTTCTGATGATTGAAACATTGTAGTTTATCCTCGTCGCCACTTTATTATATATATAATCAGTTAAAGATCAATAATTAACCGTTTATTCCATTTAAATATATTTCTCATATGACATTTTAATATATACAAAATTATATGTTCTTTTATTTATGACTACTACCTTGATACTTAATAAACAAATACAAATACATAATAGTAACGATGTTTTAATTTTTCTGGAGCTAGTAACGAATATTTTTGATTTCTCGCTTAAATATCACGATAAAATTAAATTGTAAGAATATCCCTGAGTAACTTTATTTTTATAATAGATTTGTTTAATAAGTTTGATTCTAGCATTTTTTCCTGAGGAGTAACGATGTTTTAATTTTTCTGTAACAAGAAACGAGTATTTTAGTTTTCTGGCTTAAATATCACGATAAAATTAAATTGTAAGAATATCCCTGAGTAACTTTATTTGTATAGTAGATTATTCTAAATAAGTTTGATTCTAGCATTTTTTCCTGAGGAGTAACGATGTTTTAATTTTTCTGGTACTAGAAAGGAATAATTTAGTTTTCTCGCTTAAATATAACGATATAATTTAATTGTAAGAATATCCCTGAGTAACTTTATTTGTGTATTAGATTTTTCTTAATAAGTTTGATTCTAGCATTTTTTCCTGATGAGTAACAATGTTATTATTTTTCAGGAGCTAGAAACGAAAATTTTAGTTTTATCGCTTAAATATAACTTTAAAATTGAATTGTAAGAATATCCCAGAGTAACTTAATTTGTATATTAGATTATTCTTAATAAGTTTGATTCTAGCATTTTTTACTGAGGAGTAACGATGTTTTAATTTTTATGGAACTAGAAAATATTATTTTAGATTTCTCGCTTAAATATCACGATAAAATTAAATTGTAAGAATATCCCTGAGTAACTTTATTTGTATATTAGAGTTTTCTAAATAAGTTTGATCCTAACATTTTTTCCTGAGGAGTAACGAAGTTTTAATTTTTCTGTAACAAGAAACGAGTATTTTTGTTTTCTCGCTTAAATATCACGATAAAATTAAATTGTAAGAATATCCCTGAGTAACTTTATTTTTATAATAGATTTGTTTAATAAGTTTGATTCTAGCATTTTTTCCTGAGGAGTAACGATGTTTTAATTTTTCTGTAACAAGAAACGAGTATTTTAGTTTTCTGGCTTAAATATCACGATAAAATTAAATTGTAAGAATATCCCTGAGTAACTTTATTTGTATATTAGATTACTCTAAATAAGTTTGATTCTAGCATTTTTTCCTGAGGAGTAACGATGTTTTAATTTTTCTGGAACTAGAAAGGAATATTTTAGTTTTCTCGCTTAAATATAACGATAAAATTAAATTGTAAGAATATCCCTGAGTAACTTTATTTGTATATTAGATTATTCTAAATAAGTTTGTTCCTAACATTTTTTCCTGAGGAGTAACGATGTTTTAATTTTTCTGTATCAAGAAACGAGTATTTTTGTTGTCTCGCTTAAATATAACTTTAAAATTGAATTGTAAATATAGCCCTGAGTAACTTTATTTGTATATTAGATTATTCTTAATAAGTTTGATTCTAGCATTTTTTACTGAGGAGTAACGATGTTTTAATTTTTATGGAACTAGAAAAGATTATTTTAGATTTCTCGCTTAAATATCACGATAAAATTAAATTGTAAGAATATCCCTGAGTAACTTTATTTGTATATTAGAGTTTTCTAAATAAGTTTGATCCTAACATTTTTTCCTGAGGAGTAACAATATTTTTATTTTTCTGGAACTATAAACGAATATTTTAGTTTTCTCGCTTAAATATCACGATAAAATTAAATTGTAAGATTATCCCTGAGTAACTTTATTTTTATAATAGATTTGTTTAATAAGTTTGATTCTAGCATTTTTTCCTGAGGAGTAACGATGTTTTAATTTTTCTGTAACAAGAAACGAGTATTTTAGTTTTCTGGCTTAAATATCACGATAAAATTAAATTGTAAGAGTATCCCTGAGTAACCTTATTTGTATATTAGATTACTCTAAATAAGTTTTATTCTAGCATTTTTTCCTAAGGAGTAACGATGTTTTAATTTTTCTGGAACTAGAAACGAATATTTTAGATTTCTCGCTTAAATATCACGATAAAATTAAATTGTAAGAATATCCCTGAGTAACTTTATTTGTATATTAGATTTTTCTTAATAAGTTTGATTCTAGCATTTTTTTCCTGAGGAGTAACGATGTTTTAATTTTTCTGGAACTAGAAACGAATATTTTAGTTTTCTCGCTTAAATATAACGATAAAATTAAATTGTAAGAATATCCCAGAGTAACTTTATTTTTATAATAGATTTTTTCAATAAGTTTGATTCTAGCATTTTTCCTGAGGAGTAACAATGTTATTATTTTTCTGGAGCTAGAAACGAAAATTTTAGTTTTATCGCTTAAATATAACGTTAAAATTGAATTGTAAGAATATCGCTGAGTAACTTTATTTGTATATTAGATTATTCTTAATAAGTTTGATTCTAGCATTTTTTTACTGAGGAGTAACGATGTTTTAATTTTTCTGGAACTAGGAAAGATTATTTTAGATTTCTCGCTTAAATATCACGATAAAATTAAATTGTAAGAATATCCCTGAGTAACTTTATTTGTATATTAGAGTTTTCTAAATAAGTTTGATTCTAACATTTTTTCCTGAGGAGTAACGAAGTTTTAATTTTTCTGTAACAAGAAACGAGTATTTTTGTTTTCTCGCTTAAATATCACGATAAAATTAAATTGTAAGAATATCCCTGAGTAACTTTATTTTTATAATAGATTTGTTTAATAAGTTTGATTCTAGCATTTTTTCCTGAGGAGTAACGATGTTTTAATTTTTCTGTAACAAGAAACGAGTATTTTAGTTTTCTGGCTTAAATATCACGATAAAATTAAATTGTAAGAATATCCCTGAGTAATTTTATTTGTATAGTAGATTATTCTAAATAAGTTTGATTCTAGCATTTTTTCCTGAGGAGTAACGATGTTTTAATTTTTCTGGTACTAGAAAGGAATAATTTAGTTTTCTCGCTTAAATATAACGATATAATTAAATTGTAAGAATATCCCTGAGTAACTTTATTTGTGTATTAGATTTTTCTTAATAAGTTTGATTCTAGCATTTTTTCCTGAGGAGTAACAATGTTATTATTTTTCAGGAGCTAGAAACGAAAATTTTAGTTTTATCGCTTAAATATAACTTTAAAATTGAATTGTAAGAATATCCCAGAGTAACTTAATTTGTATATTAGATTATTCTTAATAAGTTTGATTCTAGCATTTTTTACTGAGGAGTAACGATGTTTTAATTTTTATGGAACTAGAAAATATTATTTTAGATTTCTCGCTTAAATATCACGATAAAATTAAATTGTAAGAATATCCCTGAGTAACTTTATTTGTATATTAGAGTTTTCTAAATAAGTTTGATCCTAACATTTTTTCCTGAGGAGTAACGAAGTTTTAATTTTTCTGTAACAAGAAACGAGTATTTTTGTTTTCTCGCTTAAATATCACGATAAAATTAAATTGTAAGAATATCCCTGAGTAACTTTATTTTTATAATAGATTTGTTTAATAAGTTTGATTCTAGCATTTTTTCCTGAGGAGTAACGATGTTTTAATTTTTCTGTAACAAGAAACGAGTATTTTAGTTTTCTGGCTTAAATATCACGATAAAATTAAATTGTAAGAATATCCCTGAGTAACTTTATTTGTATATTAGATTACTCTAAATAAGTTTGATTCTAGCATTTTTTCCTGAGGAGTAACGATGTTTTAATTTTTCTGGAACTAGAAAGGAATATTTTAGTTTTCTCGCTTAAATATAACGATAAAATTAAATTGTAAGAATATCCCTGAGTAACTTTATTTGTATATTAGATTATTCTAAATAAGTTTGTTCCTAACATTTTTTCCTGAGGAGTAACGATGTTTTAATTTTTCTGTATCAAGAAACGAGTATTTTTGTTGTCTCGCTTAAATATAACTTTAAAATTGAATTGTAAGAATATCCCTGAGTAACTTTATTTGTATATTAGATTATTCTTAATAAGTTTGATTCTAGCATTTTTTACTGAGGAGTAACGATGTTTTAATTTTTATGGAACTAGAAAAGATTATTTTAGATTTCTCGCTTAAATATCACGATAAAATTAAATTGTAAGAATATCCCTGAGTAACTTTATTTGTATATTAGAGTTTTCTAAATAAGTTTGATCCTAACATTTTTTCCTGAGGAGTAACAATATTTTTATTTTTCTGGAACTATAAACGAATATTTTAGTTTTCTCGCTTAAATATCACGATAAAATTAAATTGTAAGATTATCCCTGAGTAACTTTATTTTTATAATAGATTTGTTTAATAAGTTTGATTCTAGCATTTTTTCCTGAGGAGTAACGATGTTTTAATTTTTCTGTAACAAGAAACGAGTATTTTAGTTTTCTGGCTTAAATATCACGATAAAATTAAATTGTAAGAGTATCCCTGAGTAACCTTATTTGTATATTAGATTACTCTAAATAAGTTTTATTCTAGCATTTTTTCCTAAGGAGTAACGATGTTTTAATTTTTCTGGAACTAGAAACGAATATTTTAGTTTTCTCGCTTAAATATCACGATAAAATTAAATTGTAAGAATATCCCTGAGTAACTTTATTTGTATATTAGATTTTTCTTAATAAGTTTGATTCTAGCATTTTTTTCCTGAGGAGTAACGATGTTTTAATTTTTCTAGAACTAGAAACGAGTATTTTAGTTTTCTGGCTTAAATATCACGATAAAATTAAATTGTAAGAATATCCCTGAGTAACTTTATTTGTGTATTAGATTATTCTAAATAAGTTTGATTCTAGCATTTTTTCCTAAGGAGTAACGATGTTTTAATTTTTCTGGAACTAGAAACCAATATTTTAGTTTTCTCGCTTAAATATAACGATAAAATTAAATTGTAAGAATATCCCAGAGTAACTTTATTTTTATAATAGATTTTTTCAATAAGTTTGATTCTAGCATTTTTTCCTGGGGAGTAACAATGTTATTATTTTTCTGGAGGTAGAACGAAAATTTTTGTTTTATCGCTTAAATATAACGTAAAAATTAAATTGTAAGAATATCCCTGAGTAACTTTATTTGTATATTAGAGTTTTCTAAATAAGTTTGATCCTAATATTTTTTCCTGTGGAGTAACGATGTTTTAATTTTTCTGTAACAAGAAACGAGTATTTTAGTTTTCTCGATTAAATATCACGATAAAATTAAATTGTAAGAATGTCCCTGAGTAACTTTATTTGTATATTAGATTACTCTTAATAAGTTTGATTCTAGCATTTTTTCCTGAAGAGTAACGATGTTTTAATTTTTCTGGAGCTAGTAACGAATATTTTAGATTTCTCGCTTAAATATCACAACAAAATTAAATTGTAAGAATATCCCTGAGTAACTTTATTTGTTTATTAGATTTTTTTTAATAAGTTTGATTCTAGAATTTTTTCCTGAGGAGTAACGATGTTTTAATTTTTCTAGAACAAGAAAAGATTATTTTAGATTTCTCGCTTAAATATCACGATAAAATTAAATTGTAAGAATATCCCTGAGTAACTTTATTTGTATATTAGAGTTTTCTCAATAAGTTTGATCCTAACATTTTTTCCTGAGGAGTAACGATGTTTTAATTTTTCTGTAACAAGAAACGAGTATATTAGTTTTCTGGCTTAAATATAACGATAAAATTAAATAGTAAGAATATCCCGGAGTAACTTTATTTGTATATTAGATTATTCTAAATAAGTTTGATTCCAGCATTTTTTCCTGAGGAGTAACGATGTTTTAATTTTTCTGGAACTAGAAACGAATATTTTAGATTTCTCGCTTAAATATCACGATAAAATTAAATTGTAAGAATATCCCGGAGTAACTTTATTTGTATATTAGATTTTTCTTAAAAAGTTTGATTCTAGCATTTTTTCCTGAGGAGTAACGATGTTTTAATTTTTTTGGAACTAGAAACGAATATTTTAGTTTTCTCGCTTAAATATAACGATAAAATTAAATTGTAAGAATATCCCAGAGTAACTTTATTTGTATATTAGATTTTTTTTTAAGTTTGATTCTAGCATTTTTTCCTGTGGAGTAACGATGTTTTAATTTTTCTGGAACTAGAAAAGATTATTTTAGATATCTCACTTAAATTTCACGTTAAAATTAAATTGTAAGAATATCCCTGAGTAACTTTATTTGTATATTAGATTATTCTAAATAAGTTTGGTCCTAACATTTTTTCCTGAGGAGTAACGATGTTTTAATTTTTCTGTAACAAGAAACGAGTATTTTAGTTTTCTCGCTTAAATATCACGATAAAATTAAATTGTAAGAATATCCCTGAGTAACTTTATTTGTTTATTAGATTTTTTTTAATAAGTTTGATTCTAGAATTTTTTCCTGAGGAGTAACGATGTTTTAATTTTTCTGTAACAAGAATCGAATATATTAGTTTTCTGGCTTAAATATAACGATAAAATTAAATTGTAAGAATATCCCTGAGTAACTTTATTTGTTTATTAGATTATTCTAAATAAGTTTGATTCCAGCATTTTTTCCTGAGGAGTAACGATGTTTTAATTTTTCTGGAACTGGAAACGAATATTTTAGATTTCTCGCTTAAATATAACGATAAAATTAAATTGTAAGAATATCCCAGAGTAACTTTATTTGTACATTAGATTTTTTTTTAAGTTTGATTCTAGCATTTTTTCCTGAGGAGTAACGATGTTTTAATTTTTCTGGAACTAGAAAAGATTATTTTAGATATCTCACTTAAATTTCACGTTAAAATTAAATTGTAAGAATATCCCTGAGTATCTTTATTTTTATATTAGATTATTCTAAATAAGTTTGTTCCTAACATTTTTTCCTGAGATATAAAGATGTTTTAATTTTTCTGTAACAAAAAACGAGTATTTTAGTTGTCTCGCTTAAATATCACGATAAAATTAAATTGTAAGAATATCCCGGAGTAACTTTATTTGTATATTAGATTATTCTTAATAAGTTTGATTCTAGCATTTTTTCCTGAGGAGTAACAATGTTTTAATTTTTCTGGAGCTAGTAACGAATATTTTAGATTTCTCCCTTAAATATCACGATAAAATTAAATTGTAAGAATATCCCTGAGTAACTTTATTTGTTTATTAGATTTTTTTTAATAAGTTTGATTCTAGCATTTTTTTCTGAGGAGTAACAATATTTTTATTTTTCTGGATCTATTAACGAATATTTTAGTTTTCTCGCTTAAATATCACGATAAAATTAAATTGTAAGAATATCCCTGAGTAACTTTATTTGTTTATTAAATTTTTTTTAATAAGTTTGATTCTAGAATTTTTTCCTGAGGAGTAACGATGTTTTAATTTTTCTAGAACTAGAAAAGATTATTTTAGATTTCTCGCTTAAATATCACGATAAAATTAAATTGTAAGAATATCCCTGAGTAACTTTATTTGTATATTAGAGTTTTCTAAATAGGTTTGATTCTAGCATTTTTTCCTGAGGAGTAACGATGTTTGAATTTTTCTGGAACTAGAAAAGATTATTTTAGATTTCTCGCTTAAATATCACGTTAAAATTAAATTGTAAGAATATCCCTGAGTAACTTTATTTGTATATTAGATTATTCTAAATAAGTTTGATTCTAGCATTTTTTCCTGAGGAGTAACGATGTTTTAATTTTTCTGGAACTAGAAACGAATATTTTAGATTTCTCGTTTAAATATCACGATAAAATTAAATTGTAAGAATATTCCTGAGTAACTTTATTTGTATATTAGAGTTTTCTAAATAAGTTTGATGCTAACATTTTTTCCTGAGGAGTAACGATGTTTTAATTTTTCTGTAACAAGAAACGAGTATTTTAGTTTTCTGGCTTAAATATCACGATAAAATTAAATTGTAAGAATATCCCTGAGTAACTTTATTTGTATATTAGATTATTCTAAATAAGTTTGATTCTAGCTTTTTTTCTTGAGGAGTAACGATGTTTTAATTTTTCTGGAACTAGAAAAGAATATTT
Source organism: Pterostichus madidus (assembly GCA_911728475.2). Lineage (NCBI taxonomy): Eukaryota > Metazoa > Arthropoda > Insecta > Coleoptera > Carabidae > Pterostichus > Pterostichus madidus. The sequence continues at coordinate 18,359,904 of OU452311.1, read as the reverse complement.
TAGTTTTCTCGCTTAACTATAACGATAAAATTAAATTGTAAGAATATCCCAGAGTAACTTTATTTGTATATTAATTTTTTTTTAATAAGTTTGATTCTAGCATTTTTTCCTGAGGAGTAACGATGTTTTAATTTTTCTGGAACTAGAAAAGATTATTTTAGATTTCTCGCTTAAATATCACGTTAAAATTAAATTGTAAGAATATCCCTGAGTAACTTTATTTGTATATTAGATTATTCTAAATAAGTATGATCCTAACATTTTTTCCTGAGGAGTAACGATGTTTTAATTTTTCTGTAACAAGAAATGAGTATTTTAGTTTTCTGGCTTAAATATCACGATAAAATTAAATTGTAAGAATATACCTGAGTAACTTTATTTGTATATTAGTTTATTCTAAATAAGTTTGATTCTAACATTTTTTCCTGAGGAGTAACGAGGTTTTTATTATTCTGTAATTAGAAACGAATATTTTAGTTTTCTCGCTTAAATATCACGATAAAAATAAATTGTAAGAATATCGAAGAGTAACTTTATTTGTATATTAGATTATTCTAAATAAGTTTGATTCTAGCATTTTTTCCTGAGGAGTAACGATGTTTTAATTTTTCTGGAGCTAGTAACGAATATTTTAGATTTCTCGCTTAAATATCACGATAAAATTAAATTGTAAGAATATCCCTGAGTAACTTTATTTGTTTATTAAATTTTTTTTAATAAGTTTGATTCTAGAATTTTTTCCTAAAGAGTAGCGAGGTTTTTAATATTCTGTAATTAGAAACGAATATTTTAGTTTTCTCGCTTAAATATCACGATAAAATTAAATTGTAAGAATATCCCTGAGTTACTTTATTTGTATATTAAATTTTTTTAATAAGTTTGATTCTAGCATGTTTTCCTGAGGAGTAACGATGTTTTAATTTACTGGAACTAGAAACGAATATTTTAGTTTTCTCACATAAATGTCACGATAAAATTAAATTGTAAGACTAGCCCTGAATAACTTTATTTGTATATTAGATTATTCTTAATAAGTTTGATTCTAGCATTTTTTCCTGAAGAGTAACGATGTTTTAATTTTTCTGGAGCTAGTAACGAATATTTTAGATTTCTCGCTTAAATATCACGATAAAATTAAATTGTAAGAATATCCCTGAGTAACTTTATTTGTATATTAGATTATTCTAAATAAGTTTGATTATAGCATTTTTTCCTGAGGAGTAACGATGTTTTAATTTTTCTGGAGCTAGTAACGAATATTTTAGATTTCTCGCTTAAATATCACGATAAAATTAAATTGTAAGAATATCCCTGAGTAACTTTATTTGTTTATTAGATTTTTTTTAATAAGTTTGATTCTAGAATTTTTTCCTGAGGAGTAACGATGTTTTAATTTTTCTAGAACTAGAAAAGATTATTTTAGATTTCTCGCTTAAATATCACGATAAAATTAAATTGTAAGAATATCCCTGAGTAACTTTATTTGTATATTAGAGTGTTCTAAATAAGTTTGATCCTAACATTTTTTCTTGAGGAGTAACGATGTTTTAATTTTTCTGTAACAAGAAACGAGTATTTTAGTTTTCTGGCTTAAATATCACGATAAAATTAAATTGTAAGAATATCCCTGAGTAACTTTATTTGTATATTAGTTTATTCTAAATAAGTTTGATTCTAGCATTTTTTCCTGAGGAGTAACGAGGTTTTTATTATTCTGTAATTAGAAACGAATATTTTAGTTTTCTCGCTTAAATATCACGATAAAAATAAATTGTAAGAATATCCCAGAGTAACTTTATTTGTATATTAGATTTTTTTGAATAAGTTTGATTCTAGCATTTTTTCCTGAGGAGTAACGATGTTTTAATTTTTCTGGAACTAGAAAAGATTATTTTAGATTTCTCGCTTAAATATCACGATAAAATTAAATTGTAAGAATATCCCTGAGTAACTTTATTTGTATATTAGTTTATTCTAAATAAGTTTGATTCTAGCATTTTTACCTAAAGAGTAACGAGGTTTTTAATATTCTGTAATTAGAAACGAATATTTTAGTTTTCTCGCTTAAATATCACGATAAAATTAAATTGTAAGAATATCCCTGAGTAACTTTATTTGTATATTAGATTTTTTTAATAAGTTTGATTCTAGCATGTTTTCCTGAGGAGTAACGATGTTTTAATTTACAGGAACTAGAAACGAATATTTTAGTTTTCTCACATAAATATCACGATAAAATTAAATTGTAAGACTAGCCCTGAGTAACTTTATTTGTATATTAGATTATTCTTATTAAGTTTGATTCTAGCATTTTTCCTGAAGAGTAACGATGTTTTAATTTTTCTGGAGCTAGTAACGAATATTTTAGATTTCTCGCTTAAATATCACGATAAAATTAAATTGTAAGAATATCCCTGAGTAACTTTATTTGTATATTAGAGTTTTCTAAATAAGTTTGATCCTAACATTTTTTCTTGAGGAGTAACGATGTTTTAATTTTTCTGTAACAAGAAACGAATATTTTAGATTTCTCGCTTAAATATCACGACAAAATTAAATTGTAAGAATATCCATGAGTAACTTTATTTGTATATTAGAGTTTTCTAAATAAGTTTCATCCTAACATTTTTTCCTGAGGAGTAACGATGTTTTAATATTTCTGTGACAAGAAACGAGTATTTTAGTTTTCTGGCTTAAATATCACGATAAAATTAAATTGTATGAATATCCCTGATTAACTTTATTTGTATATTAGTCTATTCTAAATAAGTTTGATTCTAGCATTTTTTGCTGAGGAGTAACGAGGTTTTTATTATTCTGTAATTAGAAACGAATATTTTAGTTTTCTCGCTTAAATATCACGATAAAATTAAATTGTAAGAATATCCCTGAGTAACTTTATTTGTATATTAGATTTTTTTAATAAGTTTGATTCTATAATGTTTTCCTGAGGAGTAACGATGTTTTAATTTACTGGAACTAGAAACGAATATTTTAGTTTTCTCACATAAATATCACGATAAAATTAAATTGTAAGACTAGCCCTGAGTAACTTTATTTGTATATTAGATTCTTCTTAATTAGTTTGATTCTAGCATTTTTTCCTGAAGAGTAACGATATTTTAATTTTTCTGGAGCTAGTAACGAATATTTTACATTTCTCGGTAAAATATCACGATAAAATTAAATTGTAAGAATATCCCTGAGTAACTTTATTTGTATATTAGAGTTTTCTAAATAAGTTTGATCCTAACATTTTTTCCTGAGGAGTAACGATGTTTTAATTTTTCTGTTACAAGAAACGAATATTTTAGATTTCTCGCTTAAATATCACGACAAAATTAAATTGTAAGAATATCCCTGAGTAACTTTATTTGTATATTAGATTTTTCTAAATAAGTTTGACCCTAACATTTTTTCCTGAGGAGTAACGATGTTTTAATTTTTCTGGAGCTAGTAACGAATATTTTAGATTTCTCGCTTAAATATCACGATAAAATTAAATTGTAAGAATATCCCTGAGTAACTTTATTTGTTTATTAGATTTTTTTTAATAAGTTTGATTCTAGAATTTTTTCCTGAGGAGTAACGATGTTTTAATTTTTCTAGAACTAGAAAAGATTATTTTAGATTTCTCGCTTAAATATCACGATAAAATTAAATTGTAAGATTATCCCTGAGTAACTTTATTTGTATATTAGATTTTTCTAAATAAGTTTGATCCTAACATTTTTTCCTGAGGAGTAACGATGTTTTAATTTTTCTGTTACAAGAAACGAATATTTTAGATTTCTCGCTTAAATATCACGACAAAATTAAATTGTAAGAATATCCATGAGTAACTTTATTTGTATATTAGATTTTTCTAAATAAGTTTGATCCTAACATTTTTTCCTGAAGAGTAACGATGTTTTAATTTTTCTGTAACAAGAAACGAGTATTTTAGTTTTCTGGCTTAAATATCACGATAACTTTAAATTGTAAGAATATCCCTGAGTAACTTTATTTGTATATTAGTTTATTCTAAATAAGTTTGATTCTAGCATTTTTTCCTGAGGAGAACGAGGTTTTTATTATTCTGTAATTAGAAACGAATATTTTAGTTTTCTCGCTTAGATATCACGATAAATTAAATTGTAAGAATATCCCAGAGTAACTTTATTTGTATATTAGATTTTTTTTAATAAGTTTGATTCTAGCATTTTTTCCTGAGGAGTAACGATGTTTTAATTTTTCTGGAACTAGAAAAGATTATTTTAGATTTCTCGCTTAAATATCACGATAAAATTAAATTGTAAGAATATCCCTGAGTAACTTTATTTGTATATTAGTTTATTCTAAATAAGTTTGATTCTAGCATTTTTTCCTAAAGAGTAACGAGGTTTTTAATATTCTGTAATTAGAAACGAATATTTTAGTTTTCTCGCTTAAATATCACGATAAAATTAAATTGTAAGAATATCTCTGAGTAACTTTATTTGTATATTAGATTATTCTAAATAAGTATGATCCTAACATTTTTTCCTGAGGAGTAACGATTTTTTAATTTTTCTGGAACTAGTAACGAATATTTTAGATATCTCGCTTAAATATCACGATAAAATTAAATTGTAAGAATATCCCTGAGTAACTTTATTTGTGTATTAGATTTTTCTTAATAAGTTTGACTCTAGCATGTTTTTCTGAGGAGTAACGATGTTTTAATTTTACTGGAACTAGAAACGAATATTTTAGTTTTCTCACATAAATATCACGATAAAATTAAATTGTAAGAATATCCCTGAGTAACTTTATTTGTATATTAGATTATTCTTCATAAGTTTGATTCTAGCATTTTTTCCTGAGGAGTAACGATGTTTTAATTTTTCTGGAACTAGAAAAGATTATTTTAGATTTCTCGCTTAAATATCACGTTAAAATTAAATTGTAAGAATATCCCTGAGTAACTTTATTTGTATATTAGATTATTCTAAATAAGTTTGATTCTAGCATTTTTTCCTGAGGAGTAACGATGTTTTAATTTTTCTGGAGCTAGTAACGAATATTTTAGATTTCTCGCTTAAATATCACGATAAAATTAAATTGTAAGAATATCCCTGAGTAACTTTATTTGTATATTAGAGTTTTCTAAATAAGTTTGATCCTAACATTTTTTCTTGAGGAGTAACGATGTTTTAATTTTTCTGTAACAAGAAACGAATATTTTAGATTTCTCGCTTAAATATCACGACAAAATTAAATTGTAAGAATATCCCTGAGTAACTTTATTTGTATATTAGAGTTTTCTAAATAAGTTTGATCCTAACATTTTTTCCTGAGGAGTAACGATGTTTTAATTTTTCTGTTACAAGAAACGAGTATTTTAGTTTTCTGGTTTAAATATCACAATAAAATTAAATTGTAAGAATATCCCTGAGTAACTTTATTTGTATATTAGATTATTCTAAATAAGTTTGATTCTAGCTTTTTTTCTTGAGGAGTAACGATGTTTTAATTTTTCTGGAACTAGAAAAGAATATTTTAGTTTTCTCGCTTAACTATAACGATACAATCAAATTGTAAGAATATCCCAGTGTAACTTTATTTGTATATTAGATTTTTTTTAATAAGTTTGATTCTAGCATTTTTTCCTGAGGTGTAACGATGTTTTAATTTTTCTGGAACTAGAAAAGATTATTTTAGATCTCTCGCTTAAATATCACGTTAAAATTAAATTGTAAGAATATCCCTGAGTAACTTTATTTGTATATTAGATTATTCTAAATAAGTATGATCCTAACATTTTTTCCTGAGGAGTAACGATGTTTTAATTTTTCTGTAACAAGAAACGAGTATTTTAGTTTTCTGGCTTAAATATCACGATAAAATTAAATTGTAAGAATATCCCTGAGTAACTTTATTTGTATATTAGTTTATTCTAAATAAGTTTGATTCTAGCATTTTTTGCTGAGGAGTAACGAGGTTTTTATTATTCTGTAATTAGAAACGAATATTTTAGTTTTCTCGCTTAAATATCACGATAAAATTAAATTGTAAGACTATCCCGGAGTAACTTTATTTGTATATTAGATTTTCCTTAATAAGTTTGATTCTAGCATATTTTCCTGAGGAGTAACGATGTTTTAATTTTTCTGGAACTAGAAACGAATATTTTAGATTTCTCGCTTAAATATCACGATAAAATTAAATTCTAATATTATCCCTGAGTAACTTTATTTGTATATTAGATTTTTCTTAATAAGTTTGATTCTAGCATATTTTCCTGAGGAGTAACGATGTTTTAATTTTTCTGGAACTAGAAACGAGTATTTTAGTTTTCTGGCTTAAATATCACGATAAAATTAAATTCTAAGAACATCCCTGAGTAACTTTATTTGTATATTAGATTATTCTAAATAAGTTTGATTCTAGCATTTTTTCCTGAGGAGTAACGATGTTTTAATTTTCCTGGAACTAGAAACGAATATTTTAGATTTCTCGCTTAAATATCACGATAAAATTAAATTCTAATATTATCCCTGAGTAACTTTATTTGTATATTAGATTTTTCTTAATAAGTTTGATTCTACCATTTTTTCCTGAGGAGTAACGATGTTTTAATTTTACTGGAACTAGAAACGAATATTTTAGTTCTCTCACATAAATATCACGATAAAATTAAATTGTGAGAATATCCCTGAGTAACTTTATTTGTATATTAGATTATTCTTAATAAGTTTGATTCTAGCATATTTTCCTGAGGAGTAACGATGTTTTAATTTTTCTGGAACTAGAAACGAATATTTTAGATTTCTCGCTTAAATATCACGATAAAATTAAATTCTAATATTATCCCTGAGTAACTTTATTTGTATATTAGATTTTTCTTAATAAGTTTGATTCTAGCATATTTTCCTGAGGAGTAACGATGTTTTAAGTTTTCTGGAACTAGAAACGAATATTTTAGATTTCTCGCTTAAATATCACGATAAAATTAAATTCTAAGAATATCCCTGAGTAACTTTATTTGTATATTAGATTATTCTAAATAAGTTTGATTCTAGCATTTTTTCCTGAGGAGTAACGATGTTTTAATTTTCCTGGAACTAGAAACGAATATTTTAGATTTCTCGCTTAAATATCACGATAAAATTAAATTCTAAGATTATCCCTGAGTAACTTTATTTGTATATTAGATTTTTCTTAATAAGTTTGATTCTAGCATTTTTTCCTGAGGAGTAACGATGTTTTAATTTTACTGGAACTAGAAACGAATATTTTAGTTTTCTCACATAAATATCACGATAAAATTAAATTGTGAGAATATCCCTGAGTAACTTTATTTGTATATTAGATTATTCTTAATAAGTTTGATTCTAGCATTTTTTCCTGAAGAGTAACGATGTTTTAATTTTTCTGGAGCTAGTAACGAATATTTTAGATTTCTCGCTTAAATATCACGATAAAATTAAATTGTAAGAATATCCCTGAGTAACTTTATTTGTTTATTAGATTTTTTTTAATAAGTTTGATTCTAGCATTTTTTTCTGAGGAGTAACAATATTTTTATTTTTCTGGAACTATAAACGAATATTTTAGTTTTCTCGCTTAAATATCACGATAAAATTAAATTGTAAGATTATCCCTGAGTAACTTTATTTTTATAATAGATTTGTTTAATAAGTTTGATTCTAGAATTTTTTCGTGAGGTGTAACGATCTTTTAATTTTTCTGGAACTAGAAAAGATTATTTTAGATTTCTCGCTTAAATATCACGTTATAATTAAATTGTAAGAATATCCCTGAGTAACTTTATTTGTATATTAGATTATTCTACATAAGTTTGATCCAAACATTTTTTCCTGAGGTGTAACGATGTTTTAATTTTTCTGTAACAAGCAACGAGTATTTTAGTTTTCTCGCTTAAATATCACGATAAAATTAAATTGTAAGGATATCTCGGAGTAACTTTATTTGTATATTAGATTATTCTTAATAAGTTTGATTCTAGCATTTTTTCCTGAGGAGTAACGATGTTTTAATTTTTCTGGAACTAGAAAAGATTATTTTAGATTTCTCGCTTAAATATCACGTTAAAATTAAATTGTAAGAATATCCCTGAGTAACTTTATTTGTATATTAGATTATTCTAAATAAGTTTGATCCAAACATTTTTTCCTGAGGTGTAACGATGTTTTAATTTTTCTGTAACAAGCAACGAGTATTTTAGTTTTCTCGCTTAAATATCACGATAAAATTAAATTGTAAGGATATCTCGGAGTAACTTTATTTGTATATTAGATTATTCTTAATAAGTTTGATTCTAGCATTTTTTCCTGAAGAGTAACGATGTTTTAATTTTTCTGGAGCTAGTAACGAATATTTTAGATTTCTCGCTTAAATATCACGATAAAATTAAATTGTAAGAATAACCCTGATTAACTTTATTTGTATATTAGATTATTCTTAATAAGTTTGATTCTAGCATTTTTTCCTGAGGAGTAACGATGTTTTAATTTTTCTGGAACTAGAAAAGATTATTTTAGATTTCTCGCTTAAATATCACGTTAAAATTAAATTGTAAGAATATCCCTGAGTAACTTTATTTGTATATTAGATTATTCTAAATAAGTTTGATCCAAACATTTTTTCCTGAGGTGTAACGATGTTTTAATTTTTCTGTAACAAGCAACGAGTATTTTAGTTTTCACGCTTAAATATCACGATAAAATTAAATTGTAAGAATATCTCGGAGTAACTTTATTTGTATATTAGATTATTCTTAATAAGTTTGATTCTACCATTTTTTCCTGAGGAGTAACGATGTTTTAATTTTTCTGGAGCTAGTAACGAATATTTTAGATTTCTCGCTTAAATATCACGATAAAATTAAATTGTAAGAATATCCCTGAGTAACTTTATTTGTTTATTAGATTTTTTTTAATAAGTTTGATTCTAGCATTTTTTTCTGAGGAGTAACAATATTTTTATTTTTCTGGAACTATAAACGAATATTTTAGTTTTCTCGCTTAAATATCACGATAAAATTAAATTGTAAGATTATCCCTGAGTAACTTTATTTTTATAATAGATTTGTTTAATAAGTTTGATTCTAGAATTTTTTCGTGAGGAGTAACGATGTTTTAATTTTTCTGGAACTAGAAAAGATTATTTTAGATTTCTCGCTTAAATATCACGATGAAATTAAATTGTAAGAATATCCCTGAGTAACTTTATTTGTATATTAGAGTTTTCTAAATAAGTTTGATCCAAACATTTTTTCCTGAGGAGTAACGATGTTTTAATTTTTCTGTAACAACCAACGAGTATTTTAGTTTTCTCGCTTAAATATCACGATAAATTTAAATTGTAAGAATATCTCGGAGTAACTCTATTTGTATATAAGATTATTCTAAATAAGTTTGATTCTAGCATTTTTTCCTGAGGAGTAACGATGTTTTAATTTTTCTGGAACTAGAAACGAATATTTTAGATTTCTCGCTTAAATATCACGTTAAAATTAAATTGTAAGAATATCCCTGCGTAACTTTATTTGTATATTGGTTTTTTTTAATAAGTTTGATTCTAGCATTTTTTCCTGTGGAGTAGCGATGTTTTAATTTTACTGGAACTAGAAACGAATATTTTAGTTTTCTCACATAAATATCACGATAAAATTAAATTGTAAGACTATCCTAGAGTAATTTTATTTGTATATTAGATTTTTTTTAATAAGTTTGATTCTAGAATTTTTTCCTGAGGAGTAACGATGTTTTAATTTTTCTGGAACTAGAAAAGATTATTTTAGATTTCTCGCTTAAATATCACGTTAAAATTAAATTGTAAGATTATCCCTGAGTAACTTTATTTGTATATTAGATTATTCTAAATAAGTTTGATCCTAACATTTTTTCTTGAGGAGTAACGACGTTTTAATTTTTCTGTAACAAGAAACGAGTATTTTAGTTTTCTGGCTTAAATATCACGATAAAATTAAATTCTAAGAACATCCCTGAGTAACTTTATTTGTATATTAGATTATTCTAAATAAGTTTGATTCTAGCATTTTTTCCTGAGGAGTAACGATGTTTTAATTTTCCTGGAACTAGAAACGAATATTTTAGATTTCTCGCTTAAATATCACGATAAAATTAAATTCTAAGATTATCCCTGAGTAACTTTATTTGTATATTAGATTTTTCTTAATAAGTTTGATTCTACCATTTTTTCCTGAGGAGTAACGATGTTTTAATTTTACTGGAACTAGAAACGAATATTTTAGTTTTCTCACATAAATATCACGATAAAATTAAATTGTGAGAATATCCCTGAGTAACTTTATTTGTATATTAGATTATTCTTAATAAGTTTGATTCTAGCATTTTTTCCTGAAGAGTAACGATGTTTTAATTTTTCTGGAGCTAGTAACGAATATTTTAGATTTCTCGCTTAAATATCACGATAAAATTAAATTGTAAGAATATCCCTGATTAACTTTATTTGTATATTAGATTATTCTTAATAAGTTTGATTCTAGCATTTTTTCCTGAGGAGTAACGATGTTTTAATTTTTCTGGAACTAGAAAAGATTATTTTAGATTTCTCGCTTAAATATCACGTTAAAATTAAATTGTAAGAATATCCCTGAGTAACTTTATTTGTATATTAGGTTATTCTAAATAAGTTTGATCCAAACATTTTTTCCTGAGGTGTAACGATGTTTTAATTTTTCTGTAACAAGCAACGAGTATTTTAGTTTTCTCGCTTAAATATCACGATAAAATTAAATTGTAAGAATATCTCGGAGTAACTTTATTTGTATATTAGATTATTCTTAATAAGTTTGATTCTACCATTTTTTCCTGAGGAGTAACGATGTTTTAATTTTTCTGGAGCTAGTAACGAATATTTTAGATTTCTCGCTTAAATATCACGATAAAATTAAATTGTAAGAATATCCCTGAGTAACTTTATTTGTTTATTAGATTTTTTTTAATAAGTTTGATTCTAGCATTTTTTTCTGAGGAGTAACAATATTTTTATTTTTCTGGAACTATAAACGAATATTTTAGTTTTCTCGCTTAAATATCACGATAAAATTAAATTGTAAGATTATCCCTGAGTAACTTTATTTGAATATTAGAGTTTTCTAAATAAGTTTGATCCAAACATTTTTTCCTGAGGAGTAACGATGTTTTAATTTTTCTGTAACAACCAACGAGTATTTTAGTTTTCTCGCTTAAATATCACGATAAATTTAAATTGTAAGAATATCTCGGAGTAACTTTATTTGTATATAAGATTATTCTAAATAAGTTTGATTCTAGCATTTTTTCCTGAGGAGTAACGATGTTTTAATTTTTCTGGAACTAGAAAAGATTATTTTAGATTTCTCGCTTAAATATCACGATAAAATTAAATTGTAAGAATATCCCTGAGTAACTTTATTTGTATATTAGAGTTTTCTAAATAAGTTTGATCCAAACATTTTTTCCTGAGGAGTAACGATGTTTTAATTTTTCTGTAACAACCAACGAGTATTTTAGTTTTCTCGCTTAAATATCACGATAAATTTAAATTGTAAGAATATCTCGGAGTAACTTTATTTGTATATAAGATTATTCTAAATAAGTTTGATTCTAGCATTTTTTCCTGAGGAGTAACGATGTTTTAATTTTTCTGGAACTAGAAACGAATATTTTAGATTTCTCGCTTAAATATCACGTTAAAATTAAATTGTAAGAATATCCCTGAGTAACTTTATTTGTATATTGTTTTTTTTTAATAAGTTTGATTCTAGCATTTTTTCCTGTGGAGTAACGATGTTTTAATTTTACTGGAACTAGAAACGAATATTTTAGTTTTCTCACATAAATATCACGATAAAATTAAATTGTAAGACTATCCCAGAGTAATTTTATTTGTATATTAGATTTTTTTTAACAAGTTTGATTCTAGAATTTTTTCCTGAGGAGTAACGATGTTTTAATTTTTCTGGAACTTGAAAAGATTATTTTAGATTTCTCGCTTAAATATCACGTTAAAATTAAATTGTAAGATTATCCCTGAGTAACTTTATTTGTATATTAGATTATTCTAAATAAGTTTGATCCTAACATTTTTTCTTGAGGAGTAACGATGTTTTAATTTTTCTGTAACAAGAAACGAGTATTTTAGTTTTCTGGCTTAAATATCACGATAAAATTAAATTCTAAGAACATCCCTGAGTAACTTTATTTGTATATTAGATTATTCTAAATAAGTTTGATTCTAGCATTTTTTCCTGAGGAGTAACGATGTTTTAATTTTCCTGGAACTAGAAACGAATATTTTAGATTTCTCGCTTAAATATCACGATAAAATTAAATTCTAAGATTATCCCTGAGTAACTTTATTTGTATATTAGATTTTTCTTAATAAGTTTGATTCTACCATTTTTTCCTGAGGAGTAACGATGTTTTAATTTTACTGGAACTAGAAACGAATATTTTAGTTTTCTCACATAAATATCACGATAAAATTAAATTGTGAGAATATTCCTGAGTAACTTTATTTGTATATTAGATTATTCTTAATAAGTTTGATTCTAGCATTTTTTCCTGAAGAGTAACGATGTTTTAATTTTTCAGGAGCTTGTAACGAATATTTTAGATTTCTCTCTTAAATATCACGATAAAATTAAATTGTAAGAATATCCCTGATTAACTTTATTTGTATATTAGATTATTCTTAATATGTTTGATTCTAGCATTTTTTCCTGAGGAGTAACGATGTTTTAATTTTTCTGGAACTAGAAAAGATTATTTTAGATTTCTCGCTTAAATATCACGTTAAAATTAAATTGTAATAATATCCCTGAGTAACTTTATTTGTATATTAGATTATTCTAAATAAGTTTGATCCAAACATTTTTTCCTGAGGTGTAACGATGTTTTAATTTTTCTGTAACAAGCAACGAGTATTTTAGTTTTCTCGCTTAAATATCACGATAAAATTAAATTGTAAGAATATCTCGGAGTAACTTTATTTGTATATTAGATTATTCTTAATAAGTTTGATTCTAGCATTTTTTCCTGAGGAGTAACGATGTTTTAATTTTTCTGGATCTAGAAAAGATTATTTTAGATTTCTCGCTTAAATATCACGTTAAAATTAAATTGTAAGAATATCCCTGAGTAACTTTATTTGTATATTAGATTATTCTAAATAAGTTTGATCCAAACATTTTTTCCTGAGGTGTAACGATGTTTTAATTTTTCTGTAACAAGCAACGAGTATTTTAGTTTTCACGCTTAAATATCACGATAAAATTAAATTGTAAGAATATCTCGGAGTAACTTTATTTGTATATTAGATTGTTCTTAATAAGTTTGATTCTACCATTTTTTCCTGAGGAGTAACGATGTTTTAATTTTTCTGGAGCTAGTAACGAATATTTTAGATTTCTCGCTTAAATATCACGATAAAATTAAATTGTAAGAATATCCCTGAGTAACTTTATTTGTTTATTAGATTTTTTTTAATAAGTTTGATTCTAGCATTTTTTTCTGAGGAGTAACAATATTTTTATTTTTCTGGAACTATAAACGAATATTTTAGTTTTCTCGCTTAAATATCACGATAAAATTAAATTGTAAGATTATCCCTGAGTAACTTTATTTTTATAATAGATTTGTTTAATAAGTTTGATTCTAGAATTTTTTCGTGAGGAGTAACGATGTTTTAATTTTTCTGGAACTAGAAAAGATTATTTTAGATTTCTCGCTTAAATATCACGATGAAATTAAATTGTAAGAATATCCCTGAGTAACTTTATTTGTATATTAGAGTTTTCTAAATAAGTTTGATCCAAACATTTTTTCCTGAGGAGTAACGATGTTTTAATTTTTCTGTAACAACCAACGAGTATTTTAGTTTTCTCGCTTAAATATCACGATAAATTTAAATTGTAAGAATATCTCGGAGTAACTTTATTTGTATATAAGATTATTCTAAATAAGTTTGATTCTAGCATTTTTTCCTGAGGAGTAACGATGTTTTAATTTTACTGGAACTAGAAACGAATATTTTAGTTTTCTCACATAAATATCACGATAAAATTAAATTGTAAGACTATCCCAGAGTAATTTTATTTGTATATTAGATTTTTTTTAATAAGTTTGATTCTAGAATTTTTTCCTGCGGAGTAACGATGTTTTAATTTTTCTGGAACTAGATAAGATTATTTTAGATTTCTCTCTTAAATATCACGTTAAAATTAAATTGTAAGAATATCCCAGAGTAACTTTATTTGTATATTAGATTATTCTTAATAAGTTTGATTCTAGCATTTTTTCCTGAAGAGTAACGATGTTTTAATTTTTTTGAAGCTAGTAAAGAATATTTTAGATTTCTCGCTTAAATATCACGATAAAATTAAATTGTAAGAATATCCCTGAGTAACTTTATTTGTATATTAGATTATTCTAAATAAGTTTGATTCTAGCATTTTTTCCTGAGGAGTAACGATGTTTTAATTTTTCTGGAGCTAGTAACGAATATTTTAGATTTCTCGCTTAAATATCACGATAAAATTAAATTGTAAGAATATCCTTGAGTAACTTTATTTGTTTATTAAATTTTTTTTTAATAAGATTGATTCTAGCATTTTTTCCTGAGGAGTAACGATGTTTTAATTTTCCTGGAACTAGAAACGAATATTTTAGTTTTCTCACATAAATATCACGATAAAATTAAATTGTGAGAATATCCCTGAGTAACTTTATTTGTATATTAGATTATTCTTAATAAGTTTGATTCTAGCATTTTTTCCTGAAGAGTAACGATGTTTTAATTTTTCTGGAGCTAGTAACGAATATTTTAGATTTCTCGCTTAAATATCACGATAAAATTAAATTGTAAGAATATCCCTGAGTAACTTTATTTGTTTATTAGATTTTTTTTAATAAGTTTGATTCTAGCATTTTTTTCTGAGGAGTAACAATATTTTTATTTTTCTGGAACTATAAACGAATATTTTAGTTTTCTCGCTTAAATATCACGATAAAATTAAATTGTAAGATTATCCCTGAGTAACTTTATTTTTATAATAGATTTGTTTAATAAGTTTTATTCTAGAATTTTGTCGTGAGGTGTAACGATGTTTTAATTTTTCTGGAACTAGAAAAGATTATTTTAGATTTCTCGCTTAAATATCACGTTAAAATTAAATTGTAAGAATATCCCTGAGTAACTTTATTTGTATATTAGAGTTTTCTAAATAAGTTTGATTCTACCATTTTTTCCTGAGGAGCAACGATGTTTTAATTTTTCTGGAGCTAGTAACGAATATTTTAGATTTCTCGCTTAAATATCACGATAAAATTAAATTGTAAGAATATCCCTGAGTAACTTTATTTGTTTATTAGATTTTTTTTAATAAGTTTGATTCTAGCATTTTTTTCTGAGGAGTAACAATATTTTTATTTTTCTGGAACTATAAACGAATATTTTAGTTTTCTCGCTTAAATATCACGATAAAATTAAATTGTAAGATTATCCCTGAGTAACTTTATTTTTATAATAGATTTGTTTAATAAGTTTGATTCTAGAATTTTTTCGTGAGGAGTAACGATGTTTTAATTTTTCTGGAACTAGAAAAGATTATTTTAGATTTCTCGCTTAAATATCACGATGAAATTAAATTGTAAGAATATCCCTGAGTAACTTTATTTGTATATTAGAGTTTTCTAAATAAGTTTGATCCAAACATTTTTTCCTGAGGAGTAACGATGTTTTAATTTTTCTGTAACAACCAACGAGTATTTTAGTTTTCTCGCTTAAATATCACGATAAATTTAAATTGTAAGAATATCTCGGAGTAACTTTATTTGTATATAAGATTATTCTAAATAAGTTTGATTCTAGCATTTTTTCCTGAGGAGTAACGATGTTTTAATTTTACTGGAACTAGAAACGAATATTTTAGTTTTCTCACATAAATATCACGATAAAATTAAATTGTAAGACTATCCCAGAGTAATTTTATTTGTATATTAGATTTTTTTTTAAAAGTTTGATTCTAGAATTTTTTCCTGAGGAGGAACGATGTTTTAATTTTTCTGGAACTAGATAAGATTATTTTAGATTTCTCGCTTAAATATCACGTTAAAATTAAATTGTAAGATTATCCCTGAGTAACTTTATTTGTATATTAGATTATTCTAAATAAGTTTGATCCTAACATTTTTTCTTGAGGAGTAACGATGTTTTAATTTTTCTGTAACAAGAAACGAGTATTTTAGTTTTCTGGCTTAAATATCACGATAAAATTAAATTCTAAGAACATCCCTGAGTAACTTTATTTGTATATTAGATTATTCTAAATAAGTTTGATTCTAGCATTTTTTTCTGAGGAGTAACGATGTTTTAACTTTTCTGGAGCTAGTAACGAATATTTTAGATTTCTCGCTTAAATATCACGATAAAATTAAATTGTAAGAATATCCCTGAGTAACTTTATTTGTATATTAGATTTTTTTTAATAAGTTTGATTCTAGCATTTTTTTCTGAGGAGTAAGAATATTTTTATTTTTCTGGAACTATAAACGAATATTTTAGTTTTCTCGCTTAAATATCACGATAAAATTAAATTGTAAGATTATCCCTGAGTAACTTTATTTGTATATTAGAGTTTTCTAAATAAGTTTGATCCAAACATTTTTTCCTGAGGAGTAACGATGTTTTAATTTTTCTGTAACAACCAACGAGTATTTTAGTTTTCTCGCTTAAATATCACGATAAATTTAAATTGTAAGAATATCTCGGAGTAACTTTATTTGTATATAAGATTATTCTAAATAAGTTTGATTCTAGCATTTTTTCCTGAGGAGTAACGATGTTTTAATTTTTCTGGAACTAGAAAAGATTATTTTAGATTTCTCGCTTAAATATCACGATAAAATTAAATTGTAAGAATATCCCTGAGTAACTTTATTTGTATATTAGAGTTTTCTAAATAAGTTTGATCCAAACATTTTTTCCTGAGGAGTAACGATGTTTTAACTTTCCTGGAACTAGAAACGAATATTTTAGATTTCTCGCTTAAATATCACGATAAAATTAAATTCTAAGATTATCCCTGAGTAACTTTATTTGTATATTAGATTTTTCTTAATAAGTTTGATTCTACCATTTTTTCCTGAGGAGTAACGATGTTTTAATTTTACTGGAACTAGAAACGAATATTTTAGTTTTCTCACATAAATATCACGATAAAATTAAATTGTGAGAATATCCCTGAGTAACTTTATTTGTATATTAGATTATTCTTAATAAGTTTGATTCTAGCATTTTTTCCTGAAGAGTAACGATGTTTTAATTTTTCTGGAGCTAGTAACGAATATTTTAGATTTCTCGCTTAAATATCACGATAAAATTAAATTGTAAGAATATCCCTGATTATCTTTATTTTTATATTAGATTATTCTTAATAAGTTTGATTCTAGCATTTTTTCCTGAGGAGTAACGATGTTTTAATTTTTCTGGAACTAGAAAAGATTATTTTAGATTTCTCGCTTAAATATCACGTTAAAATTAAATTGTAAGAATATCCCTGAGTAACTTTATTTGTATATTAGATTATTCTAAATAAGTTTGATCCAAACATTTTTTCCTGAGGTGTAACGATGTTTTAATTTTTCTGTAACAAGCAACGAGTATTTTAGTTTTCTCGCTTAAATATCACGATAAAATTAAATTGTAAGAATATCTCGGAGTAACTTTATTTGTATATTAGATTATTCTTAATAAGTTTGATTCTACCATTTTTTCCTGACGAGTAACGATGTTTTAATTTTTCTGGAGCTAGTAACGAATATTTTAGATTTCTCGCTTAAATATCACGATAAAATGATTTGAATTTGTATTTACAATTAGTACTATACATAAAATATGAGTATAAATAACAAACTAAATAACAATAATAATAATAATAATAATAATAATAAAATAGAAGAACAAATAAATTAAGTAAGGTTGGATGAATGATCTCGTCCCAAAATATAAAAAATTTCATCCAAAGCCTTCTGATTTGGTAGAGTACCCATTACTGATGCGGCATTTCCCCGTTGCAAATCAATACTTATTCGTTGTCTCAGGTACTCTGACGAACGTTTTTCTAAAGTTTGAGAATAAATTAATTTTCCCAACTTGGCCAAAAACAATTCTGCAGCTGGTCCAAGCGAACCAAAGGTTTCAACACCAAAAGGGATGAAGTGGTACAAATCCTGAAGTGCAGAGTATTTTCTGATCTTTCTATCCTCTGCTTGTAAAGCTGCATAACCACTTCGCTGACTCGTGCCAGAAATATATGAATTGGCCATTGTATCCACACATGTTACATCCCAAACCAAAGCTTTCCCAGATGCCCATGGGATGAGAGACATCCCATCTGGACGTTTTCCATCATCCCTTGCTAAACCAGGGGGTTCTAAAATGGAAGGAACTGCAGCTGAACTTAATGCCCTATGAATTGTAGAATTAAGGGATGCATGACGACTTAAACGACCTTTGCTTTGTCTACAAGAAAGCCCATGATAACCTAAGCTATCCACTTCGGCTCCACAATGACAATGATGCGACTCGCAGATTGGCGCGCCAAGACGTAAACCAATCGAAATTCTTAGTGTATTGGCATCTAATAGATTGCCAAGTGAAGTAATTGGAAAAGCGTGTATCCAAGAGCCAGCAATCTGGGAAGACGCAGCGAGTAAGCGAGCCCTGGTTGTATTATTTTGTGTGGAAAGTAGGCTATTTAGTACATTTTTGCAAATAGGTTCATCCCAATGACGTTGAGAATTGCGACATATACCAGTCGGAGGATCAGAATTAGACAACTGGCGCCAAGAAAGAATACCAAGATTGACGATTTCATCCAAGTTAAAATCGGGCAACACTGTAGTGATCAGATGTTCGACTGAATGAACCGAAGCCAAATAGGCTGGGAGAGCTAGTTCAACAGTCTTTCTGATACCAAGCCCGCCAAAACGAACTGGAAGTGATGCTTGGGAATAAGTATCACTTTGTATGCGAATATTAGTAATCTCCTCCAACGCCATAATAATCATGGATTCCAAACTTCTCAGGTAATTTAAAAACTGCCATACTGGCGAACAGCGTAATATATATAAGAGTTTAGGAATGCAAATACAGTTTTTTAAAAGAAAAAAAGCATGATGAGGTTCTAGAATGTGTAGTCGAGACGTAAGCAATTCAATTTGTTTACGCTTCATGTCCAAAGCAATAGGAACAGCATTAGAGGTCACAGGTGCACCAAGCAATATTAGTTGGTCAATTCTGGCAACAGTGATAGAATCAGCAACAACCTTTACAGTCTCAATAGCAGCCGCACGAGTAGATTGATTGCCACCAAAAATATAAAGCTCACATTTTGCTAAATTTAGTTCCAAACCAATTTCTTTGCCCCGCTTAATAATTGACGCTAGATCAGATGCTACAACATCTGGCTGTCCAGCAAGAGTGCCATCATCCAAATACCAAAGATTGAGCTTACTAGAAAGGTGGTCAACAAGTGGTTTAATGACCAAGCAAAATAATAATGGGCCGAGGGGATCACCTTGTTGGACACCGGAAGCAGACTTTAATAACGTATCCCCAAAAAACAGATGACTCTCTTGACGATAAAGCTGCTCAATAAAGCTACCATACTGTGGAAGATACAATTTTACAGCATCCAAGAGCTTGTCCCGTCGAATAGAATTGAAAGCATTGCGAAAGTCCAGTTTTAAAAGTACACAACATTCATTGGTATGATTGGAGACAAATGATCGAACTGTATGAACCAAAGCTTCAGCACCACCACGAGTACCATAACCAAGCTGCACAGGACGAAGTAACTCACCCATTTCCACCATAACACGACGACTCACAATTTTACCAGCCAATCGGCGAAAAGTACAACCCACAGCAATTGGACGCAAACCACCATCATTTTTTGTGAGAGCGATTAAAGATGCACCGTAGAGTATTGGACAAATAAAATTAAATTGTAAGAATATCCCTGAGTAACTTTATTTGTTTATTAGATTTTTTTTAATAAGTTTGATTCTAGCATTTTTTTCTGAGGAGTAACAATATTTTTATTTTTCTGGAACTATAAACGAATATTTTAGTTTTCTCGCTTAAATATCACGATAAAATTAAATTGTAAGATTATCCCTGAGTAACTTTATTTGTATATTAGAGTTTTCTAAATAAGTTTGATCCAAACATTTTTTCCTGAGGAGTAACGATGTTTTAATTTTTCTGTAACAACCAACGAGTATTTTAGTTTTCTCGCTTAAATATCACGATAAATTTAAATTGTAAGAATATCTCGGAGTAACTTTATTTGTATATAAGATTATTCTAAATAAGTTTGATTCTAGCATTTTTTCCTGAGGAGTAACGATGTTTTAATTTTTCTGGAACTAGAAAAGATTATTTTAGATTTCTCGCTTAAATATCACGATAAAATTAAATTGTAAGAATATCCCTGAGTAACTTTATTTGTATATTAGAGTTTTCTAAATAAGTTTGATCCAAACATTTTATCCTGAGGAGTAACGATGTTTTAATTTTTCTGTAACAACCAACGAGTATTTTAGTTTTCTCGCTTAAATATCACGATAAATTTAAATTGTAAGAATATCTCGGAGTAACTTTATTTGTATATAAGATTATTCTAAATAAGTTTGATTCTAGCATTTTTTCCTGAGGAGTAACGATGTTTTAATTTTTCTGGAACTAGAAACGAATATTTTAGATTTCTCGCTTAAATATCACGTTAAAATTAAATTATAAGATTATCCCTGAGTAACTTTATTTGTATATTAGATTAATCTAAATAAGTTTGATCCTAACATTTTTTCTTGAGGAGTAACGATGTTTTAATTTTTCTGTAACAAGAAACGAGTATTTTAGTTTTCTGGCTTAAATATCACGATAAAATTAAATTCTAAGAACATCTCTGAGTAACTTTATTTGTATATTAGATTATTCTAAATAAGTTTGATTCTAGCATTTTTTCCTGAGGAGTAACGATGTTTTAATTTTTCTGGAACTAGAAACGAATATTTTAGTATTCTCACATAAATATCACGATAAAATTAAATTGTGAGAATATCCCTGAGTAACTTTATTTGTATATTAGATTATTCTTAATAAGTTTGATTCTAGCATTTTTTCCTGAAGAGTAACGATGTTTTAATTTTTCTGGAGCTAGTAACGAGTATTTTAGATTTCTCGCTTAAATATCACGATAAAATTAAATTGTAAGAATATCCCTGAGTAACTTTATTTGTTTATTAGATTTTTTTTAATAAGTTTGATTCTAGCATTTTTTTCTGAGGAGTAACAATATTTTTATTTTTCTGGAACTATAAACGAATATTTTAGTTTTCTCGCTTAAATATCACGATAAAATTAAATTGTAAGATTATCCCTGAGTAACTTTATTTTTATAATAGATTTGTTTAATAAGTTTTATTCTAGAATTTTGTCGTGAGGTGTAACGATGTTTTAATTTTTCTGGAACTAGAAAAGATTATTTTAGATTTCTCGCTTAAATATCACGTTAAAATTAAATTGTAAGAATATCCCTGAGTAACTTTATTTGTATATTAGATTATTCTAAATAAGTTTGATCCAAACATTTTTTCCTGAGGTGTAACGATGTTTTAATTTTTCTGTAACAAGCAACGAGTATTTTAGTTTTCTCGCTTAAATATCACGATAAAATTAAATTGTAAGGATATCTCGGAGTAACTTTATTTGTATATTAGATTATTCTTAATAAGTTTGATTCTAGCATTTTTTCCTGAGGAGTAACGATGTTTTAATTTTTCTGGAACTAGAAAAGATTATTTTAGATTTCTCGCTTAAATATCACGTTAAAATTAAATTGTAAGAATATCCCTGAGTAACTTTATTTGTTTATTAGATTTTTTTTAATAAGTTTGATTCTAGCATTTTTTTCTGAGGAGTAACAATATTTTTATTTTTCTGGAACTATAAACGAATATTTTAGTTTTCTCGCTTAAATATCACGATAAAATTAAATTGTAAGATTATCCCTGAGTAACTTTATTTTTATAATAGATTTGTTTAATAAGTTTGATTCTAGAATTTTTTCGTGAGGAGTAACGATGTTTTAATTTTTCTGGACCTAGAAAAGATTATTTTAGATTTCTCGCTTAAATATCACGATAAAATTAAATTGTAAGAATATCCCTGAGTAACTTTATTTGTATATTAGTGTTTTCTAAATAAGTTTGATCCAAACATTTTTTCCTGAGGAGTAACGATGTTTTAATTTTTCTGTAACAACCAACGAGTATTTTAGTTTTCTCGCTTAAATATCACGATAAAATTAAATTGTAAGAATATCTCGGAGTAACTTTATTTGTATATAAGATTATTCTAAATAAGTTTGATTCTAGCATTTTTTCCTGAGGAGTAACGATGTTTTAATTTTTTTGGAACTAGAAACGAATATTTTAGATTTCACGCTTAAATATCAGGTTAAAATTAAATTGTAAGAATATCCCTGAGTAACTTTATTTGTATATTGGTTTTTTTTAATAAGTTTGATTCTAGCATTTTTTCCTGTGGAGTAACGATGTTTTAATTTTACTGGAACTAGAAAAGAATATTTTAGTTTTCTCACATAAATATCACGATAAAATTAAATTGTAAGACTATCCCAGAGTAATTTTAATTGTATATTAGATTTTTTTTAATAAGTTTGATTCTATCATTTTTTCCTGAGGAGTAACGATGTTTTAATTTTTCTGGAACTAGAAAAGATTATTTTAGATTTCTCGCTTAAATATCACGTTAAAATTAAATTGTAAGAATATCCCTGAGTAACTTTATTTGTATATTAGATTATTCTAAATAAGTTTGATCCTAACATTTTTCCCTGAGGAGTAACGATGTTTTAATTTTTCTGTAACAAGCAACGTGTATTTTAGTTTTCTCGCTTAAATATCACGATAAAATTAAATTGTAAGAATATCCCTGAGTAACTTTATTCGCATATTAGAGTTTTCTAAATAAGTTTGATCCTAACATTTTTTCTTGAGGAGTAACGATGTTTTAATTTATCTGTAAAAAGCAACGAGTATTTTAGTTTTCTCGCTTAAATATCACGATAAAATTAAATTGTAAGAATATCTCGGAGTAACTTTGTTTGTATATTAGATTATTTTTAATAAGTTTGATTCTAGCATTTTTTCCTGAGGAGTAACAATATTTTTATTTTTCTGGTACTATAAACGAATATTTTAGTTTTCTCGCATAAATATCACGATAAAATTAAATTGTAAGATTATCCCTGAGTAACTTTATTTTTATAATAGATTTGTTTAATATGTTTGATTCTAGCATTTTTTTCTGAGGAGTAACGATGTTTTAATTTTTCTCTAACAAGAAATGAGTATTTTAGTTTTCTGGCTTAAATAACACGATAAAATTAAATTCTAAGATTATCCCTGAGTAACTTTATTTGTATATTAGATTTTTCTTAATAAGTTTGATTCTAGCATATTTTCCTGTGGAGTAACGATGTTTTAATTTTTCTGGCACTAGAAACGATTATTTTAGATTTCTCGCTTAAATATCACGATAAAATTAAATTCTAAGAACATCCCTGAGTAACTTTATTTGTATATTAGATTATTCTAAATAAGTTTGATTCTAGCATTTTTTCCTGAGGAGTAACGATGTTTTAATTTTTCTGGAGCTAGTAACGAATATTTTAGATTTCTCGCTTAAATATCACGATAAAATTAAATTGTAAGAATATCCCTGAGTAACTTTATTGGTTTATTAGATTTTTTTTAATAAGTTTGATTCTAGCATTTTTTTCTGAGGAGTAACAATATTTTTATTTTTCTGGAACTATAAACGAATATTTTAGTTTTCTCGCTTAAATATCACGATAAAATTAAATTGTAAGATTATCCCTGAGTAACTTTATTTTTATAATAGATTTGTTTAATAAGTTTGATTCTAGAATTTTTTCGTGAGGAGTAACGATGTTTTAATTTTTCTGGAACTAGAAAAGATTATTTTAGATTTCTCGCTTAAATATCACGATAAAATTAAATTGTAAGAATATCCCTGAGTAACTTTATTTGTATATTAGAGTTTTCTAAATAAGTTTGATCCAAACATTTTTTCCTGAGGAGTAACGATGTTTTAATTTTTCTGTAACAACCAACGAGTATTTTAGTTTTCTCGCTTAAATATCACGATAAAATTAAATTGTAAGAATATCTCGGAGTAACTTTATTTGTATATAAGATTATTCTAAATAAATTTGATTCTAGCATTTTTTCCTGAGGAGTAACGATGTTTTAATTTTTCTGGAACTAGAAACGAATATTTTAGATTTCTCGCTTAAATATCACGTTAAAATTAAATTGTAAGAATATCCCTGAGTAACTTTATTTGTATATTGGTTTTTTTTAATAAGTTTGATTCTAGCATTTTTTCCTGTGGAGTAACGATGTTTTAATTTTACTGGAACTAGAAACGAATATTTTAGTTTTCTCACATAAATATCACGATAAAATTAAATTGTAAGACTATCCCAGAGTAATTTTATTTGTATATTAGATTTTTTTTAATAAGTTTGATTCTAGCATTTTTTCCTGAGGAGTAACGATGTTTTAATTTTTCTGGAACTAGAAAAGATTATTTTAGATTTCTCGCTTAAATATCACGTTAAAATTAAATTGTAAGAATATCCCTGAGTAACTTTATTTGTATATTAGATTATTCTAAATAAGATTGATCCTAACATTTTTCCCTGAGGAGTAATGATGTTTTAATTTTTCTGTAACAAGCAACGAGTATTTTAGTTTTCTCGCTTAAATATCACGATAAAATTAAACTGTAAGAATATCCCTGAGTAACTTTACTCGTATATTAGAGTTTTCTAAATAAGTTTGATCCTAACATTTTTTCTTGAGGAGTAACGATGTTTTAATTTTTCTGTAACAAGAAACGAGTATTTTAGTTTTCTGGCTTAAATATCACGATAAAATTAAATTGTAAGAATATCCCTGAGTAACTTTATTTGCATATTAGATTATTCTAAATAAGTTTGATCCTAACATTTTTTCCTGAGGAGTAACGATGTTTTAATTTTGCTGTAACAAGCAACGAGTATTTTAGTTTTCTCGCTTAAATATCACGATAAAATTAAATTGTAAGAATATCTCGGAGTAACTTTGTTTGTATATTAGATTATTTTTAATAAGTTTGATTCTAGCATTTTTTCCTGAGG
This sequence comes from Pterostichus madidus, assembly GCA_911728475.2. NCBI lineage: Eukaryota > Metazoa > Arthropoda > Insecta > Coleoptera > Carabidae > Pterostichus > Pterostichus madidus. The sequence goes on along the minus strand of OU452311.1, from coordinate 18,334,592 downwards.
AGTAACAATATTTTTATTTTTCTGGAACTATAAACGAATATTTTAGTTTTCTCGCTTAAATATCACGATAAAATTAAATTGTAAGATTATCCCTGAGTAACTTTATTTTTATAATAGATTTGTTTAATATGTTTGATTCTAGCATTTTTTTCTGAGGAGTAACGATGTTTTAATTTTTCTGGAACAAGAAACGAATATTTTAGATTTCTCGCTTAAATATCACGATAAAATTAAATTCTAAGAATATCCCTGAGTAACTTTATTTGTATATTAGATTATTCTAAATAAGTTTGATTCTAGCATTTTTTCCTGAGGAGTAACGATGTTTTAATTTTACTGGAACTAGAAACGAGTATTTTAGTTTTCTCACATAAATATCACGATAAAATTAAATTGTGAGAATATCCCTGAGTAACTTTATTTGTATATTAGATTATTCTTAATAAGTTTGATTCTAGCATTTTTTCCTGAAGAGTAACGATGTTTTAATTTTTCTGGTGCTAGTAACGAATATTTTTGATTTCTCGCTTAAATATCACGATAAAATTAAATTGGAAGAATATCCATGAGTAACTTTATTTGTGTAATAGATTTTTCTTAATAAGTTTGATCCTAGCATTTTTTACTGAGGAGTAACGATGTTTTAATTTTTCTGGAACTAGAAACGAATATTTTAGTTTTCTCGCTTAAATATAACGATAAAATTAAATTGTAAGAATATCCCAGAGTAACTTTATTTTTATAATAGATTTTTTCAATAAGTTTGATTCTAGCATTTTTTCCTGAGGAGTAACAATGTTATTATTTTTCTGGAGCTAGAAACGAAAATTTTAGTTTTATCGCTTAAATATAACGTTAAAATTGAATTGTAAGAATATCCCTGAGTAACTTTATTTGTATATTAGATTATTCTTAATAAGTTTGATTTTAGCATTTTTTACTGAGGAGTTTTCTGGAACTAGAAAAGATTATTTTAGATTTCTCGCTTAAATATCACGATAAAATTAAATTGTGAGAATATCCCTGAGTAACTTTATTTGTATATTAGATTATTCTTAATAAGTTTGATCCTAACATTTTTTACTGAGGAGTAACGATGTTTTAATTTTTCTGGAACTAGAAAAGATTATTTTAGATTTCTCGCTTAAATATCACGATAAAATTAAATTGTAAGAATATCCCTGAGTAACTTTATTTGTATATTAGAGTTTTCTAAATAAGTTTGATCCTAACATTTTTTCCTGAGGAGTAACGAAGTTTTAATTTTTCTGTAACAAGCAACGAGTATTTTAGTTTTCTCGCTTAAATATCACGATAAAATTAAATTGTAAGAATATCTCGGAGTAACTTTGTTTGTATATTAGATTATTTTTAATAAGTTTGATTCTAGCATTTTTTCCTGAGGAGTAACAATATTTTTATTTTTCTGGAACTATAAACGAATATTTTAGTTTTCTCGCTTAAATATCACGATAAAATTAAATTGTAAGATTATCCCTGAGTAACTTTATTTTTATAATAGATTTGTTTAATATGTTTGATTCTAGCATTTTTTTCTGAGGAGTAACGATGTTTTAATTTTTCTCTAACAAGAAACGAGTATTTTAGTTTTCTGGCTTAAATAACACGATAAAATTAAATTGTAAGAATATCCCTGAGTAACTTTATTTGTATATTAGATTATTCTAAATAAGTTTGATTCTAGCATTTTTTCCTGAGGAGTAACGATGTTTTAATTTTTCTGGAACTAGAAACGAATATTTTAGATTTCTCGCTTAAATATCACGATAAAATTAAATTCTAAGATTATTCCTGAGTAACTTTATTTGTATATTAGATTTTTCTTAATAAGTTTGATTCTAGCATTTTTTCCTGAGGAGTAACGATGTTTTAATTTTTCTGGAGCTAGTAACGAATATTTTAGTTTTCTCACATAAATATCACGATAAAATTAAATTGTGAGAAAATCCCTGAGTAACTTTATTTGTATATTAGATTTTTTTTAATAAGTTTGATTCTAGCATTTTTTCCTGAGGAGTAACGATGTTTAAATTTTTCTGGAACTAGAAAAGATTATTTTAGATTTCTCGCTTAAATAACACGATAAAATTAAATTGTAAGATTATCCCTGAGTAACTTTATTTGTATATTAGTTTATTCTAAATAAGTTTGATTCTAGCATTTTTTCCTGACGAGTAACGATGTTTTAATTTTTCAGTAACAAGATACGAGTATTTTAGTTTTCTGGCTTAAATATCACGATAAAATTAAATTGTAAGAATATCCCTGAGTAACTTTATTTGTGTATTAGATTTTTCTTAATAAGTTTGATTCTAGCATTTTTTCCTGAGGAGTAACGACGTTTTAATTTTTCTGGAACTAGAAAAGATTATTTTAGATTTCTCGCTTAAATATCACGTTAAAATTAAATTGTAAGAATATCCCTGAGTAACTTTATTTGTATATTAAATTATTCTAAATAAGTATGATCCTAACATTTTTTCCTGAGGAGTAACGATGTTTTAATTTTTCTGTAACAAGAAAAGATTATTTTAGATTTCTCGCTTAAATATCACGATAAAATTAAATTGTAAGAATATCCCTGAGTGACTTTATTTGTATATTAGAGTTTTCTAAATAAGATTGATCCAAACATTTTTCCCTGAGGAGTAACGATGTTTTAATTTTTCTGTAACAACCAACGAGTATTTTAGTTTTCTCGCTTAAATATCACGATAAAATTAAATTGTAAGAATATCTCGGAGTAACTATATTTGTATATAAGATTATTCTAAATAAGTTTGATTCTAGCATTTTTTCCTGAGGAGTAACGATGTTTTAATTTTTCTGGAACTAGAAACGAATATTTTAGATTTCTCGCTTAAATATCACGTTAAAATTAAATTGTAAGAATATCCCTGAGTAACTTTATTTGTATATTAGATTTTTTTTAATAAATTTGATTCCAGCATTTTTTCCTGAGGAGTAACGATGTTTTAATTTTACTGGAACTAGAAACGAATATTTTAGTTTTCTCACATAAATATCACGATAAAATTAAATTGTAAGAATATCCCTGAGTAACTTTATTTGTATATTAGATTATTTTTTATAAGTTTGATTCTAGCATTTTTTCCTGAGGAGTAACGATGTTTTAAATTTTCTGGAACTAGAAAAGATTATTTTAGATTTCTCGCTTAAATATCACGTTAAAATTAAATTGTAAGAATATCCCTGAGTAACTTTATTTGTATATTAGATTATTCTAAATAAGTTTGATTCTAATATTTTTTCCTGAGGAGTAACGATGTTTTAATTTTTCAGTAACAAGCAACGAGTATTTTAGTTTTCTCGCTTAAATATCACGATAAAATTAAATTGTAAGAATATCTCGGAGTAACTTTATTTGTATATTAGATTATTCTTAATAATTTTGATTCTAGCATTTTTTCCTGAGGAGTAACGATGTTTTAATTTTTCTGGAGCTAGTAACGAATATTTTAGATTTCTCGCTTAAATATCACGATAAAATTAAATTGTAAGAATATCCCTGAGTAACTTTATTTGTATATTAGATTTTTCTAAATAAGTTTGATCCTAACATTTTTTCCTGAGGAGTAACGATGTTTTAATTTTTCTGTAACAAGAAACGAGTATTTTAGTTTTCTGGCTTAAATATCACGATAAAATTAAATTGTAAGAATATCCCTGAGTAACTTTATTTGTGTATTAGATTTTTCTTAATAAGTTTGATTCTAGCATGTTATCCTGAAGAGTAACGATGTTTTAATTTATCTGGAGCTAGTAACGAATATTTTAGATTTCTCGCTTAAATATCACGATAAAATTAAATTGTAAGAATACCCATGAGTAACTTTATTTGTGTATTAGATTTTTCTTAATAAGTTTGATTCTAGCATATTTCCCTGAGGAGTAACGATGGTTTAATTTTTCTGTAACAAGCAACGAGTATTTTAGTTGTCTCGCTTAAATATCTCGATAAAATTAAATTGTAAGAATATCTCGGAGTAACTTTATTTGTATATTAGATTATTCTTAATAAGTTTGATTCTAGCATTTTTTCCTGAGGAGTAACGATGTTTTAATTTTACTGGAACTAGAAACGAATATTTTAGTTTTCTCACATAAATATCACGATAAAATTAAATTGTAAGAATATCCCTGAGTAACTTTATTTGTGTATTAGATTATTCTTAATAAGTTTGATTCTAGCATGTTTTCCTGAGGAGTAACGATGTTTTAATTTTTCTGGAACTATAAACGAATATTTTAGTTTTCTCACATAAATATCACGATAAAATTAAATTGTAAGACTAGCCCTGAGTAACTTTATTTGTATATTAGATTATTCTTAATAAGTTTGATTCTAGCATTTTTTCCTGAAGAGTAACGATGTTTTAATTTTTCTGGAGCTAGTAACGAATATTTTAGATTTCTCGCTTAAATATCACGATAAAATTAAATTGTAAGAATAACCCTGAGTAACTTTATTTTTATAATAGATTTGTTTAATAAGTTTGATTCTAGCATTTTTTCCTGAGGAGTAACGATGTTTTAATTTTTCTCTAACAAGAAACGAGTATTTTAGTTTTCTGGCTTAAATATCACGATAAAATTAAATTGTAAGAATATCCCTGAGTAACTTTATTTGTATATTAGATTGATCTAAATAAGTTTGATTCTAGCATTTTTTCCTGAGGAGTAACGATGTTTTAATTTTTCTGGAACTAGAAACGAATATTTTAGATATCTCGCTTAAATATCACGATAAAATTAAATTCTAAGATTATCCCTGAGTAACTTTATTTTTTTTTAGATTTTTCTTAATAAGTTTGATTCTAGCATATTTTCCTGAGGAGTAACGATGTTTTAATTTTTCTGGAACTAGAAACGAATATTTTTGATTTCTCGCTTAAATATCACGATAAAATTAAATTCTAAGAATATCCCTGAGTAACTTTATTTGTATATTAGATTATTCTAAATAAGTTTGATTCTAGCATTTTTTCCTGAGGAGTAACGATGTTTTAATTTTACTGGAACTTGAAACGAATATTTTAGTTTTCTCACATAAATATCACGATAAAATTAAATTGTGAGAATATCCCTGAGTAACTTTATTTGTATATTAGATTATTCTTAATAAGTTTGATTCTAACATTTTTTCCTGAAGAGTAACGATGTTTTAATTTTTCTGGTGCTAGTAACGAATATTTTTGATTTCTCGCTTAAATATCACGATAAAATTAAATTGTAAGAATATCCATGAGTAACTTTATTTGTGTAATAGATTTTTCTTAATAAGTTTGATTCTAGCATTTTTTACTGAGGAGTAACGATGTTTTAATTTTTCTGGAACTAGAAACGAATATTTTAGTTTTCTCGCTTAAATATAACGATAAAATTAAATTGTAAGAATATCCCAGAGTAACTTTATTTTTATAATAGATTTTTTCAATAAGTTTGATTCTAGAATTTTTTCCTGAGGAGTAACAATGTTATTATTTTTCTGGAGCTAGAAACGAAAATTTTAGTTTTATCGCTTAAATATAACGTTAAAATTGAATTGTAAGAATATCCCTGAGTAACTTTATTTGTATATTAGATTATTCTTAATAAGTTTTATTCTAGCATTTTTTACTGAGGAGTTTTCTGGAACTAGAAAAGATTATTTTAGATTTCTCGCTTAAATATCACGATAAAATTAAATTGTAAGAATATCCCTGAGTAACTTTATTTGTATATTAGAGTTTTCTAAATAACTTTGATCCTACCATTTTTTCCTGAAGAGTAACGATGTTTTAATTTTTCTGTAACATGAAACGAGTATTTTTGTTTTCTCGCTTAAATATCACGATAAAATTAAATTGTGAGAATATCCCTGAGTAACTTTATTTGTATATTAGATTATTCTTAATAAGTTTGATTCTAGCATTTTTTCCTGAAGAGTAACGTTGTTTTAATTTTTCTGGAGCTAGTAAAGAATATTTTAGATTTCTCGCTTAAATATCACGATAAAATTAAATTGTAAGAATAACCCTGAGTAACTTTATTTGTTTATTAGATTTTTTTTCATAAGTTTGATTCTAGCATATTTTCCTGAGGAGTAACGATGTTTTAATTTTTCTGGAACTAGAACGAATATTTTAGTTTTCTCGCTTAAATATAACGATAAAATTAAATTGTAAGAATATCCCAGAGTAACTTTATTTGTATATTAGATTATTCTTAATAAGTTTGATTCTAGCATATTTTCCTGAGGAGTAACGATGTTTTAATTCTTCTGGAACTAGAACGAATATTTTAGTTTTCTCACATAAATATCACGATAAAATTGAATTGTAAGAGTATCCCTGAGTAACTTTATTTGTATATTAGACTATTCTTAATAAGTTTGATTCTAGCATTTTTTCCTGAAGAGTTACGATGTTTTAATTTTTCTGGAGCTAGTAACGAATATTTTTGATTTCTCGCTTAAATATCACGATAAAATTAAATTGTAAGAATATCCCTGAGTAACTTTATTTGTATATTAAATTATTCTAAATAAGTATGATCCTAACATTTTTTCCTGAGGAGTAACGATGTTTTAATTTTTCTGTAACAAGAAAAGATTATTTTAGATTTCTCGCTTAAATATCACGATAAAATTAAATTGTAAGAATATCCCTGAGTGACTTTATTTGTATATTAGAGTTTTCTAAATAAGATTGATCCAAACATTTTTCCCTGAGGAGTAACGATGTTTTAATTTTTCTGTAACAACCAACGAGTATTTTAGTTTTCTCGCTTAAATATCACGATAAAATTAAATTGTAAGAATATCTCGGAGTAACTATATTTGTATATAAGATTATTCTAAATAAGTTTGATTCTAGCATTTTTTCCTGAGGAGTAACGATGTTTTAATTTTTCTGGAACTAGAAACGAATATTTTAGATTTCTCGCTTAAATATCACGTTAAAATTAAATTGTAAGAATATCCCTGAGTAACTTTATTTGTATATTAGATTTTTTTTAATAAATTTGATTCCAGCATTTTTTCCTGAGGAGTAACGATGTTTTAATTTTACTGGAACTAGAAACGAATATTTTAGTTTTCTCACATAAATATCACGATAAAATTAAATTGTAAGAATATCCCTGAGTAACTTTATTTGTATATTAGATTATTTTTTATAAGTTTGATTCTAGCATTTTTTCCTGAGGAGTAACGATGTTTTAAATTTTCTGGAACTAGAAAAGATTATTTTAGATTTCTCGCTTAAATATCACGTTAAAATTAAATTGTAAGAATATCCCTGAGTAACTTTATTTGTATATTAGATTATTCTAAATAAGTTTGATTCTAATATTTTTTCCTGAGGAGTAACGATGTTTTAATTTTTCAGTAACAAGCAACGAGTATTTTAGTTTTCTCGCTTAAATATCACGATAAAATTAAATTGTAAGAATATCTCGGAGTAACTTTATTTGTATATTAGATTATTCTTAATAATTTTGATTCTAGCATTTTTTCCTGAGGAGTAACGATGTTTTAATTTTTCTGGAGCTAGTAACGAATATTTTAGATTTCTCGCTTAAATATCACGATAAAATTAAATTGTAAGAATATCCCTGAGTAACTTTATTTGTATATTAGAGTTTTCTAAATAAGTTTGATCCTAACATTTTTTCCTGAGGAGTAACGATGTTTTAATTTTTCTGTAACAAGAAACGAGTATTTTAGTTTTCTGGCTTAAATATCACGATAAAATTAAATTGTAAGAATATCCCTGAGTAACTTTATTTGTGTATTAGATTTTTCTTAATAAGTTTGATTCTAGCATGTTATCCTGAAGAGTAACGATGTTTTAATTTATCTGGAGCTAGTAACGAATATTTTAGATTTCTCGCTTAAATATCACGATAAAATTAAATTGTAAGAATACCCATGAGTAACTTTATTTGTGTATTAGATTTTTCTTAATAAGTTTGATTCTAGCATATTTCCCTGAGGAGTAACGATGGTTTAATTTTTCTGTAACAAGCAACGAGTATTTTAGTTGTCTCGCTTAAATATCTCGATAAAATTAAATTGTAAGAATATCTCGGAGTAACTTTATTTGTATATTAGATTATTCTTAATAAGTTTGATTCTAGCATTTTTTCCTGAGGAGTAACGATGTTTTAATTTTACTGGAACTAGAAACGAATATTTTAGTTTTCTCACATAAATATCACGATAAAATTAAATTGTAAGAATATCCCTGAGTAACTTTATTTGTGTATTAGATTATTCTTAATAAGTTTGATTCTAGCATGTTTTCCTGAGGAGTAACGATGTTTTAATTTTTCTGGAACTATAAACGAATATTTTAGTTTTCTCACATAAATATCACGATAAAATTAAATTGTAAGACTAGCCCTGAGTAACTTTATTTGTATATTAGATTATTCTTAATAAGTTTGATTCTAGCATTTTTTCCTGAAGAGTAACGATGTTTTAATTTTTCTGGAGCTAGTAACGAATATTTTAGATTTCTCGCTTAAATATCACGATAAAATTAAATTGTAAGAATAACCCTGAGTAACTTTATTTTTATAATAGATTTGTTTAATAAGTTTGATTCTAGCATTTTTTCCTGAGGAGTAACGATGTTTTAATTTTTCTCTAACAAGAAACGAGTATTTTAGTTTTCTGGCTTAAATATCACGATAAAATTAAATTGTAAGAATATCCCTGAGTAACTTTATTTGTATATTAGATTGATCTAAATAAGTTTGATTCTAGCATTTTTTCCTGAGGAGTAACGATGTTTTAATTTTTCTGGAACTAGAAACGAATATTTTAGATATCTCGCTTAAATATCACGATAAAATTAAATTCTAAGATTATCCCTGAGTAACTTTATTTTTTTTTAGATTTTTCTTAATAAGTTTGATTCTAGCATATTTTCCTGAGGAGTAACGATGTTTTAATTTTTCTGGAACTAGAAACGAATATTTTTGATTTCTCGCTTAAATATCACGATAAAATTAAATTCTAAGAATATCCCTGAGTAACTTTATTTGTATATTAGATTATTCTAAATAAGTTTGATTCTAGCATTTTTTCCTGAGGAGTAACGATGTTTTAATTTTACTGGAACTTGAAACGAATATTTTAGTTTTCTCACATAAATATCACGATAAAATTAAATTGTGAGAATATCCCTGAGTAACTTTATTTGTATATTAGATTATTCTTAATAAGTTTGATTCTAACATTTTTTCCTGAAGAGTAACGATGTTTTAATTTTTCTGGTGCTAGTAACGAATATTTTTGATTTCTCGCTTAAATATCACGATAAAATTAAATTGTAAGAATATCCATGAGTAACTTTATTTGTGTAATAGATTTTTCTTAATAAGTTTGATTCTAGCATTTTTTACTGAGGAGTAACGATGTTTTAATTTTTCTGGAACTAGAAACGAATATTTTAGTTTTCTCGCTTAAATATAACGATAAAATTAAATTGTAAGAATATCCCAGAGTAACTTTATTTTTATAATAGATTTTTTCAATAAGTTTGATTCTAGAATTTTTTCCTGAGGAGTAACAATGTTATTATTTTTCTGGAGCTAGAAACGAAAATTTTAGTTTTATCGCTTAAATATAACGTTAAAATTGAATTGTAAGAATATCCCTGAGTAACTTTATTTGTATATTAGATTATTCTTAATAAGTTTTATTCTAGCATTTTTTACTGAGGAGTTTTCTGGAACTAGAAAAGATTATTTTAGATTTCTCGCTTAAATATCACGATAAAATTAAATTGTAAGAATATCCCTGAGTAACTTTATTTGTATATTAGAGTTTTCTAAATAACTTTGATCCTACCATTTTTTCCTGAAGAGTAACGATGTTTTAATTTTTCTGTAACATGAAACGAGTATTTTTGTTTTCTCGCTTAAATATCACGATAAAATTAAATTGTGAGAATATCCCTGAGTAACTTTATTTGTATATTAGATTATTCTTAATAAGTTTGATTCTAGCATTTTTTCCTGAAGAGTAACGATGTTTTAATTTTTCTGGAGCTAGTAAAGAATATTTTAGATTTCTCGCTTAAATATCACGATAAAATTAAATTGTAAGAATAACCCTGAGTAACTTTATTTGTTTATTAGATTTTTTTTCATAAGTTTGATTCTAGCATATTTTCCTGAGGAGTAACGATGTTTTAATTTTTCTGGAACTAGAACGAATATTTTAGTTTTCTCGCTTAAATATAACGATAAAATTAAATTGTAAGAATATCCCAGAGTAACTTTATTTGTATATTAGATTATTCTTAATAAGTTTGATTCTAGCATATTTTCCTGAGGAGTAACGATGTTTTAATTTTTCTGGAACTAGAACGAATATTTTAGTTTTCTCACATAAATATCACGATAAAATTGAATTGTAAGAGTATCCCTGAGTAACTTTATTTGTATATTAGACTATTCTTAATAAGTTTGATTCTAGCATTTTTTCCTGAAGAGTTACGATGTTTTAATTTTTCTGGAGCTAGTAACGAATATTTTTGATTTCTCGCTTAAATATCACGATAAAATTAAATTGTAAGAATATCCATGAGTAACTTTATTTGTGTATTAGATTTTTCTTAATAAGTTTGTTTCTAGCATTTTTTACTGAGGAGTAACGATGTTTTAATTTTTCTGGAACTAGAAACGAATATTTTAGTTTTCTCGCTTAAATATAACGATAAAATTAAATTGTAAGAATATCCCAGAGTAACTTTATTTTTATAATAGATTTTTTCAATAAGTTTGATTCTAGAATTTTTTCCTGAGGAGTAACAATGTTATTATTTTTCTGGAGCTAGAAATGAAAATTTTAGTTTTATCGCTTAAATATAACGTTAAAATTTAATTGTAAGAATATCCCTGAGTAACTTTATTTGTATATTAGATTATTCTTAATAAGTTTGATTCTAGCATTTTTTACTGAGGAGTAACGATGTTTTAATTTTTCTGGAACTAGAAAAGATTATTTTAGATTTCTCGTTTAAATATCACGATAAAATTAAATTGTAAGAATATCCCTGAGTAACTTTATTTGTATATTAGAGTTTTCTAAATAAGTTTGATCCTAACATTTTTTCCTGAGGAGTAACGAAGTTTTAATTTTTCTGTAACAAGGAACGAGTATTTTTGTTTTCTCGCTTAAATATCACGATAAAATTAAATTGTAAGAATATCCCTGAGTAACTTTATTTTTATAATAGATTTGTTTAATAAGTTTGATTCTAGCATTTTTTCCTGAGGAGTAACGATGTTTTAATTTTTCTGTAACAAGTAACGAGTATTTTAGTTTTCTGGCTTAAATATCACGATAAAATTAAATTGTAAGAATATCCCTGAGTAACTTTATTTGTATATTAGATTATTCTAAATAAGTTTGATTCTAGCATTTTTTCCTGAGGAGTAACGATGTGTTAATTTTTCTGGAACTAGAAAGGAATGTTTTAGTTTTCTCGCTTAAATATAACGATAAAATTAAATTGTAAGAATATCCCTGAGTAACTTTATTTGTGTATTAGATTTTTCTTAATAAGTTTGATTCTAGCATTTTTTCCTGAGGAGTAACAATGTTATTATTTTTCAGGAGCTAGAAACGAATATTTGTTTTTGTCACATAATTATCACGATAAAATTAATTTGTAAGAATAGATTTTTCTTAATAAGTTTGATTCTAGCATTTTTTCCTGAGGAGTAACGATGTGTTAATTTTTCTGGAACTATAAACGAATATTTTAGATTTCTCGCTTAAATATCACGATAAAATTAAATTGTAAGAATAACCCTGAGTAACTTTATTTGTTTATTAGATTTTTTTTAATAAGTTTGATTCTAGCATTTTTTTCTGAGGAGTAGTTAGTTAGTTAGTAATCTGTGGGATCGGTTCACGACCCGATACACCGCGGCCTCTCGGACCTATTGTGCTTTCCCATGGTCTCTTACAATGTAGGAGTTACGCTGTACCCTATGAGGTCCAAGCAGTCGCTCCATGCCATTGTGTGTATTTCATCCTGTTCTAGTTCCGGAGTCCCAAATTTTTGGTATCTCTTTATTGCTAGAGCCTGACATTCACAAAGGAGATGTAGCGGAGTTTCCTCTCCTTCTCCACATTTACTGCATAGCGGGCTTTGAGCTACTCCCAATGTATGCATATGCTTGTTCAGGCTACAGTGACCAGTAATGACCTCTGTGGTTGCCTTTATTCTGTCTCTGCTCATTTTGATCAGAGATGAGCTTACATTTTCTCTTGGTTTCGTTATGAAAGTCCTGGCATGTCTCATTCCAGTGCTGTCCATCCAGTATCTTTCATGTTCCTTCGTTATCCATCTTTTAATGTGCCCTTTAACTGTCTCATATGCAATGTGACAGAAGGGTTCTGGTCCAATAGGTTTCCTTTTTGCTCCCTGCTTGGCTAGTACGTCCGCCTGTTCGTTGCCCTCTACATTCGAGTGCCCTGGGACCCACAACAGAGTTACTTTGTTGTGTTCAGCCAGTACCTCAAGATTGTGAGTGCATTCTAGAACAAGTTTGGATTTTATGATGTTTGAGCTTAAAGCCTTAAGTGCTGCTTGGCTGTCTGTGAGAATGTAGATTTGCTTGTTTTTATAAGCTCTCTGCATTATCTCTTGACAACTTGTTAGCACAGCTAGTAGTTCTGCTTGGAATACTGTGGCATAACGGCCCAGAGATAAGCTAATGCTAGTCCCTGTTCCTTTATTGAGTATTCCCGCTCCACTTCCTGTTTCAGTCTTTGAGCCATCTGTGTACCATACGAGTCCATTCAGATGTATGTTTTTAGTGTCCCAGTCACTCTTGTCTGGTATTAAGACCTCGTACTTCTTGTTGAAGTGGTACGTCGGTTTCCGTCTATCTGACTCCATGTCAAGGATGTCATTTGCGGTCCCTTTTTTTTCATTGAACCATACTTCTTCCCCTTTTAGTTCTGAGAACCTATAGAGGGACATTTTAGCCTCAGCTTTAACCACTATGTGGAGTGGTGGTAGGCTGAGAATTGCTTCCATGGCCGCAGTAGGTGTGGTTCTCATTGCCCCAGTTATACCTATGCATGCCATGCGTTGAATTTTATTTAATTTCTGCCTACAGATCTCTACGTTGGTTCTTTCGCCCCAAACTATAGATCCGTATTTAATGATGGGTATTATTGCCGATGTGTATAACCAATGCAACATCTTTGGCTTCAATCCCCATTTTTGTCCGAACATTCTCCTGCAGGCCCAGAAGAGCCTGTGAGTTTTGCCCGTAATTTTTTCCACATGTTCTTTGTAGTTTAGTTTCTGGTCTAAGATGAGTCCCAGATACTTAACCTGAGTTGACATTTTTATTTCTTTCTGAAAAAGGATGGGTATTTTCAGGCCATCTAGATTCCTTTTCCTGGTGAATAGTACTAGGTTTGTTTTTTCTGGATTAGCAGAAAGACCCTCCCTTGTACACCATTTCCCTACGATGTGCAGTGCCCTCTGCATGAGTTCGCTGGTGGTCGTAAGAAATTTCCCATTGATTACTATTACAAGATCGTCTGCATAACCTTGTACATAGTATCCTTCCCTGGTAAGTTCACAAAGAAGTCCGTTCACAACTAGACACCACAGTAGTGGCGAGAGTACACCACCTTGTGGACATCCTTTAATTACTTGGGCCTTCTGTGTGGTTTCGTTCAGGTTGCCCTCTACTTTCCTGCTTCCAAGCATGTTCCTAGTCCATTTACAAATAGTCTGTTCTATACCATGCTTTCCTGCAGCCATAATGATTGAGTTAATAGAGGTATTGTCAAAAGCTCCCTCAATGTCCAGAAAGGTGGCCATGGCATATTCTTTGCCCTTGATTGCTTTCTTTAGTTTTTGGTTTAGCTGGTGCAGAGCTAGTTCACAAGATTTTCCTGCTTGATAGGCATACTGGTTCTTATGCAGAGGTGTGTGAGCCAGTGCTGTATCCCTTATGTGCCTGTCTAGCAGTTTTTCTAGTGTTTTTAACACGAAGGAGGATAGACTGATTGGCCTGTACGATTTCGCCGCGGCGTATGTTTCTCGTCCCGGCTTAGGTATAAATACCACTCTCGTCAGTCTCCAGTCTTCCGGTGTGTATCCCATGGCCAGACTGGCTCGTAGTATTTTAATCAGGGTGCCAGATAATATGTCCAGTCCCTTTTGTAGGAGTACTGGAAATATACCGTCTCCCCCTGGTGATTTATATGGCTTGAAAGCGTTTACCGCCCAAGCCAGCTTATTTTTGTCTACCACTTGCTTGGCCAAAATACAGTCTGCCCTGCTAGCCCTATTGTTTGATAGTTCTCTTTCAGGCTCCTGGTTTTGCCCTGTCGTAATGGTAGAGCCCGGAAAGTGGGTTTGGAGCAAGAGTTCCAATGTTTCCTTTTCCGTTTTGTTGAAGTTCCATCCGGTTTCTTAATCGATCCCAGTTTTTGCACTGGTTCTCTGCTTAATATTTTTTTGACTTTGGCACAGTCCGATACACTGTCTATCTCTTGACAGAAGTTTTTCCACTTATCGCGTTTAGCTTTCCTAATTTCGTTGTTGTACCGAGTTAGGTTTTCCTTGTATTCAGTCCACAAGCCCGTCCTTTTGGCGGTATTGAAAAGTCTCCTGACTTCCGCCCTTAGTTCAGAAAGCTTGCTGTTCCACCATACGGTGTTTGACGTATCCTTCTGGATAGTTATTTTACAGCTGCTTTCATAGGCCATCTTTATGGCCTGCGTTAAGCAGCTGGCTGTAATTTCCAAATCCACGACGGTGTTAGTTGTCGATGGACAGTCCCCGAGGTTTTTCCCAAGCTGTTCTCTGTATAGATTCCAGTCGGTGTTTCTTGGGTTTCTGTTCATTTTTACCTTGCTTTTCGAGTTTATTTCGAATCTGATGTACCTGTGATCTGATATGCTCGGCTCACATGATACATGCCAATTTTTAATTTTATCCGCGAGACTCATAGTGGTGAGTGTTACGTCCAAGACCTCCATTCTATTGCTCGTAACGAATGTTGGTTCATTTCCTATGTTTGCTACATGTAATTGCTCAGCCAAAAGGAAATCAAGAAGTCCCTCTCCTCTCGGATTGACATCCGTGCTCCCCCACACAGTGTGGTGAGCGTTGGCGTCAGCCCCGAGTATGAGGTTCATCTTGAATTTTTTGCTGTACTTCGTGATCTCTATTACTTCCAGTGTGGGAGGTAAGCCTTCCTGATCGTGGGGTAGATAGACAGACCCTACTATAATTTCTGTTTTTCCCGCCTCTTGTTCAGTGGTTATTTTGACTGCTGTAAGATCTCTAGAACAAAAATCCCATAGTGTTAAAAATTTCACCTTCTTGCTAATTAGAAGACATGTACGAGGGTTTGCTTCGCCCATGTTATAGATAACGTGAGCTTTAGCATCCCCTAGACCTTTAATCTGCCCTTTGTGTATCCAGGGCTCTTGGATTAGGACTACATCAATATTTTTTAGTAAAAAGTACCTACCCAGGGCAGCCGAGGCTGCCCTGCAATGATGCAGATTAACCTGGAGAACCTTGAAGATGGTATCAGTTCTCTGCTTCTTCTGTCGGTTGAGGTTTCTCTAGTCCCTCCACCTCCATAGACTCGGCTGTTCCCTCCGGTTTCCCTTCCTTCTTGCCAAGTACCTTAAAGGTAACCCTGGAGAAGTTTAGGTGTGGCCGGTGGTCTACACGTCCGAGGGACTCCCACGATTTCTCGTCCATAATGATGACAAGTTGCTGGCCCTTATCCTCACTCTTCCTACCTACAACCTTCCAGTGCTTCGTTTGGAGCCCTGTGTTCTGCACGGCGAGCCTGTGTAGGATCTTTTCCGGTTCCATTATTGGCCTGAGGTGTAACGATGTTTTAATTTTTCTGTAACAAGCAACGAGTATTTTAGTTTTCTCGCTTAAATATCACGATAAAATTAAATTGTAAGAATATCTCGGAGTAACTTTATTTGTATATTAGATTATTTTTAATAAGTTTGATTCTACCATTTTTTCCTGAGGAGTAACGATGTTTTAATTTTTCTGGAGCTAGTAACGAATATTTTAGATTTCTCGCTTAAATATCACGATAAAATTAAATTGTAAGAATATCCCTGAGTAACTTTATTTGTTTATTAGATTTTTTTTAATAAGTTTGATTCTAGCATTTTTTTCTGAGGAGTAACAATATTTTTATTTTTCTGGAACTATAAACGAATATTTTAGTTTTCTCGCTTAAATATCACGATAAAATTAAATTGTAAGATTATCCCTGAGTAACTTTATTTGAATATTAGAGTTTTCTAAATAAGTTTGATCCAAACATTTTTTCCTGAGGAGTAACGATGTTTTAATTTTTCTGTAACAACCAACGAGTATTTTAGTTTTCTCGCTTAAATATCACGATAAATTTAAATTGTAAGAATATCTCGGAGTAACTTTATTTGTATATAAGATTATTCTAAATAAGTTTGATTCTAGCATTTTTTCCTGAGGAGTAACGATGTTTTAATTTTTCTGGAACTAGAAAAGATTATTTTAGATTTCTCGCTTAAATATCACGATAAAATTAAATTGTAAGAATATCCCTGAGTAACTTTATTTGTATATTAGAGTTTTCTAAATAAGTTTGATCCAAACATTTTTTCCTGAGGAGTAACGATGTTTTAATTTTTCTGTAACAACCAACGAGTATTTTAGTTTTCTCGCTTAAATATCACGATAAATTTAAATTGTAAGAATATCTCGGAGTAACTTTATTTGTATATAAGATTATTCTAAATAAGTTTGATTCTAGCATTTTTTCCTGAGGAGTAACGATGTTTTAATTTTTCTGGAACTAGAAACGAATATTTTAGATTTCTCGCTTAAATATCACGTTAAAATTAAATTGTAAGAATATCCCTGAGTAACTTTATTTGTATATTGTTTTTTTTTAATAAGTTTGATTCTAGCATTTTTTCCTGTGGAGTAACGATGTTTTAATTTTACTGGAACTAGAAACGAATATTTTAGTTTTCTCACATAAATATCACGATAAAATTAAATTGTAAGACTATCCCAGAGTAATTTTATTTGTATATTAGATTTTTTTTAACAAGTTTGATTCTAGAATTTTTTCCTGAGGAGTAACGATGTTTTAATTTTTCTGGAACTTGAAAAGATTATTTTAGATTTCTCGCTTAAATATCACGTTAAAATTAAATTGTAAGATTATCCCTGAGTAACTTTATTTGTATATTAGATTATTCTAAATAAGTTTGATCCTAACATTTTTTCTTGAGGAGTAACGATGTTTTAATTTTTCTGTAACAAGAAACGAGTATTTTAGTTTTCTGGCTTAAATATCACGATAAAATTAAATTCTAAGAACATCCCTGAGTAACTTTATTTGTATATTAGATTATTCTAAATAAGTTTGATTCTAGCATTTTTTCCTGAGGAGTAACGATGTTTTAATTTTCCTGGAACTAGAAACGAATATTTTAGATTTCTCGCTTAAATATCACGATAAAATTAAATTCTAAGATTATCCCTGAGTAACTTTATTTGTATATTAGATTTTTCTTAATAAGTTTGATTCTACCATTTTTTCCTGAGGAGTAACGATGTTTTAATTTTACTGGAACTAGAAACGAATATTTTAGTTTTCTCACATAAATATCACGATAAAATTAAATTGTGAGAATATTCCTGAGTAACTTTATTTGTATATTAGATTATTCTTAATAAGTTTGATTCTAGCATTTTTTCCTGAAGAGTAACGATGTTTTAATTTTTCAGGAGCTTGTAACGAATATTTTAGATTTCTCTCTTAAATATCACGATAAAATTAAATTGTAAGAATATCCCTGATTAACTTTATTTGTATATTAGATTATTCTTAATATGTTTGATTCTAGCATTTTTTCCTGAGGAGTAACGATGTTTTAATTTTTCTGGAACTAGAAAAGATTATTTTAGATTTCTCGCTTAAATATCACGTTAAAATTAAATTGTAATAATATCCCTGAGTAACTTTATTTGTATATTAGATTATTCTAAATAAGTTTGATCCAAACATTTTTTCCTGAGGTGTAACGATGTTTTAATTTTTCTGTAACAAGCAACGAGTATTTTAGTTTTCTCGCTTAAATATCACGATAAAATTAAATTGTAAGAATATCTCGGAGTAACTTTATTTGTATATTAGATTATTCTTAATAAGTTTGATTCTAGCATTTTTTCCTGAGGAGTAACGATGTTTTAATTTTTCTGGATCTAGAAAAGATTATTTTAGATTTCTCGCTTAAATATCACGTTAAAATTAAATTGTAAGAATATCCCTGAGTAACTTTATTTGTATATTAGATTATTCTAAATAAGTTTGATCCAAACATTTTTTCCTGAGGTGTAACGATGTTTTAATTTTTCTGTAACAAGCAACGAGTATTTTAGTTTTCACGCTTAAATATCACGATAAAATTAAATTGTAAGAATATCTCGGAGTAACTTTATTTGTATATTAGATTGTTCTTAATAAGTTTGATTCTACCATTTTTTCCTGAGGAGTAACGATGTTTTAATTTTTCTGGAGCTAGTAACGAATATTTTAGATTTCTCGCTTAAATATCACGATAAAATTAAATTGTAAGAATATCCCTGAGTAACTTTATTTGTTTATTAGATTTTTTTTAATAAGTTTGATTCTAGCATTTTTTTCTGAGGAGTAACAATATTTTTATTTTTCTGGAACTATAAACGAATATTTTAGTTTTCTCGCTTAAATATCACGATAAAATTAAATTGTAAGATTATCCCTGAGTAACTTTATTTTTATAATAGATTTGTTTAATAAGTTTGATTCTAGAATTTTTTCGTGAGGAGTAACGATGTTTTAATTTTTCTGGAACTAGAAAAGATTATTTTAGATTTCTCGCTTAAATATCACGATGAAATTAAATTGTAAGAATATCCCTGAGTAACTTTATTTGTATATTAGAGTTTTCTAAATAAGTTTGATCCAAACATTTTTTCCTGAGGAGTAACGATGTTTTAATTTTTCTGTAACAACCAACGAGTATTTTAGTTTTCTCGCTTAAATATCACGATAAATTTAAATTGTAAGAATATCTCGGAGTAACTTTATTTGTATATAAGATTATTCTAAATAAGTTTGATTCTAGCATTTTTTCCTGAGGAGTAACGATGTTTTAATTTTACTGGAACTAGAAACGAATATTTTAGTTTTCTCACATAAATATCACGATAAAATTAAATTGTAAGACTATCCCAGAGTAATTTTATTTGTATATTAGATTTTTTTTAATAAGTTTGATTCTAGAATTTTTTCCTGCGGAGTAACGATGTTTTAATTTTTCTGGAACTAGATAAGATTATTTTAGATTTCTCTCTTAAATATCACGTTAAAATTAAATTGTAAGAATATCCCAGAGTAACTTTATTTGTATATTAGATTATTCTTAATAAGTTTGATTCTAGCATTTTTTCCTGAAGAGTAACGATGTTTTAATTTTTTTGAAGCTAGTAAAGAATATTTTAGATTTCTCGCTTAAATATCACGATAAAATTAAATTGTAAGAATATCCCTGAGTAACTTTATTTGTATATTAGATTATTCTAAATAAGTTTGATTCTAGCATTTTTTCCTGAGGAGTAACGATGTTTTAATTTTTCTGGAGCTAGTAACGAATATTTTAGATTTCTCGCTTAAATATCACGATAAAATTAAATTGTAAGAATATCCTTGAGTAACTTTATTTGTTTATTAAATTTTTTTTTAATAAGATTGATTCTAGCATTTTTTCCTGAGGAGTAACGATGTTTTAATTTTCCTGGAACTAGAAACGAATATTTTAGTTTTCTCACATAAATATCACGATAAAATTAAATTGTGAGAATATCCCTGAGTAACTTTATTTGTATATTAGATTATTCTTAATAAGTTTGATTCTAGCATTTTTTCCTGAAGAGTAACGATGTTTTAATTTTTCTGGAGCTAGTAACGAATATTTTAGATTTCTCGCTTAAATATCACGATAAAATTAAATTGTAAGAATATCCCTGAGTAACTTTATTTGTTTATTAGATTTTTTTTAATAAGTTTGATTCTAGCATTTTTTTCTGAGGAGTAACAATATTTTTATTTTTCTGGAACTATAAACGAATATTTTAGTTTTCTCGCTTAAATATCACGATAAAATTAAATTGTAAGATTATCCCTGAGTAACTTTATTTTTATAATAGATTTGTTTAATAAGTTTTATTCTAGAATTTTGTCGTGAGGTGTAACGATGTTTTAATTTTTCTGGAACTAGAAAAGATTATTTTAGATTTCTCGCTTAAATATCACGTTAAAATTAAATTGTAAGAATATCCCTGAGTAACTTTATTTGTATATTAGAGTTTTCTAAATAAGTTTGATTCTACCATTTTTTCCTGAGGAGCAACGATGTTTTAATTTTTCTGGAGCTAGTAACGAATATTTTAGATTTCTCGCTTAAATATCACGATAAAATTAAATTGTAAGAATATCCCTGAGTAACTTTATTTGTTTATTAGATTTTTTTTAATAAGTTTGATTCTAGCATTTTTTTCTGAGGAGTAACAATATTTTTATTTTTCTGGAACTATAAACGAATATTTTAGTTTTCTCGCTTAAATATCACGATAAAATTAAATTGTAAGATTATCCCTGAGTAACTTTATTTTTATAATAGATTTGTTTAATAAGTTTGATTCTAGAATTTTTTCGTGAGGAGTAACGATGTTTTAATTTTTCTGGAACTAGAAAAGATTATTTTAGATTTCTCGCTTAAATATCACGATGAAATTAAATTGTAAGAATATCCCTGAGTAACTTTATTTGTATATTAGAGTTTTCTAAATAAGTTTGATCCAAACATTTTTTCCTGAGGAGTAACGATGTTTTAATTTTTCTGTAACAACCAACGAGTATTTTAGTTTTCTCGCTTAAATATCACGATAAATTTAAATTGTAAGAATATCTCGGAGTAACTTTATTTGTATATAAGATTATTCTAAATAAGTTTGATTCTAGCATTTTTTCCTGAGGAGTAACGATGTTTTAATTTTACTGGAACTAGAAACGAATATTTTAGTTTTCTCACATAAATATCACGATAAAATTAAATTGTAAGACTATCCCAGAGTAATTTTATTTGTATATTAGATTTTTTTTTAAAAGTTTGATTCTAGAATTTTTTCCTGAGGAGGAACGATGTTTTAATTTTTCTGGAACTAGATAAGATTATTTTAGATTTCTCGCTTAAATATCACGTTAAAATTAAATTGTAAGATTATCCCTGAGTAACTTTATTTGTATATTAGATTATTCTAAATAAGTTTGATCCTAACATTTTTTCTTGAGGAGTAACGATGTTTTAATTTTTCTGTAACAAGAAACGAGTATTTTAGTTTTCTGGCTTAAATATCACGATAAAATTAAATTCTAAGAACATCCCTGAGTAACTTTATTTGTATATTAGATTATTCTAAATAAGTTTGATTCTAGCATTTTTTTCTGAGGAGTAACGATGTTTTAACTTTTCTGGAGCTAGTAACGAATATTTTAGATTTCTCGCTTAAATATCACGATAAAATTAAATTGTAAGAATATCCCTGAGTAACTTTATTTGTATATTAGATTTTTTTTAATAAGTTTGATTCTAGCATTTTTTTCTGAGGAGTAAGAATATTTTTATTTTTCTGGAACTATAAACGAATATTTTAGTTTTCTCGCTTAAATATCACGATAAAATTAAATTGTAAGATTATCCCTGAGTAACTTTATTTGTATATTAGAGTTTTCTAAATAAGTTTGATCCAAACATTTTTTCCTGAGGAGTAACGATGTTTTAATTTTTCTGTAACAACCAACGAGTATTTTAGTTTTCTCGCTTAAATATCACGATAAATTTAAATTGTAAGAATATCTCGGAGTAACTTTATTTGTATATAAGATTATTCTAAATAAGTTTGATTCTAGCATTTTTTCCTGAGGAGTAACGATGTTTTAATTTTTCTGGAACTAGAAAAGATTATTTTAGATTTCTCGCTTAAATATCACGATAAAATTAAATTGTAAGAATATCCCTGAGTAACTTTATTTGTATATTAGAGTTTTCTAAATAAGTTTGATTCTACCATTTTTTCCTGAGGAGTAACGATGTTTTAATTTTACTGGAACTAGAAACGAATATTTTAGTTTTCTCACATAAATATCACGATAAAATTAAATTGTGAGAATATCCCTGAGTAACTTTATTTGTATATTAGATTATTCTTAATAAGTTTGATTCTAGCATTTTTTCCTGAGGAGCAACGATGTTTTAATTTTTCTGGAGCTAGTAACGAATATTTTAGATTTCTCGCTTAAATATCACGATAAAATTAAATTGTAAGAATATCCCTGAGTAACTTTATTTGTTTATTAGATTTTTTTTAATAAGTTTGATTCTAGCATTTTTTTCTGAGGAGTAACAATATTTTTATTTTTCTGGAACTATAAACGAATATTTTAGTTTTCTCGCTTAAATATCACGATAAAATTAAATTGTAAGATTATCCCTGAGTAACTTTATTTTTATAATAGATTTGTTTAATAAGTTTGATTCTAGAATTTTTTCGTGAGGAGTAACGATGTTTTAATTTTTCTGGAACTAGAAAAGATTATTTTAGATTTCTCGCTTAAATATCACGATGAAATTAAATTGTAAGAATATCCCTGAGTAACTTTATTTGTATATTAGAGTTTTCTAAATAAGTTTGATCCAAACATTTTTTCCTGAGGAGTAACGATGTTTTAATTTTTCTGTAACAACCAACGAGTATTTTAGTTTTCTCGCTTAAATATCACGATAAATTTAAATTGTAAGAATATCTCGGAGTAACTTTATTTGTATATAAGATTATTCTAAATAAGTTTGATTCTAGCATTTTTTCCTGAGGAGTAACGATGTTTTAATTTTACTGGAACTAGAAACGAATATTTTAGTTTTCTCACATAAATATCACGATAAAATTAAATTGTAAGACTATCCCAGAGTAATTTTATTTGTATATTAGATTTTTTTTTAAAAGTTTGATTCTAGAATTTTTTCCTGAGGAGGAACGATGTTTTAATTTTTCTGGAACAAGAAACGAGTATTTTAGTTTTCTGGCTTAAATATCACGATAAAATTAAATTCTAAGAACATCCCTGAGTAACTTTATTTGTATATTAGATTATTCTAAATAAGTTTGATTCTAGCATTTTTTTCTGAGGAGTAACGATGTTTTAACTTTTCTGGAGCTAGTAACGAATATTTTAGATTTCTCGCTTAAATATCACGATAAAATTAAATTGTAAGAATATCCCTGAGTAACTTTATTTGTATATTAGATTATTCTAAATAAGTTTGATCCTAACATTTTTTCTTGAGGAGTAACGATGTTTTAATTTTTCTGTAACAAGAAACGAGTATTTTAGTTTTCTGGCTTAAATATCACGATAAAATTAAATTCTAAGAACATCCCTGAGTAACTTTATTTGTATATTAGATTATTCTAAATAAGTTTGATTCTAGCATTTTTTTCTGAGGAGTAACGATGTTTTAACTTTTCTGGAGCTAGTAACGAATATTTTAGATTTCTCGCTTAAATATCACGATAAAATTAAATTGTAAGAATATCCCTGAGTAACTTTATTTGTATATTAGATTTTTTTTAATAAGTTTGATTCTAGCATTTTTTTCTGAGGAGTAAGAATATTTTTATTTTTCTGGAACTATAAACGAATATTTTAGTTTTCTCGCTTAAATATCACGATAAAATTAAATTGTAAGATTATCCCTGAGTAACTTTATTTGTATATTAGAGTTTTCTAAATAAGTTTGATCCAAACATTTTTTCCTGAGGAGTAACGATGTTTTAATTTTTCTGTAACAACCAACGAGTATTTTAGTTTTCTCGCTTAAATATCACGATAAAATTAAATTGTAAGATTATCCCTGAGTAACTTTATTTGTATATTAGAGTTTTCTAAATAAGTTTGATCCAAACATTTTTTCCTGAGGAGTAACGATGTTTTAACTTTCCTGGAACTAGAAACGAATATTTTAGATTTCTCGCTTAAATATCACGATAAAATTAAATTCTAAGATTATCCCTGAGTAACTTTATTTGTATATTAGATTTTTCTTAATAAGTTTGATTCTACCATTTTTTCCTGAGGAGTAACGATGTTTTAATTTTACTGGAACTAGAAACGAATATTTTAGTTTTCTCACATAAATATCACGATAAAATTAAATTGTGAGAATATCCCTGAGTAACTTTATTTGTATATTAGATTATTCTTAATAAGTTTGATTCTAGCATTTTTTCCTGAAGAGTAACGATGTTTTAATTTTTCTGGAGCTAGTAACGAATATTTTAGATTTCTCGCTTAAATATCACGATAAAATTAAATTGTAAGAATATCCCTGATTATCTTTATTTGTATATTAGATTATTCTTAATAAGTTTGATTCTAGCATTTTTTCCTGAGGAGTAACGATGTTTTAATTTTTCTGGAACTAGAAAAGATTATTTTAGATTTCTCGCTTAAATATCACGTTAAAATTAAATTGTAAGAATATCCCTGAGTAACTTTATTTGTATATTAGATTATTCTAAATAAGTTTGATCCAAACATTTTTTCCTGAGGTGTAACGATGTTTTAATTTTTCTGTAACAAGCAACGAGTATTTTAGTTTTCTCGCTTAAATATCACGATAAAATTAAATTGTAAGAATATCTCGGAGTAACTTTATTTGTATATTAGATTATTCTTAATAAGTTTGATTCTACCATTTTTTCCTGACGAGTAACGATGTTTTAATTTTTCTGGAGCTAGTAACGAATATTTTAGATTTCTCGCTTAAATATCACGATAAAATGATTTGAATTTGTATTTACAATTAGTACTATACATAAAATATGAGTATAAATAACAAACTAAATAACAATAATAATAATAATAATAATAATAATAAAATAGAAGAACAAATAAATTAAGTAAGGTTGGATGAATGATCTCGTCCCAAAATATAAAAAATTTCATCCAAAGCCTTCTGATTTGGTAGAGTACCCATTACTGATGCGGCATTTCCCCGTTGCAAATCAATACTTATTCGTTGTCTCAGGTACTCTGACGAACGTTTTTCTAAAGTTTGAGAATAAATTAATTTTCCCAACTTGGCCAAAAACAATTCTGCAGCTGGTCCAAGCGAACCAAAGGTTTCAACACCAAAAGGGATGAAGTGGTACAAATCCTGAAGTGCAGAGTATTTTCTGATCTTTCTATCCTCTGCTTGTAAAGCTGCATAACCACTTCGCTGACTCGTGCCAGAAATATATGAATTGGCCATTGTATCCACACATGTTACATCCCAAACCAAAGCTTTCCCAGATGCCCATGGGATGAGAGACATCCCATCTGGACGTTTTCCATCATCCCTTGCTAAACCAGGGGGTTCTAAAATGGAAGGAACTGCAGCTGAACTTAATGCCCTATGAATTGTAGAATTAAGGGATGCATGACGACTTAAACGACCTTTGCTTTGTCTACAAGAAAGCCCATGATAACCTAAGCTATCCACTTCGGCTCCACAATGACAATGATGCGACTCGCAGATTGGCGCGCCAAGACGTAAACCAATCGAAATTCTTAGTGTATTGGCATCTAATAGATTGCCAAGTGAAGTAATTGGAAAAGCGTGTATCCAAGAGCCAGCAATCTGGGAAGACGCAGCGAGTAAGCGAGCCCTGGTTGTATTATTTTGTGTGGAAAGTAGGCTATTTAGTACATTTTTGCAAATAGGTTCATCCCAATGACGTTGAGAATTGCGACATATACCAGTCGGAGGATCAGAATTAGACAACTGGCGCCAAGAAAGAATACCAAGATTGACGATTTCATCCAAGTTAAAATCGGGCAACACTGTAGTGATCAGATGTTCGACTGAATGAACCGAAGCCAAATAGGCTGGGAGAGCTAGTTCAACAGTCTTTCTGATACCAAGCCCGCCAAAACGAACTGGAAGTGATGCTTGGGAATAAGTATCACTTTGTATGCGAATATTAGTAATCTCCTCCAACGCCATAATAATCATGGATTCCAAACTTCTCAGGTAATTTAAAAACTGCCATACTGGCGAACAGCGTAATATATATAAGAGTTTAGGAATGCAAATACAGTTTTTTAAAAGAAAAAAAGCATGATGAGGTTCTAGAATGTGTAGTCGAGACGTAAGCAATTCAATTTGTTTACGCTTCATGTCCAAAGCAATAGGAACAGCATTAGAGGTCACAGGTGCACCAAGCAATATTAGTTGGTCAATTCTGGCAACAGTGATAGAATCAGCAACAACCTTTACAGTCTCAATAGCAGCCGCACGAGTAGATTGATTGCCACCAAAAATATAAAGCTCACATTTTGCTAAATTTAGTTCCAAACCAATTTCTTTGCCCCGCTTAATAATTGACGCTAGATCAGATGCTACAACATCTGGCTGTCCAGCAAGAGTGCCATCATCCAAATACCAAAGATTGAGCTTACTAGAAAGGTGGTCAACAAGTGGTTTAATGACCAAGCAAAATAATAATGGGCCGAGGGGATCACCTTGTTGGACACCGGAAGCAGACTTTAATAACGTATCCCCAAAAAACAGATGACTCTCTTGACGATAAAGCTGCTCAATAAAGCTACCATACTGTGGAAGATACAATTTTACAGCATCCAAGAGCTTGTCCCGTCGAATAGAATTGAAAGCATTGCGAAAGTCCAGTTTTAAAAGTACACAACATTCATTGGTATGATTGGAGACAAATGATCGAACTGTATGAACCAAAGCTTCAGCACCACCACGAGTACCATAACCAAGCTGCACAGGACGAAGTAACTCACCCATTTCCACCATAACACGACGACTCACAATTTTACCAGCCAATCGGCGAAAAGTACAACCCACAGCAATTGGACGCAAACCACCATCATTTTTTGTGAGAGCGATTAAAGATGCACCGTAGAGTATTGGACAAATAAAATTAAATTGTAAGAATATCCCTGAGTAACTTTATTTGTTTATTAGATTTTTTTTAATAAGTTTGATTCTAGCATTTTTTTCTGAGGAGTAACAATATTTTTATTTTTCTGGAACTATAAACGAATATTTTAGTTTTCTCGCTTAAATATCACGATAAAATTAAATTGTAAGATTATCCCTGAGTAACTTTATTTGTATATTAGAGTTTTCTAAATAAGTTTGATCCAAACATTTTTTCCTGAGGAGTAACGATGTTTTAATTTTTCTGTAACAACCAACGAGTATTTTAGTTTTCTCGCTTAAATATCACGATAAATTTAAATTGTAAGAATATCTCGGAGTAACTTTATTTGTATATAAGATTATTCTAAATAAGTTTGATTCTAGCATTTTTTCCTGAGGAGTAACGATGTTTTAATTTTTCTGGAACTAGAAAAGATTATTTTAGATTTCTCGCTTAAATATCACGATAAAATTAAATTGTAAGAATATCCCTGAGTAACTTTATTTGTATATTAGAGTTTTCTAAATAAGTTTGATCCAAACATTTTATCCTGAGGAGTAACGATGTTTTAATTTTTCTGTAACAACCAACGAGTATTTTAGTTTTCTCGCTTAAATATCACGATAAATTTAAATTGTAAGAATATCTCGGAGTAACTTTATTTGTATATAAGATTATTCTAAATAAGTTTGATTCTAGCATTTTTTCCTGAGGAGTAACGATGTTTTAATTTTTCTGGAACTAGAAACGAATATTTTAGATTTCTCGCTTAAATATCACGTTAAAATTAAATTATAAGATTATCCCTGAGTAACTTTATTTGTATATTAGATTATTCTAAATAAGTTTGATCCTAACATTTTTTCTTGAGGAGTAACGATGTTTTAATTTTTCTGTAACAAGAAACGAGTATTTTAGTTTTCTGGCTTAAATATCACGATAAAATTAAATTCTAAGAACATCTCTGAGTAACTTTATTTGTATATTAGATTATTCTAAATAAGTTTGATTCTAGCATTTTTTCCTGAGGAGTAACGATGTTTTAATTTTCCTGGAACTAGAAACGAATATTTTAGTATTCTCACATAAATATCACGATAAAATTAAATTGTGAGAATATCCCTGAGTAACTTTATTTGTATATTAGATTATTCTTAATAAGTTTGATTCTAGCATTTTTTCCTGAAGAGTAACGATGTTTTAATTTTTCTGGAGCTAGTAACGAGTATTTTAGATTTCTCGCTTAAATATCACGATAAAATTAAATTGTAAGAATATCCCTGAGTAACTTTATTTGTTTATTAGATTTTTTTTTAATAAGTTTGATTCTAGCATTTTTTTCTGAGGAGTAACAATATTTTTATTTTTCTGGAACTATAAACGAATATTTTAGTTTTCTCGCTTAAATATCACGATAAAATTAAATTGTAAGATTATCCCTGAGTAACTTTATTTTTATAATAGATTTGTTTAATAAGTTTTATTCTAGAATTTTGTCGTGAGGTGTAACGATGTTTTAATTTTTCTGGAACTAGAAAAGATTATTTTAGATTTCTCGCTTAAATATCACGTTAAAATTAAATTGTAAGAATATCCCTGAGTAACTTTATTTGTATATTAGATTATTCTAAATAAGTTTGATCCAAACATTTTTTCCTGAGGTGTAACGATGTTTTAATTTTTCTGTAACAAGCAACGAGTATTTTAGTTTTCTCGCTTAAATATCACGATAAAATTAAATTGTAAGGATATCTCGGAGTAACTTTATTTGTATATTAGATTATTCTTAATAAGTTTGATTCTAGCATTTTTTCCTGAGGAGTAACGATGTTTTAATTTTTCTGGAACTAGAAAAGATTATTTTAGATTTCTCGCTTAAATATCACGTTAAAATTAAATTGTAAGAATATCCCTGAGTAACTTTATTTGTTTATTAGATTTTTTTTAATAAGTTTGATTCTAGCATTTTTTTCTGAGGAGTAACAATATTTTTATTTTTCTGGAACTATAAACGAATATTTTAGTTTTCTCGCTTAAATATCACGATAAAATTAAATTGTAAGATTATCCCTGAGTAACTTTATTTTTATAATAGATTTGTTTAATAAGTTTGATTCTAGAATTTTTTCGTGAGGAGTAACGATGTTTTAATTTTTCTGGACCTAGAAAAGATTATTTTAGATTTCTCGCTTAAATATCACGATAAAATTAAATTGTAAGAATATCCCTGAGTAACTTTATTTGTATATTAGTGTTTTCTAAATAAGTTTGATCCAAACATTTTTTCCTGAGGAGTAACGATGTTTTAATTTTTCTGTAACAACCAACGAGTATTTTAGTTTTCTCGCTTAAATATCACGATAAAATTAAATTGTAAGAATATCTCGGAGTAACTTTATTTGTATATAAGATTATTCTAAATAAGTTTGATTCTAGCATTTTTTCCTGAGGAGTAACGATGTTTTAATTTTTTTGGAACTAGAAACGAATATTTTAGATTTCACGCTTAAATATCAGGTTAAAATTAAATTGTAAGAATATCCCTGAGTAACTTTATTTGTATATTGGTTTTTTTTAATAAGTTTGATTCTAGCATTTTTTCCTGTGGAGTAACGATGTTTTAATTTTACTGGAACTAGAAAAGAATATTTTAGTTTTCTCACATAAATATCACGATAAAATTAAATTGTAAGACTATCCCAGAGTAATTTTAATTGTATATTAGATTTTTTTTAATAAGTTTGATTCTATCATTTTTTCCTGAGGAGTAACGATGTTTTAATTTTTCTGGAACTAGAAAAGATTATTTTAGATTTCTCGCTTAAATATCACGTTAAAATTAAATTGTAAGAATATCCCTGAGTAACTTTATTTGTATATTAGATTATTCTAAATAAGTTTGATCCTAACATTTTTCCCTGAGGAGTAACGATGTTTTAATTTTTCTGTAACAAGCAACGTGTATTTTAGTTTTCTCGCTTAAATATCACGATAAAATTAAATTGTAAGAATATCCCTGAGTAACTTTATTCGCATATTAGAGTTTTCTAAATAAGTTTGATCCTAACATTTTTTCTTGAGGAGTAACGATGTTTTAATTTATCTGTAAAAAGCAACGAGTATTTTAGTTTTCTCGCTTAAATATCACGATAAAATTAAATTGTAAGAATATCTCGGAGTAACTTTGTTTGTATATTAGATTATTTTTAATAAGTTTGATTCTAGCATTTTTTCCTGAGGAGTAACAATATTTTTATTTTTCTGGTACTATAAACGAATATTTTAGTTTTCTCGCATAAATATCACGATAAAATTAAATTGTAAGATTATCCCTGAGTAACTTTATTTTTATAATAGATTTGTTTAATATGTTTGATTCTAGCATTTTTTTCTGAGGAGTAACGATGTTTTAATTTTTCTCTAACAAGAAATGAGTATTTTAGTTTTCTGGCTTAAATAACACGATAAAATTAAATTCTAAGATTATCCCTGAGTAACTTTATTTGTATATTAGATTTTTCTTAATAAGTTTGATTCTAGCATATTTTCCTGTGGAGTAACGATGTTTTAATTTTTCTGGCACTAGAAACGATTATTTTAGATTTCTCGCTTAAATATCACGATAAAATTAAATTCTAAGAACATCCCTGAGTAACTTTATTTGTATATTAGATTATTCTAAATAAGTTTGATTCTAGCATTTTTTCCTGAGGAGTAACGATGTTTTAATTTTTCTGGAGCTAGTAACGAATATTTTAGATTTCTCGCTTAAATATCACGATAAAATTAAATTGTAAGAATATCCCTGAGTAACTTTATTGGTTTATTAGATTTTTTTTAATAAGTTTGATTCTAGCATTTTTTTCTGAGGAGTAACAATATTTTTATTTTTCTGGAACTATAAACGAATATTTTAGTTTTCTCGCTTAAATATCACGATAAAATTAAATTGTAAGATTATCCCTGAGTAACTTTATTTTTATAATAGATTTGTTTAATAAGTTTGATTCTAGAATTTTTTCGTGAGGAGTAACGATGTTTTAATTTTTCTGGAACTAGAAAAGATTATTTTAGATTTCTCGCTTAAATATCACGATAAAATTAAATTGTAAGAATATCCCTGAGTAACTTTATTTGTATATTAGAGTTTTCTAAATAAGTTTGATCCAAACATTTTTTCCTGAGGAGTAACGATGTTTTAATTTTTCTGTAACAACCAACGAGTATTTTAGTTTTCTCGCTTAAATATCACGATAAAATTAAATTGTAAGAATATCTCGGAGTAACTTTATTTGTATATAAGATTATTCTAAATAAATTTGATTCTAGCATTTTTTCCTGAGGAGTAACGATGTTTTAATTTTTCTGGAACTAGAAACGAATATTTTAGATTTCTCGCTTAAATATCACGTTAAAATTAAATTGTAAGAATATCCCTGAGTAACTTTATTTGTATATTGGTTTTTTTTAATAAGTTTGATTCTAGCATTTTTTCCTGTGGAGTAACGATGTTTTAATTTTACTGGAACTAGAAACGAATATTTTAGTTTTCTCACATAAATATCACGATAAAATTAAATTGTAAGACTATCCCAGAGTAATTTTATTTGTATATTAGATTTTTTTTAATAAGTTTGATTCTAGCATTTTTTCCTGAGGAGTAACGATGTTTTAATTTTTCTGGAACTAGAAAAGATTATTTTAGATTTCTCGCTTAAATATCACGTTAAAATTAAATTGTAAGAATATCCCTGAGTAACTTTATTTGTATATTAGATTATTCTAAATAAGATTGATCCTAACATTTTTCCCTGAGGAGTAATGATGTTTTAATTTTTCTGTAACAAGCAACGAGTATTTTAGTTTTCTCGCTTAAATATCACGATAAAATTAAACTGTAAGAATATCCCTGAGTAACTTTACTCGTATATTAGAGTTTTCTAAATAAGTTTGATCCTAACATTTTTTCTTGAGGAGTAACGATGTTTTAATTTTTCTGTAACAAGAAACGAGTATTTTAGTTTTCTGGCTTAAATATCACGATAAAATTAAATTGTAAGAATATCCCTGAGTAACTTTATTTGCATATTAGATTATTCTAAATAAGTTTGATCCTAACATTTTTTCCTGAGG
Organism: Pterostichus madidus; assembly: GCA_911728475.2. NCBI lineage: Eukaryota > Metazoa > Arthropoda > Insecta > Coleoptera > Carabidae > Pterostichus > Pterostichus madidus. The sequence continues at coordinate 18,302,307 of OU452311.1, read as the reverse complement.
AGTAACGATGTTTTAATTTTGCTGTAACAAGCAACGAGTATTTTAGTTTTCTCGCTTAAATATCACGATAAAATTAAATTGTAAGAATATCTCGGAGTAACTTTGTTTGTATATTAGATTATTTTTAATAAGTTTGATTCTAGCATTTTTTCCTGAGGAGTAACAATATTTTTATTTTTCTGGAACTATAAACGAATATTTTAGTTTTCTCGCTTAAATATCACGATAAAATTAAATTGTAAGATTATCCCTGAGTAACTTTATTTTTATAATAGATTTGTTTAATATGTTTGATTCTAGCATTTTTTTCTGAGGAGTAACGATGTTTTAATTTTTCTCTAACAAGAAACGAGTATTTTAGTTTTCTGGCTTAAATAACACGATAAAATTAAATTGTAAGAATATCCCTGAGTAACTTTATTTGTATATTAGATTATTCTAAATAAGTTTGATTCTAGCATTTTTTCCTGAGGAGTAACGATGTTTTAATTTTTCTGGAACAAGAAACGAATATTTTAGATTTCTCGCTTAAATATCACGATAAAATTAAATTCTAAGAATATCCCTGAGTAACTTTATTTGTATATTAGATTATTCTAAATAAGTTTGATTCTAGCATTTTTTCCTGAGGAGTAACGATGTTTTAATTTTACTGGAACTAGAAACGAGTATTTTAGTTTTCTCACATAAATATCACGATAAAATTAAATTGTGAGAATATCCCTGAGTAACTTTATTTGTATATTAGATTATTCTTAATAAGTTTGATTCTAGCATTTTTTCCTGAAGAGTAACGATGTTTTAATTTTTCTGGTGCTAGTAACGAATATTTTTGATTTCTCGCTTAAATATCACGATAAAATTAAATTGGAAGAATATCCATGAGTAACTTTATTTGTGTAATAGATTTTTCTTAATAAGTTTGATCCTAGCATTTTTTACTGAGGAGTAACGATGTTTTAATTTTTCTGGAACTAGAAACGAATATTTTAGTTTTCTCGCTTAAATATAACGATAAAATTAAATTGTAAGAATATCCCAGAGTAACTTTATTTTTATAATAGATTTTTTCAATAAGTTTGATTCTAGCATTTTTTCCTGAGGAGTAACAATGTTATTATTTTTCTGGAGCTAGAAACGAAAATTTTAGTTTTATCGCTTAAATATAACGTTAAAATTGAATTGTAAGAATATCCCTGAGTAACTTTATTTGTATATTAGATTATTCTTAATAAGTTTGATTTTAGCATTTTTTACTGAGGAGTTTTCTGGAACTAGAAAAGATTATTTTAGATTTCTCGCTTAAATATCACGATAAAATTAAATTGTGAGAATATCCCTGAGTAACTTTATTTGTATATTAGATTATTCTTAATAAGTTTGATCCTAACATTTTTTACTGAGGAGTAACGATGTTTTAATTTTTCTGGAACTAGAAAAGATTATTTTAGATTTCTCGCTTAAATATCACGATAAAATTAAATTGTAAGAATATCCCTGAGTAACTTTATTTGTATATTAGAGTTTTCTAAATAAGTTTGATCCTAACATTTTTTCCTGAGGAGTAACGAAGTTTTAATTTTTCTGTAACAAGCAACGAGTATTTTAGTTTTCTCGCTTAAATATCACGATAAAATTAAATTGTAAGAATATCTCGGAGTAACTTTGTTTGTATATTAGATTATTTTTAATAAGTTTGATTCTAGCATTTTTTCCTGAGGAGTAACAATATTTTTATTTTTCTGGAACTATAAACGAATATTTTAGTTTTCTCGCTTAAATATCACGATAAAATTAAATTGTAAGATTATCCCTGAGTAACTTTATTTTTATAATAGATTTGTTTAATATGTTTGATTCTAGCATTTTTTTCTGAGGAGTAACGATGTTTTAATTTTTCTCTAACAAGAAACGAGTATTTTAGTTTTCTGGCTTAAATAACACGATAAAATTAAATTGTAAGAATATCCCTGAGTAACTTTATTTGTATATTAGATTATTCTAAATAAGTTTGATTCTAGCATTTTTTCCTGAGGAGTAACGATGTTTTAATTTTTCTGGAACTAGAAACGAATATTTTAGATTTCTCGCTTAAATATCACGATAAAATTAAATTCTAAGATTATTCCTGAGTAACTTTATTTGTATATTAGATTTTTCTTAATAAGTTTGATTCTAGCATTTTTTCCTGAGGAGTAACGATGTTTTAATTTTTCTGGAGCTAGTAACGAATATTTTAGTTTTCTCACATAAATATCACGATAAAATTAAATTGTGAGAAAATCCCTGAGTAACTTTATTTGTATATTAGATTTTTTTTAATAAGTTTGATTCTAGCATTTTTTCCTGAGGAGTAACGATGTTTAAATTTTTCTGGAACTAGAAAAGATTATTTTAGATTTCTCGCTTAAATAACACGATAAAATTAAATTGTAAGATTATCCCTGAGTAACTTTATTTGTATATTAGTTTATTCTAAATAAGTTTGATTCTAGCATTTTTTCCTGACGAGTAACGATGTTTTAATTTTTCAGTAACAAGATACGAGTATTTTAGTTTTCTGGCTTAAATATCACGATAAAATTAAATTGTAAGAATATCCCTGAGTAACTTTATTTGTGTATTAGATTTTTCTTAATAAGTTTGATTCTAGCATTTTTTCCTGAGGAGTAACGACGTTTTAATTTTTCTGGAACTAGAAAAGATTATTTTAGATTTCTCGCTTAAATATCACGTTAAAATTAAATTGTAAGAATATCCCTGAGTAACTTTATTTGTATATTAAATTATTCTAAATAAGTATGATCCTAACATTTTTTCCTGAGGAGTAACGATGTTTTAATTTTTCTGTAACAAGAAAAGATTATTTTAGATTTCTCGCTTAAATATCACGATAAAATTAAATTGTAAGAATATCCCTGAGTGACTTTATTTGTATATTAGAGTTTTCTAAATAAGATTGATCCAAACATTTTTCCCTGAGGAGTAACGATGTTTTAATTTTTCTGTAACAACCAACGAGTATTTTAGTTTTCTCGCTTAAATATCACGATAAAATTAAATTGTAAGAATATCTCGGAGTAACTATATTTGTATATAAGATTATTCTAAATAAGTTTGATTCTAGCATTTTTTCCTGAGGAGTAACGATGTTTTAATTTTTCTGGAACTAGAAACGAATATTTTAGATTTCTCGCTTAAATATCACGTTAAAATTAAATTGTAAGAATATCCCTGAGTAACTTTATTTGTATATTAGATTTTTTTTAATAAATTTGATTCCAGCATTTTTTCCTGAGGAGTAACGATGTTTTAATTTTACTGGAACTAGAAACGAATATTTTAGTTTTCTCACATAAATATCACGATAAAATTAAATTGTAAGAATATCCCTGAGTAACTTTATTTGTATATTAGATTATTTTTTATAAGTTTGATTCTAGCATTTTTTCCTGAGGAGTAACGATGTTTTAAATTTTCTGGAACTAGAAAAGATTATTTTAGATTTCTCGCTTAAATATCACGTTAAAATTAAATTGTAAGAATATCCCTGAGTAACTTTATTTGTATATTAGATTATTCTAAATAAGTTTGATTCTAATATTTTTTCCTGAGGAGTAACGATGTTTTAATTTTTCAGTAACAAGCAACGAGTATTTTAGTTTTCTCGCTTAAATATCACGATAAAATTAAATTGTAAGAATATCTCGGAGTAACTTTATTTGTATATTAGATTATTCTTAATAATTTTGATTCTAGCATTTTTTCCTGAGGAGTAACGATGTTTTAATTTTTCTGGAGCTAGTAACGAATATTTTAGATTTCTCGCTTAAATATCACGATAAAATTAAATTGTAAGAATATCCCTGAGTAACTTTATTTGTATATTAGAGTTTTCTAAATAAGTTTGATCCTAACATTTTTTCCTGAGGAGTAACGATGTTTTAATTTTTCTGTAACAAGAAACGAGTATTTTAGTTTTCTGGCTTAAATATCACGATAAAATTAAATTGTAAGAATATCCCTGAGTAACTTTATTTGTGTATTAGATTTTTCTTAATAAGTTTGATTCTAGCATGTTATCCTGAAGAGTAACGATGTTTTAATTTATCTGGAGCTAGTAACGAATATTTTAGATTTCTCGCTTAAATATCACGATAAAATTAAATTGTAAGAATACCCATGAGTAACTTTATTTGTGTATTAGATTTTTCTTAATAAGTTTGATTCTAGCATATTTCCCTGAGGAGTAACGATGGTTTAATTTTTCTGTAACAAGCAACGAGTATTTTAGTTGTCTCGCTTAAATATCTCGATAAAATTAAATTGTAAGAATATCTCGGAGTAACTTTATTTGTATATTAGATTATTCTTAATAAGTTTGATTCTAGCATTTTTTCCTGAGGAGTAACGATGTTTTAATTTTACTGGAACTAGAAACGAATATTTTAGTTTTCTCACATAAATATCACGATAAAATTAAATTGTAAGAATATCCCTGAGTAACTTTATTTGTGTATTAGATTATTCTTAATAAGTTTGATTCTAGCATGTTTTCCTGAGGAGTAACGATGTTTTAATTTTTCTGGAACTATAAACGAATATTTTAGTTTTCTCACATAAATATCACGATAAAATTAAATTGTAAGACTAGCCCTGAGTAACTTTATTTGTATATTAGATTATTCTTAATAAGTTTGATTCTAGCATTTTTTCCTGAAGAGTAACGATGTTTTAATTTTTCTGGAGCTAGTAACGAATATTTTAGATTTCTCGCTTAAATATCACGATAAAATTAAATTGTAAGAATAACCCTGAGTAACTTTATTTTTATAATAGATTTGTTTAATAAGTTTGATTCTAGCATTTTTTCCTGAGGAGTAACGATGTTTTAATTTTTCTCTAACAAGAAACGAGTATTTTAGTTTTCTGGCTTAAATATCACGATAAAATTAAATTGTAAGAATATCCCTGAGTAACTTTATTTGTATATTAGATTGATCTAAATAAGTTTGATTCTAGCATTTTTTCCTGAGGAGTAACGATGTTTTAATTTTTCTGGAACTAGAAACGAATATTTTAGATATCTCGCTTAAATATCACGATAAAATTAAATTCTAAGATTATCCCTGAGTAACTTTATTTTTTTTTAGATTTTTCTTAATAAGTTTGATTCTAGCATATTTTCCTGAGGAGTAACGATGTTTTAATTTTTCTGGAACTAGAAACGAATATTTTTGATTTCTCGCTTAAATATCACGATAAAATTAAATTCTAAGAATATCCCTGAGTAACTTTATTTGTATATTAGATTATTCTAAATAAGTTTGATTCTAGCATTTTTTCCTGAGGAGTAACGATGTTTTAATTTTACTGGAACTTGAAACGAATATTTTAGTTTTCTCACATAAATATCACGATAAAATTAAATTGTGAGAATATCCCTGAGTAACTTTATTTGTATATTAGATTATTCTTAATAAGTTTGATTCTAACATTTTTTCCTGAAGAGTAACGATGTTTTAATTTTTCTGGTGCTAGTAACGAATATTTTTGATTTCTCGCTTAAATATCACGATAAAATTAAATTGTAAGAATATCCATGAGTAACTTTATTTGTGTAATAGATTTTTCTTAATAAGTTTGATTCTAGCATTTTTTACTGAGGAGTAACGATGTTTTAATTTTTCTGGAACTAGAAACGAATATTTTAGTTTTCTCGCTTAAATATAACGATAAAATTAAATTGTAAGAATATCCCAGAGTAACTTTATTTTTATAATAGATTTTTTCAATAAGTTTGATTCTAGAATTTTTTCCTGAGGAGTAACAATGTTATTATTTTTCTGGAGCTAGAAACGAAAATTTTAGTTTTATCGCTTAAATATAACGTTAAAATTGAATTGTAAGAATATCCCTGAGTAACTTTATTTGTATATTAGATTATTCTTAATAAGTTTTATTCTAGCATTTTTTACTGAGGAGTTTTCTGGAACTAGAAAAGATTATTTTAGATTTCTCGCTTAAATATCACGATAAAATTAAATTGTAAGAATATCCCTGAGTAACTTTATTTGTATATTAGAGTTTTCTAAATAACTTTGATCCTACCATTTTTTCCTGAAGAGTAACGATGTTTTAATTTTTCTGTAACATGAAACGAGTATTTTTGTTTTCTCGCTTAAATATCACGATAAAATTAAATTGTGAGAATATCCCTGAGTAACTTTATTTGTATATTAGATTATTCTTAATAAGTTTGATTCTAGCATTTTTTCCTGAAGAGTAACGATGTTTTAATTTTTCTGGAGCTAGTAAAGAATATTTTAGATTTCTCGCTTAAATATCACGATAAAATTAAATTGTAAGAATAACCCTGAGTAACTTTATTTGTTTATTAGATTTTTTTTCATAAGTTTGATTCTAGCATATTTTCCTGAGGAGTAACGATGTTTTAATTTTTCTGGAACTAGAACGAATATTTTAGTTTTCTCGCTTAAATATAACGATAAAATTAAATTGTAAGAATATCCCAGAGTAACTTTATTTGTATATTAGATTATTCTTAATAAGTTTGATTCTAGCATATTTTCCTGAGGAGTAACGATGTTTTAATTTTTCTGGAACTAGAACGAATATTTTAGTTTTCTCACATAAATATCACGATAAAATTGAATTGTAAGAGTATCCCTGAGTAACTTTATTTGTATATTAGACTATTCTTAATAAGTTTGATTCTAGCATTTTTTCCTGAAGAGTTACGATGTTTTAATTTTTCTGGAGCTAGTAACGAATATTTTTGATTTCTCGCTTAAATATCACGATAAAATTAAATTGTAAGAATATCCATGAGTAACTTTATTTGTGTATTAGATTTTTCTTAATAAGTTTGTTTCTAGCATTTTTTACTGAGGAGTAACGATGTTTTAATTTTTCTGGAACTAGAAACGAATATTTTAGTTTTCTCGCTTAAATATAACGATAAAATTAAATTGTAAGAATATCCCAGAGTAACTTTATTTTTATAATAGATTTTTTCAATAAGTTTGATTCTAGAATTTTTTCCTGAGGAGTAACAATGTTATTATTTTTCTGGAGCTAGAAATGAAAATTTTAGTTTTATCGCTTAAATATAACGTTAAAATTTAATTGTAAGAATATCCCTGAGTAACTTTATTTGTATATTAGATTATTCTTAATAAGTTTGATTCTAGCATTTTTTACTGAGGAGTAACGATGTTTTAATTTTTCTGGAACTAGAAAAGATTATTTTAGATTTCTCGTTTAAATATCACGATAAAATTAAATTGTAAGAATATCCCTGAGTAACTTTATTTGTATATTAGAGTTTTCTAAATAAGTTTGATCCTAACATTTTTTCCTGAGGAGTAACGAAGTTTTAATTTTTCTGTAACAAGGAACGAGTATTTTTGTTTTCTCGCTTAAATATCACGATAAAATTAAATTGTAAGAATATCCCTGAGTAACTTTATTTTTATAATAGATTTGTTTAATAAGTTTGATTCTAGCATTTTTTCCTGAGGAGTAACGATGTTTTAATTTTTCTGTAACAAGTAACGAGTATTTTAGTTTTCTGGCTTAAATATCACGATAAAATTAAATTGTAAGAATATCCCTGAGTAACTTTATTTGTATATTAGATTATTCTAAATAAGTTTGATTCTAGCATTTTTTCCTGAGGAGTAACGATGTGTTAATTTTTCTGGAACTAGAAAGGAATGTTTTAGTTTTCTCGCTTAAATATAACGATAAAATTAAATTGTAAGAATATCCCTGAGTAACTTTATTTGTGTATTAGATTTTTCTTAATAAGTTTGATTCTAGCATTTTTTCCTGAGGAGTAACAATGTTATTATTTTTCAGGAGCTAGAAACGAATATTTGTTTTTGTCACATAATTATCACGATAAAATTAATTTGTAAGAATAGATTTTTCTTAATAAGTTTGATTCTAGCATTTTTTCCTGAGGAGTAACGATGTGTTAATTTTTCTGGAACTATAAACGAATATTTTAGATTTCTCGCTTAAATATCACGATAAAATTAAATTGTAAGAATAACCCTGAGTAACTTTATTTGTTTATTAGATTTTTTTTAATAAGTTTGATTCTAGCATTTTTTTCTGAGGAGTAGTTAGTTAGTTAGTAATCTGTGGGATCGGTTCACGACCCGATACACCGCGGCCTCTCGGACCTATTGTGCTTTCCCATGGTCTCTTACAATGTAGGAGTTACGCTGTACCCTATGAGGTCCAAGCAGTCGCTCCATGCCATTGTGTGTATTTCATCCTGTTCTAGTTCCGGAGTCCCAAATTTTTGGTATCTCTTTATTGCTAGAGCCTGACATTCACAAAGGAGATGTAGCGGAGTTTCCTCTCCTTCTCCACATTTACTGCATAGCGGGCTTTGAGCTACTCCCAATGTATGCATATGCTTGTTCAGGCTACAGTGACCAGTAATGACCTCTGTGGTTGCCTTTATTCTGTCTCTGCTCATTTTGATCAGAGATGAGCTTACATTTTCTCTTGGTTTCGTTATGAAAGTCCTGGCATGTCTCATTCCAGTGCTGTCCATCCAGTATCTTTCATGTTCCTTCGTTATCCATCTTTTAATGTGCCCTTTAACTGTCTCATATGCAATGTGACAGAAGGGTTCTGGTCCAATAGGTTTCCTTTTTGCTCCCTGCTTGGCTAGTACGTCCGCCTGTTCGTTGCCCTCTACATTCGAGTGCCCTGGGACCCACAACAGAGTTACTTTGTTGTGTTCAGCCAGTACCTCAAGATTGTGAGTGCATTCTAGAACAAGTTTGGATTTTATGATGTTTGAGCTTAAAGCCTTAAGTGCTGCTTGGCTGTCTGTGAGAATGTAGATTTGCTTGTTTTTATAAGCTCTCTGCATTATCTCTTGACAACTTGTTAGCACAGCTAGTAGTTCTGCTTGGAATACTGTGGCATAACGGCCCAGAGATAAGCTAATGCTAGTCCCTGTTCCTTTATTGAGTATTCCCGCTCCACTTCCTGTTTCAGTCTTTGAGCCATCTGTGTACCATACGAGTCCATTCAGATGTATGTTTTTAGTGTCCCAGTCACTCTTGTCTGGTATTAAGACCTCGTACTTCTTGTTGAAGTGGTACGTCGGTTTCCGTCTATCTGACTCCATGTCAAGGATGTCATTTGCGGTCCCTTTTTTTTCATTGAACCATACTTCTTCCCCTTTTAGTTCTGAGAACCTATAGAGGGACATTTTAGCCTCAGCTTTAACCACTATGTGGAGTGGTGGTAGGCTGAGAATTGCTTCCATGGCCGCAGTAGGTGTGGTTCTCATTGCCCCAGTTATACCTATGCATGCCATGCGTTGAATTTTATTTAATTTCTGCCTACAGATCTCTACGTTGGTTCTTTCGCCCCAAACTATAGATCCGTATTTAATGATGGGTATTATTGCCGATGTGTATAACCAATGCAACATCTTTGGCTTCAATCCCCATTTTTGTCCGAACATTCTCCTGCAGGCCCAGAAGAGCCTGTGAGTTTTGCCCGTAATTTTTTCCACATGTTCTTTGTAGTTTAGTTTCTGGTCTAAGATGAGTCCCAGATACTTAACCTGAGTTGACATTTTTATTTCTTTCTGAAAAAGGATGGGTATTTTCAGGCCATCTAGATTCCTTTTCCTGGTGAATAGTACTAGGTTTGTTTTTTCTGGATTAGCAGAAAGACCCTCCCTTGTACACCATTTCCCTACGATGTGCAGTGCCCTCTGCATGAGTTCGCTGGTGGTCGTAAGAAATTTCCCATTGATTACTATTACAAGATCGTCTGCATAACCTTGTACATAGTATCCTTCCCTGGTAAGTTCACAAAGAAGTCCGTTCACAACTAGACACCACAGTAGTGGCGAGAGTACACCACCTTGTGGACATCCTTTAATTACTTGGGCCTTCTGTGTGGTTTCGTTCAGGTTGCCCTCTACTTTCCTGCTTCCAAGCATGTTCCTAGTCCATTTACAAATAGTCTGTTCTATACCATGCTTTCCTGCAGCCATAATGATTGAGTTAATAGAGGTATTGTCAAAAGCTCCCTCAATGTCCAGAAAGGTGGCCATGGCATATTCTTTGCCCTTGATTGCTTTCTTTAGTTTTTGGTTTAGCTGGTGCAGAGCTAGTTCACAAGATTTTCCTGCTTGATAGGCATACTGGTTCTTATGCAGAGGTGTGTGAGCCAGTGCTGTATCCCTTATGTGCCTGTCTAGCAGTTTTTCTAGTGTTTTTAACACGAAGGAGGATAGACTGATTGGCCTGTACGATTTCGCCGCGGCGTATGTTTCTCGTCCCGGCTTAGGTATAAATACCACTCTCGTCAGTCTCCAGTCTTCCGGTGTGTATCCCATGGCCAGACTGGCTCGTAGTATTTTAATCAGGGTGCCAGATAATATGTCCAGTCCCTTTTGTAGGAGTACTGGAAATATACCGTCTCCCCCTGGTGATTTATATGGCTTGAAAGCGTTTACCGCCCAAGCCAGCTTATTTTTGTCTACCACTTGCTTGGCCAAAATACAGTCTGCCCTGCTAGCCCTATTGTTTGATAGTTCTCTTTCAGGCTCCTGGTTTTGCCCTGTCGTAATGGTAGAGCCCGGAAAGTGGGTTTGGAGCAAGAGTTCCAATGTTTCCTTTTCCGTTTTGTTGAAGTTCCATCCGGTTTCTTAATCGATCCCAGTTTTTGCACTGGTTCTCTGCTTAATATTTTTTTGACTTTGGCACAGTCCGATACACTGTCTATCTCTTGACAGAAGTTTTTCCACTTATCGCGTTTAGCTTTCCTAATTTCGTTGTTGTACCGAGTTAGGTTTTCCTTGTATTCAGTCCACAAGCCCGTCCTTTTGGCGGTATTGAAAAGTCTCCTGACTTCCGCCCTTAGTTCAGAAAGCTTGCTGTTCCACCATACGGTGTTTGACGTATCCTTCTGGATAGTTATTTTACAGCTGCTTTCATAGGCCATCTTTATGGCCTGCGTTAAGCAGCTGGCTGTAATTTCCAAATCCACGACGGTGTTAGTTGTCGATGGACAGTCCCCGAGGTTTTTCCCAAGCTGTTCTCTGTATAGATTCCAGTCGGTGTTTCTTGGGTTTCTGTTCATTTTTACCTTGCTTTTCGAGTTTATTTCGAATCTGATGTACCTGTGATCTGATATGCTCGGCTCACATGATACATGCCAATTTTTAATTTTATCCGCGAGACTCATAGTGGTGAGTGTTACGTCCAAGACCTCCATTCTATTGCTCGTAACGAATGTTGGTTCATTTCCTATGTTTGCTACATGTAATTGCTCAGCCAAAAGGAAATCAAGAAGTCCCTCTCCTCTCGGATTGACATCCGTGCTCCCCCACACAGTGTGGTGAGCGTTGGCGTCAGCCCCGAGTATGAGGTTCATCTTGAATTTTTTGCTGTACTTCGTGATCTCTATTACTTCCAGTGTGGGAGGTAAGCCTTCCTGATCGTGGGGTAGATAGACAGACCCTACTATAATTTCTGTTTTTCCCGCCTCTTGTTCAGTGGTTATTTTGACTGCTGTAAGATCTCTAGAACAAAAATCCCATAGTGTTAAAAATTTCACCTTCTTGCTAATTAGAAGACATGTACGAGGGTTTGCTTCGCCCATGTTATAGATAACGTGAGCTTTAGCATCCCCTAGACCTTTAATCTGCCCTTTGTGTATCCAGGGCTCTTGGATTAGGACTACATCAATATTTTTTAGTAAAAAGTACCTACCCAGGGCAGCCGAGGCTGCCCTGCAATGATGCAGATTAACCTGGAGAACCTTGAAGATGGTATCAGTTCTCTGCTTCTTCTGTCGGTTGAGGTTTCTCTAGTCCCTCCACCTCCATAGACTCGGCTGTTCCCTCCGGTTTCCCTTCCTTCTTGCCAAGTACCTTAAAGGTAACCCTGGAGAAGTTTAGGTGTGGCCGGTGGTCTACACGTCCGAGGGACTCCCACGATTTCTCGTCCATAATGATGACAAGTTGCTGGCCCTTATCCTCACTCTTCCTACCTACAACCTTCCAGTGCTTCGTTTGGAGCCCTGTGTTCTGCACGGCGAGCCTGTGTAGGATCTTTTCCGGTTCCATTATTGGCCCCGGGATCCAAGTCACCGTCCTCACCGATTTAGGTAGTTCTTTAGCCACCACCGTCATGAGCTTGGGTCCATCCCACGTTAAGTTCTTCACCACACTGGTTAGCCACTTCTGGGTTTGTTCATCGGCACACGTGATGCCAAGAACTCCCCCTTGGTAGCTGCTGCCCAGGAATCTGGGTGAAGTCTCTCCTGCTTCCATTTGATCTATAAGGTTCAAGATGCTTCCCCTTATTTGATCAGCTTGCTCACTAGTAAGCATATTCTCCGGGTAGTCAGAGGATACTACAGCCATCCTTGTCCCCGTCAATGCCTCCTTGAACGAAGCAGGGTTTCCAACCGGCCTGCTCTTCTTCTTCGGCGGCTGTCTCGTTGGCGTACTGCCGTCCGATAGGTTTCGCTTCTGCGGCCCTGTCGTATCGGCAGTACTTACTGGCTTACAGACTGGTGTCTTAGAAGTCCCAGCTTGTTCCGCCTGTCTCTCTCTCTTAAGCCTCCTTCTGGCTGCTCCAGAGAGTTTCTTGCCTTCAGTGAGTTCCCTCTGGCCCTCCACTAAAGATAGTGTCGGATTTCTCACGGTTGAGTCTCCGCTGGTGGTTTGTGGTTTTATGTTTTTATCCATATTGGTCCCACGAGTAGCTAGGGAAGAAATGGTCCGCCTCGACAGAGCCCCGCATGCCAAGGTAAGGCCTCGCCCGAGGACTATACAACCGAGTGCGGCCCGGTGCTCGGAGGTGTAGCCAGTAGTAACTGCTCCTCTATACAGCCATGCACCCTTCGGCCTGGTCTACCCACCTTGAGTTTAGGATTTTTATTGAGGTTTACTCCTCTCGGACCAGGCGGTGAAGCCAAGTCCCCCCGCACCTTTCCTACCCCGTGAGACGTGACCACAGTCAGTAGGGAGGTGCATGGTTTCACGGATGGTTGTACCTTAACGGTAGTCCCCATCCGGCGCCGTTACCCTGGTGCAAACCCTTAGTCACGACACGACAACCGGATCAGGAGGTTGGTCCGCGGGGTGGCTTTCCCAAAGTTATGTTGCGGATTTTATGCCGCTCAAACATTGCACATACTCACCAGCCATGTTGCGGTTTTTACGTCGCTCAGGCATTTGGCTCCTCGTATATGTGGTTATGACCACCCTTCCCATTATTGGGATTTCTCCTATCCGCCACCTGGAGACGCGCCCGATGGGTAACCAACCACACGGGTTCTGAGGAGTAACAATATTTTTATTTTTCTGGAACTATAAACGAATATTTTAGTTTTCTCGCTTAAATATCACGATAAAATTAAATTGTAAGATTATCCTGGAGTAACTTTATTTTTATAATAGATTTGTTTAATAAGTTTGATTCTAGCATTTTTTCCTGAGGAGTAACGATGTTTTAATTTTTCTGTAACAAGAAACGAGTATTTTAGTTTTCTGGCTTAAATATCACGATAAAATTAAATTGTAAGAGTATCCCTGAGTAACTTTATTTGTATATTAGATTATTCTAAATAAGTTTGATTCTAGCATTTTTTCCTCAGGAGTAACGATGTTTTAATTTTTCTGGAACTAGAAACGAATATTTTAGATTTCTCGCTTAAATATCACGATAAAATTAAATTGTAAGAATGTCCCTGAGTAACTTTATTTGTATATTAGATTACTCTTAATAAGTTTGATTCTAGCATTTTTTCCTGAGGAGTAACGATGTTTTAATTTTTCTGGAGCTAGTAACGAATATTTTAGATTTCTCGTTTAAATATCACAATAAAATTAAATTGTAAGAATATCCCTGAGTAACTTTATTTGTTTATAAGATTTTTCTCAATAAGTTTGTTTCTAGAATTTTTTCCTGAGGAGTAACGATGTTTTAATTTTTCTAGAACTAGAAAAGATTATTTTAGATTTCTCGCTTAAATATCACGATAAAATGAAATTGTAAGAATATCCCTGAGTAACTTTATTTGTATATTAGAGTTTTCTAAATAAGTTTGATCCTAACATTTTTTCCTGAGGAGTAACGATGTTTTAATTTTTCTGTAACAAGAAACGAGTATATTAGTTTTCTGGCTTAAATATCACGATAAAATTAAATTGTAAGAATATCCCTGAGTAACTTTATTTGTATATTAGATTATTCTAAATAAGTTTGATTCTAGCATTTTTTCCTAAGAAGTAACGATGTTTTAATTTTACTGTAACTAGAAACGAATATTTTAGTTTTCTCACATAAATATCACGATAAAATTAAATTGTGAGAATATCCCTGAGTAACTTTATTTGTATATTAGATTATTCTTAATAAGTTTGATTCTAGCATTTTTTCCTGAAGAGTAACGATGTTTTAATTTTTCTGGAACTAGAAACGAATATTTTAGATTTCTGGCTTAAATATCACGATAAAATTAAATTGTAAGAATATCCCTGAGTAACTTTATTTGTATATTAGATTATTCTAAATAAGTTTGATTCTAGCATTTTTTCCTGAGGAGTAACGATGTTTTAATTTTTCTGGAACTAGAAACGAATATTTTAGATTTCTCGCTTAAATATCACGATAAAATTAAATTCTTAGATTATCCCTGAGTAACTTTATTTGTATATTAGATTTTTCTTAATAAGTTTGATTCTAGCATATTTTCCTGAGGAGAAACGATGTTTTAATTTTTCTGGAACTAGAAACGAATATTTTAGATTTCTCGCTTAAATATCACGATAAAATTAAATTCTAAGAATATCCCTGAGTAACTTTATTTGTATATCATATTATTCTAAATAAGTTTGATTCTAGCATTTTTTCCTGAGGAGTAACGATGTTTTAATTTTACTGGAACTAGAAACGAATATTTTAGTTTTCTCACGTAAATATCACGATAAAATTAAATTGTGAGAATATCCCTGAGTAACTTTACTTGCATATTAGATTATTCTTAATAAGTTTGATTCTAGCATTTTTTCATGAAGAGTAACGATGTTTTAATTTTTCTGGTGCTAGTAACGAATATTTTTGATTTCTCGCTTAAATATCACGATAAAATTAAATTGTAAGATTATCCATGAGTAACTTTATTTGTGTAATAGATTTCTCTTAATAAGTTTGATTCTAGCATTTTTTACTGAGGAGTAACGATGTTTTAATTTTTCTGGAACTAGAAACGAATATTTTAGTTTTCTCGCTTAAATATAACGATAAAATTAAATTGTAAGAATATCCCAGAGTAACTTTATTTTTATAATAGATTTTTTCAATAAGTTTGATTCTAGCATTTTTTCCTGAGGAATAACAATGTTATTATTTTTCTGGAGCTAGAAACGAAAATTTTAGTTTTATCGCTTAAATATAACGTTAAAATTGAATTGTAAGAATATCCCTGAGTAACTTTATTTGTATATTAGATTATTCTTAATAAGTTTGATTCTAGCATTTTTTACTGAGGAGTTTTCTGGAACTAGAAAAGATTATTTTAGATTTCTCGCTTAAATATCACGATAAAATTAAATTGTAAGAATATCCCTGAGTAACTTTATTTGTATATTAGAGTTTTCTAAATAACATTGATCCTAACATTTTTTCCTGAGGAGTAACGATGTTTTAATTTTTCTGTAACAAGAAACGAGTATTTTTGTTTTCTCGCTTAAATATCACGATAAAATTAAATTGTAAGAATATCCCTGAGTAACTTTATTTTTATAATAGATTTGTTCAATAAGTTTGATTCTAGCATTTTTTCCTGAGGAGTAACGATGTTTTAATTTTTCTGGAGCTAGAAAAGAATATTTTAGATTTCTCGCTTAAATATCACGATAAAATTAAATTGTAAGAATATCCCTGAGTAACTTTATTTGTTTATTAGATTTTTTTTCATAAGTTTGATTCTAGCATATTTTCCTGAGGAGTAACTATTATATATATATATAATCAGTCAAAGATCAATAATTAACCGTTTATTCCATTTAAATATATTTCTCATATGATATTTTAATATATACAAAATTATATGTTCTTTTATTTATGACTACTACCTTGATACTTAATAAACAAATACAAATACATAATAACTCCTCCTCACTAAAGTAGGAACAATAATAAATAACACTAACAAATTATTACTAATTATGAATAATTTAATCTTGGCGGTCTTCTTAAATGCCGTCCAAATCTGGATTTTGGACTGGAAGTAACTTGTTGTGATGAGCGAGCATCAGTCTCAGTCTCAGGCTCAGGAATCTCAGGCACAATCGCAGAAATTTGTGTACTGGTTGCTAATGGTGTACTTGCAGCTATTGGAGTACTTATTTCAGGAATTAAAGGTTTTTCAGAAGATAAAAATGAAGGAAAAGTTTTAATTATGTTTTGCTGATTGCTACTCTCATTTTGTACCACAGAGTTACCAGTGTTACGTATTTGATCAACATGACGCCTATGAATTACTCCACCAATATTAATTAGATAATGTAGCTGTCCTTCCTTTGATTCAATGGTCCCAAATTTCCATTTTTCATTTGGATCATTGTAAACTCTGAACGCAACTGGATCACCTACATTAAAAATTCTTGAAATTTTAATCGGTTCAATATTTTTCTTCATTTGATCTAAAATTAGATTTGGTTTTAAAAGATCCAGTTTAGACCTTAATTCACGTCCTAAGAAAAGAGATGAAGGTGAACGTCCTGTAATTGAATGCGGTGTTTTTCTGTAAGTAACTAGAAATTTTTGTAATCCTTCCATTATATTATTGCCCTCATCTAAACATGCTTTTAAAGAATTTTTAAAAGTTTGTACATTTCTTTCCGCTAAACCATTTGTAGCTGGATGAAAAGGTGCTGAAAATCTCTGTATTATTCCCCTGCTATTACAGAATTTATTAAATTCTTCACTCTTAAATTGCGTTCCATTGTCAGAAACTAATACATACGGTAAACCAAAATTTGCAAAAAAAATTGATAAATGATGAATTGTAATGGAGGTTGTAATATTTTTTACCGGAATAACATCAACCCATTTACTAAAAGCATCAACAATAATTAAAAAATAGTATCCCTTAAATGGACCCGCATAATCAATATGTATTCGTTCCATAATAACCCTTGGATACTCCCATTTATGTAATGAAGTTTTTGTTGGCATTTTCTTAAATTTTTGACAATTTATACAGTTAGATACCATAACCTCAATGTCTTCATCAATTCTAGGCCACCAAACATAACTTCTAGCTAAACTCTTCATTTTTACTATTCCTTGATGACCAGTATGTAATTCGTTTAAAACATATTTGCGATAAATATCTGGTATATATACACGATGTGCCAAAAATAGACATCCGTGAGCAATAGAAAAATTTTCTTGAGAATGTCCAAACGTATCAGCCCTTTTAATTGTCACACCATTTATAATTGCTTGATATAATTTATATATAATTTTATCATTTCTTGTTTCACGTTCAATATCTTTAGATGTTATTGGTAAAGTATTAATTTGTTGCATTGCAAAAATATCAGTTTCATCAAATTCATTTTTATTATCATTATTATTTTGCATTGGAAGTCTGGATAAAAAATCAGCATTACCGTGATCTTTTGTATTGCGATATTCGATATTGTAATTAAAAGTTTGAAGATAAATTGCATATCTTTGCATTCTAAGTGCTGATAAAGTTGGTAATTCTTTACTAGGGTTAAAAATTGACACTAGAGGTTTACTATCAGTAATTAAAATGAATTTATTGCCATATAAATATTGGAAAAATTTTTTAATTCCGAAAATTATAGCTAAAGCTTCTTTATCAATTGAACTGTAATTATATTCTGATTTACTGAGTGTTCTGCTGGCAAAAGCAATAGGTCTTTCAGATCCATCCTCAAATCTATGACTAAGTACTGCGCCTAATCCTACATTGCTGGCATCAGTAGACAAAACAAGTGTTTTCTTTGGATCAAAATGTACGAGAACACTATCAGATGCAATTGCACGTTTAATATTATTGAAAGCTATTCGGCATTTGTTATTAAAACAAAACGACGTATTCGCTCTTAAAAGGAAATTCAAAGGTTGAGCCATAGTACTTAAATTTTTAACAAATCTACCATAAAAATTTACCATTCCAAGAAATGATTTCACTTCAGTAACATTAGCTGGCTCTTTGGCATCTATTATAGCTTTAATTTTGTCAGAACATTTTTGTAACCCATTACAACTTATAATGTAACCACAATATTGTATTGATTTTTGTAAAAATTGACATTTAGTAGTATTTACTCGGATGTTGTATTATTCGAATCTTTTAAAAACATTTTCTAATATTTCTAAATGTTCTTTTTCTGATTCGGAAGATATACAAATATCGTCAAAAAATACCTGCACTCCCTGGATACCCTGCAATATTTTTTCAATAGTCCGTTGCCAAATCGCAGGAGCAGAAGTAATACCAAATGGTAGTCGATTGTAATGATATAATCCTTTTATTGTATTAATTGTTAGAAAATGTCGATCACGTTCGTCAATTTCTATATGATTGTAAGCTTGTGAAATATCAATTTTTTGTATAAAATTTACTATTTCCAATATTAGCCAAAATTCTTTCAATGCTAGGAATTGGATATTCTTCAACTACGAGTTGGGAATTAATTGTTACCTTAAAATCTCCACAAAGACGTATAGTTCCATCTTTCTTAATAACTGGAACTACTGGTGTGGCATATTCTGAATGATGTACTGCACTTATAATTCCTTCGCGCTCTAAACGTTCAATTTCTGCTTTCATTTTTGGTACTAAAGAAAAAGCTACATTCCTTGTTTTTCTGAAAACTGGAACTGATCCTTGCTTAAGAAAAATTCTTGCTTTTAAATCTTTCACTTTCCCAATGTCAGATCTAAAAATGGTTGAATATTTCTCTTTTAATTTGTCTAATTTAGACTTAATATTTATTGTTGAATTAAATACATTTAAATTATTATTTATATTATAAGTTTTAGATAAAATTGTAATCCAATCTAATTGAATTGATCGTAACCATTCTAAGCCAAGAATATTTGCATACGAACCATTTACCACGTATAATACTAATTTAGTAGTTCCGAGATCTTCAGCTTTGATTTTAACATTAACTTCGCATTTACCAGCCAATGTAACATGCTCACCAGTATATGTATTTAATTGTAATGAAGTAGGAAACAATTTTTTATTAATAAAAAATTTCTTGAAAGTTGATAAACTAATTAATGACACTGACGCACCGGTGTCTACCTGAAAATCAATAAGGAAATCATCTAAATACAAATTTACAATAATTTTCCTTCGTAGATCATTTGTTTCAACTAACTGCCAGGCTGTATATAAGTCGAGAGTTGGTTCTTCATCCTCCCTTTCAGAAATAGTCAACATTTCTTGATTCAAACTATTGCAGTTACCTTTTGTTTTCATTTTCTCTTCTTGTTTCTTAAATTTACCATTATCTTTGCAAACAGGTGCGATATGACCCTTAAAGTTACATTTATAACAAGTTGCAAATCTATATCGGCAATCTTTATCTTCGTGATTTGTAAATCCACAATGCTTACATTTTGTTTTTTTATTTATTGTTTTAATTTGAGACAATTTATTTACATTAATTCCTATATTAGTCGCACGGCCTATATTTTTAACAGCAGTTTGATTAATTTCATATGAACAAGCATATTCAACTGCTTTTTCGAATGTAATATTACCCTGCTCCAAAAGTTTAAACCTTAAATCAGTATCCCTAATACCGTTAACAAATTGAGTGCAAAGGGCATCTGAAAACCAATTTTTTGGGAATTTACAAAAACGAGTTATTTTTTTCAATTCAGCTGCGAATTTTCTAGCTGATTCCTCTTCCATCTGAAATCTGTTCTGAAAACGAACTCGTTCAACTAAAACATTTGGTTCAGGGTCGAAAAAATCAGTTAATAAATTTTCAAGTTCAGAAAAAGATTTTTTTTCAGGTTCATCTGGTTCACAAAGATCACATAATCTTTCGAATACTTGCTCACCAATAACATCTAGTAATATTATTACCTTTTTATCCTCCGGTACATTGTATAAAGATAATTTATTTTTTAAACGCCTTAAATAGGTTTTCCAATTTGATTTTATTGAGTTATATGGCTCGATTGATAATTTTGACGTCTGATCCATAATTAATGAGGTTTCTGATGATTGAAACATTGTAGTTTATCCTCGTCGCCACTTTATTATATATATAATCAGTTAAAGATCAATAATTAACCGTTTATTCCATTTAAATATATTTCTCATATGACATTTTAATATATACAAAATTATATGTTCTTTTATTTATGACTACTACCTTGATACTTAATAAACAAATACAAATACATAATAGTAACGATGTTTTAATTTTTCTGGAGCTAGTAACGAATATTTTTGATTTCTCGCTTAAATATAACGATATAATTAAATTGTAAGAATATCCCTGAGTAACTTTATTTGTGTATTAGATTTTTCTTAATAAGTTTGGTTCTAGCATTTTTTCCTGAGGAGTAACAATGTTATTATTTTTCAGGAGCTAGAAACGAAAATTTTAGTTTTATCGCTTAAATATAACTTTAAAATTGAATTGTAAGAATATCCCTGAGTAACTTAATTTGTATATTAGATTATTCTTAATAAGTTTGATTCTAGCATTTTTTACTGAGGAGTAACGATGTTTTAATTTTTATGGAACTAGAAAAGATTATTTTAGATTTCTCGCTTAAATATCACGATAAAATTAAATTGTAAGAATATCCCTGAGTAACTTTATTTGTATATTAGAGTTTTCTAAATAAGTTTGATCCTAACATTTTTTCCTGAGGAGTAACGAAGTTTTAATGTTTCTGTAACAAGAAACGAGTATTTTTGTTTTCTCGCTTAAATATCACGATAAAATTAAATTGTAAGAATATCCCTGAGTAACTTTATTTTTATAATAGATTTGTTTAATAAGTTTGATTCTAGCATTTTTTCCTGAGGAGTAACGATGTTTTAATTTTTCTGTAACAAGAAACGAGTATTTTAGTTTTCTGGCTTAAATATCACGATAAAATTAAATTGTAAGAATATCCCTGAGTAACTTTATTTGTATATTAGATTACTCTAAATAAGTTTGATTCTAGCATTTTTTCCTGAGGAGTAACGATGTTTTAATTTTTCTGGAACTAGAAAGGAATATTTTAGTTTTCTCGCTTAAATATAACGATAAAATTAAATTGTAAGAATATCCCTGAGTAACTTTATTTGTATATTAGATTATTCTAAATAAGTTTGTTCCTAACATTTTTTCCTGAGGAGTAACGATGTTTTAATTTTTCTGTATCAAGAAACGAGTATTTTTGTTGTCTCGCTTAAATATCACGATAAAATTAAATTGTAAGAATATCTCGGAGTAACTTTATTTGTGTATTAGATTATTCTTAATAAGTTTGATTCTAGCATGTTTTCCTGAGGAGTAACGATGTTTTAATTTTTCTGGAACTATAAACGAATATTTTAGATTTCTCGCTTAAATATCACGATAAAATTAAATTGTAAGAATAACCGTGAGTAACTTTATTTGTTTATTAGATTTTTTTTAATAAGTTTGATTCTAGCATTTTTTCCTGAGGAGTAACAATGTTATTATTTTTCAGGAGCTAGAAAAGAAAATTTTAGTTTTATCGCTTAAATATAACTTTAAAATTGAATTGTAAGAATATCCCTGAGTAACATTATTTGTATATTAGATTATTCTTAATAAGTTTGATTCTAGCATTTTTTACTGAGGAGTAACGATGTTTTAATTTTTATGGAACTAGAAAAGATTATTTTAGATTTCTCGCTTAAATATCACGATAAAATTAAATTGTAAGAATATCCCTGAGTAACTTTATTTGTATATTAGAGTTTTCTAAATAAGTTTGATCCTAACATTTTTTCCTGAGGAGTAACAATATTTTTATTTTTCTGGAACTATAAACGAATATTTTAGTTTTCTCGCTTAAATATCACGATAAAATTAAATTGTAAGATTATCCCTGAGTAACTTTATTTTTATAATAGATTTGTTTAATAAGTTTGATTCTAGCATTTTTTCCTGAGGAGTAACGATGTTTTAATTTTTCTGTAACAAGAAACGAGTATTTTAGTTTTCTGGCTTAAATATCACGATAAAATTAAATTGTAAGAGTATCCCTGAGTAACCTTATTTGTATATTAGATTACTCTAAATAAGTTTTATTCTAGCATTTTTTCCTAAGGAGTAACGATGTTTTAATTTTTCTGGAACTAGAAACGAATATTTTAGATTTCTCGCTTAAATATCACGATAAAATTAAATTGTAAGAATATCCCTGAGTAACTTTATTTGTATATTAGATTTTTCTTAATAAGTTTGATTCTAGCATTTTTTTCCTGAGGAGTAACGATGTTTTAATTTTTCTAGAACTAGAAACGAGTATTTTAGTTTTCTGGCTTA
This sequence comes from Pterostichus madidus, assembly GCA_911728475.2. Taxonomy (NCBI): domain Eukaryota; kingdom Metazoa; phylum Arthropoda; class Insecta; order Coleoptera; family Carabidae; genus Pterostichus; species Pterostichus madidus. The sequence goes on along the minus strand of OU452311.1, from coordinate 18,279,698 downwards.
AATATCACGATAAAATTAAATTGTAAGAATATCCCTGAGTAACTTTATTTGTGTATTAGATTATTCTAAATAAGTTTGATTCTAGCATTTTTTCCTGTGGAGTAACGATGTTTTAATTTTTCTGGAACTAGAAAAGATTATTTTAGATATCTCACTTAAATTTCCCGTTAAAATTAAATTGTAAGAATATCCCTGAGTAACATTATTTGTATATTAGATTATTCTAAATAAGTTTGGTCCTAACATTTTTTCCTGAGGAGTAACGATGTTTTAATTTTTCTGTAACAAGAAACGAGTATTTTAGTTTTCTCGCTTAAATATCACGATAAAATTAAATTGTAAGAATATCCCTGAGTAACTTTATTTGTTTATTAGATTTTTTTTAATAAGTTTGATTCTAGAATTTTTTCCTGAGGAGTAACGATGTTTTAATTTTTCTGTAACAAGAATCGAATATATTAGTTTTCTGGCTTAAATATAACGATAAAATTAAATTGTAAGAATATCCCGGAGTAACTTTATTTGTATATTAGATTATTCTAAATAAGTTTGATTCCAGCATTTTTTCCTGAGGAGTAACGATGTTTTAATTTTTCTGGAACTGGCAACGAATATTTTAGATTTCTCGCTTAAATATAACGATAAAATTAAATTGTAAGAATATCCCAGAGTAACTTTATTTGTACATTAGATTTTTTTTTAAGTTTGATTCTAGCATTTTTTCCTGAGGAGTAACGATGTTTTAATTTTTCTGGAACTAGAAAAGATTATTTTAGATATCTCACTTAAATTTCACGTTAAAATTAAATTGTAAGAATATCCCTGAGTATCTTTATTTTTATATTAGATTATTCTAAATAAGTTTGTTCCTAACATTTTTTCCTGAGATATAAAGATGTTTTAATTTTTCTGTAACAAAAAACGAGTATTTTAGTTGTCTCGCTTAAATATCACGATAAAATTAAATTGTAAGAATATCCCGGAGTAACTTTATTTGTATATTAGATTATTCTTAATAAGTTTGATTCTAGCATTTTTTCCTGAGGAGTAACAATGTTTTAATTTTTCTGGAGCTAGTAACGAATATTTTTGATTTCTCCCTTAAATATCACGATAAAATTAAATTGTAAGAATATCCCTGAGTAACTTTATTTGTTTATTAGATTTTTTTTAATAAGTTTGATTCTAGCATTTTTTTCTGAGGAGTAACAATATTTTTATTTTTCTGGATCTATTAACGAATATTTTAGTTTTCTCGCTTAAATATCACGATAAAATTAAATTGTAAGATTATCCCTGAGTAACTTTATTTTTATAATAGATTTGTTTAATAAGTTTGATTCTAGCATTTTTTCCTGAGGAGTAACGATGTTTTAATTTTTCTGTAACAAGAAACGAGTATTTTAGTTTTCTGGCTAAATATCACGATAAAATTAAATTGTAAGAATATCCCTGAGTAACTTTATTTATATATTAGATTATTATAAATAAGTTTGATTCTAGCATTTTTTCCTGAGGAGTAACGATGTGTTTATTTTTCTGGAACTAGAAACGAATATTTTAGTTTTCTCGCTTAAATATAACGATAAAATTAAATTGTAAGAATTTCCCTGAGTAACTTTATTTGTATATTAAATTTTTTTAATAAGTTTGATTCTAGCATGTTTTCCAGAGGAGTAACGATGTTTTAATTTACTGGAACTAGAAACGAATATTTTAGTTTTCTCACATAAATATCACGGTAAAATTAAATTGTAAGAATATCCCTGAGTAACTTTATTTGTATATTAGATTATTCTAAATAAGTTTGATTCTAGCATTTTTTCCTGAGGAGTAACGATGTTTTAATTTTTCTGGAGCTAGTAACGAATATTTTAGATTTCTCGCTTAAATATCACGATAAAATTAAATTGTAAGAATATCCCTGAGTAACTTTATTTGTTTATTAAATTTTTTTTAATAAGTTTGATTCTAGAATTTTTTCCTGAGGAGTAACGATTTTTAATTTTTCTAGAACTAGAAAAGATTATTTTAGATTTCTCGCTTAAATATCACGATAAAATTAAATTGTAAGAATATCCCTGAGTAACTTTATTTGTATATTAGAGTTTTCTAAATAGGTTTGATTCTAGCATTTTTTCCTGAGGAGTAACGATGTTTGAATTTTTCTGGAACTAGAAAAGATTATTTTAGATTTCTCGCTTAAATATCACGTTAAAATTAAATTGTAAGAATATCCCTGAGTAACTTTATTTGTATATTAGATTATTCTAAATAAGTTTGATTCTAGCATTTTTTCCTGAGGAGTAACGATGTTTTAATTTTTCTGGAACTAGAAACGAATATTTTAGATTTCTCGTTTAAATATCACGATAAAATTAAATTGTAAAAATATTCCTGAGTAACTTTATTTGTATATTAGAGTTTTCTAAATAAGTTTGATGCTAACATTTTTTCCTGAGGAGTAACGATGTTTTAATTTTTCTGTAACAAGAAACGAGTATTTTAGTTTTCTGGCTTAAATATCACGATAAAATTAAATTGTAAGAATATCCCTGAGTAACTTTATTTGTATATTAGATTATTCTAAATAAGTTTGATTCTAGCTTTTTTTCTTGAGGAGTAACGATGTTTTAATTTTTCTGGAACTAGAAAAGAATATTTTAGTTTTCTCGCTTAACTATAACGATAAAATTAAATTGTAAGAATATCCCAGAGTAACTTTATTTGTATATTAATTTTTTTTTAATAAGTTTGATTCTAGCATTTTTTCCTGAGGAGTAACGATGTTTTAATTTTTCTGGAACTAGAAAAGATTATTTTAGATTTCTCGCTTAAATATCACGTTAAAATTAAATTGTAAGAATATCCCTGAGTAACTTTATTTGTATATTAGATTATTCTAAATAAGTATGATCCTAACATTTTTTCCTGAGGAGTAACGATGTTTTAATTTTTCTGTAACAAGAAATGAGTATTTTAGTTTTCTGGCTTAAATATCACGATAAAATTAAATTGTAAGAATATACCTGAGTAACTTTATTTGTATATTAGTTTATTCTAAATAAGTTTGATTCTAGCATTTTTTCCTGAGGAGTAACGAGGTTTTTATTATTCTGTAATTAGAAACGAATATTTTAGTTTTCTCGCTTAAATATCACGATAAAAATAAATTGTAAGAATATCGAAAAGTAACTTTATTTGTATATTAGATTATTCTAAATAAGTTTGATTCTAGCATTTTTTCCTGAGGAGTAACGATGTTTTAATTTTTCTGGAGCTAGTAACGAATATTTTAGATTTCTCGCTTAAATATTACGATAAAATTAAATTGTAAGAATATCCGAGTAACTTTATTTGTTTATTAAATTTTTTTTAATAAGTTTGATTCTAGAATTTTTTCCTGAGGAGTAACGATGTTTTAATTTTTCTAGAACTAGAAAAGATTATTTTAGATTTCTCGCTTAAATATCACGATAAAATTAAATTGTAAGAATATCCCTGAGTAACTTTATTTGTATATTAGAGTTTTCTAAATAAGTTTGATTCTAGCATTTTTTCCTGAGGAGTAACGATGTTTTAATTTTTCTGGAACTAGAAAAGATTATTTTAGATTTCTCGCTTAAATATCACGTTAAAATTAAATTGTAAGAATATCCCTGAGTAACTTTATTTGTATATTAGATTATTCTAAATAAGTTTGATTCTAGCATTTTTTCCTGAGGAGTAACGATGTTTTAATTTTTCTGGAATTAGAAACGAATATTTTAGATTTCTCGTTTAAATATCACGATAAAATTAAATTGTAAGAATATTCCTGAGTAACTTTATTTGTATATTAGAGTTTTCTAAATAAGTTTGATCCTAACATTTTTTCCTGAGGAGTAACGATGTTTTAATTTTTCTGTAACAAGAAACGAGTATTTTAGTTTTCTGGCTTAAATATCACGATAAAATTAAATTGTAAGAATATCCCTGAGTAACTTTATTTGTATATTAGATTATTCTAAATAAGTTTGATTCTAGCTTTTTTTCTTGAGGAGTAACGATGTTTTAATTTTTCTGGAACTAGAAAAGAATATTTTAGTTTTCTCGCTTAACTATAACGATAAAATTAAATTGTAAGAATATCCCAGAGTAACTTTATTTGTATATTAAATTTTTTTTAATAAGTTTGATTCTAGCATTTTTTCCTGAGGAGTAACGATGTTTTAATTTTTCTGGAACTAGAGAAGATTATTTTAGATTTCTCGCTTAAATATCACGTTAAAATTAAATTGTAAGAATATCCCTGAGTAACTTTATTTGTATATTAGATTATTCTAAATAAGTATGATCCTAACATTTTTTCCTGAGGAGTAACGATGTTTTAATTTTTCTGTAACAAGAAATGAGTATTTTAGTTTTCTGGCTTAAATATCACGATAAAATTAAATTGTAAGAATATACCTGAGTAACTTTATTTGTATATTAGTTTATTCTAAATAAGTTTGATTCTAGCATTTTTTGCTGAGGAGTAACGAGGTTTTTATTATTCTGTAATTAGAAACGAATATTTTAGTTTTCTCGCTTAAATATCACGATAAAAATAAATTGTAAGAATATCGAAGAGTAACTTTATTTGTATATTAGATTTTTTTTAATAAGTTTGATTCTAGCATTTTTTCCTGAGGAGTAACGATGTTTTAATTTTTCTGGAACTAGAAAAGATTATTTTAGATTTCTCGCTTAAATATCACGATAAAATTAAATTGTAAGAATATCCCTGAGTAACTTTATTTGTATATTAGTTTATTCTAAATAAGTTTGATTCTAGCATTTTTTCCTAAAGAGTAGCGAGGTTTTTAATATTCTGTAATTAGAAACGAATATTTTAGTTTTCTCGCTTAAATATCACGATAAAATTAAATTGTAAGAATATCCCTGAGTTACTTTATTTGTATATTAAATTTTTTTAATAAGTTTGATTCTAGCATGTTTTCCTGAGGAGTAACGATGTTTTAATTTACTGGAACTAGAAACGAATATTTTAGTTTTCTCACATAAATGTCACGATAAAATTAAATTGTAAGACTAGCCCTGAGTAACTTTATTTGTATATTAGATTATTCTTAATAAGTTTGATTCTAGCATTTTTTCCTGAAGAGTAACGATGTTTTAATTTTTCTGGAGCTAGTAACGAATATTTTAGATTTCTCGCTTAAATATCACGATAAAATTAAATTGTAAGAATATCCCTGAGTAACTTTATTTGTATATTAGATTATTCTAAATAAGTTTGATTATAGCATTTTTTCCTGAGGAGTAACGATGTTTTAATTTTTCTGGAGCTAGTAACGAATATTTTAGATTTCTCGCTTAAATATCACGATAAAATTAAATTGTAAGAATATCCCTGAGTAACTTTATTTGTTTATTAGATTTTTTTTAATAAGTTTGATTCTAGAATTTTTTCCTGAGGAGTAACGATGTTTTAATTTTTCTAGAACTAGAAAAGATTATTTTAGATTTCTCGCTTAAATATCACGATAAAATTAAATTGTAAGAATATCCCTGAGTAACTTTATTTGTATATTAGAGTGTTCTAAATAAGTTTGATCCTAACATTTTTTCTTGAGGAGTAACGATGTTTTAATTTTTCTGTAACAAGAAACGAGTATTTTAGTTTTCTGGCTTAAATATCACGATAAAATTAAATTGTAAGAATATCCCTGAGTAACTTTATTTGTATATTAGTTTATTCTAAATAAGTTTGATTCTAGCATTTTTTCCTGAGGAGTAACGAGGTTTTTATTATTCTGTAATTAGAAACGAATATTTTAGTTTTCTCGCTTAAATATCACGATAAAAATAAATTGTAAGAATATCCCAGAGTAACTTTATTTGTATATTAGATTTTTTTGAATAAGTTTGGTTCTAGCATTTTTTCCTGAGGAGTAACGATGTTTTAATTTTTCTGGAACTAGAAAAGATTATTTTAGATTTCTCGCTTAAATATCACGATAAAATTAAATTGTAAGAATATCCCTGAGTAACTTTATTTGTATATTAGTTTATTCTACATAAGTTTGATTCTAGCATTTTTACCTAAAGAGTAACGAGGTTTTTAATATTCTGTAATTAGAAACGAATATTTTAGTTTTCTCGCTTAAATATCACGATAAAATTAAATTGTAAGAATATCCCTGAGTAACTTTATTTGTATATTAGATTTTTTTAATAAGTTTGATTCTAGCATGTTTTCCTGAGGAGTAACGATGTTTTAATTTACTGGAACTAGAAACGAATATTTTAGTTTTCTCACATAAATATCACGATAAAATTAAATTGTTAGACTAGCCCTGAGTAACTTTATTTGTATATTAGATTATTCTTAATAAGTTTGATTCTAGCATTTTTTCCTGAAGAGTAACGATATTTTAATTTTTCTGGAGCTAGTAACGAATATTTTACATTTCTCGGTAAAATATCACGATAAAATTAAATTGTAAGAATATCCCTGAGTAACTTTATTTGTATATTAGATTATTCTAAATAAGTTTGATTCTAGCATTTTTTCCTGAGGAGTAACGATGTTTTAATTTTTCTGGAGCTAGTAACGAATATTTTAGATTTCTCGCTTAAATATCACGATAAAATTAAATTGTAAGAATATCCCTGAGTAACTTTATTTGTTTATTAGATTTTTTTTAATAAGTTTGATTCTAGAATTTTTTCCTGAGGAGTAACGATGTTTTAATTTTTCTAGAACTAGAAAAGATTATTTTAGATTTCTCGCTTAAGTATCACGATAAAATTAAATTGTAAGATTATCCCTGAGTAACTTTATTTGTATATTAGAGTTTTCTAAATAAGTTTGATCCTAACATTTTTTCTTTAGGAGTAACGATGTTTGAATTTTTCTGTAACAAGAAACGAATATTTTAGATTTCTCGCTTAAATATCACGACAAAATTAAATTGTAAGAATATCCCTGAGTAACTTTATTTGTATATTAGATTTTTCTAAATAAGTTTGACCCTAACATTTTTTCCTGAGGAGTAACGATGTTTTAATTTTTCTGTAACAAGAAACGAGTATTTTAGTTTTCTGGCTTAAATATCACAATAAAATTAAATTGTAAGAATATCCCTCTGTAACTTTATTTGTATATTAGATTATTCTAAATAAGTTTGATTCTAGCTTTTTTTCTTGAGGAGTAACGATGTTTTAATTTTTCTGGAACTAGAAAAGAATATTTTAGTTTTCTCGCTTAACTATAACGATACAATTAAATTGTAAGAATATCCCAGTGTAACTTTATTTGTATATTAGATTTTTTTTAATAAGTTTGATTCTAACATTTTTTCCTGAGGTGTAACGATGTTTTAATTTTTCTGGAACTAGAAAAGATTATTTTAGATTTCTCGCTTAAATTTCACGTTCAAATTAAATTGTAAGAATATCCCTGAGTAACTTTATTTGTATATTAGATTTTTCTAAATAAGTTTGATCCTAACATTTTTTCCTGAGGAGTAACGATGTTTTAATTTTTCTGTTACAAGAAACGAATATTTTAGATTTCTCGCTTAAATATCACGACAAAATTAAATTGTAAGAATATCCCTGAGTAACTTTATTTGTATATTAGATTTTTCTAAATAAGTTTGATCCTAACATTTTTTCCTGAAGAGTAACGATGTTTTAATTTTTCTGTAACAAGAAACGAGTATTTTAGTTTTCTGGCTTAAATATCACGATAACATTAAATTGTAAGAATATCCCTGAGTAACTTTATTTGTATATTAGTTTATTCTAAATAAGTTTGATTCTAGCATTTTTTCCTGAGGAGAACGAGGTTTTTATTATTCTGTAATTAGAAACGAATATTTTAGTTTTCTCGCTTAGATATCACGATAAATTAAATTGTAAGAATATCCCAGAGTAACTTTATTTGTATATTAGATTATTCTAAATAAGTTTGATTCTAGCATTTTTTCCTGAGGAGTAACGATGTGTTAATTTTTCTGGAACTAGAAAGGAATGTTTTAGTTTTCTCGTTTAAATATAACGATAAAATTAAATTGTAAGAATATCCCTGAGTAACTTTATTTGTGTATTAGATTTTTCTTAATAAGTTTGATTCTAGCATTTTTTCCTGAGGAGTAACAATGTTTTTATTTTTCAGGAGCTAGAAACGAATATTTTTTTTTGTCACATAATTATCACGATAAAATTAATTTGTAAGAATAGTTTTTTCTTAATAAGTTTGATTCTAGCATTTTTTCCTGAGGAGTAACGATGTGTTAATTTTTCTGGAACTATAAACGAATATTTTAGATTTCTCGCTTAAATATCACGATAAAATTAAATTGTAAGAATAACCCTGAGTAACTTTATTTGTTTATTAGATTTTTTTTAATAAGTTTGATTCTAGCATTTTTTTCTGAGGAGTAGTTAGTTAGTTAGTAATCTGTGGGATCGGTTCACGACCCGATACACCGCGGCCTCTCGGACCTATTGTGCTTTCCCATGGTCTCTTACAATGTAGGAGTTACGCTGTACCCTATGAGGTCCAAGCAGTTGCTCCATGCCATTGTGTGTATTTCATCCTGTTCTAGTTCCGGAGTCCCAAATTTTTGGTATCTCTTTATTGCTAGAGCCTGACATTCACAAAGGAGATGTAGCGGAGTTTCCTCTCCTTCTCCACATTTACTGCATAGCGGGCTTTGAGCTACTCCCAATGTATGCATATGCTTGTTCAGGCTACAGTGACCAGTAATGACCTCTGTGGTTGCCTTTATTCTGTCTCTGCTCATTTTGATCAGAGATGAGCTTACATTTTCTCTTGGTTTCGTTATGAAAGTCCTGGCATGTCTCATTCCAGTGCTGTCCATCCAGTATCTTTCATGTTCCTTCGTTATCCATCTTTTAATGTGCCCTTTAACTGTCTCATATGCAATGTGACAGAAGGGTTCTGGTCCAATAGGTTTCCTTTTTGCTCCCTGCTTGGCTAGTACGTCCGCCTGTTCGTTGCCCTCTACATTCGAGTGCCCTGGGACCCACAACAGAGTTACTTTGTTGTGTTCAGCCAGTACCTCAAGATTGTGAGTGCATTCTAGAACAAATTTGGATTTTATGATGTTTGAGCTTAAAGCCTTAAGTGCTGCTTGGCTGTCTGTGAGAATGTAGATTTGCTTGTTTTTATAAGCTCTCTGCATTATCTCTTGACAACTTGTTAGCACAGCTAGTAGTTCTGCTTGGAATACTGTGGCATAACGGCCCAGAGATAAGCTAATGCTAGTCCCTGTTCCTTTATTGAGTATTCCCGCTCCACTTCCTGTTTCAGTCTTTGAGCCATCTGTGTACCATACGAGTCCATTCAGATGTATGTTTTTAGTGTCCCAGTCACTCTTGTCTGGTATTAAGACCTCGTACTTCTTGTTGAAGTGGTACGTCGGTTTCCGTCTATCTGACTCCATGTCAAGGATGTCATTTGCGGTCCCTTTTTTTTCATTGAACCATACTTCTTCCCCTTTTAGTTCTGAGAACCTATAGAGGGACATTTTAGCCTCAGCTTTAACCACTATGTGGAGTGGTGGTAGGCTGAGAATTGCTTCCATGGCCGCAGTAGGTGTGGTTCTCATTGCCCCAGTTATACCTATGCATGCCATGCGTTGAATTTTATTTAATTTCTGCCTACAGATCTCTACGTTGGTTCTTTCGCCCCAAACTATAGATCCGTATTTAATGATGGGTATTATTGCCGATGTGTATAACCAATGCAACATCTTTGGCTTCAATCCCCATTTTTGTCCGAACATTCTCCTGCAGGCCCAGAAGAGCCTGTGAGTTTTGCCCGTAATTTTTTCCACATGTTCTTTGTAGTTTAGTTTCTGGTCTAAGATGAGTCCCAGATACTTAACCTGAGTTGACATTTTTATTTCTTTCTGAAAAAGGATGGGTATTTTCAGGCCATCTAGATTCCTTTTCCTGGTGAATAGTACTAGGTTTGTTTTTTCTGGATTAGCAGAAAGACCCTCCCTTGTACACCATTTCCCTACGATGTGCAGTGCCCTCTGCATGAGTTCGCTGGTGGTCGTAAGAAATTTCCCATTGATTACTATTACAAGATCGTCTGCATAACCTTGTACATAGTATCCTTCCCTGGTAAGTTCACAAAGAAGTCCGTTCACAACTAGACACCACAGTAGTGGCGAGAGTACACCACCTTGTGGACATCCTTTAATTACTTGGGCCTTCAGTGTGGTTTCGTTCAGGTTGCCCTCTACTTTCCTGCTTCCAAGCATGTTCCTAGTCCATTTACAAATAGTCTGTTCTATACCATGCTTTCCTGCAGCCATAATGATTGAGTTAATAGAGGTATTGTCAAAAGCTCCCTCAATGTCCAGAAAGGTGGCCATGGCATATTCTTTGCCCTTGATTGCTTTCTTTAGTTTTTGGTTTAGCTGGTGCAGAGCTAGTTCACAAGATTTTCCTGCTTGATAGGCATACTGGTTCTTATGCAGAGGTGTGTGAGCCAGTGCTGTATCCCTTATGTGCCTGTCTAGCAGTTTTTCTAGTGTTTTTAACACGAAGGAGGATAGACTGATTGGCCTGTACGATTTCGCCGCGGCGTATGTTTCTCGTCCCGGCTTAGGTATAAATACCACTCTCGTCAGTCTCCAGTCTTCCGGTGTGTATCCCATGGCCAGACTGGCTCGTAGTATTTTAATCAGGGTGCCAGATAATATGTCCAGTCCCTTTTGTAGGAGTACTGGAAATATACCGTCTCCCCCTGGTGATTTATATGGCTTGAAAGCGTTTACCGCCCAAGCCAGCTTATTTTTGTCTACCACTTGCTTGGCCAAAATACAGTCTGCCCTGCTAGCCCTATTGTTTGATAGTTCTCTTTCAGGCTCCTGGTTTTGCCCTGTCGTAATGGTAGAGACCGGAAAGTGGGTTTGGAGCAAGAGTTCCAATGTTTCCTTTTCCGTTTTGTTGAAGTTCCATCCGGTTTCTTAAGCGATCCCAGTTTTTGCACTGGTTCTCTGCTTAATATTTTTTTGACTTTGGCACAGTCCGATACACTGTCTATCTCTTGACAGAAGTTTTTCCACTTATCGCGTTTAGCTTTCCTAATTTCGTTGTTGTACCGAGTTAGGTTTTCCTTGTATTCAGTCCACAAGCCCGTCCTTTTGGCAGTATTGAAAAGTCTCCTGACTTCCGCCCTTAGTTCAGAAAGCTTGCTGTTCCACCATACGGTGTTTGACGTATCCTTCTGGATAGTTATTTTACAGCTGCTTTCATAGGCCATCTTTATGGCCTGCGTTAAGCAGCTGGCTGTAATTTCCAAATCCACGACGGTGTTAGTTGTCGATGGACAGTCCCCTAGGTTTTTCCCAAGCTGTTCTCTGTATAGATTCCAGTCGGTGTTTCTTGGGTTTCTGTTCATTTTTACCTTGCTTTTCGAGTTTATTTCGAATCTGATGTACCTGTGATCTGATATGCTCGGCTCACATGATACATGCCAATTTTTAATTTTATCCGCGAGACTCATAGTGGTGAGTGTTACGTCCAAGACCTCCATTCTATTGCTCGTAACGAATGTTGGTTCATTTCCTATGTTTGCTACATGTAATTGCTCAGCCAAAATGAAATCAAGAAGTCCCTCTCCTCTCGGATTGACATCCGTGCTCCCCCACACAGTGTGGTGAGCGTTGGCGTCAGCCCCGAGTATGAGGTTCATCTTGAATTTTTTGCTGTACTTCGTGATCTCTATTACTTCCAGTGTGGGAGGTAAGCCTTCCTGATCGTGGGGTAGATAGACAGACCCTACTATCATTTCTGTTTTTCCCGCCTCTTGTTCAGTGGTTATTTTGACTGCTGTAAGATCTCTAGAACAAAAATCCCATAGTGTTAAAAATTTCACCTTCTTGCTAATTAGAAGACATGTACGAGGGTTTGCTTCGCCCATGTTATAGATAACGTGAGCTTTAGCATCCCCTAGACCTTTAATCTGCCCTTTGTGTATCCAGGGCTCTTGGATTAGGACTACATCAATATTTTTTAGTAAAAAGTACCTACCCAGGGCAGCCGAGGCTGCCCTGCAATGATGCAGATTAACCTGGAGAACCTTGAAGATGGTATCAGTTCTCTGCTTCTTCTGTCGGTTGAGGTTTCTCTAGTCCCTCCACCTCCATAGACTCGGCTGTTCCCTCCGGTTTCCCTTCCTTCTTGCCAAGTACCTTAAAGGTAACCCTGGAGATGTTTAGGTGTGGCCGGTGGTCTACACGTCCGAGGGACTCCCACGATTTCTCGTCCATAATGATGACAAGTTGCTGGCCCTTATCCTCACTCTTCCTACCTACAACCTTCCAGTGCTTCGTTTGGAGCCCTGTGTTCTGCACGGCGAGCCTGTGTAGGATCTTTTCCGGTTCCATTATTGGCCCCGGGATCCAAGTCACCGTCCTCACCGGTTTAGGTAGTTCTTTAGCCACCACCGTCATGAGCTTGGGTCCATCCCACGTTAAGTTCTTCACCACACTGGTTAGCCACTTCTGGGTTTGTTCATCGGCACACGTGATGCCAAGAACTCCCCCTTGGTAGCTGCTGCCCAGGAATCTGGGTGAAGTCTCTCCTGCTTCCATTTGATCTATAAGGTTCAAGATGCTTCCCCTTATTTGATCAGCTTGCTCACTAGTAAGCATATTCTCCGGGTAGTCAGAGGATACTACAGCCATCCTTGTCCCCGTCAATGCCTCCTTGAACGAAGCAGGGTTTCCAACCGGCCTGCTCTTCTTCTTCGGCGGCTGTCTCGTTGGCGTACTGCCGTCCGATAGGTTTCGCTTCTGCGGCCCTGTCGTATCGGCAGTACTTACTGGCTTACAGACTGGTGTCTTAGAAGTCCCAGCTTGTTCCGCCTGTCTCTCTCTCTTAAGCCTCCTTCTGGCTGCTCCAGAGAGTTTCTTGCCTTCAGTGAGTTCCCTCTGGCCCTCCACTGAAGATAGTGTCGGATTTCTCACGGTTGAGTCTCCGCTGGTGGTTTGTGGTTTTATGTTTTTATCCATATTGGTCCCACGAGTAGCTAGGGAAGAAATGGTCCGCCTCGACAGAGCCCCGCATGCCAAGGTAAGGCCTCGCCCGAGGACTATACAACCGAGTGCGGCCCGGTGCTCGGAGGTGTAGCCAGTAGTAACTGCTCCTCTATACAGCCATGCACCCTTCGGCCTGGTCTACCCACCTTGAGTTTAGGATTTTTATTGAGGTTTACTCCTCTCGGACCAGGCGGTGAAGCCAAGTCCCCCCGCACCTTTCCTACCCCGTGAGACGTGACCACAGTCAGTAGGGAGGTGCATGGTTTCACGGATGGTTGTACCTTAACGGTAGTCCCCATCCGGCGCCGTTACCCTGGTGCAAACCCTTAGTCACGACACGACAACCGGATCAGGAGGTTGGTCCGCGGGGTGGCTTTCCCAAAGTTATGTTGCGGATTTTATGCCGCTCAAACATTGCACATACTCACCAGCCATGTTGCGGTTTTTACGTCGCTCAGGCATTTGGCTCCTCGTATATGTGGTTATGACCACCCTTCCCATTATTGGGATTTCTCCTATCCGCCACCTGGAGACGCGCCCGATGGGTAACCAACCACACGGGTTCTGAGGAGAAACAATATTTTTATTTTTCTGGAACTATAAACGAATATTTTAGTTTTCTCGCTTAAATATCACGATAAAATTAAATTGTAAGATTATCCTGGAGTAACTTTATTTTTATAATAGATTTGTTTAATAAGTTTGATTCTAGCATTTTTTCCTGAGGAGTAACGATGTTTTAATTTTTCTGTAACAAGAAACGAGTATTTTAGTTTTCTGGCTTAAATATCACGATAAAATTAAATTGTAAGAGTATCCCTGAGTAACTTTATTTGTATATTAGATTATTCTAAATAAGTTTGATTCTAGCATTTTTTCCTAAGGAGTAACGATGTTTTAATTTTTCTGGACCTAGAAACGAATATTTTAGATTTCTCGCTTAAATATCACGATAAAATTAAATTGTAAGAATGTCCCTGAGTAACTTTATTTGTATATTAGATTACTCTTAATAAGTTTGATTCTAGCATTTTTTCCTGAGGAGTAACGATGTTTTAATTTTTCTGGAGCTAGTAACGAATATTTTAGATTTCTCGTTTAAATATCACAATAAAATTAAATTGTAAGAATATCCCTGAGTAACTTTATTTGCTTATAAGATTTTTCTCAATAAGTTTGTTTCTAGAATTTTTTCCTGAGGAGTAACGATGTTTTAATTTTTCTAGAACTAGAAAAGATTATTTTAGATTTCTCGCTTAAATATCACGATAAAATGAAATTGTAAGAATATCCCTGAGTAACTTTATTTGTATATTAGAGTTTTCTAAATAAGTTTGATCCTAACATTTTTTCCTGAGGAGTAACGATGTTTTAATTTTTCTGTAACAAGAAACGAGTATATTAGTTTTCTGGCTTAAATATCACGATAAAATTAAATTGTAAGAATATCCCTGAGTAACTTTATTTGTATATTATATTATTCTAAATAAGTTTGATTCTAGCATTTTTTCCTAAGGAGTAACGATGTTTTAATTTTTCTGGAACTAGAAACCAATATTTTAGTTTTCTCGCTTAAATATAACGATAAAATTAAATTGTAAGAATATCCCAGAGTAACTTTATTTTTATAATAGATTTTTTTAATAAGTTTGATTCTAGCATTTTGTCCTGGGGAGTAACAATGTTATTATTTTTCTGGAGGTAGACACGAAAATTTTTGTTTTATCGCTTAAATATAACGTTAAAATTAAATTGTAAGAATATCCCTGAGTACCTTTATTTGTATATTAGATTATTCTTAATAAGTTTGATTTTAGCATTTTTTCCTGAGGAGTAACGATGTTTTAATTTTTCTGGAACTAGAAACGAATATTTTAGATTTCTCGCTTAAATATCACGATAAAATTAAATTGTAAGAATATCCCGGAGTAACTTTATTTGTATATTAGATTATTCTAAATAGGTTTGATTCTAGCATTTTTTCCTGAGGAGTAACGATGTTTTAATTTTTCTGGAACTAGAAAAGATTATTTTAGATTTCTCGCTTAAATATCACGTTAAAATTAAATTGTAAGAATATCCCTGAGTAACTTTATTTGTATATTAGATTATTCTAAATAAGTTTGATTCTAGCATTTTTTCCTGAGGAGTAACGATGTTTTAATTTTTCTGGAACTAGAAACGAATATTTTAGATTTCTCACTTAAATATCACGATAAAATTAAATTGTAAGAATATCCCTGAGTAACTTTATTTGTATATTATATTATTCTAAATAAGTTTGATTCTAGCATTTTTTCCTGAGGAGTAACGATGTTTTAATTTTACTGTAACTAGAAACGAATATTTTAGTTTTCTCACATAAATATCACGATAAAATTAAATTGTGAGAATATCCCTGAGTAACTTTATTTGTATATTAGATTATTCTTAATAAGTTTGATTCTAGCATTTTTTCCTGAAGAGTAACGATGTTTTAATTTTTCTGGAACTAGAAACGAATATTTTAGATTACTGGCTTAAATATCACGATAAAATTAAATTGTAAGAATATCCCTGAGTAACTTTATTTGTATATTAGATTATTCTAAATAAGTTTGATTCTAGCATTTTTTCCTGAGGAGTAACGATGTTTTAATTTTTCTGGAACTAGAAACGAATATTTTAGATTTCTCGCTTAAATATCACGATAAAATTAAATTCTTAGATTATCCCTGAGTAACTTTATTTGTATATTAGATTTTTCTTAATAAGTTTGATTCTAGCATATTTTCCTGAGGAGAAACGATGTTTTAATTTTTCTGGAACTAGAAACGAATATTTTAGATTTCTCGCTTAAATATCACGATAAAATTAAATTCTAAGAATATCCCTGAGTAACTTTATTTGTATATCATATTATTCTAAATAAGTTTGATTCTAGCATTTTTTCCTGAGGAGTAACGATGTTTTAATTTTACTGGAACTAGAAACGAATATTTTAGTTTTCTCACATAAATATCACGATAAAATTAAATTGTGAGAATATCCCTGAGTAACTTTACTTGCATATTAGATTATTCCTAATAAGTTTGATTCTAGCATTTTTTCATGAAGAGTAACGATGTTTTAATTTTTCTGGTGCTAGTAACGAATATTTTTGATTTCTCGCTTAAATATCACGATAAAATTAAATTGTAAGATTATCCATGAGTAACTTTATTTGTGTAATAGATTTCTCTTAATAAGTTTGATTCTAGCATTTTTTACTGAGGAGTAACGATGTTTTAATTTTTCTGGAACTAGAAACGAATATTTTAGTTTTCTCGCTTAAATATAACGATAAAATTAAATTGTAAGAATATCCCAGGGTAACTTTATTTTTATAATAGATTTTTTCAATAAGTTTGATTCTAGCATTTTTTTCCTGAGGAATAACAATGTTATTATTTTTCTGGAGCTAGAAACGAAAATTTTAGTTTTATCGCTTAAATATAACGTTAAAATTGAATTGTAAGAATATCCCTGAGTAACTTTATTTGTATATTAGATTATTCTTAATAAGTTTGATTCTAGCATTTTTTACTGAGGAGTTTTCTGGAACTAGAAAAGATTATTTTAGATTTCTCGCTTAAATATCACGATAAAATTAAATTGTAAGAATATCCCTGAGTAACTTTATTTGTATATTAGAGTTTTCTAAATAACATTGATCCTAACATTTTTTCCTGAGGAGTAACGATGTTTTAATTTTTCTGTAACAAGAAACGAGTATTTTTGTTTTCTCGCTTAAATATCACGATAAAATTAAATTGTAAGAATATCCCTGAGTAACTTTATTTTTATAATAGATTTGTTCAATAAGTTTGATTCTAGCATTTTTTCCTGAGGAGTAACGATGTTTTAATTTTTCTGGAGCTAGAAAAGAATATTTTAGATTTCTCGCTTAAATATCACGATAAAATTAAATTGTAAGAATATCCCTGAGTAACTTTATTTGTTTATTAGATTTTTTTTCATAAGTTTGATTCTAGCATATTTTCCTGAGGAGTAACTATTATATATATAATCAGTCAAAGATCAATAATTAACCGTTTATTCCATTTAAATATATTTCTCATATGATATTTTAATATATACAAAATTATATGTTCTTTTATTTATGACTACTACCTTGATACTTAATAAACAAATACAAATACATAATAACTCCTCCTCACTAAAGTAGGAACAATAATAAATAACACTAACAAATTATTACTAATTATGAATAATTTAATCTTGGCGGTCTTCTTAAATGCCGTCCAAATCTGGATTTTGGACTGGAAGTAACTTGTTGTGATGAGCGAGCATCAGTCTCAGTCTCAGGCTCAGGAATCTCAGGCACAATCGCAGAAATTTGTGTACTGGTTGCTAATGGTGTACTTGCAGCTATTGGAGTACTTATTTCAGGAATTAAAGGTTTTTCAGAAGATAAAAATGAAGGAAAAGTTTTAATTATGTTTTGCTGATTGCTACTCTCATTTTGTACCACAGAGTTACCAGTGTTACGTATTTGATCAACATGACGCCTATGAATTACTCCACCAATATTAATTAGATAATGTAGCTGTCCTTCCTTTGATTCAATGGTCCCAAATTTCCATTTTTCATTTGGATCATTGTAAACTCTGAACGCAACTGGATCACCTACATTAAAAATTCTTGAAATTTTAATCGGTTCAATATTTTTCTTCATTTGATCTAAAATTAGATTTGGTTTTAAAAGATCCAGTTTAGACCTTAATTCACGTCCTAAGAAAAGAGATGAAGGTGAACGTCCTGTAATTGAATGCGGTGTTTTTCTGTAAGTAACTAGAAATT
Source organism: Pterostichus madidus (assembly GCA_911728475.2). NCBI lineage: Eukaryota > Metazoa > Arthropoda > Insecta > Coleoptera > Carabidae > Pterostichus > Pterostichus madidus. The sequence goes on along the minus strand of OU452311.1, from coordinate 18,261,780 downwards.
TTTGTAATCCTTCCATTATATTATTGCCCTCATCTAAACATGCTTTTAAAGAATTTTTAAAAGTTTGTACATTTCTTTCCGCTAAACCATTTGTAGCTGGATGAAAAGGTGCTGAAAATCTCTGTATTATTCCCCTGCTATTACAGAATTTATTAAATTCTTCACTCTTAAATTGCGTTCCATTGTCAGAAACTAATACATACGGTAAACCAAAATTTGCAAAAAAAATTGATAAATGATGAATTGTAATGGAGGTTGTAATATTTTTTACCGGAATAACATCAACCCATTTACTAAAAGCATCAACAATAATTAAAAAATAGTATCCCTTAAATGGACCCGCATAATCAATATGTATTCGTTCCATAATAGCCCTTGGATACTCCCATTTATGTAATGAAGTTTTTGTTGGCATTTTCTTAAATTTTTGACAATTTATACAGTTAGATACCATAACCTCAATGTCTTCATCAATTCTAGGCCACCAAACATAACTTCTAGCTAAACTCTTCATTTTTACTATTCCTTGATGACCAGTATGTAATTCGTTTAAAACATATTTGCGATAAATATCTGGTATATATACACGATGTGCCAAAAATAGACATCCGTGAGCAATAGAAAAATTTTCTTGAGAATGTCCAAACGTATCAGCCCTTTTAATTGTCACACCATTTATAATTGCTTGATATAATTTATATATAATTTTATCATTTCTTGTTTCACGTTCAATATCTTTAGATGTTATTGGTAAAGTATTAATTTGTTGCATTGCAAAAATATCAGTTTCATCAAATTCATTTTTATTATCATTATTATTTTGCATTGGAAGTCTGGATAAAAAATCAGCATTACCGTGATCTTTTGTATTGCGATATTCGATATTGTAATTAAAAGTTTGAAGATAAATTGCATATCTTTGCATTCTAAGTGCTGATAAAGGTGGTAATTCTTTACTAGGGTTAAAAATTGACACTAGAGGTTTACTATCAGTAATTAAAATGAATTTATTGCCATATAAATATTGGAAAAAATTTTTAATTCCGAAAATTATAGCTAAAGCTTCTTTATCAATTGAACTGTAATTATATTCTGATTTACTGAGTGTTCTGCTGGCAAAAGCAATAGGTCTTTCAGATCCATCCTCAAATCTATGACTAAGTACTGCGCCTAATCCTACATTGCTGGCATCAGTAGACAAAACAAGTGTTTTCTTTGGATCAAAATGTACGAGAACACTATCAGATGCAATTGCACGTTTAATATTATTGAAAGCTATTCGGCATTTGTTATTAAAACAAAACGACGTATTCGCTCTTAAAAGAAAATTCAAAGGTTGAGCCATAGTACTTAAATTTTTAACAAATCTACCATAAAAATTTACCATTCCAAGAAATGATTTCACTTCAGTAACATTAGCTGGCTCTTTGGCATCTATTATAGCTTTAATTTTGTCAGAACATTTTTGTAACCCATTACAACTTATAATGTAACCACAATATTGTATTGATTTTTGTAAAAATTGACATTTAGTAGTATTTACTCGGATGTTGTAATATTCGAATCTTTTAAAAACATTTTCTAATATTTCTAAATGTTCTTTTTCTGATTCGGAAGATATACAAATATCGTCAAAAAATACCTGCACTCCCTGGATACCCTGCAATATTTTTTCAATAGTCCGTTGCCAAATCGCAGGAGCAGAAGTAATACCAAATGGTAGTCGATTGTAATGATATAATCCTTTTATTGTATTAATTGTTAGAAAATGTCGATCACGTTCGTCAATTTCTATATGATTGTAAGCTTGTGAAATATCAATTTTTTGTATAAAATTTACTATTTCCAATATTAGCCAAAATTCTTTCAATGCTAGGAATTGGATATTCTTCAACTACGAGTTGGGAATTAATTGTTACCTTAAAATCTCCACAAAGACGTATAGTTCCATCTTTCTTAATAACTGGAACTACTGGTGTGGCATATTCTGAATGATGTACTGCACTTATAATTCCTTCGCGCTCTAAACGTTCAATTTCTGCTTTCATTTTTGGTATTAAAGAAAAAGCTACATTCCTTGTTTTTCTGAAAACTGGAACTGATCCTTGCTTAAGAAAAATTCTTGCTTTTAAATCTTTCACTTTCCCAATGTCAGATCTAAAAATGGTTGAATATTTCTCTTTTAATTTGTCTAATTTAGACTTAATATTTATTGTTGAATTAAATACATTTAAATTATTATTTATATTATAAGTTTTAGATAAAATTGTAATCCAATCTAATTGAATTGATCGTAACCATTCTAAGCCAAGAATATTTGCATACGAACCATTTACCACGTATAATACTAATTTAGTAGTTCCGAGATCTTCAGCTTTGATTTTAACATTAACTTCGCATTTACCAGCCAATGTAACATGCTCACCAGTATATGTATTTAATTGTAATGAAGTAGGAAACAATTTTTTATTAATAAAAAATTTCTTGAAAGTTGATAAACTAATTAATGACACTGACGCACCGGTGTCTACCTGAAAATCAATAAGGAAATCATCTAAATACAAATTTACAATAATTTTCCTTCGTAGATCATTTGTTTCAACTAACTGCCAGGCTGTATATAAGTCGAGAGTTGGTTCTTCATCCTCCCTTTCAGAAATAGTCAACATTTCTTGATTCAAACTATTGCAGTTACCTTTTGTTTTCATTTTCTCTTCTTGTTTCTTAAATTTACCATTATCTTTGCAAACAGGTGCGATATGACCCTTAAAGTTACATTTATAACAAGTTGCAAATCTATATCGGCAATCTTTTTCTTCGTGATTTGTAATTCCACAATGCTTACATTTTGTTTTTTTATTTATTGTTTTAATTTGAGACAATTTATTTACATTAATTCCTATATTAGTCGCACGGCCTATATTTTTAACAGCAGTTTGATTAATTTCATATGAACAAGCATATTCAACTGCTTTTTCGAATGTAATATTACCCTGCTCCAAAAGTTTAAACCTTAAATCAGTATCCCTAATACCGTTAACAAATTGAGTGCAAAGGGCATCTGAAAACCAATTTTTTGGGAATTTACAAAAACGAGTTATTTTTTTCAATTCAGCTGCGAATTTTCTAGCTGATTCCTCTTCCATCTGAAATCTGTTCTGAAAACGAACTCGTTCAACTAAAACATTTGGTTCAGGGTCGAAAAAATCAGTTAATAAATTTTCAGGTTCAGAAAAAGATTTTTTTTCAGGTTCATCTGGTTCACAAAGATCACATAATCTTTCGAATACTTGCTCACCAATAACATCTAGTAATATTATTACCTTTTTATCCTCCGGTACATTGTATAAAGATAATTTATTTTTTAAACGCCTTAAATAGGTTTTCCAATTTGATTTTATTGAGTTATATGGCTCGATTGATAATTTTGACGTCTGATCCATAATTAATGAGGTTTCTGATGATTGAAACATTGTAGTTTATCCTCGTCGCCACTTTATTATATATATAATCAGTTAAAGATCAATAATTAACCGTTTATTCCATTTAAATATATTTCTCATATGACATTTTAATATATACAAAATTATATGTTCTTTTATTTATGACTACTACCTTGATACTTAATAAACAAATACAAATACATAATAGTAACGATGTTTTAATTTTTCTGGAGCTAGTAACGAATATTTTTGATTTCTCGCTTAAATATCACGATAAAATTAAATTGTAAGAATATCCATGAGTAACTTTATTTGTGTATTAGATTTTTCTTAATAAGTTTGTTTCTAGCATTTTTTACTGAGGAGTAACGATGTTTTAATTTTTCTGGAACTAGAAACGAATATTTTAGTTTTCTCGCTTAAATATAACGATAAAATTAAATTGTAAGAATATCCCAGAGTAACTTTATTTTTATAATAGATTTTTTCAATAAGTTTGATTCTAGCATTTTTCCTGAGGAGTAACAATGTTATTATTTTTCTGGAGCTAGAAACGAAAATTTTAGTTTTATCGCTTAAATATAACGTTAAAATTGAATTGTAAGAATATCGCTGAGTAACTTTATTTGTATATTAGATTATTCTTAATAAGTTTGATTCTAGCATTTTTTTACTGAGGAGTAACGATGTTTTAATTTTTCTGGAACTAGGAAAGATTATTTTAGATTTCTCGCTTAAATATCACGATAAAATTAAATTGTAAGAATATCCCTGAGTAACTTTATTTGTATATTAGAGTTTTCTAAATAAGTTTGATTCTAACATTTTTTCCTGAGGAGTAACGAAGTTTTAATTTTTCTGTAACAAGAAACGAGTATTTTTGTTTTCTCGCTTAAATATCACGATAAAATTAAATTGTAAGAATATCCCTGAGTAACTTTATTTTTATAATAGATTTGTTTAATAAGTTTGATTCTAGCATTTTTTCCTGAGGAGTAACGATGTTTTAATTTTTCTGTAACAAGAAACGAGTATTTTAGTTTTCTGGCTTAAATATCACGATAAAATTAAATTGTAAGAATATCCCTGAGTAACTTTATTTGTATAGTAGATTATTCTAAATAAGTTTGATTCTAGCATTTTTTCCTGAGGAGTAACGATGTTTTAATTTTTCTGGTACTAGAAAGGAATAATTTAGTTTTCTCGCTTAAATATAACGATATAATTAAATTGTAAGAATATCCCTGAGTAACTTTATTTGTGTATTAGATTTTTCTTAATAAGTTTGATTCTAGCATTTTTTCCTGAGGAGTAACAATGTTATTATTTTTCAGGAGCTAGAAACGAAAATTTTAGTTTTATCGCTTAAATATAACTTTAAAATTGAATTGTAAGAATATCCCAGAGTAACTTAATTTGTATATTAGATTATTCTTAATAAGTTTGATTCTAGCATTTTTTACTGAAGAGTAACGATGTTTTAATTTTTATGGAACTAGAAAATATTATTTTAGATTTCTCGCTTAAATATCACGATAAAATTAAATTGTAAGAATATCCATGAGTAACTTTATTTGTATATTAGAGTTTTCTAAATAAGTTTGATCCTAACATTTTTTCCTGAGGAGTAACGAAGTTTTAATTTTTCTGTAACAAGAAACGAGTATTTTTGTTTTCTCGCTTAAATATCACGATAAAATTAAATTGTAAGAATATCCCTGAGTAACTTTATTTTTATAATAGATTTGTTTAATAAGTTTGATTCTAGCATTTTTTCCTGAGGAGTAACGATGTTTTAATTTTTCTGTAACAAGAAACGAGTATTTTAGTTTTCTGGCTTAAATATCACGATAAAATTAAATTGTAAGAATATCCCTGAGTAACTTTATTTGTATATTAGATTACTCTAAATAAGTTTGATTCTAGCATTTTTTCCTGAGGAGTAACGATGTTTTAATTTTTCTGGAACTAGAAAGGAATATTTTAGTTTTCTCGCTTAAATATAACGATAAAATTAAATTGTAAGAATATCCCTGAGTAACTTTATTTGTATATTAGATTATTCTAAATAAGTTTGTTCCTAACATTTTTTCCTGAGGAGTAACGATGTTTTAATTTTTCTGTATCAAGAAACGAGTATTTTTGTTGTCTCGCTTAAATATAACTTTAAAATTGAATTGTAAGAATATCCCTGAGTAACTTTATTTGTATATTAGATTATTCTTAATAAGTTTGATTCTAGCATTTTTTACTGAGGAGTAACGATGTTTTAATTTTTATGGAACTAGAAAAGATTATTTTAGATTTCTCGCTTAAATATCACGATAAAATTAAATTGTAAGAATATCCCTGAGTAACTTTATTTGTATATTAAAGTTTTCTAAATAAGTTTGATCCTAACATTTTTTCCTGAGGAGTAACAATATTTTTATTTTTCTGGAACTATAAACGAATATTTTAGTTTTCTCGCTTAAATATCACGATAAAATTAAATTGTAAGATTATCCCTGAGTAACTTTATTTTTATAATAGATTTGTTTAATAAGTTTGATTCTAGCATTTTTTCCTGAGGAGTAACGATGTTTTAATTTTTCTGTAACAAGAAACGAGTATTTTAGTTTTCTGGCTTAAATATCACGATAAAATTAAATTGTAAGAGTATCCCTGAGTAACCTTATTTGTATATTAGATTACTCTAAATAAGTTTTATTCTAGCATTTTTTCCTAAGGAGTAACGATGTTTTAATTTTTCTGGAACTAGAAACGAATATTTTAGATTTCTCGCTTAAATATCACGATAAAATTAAATTGTAAGAATATCCCTGAGTAACTTTATTTGTATATTAGATTTTTCTTAATAAGTTTGATTCTAGCATTTTTTTCCTGAGGAGTAACGATGTTTTAATTTTTCTAGAACTAGAAACGAGTATTTTAGTTTTCTGGCTTAAATATCACGATAAAATTAAATTGTAAGAATATCCCTGAGTAACTTTATTTGTGTATTAGATTATTCTAAATAAGTTTGATTCTAGCATTTTTTCCTAAGGAGTAACGATGTTTTAATTTTTCTGGAACTAGAAACCAATATTTTAGTTTTCTCGCTTAAATATAACGATAAAATTAAATTGTAAGAATATCCCAGAGTAACTTTATTTTTATAATAGATTTTTTCAATAAGTTTGATTCTAGCATTTTTTCCTGGGGAGTAACAATGTTATTATTTTTCTGGAGGTAGAACGAAAATTTTTGTTTTATCGCTTAAATATAACGTAAAAATTAAATTGTAAGAATATCCCTGAGTAACTTTATTTGTATATTAGAGTTTTCTAAATAAGTTTGATCCTAATATTTTTTCCTGTGGAGTAACGATGTTTTAATTTTTCTGTAACAAGAAACGAGTATTTTAGTTTTCTCGATTAAATATCACGATAAAATTAAATTGTAAGAATGTCCCTGAGTAACTTTATTTGTATATTAGATTACTCTTAATAAGTTTGATTCTAGCATTTTTTCCTGAGGAGTAACGATGTTTTAATTTTTCTGGAGCTAGTAACGAATATTTTAGATTTCTCGCTTAAATATCACAACAAAATTAAATTGTAAGAATATCCCTGAGTAACTTTATTTGTTTATTAGATTTTTTTTAATAAGTTTGATTCTAGAATTTTTTCCTGAGGAGTAACGATGTTTTAATTTTTCTAGAACAAGAAAAGATTATTTTAGATTTCTCGCTTAAATATCACGATAAAATTAAATTGTAAGAATATCCCTGAGTAACTTTATTTGTATATTAGAGTTTTCTCAATAAGTTTGATCCTAACATTTTTTCCTGAGGAGTAACGATGTTTTAATTTTTCTGTAACAAGAAACGAGTATATTAGTTTTCTGGCTTAAATATAACGATAAAATTAAATAGTAAGAATATCCCGGAGTAACTTTATTTGTATATTAGATTATTCTAAATAAGTTTGATTCCAGCATTTTTTCCTGAGGAGTAACGATGTTTTAATTTTTCTGGAACTAGAAACGAATATTTTAGATTTCTCGCTTAAATATCACGATAAAATTAAATTGTAAGAATATCCCGGAGTAACTTTATTTGTATATTAGATTTTTCTTAAAAAGTTTGATTCTAGCATTTTTTCCTGAGGAGTAACGATGTTTTAATTTTTTTGGAACTAGAAACGAATATTTTAGTTTTCTCGCTTAAATATAACGATAAAATTAAATTGTAAGAATATCCCAGAGTAACTTTATTTGTATATTAGATTTTTTTTTAAGTTTGATTCTAGCATTTTTTCCTGTGGAGTAACGATGTTTTAATTTTTCTGGAACTAGAAAAGATTATTTTAGATATCTCACTTAAATTTCACGTTAAAATTAAATTGTAAGAATATCCCTGAGTAACTTTATTTGTATATTAGATTATTCTAAATAAGTTTGGTCCTAACATTTTTTCCTGAGGAGTAACGATGTTTTAATATTTCTGTAACAAGAAACGAGTATTTTAGTTTTCTCGCTTAAATATCACGATAAAATTAAATTGTAAGAATATCCCTGAGTAACTTTATTTGTTTATTAGATTTTTTTTAATAAGTTTGATTCTAGAATTTTTTCCTGAGGAGTAACGATGTTTTAATTTTTCTGTAACAAGAATCGAATATATTAGTTTTCTGGCTTAAATATAACGATAAAATTAAATTGTAAGAATATCCCGGAGTAACTTTATTTGTATATTAGATTATTCTAAATAAGTTTGATTCCAGCATTTTTTCCTGAGGAGTAACGATGTTTTAATTTTTCTGGAACTGGAAACGAATATTTTAGATTTCTCGCTTAAATATAACGATAAAATTAAATTGTAAGAATATCCCAGAGTAACTTTATTTGTACATTAGATTTTTTTTTAAGTTTGATTCTAGCATTTTTTCCTGAGGAGTAACGATGTTTTAATTTTTCTGGAACTAGAAAAGATTATTTTAGATATCTCACTTAAATTTCACGTTAAAATTAAATTGTAAGAATATCCCTGAGTATCTTTATTTTTATATTAGATTATTCTAAATAAGTTTGTTCCTAACATTTTTTCCTGAGATATAAAGATGTTTTAATTTTTCTGTAACAAAAAACGAGTATTTTAGTTGTCTCGCTTAAATATCACGATAAAATTAAATTGTAAGAATATCCCGGAGTAACTTTATTTGTATATTAGATTATTCTTAATAAGTTTGATTCTAGCATTTTTTCCTGAGGAGTAACAATGTTTTAATTTTTCTGGAGCTAGTAACGAATATTTTAGATTTCTCCCTTAAATATCACGATAAAATTAAATTGTAAGAATATCCCTGAGTAACTTTATTTGTTTATTAGATTTTTTTTAATAAGTTTGATTCTAGCATTTTTTTCTGAGGAGTAACAATATTTTTATTTTTCTGGATCTATTAACGAATATTTTAGTTTTCTCGCTTAAATATCACGATAAAATTAAATTGTAAGAATATCCCTGAGTAACTTTATTTGTTTATTAAATTTTTTTAATAAGTTTGATTCTAGAATTTTTTCCTGAGGAGTAACGATGTTTTAATTTTTCTAGAACTAGAAAAGATTATTTTAGATTTCTCGCTTAAATATCACGATAAAATTAAATTGTAAGAATATCCCTGAGTAACTTTATTTGTATATTAGAGTTTTCTAAATAGGTTTGATTCTAGCATTTTTTCCTGAGGAGTAACGATGTTTGAATTTTTCTGGAACTAGAAAAGATTATTTTAGATTTCTCGCTTAAATATCACGTTAAAATTAAATTGTAAGAATATCCCTGAGTAACTTTATTTGTATATTAGATTATTCTAAATAAGTTTGATTCTAGCATTTTTTCCTGAGGAGTAACGATGTTTTAATTTTTCTGGAACTAGAAACGAATATTTTAGATTTCTCGTTTAAATATCACGATAAAATTAAATTGTAAGAATATTCCTGAGTAACTTTATTTGTATATTAGAGTTTTCTAAATAAGTTTGATGCTAACATTTTTTCCTGAGGAGTAACGATGTTTTAATTTTTCTGTAACAAGAAACGAGTATTTTAGTTTTCTGGCTTAAATATCACGATAAAATTAAATTGTAAGAATATCCCTGAGTAACTTTATTTGTATATTAGATTATTCTAAATAAGTTTGATTCTAGCTTTTTTTCTTGAGGAGTAACGATGTTTTAATTTTTCTGGAACTAGAAAAGAATATTTTAGTTTTCTCGCTTAACTATAACGATAAAATTAAATTGTAAGAATATCCCAGAGTAACTTTATTTGTATATTAATTTTTTTTTAATAAGTTTGATTCTAGCATTTTTTCCTGAGGAGTAACGATGTTTTAATTTTTCTGGAACTAGAAAAGATTATTTTAGATTTCTCGCTTAAATATCACGTTAAAATTAAATTGTAAGAATATCCCTGAGTAACTTTATTTGTATATTAGATTATTCTAAATAAGTATGATCCTAACATTTTTTCCTGAGGAGTAACGATGTTTTAATTTTTCTGTAACAAGAAATGAGTATTTTAGTTTTCTGGCTTAAATATCACGATAAAATTAAATTGTAAGAATATACCTGAGTAACTTTATTTGTATATTAGTTTATTCTAAATAAGTTTGATTCTAGCATTTTTTCCTGAGGAGTAACGAGGTTTTTATTATTCTGTAATTAGAAACGAATATTTTAGTTTTCTCGCTTAAATATCACGATAAAAATAAATTGTAAGAATATCGAAGAGTAACTTTATTTGTATATTAGATTATTCTAAATAAGTTTGATTCTAGCATTTTTTCCTGAGGAGTAACGATGTTTTAATTTTTCTGGAGCTAGTAACGAATATTTTAGATTTCTCGCTTAAATATCACGATAAAATTAAATTGTAAGAATATCCCTGAGTAACTTTATTTGTTTATTAAATTTTTTTTAATAAGTTTGATTCTAGAATTTTTTCCTAAAGAGTAGCGAGGTTTTTAATATTCTGTAATTAGAAACGAATATTTTAGTTTTCTCGCTTAAATATCACGATAAAATTAAATTGTAAGAATATCCCTGAGTTACTTTATTTGTATATTAAATTTTTTTAATAAGTTTGATTCTAGCATGTTTTCCTGAGGAGTAACGATGTTTTAATTTACTGGAACTAGAAACGAATATTTTAGTTTTCTCACATAAATGTCACGATAAAATTAAATTGTAAGACTAGCCCTGAGTAACTTTATTTGTATATTAGATTATTCTTAATAAGTTTGATTCTAGCATTTTTTCCTGAAGAGTAACGATGTTTTAATTTTTCTGGAGCTAGTAACGAATATTTTAGATTTCTCGCTTAAATATCACGATAAAATTAAATTGTAAGAATATCCCTGAGTAACTTTATTTGTATATTAGATTATTCTAAATAAGTTTGATTATAGCATTTTTTCCTGAGGAGTAACGATGTTTTAATTTTTCTGGAGCTAGTAACGAATATTTTAGATTTCTCGCTTAAATATCACGATAAAATTAAATTGTAAGAATATCCCTGAGTAACTTTATTTGTTTATTAGATTTTTTTTAATAAGTTTGATTCTAGAATTTTTTCCTGAGGAGTAACGATGTTTTAATTTTTCTGGAACTAGAAAAGATTATTTTAGATTTCTCGCTTAAATATCACGATAAAATTAAATTGTAAGAATATCCCTGAGTAACTTTATTTGTATATTAGAGTGTTCTAAATAAGTTTGATCCTAACATTTTTTCTTGAGGAGTAACGATGTTTTAATTTTTCTGTAACAAGAAACGAGTATTTTAGTTTTCTGGCTTAAATATCACGATAAAATTAAATTGTAAGAATATCCCTGAGTAACTTTATTTGTATATTAGTTTATTCTAAATAAGTTTGATTCTAGCATTTTTTCCTGAGGAGTAACGAGGTTTTTATTATTCTGTAATTAGAAACGAATATTTTAGTTTTCTCGCTTAAATATCACGATAAAAATAAATTGTAAGAATATCCCAGAGTAACTTTATTTGTATATTAGATTTTTTTGAATAAGTTTGATTCTAGCATTTTTTCCTGAGGAGTAACGATGTTTTAATTTTTCTGGAACTAGAAAAGATTATTTTAGATTTCTCGCTTAAATATCACGATAAAATTAAATTGTAAGAATATCCCTGAGTAACTTTATTTGTATATTAGTTTATTCTAAATAAGTTTGATTCTAGCATTTTTACCTAAAGAGTAACGAGGTTTTTAATATTCTGTAATTAGAAACGAATATTTTAGTTTTCTCGCTTAAATATCACGATAAAATTAAATTGTAAGAATATCCCTGAGTAACTTTATTTGTATATTAGATTTTTTTAATAAGTTTGATTCTAGCATGTTTTCCTGAGGAGTAACGATGTTTTAATTTACAGGAACTAGAAACGAATATTTTAGTTTTCTCACATAAATATCACGATAAAATTAAATTGTAAGACTAGCCCTGAGTAACTTTATTTGTATATTAGATTATTCTTATTAAGTTTGATTCTAGCATTTTTCCTGAAGAGTAACGATGTTTTAATTTTTCTGGAGCTAGTAACGAATATTTTAGATTTCTCGCTTAAATATCACGATAAAATTAAATTGTAAGAATATCCCTGAGTAACTTTATTTGTATATTAGAGTTTTCTAAATAAGTTTGATCCTAACATTTTTTCTTGAGGAGTAACGATGTTTTAATTTTTCTGTAACAAGAAACGAATATTTTAGATTTCTCGCTTAAATATCACGACAAAATTAAATTGTAAGAATATCCATGAGTAACTTTATTTGTATATTAGAGTTTTCTAAATAAGTTTCATCCTAACATTTTTTCCTGAGGAGTAACGATGTTTTAATATTTCTGTGACAAGAAACGAGTATTTTAGTTTTCTGGCTTAAATATCACGATAAAATTAAATTGTATGAATATCCCTGATTAACTTTATTTGTATATTAGTCTATTCTAAATAAGTTTGATTCTAGCATTTTTTGCTGAGGAGTAACGAGGTTTTTATTATTCTGTAATTAGAAACGAATATTTTAGTTTTCTCGCTTAAATATCACGATAAAATTAAATTGTAAGAATATCCCTGAGTAACTTTATTTGTATATTAGATTTTTTTAATAAGTTTGATTCTAGCATGTTTTCCTGAGGAGTAACGATGTTTTAATTTACTGGAACTAGAAACGAATATTTTAGTTTTCTCACATAAATATCACGATAAAATTAAATTGTAAGACTAGCCCTGAGTAACTTTATTTGTATATTAGATTCTTCTTAATTAGTTTGATTCTAGCATTTTTTCCTGAAGAGTAACGATATTTTAATTTTTCTGGAGCTAGTAACGAATATTTTACATTTCTCGGTAAAATATCACGATAAAATTAAATTGTAAGAATATCCCTGAGTAACTTTATTTGTATATTAGAGTTTTCTAAATAAGTTTGATCCTAACATTTTTTCCTGAGGAGTAACGATGTTTTAATTTTTCTGTTACAAGAAACGAATATTTTAGATTTCTCGCTTAAATATCACGACAAAATTAAATTGTAAGAATATCCCTGAGTAACTTTATTTGTATATTAGATTTTTCTAAATAAGTTTGACCCTAACATTTTTTCCTGAGGAGTAACGATGTTTTAATTTTTCTGGAGCTAGTAACGAATATTTTAGATTTCTCGCTTAAATATCACGATAAAATTAAATTGTAAGAATATCCCTGAGTAACTTTATTTGTTTATTAGATTTTTTTTAATAAGTTTGATTCTAGAATTTTTTCCTGAGGAGTAACGATGTTTTAATTTTTCTAGAACTAGAAAAGATTATTTTAGATTTCTCGCTTAAATATCACGATAAAATTAAATTGTAAGATTATCCCTGAGTAACTTTATTTGTATATTAGATTTTTCTAAATAAGTTTGATCCTAACATTTTTTCCTGAGGAGTAACGATGTTTTAATTTTTCTGTTACAAGAAACGAATATTTTAGATTTCTCGCTTAAATATCACGACAAAATTAAATTGTAAGAATATCCCTGAGTAACTTTATTTGTATATTAAATTTTTCTAAATAAGTTTGATCCTAACATTTTTTCCTGAAGAGTAACGATGTTTTAATTTTTCTGTAACAAGAAACGAGTATTTTAGTTTTCTGGCTTAAATATCACGATAACTTTAAATTGTAAGAATATCCCTGAGTAACTTTATTTGTATATTAGTTTATTCTAAATAAGTTTGATTCTAGCATTTTTTCCTGAGGAGAACGAGGTTTTTATTATTCTGTAATTAGAAACGAATATTTTAGTTTTCTCGCTTAGATATCACGATAAATTAAATTGTAAGAATATGCCAGAGTAACTTTATTTGTATATTAGATTTTTTTTAATAAGTTTGATTCTAGCATTTTTTCCTGAGGAGTAACGATGTTTTAATTTTTCTGGAACTAGAAAAGATTATTTTAGATTTCTCGCTTAAATATCACGATAAAATTAAATTGTAAGAATATCCCTGAGTAACTTTATTTGTATATTAGTTTATTCTAAATAAGTTTGATTCTAGCATTTTTTCCTAAAGAGTAACGAGGTTTTTAATATTCTGTAATTAGAAACGAATATTTTAGTTTTCTCGCTTAAATATCACGATAAAATTAAATTGTAAGAATATCTCTGAGTAACTTTATTTGTATATTAGATTATTCTAAATAAGTATGATCCTAACATTTTTTCCTGAGGAGTAACGATTTTTTAATTTTTCTGGAACTAGTAACGAATATTTTAGATTTCTCGCTTAAATATCACGATAAAATTAAATTGTAAGAATATCCCTGAGTAACTTTATTTGTGTATTAGATTTTTCTTAATAAGTTTGACTCTAGCATGTTTTTCTGAGGAGTAACGATGTTTTAATTTTACTGGAACTAGAAACGAATATTTTAGTTTTCTCACATAAATATCACGATAAAATTAAATTGTAAGAATATCCCTGAGTAACTTTATTTGTATATTAGATTATTCTTCATAAGTTTGATTCTAGCATTTTTTCCTGAGGAGTAACGATGTTTTAATTTTTCTGGAACTAGAAAAGATTATTTTAGATTTCTCGCTTAAATATCACGTTAAAATTAAATTGTAAGAATATCCCTGAGTAACTTTATTTGTATATTAGATTATTCTAAATAAGTTTGATTCTAGCATTTTTTCCTGACGAGTAACGATGTTTTAATTTTTCTGGAGCTAGTAACGAATATTTTAGATTTCTCGCTTAAATATCACGATAAAATTAAATTGTAAGAATATCCCTGAGTAACTTTATTTGTTTATTAGATTTTTTTTAATAAGTTTGATTCTAGAATTTTTTCCTGAGGAGTAACGATGTTTTAATTTTTCTAGAACTAGAAAAGATTATTTTAGATTTCTCGCTTAAATATCACGATAAAATTAAATTGTAAGAATATCCCTGAGTAACTTTATTTGTATATTAGAGTTTTCTAAATAAGTTTGATCCTAACATTTTTTCTTGAGGAGTAACGATGTTTTAATTTTTCTGTAACAAGAAACGAATATTTTAGATTTCTCGCTTAAATATCACGACAAAATTAAATTGTAAGAATATCCCTGAGTAACTTTATTTGTATATTAGAGTTTTCTAAATAAGTTTGATCCTAACATTTTTTTCTGAGGAGTAACGATGTTTTAATTTTTCTGTTACAAGAAACGAGTATTTTAGTTTTCTGGTTTAAATATCACAATAAAATTAAATTGTAAGAATATCCCTGAGTAACTTTATTTGTATATTAGATTATTCTAAATAAGTTTGATTCTAGCTTTTTTTCTTGAGGAGTAACGATGTTTTAATTTTTCTGGAACTAGAAAAGAATATTTTAGTTTTCTCGCTTAACTATAACGATACAATCAAATTGTAAGAATATCCCAGTGTAACTTTATTTGTATATTAGATTTTTTTTAATAAGTTTGATTCTAGCATTTTTTCCTGAGGTGTAACGATGTTTTAATTTTTCTGGAACTAGAAAAGATTATTTTAGATCTCTCGCTTAAATATCACGTTAAAATTAAATTGTAAGAATATCCCTGAGTAACTTTATTTGTATATTAGATTATTCTAAATAAGTATGATCCTAACATTTTTTCCTGAGGAGTAACGATGTTTTAATTTTTCTGTAACAAGAAACGAGTATTTTAGTTTTCTGGCTTAAATATCACGATAAAATTAAATTGTAAGAATATCCCTGAGTAACTTTATTTGTATATTAGTTTATTCTAAATAAGTTTGATTCTAGCATTTTTTGCTGAGGAGTAACGAGGTTTTTATTATTCTGTAATTAGAAACGAATATTTTAGTTTTCTCGCTTAAATATCACGATAAAATTAAATTGTAAGACTATCCCGGAGTAACTTTATTTGTATATTAGATTTTCCTTAATAAGTTTGATTCTAGCATATTTTCCTGAGGAGTAACGATGTTTTAATTTTTCTGGAACTAGAAACGAATATTTTAGATTTCTCGCTTAAATATCACGATAAAATTAAATTCTAATATTATCCCTGAGTAACTTTATTTGTATATTAGATTTTTCTTAATAAGTTTGATTCTAGCATATTTTCCTGAGGAGTAACGATGTTTTAATTTTTCTGGAACTAGAAACGAGTATTTTAGTTTTCTGGCTTAAATATCACGATAAAATTAAATTCTAAGAACATCCCTGAGTAACTTTATTTGTATATTAGATTATTCTAAATAAGTTTGATTCTAGCATTTTTTCCTGAGGAGTAACGATGTTTTAATTTTCCTGGAACTAGAAACGAATATTTTAGATTTCTCGCTTAAATATCACGATAAAATTAAATTCTAAGATTATCCCTGAGTAACTTTATTTGTATATTAGATTTTTCTTAATAAGTTTGATTCTACCATTTTTTCCTGAGGAGTAACGATGTTTTAATTTTACTGGAACTAGAAACGAATATTTTAGTTCTCTCACATAAATATCACGATAAAATTAAATTGTGAGAATATCCCTGAGTAACTTTATTTGTATATTAGATTATTCTTAATAAGTTTGATTCTAGCATATTTTCCTGAGGAGTAACGATGTTTTAATTTTTCTGGAACTAGAAACGAATATTTTAGATTTCTCGCTTAAATATCACGATAAAATTAAATTCTAATATTATCCCTGAGT
Source organism: Pterostichus madidus (assembly GCA_911728475.2). Lineage (NCBI taxonomy): Eukaryota > Metazoa > Arthropoda > Insecta > Coleoptera > Carabidae > Pterostichus > Pterostichus madidus. Next base: position 18,245,096 of record OU452311.1, on the reverse strand, counting down.
AACTTTATTTGTATATTAGATTTTTCTTAATAAGTTTGATTCTAGCATATTTTCCTGAGGAGTAACGATGTTTTAATTTTTCTGGAACTAGAAACGAATATTTTAGATTTCTCGCTTAAATATCACGATAAAATTAAATTCTAAGAATATCCCTGAGTAACTTTATTTGTATATTAGATTATTCTAAATAAGTTTGATTCTAGCATTTTTTCCTGAGGAGTAACGATGTTTTAATTTTCCTGGAACTAGAAACGAATATTTTAGATTTCTCGCTTAAATATCACGATAAAATTAAATTCTAAGATTATCCCTGAGTAACTTTATTTGTATATTAGATTTTTCTTAATAAGTTTGATTCTAGCATTTTTTCCTGAGGAGTAACGATGTTTTAATTTTACTGGAACTAGAAACGAATATTTTAGTTTTCTCACATAAATATCACGATAAAATTAAATTGTGAGAATATCCCTGAGTAACTTTATTTGTATATTAGATTATTCTTAATAAGTTTGATTCTAGCATTTTTTCCTGAAGAGTAACGATGTTTTAATTTTTCTGGAGCTAGTAACGAATATTTTAGATTTCTCGCTTAAATATCACGATAAAATTAAATTGTAAGAATATCCCTGAGTAACTTTATTTGTTTATTAGATTTTTTTTAATAAGTTTGATTCTAGCATTTTTTTCTGAGGAGTAACAATATTTTTATTTTTCTGGAACTATAAACGAATATTTTAGTTTTCTCGCTTAAATATCACGATAAAATTAAATTGTAAGATTATCCCTGAGTAACTTTATTTTTATAATAGATTTGTTTAATAAGTTTGATTCTAGAATTTTTTCGTGAGGTGTAACGATCTTTTAATTTTTCTGGAACTAGAAAAGATTATTTTAGATTTCTCGCTTAAATATCACGTTATAATTAAATTGTAAGAATATCCCTGAGTAACTTTATTTGTATATTAGATTATTCTACATAAGTTTGATCCAAACATTTTTTCCTGAGGTGTAACGATGTTTTAATTTTTCTGTAACAAGCAACGAGTATTTTAGTTTTCTCGCTTAAATATCACGATAAAATTAAATTGTAAGGATATCTCGGAGTAACTTTATTTGTATATTAGATTATTCTTAATAAGTTTGATTCTAGCATTTTTTCCTGAGGAGTAACGATGTTTTAATTTTTCTGGAACTAGAAAAGATTATTTTAGATTTCTCGCTTAAATATCACGTTAAAATTAAATTGTAAGAATATCCCTGAGTAACTTTATTTGTATATTAGATTATTCTAAATAAGTTTGATCCAAACATTTTTTCCTGAGGTGTAACGATGTTTTAATTTTTCTGTAACAAGCAACGAGTATTTTAGTTTTCTCGCTTAAATATCACGATAAAATTAAATTGTAAGGATATCTCGGAGTAACTTTATTTGTATATTAGATTATTCTTAATAAGTTTGATTCTAGCATTTTTTCCTGAAGAGTAACGATGTTTTAATTTTTCTGGAGCTAGTAACGAATATTTTAGATTTCTCGCTTAAATATCACGATAAAATTAAATTGTAAGAATAACCCTGATTAACTTTATTTGTATATTAGATTATTCTTAATAAGTTTGATTCTAGCATTTTTTCCTGAGGAGTAACGATGTTTTAATTTTTCTGGAACTAGAAAAGATTATTTTAGATTTCTCGCTTAAATATCACGTTAAAATTAAATTGTAAGAATATCCCTGAGTAACTTTATTTGTATATTAGATTATTCTAAATAAGTTTGATCCAAACATTTTTTCCTGAGGTGTAACGATGTTTTAATTTTTCTGTAACAAGCAACGAGTATTTTAGTTTTCACGCTTAAATATCACGATAAAATTAAATTGTAAGAATATCTCGGAGTAACTTTATTTGTATATTAGATTATTCTTAATAAGTTTGATTCTACCATTTTTTTCTGAGGAGTAACGATGTTTTAATTTTTCTGGAGCTAGTAACGAATATTTTAGATTTCTCGCTTAAATATCACGATAAAATTAAATTGTAAGAATATCCCTGAGTAACTTTATTTGTTTATTAGATTTTTTTTAATAAGTTTGATTCTAGCATTTTTTTCTGAGGAGTAACAATATTTTTATTTTTCTGGAACTATAAACGAATATTTTAGTTTTCTCGCTTAAATATCACGATAAAATTAAATTGTAAGATTAACCCTGAGTAACTTTATTTTTATAATAGATTTGTTTAATAAGTTTGATTCTAGAATTTTTTCGTGAGGAGTAACGATGTTTTAATTTTTCTGGAACTAGAAAAGATTATTTTAGATTTCTCGCTTAAATATCACGATGAAATTAAATTGTAAGAATATCCCTGAGTAACTTTATTTGTATATTAGAGTTTTCTAAATAAGTTTGATCCAAACATTTTTTCCTGAGGAGTAACGATGTTTTAATTTTTCTGTAACAACCAACGAGTATTTTAGTTTTCTCGCTTAAATATCACGATAAATTTAAATTGTAAGAATATCTCGGAGTAACTTTATTTGTATATAAGATTATTCTAAATAAGTTTGATTCTAGCATTTTTTCCTGAGGAGTAACGATGTTTTAATTTTTCTGGAACTAGAAACGAATATTTTAGATTTCTCGCTTAAATATCACGTTAAAATTAAATTGTAAGAATATCCCTGCGTAACTTTATTTGTATATTGGTTTTTTTTAATAAGTTTGATTCTAGCATTTTTTCCTGTGGAGTAGCGATGTTTTAATTTTACTGGAACTAGAAACGAATATTTTAGTTTTCTCACATAAATATCACGATAAAATTAAATTGTAAGACTATCCTAGAGTAATTTTATTTGTATATTAGATTTTTTTTAATAAGTTTGATTCTAGAATTTTTTCCTGAGGAGTAACGATGTTTTAATTTTTCTGGAACTAGAAAAGATTATTTTAGATTTCTCGCTTAAATATCACGTTAAAATTAAATTGTAAGATTATCCCTGAGTAACTTTATTTGTATATTAGATTATTCTAAATAAGTTTGATCCTAACATTTTTTCTTGAGGAGTAACGACGTTTTAATTTTTCTGTAACAAGAAACGAGTATTTTAGTTTTCTGGCTTAAATATCACGATAAAATTAAATTCTAAGAACATCCCTGAGTAACTTTATTTGTATATTAGATTATTCTAAATAAGTTTGATTCTAGCATTTTTTCCTGAGGAGTAACGATGTTTTAATTTTCCTGGAACTAGAAACGAATATTTTAGATTTCTCGCTTAAATATCACGATAAAATTAAATTCTAAGATTATCCCTGAGTAACTTTATTTGTATATTAGATTTTTCTTAATAAGTTTGATTCTACCATTTTTTCCTGAGGAGTAACGATGTTTTAATTTTACTGGAACTAGAAACGAATATTTTAGTTTTCTCACATAAATATCACGATAAAATTAAATTGTGAGAATATCCCTGAGTAACTTTATTTGTATATTAGATTATTCTTAATAAGTTTGATTCTAGCATTTTTTCCTGAAGAGTAACGATGTTTTAATTTTTCTGGAGCTAGTAACGAATATTTTAGATTTCTCGCTTAAATATCACGATAAAATTAAATTGTAAGAACATCCCTGATTAACTTTATTTGTATATTAGATTATTCTTAATAAGTTTGATTCTAGCATTTTTTCCTGAGGAGTAACGATGTTTTAATTTTTCTGGAACTAGAAAAGATTATTTTAGATTTCTCGCTTAAATATCACGTTAAAATTAAATTGTAAGAATATCCCTGAGTAACTTTATTTGTATATTAGATTATTCTAAATAAGTTTGATCCAAACATTTTTTCCTGAGGTGTAACGATGTTTTAATTTTTCTGTAACAAGCAACGAGTATTTTAGTTTTCTCGCTTAAATATCACGATAAAATTAAATTGTAAGAATATCTCGGAGTAACTTTATTTGTATATTAGATTATTCTTAATAAGTTTGATTCTACCATTTTTTCCTGAGGAGTAACGATGTTTTAATTTTTCTGGAGCTAGTAACGAATATTTTAGATTTCTCGCTTAAATATCACGATAAAATTAAATTGTAAGAATATCCCTGAGTAACTTTATTTGTTTATTAGATTTTTTTTAATAAGTTTGATTCTAGCATTTTTTTCTGAGGAGTAACAATATTTTTATTTTTCTGGAACTATAAACGAATATTTTAGTTTTCTCGCTTAAATATCACGATAAAATTAAATTGTAAGATTATCCCTGAGTAACTTTATTTGAATATTAGAGTTTTCTAAATAAGTTTGATCCAAACATTTTTTCCTGAGGAGTAACGATGTTTTAATTTTTCTGTAACAACCAACGAGTATTTTAGTTTTCTCGCTTAAATATCACGATAAATTTAAATTGTAAGAATATCTCGGAGTAACTTTATTTGTATATAAGATTATTCTAAATAAGTTTGATTCTAGCATTTTTTCCTGAGGAGTAACGATGTTTTAATTTTTCTGGAACTAGAAAAGATTATTTTAGATTTCTCGCTTAAATATCACGATAAAATTAAATTGTAAGAATATCCCTGAGTAACTTTATTTGTATATTAGAGTTTTCTAAATAAGTTTGATCCAAACATTTTTTCCTGAGGAGTAACGATGTTTTAATTTTTCTGTAACAACCAACGAGTATTTTAGTTTTCTCGCTTAAATATCACGATAAATTTAAATTGTAAGAATATCTCGGAGTAACTTTATTTGTATATAAGATTATTCTAAATAAGTTTGATTCTAGCATTTTTTCCTGAGGAGTAACGATGTTTTAATTTTTCTGGAACTAGAAACGAATATTTTAGATTTCTCGCTTAAATATCACGTTAAAATTAAATTGTAAGAATATCCCTGAGTAACTTTATTTGTATATTGTTTTTTTTTAATAAGTTTGATTCTAGCATTTTTTCCTGTGGAGTAACGATGTTTTAATTTTACTGGAACTAGAAACGAATATTTTAGTTTTCTCACATAAATATCACGATAAAATTAAATTGTAAGACTATCCCAGAGTAATTTTATTTGTATATTAGATTTTTTTTAACAAGTTTGATTCTAGAATTTTTTCCTGAGGAGTAACGATGTTTTAATTTTTCTGGAACTTGAAAAGATTATTTTAGATTTCTCGCTTAAATATCACGATAAAATTAAATTGTAAGAATATCCCTGAGTAACTTTATTTGTATATTAGATTATTCTAAATAAGTTTGATCCTAACATTTTTTCTTGAGGAGTAACGATGTTTTAATTTTTCTGTAACAAGAAACGAGTATTTTAGTTTTCTGGCTTAAATATCACGATAAAATTAAATTCTAAGAACATCCCTGAGTAACTTTATTTGTATATTAGATTATTCTAAATAAGTTTGATTCTAGCATTTTTTCCTGAGGAGTAACGATGTTTTAATTTTCCTGGAACTAGAAACGAATATTTTAGATTTCTCGCTTAAATATCACGATAAAATTAAATTCTAAGATTATCCCTGAGTAACTTTATTTGTATATTAGATTTTTCTTAATAAGTTTGATTCTACCATTTTTTCCTGAGGAGTAACGATGTTTTAATTTTACTGGAACTAGAAACGAATATTTTAGTTTTCTCACATAAATATCACGATAAAATTAAATTGTGAGAATATTCCTGAGTAACTTTATTTGTATATTAGATTATTCTTAATAAGTTTGATTCTAGCATTTTTTCCTGAAGAGTAACGATGTTTTAATTTTTCAGGAGCTTGTAACGAATATTTTAGATTTCTCTCTTAAATATCACGATAAAATTAAATTGTAAGAATATCCCTGATTAACTTTATTTGTATATTAGATTATTCTTAATATGTTTGATTCTAGCATTTTTTCCTGAGGAGTAACGATGTTTTAATTTTTCTGGAACTAGAAAAGATTATTTTAGATTTCTCGCTTAAATATCACGTTAAAATTAAATTGTAATAATATCCCTGAGTAACTTTATTTGTATATTAGATTATTCTAAATAAGTTTGATCCAAACATTTTTTCCTGAGGTGTAACGATGTTTTAATTTTTCTGTAACAAGCAACGAGTATTTTAGTTTTCTCGCTTAAATATCACGATAAAATTAAATTGTAAGAATATCTCGGAGTAACTTTATTTGTATATTAGATTATTCTTAATAAGTTTGATTCTAGCATTTTTTCCTGAGGAGTAACGATGTTTTAATTTTTCTGGATCTAGAAAAGATTATTTTAGATTTCTCGCTTAAACGTTAAAATTAAATTGTAAGAATATCCCTGAGTAACTTTATTTGTATATTAGATTATTCTAAATAAGTTTGATCCAAACATTTTTTCCTGAGGTGTAACGATGTTTTAATTTTTCTGTAACAAGCAACGAGTATTTTAGTTTTCACGCTTAAATATCACGATAAAATTAAATTGTAAGAATATCTCGGAGTAACTTTATTTGTATATTAGATTGTTCTTAATAAGTTTGATTCTACCATTTTTTCCTGAGGAGTAACGATGTTTTAATTTTTCTGGAGCTAGTAACGAATATTTTAGATTTCTCGCTTAAATATCACGATAAAATTAAATTGTAAGAATATCCCTGAGTAACTTTATTTGTTTATTAGATTTTTTTTAATAAGTTTGATTCTAGCATTTTTTTCTGAGGAGTAACAATATTTTTATTTTTCTGGAACTATAAACGAATATTTTAGTTTTCTCGCTTAAATATCACGATAAAATTAAATTGTAAGATTATCCCTGAGTAACTTTATTTTTATAATAGATTTGTTTAATAAGTTTGATTCTAGAATTTTTTCGTGAGGAGTAACGATGTTTTAATTTTTCTGGAACTAGAAAAGATTATTTTAGATTTCTCGCTTAAATATCACGATGAAATTAAATTGTAAGAATATCCCTGAGTAACTTTATTTGTATATTAGAGTTTTCTAAATAAGTTTGATCCAAACATTTTTTCCTGAGGAGTAACGATGTTTTAATTTTTCTGTAACAACCAACGAGTATTTTAGTTTTCTCGCTTAAATATCACGATAAATTTAAATTGTAAGAATATCTCGGAGTAACTTTATTTGTATATAAGATTATTCTAAATAAGTTTGATTCTAGCATTTTTTCCTGAGGAGTAACGATGTTTTAATTTTACTGGAACTAGAAACGAATATTTTAGTTTTCTCACATAAATATCACGATAAAATTAAATTGTAAGACTATCCCAGAGTAATTTTATTTGTATATTAGATTTTTTTTAATAAGTTTGATTCTAGAATTTTTTCCTGCGGAGTAACGATGTTTTAATTTTTCTGGAACTAGATAAGATTATTTTAGATTTCTCGCTTAAATATCACGTTAAAATTAAATTGTAAGAATATCCCAGAGTAACTTTATTTGTATATTAGATTATTCTTAATAAGTTTGATTCTAGCATTTTTTCCTGAAGAGTAACGATGTTTTAATTTTTTTGAAGCTAGTAAAGAATATTTTAGATTTCTCGCTTAAATATCACGATAAAATTAAATTGTAAGAATATCCCTGAGTAACTTTATTTGTATATTAGATTATTCTAAATAAGTTTGATTCTAGCATTTTTTCCTGAGGAGTAACGATGTTTTAATTTTTCTGGAGCTAGTAACGAATATTTTAGATTTCTCGCTTAAATATCACGATAAAATTAAATTGTAAGAATATCCTTGAGTAACTTTATTTGTTTATTAGCTTTTTTTTTAATAAGATTGATTCTAGCATTTTTTCCTGAGGAGTAACGATGTTTTAATTTTCCTGGAACTAGAAACGAATATTTTAGTTTTCTCACATAAATATCACGATAAAATTAAATTGTGAGAATATCCCTGAGTAACTTTATTTGTATATTAGATTATTCTTAATAAGTTTGATTCTAGCATTTTTTCCTGAAGAGTAACGATGTTTTAATTTTTCTGGAGCTAGTAACGAATATTTTAGATTTCTCGCTTAAATATCACGATAAAATTAAATTGTAAGAATATCCCTGAGTAACTTTATTTGTTTATTAGATTTTTTTTAATAAGTTTGATTCTAGCATTTTTTTCTGAGGAGTAACAATATTTTTATTTTTCTGGAACTATAAACGAATATTTTAGTTTTCTCGCTTAAATATCACGATAAAATTAAATTGTAAGATTATCCCTGAGTAACTTTATTTTTATAATAGATTTGTTTAATAAGTTTTATTCTAGAATTTTGTCGTGAGGTGTAACGATGTTTTAATTTTCCTGGAACTAGAAAAGATTATTTTAGATTTCTCGCTTAAATATCACGTTAAAATTAAATTGTAAGAATATCCCTGAGTAACTTTATTTGTATATTAGAGTTTTCTAAATAAGTTTGATTCTACCATTTTTTCCTGAGGAGTAACGATGTTTTAATTTTTCTGGAGCTAGTAACGAATATTTTAGATTTCTCGCTTAAATATCACGATAAAATTAAATTGTAAGAATATCCCTGAGTAACTTTATTTGTTTATTAGATTTTTTTTAATAAGTTTGATTCTAGCATTTTTTTCTGAGGAGTAACAATATTTTTATTTTTCTGGAACTATAAACGAATATTTTAGTTTTCTCGCTTAAATATCACGATAAAATTAAATTGTAAGATTATCCCTGAGTAACTTTATTTTTATAATAGATTTGTTTAATAAGTTTGATTCTAGAATTTTTTCGTGAGGAGTAACGATGTTTTAATTTTTCTGGAACTAGAAAAGATTATTTTAGATTTCTCGCTTAAATATCACGATGAAATTAAATTGTAAGAATATCCCTGAGTAACTTTATTTGTATATTAGAGTTTTCTAAATAAGTTTGATCCAAACATTTTTTCCTGAGGAGTAACGATGTTTTAATTTTTCTGTAACAACCAACGAGTATTTTAGTTTTCTCGCTTAAATATCACGATAAATTTAAATTGTAAGAATATCTCGGAGTAACTTTATTTGTATATAAGATTATTCTAAATAAGTTTGATTCTAGCATTTTTTCCTGAGGAGTAACGATGTTTTAATTTTTCTGGAACTAGAAACGAATATTTTAGATTTCTCGCTTAAATATCACGTTAAAATTAAATTGTAAGAATATCCCTGCGTAACTTTATTTGTATATTGGTTTTTTTTAATAAGTTTGATTCTAGCATTTTTTCCTGTGGAGTAGCGATGTTTTAATTTTACTGGAACTAGAAACGAATATTTTAGTTTTCTCACATAAATATCACGATAAAATTAAATTGTAAGACTATCCTAGAGTAATTTTATTTGTATATTAGATTTTTTTTAATAAGTTTGATTCTAGAATTTTTTCCTGAGGAGTAACGATGTTTTAATTTTTCTGGAACTAGAAAAGATTATTTTAGATTTCTCGCTTAAATATCACGTTAAAATTAAATTGTAAGATTATCCCTGAGTAACTTTATTTGTATATTAGATTATTCTAAATAAGTTTGATCCTAACATTTTTTCTTGAGGAGTAACGACGTTTTAATTTTTCTGTAACAAGAAACGAGTATTTTAGTTTTCTGGCTTAAATATCACGATAAAATTAAATTCTAAGAACATCCCTGAGTAACTTTATTTGTATATTAGATTATTCTAAATAAGTTTGATTCTAGCATTTTTTCCTGAGGAGTAACGATGTTTTAATTTTCCTGGAACTAGAAACGAATATTTTAGATTTCTCGCTTAAATATCACGATAAAATTAAATTCTAAGATTATCCCTGAGTAACTTTATTTGTATATTAGATTTTTCTTAATAAGTTTGATTCTACCATTTTTTCCTGAGGAGTAACGATGTTTTAATTTTACTGGAACTAGAAACGAATATTTTAGTTTTCTCACATAAATATCACGATAAAATTAAATTGTGAGAATATCCCTGAGTAACTTTATTTGTATATTAGATTATTCTTAATAAGTTTGATTCTAGCATTTTTTCCTGAAGAGTAACGATGTTTTAATTTTTCTGGAGCTAGTAACGAATATTTTAGATTTCTCGCTTAAATATCACGATAAAATTAAATTGTAAGAATATCCCTGATTAACTTTATTTGTATATTAGATTATTCTTAATAAGTTTGATTCTAGCATTTTTTCCTGAGGAGTAACGATGTTTTAATTTTTCTGGAACTAGAAAAGATTATTTTAGATTTCTCGCTTAAATATCACGTTAAAATTAAATTGTAAGAATATCCCTGAGTAACTTTATTTGTATATTAGATTATTCTAAATAAGTTTGATCCAAACATTTTTTCCTGAGGTGTAACGATGTTTTAATTTTTCTGTAACAAGCAACGAGTATTTTAGTTTTCTCGCTTAAATATCACGATAAAATTAAATTGTAAGAATATCTCGGAGTAACTTTATTTGTATATTAGATTATTCTTAATAAGTTTGATTCTACCATTTTTTCCTGAGGAGTAACGATGTTTTAATTTTTCTGGAGCTAGTAACGAATATTTTAGATTTCTCGCTTAAATATCACGATAAAATTAAATTGTAAGAATATCCCTGAGTAACTTTATTTGTTTATTAGATTTTTTTTAATAAGTTTGATTCTAGCATTTTTTTCTGAGGAGTAACAATATTTTTATTTTTCTGGAACTATAAACGAATATTTTAGTTTTCTCGCTTAAATATCACGATAAAATTAAATTGTAAGATTATCCCTGAGTAACTTTATTTGAATATTAGAGTTTTCTAAATAAGTTTGATCCAAACATTTTTTCCTGAGGAGTAACGATGTTTTAATTTTTCTGTAACAACCAACGAGTATTTTAGTTTTCTCGCTTAAATATCACGATAAATTTAAATTGTAAGAATATCTCGGAGTAACTTTATTTGTATATAAGATTATTCTAAATAAGTTTGATTCTAGCATTTTTTCCTGAGGAGTAACGATGTTTTAATTTTTCTGGAACTAGAAAAGATTATTTTAGATTTCTCGCTTAAATATCACGTTAAAATTAAATTGTAAGAATATCCCTGAGTAACTTTATTTGTATATTAGAGTTTTCTAAATAAGTTTGATCCAAACATTTTTTCCTGAGGAGTAACGATGTTTTAATTTTTCTGTAACAACCAACGAGTATTTTAGTTTTCTCGCTTAAATATCACGATAAATTTAAATTGTAAGAATATCTCGGAGTAACTTTATTTGTATATAAGATTATTCTAAATAAGTTTGATTCTAGCATTTTTTCCTGAGGAGTAACGATGTTTTAATTTTTCTGGAACTAGAAACGAATATTTTAGATTTCTCGCTTAAATATCACGTTAAAATTAAATTGTAAGAATATCCCTGAGTAACTTTATTTGTATATTGTTTTTTTTTAATAAGTTTGATTCTAGCATTTTTTCCTGTGGAGTAACGATGTTTTAATTTTACTGGAACTAGAAACGAATATTTTAGTTTTCTCACATAAATATCACGATAAAATTAAATTGTAAGACTATCCCAGAGTAATTTTATTTGTATATTAGATTTTTTTTAACAAGTTTGATTCTAGAATTTTTTCCTGAAGAGTAACGATGTTTTAATTTTTCAGGAGCTTGTAACGAATATTTTAGATTTCTCTCTTAAATATCACGATAAAATTAAATTGTAAGAATATCCCTGATTAACTTTATTTGTATATTAGATTATTCTTAATATGTTTGATTCTAGCATTTTTTCCTGAGGAGTAACGATGTTTTAATTTTTCTGGAACTAGAAAAGATTATTTTAGATTTCTCGCTTAAATATCACGTTAAAATTAAATTGTAATAATATCCCTGAGTAACTTTATTTGTATATTAGATTATTCTAAATAAGTTTGATCCAAACATTTTTTCCTGAGGTGTAACGATGTTTTAATTTTTCTGTAACAAGCAACGAGTATTTTAGTTTTCTCGCTTAAATATCACGATAAAATTAAATTGTAAGAATATCTCGGAGTAACTTTATTTGTATATTAGATTATTCTTAATAAGTTTGATTCTAGCATTTTTTCCTGAGGAGTAACGATGTTTTAATTTTTCTGGATCTAGAAAAGATTATTTTAGATTTCTCGCTTAAACGTTAAAATTAAATTGTAAGAATATCCCTGAGTAACTTTATTTGTATATTAGATTATTCTAAATAAGTTTGATCCAAACATTTTTTCCTGAGGTGTAACGATGTTTTAATTTTTCTGTAACAAGCAACGAGTATTTTAGTTTTCACGCTTAAATATCACGATAAAATTAAATTGTAAGAATATCTCGGAGTAACTTTATTTGTATATTAGATTGTTCTTAATAAGTTTGATTCTACCATTTTTTCCTGAGGAGTAACGATGTTTTAATTTTTCTGGAGCTAGTAACGAATATTTTAGATTTCTCGCTTAAATATCACGATAAAATTAAATTGTAAGAATATCCCTGAGTAACTTTATTTGTTTATTAGATTTTTTTTAATAAGTTTGATTCTAGCATTTTTTTCTGAGGAGTAACAATATTTTTATTTTTCTGGAACTATAAACGAATATTTTAGTTTTCTCGCTTAAATATCACGATAAAATTAAATTGTAAGATTATCCCTGAGTAACTTTATTTTTATAATAGATTTGTTTAATAAGTTTGATTCTAGAATTTTTTCGTGAGGAGTAACGATGTTTTAATTTTTCTGGAACTAGAAAAGATTATTTTAGATTTCTCGCTTAAATATCACGATGAAATTAAATTGTAAGAATATCCCTGAGTAACTTTATTTGTATATTAGAGTTTTCTAAATAAGTTTGATCCAAACATTTTTTCCTGAGGAGTAACGATGTTTTAATTTTTCTGTAACAACCAACGAGTATTTTAGTTTTCTCGCTTAAATATCACGATAAATTTAAATTGTAAGAATATCTCGGAGTAACTTTATTTGTATATAAGATTATTCTAAATAAGTTTGATTCTAGCATTTTTTCCTGAGGAGTAACGATGTTTTAATTTTACTGGAACTAGAAACGAATATTTTAGTTTTCTCACATAAATATCACGATAAAATTAAATTGTAAGACTATCCCAGAGTAATTTTATTTGTATATTAGATTTTTTTTAATAAGTTTGATTCTAGAATTTTTTCCTGCGGAGTAACGATGTTTTAATTTTTCTGGAACTAGATAAGATTATTTTAGATTTCTCGCTTAAATATCACGTTAAAATTAAATTGTAAGAATATCCCAGAGTAACTTTATTTGTATATTAGATTATTCTTAATAAGTTTGATTCTAGCATTTTTTCCTGAAGAGTAACGATGTTTTAATTTTTTTGAAGCTAGTAAAGAATATTTTAGATTTCTCGCTTAAATATCACGATAAAATTAAATTGTAAGAATATCCCTGAGTAACTTTATTTGTATATTAGATTATTCTAAATAAGTTTGATTCTAGCATTTTTTCCTGAGGAGTAACGATGTTTTAATTTTTCTGGAGCTAGTAACGAATATTTTAGATTTCTCGCTTAAATATCACGATCAAATTAAATTGTAAGAATATCCTTGAGTAACTTTATTTGTTTATTAAATTTTTTTTTAATAAGATTGATTCTAGCATTTTTTCCTGAGGAGTAACGATGTTTTAATTTTCCTGGAACTAGAAACGAATATTTTAGTTTTCTCACATAAATATCACGATAAAATTAAATTGTGAGAATATCCCTGAGTAACTTTATTTGTATATTAGATTATTCTTAATAAGTTTGATTCTAGCATTTTTTCCTGAAGAGTAACGATGTTTTAATTTTTCTGGAGCTAGTAACGAATATTTTAGATTTCTCGCTTAAATATCACGATAAAATTAAATTGTAAGAATATCCCTGAGTAACTTTATTTGTTTATTAGATTTTTTTTAATAAGTTTGATTCTAGCATTTTTTTCTGAGGAGTAACAATATTTTTATTTTTCTGGAACTATAAACGAATATTTTAGTTTTCTCGCTTAAATATCACGATAAAATTAAATTGTAAGATTATCCCTGAGTAACTTTATTTTTATAATAGATTTGTTTAATAAGTTTTATTCTAGAATTTTGTCGTGAGGTGTAACGATGTTTTAATTTTCCTGGAACTAGAAAAGATTATTTTAGATTTCTCGCTTAAATATCACGTTAAAATTAAATTGTAAGAATATCCCTGAGTAACTTTATTTGTATATTAGAGTTTTCTAAATAAGTTTGATTCTACCATTTTTTCCTGAGGAGCAACGATGTTTTAATTTTTCTGGAGCTAGTAACGAATATTTTAGATTTCTCGCTTAAATATCACGATAAAATTAAATTGTAAGAATATCCCTGAGTAACTTTATTTGTTTATTAGATTTTTTTTAATAAGTTTGATTCTAGCATTTTTTTCTGAGGAGTAACAATATTTTTATTTTTCTGGAACTATAAACGAATATTTTAGTTTTCTCGCTTAAATATCACGATAAAATTAAATTGTAAGATTATCCCTGAGTAACTTTATTTTTATAATAGATTTGTTTAATAAGTTTGATTCTAGAATTTTTTCGTGAGGAGTAACGATGTTTTAATTTTTCTGGAACTAGAAAAGATTATTTTAGATTTCTCGCTTAAATATCACGATGAAATTAAATTGTAAGAATATCCCTGAGTAACTTTATTTGTATATTAGAGTTTTCTAAATAAGTTTGATCCAAACATTTTTTCCTGAGGAGTAACGATGTTTTAATTTTTCTGTAACAACCAACGAGTATTTTAGTTTTCTCGCTTAAATATCACGATAAATTTAAATTGTAAGAATATCTCGGAGTAACTTTATTTGTATATAAGATTATTCTAAATAAGTTTGATTCTAGCATTTTTTCCTGAGGAGTAACGATGTTTTAATTTTACTGGAACTAGAAACGAATATTTTAGTTTTCTCACATAAATATCACGATAAAATTAAATTGTAAGACTATCCCAGAGTAATTTTATTTGTATATTAGATTTTTTTTAAAAAGTTTGATTCTAGAATTTTTTCCTGAGGAGTAACGATGTTTTAATTTTTCTGGAACTAGATAAGATTATTTTAGATTTCTCGCTTAAATATCACGTTAAAATTAAATTGTAAGATTATCCCTGAGTAACTTTATTTGTATATTAGATTATTCTAAATAAGTTTGATCCTAACATTTTTTCTTGAGGAGTAACGATGTTTTAATTTTTCTGTAACAAGAAACGAGTATTTTAGTTTTCTGGCTTAAATATCACGATAAAATTAAATTCTAAGAACATCCCTGAGTAACTTTATTTGTATATTAGATTATTCTAAATAAGTTTGATTCTAGCATTTTTTTCTGAGGAGTAACGATGTTTTAACTTTCCTGGAACTAGAAACGAATATTTTAGATTTCTCGCTTAAATATCACGATAAAATTAAATTCTAAGATTATCCCTGAGTAACTTTATTTGTATATTAGATTTTTCTTAATAAGTTTGATTCTATCATTTTTTCCTGAGGAGTAACGATGTTTTAATTTTACTGGAACTAGAAACGAATATTTTAGTTTTCTCACATAAATATCACGATAAAATTAAATTGTGAGAATATCCCTGAGTAACTTTATTTGTATATTAGATTATTCTTAATAAGTTTGATTCTAGCATTTTTTCCTGAAGAGTAACGATGTTTTAATTTTTCTGGAGCTAGTAACGAATATTTTAGATTTCTCGCTTAAATATCACGATAAAATTAAATTGTAAGAATATCCCTGATTATCTTTATTTTTATATTAGATTATTCTTAATAAGTTTGATTCTAGCATTTTTTCCTGAGGAGTAACGATGTTTTAATTTTTCTGGAACTAGAAAAGATTATTTTAGATTTCTCGCTTAAATATCACGTTAAAATTAAATTGTAAGAATATCCCTGAGTAACTTTATTTGTATATTAGATTATTCTAAATAAGTTTGATCCAAACATTTTTTCCTGAGGTGTAACGATGTTCTAATTTTTCTGTAACAAGCAACGAGTATTTTAGTTTTCTCGCTTAAATATCACGATAAAATTAAATTGTAAGAATATCTCGGAGTAACTTTATTTGTATATTAGATTATTCTTAATAAGTTTGATTCTACCATTTTTTCCTGACGAGTAACGATGTTTTAATTTTTCTGGAGCTAGTAACGAATATTTTAGATTTCTCGCTTAAATATCACGATAAAATTAAATTGTAAGAATATCCCTGAGTAACTTTATTTGTTTATTAGATTTTTTTTAATAAGTTTGATTCTAGCATTTTTTTCTGAGGAGTAACAATATTTTTATTTTTCTGGAACTATAAACGAATATTTTAGTTTTTTCGCTTAAATATCACGATAAAATTAAATTGTAAGATTATCCCTGAGTAACTTTATTTGTATATTAGAGTTTTCTAAATAAGTTTGATCCAAACATTTTTTCCTGAGGCGTAACGATGTTTTAATTTTTCTGTAACAACCAACGAGTATTTTAGTTTTCTCGCTTAAATATCACGATAAATTTAAATTGTAAGAATATCTCGGAGTAACTTTATTTGTATATAAGATTATTCTAAATAAGTTTGATTCTAGCATTTTTTCCTGAGGAGTAACGATGTTTTAATTTTTCTGGAACTAGAAAAGATTATTTTAGATTTCTCGCTTAAATATCACGATAAAATTAAATTGTAAGAATATCCCTGAGTAACTTTATTTGTATATTAGAGTTTTCTAAATAAGTTTGATCCAAACATTTTTTCCTGAGGAGTAACGATGTTTTAACTTTCCTGGAACTAGAAACGAATATTTTAGATTTCTCGCTTAAATATCACGATAAAATTAAATTCTAAGATTATCCCTGAGTAACTTTATTTGTATATTAGATTTTTCTTAATAAGTTTGATTCTACCATTTTTTCCTGAGGAGTAACGATGTTTTAATTTTACTGGAACTAGAAACGAATATTTTAGTTTTCTCACATAAATATCACGATAAAATTAAATTGTGAGAATATCCCTGAGTAACTTTATTTGTATATTAGATTATTCTTAATAAGTTTGATTCTAGCATTTTTTCCTGAAGAGTAACGATGTTTTAATTTTTCTGGAGCTAGTAACGAATATTTTAGATTTCTCGCTTAAATATCACGATAAAATTAAATTGTAAGAATATCCCTGATTATCTTTATTTTTATATTAGATTATTCTTAATAAGTTTGATTCTAGCATTTTTTCCTGAGGAGTAACGATGTTTTAATTTTTCTGGAACTAGAAAAGATTATTTTAGATTTCTCGCTTAAATATCACGTTAAAATTAAATTGTAAGAATATCCCTGAGTAACTTTATTTGTATATTAGATTATTCTAAATAAGTTTGAT
The DNA here is from genome assembly GCA_911728475.2 of Pterostichus madidus. Taxonomy (NCBI): domain Eukaryota; kingdom Metazoa; phylum Arthropoda; class Insecta; order Coleoptera; family Carabidae; genus Pterostichus; species Pterostichus madidus. Next base: position 18,227,696 of record OU452311.1, on the reverse strand, counting down.
CCAAACATTTTTTCCTGAGGTGTAACGATGTTTTAATTTTTCTGTAACAAGCAACGAGTATTTTAGTTTTCTCGCTTAAATATCACGATAAAATTAAATTGTAAGAATATCTCGGAGTAACTTTATTTGTATATTAGATTATTCTTAATAAGTTTGATTCTACCATTTTTTCCTGACGAGTAACGATGTTTTAATTTTTCTGGAGCTAGTAACGAATATTTTAGATTTCTCGCTTAAATATCACGATAAAATTAAATTGTAAGAATATCCCTGAGTAACTTTATTTGTTTATTAGATTTTTTTTAATAAGTTTGATTCTAGCATTTTTTTCTGAGGAGTAACAATATTTTTATTTTTCTGGAACTATAAACGAATATTTTAGTTTTCTCGCTTAAATATCACGATAAAATTAAATTGTAAGATTATCCCTGAGTAACTTTATTTGTATATTAGAGTTTTCTAAATAAGTTTGATCCAAACATTTTTTCCTGAGGAGTAACGATGTTTTAATTTTTCTGTAACAACCAACGAGTATTTTAGTTTTCTCGCTTAAATATCACGATAAATTTAAATTGTAAGAATAACTCGGAGTAACTTTATTTGTATATAAGATTATTCTAAATAAGTTTGATTCTAGCATTTTTTCCTGAGGAGTAACGATGTTTTAATTTTTCTGGAACTAGAAAAGATTATTTTAGATTTCTCGCTTAAATATCACGATAAAATTAAATTGTAAGAATATCCCTGAGTAACTTTATTTGTATATTAGAGTTTTCTAAATAAGTTTGATCCAAACATTTTTTCCTGAGGAGTAACGATGTTTTAATTTTTCTGTAACAACCAACGAGTATTTTAGTTTTCTCGCTTAAATATCACGATAAATTTAAATTGTAAGAATATCTCGGAGTAACTTTATTTGTATATAAGATTATTCTAAATAAGTTTGATTCTAGCATTTTTTCCTGAGGAGTAACGATGTTTTAATTTTTCTGGAACTAGAAACGAATATTTTAGATTTCTCGCTTAAATATCACGTTAAAATTAAATTATAAGATTATCCCTGAGTAACTTTATTTGTATATTAGATTATTCTAAATAAGTTTGATCCTAACATTTTTTCTTGAGGAGTAACGATGTTTTAATTTTTCTGTAACAAGAAACGAGTATTTTAGTTTTCTGGCTTAAATATCACGATAAAATTAAATTCTAAGAACATCTCTGAGTAACTTTATTTGTATATTAGATTATTCTAAATAAGTTTGATTCTAGCATTTTTTCCTGAGGAGTAACGATGTTTTAATTTTCCTGGAACTAGAAACGAATATTTTAGTATTCTCACATAAATATCACGATAAAATTAAATTGTGAGAATATCCCTGAGTAACTTTATTTGTATATTAGATTATTCTTAATAAGTTTGATTCTAGCATTTTTTCCTGAAGAGTAACGATGTTTTAATTTTTCTGGAGCTAGTAACGAATATTTTAGATTTCTCGCTTAAATATCACGATAAAATTAAATTGTAAGAATATCCCTGAGTAACTTTATTTGTTTATTAGATTTTTTTTAATAAGTTTGATTCTAGCATTTTTTTCTGAGGAGTAACAATATTTTTATTTTTCTGGAACTATAAACGAATATTTTAGTTTTCTCGCTTAAATATCACGATAAAATTAAATTGTAAGATTATCCCTGAGTAACTTTATTTTTATAATAGATTTGTTTAATAAGTTTTATTCTAGAATTTTGTCGTGAGGTGTAACGATGTTTTAATTTTTCTGGAACTAGAAAAGATTATTTTAGATTTCTCGCTTAAATATCACGTTAAAATTAAATTGTAAGAATATCCCTGAGTAACTTTATTTGTATATTAGATTATTCTAAATAAGTTTGATCCAAACATTTTTTCCTGAGGTGTAACGATGTTTTAATTTTTCTGTAACAAGCAACGAGTATTTTAGTTTTCTCGCTTAAATATCACGATAAAATTAAATTGTAAGGATATCTCGGAGTAACTTTATTTGTATATTAGATTATTCTTAATAAGTTTGATTCTAGCATTTTTTCCTGAGGAGTAACGATGTTTTAATTTTTCTGGAACTAGAAAAGATTATTTTAGATTTCTCGCTTAAATATCACGTTAAAATTAAATTGTAAGAATATCCCTGAGTAACTTTATTTGTTTATTAGATTTTTTTTAATAAGTTTGATTCTAGCATTTTTTTCTGAGGAGTAACAATATTTTTATTTTTCTGGAACTATAAACGAATATTTTAGTTTTCTCGCTTAAATATCACGATAAAATTAAATTGTAAGATTATCCCTGAGTAACTTTATTTTTATAATAGATTTGTTTAATAAGTTTGATTCTAGAATTTTTTCGTGAGGAGTAACGATGTTTTAATTTTTCTGGAACTAGAAAAGATTATTTTAGATTTCTCGCTTAAATATCACGATAAAATTAAATTGTAAGAATATCCCTGAGTAACTTTATTTGTATATTAGTGTTTTCTAAATAAGTTTGATCCAAACATTTTTTCCTGAGGAGTAACGATGTTTTAATTTTTCTGTAACAACCAACGAGTATTTTAGTTTTCTCGCTTAAATATCACGATAAAATTAAATTGTAAGAATATCTCGGAGTAACTTTATTTGTATATAAGATTATTCTAAATAAGTTTGATTCTAGCATTTTTTCCTGAGGAGTAACGATGTTTTAATTTTTTTGGAACTAGAAACGAATATTTTAGATTTCACGCTTAAATATCAGGTTAAAATTAAATTGTAAGAATATCCCTGAGTAACTTTATTTGTATATTGGTTTTTTTTAATAAGTTTGATTCTAGCATTTTTTCCTGTGGAGTAACGATGTTTTAATTTTACTGGAACTAGAAAAGAATATTTTAGTTTTCTCACATAAATATCACGATAAAATTAAATTGTAAGACTATCCCAGAGTAATTTTAATTGTATATTAGATTTTTTTTAATAAGTTTGATTCTAGCATTTTTTCCTGAGGAGTAACGATGTTTTAATTTTTCTGGAACTAGAAAAGATTATTTTAGATTTCTCGCTTAAATATCACGTTAAAATTAAATTGTAAGAATATCCCTGAGTAACTTTATTTGTATATTAGATTATTCTAAATAAGTTTGATCCTAACATTTTTCCCTGAGGAGTAACGATGTTTTAATTTTTCTGTAACAAGCAACGTGTATTTTAGTTTTCTCGCTTAAATATCACGATAAAATTAAATTGTAAGAATATCCCTGAGTAACTTTATTCGCATATTAGAGTTTTCTAAATAAGTTTGATCCTAACATTTTTTCTTGAGGAGTAACGATGTTTTAATTTATCTGTAAAAAGCAACGAGTATTTTAGTTTTCTCGCTTAAATATCACGATAAAATTAAATTGTAAGAATATCTCGGAGTAACTTTGTTTGTATATTAGATTATTTTTAATAAGTTTGATTCTAGCATTTTTTCCTGAGGAGTAACAATATTTTTATTTTTCTGGTACTATAAACGAATATTTTAGTTTTCTCGCATAAATATCACGATAAAATTAAATTGTAAGATTATCCCTGAGTAACTTTATTTTTATAATAGATTTGTTTAATATGTTTGATTCTAGCATTTTTTTCTGAGGAGTAACGATGTTTTAATTTTTCTCTAACAAGAAATGAGTATTTTAGTTTTCTGGCTTAAATAACACGATAAAATTAAATTCTAAGATTATCCCTGAGTAACTTTATTTGTATATTAGATTTTTCTTAATAAGTTTGATTCTAGCATATTTTCCTGTGGAGTAACGATGTTTTAATTTTTCTGGCACTAGAAACGATTATTTTAGATTTCTCGCTTAAATATCACGATAAAATTAAATTGTAAGAATATCCCTGAGTAACTTTATTTGTATATTAGAGTTTTCTAAATAAGTTTGATCCAAACATTTTTTCCTGAGGAGTAACGATGTTTTAATTTTTCTGTAACAACCAACGAGTATTTTAGTTTTCTCGCTTAAATATCACGATAAAATTAAATTGTAAGAATATCTCGGAGTAACTTTATTTGTATATAAGATTATTCTAACTAAATTTGATTCTAGCATTTTTTCCTGAGGAGTAACGATGTTTTAATTTTTCTGGAACTAGAAACGAATATTTTAGATTTCTCGCTTAAATATCACGTTAAAATTAAATTGTAAGAATATCCCTGAGTAACTTTATTTGTATATTGGTTTTTTTTAATAAGTTTGATTCTAGCATTTTTTCCTGTGGAGTAACGATGTTTTAATTTTACTGGAACTAGAAACGAATATTTTAGTTTTCTCACATAAATATCACGATAAAATTAAATTGTAAGACTATCCCAGAGTAATTTTATTTGTATATTAGATTTTTTTTAATAAGTTTGATTCTAGCATTTTTTCCTGAGGAGTAACGATGTTTTAATTTTTCTGGAACTAGAAAAGATTATTTTAGATTTCTCGCTTAAATATCACGTTAAAATTAAATTGTAAGAATATCCCTGAGTAACTTTATTTGTATATTAGATTATTCTAAATAAGATTGATCCTAACATTTTTCCCTGAGGAGTAATGATGTTTTAATTTTTCTGTAACAAGCAACGAGTATTTTAGTTTTCTCGCTTAAATATCACGATAAAATTAAATTGTAAGAATATCCCTGAGTAACTTTACTCGTATATTAGAGTTTTCTAAATAAGTTTGATCCTAACATTTTTTCTTGAGGAGTAACGATGTTTTAATTTTTCTGTAACAAGAAACGAGTATTTTAGTTTTCTAGCTTAAATATCACGATAAAATTAAATTGTAAGAATATCCCTGAGTAACTTTATTTGTATATTAGATTATTCTAAATAAGTTTGATCCTAACATTTTTTCCTGAGGAGTAACGATGTTTTAATTTTGCTGTAACAAGCAACGAGTATTTTAGTTTTCTCGCTTAAATATCACGATAAAATTAAATTGTAAGAATATCTCGGAGTAACTTTGTTTGTATATTAGATTATTTTTAATAAGTTTGATTCTAGCATTTTTTCCTGAGGAGTAACAATATTTTTATTTTTCTGGAACTATAAACGAATATTTTAGTTTTCTCGCTTAAATATCACGATAAAATTAAATTGTAAGATTATCCCTGAGTAACTTTATTTTTATAATAGATTTGTTTAATATGTTTGATTCTAGCATTTTTTTCTGAGGAGTAACGATGTTTTAATTTTTCTCTAACAAGAAACGAGTATTTTAGTTTTCTGGCTTAAATAACACGATAAAATTAAATTGTAAGAATATCCCTGAGTAACTTTATTTGTATATTAGATTATTCTAAATAAGTTTGATTCTAGCATTTTTTCCTGAGGAGTAACGATGTTTTAATTTTTCTGGAACTAGAAACGAATATTTTAGATTTCTCGCTTAAATATCACGATAAAATTAAATTCTAAGAATATCCCTGAGTAACTTTATTTGTATATTAGATTATTCTAAATAAGTTTGATTCTAGCATTTTTTCCTGAGGAGTAACGATGTTTTAATTTTACTGGAACTAGAAACGAATATTTTAGTTTTCTCACATAAATATCACGATAAAATTAAATTGTGAGAATATCCCTGAGTAACTTTATTTGTATATTAGATTATTCTTAATAAGTTTGATTCTAGCATTTTTTCCTGAAGAGTAACGATGTTTTAATTTTTCTGGTGCTAGTAACGAATATTTTTGATTTCTCGCTTAAATATCACGATAAAATTAAATTGGAAGAATATCCATGAGTAACTTTATTTGTGTAATAGATTTTTCTTAATAAGTTTGATCCTAGCATTTTTTACTGAGGAGTAACGATGTTTTAATTTTTCTGGAACTAGAAACGAATATTTTAGTTTTCTCGCTTAAATATAACGATAAAATTAAATTGTAAGAATATCCCAGAGTAACTTTATTTTTATAATAGATTTTTTCAATAAGTTTGATTCTAGCATTTTTTCCTGAGGAGTAACAATGTTATTATTTTTCTGGAGCTAGAAACGAAAATTTTAGTTTTATCGCTTAAATATAACGTTAAAATTGAATTGTAAGAATATCCCTGAGTAACTTTATTTGTATATTAGATTATTCTTAATAAGTTTGATTCTAGCATTTTTTACTGAGGAGTTTTCTGGAACTAGAAAAGATTATTTTAGATTTCTCGCTTAAATATCACGATAAAATTAAATTGTGAGAATATCCCTGAGTAACTTTATTTGTATATTAGATTATTCTTAATAAGTTTGATCCTAACATTTTTTACTGAGGAGTAACGATGTTTTAATTTTTCTGGAACTAGAAAAGATTATTTTAGATTTCTCGCTTAAATATCACGATAAAATTAAATTGTAAGAATATCCCTGAGTAACTTTATTTGTATATTAGAGTTTTCTAAATAAGTTTGATCCTAACATTTTTTCCTGAGGAGTAACGAAGTTTTAATTTTTCTGTAACAAGCAACGAGTATTTTAGTTTTCTCGCTTAAATATCACGATAAAATTAAATTGTAAGAATATCTCGGAGTAACTTTGTTTGTATATTAGATTATTTTTAATAAGTTTGATTCTAGCATTTTTTCCTGAGGAGTAACAATATTTTTATTTTTCTGGAACTATAAACGAATATTTTAGTTTTCTCGCTTAAATATCACGATAAAATTAAATTGTAAGATTATCCCTGAGTAACTTTATTTTTATAATAGATTTGTTTAATATGTTTGATTCTAGCATTTTTTTCTGAGGAGTAACGATGTTTTAATTTTTCTCTAACAAGAAACGAGTATTTTAGTTTTCTGGCTTAAATAACACGATAAAATTAAATTGTAAGAATATCCCTGAGTAACTTTATTTGTATATTAGATTATTCTAAATAAGTTTGATTCTAGCATTTTTTCCTGAGGAGTAACGATGTTTTAATTTTTCTGGAACTAGAAACGAATATTTTAGATTTCTCGCTTAAATATCACGATAAAATTAAATTCTAAGATTATTCCTGAGTAACTTTATTTGTATATTAGATTTTTCTTAATAAGTTTGATTCTAGCATTTTTTCCTGAGGAGTAACGATGTTTTAATTTTACTGGAACTAGAAACGAATATTTTAGTTTTCTCACATAAATATCACGATAAAATTAAATTGTGAGAAAATCCCTGAGTAACTTTATTTGTATATTAGATTTTTTTTAATAAGTTTGATTCTAGCATTTTTTCCTGAGGAGTAACGATGTTTAAATTTTTCTGGAACTAGAAAAGATTATTTTAGATTTCTCGCTTAAATAACACGATAAAATTAAATTGTAAGATTATCCCTGAGTAACTTTATTTGTATATTAGTTTATTCTAAATAAGTTTGATTCTAGCATTTTTTCCTGACGAGTAACGATGTTTTAATTTTTCAGTAACAAGATACGAGTATTTTAGTTTTCTGGCTTAAATATCACGATAAAATTAAATTGTAAGAATATCCCTGAGTAACTTTATTTGTGTATTAGATTTTTCTTAATAAGTTTGATTCTAGCATTTTTTCCTGAGGAGTAACGACGTTTTAATTTTTCTGGAACTAGAAAAGATTATTTTAGATTTCTCGCTTAAATATCACGTTAAAATTAAATTGTAAGAATATCCCTGAGTAACTTTATTTGTATATTAGATTTTTTTTAATAAATTTGATTCCAGCATTTTTTCCTGAGGAGTAACGATGTTTTAATTTTACTGGAACTAGAAACGAATATTTTAGTTTTCTCACATAAATATCACGATAAAATTAAATTGTAAGAATATCCCTGAGTAACTTTATTTGTATATTAGATTATTTTTTATAAGTTTGATTCTAGCATTTTTTCCTGAGGAGTAACGATGTTTTAAATTTTCTGGAACTAGAAAAGATTATTTTAGATTTCTCGCTTAAATATCACGTTAAAATTAAATTGTAAGAATATCCCTGAGTAACTTTATTTGTATATTAGATTATTCTAAATAAGTTTGATTCTAATATTTTTTCCTGAGGAGTAACGATGTTTTAATTTTTCAGTAACAAGCAACGAGTATTTTAGTTTTCTCGCTTAAATATCACGATAAAATTAAATTGTAAGAATATCTCGGAGTAACTTTATTTGTATATTAGATTATTCTTAATAATTTTGATTCTAGCATTTTTTCCTGAGGAGTAACGATGTTTTAATTTTTCTGGAGCTAGTAACGAATATTTTAGATTTCTCGCTTAAATATCACGATAAAATTAAATTGTAAGAATATCCCTGAGTAACTTTATTTGTATATTAGAGTTTTCTAAATAAGTTTGATCCTAACATTTTTTCCTGAGGAGTAACGATGTTTTAATTTTTCTGTAACAAGAAACGAGTATTTTAGTTTTCTGGCTTAAATATCACGATAAAATTAAATTGTAAGAATATCCCTGAGTAACTTTATTTGTGTATTAGATTTTTCTTAATAAGTTTGATTCTAGCATGTTATCCTGAAGAGTAACGATGTTTTAATTTATCTGGAGCTAGTAACGAATATTTTAGATTTCTCGCTTAAATATCACGATAAAATTAAATTGTAAGAATACCCATGAGTAACTTTATTTGTGTATTAGATTTTTCTTAATAAGTTTGATTCTAGCATATTTCCCTGAGGAGTAACGATGGTTTAATTTTTCTGTAACAAGCAACGAGTATTTTAGTTGTCTCGCTTAAATATCTCGATAAAATTAAATTGTAAGAATATCTCGGAGTAACTTTATTTGTATATTAGATTATTCTTAATAAGTTTGATTCTAGCATTTTTTCCTGAGGAGTAACGATGTTTTAATTTTACTGGAACTAGAAACGAATATTTTAGTTTTCTCACATAAATATCACGATAAAATTAAATTGTAAGAATATCCCTGAGTAACTTTATTTGTGTATTAGATTATTCTTAATAAGTTTGATTCTAGCATGTTTTCCTGAGGAGTAACGATGTTTTAATTTTTCTGGAACTATAAACGAATATTTTAGTTTTCTCACATAAATATCACGATAAAATTAAATTGTAAGACTAGCCCTGAGTAACTTTATTTGTATATTAGATTATTCTTAATAAGTTTGATTCTAGCATTTTTTCCTGAAGAGTAACGATGTTTTAATTTTTCTGGAGCTAGTAACGAATATTTTAGATTTCTCGCTTAAATATCACGATAAAATTAAATTGTAAGAATAACCCTGAGTAACTTTATTTTTATAATAGATTTGTTTAATAAGTTTGATTCTAGCATTTTTTCCTGAGGAGTAACGATGTTTTAATTTTTCTCTAACAAGAAACGAGTATTTTAGTTTTCTGGCTTAAATATCACGATAAAATTAAATTGTAAGAATATCCCTGAGTAACTTTATTTGTATATTAGATTGATCTAATTAAGTTTGATTCTAGCATTTTTTCCTGAGGAGTAACGATGTTTTAATTTTTCTGGAACTAGAAACGAATATTTTAGATATCTCGCTTAAATATCACGATAAAATTAAATTCTAAGATTATCCCTGAGTAACTTTATTTTTTTTTAGATTTTTCTTAATAAGTTTGATTCTAGCATATTTTCCTGAGGAGTAACGATGTTTTAATTTTTCTGGAACTAGAAACGAATATTTTAGATTTCTCGCTTAAATATCACGATAAAATTAAATTCTAAGAATATCCCTGAGTAACTTTATTTGTATATTAGATTATTCTAAATAAGTTTGATTCTAGCATTTTTTCCTGAGGAGTAACGATGTTTTAATTTTACTGGAACTTGAAACGAATATTTTAGTTTTCTCACATAAATATCACGATAAAATTAAATTGTGAGAATATCCCTGAGTAACTTTATTTGTATATTAGATTATTCTTAATAAGTTTGATTCTAACATTTTTTCCTGAAGAGTGACGATGTTTTAATTTTTCTGGTGCTAGTAACGAATATTTTTGATTTCTCGCTTAAATATCACGATAAAATTAAATTGTAAGAATATTCATGAGTAACTTTATTTGTGTAATAGATTTTTCTTAATAAGTTTGATTCTAGCATTTTTTACTGAGGAGTAACGATGTTTTAATTTTTCTGGAACTAGAAACGAATATTTTAGTTTTCTCGCTTAAATATAACGATAAAATTAAATTGTAAGAATATCCCAGAGTAACTTTATTTTTATAATAGATTTTTTCAATAAGTTTGATTCTAGAATTTTTTCCTGAGGAGTAACAATGTTATTATTTTTCTGGAGCTAGAAACGAAAATTTTAGTTTTATCGCTTAAATATAACGTTAAAATTGAATTGTAAGAATATCCCTGAGTAACTTTATTTGTATATTAGATTATTCTTAATAAGTTTGATTCTAGCATTTTTTACTGAGGAGTAACGATGTTTTAATTTTTCTGGAACTAGAAAAGATTATTTTAGATTTCTCGTTTAAATATCACGATAAAATTAAATTGTAAGAATATCCCTGAGTAACTTTATTTGTATATTAGAGTTTTCTAAATAAGTTTGATCCTAACATTTTTTCCTGAGGAGTAACGAAGTTTTAATTTTTCTGTAACAAGGAACGAGTATTTTTGTTTTCTCGCTTAAATATCACGATAAAATTAAATTGTAAGAATATCCCTGAGTAACTTTATTTTTATAATAGATTTGTTTAATAAGTTTGATTCTAGCATTTTTTCCTGAGGAGTAACGATGTTTTAATTTTTCTGTAACAAGTAACGAGTATTTTAGTTTTCTGGCTTAAATATCACGATAAAATTAAATTGTAAGAATATCCCTGAGTAACTTTATTTGTATATTAGATTATTCTAAATAAGTTTGATTCTAGCATTTTTTCCTGAGGAGTAACGATGTGTTAATTTTTCTGGAACTAGAAAGGAATGTTTTAGTTTTCTCGCTTAAATATAACGATAAAATTAAATTGTAAGAATATCCCTGAGTAACTTTATTTGTGTATTAGATTTTTCTTAATAAGTTTGATTCTAGCATTTTTTCCTGAGGAGTAACAATGTTATTATTTTTCAGGAGCTAGAAACGAATATTTTTTTTTGTCACATAATTATCACGATAAAATTAATTTGTAAGAATAGATTTTTCTTAATAAGTTTGATTCTAGCATTTTTTCCTGAGGAGTAACGATGTGTTAATTTTTCTGGAACTATAAACGAATATTTTAGATTTCTCGCTTAAATATCACGATAAAATTAAATTGTAAGAATAACCCTGAGTAACTTTATTTGTTTATTAGATTTTTTTTAATAAGTTTGATTCTAGCATTTTTTTCTGAGGAGTAGTTAGTTAGTTAGTAATCTGTGGGATCGGTTCACGACCCGATACACCGCGGCCTCTCGGACCTATTGTGCTTTCCCATGGTCTCTTACAATGTAGGAGTTACGCTGTACCCTATGAGGTCCAAGCAGTCGCTCCATGCCATTGTGTGTATTTCATCCTGTTCTAGTTCCGGAGTCCCAAATTTTTGGTATCTCTTTATTGCTAGAGCCTGACATTCACAAAGGAGATGTAGCGGAGTTTCCTCTCCTTCTCCACATTTACTGCATAGCGGGCTTTGAGCTACTCCCAATGTATGCATATGCTTGTTCAGGCTACAGTGACCAGTAATGACCTCTGTGGTTGCCTTTATTCTGTCTCTGCTCATTTTGATCAGAGATGAGCTTACATTTTCTCTTGGTTTCGTTATGAAAGTCCTGGCATGTCTCATTCCAGTGCTGTCCATCCAGTATCTTTCATGTTCCTTCGTTATCCATCTTTTAATGTGCCCTTTAACTGTCTCATATGCAATGTGACAGAAGGGTTCTGGTCCAATAGGTTTCCTTTTTGCTCCCTGCTTGGCTAGTACGTCCGCCTGTTCGTTGCCCTCTACATTCGAGTGCCCTGGGACCCACAACAGAGTTACTTTGTTGTGTTCAGCCAGTACCTCAAGATTGTGAGTGCATTCTAGAACAAGTTTGGATTTTATGATGTTTGAGCTTAAAGCCTTAAGTGCTGCTTGGCTGTCTGTGAGAATGTAGATTTGCTTGTTTTTATAAGCTCTCTGCATTATCTCTTGACAACTTGTTAGCACAGCTAGTAGTTCTGCTTGGAATACTGTGGCATAACGGCCCAGAGATAAGCTAATGCTAGTCCCTGTTCCTTTATTGAGTATTCCCGCTCCACTTCCTGTTTCAGTCTTTGAGCCATCTGTGTACCATACGAGTCCATTCAGATGTATGTTTTTAGTGTCCCAGTCACTCTTGTCTGGTATTAAGACCTCGTACTTCTTGTTGAAGTGGTACGTCGGTTTCCGTCTATCTGACTCCATGTCAAGGATGTCATTTGCGGTCCCTTTTTTTTCATTGAACCATACTTCTTCCCCTTTTAGTTCTGAGAACCTATAGAGGGACATTTTAGCCTCAGCTTTAACCACTATGTGGAGTGGTGGTAGGCTGAGAATTGCTTCCATGGCCGCAGTAGGTGTGGTTCTCATTGCTCCAGTTATACCTATGCATGCCATGCGTTGAATTTTATTTAATTTCTGCCTACAGATCTCTACGTTGGTTCTTTCGCCCCAAACTATAGATCCGTATTTAATGATGGGTATTATTGCCGATGTGTATAACCAATGCAACATCTTTGGCTTCAATCCCCATTTTTGTCCGAACATTCTCCTGCAGGCCCAGAAGAGCCTGTGAGTTTTGCCCGTAATTTTTTCCACATGTTCTTTGTAGTTTAGTTTCTGGTCTAAGATGAGTCCCAGATACTTAACCTGAGTTGACATTTTTATTTCTTTCTGAAAAAGGATGGGTATTTTCAGGCCATCTAGATTCCTTTTCCTGGTGAATAGTACTAGGTTTGTTTTTTCTGGATTAGCAGAAAGACCCTCCCTTGTACACCATTTCCCTACGATGTGCAGTGCCCTCTGCATGAGTTCGCTGGTGGTCGTAAGAAATTTCCCATTGATTACTATTACAAGATCGTCTGCATAACCTTGTACATAGTATCCTTCCCTGGTAAGTTCACAAAGAAGTCCGTTCACAACTAGACACCACAGTAGTGGCGAGAGTACACCACCTTGTGGACATCCTTTAATTACTTGGGCCTTCTGTGTGGTTTCGTTCAGGTTGCCCTCTACTTTCCTGCTTCCAAGCATGTTCCTAGTCCATTTACAAATAGTCTGTTCTATACCATGCTTTCCTGCAGCCATAATGATTGAGTTAATAGAGGTATTGTCAAAAGCTCCCTCAATGTCCAGAAAGGTGGCCGTGGCATATTCTTTGCCCTTGATTGCTTTCTTTAGTTTTTGGTTTAGCTGGTGCAGAGCTAGTTCACAAGATTTTCCTGCTTGATAGGCATACTGGTTCTTATGCAGAGGTGTGTGAGCCAGTGCTGTATCCCTTATGTGCCTGTCTAGCAGTTTTTCTAGTGTTTTTAACACGAAGGAGGATAGACTGATTGGCCTGTACGATTTCGCCGCGGCGTATGTTTCTCGTCCCGGCTTAGGTATAAATACCACTCTCGTCAGTCTCCAGTCTTCCGGTGTGTATCCCATGGCCAGACTGGCTCGTAGTATTTTAATCAGGGTGCCAGATAATATGTCCAGTCCCTTTTGTAGGAGTACTGGAAATATACCGTCTCCCCCTGGTGATTTATATGGCTTGAAAGCGTTTACCGCCCAAGCCAGCTTATTTTTGTCTACCACTTGCTTGGCCAAAATACAGTCTGCCCTGCTAGCCCTATTGTTTGATAGTTCTCTTTCAGGCTCCTGGTTTTGCCCTGTCGTAATGGTAGAGCCCGGAAAGTGAGTTTGGAGCAAGAGTTCCAATGTTTCCTTTTCCGTTTTGTTGAAGTTCCATCCGGTTTCTTAATCGATCCCAGTTTTTGCACTGGTTCTCTGCTTAATATTTTTTTGACTTTGGCACAGTCCGATACACTGTCTATCTCTTGACAGAAGTTTTTCCACTTATCGCGTTTAGCTTTCCTAATTTCGTTGTTGTACCGAGTTAGGTTTTCCTTGTATTCAGTCCACAAGCCCGTCCTTTTGGCGGTATTGAAAAGTCTCCTGACTTCCGCCCTTAGTTCAGAAAGCTTGCTGTTCCACCATACGGTGTTTGACGTATCCTTCTGGATAGTTATTTTACAGCTGCTTTCATAGGCCATCTTTATGGCCTGCGTTAAGCAGCTGGCTGTAATTTCCAAATCCACGACGGTGTTAGTTGTCGATGGACAGTCCCCGAGGTTTTTCCCAAGCTGTTCTCTGTATAGATTCCAGTCGGTGTTTCTTGGGTTTCTGTTCATTTTTACCTTGCTTTTCGAGTTTATTTCGAATCTGATGTACCTGTGATCTGATATGCTCGGCTCACATGATACATGCCAATTTTTAATTTTATCCGCGAGACTCATAGTGGTGAGTGTTACGTCCAAGACCTCCATTCTATTGCTCGTAACGAATGTTGGTTCATTTCCTATGTTTGCTACATGTAATTGCTCAGCCAAAAGGAAATCAAGAAGTCCCTCTCCTCTCGGATTGACATCCGTGCTCCCCCACACAGTGTGGTGAGCGTTGGCGTCAGCCCCGAGTATGAGGTTCATCTTGAATTTTTTGCTGTACTTCGTGATCTCTATTACTTCCAGTGTGGGAGGTAAGCCTTCCTGATCGTGGGGTAGATAGACAGACCCTACTATCATTTCTGTTTTTCCCGCCTCTTGTTCAGTGGTTATTTTGACTGCTGTAAGATCTCTAGAACAAAAATCCCATAGTGTTAAAAATTTCACCTTCTTGCTAATTAGAAGACATGTACGAGGGTTTGCTTCGCCCATGTTATAGCTAACGTGAGCTTTAGCATCCCCTAGACCTTTAATCTGCCCTTTGTGTATCCAGGGCTCTTGGATTAGGACTACATCAATATTTTTTAGTAAAAAGTACCTACCCAGGGCAGCCGAGGCTGCCCTGCAATGATGCAGATTAACCTGGAGAACCTTGAAGATGGTATCAGTTCTCTGCTTCTTCTGTCGGTTGAGGTTTCTCTAGTCCCTCCACCTCCATAGACTCGGCTGTTCCCTCCGGTTTCCCTTCCTTCTTGCCAAGTACCTTAAAGGTAACCCTGGAGAAGTTTAGGTGTGGCCGGTGGTCTACACGTCCGAGGGACTCCCACGATTTCTCGTCCATAATGATGACAAGTTGCTGGCCCTTATCCTCACTCTTCCTACCTACAACCTTCCAGTGCTTCGTTTGGAGCCCTGTGTTCTGCACGGCGAGCCTGTGTAGGATCTTTTCCGGTTCCATTATTGGCCCCGGGATCCAAGTCACCGTCCTCACCGGTTTAGGTAGTTCTTTAGCCACCACCGTCATGAGCTTGGGTCCATCCCACGTTAAGTTCTTCACCACACTGGTTAGCCACTTCTGGGTTTGTTCATCGGCACACGTGATGCCAAGAACTCCCCCTTGGTAGCTGCTGCCCAGGAATCTGGGTGAAGTCTCTCCTGCTTCCATTTGATCTATAAGGTTCAAGATGCTTCCCCTTATTTGATCAGCTTGCTCACTAGTAAGCATATTCTCCGGGTAGTCAGAGGATACTACAGCCATCCTTGTCCCCGTCAATGCCTCCTTGAACGAAGCAGGGTTTCCAACCGGCCTGCTCTTCTTCTTCGGCGGCTGTCTCGTTGGCGTACTGCCGTCCGATAGGTTTCGCTTCTGCGGCCCTGTCGTATCGGCAGTACTTACTGGCTTACAGACTGGTGTCTTAGAAGTCCCAGCTTGTTCCGCCTGTCTCTCTCTCTTAAGCCTCCTTCTGGCTGCTCCAGAGAGTTTCTTGCCTTCAGTGAGTTCCCTCTGGCCCTCCACTAAAGATAGTGTCGGATTTCTCACGGTTGAGTCTCCGCTGGTGGTTTGTGGTTTTATGTTTTTATCCATATTGGTCCCACGAGTAGCTAGGGAAGAAATGGTCCGCCTCGACAGAGCCCCGCATGCCAAGGTAAGGCCTCGCCCGAGGACTATACAACCGAGTGCGGCCCGGTGCTCGGAGGTGTAGCCAGTAGTAACTGCTCCTCTATACAGCCATGCACCCTTCGGCCTGGTCTACCCACCTTGAGTTTAGGATTTTTATTGAGGTTTACTCCTCTCGGACCAGGCGGTGAAGCCAAGTCCCCCCGCACCTTTCCTACCCCGTGAGACGTGACCACAGTCAGTAGGGAGGTGCATGGTTTCACGGATGGTTGTACCTTAACGGTAGTCCCCATCCGGCGCCGTTACCCTGGTGCAAACCCTTAGTCACGACACGACAACCGGATCAGGAGGTTGGTCCGCGGGGTGGCTTTCCCAAAGTTATGTTGCGGATTTTATGCCGCTCAAACATTGCACATACTCACCAGCCATGTTGCGGTTTTTACGTCGCTCAGGCATTTGGCTCCTCGTATATGTGGTTATGACCACCCTTCCCATTATTGGGATTTCTCCTATCCGCCACCTGGAGACGCGCCCGATGGGTAACCAACCACACGGGTTCTGAGGAGTAACAATATTTTTATTTTTCTGGAACTATAAACGAATATTTTAGTTTTCTCGCTTAAATATCACGATAAAATTAAATTGTAAGATTATCCTGGAGTAACTTTATTTTTATAATAGATTTGTTTAATAAGTTTGATTCTAGCATTTTTTCCTGAGGAGTAACGATGTTTTAATTTTTCTGTAACAAGAAACGAGTATTTTAGTTTTCTGGCTTAAATATCACGATAAAATTAAATTGTAAGAGTATCCCTGAGTAACTTTATTTGTATATTAGATTATTCTAAATAAGTTTGATTCTAGCATTTTTTCCTCAGGAGTAACGATGTTTTAATTTTTCTGGAACTAGAAACGAATATTTTAGATTTCTCGCTTAAATATCACGATAAAATTAAATTGTAAGAATGTCCCTGAGTAACTTTATTTGTATATTAGATTACTCTTAATAAGTTTGATTCTAGCATTTTTTCCTGAGGAGTAACGATGTTTTAATTTTTCTGGAGCTAGTAACGAATATTTTAGATTTCTCGTTTAAATATCACAATAAAATTAAATTGTAAGAATATCCCTGAGTAACTTTATTTGTTTATAAGATTTTTCTCAATAAGTTTGTTTCTAGAATTTTTTCCTGAGGAGTAACGATGTTTTAATTTTTCTAGAACTAGAAAAGATTATTTTAGATTTCTCGCTTAAATATCACGATAAAATGAAATTGTAAGAATATCCCTGAGTAACTTTATTTGTATATTAGAGTTTTCTAAATAAGTTTGATCCTAACATTTTTTCCTGAGGAGTAACGATGTTTTAATTTTTCTGTAACAAGAAACGAGTATATTAGTTTTCTGGCTTAAATATCACGATAAAATTAAATTGTGAGAATATCCCTGAGTAACTTTATTTGTATATTAGATTATTCTTAATAAGTTTGATTCTAGCATTTTTTCCTGAAGAGTAACGATGTTTTAATTTTTCTGGAACTAGAAACGAATATTTTAGATTTCTGGCTTAAATATCACGATAAAATTAAATTGTAAGAATATCCCTGAGTAACTTTATTTGTATATTAGATTATTCTAAATAAGTTTGATTCTAGCATTTTTTCCTGAGGAGTAACGATGTTTTAATTTTTCTGGAACTAGAAACGAATATTTTAGATTTCTCGCTTAAATATCACGATAAAATTAAATTCTTAGATTATCCCTGAGTAACTTTATTTGTATATTAGATTATTCTTAATAAGTTTGATTCTAGCATTTTTTACTGAGGAGTTTTCTGGAACTAGAAAAGATTATTTTAGATTTCTCGCTTAAATATCACGATAAAATTAAATTGTAAGAATATCCCTGAGTAACTTTATTTGTATATTAGAGTTTTCTAAATAACATTGATCCTAACATTTTTTCCTGAGGAGTAACGATGTTTTAATTTTTCTGTAACAAGAAACGAGTATTTTTGTTTTCTCGCTTAAATATCACGATAAAATTAAATTGTAAGAATATCCCTGAGTAACTTTATTTTTATAATAGATTTGTTCAATAAGTTTGATTCTAGCATTTTTTCCTGAGGAGTAACGATGTTTTAATTTTTCTGGAGCTAGAAAAGAATATTTTAGATTTCTCGCTTAAATATCACGATAAAATTAAATTGTAAGAATATCCCTGAGTAACTTTATTTGTTTATTAGATTTTTTTTCATAAGTTTGATTCTAGCATATTTTCCTGAGGAGTAACTATTATATATATATAATCAGTCAAAGATCAATAATTAACCGTTTATTCCATTTAAATATATTTCTCATATGATATTTTAATATATACAAAATTATATGTTCTTTTATTTATGACTACTACCTTGATACTTAATAAACAAATACAAATACATAATAACTCCTCCTCACTAAAGTAGGAACAATAATAAATAACACTAACAAATTATTACTAATTATGAATAATTTAATCTTGGCGGTCTTCTTAAATGCCGTCCAAATCTGGATTTTGGACTGGAAGTAACTTGTTGTGATGAGCGAGCATCAGTCTCAGTCTCAGGCTCAGGAATCTCAGGCACAATCGCAGAAATTTGTGTACTGGTTGCTAATGGTGTACTTGCAGCTATTGGAGTACTTATTTCAGGAATTAAAGGTTTTTCAGAAGATAAAAATGAAGGAAAAGTTTTAATTATGTTTTGCTGATTGCTACTCTCATTTTGTACCACAGAGTTACCAGTGTTACGTATTTGATCAACATGACGCCTATGAATTACTCCACCAATATTAATTAGATAATGTAGCTGTCCTTCCTTTGATTCAATGGTCCCAAATTTCCATTTTTCATTTGGATCATTGTAAACTCTGAACGCAACTGGATCACCTACATTAAAAATTCTTTAAATTTTAATCGGTTCAATATTTTTCTTCATTTGATCTAAAATTAGATTTGGTTTTAAAAGATCCAGTTTAGACCTTAATTCACGTCCTAAGAAAAGAGATGAAGGTGAACGTCCTGTAATTGAATGCGGTGTTTTTCTGTAAGTAACTAGAAATTTTTGTAATCCTTCCATTATATTATTGCCCTCATCTAAACATGCTTTTAAAGAATTTTTAAAAGTTTGTACATTTCTTTCCGCTAAACCATTTGTAGCTGGATGAAAAGGTGCTGAAAATCTCTGTATTATTCCCCTGCTATTACAGAATTTATTAAATTCTTCACTCTTAAATTGCGTTCCATTGTCAGAAACTAATACATACGGTAAACCAAAATTTGCAAAAAAAATTGATAAATGATGAATTGTAATGGAGGTTGTAATATTTTTTACCGGAATAACATCAACCCATTTACTAAAAGCATCAACAATAATTAAAAAATAGTATCCCTTAAATGGACCCGCATAATCAATATGTATTCGTTCCATAATAACCCTTGGATACTCCCATTTATGTAATGAAGTTTTTGTTGGCATTTTCTTAAATTTTTGACAATTTATACAGTTAGATACCATAACCTCAAAGTCTTCATCAATTCTAGGCCACCAAACATAACTTCTAGCTAAACTCTTCATTTTTACTATTCCTTGATGACCAGTATGTAATTCGTTTAAAACATATTTGCGATAAATATCTGGTATATATACACGATGTGCCAAAAATAGACATCCGTGAGCAATAGAAAAATTTTCTTGAGAATGTCCAAACGTATCAGCCCTTTTAATTGTCACACCATTTATAATTGCTTGATATAATTTATATATAATTTTATCATTTCTTGTTTCACGTTCAATATCTTTAGATGTTATTGGTAAAGTATTAATTTGTTGCATTGCAAAAATATCAGTTTCATCAAATTCATTTTTATTATCATTATTATTTTGCATTGGAAGTCTGGATAAAAAATCAGCATTACCGTGATCTTTTGTATTGCGATATTCGATATTGTAATTAAAAGTTTGAAGATAAATTGCATATCTTTGCATTCTAAGTGCTGATAAAGTTGGTAATTCTTTACTAGGGTTAAAAATTGACACTAGAGGTTTACTATCAGTAATTAAAATGAATTTATTGCCATATAAATATTGGAAAAATTTTTTAATTCCGAAAATTATAGCTAAAGCTTCTTTATCAATTGAACTGTAATTATATTCTGATTTACTGAGTGTTCTGCTGGCAAAAGCAATAGGTCTTTCAGATCCATCCTCAAATCTATGACTAAGTACTGCGCCTAATCCTACATTGCTGGCATCAGTAGACAAAACAAGTGTTTTCTTTGGATCAAAATGTACGAGAACACTATCAGATGCAATTGCACGTTTAATATTATTGAAAGCTATTCGGCATTTGTTATTAAAACAAAACGACGTATTCGCTCTTAAAAGGAAATTCAAAGGTTGAGCCATAGTACTTAAATTTTTAACAAATCTACCATAAAAATTTACCATTCCAAGAAATGATTTCACTTCAGTAACATTAGCTGGCTCTTTGGCATCTATTATAGCTTTAATTTTGTCAGAACATTTTTGTAACCCATTACAACTTATAATGTAACCACAATATTGTATTGATTTTTGTAAAAATTGACATTTAGTAGTATTTACTCGGATGTTGTAATATTCGAATCTTTTAAAAACATTTTCTAATATTTCTAAATGTTCTTTTTCTGATTCGGAAGATATACAAATATCGTCAAAAAATACCTGCACTCCCTGGATACCCTGCAATATTTTTTCAATAGTCCGTTGCCAAATCGCAGGAGCAGAAGTAATACCAAATGGTAGTCGATTGTAATGATATAATCCTTTTATTGTATTAATTGTTAGAAAATGTCGATCACGTTCGTCAATTTCTATATGATTGTAAGCTTGTGAAATATCAATTTTTTGTATAAAATTTACTATTTCCAATATTAGCCAAAATTCTTTCAATGCTAGGAATTGGATATTCTTCAACTACGAGTTGGGAATTAATTGTTACCTTAAAATCTCCACAAAGACGTATAGTTCCATCTTTCTTAATAACTGGAACTACTGGTGTGGCATATTCTGAATGATGTACTGCACTTATAATTCCTTCGCGCTCTAAACGTTCAATTTCTGCTTTCATTTTTGGTACTAAAGAAAAAGCTACATTCCTTGTTTTTCTGAAAACTGGAACTGATCCTTGCTTAAGAAAAATTCTTGCTTTTAAATCTTTCACTTTCCCAATGTCAGATCTAAAAATGGTTGAATATTTCTCTTTTAATTTGTCTAATTTAGACTTAATATTTATTGTTGAATTAAATACATTTAAATTATTATTTATATTATAAGTTTTAGATAAAATTGTAATCCAATCTAATTGAATTGATCGTAACCATTCTAAGCCAAGAATATTTGCATACGAACCATTTACCACGTATAATACTAATTTAGTAGTTCCGAGATCTTCAGCTTTGATTTTAACATTAACTTCGCATTTACCAGCCAATGTAACATGCTCACCAGTATATGTATTTAATTGTAATGAAGTAGGAAACAATTTTTTATTAATAAAAAATTTCTTGAAAGTTGATAAACTAATTAATGACACTGACGCACCGGTGTCTACCTGAAAATCAATAAGGAAATCATCTAAATACAAATTTACAATAATTTTCCTTCGTAGATCATTTGTTTCAACTAACTGCCAGGCTGTATATAAGTCGAGAGTTGGTTCTTCATCCTCCCTTTCAGAAATAGTCAACATTTCTTGATTCAAACTATTGCAGTTACCTTTTGTTTTCATTTTCTCTTCTTGTTTCTTAAATTTACCATTATCTTTGCAAACAGGTGCGATATGACCCTTAAAGTTACATTTATAACAAGTTGCAAATCTATATCGGCAATCTTTTTCTTCGTGATTTGTAAATCCACAATGCTTACATTTTGTTTTTTTATTTATTGTTTTAATTTGAGACAATTTATTTACATTAATTCCTATATTAGTCGCACGGCCTATATTTTTAACAGCAGTTTGATTAATTTCATATGAACAAGCATATTCAACTGCTTTTTCGAATGTAATATTACCCTGCTCCAAAAGTTTAAACCTTAAATCAGTATCCCTAATACCGTTAACAAATTGAGTGCAAAGGGCATCTGAAAACCAATTTTTTGGGAATTTACAAAAACGAGTTATTTTTTTCAATTCAGCTGCGAATTTTCTAGCTGATTCCTCTTCCATCTGAAATCTGTTCTGAAAACGAACTCGTTCAACTAAAACATTTGGTTCAGGGTCGAAAAAATCAGTTAATAAATTTTCAAGTTCAGAAAAAGATTTTTTTTCAGGTTCATCTGGTTCACAAAGATCACATAATCTTTCGAATACTTGCTCACCAATAACATCTAGTAATATTATTACCTTTTTATCCTCCGGTACATTGTATAAAGATAATTTATTTTTTAAACGCCTTAAATAGGTTTTCCAATTTGATTTTATTGAGTTATATGGCTCGATTGATAATTTTGACGTCTGATCCATAATTAATGAGGTTTCTGATGATTGAAACATTGTAGTTTATCCTCGTCGCCACTTTATTATATATATAATCAGTTAAAGATCAATAATTAACCGTTTATTCCATTTAAATATATTTCTCATATGACATTTTAATATATACAAAATTATATGTTCTTTTATTTATGACTACTACCTTGATACTTAATAAACAAATACAAATACATAATAGTAACGATGTTTTAATTTTTCTGGAGCTAGTAACGAATATTTTTGATTTCTCGCTTAAATATCACGATAAAATTAAATTGTAAGAATATCCATGAGTAACTTTATTTGTGTATTAGATTTTTCTTAATAAGTTTGTTTCTAGCATTTTTTACTGAGGAGTAACGATGTTTTAATTTTTCTGGAACTAGAAACGAATATTTTAGTTTTCTCGCTTAAATATAACGATAAAATTAAATTGTAAGAATATCCCAGAGTAACTTTATTTTTATAATAGATTTTTTCAATAAGTTTGATTCTAGCATTTTTCCTGAGGAGTAACAATGTTATTATTTTTCTGGAGCTAGAAACGAAAATTTTAGTTTTATCGCTTAAATATAACGTTAAAATTGAATTGTAAGAATATCCCTGAGTAACTTTATTTGTATATTAGATTATTCTTAATAAGTTTGATTCTAGCATTTTTTTACTGAGGAGTAACGATGTTTTAATTTTTCTGGAACTAGGAAAGATTATTTTAGATTTCTCGCTTAAATATCACGATAAAATTAAATTGTAAGAATATCCCTGAGTAACTTTATTTGTATATTAGAGTTTTCTAAATAAGTTTGATTCTAACATTTTTTCCTGAGGAGTAACGAAGTTTTAATTTTTCTGTAACAAGAAACGAGTATTTTTGTTTTCTCGCTTAAATATCACGATAAAACTAAATTGTAAGAATATCCCTGAGTAACTTTATTTTTATAATAGATTTGTTTAATAAGTTTGATTCTAGCATTTTTTCCTGAGGAGTAACGATGTTTTAATTTTTCTGTAACAAGAAACGAGTATTTTAGTTTTCTGGCTTAAATATCACGATAAAATTAAATTGTAAGAATATCCCTGAGTAACTTTATTTGTATAGTAGATTATTTTAAATAAGTTTGATTCTAGCATTTTTTCCTGAGGAGTAACGATGTTTTAATTTTTCTGGTACTAGAAAGGAATAATTTAGTTTTCTCGCTTAAATATAACGTTATAATTAAATTGTAAGAATATCCCTGAGTAACTTTATTTGTGTATTAGATTTTTCTTAATAAGTTTGATTCTAGCATTTTTTCCTGAGGAGTAACAATGTTATTATTTTTCAGGAGCTAGAAACGAAAATTTTAGTTTTATCGCTTAAATATAACTTTAAAATTGAATTGTAAGAATATCCCTGAGTAACTTAATTTGTATATTAGATTATTCTTAATAAGTTTGATTCTAGCATTTTTTACTGAGGAGTAACGATGTTTTAATTTTTATGGAACTAGAAAAGATTATTTTAGATTTCTCGCTTAAATATCACGATAAAATTAAATTGTAAGAATATCCCTGAGTAACTTTATTTGTATATTAGAGTTTTCTAAATAAGTTTGATCCTAACATTTTTTCCTGAGGAGTAACGAAGTTTTAATGTTTCTGTAACAAGAAACGAGTATTTTTGTTTTCTCGCTTAAATATCACGATAAAATTAAATTGTAAGAATATCCCTGAGTAACTTTATTTTTATAATAGATTTGTTTAATAAGTTTGATTCTAGCATTTTTTCCTGAGGAGTAACGATGTTTTAATTTTTCTGTAACAAGAAACGAGTATTTTAGTTTTCTGGCTTAAATATCACGATAAAATTAAATTGTAAGAATATCCCTGAGTAACTTTATTTGTATATTAGATTACTCTAAATAAGTTTGATTCTAGCATTTTTTCCTGAGGAGTAACGATGTTTTAATTTTTCTGGAACTAGAAAGGAATATTTTAGTTTTCTCGCTTAAATATAACGATAAAATTAAATTGTAAGAATATCCCTGAGTAACTTTATTTGTATATTAGATTATTCTAAATAAGTTTGTTCCTAACATTTTTTCCTGAGGAGTAACGATGTTTTAATTTTTCTGTATCAAGAAACGAGTATTTTTGTTGTCTCGCTTAAATATCACGATAAAATTAAATTGTAAGAATATCTCGGAGTAACTTTATTTGTGTATTAGATTATTCTTAATAAGTTTGATTCTAGCATGTTTTCCTGAGGAGTAACGATGTTTTAATTTTTCTGGAACTATAAACGAATATTTTAGATTTCTCGCTTAAATATCACGATAAAATTAAATTGTAAGAATAACCGTGAGTAACTTTATTTGTTTATTAGATTTTTTTTAATAAGTTTGATTCTAGCATTTTTTCCTGAGGAGTAACAATGTTATTATTTTTCAGGAGCTAGAAAAGAAAATTTTAGTTTTATCGCTTAAATATAACTTTAAAATTGAATTGTAAGAATATCCCTGAGTAACTTTATTTGTATATTAGAGTTTTCTAAATAAGTTTGATCCTAACATTTTTTCCTGAGGAGTAACGATGTTTTAATTTTTCTGTAACAAGAAACGCGTATTTTAGTTTTCTCGCTTAAATATCACGATAAAATTAAATTGTAAGAATACCACGGAATAACTTTATTTGTATATTAGATTATTCTTAATAAGTTTGATTCTAGCATTTTTTCCTGAGGAGTAACGATGTTTTAATTTTTCTGGAGCTAGTAACGAATATTATAGATTTCTCGCTTAAATATCACGATAAAATTAAATTGTAAGAATATCTCAGAATAACTTTATTTCTATATTAGATTTTTTTTAATAAGTTTGATTCTAGCATTTTTTCCTGAGGAGTAACGATGTTTTAATTTTACTGGAACTAGAAACGAATATTTTAGTTTTCTCACATAAATATCACGATAAAATTAAATTGTAAGAATATCCCTGAGTAACTTTATTTGTATATTAGATTATTCGGAATAAGTTTGATTCTAGTATTTTTTCCTGAGGAGTAACGATGTTTTAATTTTTCTGGAACTAGAAACGAATATTTTAGATTTCTCGCTTAAATATCACGATAAAATTAAATTGTAAGAATATCCCTGAGTAACTTTATTTGTATATTAGATTTTTTTTAATAAGTTTGATTCTAGCATTTTTTCCTGAGGAGTAACGATGTTTCAATTTTACTGGTACTAGAAACGAGTATTTTTGTTTTCTCGCTTAAATATCACGATAAAATTAAATTGTAAGAATATCCCTGAGTAACTTTATTTTTATAATAGATTTGTTTAATAAGTTTGATTCTTGTATTTTTTCCTGAGGAGTAACGATGTTTTAATTTTTCTGGAGCTAGTAAAGAATATTTTAGATTTCTCGCTTAAATATCACGATAAAATTAAATTGTGAGAATATCCCTGAGTAACTTTATTTGTATATTAGAGTTTTCTAAATAAGTTTGATCCTAACATTTTTTCCTGAGGAGTAACGATGTTTTAATTTTTCTGTAACAAGAAACGAGTATTTTAGTTTTCTGGCTTAAATATCACGATAAAATTAAATTGTAAGATTATCCCTGAGTAACTTTATTTGTATATTAGAGTTTTCTAAATAAGTTTGATCCTAACATTTTTTCCTGACGAGTAACGATGTTTTAATTTTTCTGTAACAAGAAACGAGTATTTTAGTTTTCTGGCTTAAATATCACGATAAAATTAAATTGTAAGAATATCCCTGAGTAACTTTATTTGTATATTAGTTTATTCTAAATAAGTTTGATTCTAGCATTTTTTCCTGAGGAGTAACGAGGTTTTTATTATTCTGTAATTAGAAACGAATATTTTAGTTTTCTCGGTTAAATATCACGATAAAATTAAATTGTAAGAATATCCCGGAGTAACTCTATTTGTATATTAGATTTTTTTTAATAAGTTTGTTTCTAGCATTTATTCCTGAGGAGTAACGATGTTTTAATTTTACTGGGACTAGAAACGAATATTTTAGTTTTCTCACATAAATATCACGATAAAATTAAATTGTAAGAATATCCCTGAGTAACTTTATTTGTATATTAGATTATTCTTAATAAGTTTGATCTAGCATTTTTTCCTGAGGAGTAACGATGTTTTAATTTTTCTGGAACTAGAAAAGATTATTTTAGATTTCTCGCTTAAATATCACGTTAAAATTAAATTGTAAGAATATCCATGTGTAACTTTATTTGTATATTAGATTATTCTAAATAAGTTTGATCCAAACATTTTTTCCTGAGGAGTAACGATGTTTTAATTTTTCTGTAACAATCAACGAGTATTTTAGTTTTCTCGCTTAAATATCACGATAAAATTAAATTGTAAGAATATATCGGAGTAACTTTATTTGTATATTAGATTATTCTTAATAAGTTTGATTCTAGCATTTTTTCCTGAGGAGTAACGATGTTTTAATTTTTCTGGAGCTAGTAACGAATATTTTAGATTTCTCGCTTAAATATCACGATAAAATTAAATTGTAAGAATATCGCTGAGTAACTTTATTTGTATATTAGATTTTTTTTAATAAGTTTGATTCTAGCATTTTTTTCTGAGGAGTAACAATATTTTTATTTTTCTGGAACTATAAACGAATATTTTAGTTTTCTCGCTTAAATATCACGATAAAATTAAATTGTAAGATTATCCCTGAGTAACTTTATTTTTATAATAGATTTGTTTAATAAGTTTGATTCTAGCATTTTTTTCTGAGGAGTAGCGATGTTTTAATTTTTCTGTAACAAGAAATGAGTATTTTAGTTTTCTGGCTTAAATATCACGATAAAATTAAATTGTAAGAATATCCATGAGTAACTTTATTTGTATATTAGATTATTCTAAATAAGTTTGATTCTAGCATTGTTTCCTGAGGAGTAACGATGTTTTAATTTTTCTGGAACTAGAAACGAATATTTTAGATTTCTCGCTTAAATATCACGATAAAATTAAATTCTAAGATTATCCCTAAGTAACTTTATTTGTATATTAGATTTTTCTTAATAAGTTTGATTCTAGCATTTTTTCCTGAGGAGTAACGATGTTTTAATTTTTCTGGAGCTAGTAACGAATATTTTAGATTTCTCGCTTAAATATCACGATAAAATTAAATTGTAAGAATATCCCTGAGTAACTTTATTTGTATATTTGAGTTTTCTAAATAAGTTTGATCCTAACATTTTTTTCTGAGGAGTAACGATGTTTTAATTTTTCTGTAACAAGAAACGAATATTTTGTTTTCTGGCTTAAATATCACGATAAAATTAAATTGTAAGAATATCCCTGAGTAACTTTATTTGTATATAAGATTATTCTAAATAAGTTTGATTCTAGCATTTTGTCCTGAGGAGTAACGATGTTTTAATTTTTCTGGAACTAGAAACGAATATTTTAGATTTCTCGCTTAAATATCACGATAAAATTAAATTGTAAGAATATCCCTGAGTAACTTTATTTGTATATTAGATTTTTTTTAATAAGTTTGATTCTAGCATTTTTTCCTGAGGAGTAACGATGTTTCAATTTTACTGGAACTAGAAACGAGTATTTTTGTTTTCTCGCTTAAATATCACGATAAAATTAAATTGTAAGAATATCCCTGAGTAACTTTATTTTTATAATAGATTTGTTTAATAAGTTTGATTCTTGTATTTTTTCCTGAGGAGTAACGATGTTTTAATTTTTCTGGAGCTAGTAAAGAATATTTTAGATTTCTCGCTTAAATATCACGATAAAATTAAATTGTGAGAATATCCCTGAGTAACTTTATTTGTATATTAGAGTTTTCTAAATAAGTTTGATCCTAACATTTTTTCCTGAGGAGTAACGATGTTTTAATTTTTCTGTAACAAGAAACGAGTATTTTAGTTTTCTGGCTTAAATATCACGATAAAATTAAATTGTAAGATTATCCCTGAGTAACTTTATTTGTATATTAGAGTTTTCTAAATAAGTTTGATCCTAACATTTTTTCCTGACGAGTAACGATGTTTTAATTTTTCTGTAACAAGAAACGAGTATTTTAGTTTTCTGGCTTAAATATCACGATAAAATTAAATTGTAAGAATATCCCTGAGTAACTTTATTTGTATATTAGATTATTCGGAATAAGTTTGATTCTAGTATTTTTTCCTGAGGAGTAACGATGTTTTAATTTTTCTGGAACTAGAAACGAATATTTTAGATATCTCGCTTAAATATCACGATAAAATTAAATTGTAAGAATATCCCTGAGTAACTTTATTTGTATATTAGATTTTTTTTAATAAGTTTGATTCTAGCATTTTTTCCTGAGGAGTAACGATGTTTCAATTTTACTGGTACTAGAAACGAGTATTTTTGTTTTCTCGCTTAAATATCACGATAAAATTAAATTGTAAGAATATCCCTGAGTAACTTTATTTTTATAATAGATTTGTTTAATAAGTTTGATTCTTGTATTTTTTCCTGAGGAGTAACGATGTTTTAATTTTTCTGGAGCTAGTAAAGAATATTTTAGATTTCTCGCTTAAATATCACGATAAAATTAAATTGTGAGAATATCCCTGAGTAACTTTATTTGTATATTAGAGTTTTCTAAATAAGTTTGATCCTAACATTTTTTCCTGAGGAGTAACGATGTTTTAATTTTTCTGTAACAAGAAACGAGTATTTTAGTTTTCTGGCTTAAATATCACGATAAAATTAAATTGTAAGAATATCCCTGAGTAACTTTATTTGTATATTAGTTTATTCTAAATAAGTTTGATTCTAGCATTTTTTCCTGAGGAGTAACGAGGTTTTTATTATTCTGTAATTAGAAACGAATATTTTAGTTTTCTCGGTTAAATATCACGTTAAAATTAAATTGTAAGAATATCCCTGTGTAACTTTATTTGTATATTAGATTATTCTAAATAAGTTTGATTCTAGCATTTGTTCCTGAGGAGTAACGATGTTTTAATTTTTCTGGAACTAGAAACGAATATTTTAGTTTTCTCACATAAATATCACGATAAAATTAAATTGTAAGAATATCCCTGAGTAACTTTATTTGTATATTAGATTATTCTTAATAAGTTTGATCTAGCATTTTTTCCTGAGGAGTAACGATGTTTTAATTTTTCTGGAACTAGAAAAGATTATTTTAGATTTCTCGCTTAAATATCACGTTAAAATTAAATTGTAAGAATATCCATGTGTAACTTTATTTGTATATTAGATTATTCTAAATAAGTTTGATCCAAACATTTTTTCCTGAGGAGTAACGATGTTTTAATTTTTCTGTAACAATCAACGATTATTTTAGTTTTCTCGCTTAAATATCACGATAAAATTAAATTGTAAGAATATATCGGAGTAACTTTATTTGTATATTAGATTACTCTAAATAAGTTTGATTCTAGCATTTTTTCCTGAGGAGTAACGATGTTTTAATTTTTCTGGAACTAGAAAGGAATATTTTAGTTTTCTCGCTTAAATATAACGATAAAATTAAATTGTAAGAATATCCCTGAGTAACTTTATTTGTATATTAGATTATTCTAAATAAGTTTGTTCCTAACATTTTTTCCTGAGGAGTAACGATGTTTTAATTTTTCTGTATCAAGAAACGAGTATTTTTGTTGTCTCGCTTAAATATCACGATAAAATTAAATTGTAAGAATATCTCGGAGTAACTTTATTTGTGTATTAGATTATTCTTAATAAGTTTGATTCTAGCATGTTTTCCTGAGGAGTAACGATGTTTTAATTTTTCTGGAACTATAAACGAATATTTTAGATTTCTCGCTTAAATATCACGATAAAATTAAATTGTAAGAATAACCGTGAGTAACTTTATTTGTTTATTAGATTTTTTTTAATAAGTTTGATTCTAGCATTTTTTCCTGAGGAGTAACAATGTTATTATTTTTCAGGAGCTAGAAAAGAAAATTTTAGTTTTATCGCTTAAATATAACTTTAAAATTGAATTGTAAGAATATCCCTGAGTAACTTTATTTGTATATTAGAGTTTTCTAAATAAGTTTGATCCTAACATTTTTTCCTGAGGAGTAACGATGTTTTAATTTTTCTGTAACAAGAAACGCGTATTTTAGTTTTCTCGCTTAAATATCACGATAAAATTAAATTGTAAGAATACCACGGAATAACTTTATTTGTATATTAGATTATTCTTAATAAGTTTGATTCTAGCATTTTTTCCTGAGGAGTAACGATGTTTTAATTTTTCTGGAGCTAGTAACGAATATTATAGATTTCTCGCTTAAATATCACGATAAAATTAAATTGTAAGAATATCTCAGAATAACTTTATTTCTATATTAGATTTTTTTTAATAAGTTTGATTCTAGCATTTTTTCCTGAGGAGTAACGATGTTTTAATTTTACTGGAACTAGAAACGAATATTTTAGTTTTCTCACATAAATATCACGATAAAATTAAATTGTAAGAATATCCCTGAGTAACTTTATTTGTATATTAGATTATTCGGAATAAGTTTGATTCTAGTATTTTTTCCTGAGGAGTAACGATGTTTTAATTTTTCTGGAACTAGAAACGAATATTTTAGATTTCTCGCTTAAATATCACGATAAAATTAAATTGTAAGAATATCCCTGAGTAACTTTATTTGTATATTAGATTTTTTTTAATAAGTTTGATTCTAGCATTTTTTCCTGAGGAGTAACGATGTTTCAATTTTACTGGTACTAGAAACGAGTATTTTTGTTTTCTCGCTTAAATATCACGATAAAATTAAATTGTAAGAATATCCCTGAGTAACTTTATTTTTATAATAGATTTGTTTAATAAGTTTGATTCTTGTATTTTTTCCTGAGGAGTAACGATGTTTTAATTTTTCTGGAGCTAGTAAAGAATATTTTAGATTTCTCGCTTAAATATCACGATAAAATTAAATTGTGAGAATATCCCTGAGTAACTTTATTTGTATATTAGAGTTTTCTAAATAAGTTTGATCCTAACATTTTTTCCTGAGGAGTAACGATGTTTTAATTTTTCTGTAACAAGAAACGAGTATTTTAGTTTTCTGGCTTAAATATCACGATAAAATTAAATTGTAAGATTATCCCTGAGTAACTTTATTTGTATATTAGAGTTTTCTAAATAAGTTTGATCCTAACATTTTTTCCTGACGAGTAACGATGTTTTAATTTTTCTGTAACAAGAAACGAGTATTTTAGTTTTCTGGCTTAAATATCACGATAAAATTAAATTGTAAGAATATCCCTGAGTAACTTTATTTGTATATTAGTTTATTCTAAATAAGTTTGATTCTAGCATTTTTTCCTGAGGAGTAACGAGGTTTTTATTATTCTGTAATTAGAAACGAATATTTTAGTTTTCTCGGTTAAATATCACGATAAAATTAAATTGTAAGAATATCCCGGAGTAACTCTATTTGTATATTAGATTTTTTTTAATAAGTTTGTTTCTAGCATTTATTCCTGAGGAGTAACGATGTTTTAATTTTACTGGGACTAGAAACGAATATTTTAGTTTTCTCACATAAATATCACGATAAAATTAAATTGTAAGAATATCCCTGAGTAACTTTATTTGTATATTAGATTATTCTTAATAAGTTTGATCTAGCATTTTTTCCTGAGGAGTAACGATGTTTTAATTTTTCTGGAACTAGAAAAGATTATTTTAGATTTCTCGCTTAAATATCACGTTAAAATTAAATTGTAAGAATATCCATGTGTAACTTTATTTGTATATTAGATTATTCTAAATAAGTTTGATCCAAACATTTTTTCCTGAGGAGTAACGATGTTTTAATTTTTCTGTAACAATCAACGAGTATTTTAGTTTTCTCGCTTAAATATCACGATAAAATTAAATTGTAAGAATATATCGGAGTAACTTTATTTGTATATTAGATTATTCTTAATAAGTTTGATTCTAGCATTTTTTCCTGAGGAGTAACGATGTTTTAATTTTTCTGGAGCTAGTAACGAATATTTTAGATTTCTCGCTTAAATATCACGATAAAATTAAATTGTAAGAATATCGCTGAGTAACTTTATTTGTATATTAGATTTTTTTTAATAAGTTTGATTCTAGCATTTTTTTCTGAGGAGTAACAATATTTTTATTTTTCTGGAACTATAAACGAATATTTTAGTTTTCTCGCTTAAATATCACGATAAAATTAAATTGTAAGATTATCCCTGAGTAACTTTATTTTTATAATAGATTTGTTTAATAAGTTTGATTCTAGCATTTTTTTCTGAGGAGTAGCGATGTTTTAATTTTTCTGTAACAAGAAATGAGTATTTTAGTTTTCTGGCTTAAATATCACGATAAAATTAAATTGTAAGAATATCCATGAGTAACTTTATTTGTATATTAGATTATTCTAAATAAGTTTGATTCTAGCATTGTTTCCTGAGGAGTAACGATGTTTTAATTTTTCTGGAACTAGAAACGAATATTTTAGATTTCTCGCTTAAATATCACGATAAAATTAAATTCTAAGATTATCCCTAAGTAACTTTATTTGTATATTAGATTTTTCTTAATAAGTTTGATTCTAGCATTTTTTCCTGAGGAGTAACGATGTTTTAATTTTTCTGGAGCTAGTAACGAATATTTTAGATTTCTCGCTTAAATATCACGATAAAATTAAATTGTAAGAATATCCCTGAGTAACTTTATTTGTATATTTGAGTTTTCTAAATAAGTTTGATCCTAACATTTTTTTCTGAGGAGTAACGATGTTTTAATTTTTCTGTAACAAGAAACGAATATTTTGTTTTCTGGCTTAAATATCACGATAAAATTAAATTGTAAGAATATCCCTGAGTAACTTTATTTGTATATAAGATTATTCTAAATAAGTTTGATTCTAGCATTTTGTCCTGAGGAGTAACGATGTTTTAATTTTTCTGGAACTAGAAACGAATATTTTAGATTTCTCGCTTAAATATCACGATAAAATTAAATTGTAAGAATATCCCTGAGTAACTTTATTTGTATATTAGATTTTTTTTAATAAGTTTGATTCTAGCATTTTTTCCTGAGGAGTAACGATGTTTCAATTTTACTGGAACTAGAAACGAGTATTTTTGTTTTCTCGCTTAAATATCACGATAAAATTAAATTGTAAGAATATCCCTGAGTAACTTTATTTTTATAATAGATTTGTTTAATAAGTTTGATTCTTGTATTTTTTCCTGAGGAGTAACGATGTTTTAATTTTTCTGGAGCTAGTAAAGAATATTTTAGATTTCTCGCTTAAATATCACGATAAAATTAAATTGTGAGAATATCCCTGAGTAACTTTATTTGTATATTAGAGTTTTCTAAATAAGTTTGATCCTAACATTTTTTCCTGAGGAGTAACGATGTTTTAATTTTTCTGTAACAAGAAACGAGTATTTTAGTTTTCTGGCTTAAATATCACGATAAAATTAAATTGTAAGATTATCCCTGAGTAACTTTATTTGTATATTAGAGTTTTCTAAATAAGTTTGATCCTAACATTTTTTCCTGACGAGTAACGATGTTTTAATTTTTCTGTAACAAGAAACGAGTATTTTAGTTTTCTGGCTTAAATATCACGATAAAATTAAATTGTAAGAATATCCCTGAGTAACTTTATTTGTATATTAGATTATTCGGAATAAGTTTGATTCTAGTATTTTTTCCTGAGGAGTAACGATGTTTTAATTTTTCTGGAACTAGAAACGAATATTTTAGATATCTCGCTTAAATATCACGATAAAATTAAATTGTAAGAATATCCCTGAGTAACTTTATTTGTATATTAGATTTTTTTTAATAAGTTTGATCTAGCATTTTTTCCTGAGGAGTAACGATGTTTCAATTTTACTGGTACTAGAAACGAGTATTTTTGTTTTCTCGCTTAAATATCACGATAAAATTAAATTGTAAGAATATCCCTGAGTAACTTTATTTTTATAATAGATTTGTTTAATAAGTTTGATTCTTGTATTTTTTCCTGAGGAGTAACGATGTTTTAATTTTTCTGGAGCTAGTAAAGAATATTTTAGATTTCTCGCTTAAATATCACGATAAAATTAAATTGTGAGAATATCCCTGAGTAACTTTATTTGTATATTAGAGTTTTCTAAATAAGTTTGATCCTAACATTTTTTCCTGAGGAGTAACGATGTTTTAATTTTTCTGTAACAAGAAACGAGTATTTTAGTTTTCTGGCTTAAATATCACGATAAAATTAAATTGTAAGAATATCCCTGAGTAACTTTATTTGTATATTAGTTTATTCTAAATAAGTTTGATTCTAGCATTTTTTCCTGAGGAGTAACGAGGTTTTTATTATTCTGTAATTAGAAACGAATATTTTAGTTTTCTCGGTTAAATATCACGTTAAAATTAAATTGTAAGAATATCCCTGTGTAACTTTATTTGTATATTAGATTATTCTAAATAAGTTTGATTCTAGCATTTGTTCCTGAGGAGTAACGATGTTTTAATTTTTCTGGAACTAGAAACGAATATTTTAGTTTTCTCACATAAATATCACGATAAAATTAAATTGTAAGAATATCCCTGAGTAACTTTATTTGTATATTAGATTATTCTTAATAAGTTTGATCTAGCATTTTTTCCTGAGGAGTAACGATGTTTTAATTTTTCTGGAACTAGAAAAGATTATTTTAGATTTCTCGCTTAAATATCACGTTAAAATTAAATTGTAAGAATATCCATGTGTAACTTTATTTGTATATTAGATTATTCTAAATAAGTTTGATCCAAACATTTTTTCCTGAGGAGTAACGATGTTTTAATTTTTCTGTAACAATCAACGATTATTTTAGTTTTCTCGCTTAAATATCACGATAAAATTAAATTGTAAGAATATATCGGAGTAACTTTATTTGTATATTAGATTATTCTTAATAAGTTTGATTCTAGCATTTTTTCCTGAGGAGTAACGATGTTTTAATTTTTCTGGAGCTAGTAACGAATATTTTAGATTTCTCGCTTAAATATCACGATAAAATTAAATTGTAAGAATATCGCTGAGTAACTTTATTTGTATATAAGATTTTTTTTAATAAGTTTGATTCTAGCATTTTTTTCTGAGGAGTAACAATATTTTTATTTTTCTGGAACTATAAACGAATATTTTAGTTTTCTCGCTTAAATATCACGATAAAATTAAATTGTAAGATTATCCCTGAGTAACTTTATTTTTATAATAGATTTGTTTAATAAGTTTGATTCTAGCATTTTTTTCTGAGGAGTAACGATGTTTTAATTTTTCTGTAACAAGAAATGAGTATTTTAGTTTTCTGGCTTAAATATCACGATAAAATTAAATTGTAAGAATATCCATGAGTAACTTTATTTGTATATTAGATTATTCTAAATAAGTTTGATTCTAGCATTGTTTCCTGAGGAGTAACGATGTTTTAATTTTTCTGGAACTAGAAACGAATATTTTAGATTTCTCGCTTAAATATCACGATAAAATTTAATTCTAAGATTATCCCTAAGTAACTTTATTTGTATATTAGATTTTTCTTAATAAGTTTGATTCTAGCATTTTTTCCTGAGGAGTAACGATGTTTTAATTTTTCTGGAGCTAGTAACGAATATTTTAGATTTCTCGCTTAAATATCACGATAAAATTAAATTGTAAGAATATCCCTGAGTAACTTTATTTGTATATTTGAGTTTTCTAAATAAGTTTGATCCTAACATTTTTTTCTGAGGAGTAACGATGTTTTAATTTTTCTGTAACAAGAAACGAATATTTTGTTTTCTGGCTTAAATATCACGATAAAATTAAATTGTATGAATATCCCTGAGTAACTTTATTTGTATATAAGATTATTCTAAATAAGTTTGATTCTAGCATTTTGTCCTGAGGAGTAACGATGTTTTAATTTTTCTGGAACTAGAAACGAATATTTTAGATTTCTCGCTTAAATATCACGATAAAATTAAATTGTAAGAATATCCCTGAGTAACTTTATTTGTATATTAGATTTTTTTTAATAAGTTTGATTCTAGCATTTTTTCCTGAGGAGTAACGATGTTTCAATTTTACTGGAACTAGAAACGAGTATTTTTGTTTTCTCGCTTAAATATCACGATAAAATTAAATTGTAAGAATATCCCTGAGTAACTTTATTTTTATAATAGATTTGTTTAATAAGTTTGATTCTTGTATTTTTTCCTGAGGAGTAACGATGTTTTAATTTTTCTGGAGCTAGTAAAGAATATTTTAGATTTCTCGCTTAAATATCACGATAAAATTAAATTGTGAGAATATCCCTGAGTAACTTTATTTGTAAATTAGAGTTTTCTAAATAAGTTTGATCCTAACATTTTTTCCTGAGGAGTAACGATGTTTTAATTTTTCTGTAACAAGAAACGAGTATTTTAGTTTTCTGGCTTAAATATCACGATAAAATTAAATTGTAAGATTATCCCTGAGTAACTTTATTTGTATATTAGAGTTTTCTAAATAAGTTTGATCCTAACATTTTTTCCTGACGAGTAACGATGTTTTAATTTTTCTGTAACAAGAAACGAGTATTTTAGTTTTCTGGCTTAAATATCACGATAAAATTAAATTGTAAGAATATCCCTGAGTAACTTTATTTGTATATTAGATTATTCGGAATAAGTTTGATTCTAGTATTTTTTCCTGAGGAGTAACGATGTTTTAATTTTTCTGGAACTAGAAACGAATATTTTAGATTTCTCGCTTAAATATCACGATAAAATTAAATTGTAAGAATATCCCTGAGTAACTTTATTTGTATATTAGATTTTTTTTAATAAGTTTGATTCTAGCATTTTTTCCTGAGGAGTAACGATGTTTCAATTTTACTGGTACTAGAAACGAGTATTTTTGTTTTCTCGCTTAAATATCACGATAAAATTAAATTGTAAGAATATCCCTGAGTAACTTTATTTTTATAATAGATTTGTTTAATAAGTTTGATTCTTGTATTTTTTCCTGAGGAGTAACGATGTTTTAATTTTTCTGGAGCTAGTAAAGAATATTTTAGATTTCTCGCTTAAATATCACGATAAAATTAAATTGTGAGAATATCCCTGAGTAACTTTATTTGTATATTAGAGTTTTCTAAATAAGTTTGATCCTAACATTTTTTCCTGAGGAGTAACGATGTTTTAATTTTTCTGTAACAAGAAACGAGTATTTTAGTTTTCTGGCTTAAATATCACGATAAAATTAAATTGTAAGATTATCCCTGAGTAACTTTATTTGTATATTAGAGTTTTCTAAATAAGTTTGATCCTAACATTTTTTCCTGACGAGTAACGATGTTTTAATTTTTCTGTAACAAGAAACGAGTATTTTAGTTTTCTGGCTTAAATATCACGATAAAATTAAATTGTAAGAATATCCCTGAGTAACTTTATTTGTATATTAGTTTATTCTAAATAAGTTTGATTCTAGCATTTTTTCCTGAGGAGTAACGAGGTTTTTATTATTCTGTAATTAGAAACGAATATTTTAGTTTTCTCGGTTAAATATCACGATAAAATTAAATTGTAAGAATATCCCGGAGTAACTCTATTTGTATATTAGATTTTTTTTAATAAGTTTGTTTCTAGCATTTATTCCTGAGGAGTAACGATGTTTTAATTTTACTGGGACTAGAAACGAATATTTTAGTTTTCTCACATAAATATCACGATAAAATTAAATTGTAAGAATATCCCTGAGTAACTTTATTTGTATATTAGATTATTCTTAATAAGTTTGATCTAGCATTTTTTCCTGAGGAGTAACGATGTTTTAATTTTTCTGGAACTAGAAAAGATTATTTTAGATTTCTCGCTTAAATATCACGTTAAAATTAAATTGTAAGAATATCCCTGTGTAACTTTATTTGTATATTAGATTATTCTAAATAAGTTTGATTCTAGCATTTGTTCCTGAGGAGTAACGATGTTTTAATTTTTCTGGAACTATAAACGAATATTTTAGTTTTCTCGCTTAAATATCACGATAAAATTAAATTGTAGGATTATCCCTGAGTAACTTTATTTTTATAATTGATTTGTTTAATAAGTTTGATTCTAGCATTTTTTCCTGAGAAGTAACGATGTTTTAATTTTTCTGTAACAAGAAACGAGTATTTTAGTTATCTGGCTTAAATATCACGATAAAATTAAATTGTAAGAATATCCCTGAGTAACTTTATTTGTATATTAGATTATTCTAAATAAGTTTGGTTCTAGCATTTTTTCCTGAGGAGTAACGATGTTTTAATTTTTCTGGAACTAGAAAAGATTATTTTAGATTTCTTGCTTAAATATCACGTTAAAATTAAATTGTAAGAATATCTCCGAGTAACTTTATTTGTATATTAGATTATTCTAAATAAGTTTGATTCTAGCATTTTTTCCTGAGGAGTAGCGATGTTTTAATTTTTCTGGAACTAGAAACGAATATTTTAGATTTCTCGCTTAAATATCACGATAAAATTAAATTGTAAGAATATCCCTGAGTAACTTTATTTGTATATTAGAGTTTTCTAAATAAGTTTGATCCTAATATTTTTTCCTGAGGAGTAACGATGTTTTAATTTTTCTGTAACAAGAAACGCGTATTTTAGTTTTCTCGCTTAAATATCACGATAAAATTAAATTGTAAGAATACCACGGAACAACTTTATTTGTATATTAGATTATTCTTAATAAGTTTGATTCTAGCATTTTTTCCTGAGGAGTAACGATGTTTTAATTTTTCTGGAGCTAGTAACGAATATTATAGATTTCTCGCTTAAATATCACGATAAAATTAAATTGTAAGAATATCTCAGAATAACTTTATTTCTATATTAGATTTTTTTTAATAAGTTTGATTCTAGCATTTTTTCCTGAGGAGTAACGATGTTTTAATTTTACTGGAACTAGAAACGAATATTTTAGTTTTCTCACATAAATATCACGATAAAATTAAATTGTAAGAATATCCCTGAGTAACTTTATTTGTATATTAGATTATTCGTAATAAGTTTGATTCTAGTATTTTTTCCTGAGGAGTAACGATGTTTTAATTTTTCTGGAACTAGAAAAGATTATTTTAGATTTCTCGCTTAAATATCACGATAAAATTAAATTGTAAGAATATCCCTGAGTAACTTTATTTGTATATTAGATTTTTTTCAATAAGTTTGATTCTAGCATTTTTTCCTGAGGAGTAACGATGTTTCAATTTTACTGGAACTAGAAACGAGTATTTTTGTTTTCTCGCTTAAATATCACGATAAAATTAAATTGTAAGAATATCCCTGAGTAACTTTATTTTTATAATAGATTTGTTTAATAAGTTTGATTCTTGTATTTTTTCCTGAGGAGTAACGATGTTTTAATTTTTCTGGAGCTAGTAAAGAATATTTTAGATTTCTCGCTTAAATATCACGATAAAATTAAATTGTGAGAATATTCCTGAGTAACTTTATTTGTATATTAGAGTTTTCTAAATAAGTTTGATCCTAACATTTTTTCCTGAGGAGTAACGATGTTTTAATTTTTCTGTAACAAGAAACGAGTATTTTAGTTTTCTGGCTTAAATATCACGATAAAATTAAATTGTAAGATTATCCCTGAGTAACTTTATTTGTATATTAGAGTTTTCTAAATAAGTTTGATCCTAACATTTTTTCCTGTGGAGTAACGATGTTTTAATTTTTCTGTAACAAGAAACGAATATTTTAGTTTTCTGGCTCACGATAAAATTAAATTGTAAGAATATCCCTGTGTAACTTTATTTGTATATTAGATTATTTTTTCCTGAAGAGTTACGATGTTTAAATTTTTCTGGAGCTAGTAACGAATATTTTTGATTTCTCGCTTAAATATCACGATAAAATTAAATTGTAAGAATATCCATGAGTAACTTTATTTGTGTATTAGATTTTTCTTAATAAGTTTGTTTCTAGCATTTTTTACTGAGGAGTAACGATGTTTTAATTTTTCTGGAACTAGAAAAGATTATTTTAGATTTCTCGCTTAAATATCACGATAAAATTAAATTGTAAAAATATCCCTGAGTAACTTTATTTGTATATTAGAGTTTTCTAAATAAGTTTGATCCTAACATTTTTTCCTGAGGAGTAACGAAGTTTTAATTTTTCTGTAACAAGAAACGAGTATTTTAGTTTTCTGGCTTAAATATCACGATAAAATTAAATTGTAAGGATATCCCTGAGTAACTTTATTTTTTATTAGATTTTTTTTAATAAGTTTGATTCTAGCATTTTTTTCTGAGTAACAATATTTTTATTTTTCTGGAACTATAAACGAATATTTTAGTTTTCTCGCTTAAATATCACGATAAAATTAAATTGTAAGATTATCCCTGAGTAACTTTATTTTTATAATTGATTTGTTTAATAAGTTTGATTCTAGCATTTTTTCCTGAGAAGTAAAGATGTTTTAATTTTTCTGTAACAAGAAACGAGTATTTTAGTTTTCTGGCTTAAATATCACGATAAAATTAAATTGTAAGATTATCCCTGAGTAACTTTATTTGTATATTAGATTATTCTAAATAAGTTTGATTCTAGCATTTTTTCCTGAGGAGTAACGATGTTTTAATTTTTCTGGAACTAGAAAAGATTATTTTAGATTTCTCGCTTAAATATCACGTTAAAATTAAATTGTAAGAATATCCCTGAGTAACTTTATTTGTATATTAGATTATTCTAAATAAGTTTGATTCTAGCTTTTTTGGAACTTATAGTTTATTGTTAAACTATAAACGAATATTTTAGTTTTCTCGCTTAAATATCACGATAAAATTAAATTGTAAGATTATTTTTTTAACTTTATTTTTATAATTGATTTGTTTAATAAGTTTGATTCTAGCATTTTTTCCTGAGGAGTAACGATGTTTTAATTTTTCTGGAACTAGAAAAGATTATTTTAGATTTCTCGCTTAAATATCACGTTAAAATTAAATTGTAGGAATATCCCTGAGTAAATTTATTTGTATATTAGATTATTCTAAATAAGTATGATACTAACATTTTTTTCTGAGGAGTAACGATGTTTTAATTTTTCCGGAACTAGAAACGAATATTTTA
Source organism: Pterostichus madidus (assembly GCA_911728475.2). NCBI lineage: Eukaryota > Metazoa > Arthropoda > Insecta > Coleoptera > Carabidae > Pterostichus > Pterostichus madidus. Next base: position 18,186,025 of record OU452311.1, on the reverse strand, counting down.
GTTTTCTCGCTTAAATATAACGATAAAATTAAATTGTAAGATTATCCCTGAGTAACTTTATTTGTGTATTAGATTTTTCTTAATAAGTTTGTTTCTAGCGTTTTTTCCTGAGGAGTAACGATGTTTTAATTTACTGGAACTAGAAAGGAATATTTTAGTTTTCTCACATAAATATCACGATAAAATTAAATTGTAAGACTAGCCCTGAGTAATTTTATTTGTATATTAGATTATTCTTAATAAGTTTGATTCTAGCTTTTTTTCCTGAGGAGTAACGATGTTTTAATTTTTCTGGAACTAGAAAAGAATATTTTAGTTTTCTCGCTTAAATATAACGATAAAATTAAATTGTAAGAATATCCCAGAGTAACTTTATTTGTATATTAGATTTTTTTTAATAAGTTTGATTCTAGCATTTTTTCCTGAGGAGTAACGATGTTTTAATTTTACTGGAACAAGAAACGAGTATTTTAGTTTTCTCGCTTAAATATCACGATAAAATTAAATTGTAAGAATATCCCGGAGTAACTTTATTTGTATATTAGATTATTCTTAATAAGTTTGATTCTAGCATTTTTTCCTGAGGAGTAACGATGTTTTAATTTTTCTGGAGCTAGTAACGAATATTTCAGTTTTCTCGCTTAAATATAACGATAAAATTAAATTGTAAGTCTATCTCAGAATAACTTTATTTGTATATTAGATTTTCATAAATAAGTTTGATTCTAGCATTTTTTCCTGAGGAGTAACGATGTTTTCATTTTGCTGGAACTAGAAAAGATTATTTTAGATTTCTCGCTTAAATATCACGTTAAAATTAAATTGTAAGAATATCCCTGAGTAACTTTATTTGTATATTAGATTATTCTAAATAAGTTTGATCCTAACATTTTTTCCTGAGGAGTAACGATGTTTTAATTTTTCTGTAACAAGAAACGAGTATTTTAGTTTTCTGACTTAAATATCACGATAAAATTAAATTGTAAGAATATCCCTGAGTAACTTAATTTGTATATTAGATTATTCTAAATAAGTTTGATACTAGCATTTTTTCCTGAGGAGTAACGATGTTTTAATTTTTCTGGAACTAGAAACGAATATTTTAGTTTTCTCATATAAATATCACGATAAAATTAAATTGTAAGACTAGCCCTGAGTAATTTTATTTGTATATTAGATTATTCTTAATAAGTTTGATTCTAGCATTTTTTCCTGAGGAGTAACGATGTTATTTTTTCTGGAACTAGAAAAGATTATTTTAGATTTCTCGCTTAAATATCACGTTAAAATTAAATTGTAAGAATATCCCTGAGTATCTTTATTTCTATATTAGATTATTCTAAATAAGTTTGATCCTAACATTTTTTCCTGAGGAGTAACGATGTTTTAATTTTTCTGTAACAAGAAACGAGTATTTTAGTTTTCTGGCTTAAATATCACGATAAAATTAAATTGTAAGAATATCAATGAGTAACTTAATTTGTATATTAGATTATTCTAAATAAGTTTGATTCTAGCATTTTTTCCTGAGGAGTAACGATGTTATAATTTTTCTGGAGCTAGTAACGAATATTTTAGTTTCCTCGCTTAAATATCACGATAAAATTAAATTGTAAGATTATCCCAGAGTAACTTTATTTTTATAATAGATTTGTTTAATAAGTTTGTTTCTAGCATTTTTTCCTGAGGAGTAACGAAGTTTTAATTTTTCTGTAACAAGAAAAGAGTATTTTAGTTTTCTGGCTTAAATATCACGATAAAATTAAATTGTAAGAATATCCCTGAGTAACTTTATTTGTATATTAAATTATTCTAAAGAAGTTTGATTCTAGCAGTTTTTCCTGAGGAGTAACGATGTTTTAATTTTTCTGGAACTAGAAACGAATATTTTAGTTTTCTCGCTTAAATATAACGATAAAATTAAATTGTAAGAATATCCCTGTGTAACTTTATTTGTATATTAGATTATTCTAAATAAGTTTGATTCTAGCATTTTTTCCTGAGGAGTAACGAGGTTTTTATTATTCTGTAATTAGAAACGAATATTTTAATTTTCTCGCTTAAATATAACGATAAAATTAAATTGTAAGAATATCCCCGAGTAACTTTATTTGTGTATTAGATTTTTCTTAATAAGTTTGATTCTAGCATTTTTTCTTGAGGAGTAACGATGTTTTAATTTTACTGGAACTCGAAACGAATATTTTAGTTTTCTCACATAAATATCACGATAAAATTAAATTGTAAGAATATCCCAGAGTAACTTTATTTGTATATTAGATTATTCTAAATAAGTTTGATTCTAGCTTTTTTTCCTGAGGAGTAACGATATATTAATTTTACTGGAACTAGAAACGAATATTTTAGTTTTCTCACATAAATATCACGATAAAATTAAATTGTAAGAATATCCCTGAGTAACTTTATTTGTATATTAGATTATTCTTAATAAGTTTGATTCTAGCATTTTTTCCTGAGGAGTAACGATGTTTTAATTTTTCTGGAACTAGAAAAGATTATTTTCGATTTCTCGCTTAAATATCACGTTAAAATTAAATTGTAAGAATATCCCTGAGTAACTTTATTTGTGTATTAGATTATTCTAAATAAGTTTGATCCAAACATTTTTTCCTGAGGAGTAACGATGTTTTAATTTTTCTAGAACTATAAACGAATATTTTAGATTTCTCGCTTAAATATCACGTTAAAATTAAATTGTAGGAATATCTCTGAGTAACTTTATTTGTATATTAGATTATTCTAAATAAGTTTGATCCTAACATTTTTTCCTGAGGAGTAACGATGTTTTAATTTTACTGGAACTAGAAACGAATATTTTAGTTTTCTCGCTTAAATATAACGATAAAATTAAATTGTAAGAATATCCCGGAGTAACTTTATTTGTATATTAGATTTTTCTTAATAAGTTTGATTCTAGCATTTTTTCCTGAGGAGTAACGATGTTTTAATTTTTCTGGAGCTAGAAACGAATATTTTAGTTTTCTCGCTTAAATATCACGATAAAATTAAATTGTAAGATTATCCCTAAGTAACTTTATTTTTATAATAGATTTGTTTAATAAGTTTGTTTCTAGCATTTTTTCCTGAGGAGTAACGAAGGTTTAATTTTTCTGTAACAAGAAAAGAGTATTTTAGTTTTCTGGCTTAAATAACACGATAAAATTAAATTGTAAGAATATCCCTGAGTAACTTTATTTGTATATTAGATTATTCTAAATAAGTTTGTTCCTAGCATTTTTTCCTGAGGAGTAACGATGTTTTAATTTTTCTGGAACTAGAAACGAATATTTTAGATTTCTCGCTTAAATATCACGATAAAATTAAATTGTGAGAATATCCCTGAGTAACTTTATTTGTATATTAGATTATTCTTAATAAGTTTGATTCTAGCATTTTTTCCTGAAGAGTTACGATGTTTTAATTTTTCTGGAACTTGAACGAATATTTTAGTTTTCTCGCTTAACTATAACGATAAAATTCAATTGTAAGAATATCCCAGAGTAACTTTATTTGTATATTAGATTTTTTTTAATAAGTTTGATTCTAGCATTTTTTCCTGAGGAGTAACGATATTTTAATTTTACTGGAAATATAAACGAATATTTTAGTTTTCTCACATAAATATCACGATAAAATTAAATTGTGAGAATATCCCTGAGTAACTTTATTTGTATATTAGATTATTCTTAATAAGTTTGATTCTAGCATTTTCTCCTGAAGAGTTACGATGTTTTAATTTTTCTGGAGCTAGTAACGAATATTTTTGATTTCTCGCTTAAATATCACGATAAAATTAAATTGTAAGAATATCCATGAGTAACTTTATTTGTGTATTAGATTTTTCTTAATAAGTTTGTTTCTAGCATTTTTTACTGAGGAGTAACGATGTTTTAATTTTTCTGGAACTAGAAACGAATATTTTAGTTTTCTCGCTTAAATATAACGATAAAATTAAATTGTAAGAATATCCCAGAGTAACTTTATTTTTATAATAGATTTTTTCAATAAGTTTGATTCTAGCTTTTTTTCCTGAGGAGTAACAATGTTAATATTTTTCTGGAGCTAGAAACGAAAATTTTAGTTTTATCGCTTAAATATAACGTTAAAATTGAACTGTAAGAATATCCCTGAGTAACTTTATTTGTATATTAGATTATTCTTAATAAGTTTGATTCTAGCATTTTTTACTGAGGAGTAACGATGTTTTAATTTTTCTGGAACTAGAAAAGATTATTTTAGATTTCTCGCTTAAATATCACGATAAAATTAAATTGTAAAATATCCCTGAGTAACTTTATTTGTATATTAGAGTTTTCTAAATAAGTTTCATCCTAACATATTTTCCTGAGGAGTAACGAAGTTTTAATTTTTCTGTAACAAGAAACGAGTATTTTAGTTTTCTCGCTTAAATATCACGATAAAATTAAATTGTAAGAATATCCCTGAGTAACTTTATTTGTATATTAGATTATTCTAAATAAGTTTGATTCTAGCATTTTTTCCTGAGGAGTAACGATGTTTTAATTTTTCTGGAACTAGAAAAGATTATTTTAGATTTCTCGCTTAAATATCAGGATAAAATTAAATTGTAGGAATATCCCTGAGTAAATTTATTTGTATATTAGATTATTCTAAATAAGTATGATCCTAACATTTTTTCCTGAGGAGTAACGTTGTTTTAATTTTTCTGGAACTAGAAACGAATATTTTAGTTTTCTCGCTTAAATATAACGATAAAATTAAATTGTAATAATATCCGTGAGTAACTTTATTTGTGTATTAGATTTTTCTTAATAAGTTTGATTCTAGCATTTTTTCCTGAGGAGTAACGATGTTTTAATTTTTCTGGAACTAGAAACGAATATTTTAGATTTCTCGCTTAAATATCACGTTAAAATTAAATTGTAAGAATATCCCTGAGTAACTTTATTTGTATATTAGATTATTCTTAATAAGTTTGATCTAGCATTTTTCTGGAACTAGAAAAGATTATTTTAGATTTCTCGCTTAAATATCACGTTAAAATTAAATTGTAAGATTATCCCTGAGTAACTTTATTTGTATATTAGATTATTCTAAATAAGTTTGATCCAAACATTTTTTCCTGAGGAGTAACGATGTTTTAATTTTTCTGTAACAAGCAACGAGTATTTTAGTTTTCTCGCTTAAATATCACGATAAAATTAAATTGTAAGAATATCTCGGAGTAACTTTATTTGTATATTAGATTATTCTTAATAAGTTTGATTCTAGCATTTTTTCCTGAGGAGTAACGATGTTTTAATTTTTCTGGAGCTAGTAAGGAATATTTTAGATTTCTCGCTTAAATATCACGATAAAATTAAATTGTAAGAATATCCCTGAGTAACTTTATTTGTTTATTAGATTTTTTTTAATAAGTTTGATTCTAGCATTTTTTTCTGAGGAGTAACAATATTTTTATTTTTCTGGAACTATAAACGAATATTTTAGTTTTCTCGCTTAAATATCACGATAAAATTAAATTGTAAGATTATCCCTGAGTAACTTTATTTTTATAATAGATTTGTTTAATAAGTTTGATTCTAGCATTTTTTTCTGAGGAGTAACGTTGTTTTAATTTTTCTGTAACAAGAAACGAGTATTTTAGTTTTCTGGCTTAAATATCACGATAAAATTAAATTGTAAGAATATCCCTGAGTAACTTTATTTAAATATTAGATTATTCTAAATAAGTTTGATTCTAGCATTTTTTTCTGAGGAGTAACGATGTTTTAATTTTTCTGGAGCTAGAAACGAATATTTTAGATTTCTCGCTTAAATATCACGATAAAATTAAATTCTAAGATTATCCCTGAGTAACTTTATTTTTATATTAGATTTTTCTTAATAAGTTTGATTCTAGCATATTATCCAGAGGAGTAACGATGTTTTAATTTTTCTGGAACTAGAAACGAATATTTTAGATTTCCCGCTTAAATATCACGATAAAATTAAATTGTAAGAATATCCCTGAGTAACTTTATTTGTATATTAGATTATTCTAAATAAGTTTGACTCTAGCATTTTTTCCTGAGGAGTAACGATGTTTTAATTTCTCTGGAACTAGAAACGAATATTTTAGATTTCTCGCTTAAATATCACGATAAAATTAAATTCTAAGATTATCCCTGAGTAACTTTATTTGTATATTAGGTTTGTCTTAATAAGTTTGATTCTAGCATTTTTTCCTGAGGAGTAACGATGTTTTAATTTTACTGGAACTAGAAACGAATATTTCAGTTTTCTCACATAAATATCACGTTAAAATTAAATTTTAAGAATATCCCTGAGTAACTTTATTTGTATATTAGATTATTCTAAATAAGATTGATCCTAACATTTTTTCCTGAGGAGTAACAATGTTTTAATTTTTCTGTAACAAGCAACGAGTATTTTAGTTTTCTCGCTTAAATATCACGATAAAATTAAATTGTAAGAATATCTCGGAGTAACTTTATTTGTATATTAGATTATTCCTAATAAGTTTGATTCTACCATTTTTTCCTGAGGAGTAACGATGTTTTAATTTTTCTGGAGCTAGTAACGAATATCTTAGATTTCTCGCTTAAATATCACGATAAAATTAAATTGTAAGAATATCCCTGAGTAACTTTATTTGTATATTAGATTTTCCTTAATAAGTTTGATTCTAGCATATTTTCCTGAGGAGTAACGATATTTTAATTTTTCTGGAACTAGAAACGAATATTTTAGTTTTCTCGCTTAAATATAACGATAAAATTAAATTGTAAGAATATCCCAGAGTAACTTTATTTGTATATTAGATTATTCTTAATAAGTTTGATTCTAGCATTTTTTCCTGAGGAGTAACGATGTTTTAATTTTACTGGAACTAGAAACGAATATTTTAGTTTTCTCACATAAATATCACGATAAAATTAAATTGTGAGAATATCCCTGAGTAACTTTATTTGTATATTAGATTATTCTTAATAAGTTTGATTCTAGCATTTTTTCCTGAAGTGTAACGATGTTTTAATTTTTCTGGAACTAGAAACGAATATTTTAGTTTTCTCGCTTAAATATAACGATAAAATTAAATTGTAAGACTATCCCAGAGTAATTTTATTTGTGTATTAGATTTTTCTTAATAAGTTTGATTCTAGCATTTTTTCCTGAGGAGTAACGATGTTTAAATTTTTCTGGAACTAGAAACGAATATTTTAGATTTCTCGCTTAAATATCACGTTAAAATTAAATTGTAAGAATATCCCTGAGTAACTTTATTTGTATATTAGATTATTCTTAATAAGTTTGATCTAGCATTTTTCTGGAACTAGAAAAGATTATTTTAGATTTCTCGCTTAAATATCACGTTAAAATTAAATTGTAAGAATATCCCTGAGTAACTTTATTTGTATATTAGATTATTCTAAATAAGTTTGATCCAAACATTTTTTCCTGAGGAGTAACGATGTTTTAATTTCTCTGTAACAAGCAACGAGTATTTTAGTTTTCTCGCTTAAATATCACGATAAAATTAAATTGTAAGAATGTCTCGGAGTAACTTTATTTGTATATTAGATTATTCTTAATAAGTTTGATTCTAGCATTTTTTCCTGAGGAGTAACGATGTTTTAATTTTTCTGGAGCTAGTAAGGAATATTTTAGATTTCTCGCTTAAATATCACGATAAAATTAAATTGTAAGATTATCCCTGAGTAACTTTATTTTTATAATAGATTTTTTTAATAAGTTTGATTCTAGCATTTTTCTGGCTTAAATATCACGATAAAATTAAATTTTAAGAATATCCCTGAGTAACTTTATTTGTATATTAGATTATTCTTAATAAGTTTGATTCTAGCATTTTTTCCTGAGGAGTAACGATGTTTTAATTTTTCTGGAACTAGAAACGAATATTTCAGATTTCTCGCTTAAATATCACGATAAAATTAAATTGTAAGAACATCCCGGAGTAACTTTATTTGTATATTAGATTTTTCTTAATAAGTTTGATCCTAACCTTTTTTCCTGAGGAGTAACGATGTTTTAATTTTTTTGGAAATAGAAACGAATATTTTAGTTTTCTCGCTGAAATATAACGATAAAATTAAATTGTAAGACTATCCCAGAGTAATTTTATTTGTGTATTAGATTTTTCTTAATAAGTTTGATTCTAGCATTTTTTCCTGAGGAGTAACGATGTTTTAATTTTTCTGGAACTAGAAAAGAATATTTTAGATTTCTCGCTTAAATATCACGTTAAAATTAAATTGTAAGAATATCCCTGAGTACCTTTATTTGTATATTAGATTATTCTTAATAAGTTTGATCTAGCATTTTTCTGGAACTAGAAAAGATTATTTTAGATTTCTCGATTAAATATCACGTTAAAATTAAATTGTAAGAATATCCCTGAGTAACTTTATTTGTATATTAGATTATTCTTAATAAGTTTGATTCTAGCATTTTTTCCTGAGGAGTAACGATGTTTTAATTTTTCTGGAGCTAGTAACGAATATTTTAGATTTCTTGCTTAAATATCACGATAAAATTAAATTGTAAGAATATCCCTGAGTAACTTTATTTGTGTATTAGATTATTTTTAATAAGTTTGATTCTAGCACTTTTTCCTGAGGAGTAACGATGTTTTAATTTACTGGAACTAGAAACGAATATTTTAGTTTTCTCACATAAATATCACGATAAAATTTAATTGTAAGAATATCCCAGAGTAACTTTATTTGTATATTAGATTTTTTTTAATAAGTTTGATTCTAGCATTTTTTCCTGAGGAGTAACGATGTTTTAATTTTTCTGGAGCTAGTAACGAATATCTTAGATTTCTCGCTTAAATATCACGATAAAATTAAATTGTAAGAATATCCCTGAGTAACTTTATTTGTATATTAGATTTTCCTTAATAAGTTTGATTCTAGCATATTTTCCTGAGGAGTAACGATATTTTAATTTTTCTGGAACTAGAAACGAATATTTTAGTTTTCTCGCTTAAATATAACGATAAAATTAAATTGTAAGAATATCCCAGAGTAACTTTATTTGTATATTAGATTATTCTTAATAAGTTTGATTCTAGCATTTTTTCCTGAGGAGTAACGATGTTTTAATTTTACTGGAACTAGAAACGAATATTTTAGTTTTCTCACATAAATATCACGATAAAATTAAATTGTGAGAATATCCCTGAGTAACTTTATTTGTATATTAGATTATTCTTAATAAGTTTGATTCTAGCATTTTTTCCTGAAGTGTAACGATGTTTTAATTTTTTTGGAACTAGAAACGAATATTTTAGTTTTCTCGCTTAAATATAACGATAAAATTAAATTGTAAGACTATCCCAGAGTAATTTTATTTGTGTATTAGATTTTTCTTAATAAGTTTGATTCTAGCATTTTTTCCTGAGGAGTAACGATGTTTAAATTTTTCTGGAACTAGAAACGAATATTTTAGATTTCTCGCTTAAATATCACGTTAAAATTAAATTGTAAGAATATCCCTGAGTAACTTTATTTGTATATTAGATTATTCTTAATAAGTTTGATCTAGCATTTTTCTGGAACTAGAAAAGATTATTTTAGATTTCTCGCTTAAATATCACGTTAAAATTAAATTGTAAGAATATCCCTGAGTAACTTTATTTGTATATTAGATTATTCTAAATAAGTTTGATCCAAACATTTTTTCCTGAGGAGTAACGATGTTTTAATTTCTCTGTAACAAGCAACGAGTATTTTAGTTTTCTCGCTTAAATATCACGATAAAATTAAATTGTAAGAATATCTCGGAGTAACTTTATTTGTATATTAGATTATTCTTAATAAGTTTGATTCTAGCATTTTTTCCTGAGGAGTAACGATGTTTTAATTTTTCTGGAGCTAGTAAGGAATATTTTAGATTTCTCGCTTAAATATCACGATAAAATTAAATTGTAAGATTATCCCTGAGTAACTTAATTTTTATAATAGATTTTTTTAATAAGTTTGATTCTAGCATTTTTCTGGCTTAAATATCACGATAAAATTAAATTTTAAGAATATCCCTGAGTAACTTTATTTGTATATTAGATTATTCTTAATAAGTTTGATTCTAGCATTTTTTCCTGAGGAGTAACGATGTTTTAATTTTTCTGGAACTAGAAACGAATATTTCAGATTTCTCGCTTAAATATCACGATAAAATTAAATTGTAAGAACATCCCGGAGTAACTTTATTTGTATATTAGATTTTTCTTAATAAGTTTGATCCTAACCTTTTTTCCTGAGGAGTAACGATGTTTTAATTTTTTTGGAAATAGAAACGAATATTTTAGTTTTCTCGCTGAAATATAACGATAAAATTAAATTGTAAGACTATCCCAGAGTAATTTTATTTGTGTATTAGATTTTTCTTAATAAGTTTGATTCTAGCATTTTTTCCTGAGGAGTAACGATGTTTTAATTTTTCTGGAACTAGAAAAGAATATTTTAGATTTCTCGCTTAAATATCACGTTAAAATTAAATTGTAAGAATATCCCTGAGTACCTTTATTTGTATATTAGATTATTCTTAATAAGTTTGATCTAGCATTTTTCTGGAACTAGAAAAGATTATTTTAGATTTCTCGATTAAATATCACGTTAAAATTAAATTGTAAGAATATCCCTGAGTAACTTTATTTGTATATTAGATTATTCTTAATAAGTTTGATTCTAGCATTTTTTCCTGAGGAGTAACGATGTTTTAATTTTTCTGGAGCTAGTAACGAATATTTTAGATTTCTTGCTTAAATATCACGTTAAAATTAAATTGTAAGAATATCCCTGAGTAACTTTATTTGTGTATTAGATTATTTTTAATAAGTTTGATTCTAGCACTTTTTCCTGAGGAGTAACGATGTTTTAATTTACTGGAACTAGAAACGAATATTTTAGTTTTCTCACATAAATATCACGATAAAATTTAATTGTAAGAATATCCCAGAGTAACTTTATTTGTATATTAGATTTTTTTTAATAAGTTTGATTCTAGCATTTTTTCCTGAGGAGTAACGATGTTTTAATTTTACTGGAACTAGAAACGAATATTTTAGTTTTCTCACATAAATATCACGATAAAATTAAATTGTAAGAATATCCCTGAGTAACTTTATTTGTATATTAGATTATTCTTAATAAGTTTGATTCTAGCATTTTTTCCTGAGGAGTAACGATGTTTTAACTTTTCTGGAACTAGAAAAGATTATTTTGGATTTCTCGCTTAAATATCACGTTAAAATTAAATTGTAAGAATATCCCTGAGTAACTTTATTTGTGTATTAGATTATTTTTAATAAGTTTGATTCTAGCATTTTTTCCTGAGGAGTAACGATGTTTTAATTTTTCTGGAACTAGAAAAGATTATTTTAGATTTCTCGCTTAAATATCACGTTAAAATTAAATTGTAGGAATACCCTGAGTAAATTTATTTGTATATTAGATTATTCTAAATAAGTATGATCCTAACATTTTTTCCGGAGGAGTAACGATGTTTTAATTTTTCCGGAACTACAAACGAATATTTTAGTTTTCTCGCTTAAATATAACGATAAAATTAAACTGTACGAATATCCCTGAGTAACTTTATTTGTGTATTAGATTTTTCTTAATAAGTTTGATTCTAGCATTTTATCCTGAGGAGTAACGATGTTTTAATTTACTGGAACTAGAAACGAATATTTTAGTTTTCTCACATAAATATCACGATAAAATTTAATTGTAATACTATAGCCCTGAGTAACTTTATTTGTATATTAGATTATTCTTAATAAGTTTTATTCTACCTTTTTTTCCTGAGGAGTAACGATGTTTTAATTTTTCTGGAACTAGAAAAGAATATTTTAGTTTTCTCGCTTAAATATAACGATAAAATTAAATTGTAAGAATATCCCAGAGTAACTTTATTTGTATATTAGATTTTTATTAATAAGTTTGATTCTAGCATTTTTTCCTGAGGAGTAACGATGTTTTAATTTTACTGGAACTAGAAACGAATATTTTAGTTTTCTCACATAAATATCACGATAAAATTAAATTGTAAGAATATCCCTGAGTAACTTTATTTGTATATTAGATTATTCTTAATAAGTTTGATTCTAGCATTTTTTCCTGAGGAGTAACGATGTTTTAATTTTTCTGGAGCTAGTAAGGAATATTTTAGATTTCTCGCTTAAATATCACGATAAAATTAAATTGTAAGATTATCCCTGAGTAACTTTATTTTTATAATAGATTTTTTTAATAAGTTTGATTTAGCATTTTTCTGGCTTAAATATCACGATAAAATTAAATTTTAAGAATATCCCTGAGTAACTTTATTTGTATATTAGATAATTCTTAATAAGTTTGATTCTAGCATTTTTTCCTGAGGAGTAACGATGTTTTAATTTTTCTGGAAATAGAAACGAATATTTTAGTTTTCTCGCTGAAATATAACGATAAAATTAAATTGTAAGAACATCCCGGAGTAACTTTATTTGTATATTAGATTTTTCTTAATAAGTTTGATTCTAGCATTTTTTCCTGAGGAGTAACGATGTTTTAATTTTTCTGGAACTAGAAAAGAATATTTTAGATTTCTCGCTTAAATATCACGTTAAAATTAAATTGTAAGAATATCCCTGAGTACCTTTATTTGTATATTAGATTATTCTTAATAAGTTTGATCTAGCATTTTTCTGGAACTAGAAAAGATTATTTTAGATTTCTCGATTAAATATCACGTTAAAATTAAATTGTAAGAATATCCCTGAGTAACTTTATTTGTATATTAGATTATTCTTAAAAAGTTTGATTCTAGCATTTTTTCCTGAGGAGTAACGATGTTTTAATTTTTCTGGAGCTAGTAAAGACTATTTTAGAATTCTCGCTTAAATATCACGATAAAATTAAATTGTAAGAATATCCCTGAGTAACTTTATTTGTTTATTAGATTTTTTTTCATAAGTTTGATTTTAGAATTTTATCCTGAGGAGTAACGATGTTTTAATTTTACTAGAACTAGAAAAGATTATTTTAGATTTTCGCTTAAATATCACGATAAAATTAAATTGTAAGATTATCCCTGAGTAACTTTATTTGTATATTAGAGTTTTCTAAATAAGTTTGATCCTAAGATTTTTTCCTGACGAGTAACGATGTTTTAATTTTTCTGTAACAAGAAACGAGTATTTTAGTTTTCTGGCTTAAATATCACGATAAAATTAAATTGTAAGAATATCCCTGAGTAACTTTATTTGTATATTAGATTATTCTAAATAAGTTTGATTCTAGCATTTTTTCCTGAGGAGTAACGATGTTTTAATTTTTCTGGAACTAGAAACGAATATTTTAGATTTCTCGCTTAAATATCACGATAAAATTAAATTGTAAGAATATCCCAGAGTAACTTTATTAGTATATTAGATTTTTTTAAATAAGTTTGATTCTAGCATTTTTTCCTGAGGAGTAACGATGTTTTAATTTTTCTGGAACTAGAAAAGATTATTTTAGATATATCGCTTAAATATCACGTTAAAATTAAATTGTAAGAATATCCCTGAGTAACTTTATTTTTATATTAGATTATTCTAAATAAGTTTGATCCTAACATTTTTTCCTGAGGAGTAACGATGTTTTAATTTTTCTGTAACAAGAAACGAGTATTTTAGTTTTCTCGCTTAAATATCACGATAAAATTAAATTGTAAGAATATCCCGGAGTAACTTTATTTGTATATTAGATTATTCTTAATAAGTTTGATTCTAGCATTTTTTCCTGAGGAGTAGCGATGTTTAAATTTTTCTGGAGCTAGTAACGAATATTTTAGATTTCTCGCTTAAATATCACGATGAAATTAAATTGTAAGAATATCCCTGAGTAACTTTATTTGTTTATTAGATTTTTTTTAATAAGTTTGATTCTAGCATTTTTTTCTGAGTAACAATATTTTTATTTTTCTGGAACTATAAACGAATATTTTAGTTTTCTCGCTTAAATATCACGATAAAATTAAATTGTAAGATTATCCCTGAGTAACTTTATTTTTATAATTGATTTGTTTAATAACTTTGATTCTAGCATTTTTTCCTGAGGAGTAACGATGTTATAATTTTTCTAGAACTAGAAACAAATATTTTAGTTTTCTCGCTGAAATATAACGATAAAATTAAATTGTACGAATATCCCTGAGTAACTTTATTTGTGTATTAGATTTTTCTTAATAAGTTTGATTCTAGCACTTTTTCCTGAGGAGTAACGATGTTTTAATTTACTGGAACTAGAAACGAATATTTTAGTTTTCTCACATAAATATCACGATAAAATTTAATTGTAAGAATATCCCAGAGTAACTTTATTTGTATATTAGATTTTTTTTTAATAAGTTTGATTCTAGCATTTTTTCCTGAGGAGTAACGATGTTTTAATTTTACTGGAACTAGAAACGAATATTTTAGTTTTCTCACATAAATATCACGATAAAATTAAATTGTAAGAATATCCCTGAGTAACTTTATTTGTATATTAGATTATTCTTAATAAGTTTGATTCTAGCATTTTTTCCTGAGGAGTAACGATGTTTTAACATTTCTGGAACTAGAAAAGATTATTTTGGATTTCTCGCTTAAATATCACGTTAAAATTAAATTGTAAGAATATCCCTGAGTAACTTTATTTGTATATTAGATTATTCTATATAAGTATGATCCTAACATTTTTTCCTGAGGAGTAACGATGTTTTAATTTTTCTGTAACAAGAAACGAGTATTTTACTTTTCTGGCTTAAATATCACGATAAAATTAAATTGTAAGAATATCCCTGAGTAACTTTATTTGTATATTAGTTTATTCTAAATAAGTTTGATTCTAGCATTTTTTCCTGAGGAGTAACGAGGTTTTTAATAATCTGTAATTAGAAACGAATATTTTAGTTTTCTCGCTTAAATATCACGATAAAATTAAATTGTAAGAATATCCCTGAGTAACTTTATTTGTGTATTAGATTATTTTTAATAAGTTTGACTCTAGCATTTTTTCCTGAGGAGTAACGATGTTTTAATTTTTCTGGAACTAGAAAAGATTATTTTAGATTTCTCGCTTAAATATCACGTTAAAATTAAATTGTAGGAATACCCTGAGTAAATTTATTTGTATATTAGATTATTCTAAATAAGTATGATCCTAACATTTTTTCCTGAGGAGTAACGATGTTTTAATTTTTCCGGAACTACAAACGAATATTTTAGTTTTCTCGCTTAAATATAACGATAAAATTAAACTGTACGAATATCCCTGAGTAACTTTATTTGTGTATTAGATTTTTCTTAATAAGTTTGATTCTAGCATTTTATCCTGAGGGGTAACGATGTTTTAATTTACTGGAACTAGAAACGAATATTTTAGTTTTCTCACATAAATATCACGATAAAATTTAATTGTAATACTATAGCCCTGAGTAACTTTATTTGTATATTAGATTATTCTTAATAAGTTTTATTCTACCTTTTTTTCCTGAGGAGTAACGATGTTTTAATTTTTCTGGAACTAGAAAAGAATATTTTAGTTTTCTCGCTTAAATATAACGATAAAATTAAATTGTAAGAATATCCCAGAGTAACTTTATTTGTATATTAGATTTTTATTAATAAGTTTGATTCTAGCATTTTTTCCTGAGGAGTAACGATGTTTTAATTTTACTGGAACTAGAAACGAATATTTTAGTTTTCTCACATAAATATCACGATAAAATTAAATTGTAAGAATATCCCTGAGTAACTTTATTTGTATATTAGATTATTCTTAATAAGTTTGATTCTAGCATTTTTTCCTGAGGAGTAACGATGTTTTAATTTTTCTGGAACTAGAAAAGATTATTTTAGATTTCTCGCTTAAATATCACGTTAAAATTAAATTGTAAGATTATCCCTGAGTAACTTTATTTGTATATTAGATTATTCTAAATAAGTATGATCCTAACATTTTTTCCTGAGGAGTAACAATGTTTTAATTTTTCTGTAACAAGAAACGAGTATTTTAGTTTTCTGGCTTAAATATCACGATAAAATTAAATTGTAAGAATATCCCTGAGTAACTTTATTTGTATATTAGATTATTCTTAATAAGTTTGATTCTAGCATTTTTTCCTGAGGAGTAACGATGTTTTAATTTTTCTGGAACTAGAAAAGATTATTTTAGATTTCTCGCTTAAATATCACGATAAAATTAAATTGTAAGAATATCCCTGAGTAACTTTATTTGTATATTAGTTTATTCTAAATAAGTTTGATTCTAGCATTTTTTCCTGAGGAGTAACGAGGTTTTTATTATTCTGTAACTAGAAACGAATATTTTAGTTTTCTCGCTTAAATATCACGATAAAATTAAATTGTAAGAATATCCCAGAGTAACTTTATTTGTATATTAGATTTTTTTTAATAAGTTTGATTCTAGCATTTTTTCCTGAGGAGTATCGATGTTTTAATTTTACTGGGACTAGAAACGTATATTTTAGTTTTCTCACATAAATATCACGATAAAATTAAATTGTAAGAATATCCCTGAGTAACTTTATTTGTGTATTAGATTATTCTTAATAAGTTTGATTCTAGCATTTTTTCCTGAGGAGTAACGATGTTTTAATTTTTCTGGAACTAGAAAAGATTATTTTAGATTTCTCGCTTAAATATCACGTTAAAATTAAATTGTAGGAATATCCCTGAGTAAATTTATTTGTATATTAGATTATTCTAAATAAGTATGATCCTAACATTTTTTCCTGAGGAGTAACGATGTTTTAATTTTTCCGGAACTAGAAACGAGTATTTTAGTTTTCTGGCTTAAATATCACGATAAAATTAAATTGTAAGAATATCCCTGAGTAACTTTATTTGTATATTAGTTTATTCTAAATAAGTTTGATTCTAGCATTTTTTCCTGAGGAGTAACGAGGTTTTTGTTATTCTGTAATTAGAAACGAATATTTTAGTTTTCTCGCTTAAATATCACGATAAAATTAAATTGTAAGAATATCCCAGAGTAACTTTATTTGTATATTAGATTATTCTAAATAAGTTTGTTTTTAGCATTTTTTCCTGAGGAGTAACGATGTTTTAATTTTTCTGGAACTAGAAACGAATATTTTAGATTTCTCGCTTAAATATCACGATAAAATTAAATTGTAAGAATATCCCTGAGTAACTTTATTTGTATATTAGATTATTCTTAATAAGTTTGATTCTAGCATTTGTTCCTGAAGAGTAACGATGTTTTAATTTTTCTGGAGCTAGTAACGAATATTTTAGATTTCTCGCTTAAATATCACGATAAAATTAAATTGTAAGAATATCCCTGAGTAACTTTATTTGTTTATTAGATTATTCTAAATAAGTTTGTTTTTAGCATTTTTTCCTGAGGGGTAACGATGTTTTAATTTTTCTGGAACTAGAAACGAATATTTTAGATTTCTCGCTTAAATATCACGATAAAATTAAATTGTAAGAATATCCCTGAGTAATTTTATTTTTATAAAAGATTTGTTTAATAAGTTTGATCTAGCATTTTTTCCTGAGGAGTAACGATGTTTTAATTTTTCTGTAACAAGAAACGAGTATTTTAGTTTTCTGGCTTAAATATCACGATAAAATTAAATTGTAAGAATATCCCTGACTAACTTTATTTGTATATTAGATTATTCTAAATAAGTTTGTTTTTAGCATTTTTTCCTGAGGAGTAACGATGTTTTAATTTTTCTGGAACTAGAAACGAATATTTTAGTTTTCTCACATAAATATCACGATAAAATTAAATTGTGAGAATATCCCTGAGTAACTTTATTTGTATATTAGATTATTCTTAATAAGTTTGATTCTAGTATTTTTTACTGAGGAGTAACGATGTTTTAATTTTTCTGGAACTAGAAAAGATTATTTTAGATTTCTCGCTTAAATATCACGATAAAATTAAATTGTAAGAATATCCCTGAGTAACTTTATTTGTATATTAGAGTTTTCTAAATAAGTTTGATCCTAACATTTTTTCCTGAGGAGTAACGATGTTTTAATTTTTCTGTAACAAGAAACGAGTATTTTTGTTTTCTCGCTTAAATATCACGATAAAATTAAATTGTAAGAATATCCCTGAGTAACTTTATTCTTATAATAGATTTGTTTAATAAGTTTGATTCTAGCATTTTTTCCTGAGGAGTAACGATGTTTTAATTTTTCTGGAGCTAGTAAAGAATATTTTAGATTTCTCGTTAAATACCACGATAAAATTAAATTGTAAGAATATCCCTGAGTAACTTCATTTGTTTATTAGATTTTTTTTAATAAGTTTGATTCTAGAATTTTTTCCTGAGGAGTAACGATGTTTTAATTTTTCTAGAACTAGAAAAGATTATTTTAGATTTCTCGCTTAAATATCACGATAAAATTAAATTGTAAGAATATCCCTGAGTAACTTTATTTGTATATTAGAGTTTTCTAAATAAGTTTGATCCTAACATTTTTTCCTGAGGAGTAACGATGTTTTAATTTTTCTGTAACAAGAAACGAGTATTTTAGTTTTCTGGCTTAAATATCACGATAAAATTAAATTGTAAGAATATCCCTGAGTAACTTTATCTGTATATTAGATTATTCTAAAGAAGTTTGATTCTAGCATTTTTTCCTGAGGAGTAACGATGTTTTAATTTTTCTGTAACAAGAAACGAGTATTTTAGTTTTCTGGCTTAAATATCACGATAAAATTAAATTGTAAGAATATCCCTGAGTAACTTTATTTGTATATTAGATTATTCTAAATAAGTTTGATTCTAGCATTTTTTCCTGAGGAGTAACGAGGTTTTTATTATTCTGTAATTAGAAACGAATATTTTAGTTTTCTCGCTTAAATAAAACGATAAAATTAAATTGTAAGAATAACCCTGAGTAACTTTATTTGTGTATTAGATTTTTCTTAATAAGTTTGATTCTAGCATTTTTTCCTGAGGAGTAACGATGTTTTAATTTTACTGGAACTAGAAACGAATATTTTAGTTTTCTCACATAAATATCACGCTAAAATTAAATTGTAAGAATATCCCTGAGTAACTTTATTTGTATATTAGATTATTCTTAATAAGTTTGATTCTAGCATTTTTTCCTGAGGAGTAACTATGTTTTAATTTTTCTGGAACTAGAAAAGATTATTTTAGATTTCTCGCTTAAATATCACGTTAAAATTAAATTGTAAGAATATCCCTGAGTAACTTTATTTGTATATTAGATTATTCTTAATAAGTGTGATTCTAGCATTTTTTCCTGAGGAGTAACGATGTTTTCATTTTGCTGGAGCTAGTAACGAATATTTTAGATTTCTCGCTTAATATCACGATAAAATTAAATTGTAAGAATATCCCTGAGTAACTTTATTTGTTTATTAGATTTTTTTAATAAGTTTGATTCTAGCATTTTTTTCTGAGGAGTAACAATATTTTTATTTTTCTGGAACTATAAACGAATATTTTAGTTTTCTCACATAAATATCACGATAAAATTAAATTGTGGGAATATCCCTGAGTAACTTTATTTGTATATTAGATTATTTTTAATAACTTTGATTCTAGCATTTTTTCCTGAAGAGTTACGATGTTTTAATTTTTCTGGAGCTAGTAACGAATATTTTTGATTTCTCGCTTAAATATCACGATAAAATTAAATTGTAAGAATATCCATGAGTAACTTTATTTGTGTATTAGATTTTTCTTAATAAGTTAGTTTCTAGCATTTTTTACTGAGGAGTAACGATGTTCTAATTTTTCTGGAACTAGAAACGAATATTTTAGATTTCTCGCTTAAATATCACGTTAAAATTAAATTGTAAGAATATCTCTGAGTAACTTTATTTCTATATTAGATTTTTCTTAATAAGTTTGATTCTAGCATTTTTACCTGAGGAGTAACGATGTTTTAATTTTTCTGGAACTAGAAACGAATATTTTAGTTTTCTCGCTTAAATATAACGATAAAATTAAATTGTAAGAATATCCCAGAGTAACTTTATTTTTATAATAGATTTTTTTAATAAGTTTGATTCTAGCATTTTTTCCTGAGGAGTAACGATGTTTTAATTTTTCTGGAGCTAGTAACGAATATTTTAGTTTTCTCGCTTAAATATCACGATAAAATTAAATTGTGAGATTATCCCTGAGTAACTTTATTTTTATAATAGATTTGTTTAATAAGTTTGTTTCTAGCATTTTTTCCTGAGGAGTAACGAAGTTTTAATTTTTCTGTAACAAGAAAAGAGTATTTTAGTTTTCTGGCTTAAATATAACGATAAAATTAAATTGTAAGAATATCCCAGAGTAACTTTATTTGTATATTAGAGTTTTCTAAATAAGTTTGATCCTAACATTTTTTCTTGAGGAGTAACGATGTTTTAATTTTTCTGGAACTAGAAAAGAGTATTTTAGTTTTCTGGCTTAAATATCACGATAAAATTAAATTGTAAGAATATCCCTGAGTAACTTTATTTGTATATTAGATTATTCTAAATAAGTTTGATTCTAGCATTTTTTCCTGAGGAGTAACGATGTTTTAATTTTTCTGGAACTAGAAACGAATATTTTAGATTTCTCGCTTAAATTTCACGATAAAATTAAATTGTAAGAATATCCCTGAGTAACTTTATTTGTATATTAGATTTTTCTTAATAAGTTTGATTCTAGCATTTTTTCCTGAGTAACGATGTTTTAATTTTTCTGGAACTAGAAAATAATATTTTAGTTTTCTCGCTTAAATATAACGATAAAATTAAATTATAAGACTATCCCAGAGTAATTTTATTTGTATATTAGATTTTTTTTAATAAGTTTGATTCTAGCATTTTTTCCTGAGGAGTAACGGATGTTTTATTTTTACTGGAACTAGAAACGAATATTTTAGTTTTCTCACATAAATATCACGATAAAATTAAATTGTAAGAATATCCCTGAGTAACTTTATTTGTATATAAGATTATTCTTAATAAGTTTGATTCTAGCATCTTTTCCTGAGGAGTAACGATGTTTTAATTTTTCTGGAACTAGAAAAGATTATTTTAGATATCTCGCTTAAATATCACGTTAAAATTAAATTGTAAGAATATCCCTGAGTAACTTTATTTGTATAATAGATTATTCTAAATAAGTTTGATCCTAACATTTTTTCCTGAGGAGTAACGATGTTTTAATTTTTCGGTAACAAGCAACTAGTATTTTAGTTTTCTCGCTTAAATTTCACGATAAAATTAAAGTGTAAGAATATCGCGGAGTAACATTATTTGTATATTAGATTATTCTTAATAAGTTTGATTCTAGCATTTTTTTCCTGAGGAGTAACGATGTTTTAATTTTTCTGGAGCTAGTAACGAATATTTTAGATTTCTCGCTTAAATATCACGATAAAATTAAATTGTAAAAATATCCCTGAGTAAATTTATTTGTTTATTAGATTTTTTTTAATAAGTTTGATTCTAGCATTTTCTTCTGAGGAGTAACACTATTTTTATTTTTCTGGAACTATAAACGAATATTTTAGTTTTCTCGCTTAAATATCACGATAAAATTAAATTGTAAGATTATCCCTGAGTAACTTTATTTTTATAATAGATTTGTTTAATAAGTTTGATTCTAGAATTTTTTCCTGAGGAGTAACGATGTTTTAATTTTTCTGGAACTAGAAAAGTTTATTTTAGATTTCTCGCTTAAATATCACGATAAAATTAAATTGTAAGAATATCCCTGAGTAACTTTATTTGTATATTAGAGTTTTCTAAATAAATTTGATCCTAACATTTTTAAAATTAAAATGTAAGAATATCCCTGAGTAACTTTATTTGTATATTAGATATTTTTTAATAAGTTTGATTCTAGCATTTTTTCCTGAGGAGTAACGATGTTTTAATTTTACTGGAACTAGAAACGAATATTTTTGTTTTCTCACATAAATATCACGATAAAATTAAATTGTAAGAATATCCCTGAATAACTTTATTTGTATATTAGATTATTCTTAATAAGTTTGATTCTAGCATTTTTTCCTGAGGAGTAACGATGTTTTAATTTTTCTGGAACTAGAAAAGATTATTTTAGATTTCTCGCTTAAATATCACGTTAAAATTAAATTGTAAGAATATCTCTGAGTAACTTTATTTGTATATTAGATTATTCTAAATAAGTTTGATCCTAACATTTTTTCCTGAGGAGTAACGATGTTTTAATTTTTCTGTAACAAGTAACGAGTATTTTAGTTTTCTCGCTTAAATATCACGATAAAATTAAATTGTAAGAATATCTCGGAATAACTTTATTTGTATATTAGCTTATTCTTAATAAGTTTGATTCTAGCATTTTTTCCTGAGGAGTAACGATGTTTTAATTTTTCTGGAGCTAGTAACGAATATTTTAGATTTCTCGCTTAAATATCACGATAAAATTAAATTGTAAGAATATCCCTGAGTAACTTTATTTGTATATTAGATTTTCCATAATAAGTTTGTTTCTAGCATATTTTCCTGAGGAGTAACGATGTTTTAATTTTACTGGAACTAGAAACGAATATTTTAGTTTTCTCACATAAATATCACGATAAAATTAAATTGCGAGAATATCCCTGAGTAACTTTATTTGTATATTAGATTATTCTTAATAAGTTTGATTCAACCTTTTTTTCCTGAAGAGTAACGATGTTTTAATTTTTCTGGAGCTAGTAATGAATATTTTTGATTTCTCGCTTAAATATCACGATAAAACTAAATTGTAAGAATATCCATGAGTAACTTTATTTGTGTATTAGATTTTTCTTAATAAGTTTGATTCTAGCATTTTTTACTGAGGAGTAACGATGTTTTAATTTTTC
The DNA here is from genome assembly GCA_911728475.2 of Pterostichus madidus. Lineage (NCBI taxonomy): Eukaryota > Metazoa > Arthropoda > Insecta > Coleoptera > Carabidae > Pterostichus > Pterostichus madidus. The sequence goes on along the minus strand of OU452311.1, from coordinate 18,163,125 downwards.
TGGAACTAGAAACGAGTATTTTAGTTTTCTGGCTTGAATATCACGATAAAATTAAATTGTAAGAATATCCCAGAGTAACTTTATTTGTATATTAGATTTTTTTAAATAAGTTTGATTTTAGCTTTTTTTCCTGAGGAGTAACGTTGTTTTAATTTTTCTGGAACTAGAAAAGAATATTTTAGTTTTCTCGCTTAAATATAACGATAAAATTAAATTGTAAGACTATCCCAGAGTAATTTTATTTGTATATTAGATTTTTTTTAATAAGTTTTATTCTAGCATTTTTTCCTGAGTAGTAAGGATGTTTTAATTTTTCTGGAACAAGAAAAGATTATTTTAGATTTCTCGCTTAAATATCACGTTAAAATTAAATTGTAAGAATATCCCTGAGTAACTTTATTTGTATATTAGATTATTCTAAATAAGTTTGATCCTAACATTTTTTCCTGAGGAGTAACGATGTTTTAATTTTTCTGGAACTAGAAAAGATTATTTTAGATTTCTCGCTTAAATATCACGTTAAAATTAAATTGTAAGAATATCTCTGAGTAACTTTATTTGTATATTAGATTATTCTAAATAAGTTTGATTCTAGCATTTTTTCCTGAGGAGTAACGATGTTTTAATTTTTCTGGAGCTAGTAACGAATATTTTAGATTTCTCGCTTAAATATCACGATAAAATTAAATTGTAAGAATATCCCGGAGTAAATTTATTTGTATATTAGATTTTCCTTAATAAGTTTGTTTCAAGCATATTTTCCTGAGGAGTAACGATGTTTGAATTTTTCTGGAACTAGAAACGAATATTTTAGTTTTCTCGCTTAAATATAACGATAAAATTAAATTGTACGAATATCCCAGAGTAACTTTATTTGTATATTAGATTATTCTTAATAAGTTTGATTCTAGCATTTTTTCCTGAGGAGTAACGATGTTTTAATTTTACTGGAACTAGAAACGAATATTTTAGTTTTCTCACATAAATATCACGATAAAATTAAATTGTGAGAATATCCCTGAGTAACTTTATTTGTATATTAGATTATTCTTAATAAATTTGATTCTAGCATTTTTTCCTGAAGAGTAACGATGTTTTAATTTTTCTGGAGCTAGTAACGAATATTTTTGATTTCTCGCTTAAATATCACGATAAAATTAAATTGTAAGAATATCCATGAGTAACTTTATTTGTGTATTAGATTTTTCTTAATAAGTTTGATTCTAGCATTTTTTACTGAGGAGTAACGATGTTTTAATTTTTCTGGAGCTAGTAACGAATATTTTAGATTTCTCGCTTAAATATCACGATAAAATTAAATTGTAAGAATATCCCTGAGTAGCTTTATTTGTATATTAGGTTTTCCTTAATAAGTTTGTTTCTAGCATATTTTCCTGAGGAGTAACGATGTTTGAATTTTTCTGGAACTAGAAACGAATATTTTAGTTTTCTCGCTTAAATATAACGATAAAATTAAATTGTAAGAATATCCCAGAGTAACTTTATTTGTATATTAGATTATTCTTAATAAGTTTGATTCTAGCATTTTTTCCTGAAGAGTAACGATGTTTTAATTTTTCTGGAGCTAGTAACGAATATTTTTGATTTCTCGCTTAAATATCACGATAAAATTAAATTGTAAGAATATCCATGAGTAACTTTATTTGTGTATTAGATTTTTCTTAATAAGTTTGATTCTAGCATTTTTTACTGAGGAGTAACGATGTTTTAATTTTTCTGGAACTAGAAACGAGTATTTTAGTTTTCTGGCTTAAATATCACGATAAAATTAAATTGTAAGAATATCCCAGAGTAACTTTATTTGTATATTAGATTTTTTTAAATAAGTTTGATTTTAGCATTTTTTCCTGAGGAGTAACGTTGTTTTAATTTTTCTGGAACTATAAACGAATATTTTAGTTTCTCGCTTAAATATAACGATAATATCAAATTGTAAGACTATCCCAGAGTAATTTTATTTGTATATTAGATTTTTTTTAATAAGTTTTATTCTATCATTTTTTCCTGAGTAGTAACGATGTTTTAATTTTTCTGGAACTAGAAAAGATTATTTTAGATTTCTCGCTTAAATATCACGTTAAAATTAAATTGTAAGAATATCTCGGAGTAACTTTATTTGTATATTAGATTTTTTTTAATAAGTTTGATTCTAGCATTTTTTCCTGAGGAGTAACGATGTTTTAATTTTTCTGTAACAAGCAACGAGTATTTTAGTTTTCTCGCATAAATATCTCGATTAAAATTAAATTGAAGAATATCTCGGAGTAACTTTATTTGTATATTAGATTATTCTTAATAAGTTTGATTCTAGCATTTTTTCCTGAGGAGTAACGATGTTTTAATTTTACTGGAACTAGAAACGAATATTTTAGTTTTCTCACATAAATAACACGATAAAATTAAATTGTAATAATATCCCTGAGTATCTATATTTGTATATTAGATTATTCTTAATAAGTTTGAATCTAGCATTTTTTCCTGAGGAGTAACGATGTTTTAATTTTTCTGGAACTATAAACGAATATTTCAGATTTCTCGCTTAAATATCACGTTAAAATTAAATTGTAAGAATATCCCTGAGTAACTTTATTTGTATATTAGATTATTCTAAATAAGTTTGATCCTAACATTTTATCCTGAGGTGTAACGATGTTTTAATTTTGCTGTAACAAGCAACGATTATTTTAGTTTTCTCGCTTAAATATCACGATAAAATTAAATTGTAAGAATATCTCGGAGTAACTTTGTTTGTATATTAGATTATTTTTAATAAGTTTGTTTCTAGCATTTTTTCCTGAGGAGTAACGATGTTTTAATTTTTCTGGAGCTAGTAACGAATATTTTAGATTGCTCGCTTCAATATCACGATAAAATTAAATTGTAAGAATATCCCTGAGTAACTTTATTTGTATATTAGATTATTCTTAATAAGTTTGATTCTAGCATTTTTTCCTGAGGAGTAACGATGTTTTAATTTTTCTGGAACTATAAACGAATATTTCAGATTTCTCGCTTAAATATCACGATAAAATTAAATTGTAAGAATATCCCTGAGTAACTTTATTTGTATATTAGATTATTCTTAATAAGTTTGATTCTAGCATTTTTTCCTGAGGAGTAACGATGTTTTAATTTTTCTGGAACTATAAACGAATATTTCAGATTTCTCGCTTAAATATCACGTTAAAATTAAATTGTAAGAATATCCCTGAGTAACTTTATTTGTATATTAGATTATTCTAAATAAGTTTGATCCTAACATTTTATCCTGAGGTGTAACGATGTTTTAATTTTGCTGTAACAAGCAACGATTATTTTAGTTTTCTCGCTTAAATATCACGATAAAATTAAATTGTAAGAATATCCCTGAGTAACTTTATTTGTGTATTAGATTATTCTTAATAAGTTTGATTCTAGCATTTTTTCCTGAGGAGTAACGATGTTATAATTTTCTGGAACTAGAAAAGATTATTTTAGATTTCTCGCTTAAATATCACGTTAAAATTAAATTGTAGGAGTATCCCTGAGTAAATTTATTTGTATATTAGATTATTCTAAATAAGTATGATCCTAACATTTTTTCCTGAGGAGTAACGATGTTTTAATTTTACTGGAACTAGAAACGAATATTTTAGTTTTCTCACATAAATATCACGATAAAATTAAATTGTGAGAATATCCCTGAGTAACTTTATTTGTATATTAGATTATTCTTAATAAGTTTGATTCTAGCATTTTTTCCTGAAGAGTAACGATGTTTTAATTTTTCTGGAGCTAGTAACGAATATTTTTGATTTCTCGCTTAAATATCACGATAAAATTAAATTGTAAGAATATCCATGAGTAACTTTATTTGTGTAATAGATTTTTCTTAATAAGTTTGATTCTAGCATTTTTTACTGAGGAGTAACGATGTTTTAATTTTTCTGGAAATAGAAAGGAATATTTTAGTTTTCTCGCTTAAATATAACAATAAAATTAAATTGTAAGAATATCCCAGAGTAACTTTATTTTTATAATAGATATTTTCAATAAGTTTGATTCTAGCATTTTTTCCTGAGGAGTAACAATGTTATTATTTTTCTGGAGCTAGAAACGAAAATTTTAGTTTTATCGCTTAAATATAACGTTAAAATTGAATTGTAAGAATATCCCTGAGTAACTTTATTTGTATATTAGATTATTCTTAATAAGTTTGTTTCTAGCATTTTTTACTGAGGAGTTTTCTGGAACCAGAAAAGATTATTTTAGATTTCTCGCTTAAATATCACGATAAAATTAAATTGTAAGAATATCCCTGAGTAACTTTATTTGTATATTAGAGTTTTCTAAATAAGTTTGATCCTAACATTTTTTCCTGAGAAGTAACGATGTTTTAATTTTTCTGTAACAAGCAACGAGTATTTTAGTTTTCTCGCTTAAATATCACGATAAAATTAAATTGTAAGAATATCTCGGAGTAACTTTATTTGTATATTAGATTATTCTTAATAAGTTTGATTCTAGCATTTTTTCCTGAGGAGTAACGATGTTTTAATTTTACTGGAACTAGAAACGAATATTTTAGTTTTCTCACATAAATATCACGATAAAATTAAATTGTGAGAATATCCCTGAGTAACTTTATTTGTATATTAGATTATTCTTAATAAGTTTGATTCTAGCATTTTTTCCTGAAGAGTAACGATGTTTTAATTTTTCTGGAGCTAGTAACGAATATTTTTGATTTCTCGCTTAAATATCACGATAAAATTAAATTGTAAGAATATCCATGAGTAACTTTATTTGTGTAATAGATTTTTCTTAATAAGTTTGATTCTAGCATTTTTTACTGAGGAGTAACGATGTTTTAATTTTTCTGGAAATAGAAAGGAATATTTTAGTTTTCTCGCTTAAATATAACAATAAAATTAAATTGTAAGAATATCCCAGAGTAACTTTATTTTTATAATAGATATTTTCAATAAGTTTGATTCTAGCATTTTTTCCTGAGGAGTAACAATGTTATTATTTTTCTGGAGCTAGAAACGAAAATTTTAGTTTTATCGCTTAAATATAACGTTAAAATTGAATTGTAAGAATATCCCTGAGTAACTTTATTTGTATATTAGATTATTCTTAATAAGTTTGTTTCTAGCATTTTTTACTGAGGAGTTTTCTGGAACCAGAAAAGATTATTTTAGATTTCTCGCTTAAATATCACGATAAAATTAAATTGTAAGAATATCCCTGAGTAACTTTATTTGTATATTAGAGTTTTCTAAATAAGTTTGATCCTAACATTTTTTCCTGAGAAGTAACGATGTTTTAATTTTTCTGTAACAAGCAACGAGTATTTTAGTTTTCTCGCTTAAATATCACGATAAAATTAAATTGTAAGAATATCTCGGAGTAACTTTATTTGTATATTAGATTATTCTTAATAAGTTTGATTCTAGCATTTTTTCCTGAGGAGTAACGATGTTTTAATTTTTCTGGAGCTAGTAACGAATATTTTAGATTTCTCGCTTAAATATCACGATAAAATTAAATTGTAAGAATATCCCTGAGTAACTTTATTTGTATATTAGATTTTCTTTAATAAGTTTGATTCTAGCATATTTTCCAGAGGAGTAACGATGTTTTAATTTTTCTGGAACTAGAAACGAATATTTTAGTTTTCTCGCTTAAATATAACGATAAAATTAAATTGTAAGAATATCCCAGAGTAACTTTATTTGTATATTAGATTATTCTTAATAAGTTTGATTCTAGCATTTTTTCCTGAGGAGTAACGATGTTTTAATTTTACTGGAACTAGACACGAATATTTTAGTTTTCTCACATAAATATCACGATAAAATTAAATTGTGAGAATATCCCTGAGTAACTTTATTTGTATATTAGATTATTCTTAATAAGTTTGATTCTAGCATTTTTTCCTGAAGAGTAACGATGTTTTAATTTTTCTGGAGCTAGTAAAGAATATTTTTGATTTCTCGCTTAAATATCACGATAAAATTAAATTGTAAGAATATCCATGAGTAACTTTATTTGTGTATTAGATTTTTCTTAATAAGTTTGATTCTAGCATTTTTTACTGAGGAGTAACGATGTTTAAATTTTTCTGGAACTAGAAACGAGTATTTTAGTTTTCTGGCTTAAATATCACGATAAAATTAAATTGTAAGAATATCCCTGAGTAACTTTATTTGTATATTAGATTATTCTTAATAAGTTTGATTCTAGCATTTTTTTCCTGAGGAGTAACGATGTTTTAATTTTTTTGGAACTAGAAAGGAATATTTTAGTTTTCTCGCTTAAATATAACGATAAAATTAAATTTTAAGAGTATCCCAGAGTAACTTTATTTGTATATTAGATTTTTTTTAATAAGTTTGATTTTAGCATTTTTTCCTGAGGAGTAACGATGTTTTAATTTTTCTGGAACTAGAAAAGATTATTTTAGATATCTCGCTTAAATATGACGATAAAATTAAATTGTACGAATATCCCTGAGTAACTTTATTTGTATATTAGATTATTCTAAATAAGTTTGATCCTAACATTTTTTCCTGAGGAGTAACGATGTTTTAATTTTTCTAGAGCTAGTAACGAATATTTTAGATTCCTCGTTTAAATATCACGTTAAAATTAAATTGTACGACTATCCCTGAGTAACTTTATTTGTTTATTAGATTTTTTTAAAAAGCTTGATTCTAGCATTTTTTTCTGAGTAACAATATTTTTAATTTTCTGGAACTATAAACGATTATTTTAGTTTTCTCGCTTAAAAGCACGATAAAATTAAATTGTAAGATTATACCTGAGTAACTTTATTTTTATAATAGATTTGTTTAACAAGTTTGATTCTAGCATTTTTTCCTGAGAAGTAACGATGTTTTAATTTTTCTGTAACAAGAAACGAGTATTTTAGTTTTCGGGCTTAAATATCACGATAAAATTAAATTGTAAGAATATCCCTGTGTAACTTTATTTGTATATTAGATTATTCTAAATAAGTTTGATCCTAGCATTTTTTCCTGAGGAGTAACGATGTTTTATATTTTCTGGAACTAGAAACGAATATTTTAGATTTCTCGCTTAAATATCACGATAAAATTAAATTGTGAGAATATCCCTGAGTAACTTTATTTGTCTATTAGATTATTCTTAATAAGTTTGATCCTAACATTTTTTCCTGAGGAGTAACGTTGATTTAATTTTTCTGTAACAAGCAACGAGTATTTTAGTTTTCTCGCTTAAATATCTCGATTAAAATTAAATTGTAAGAATATCTCGGAGTAACTTTATTTGTATATTAGATTATTCTTAATAAGTTTGATTCTAGCATTTTTTCCTGAGGAGTAACGATGTTTTAATTTTACTGGAACTAGAAACGAATATTTTAGATTTCTCGCTTAAATATCACGATAAAATTAAATTGTAAGAATATCCATGAGTAACTTTATTTGTGTAATAGATTTTTCTTAATAAGTTTGATTCTAGCATTTTTTACTGAGGAGTAACGATGTTTTAATTTTTCTGGAAATAGAAAGGAATATTTTAGTTTTCTCGCTTAAATATAACAATAAAATTAAATTGTAAGAATATCCCAGAGTAACTTTATTTTTATAATAGATATTTTCAATAAGTTTGATTCTAGCATTTTTTCCTGAGGAGTAACAATGTTATTATTTTTCTGGAGCTAGAAACGAAAATTTTAGTTTTATCGCTTAAATATAACGTTAAAATTGAATTGTAAGAATATCCCTGAGTAACTTTATTTGTATATTAGATTATTCTTAATAAGTTTGTTTCTAGCATTTTTTACTGAGGAGTTTTCTGGAACCAGAAAAGATTATTTTAGATTTCTCGCTTAAATATCACGATAAAATTAAATTGTAAGAATATCCCTGAGTAACTTTATTTGTATATTAGAGTTTTCTAAATAAGTTTGATCCTAACATTTTTTCCTGAGAAGTAACGATGTTTTAATTTTTCTGTAACAAGCAACGAGTATTTTAGTTTTCTCGCTTAAATATCACGATAAAATTAAATTGTAAGAATATCTCGGAGTAACTTTATTTGTATATTAGATTATTCTTAATAAGTTTGATTCTAGCATTTTTTCCTGAGGAGTAACGATGTTTTAATTTTTCTGGAGCTAGTAACGAATATTTTAGATTTCTCGCTTAAATATCACGATAAAATTAAATTGTAAGAATATCCCTGAGTAACTTTATTTGTATATTAGATTTTCTTTAATAAGTTTGATTCTAGCATATTTTCCAGAGGAGTAACGATGTTTTAATTTTTCTGGAACTAGAAACGAATATTTTAGTTTTCTCGCTTAAATATAACGATAAAATTAAATTGTAAGAATATCCCAGAGTAACTTTATTTGTATATTAGATTATTCTTAATAAGTTTGATTCTAGCATTTTTTCCTGAGGAGTAACGATGTTTTAATTTTACTGGAACTAGACACGAATATTTTAGTTTTCTCACATAAATATCACGATAAAATTAAATTGTGAGAATATCCCTGAGTAACTTTATTTGTATATTAGATTATTCTTAATAAGTTTGATTCTAGCATTTTTTCCTGAAGAGTAACGATGTTTTAATTTTTCTGGAGCTAGTAAAGAATATTTTTGATTTCTCGCTTAAATATCACGATAAAATTAAATTGTAAGAATATCCATGAGTAACTTTATTTGTGTATTAGATTTTTCTTAATAAGTTTGATTCTAGCATTTTTTACTGAGGAGTAACGATGTTTAAATTTTTCTGGAACTAGAAACGAGTATTTTAGTTTTCTGGCTTAAATATCACGATAAAATTAAATTGTAAGAATATCCCTGAGTAACTTCATTTGTATATTAGATTATTCTTAATAAGTTTGATTCTAGCATTTTTTTCCTGAGGAGTAACGATGTTTTAATTTTTTTGGAACTAGAAAGGAATATTTTAGTTTTCTCGCTTAAATATAACGATAAAATTAAATTGTAAGAGTATCCCAGAGTAACTTTATTTGTATATTAGATTATTCTAAATAAGTTTGATCCTAACATTTTTTCCTGAGGAGTAACGATGTTTTAATTTTTCTAGAGCTAGTAACGAATATTTTAGATTCCTCGTTTAAATATCACGTTAAAATTAAATTGTACGACTATCCCTGAGTAACTTTATTTGTTTATTAGATTTTTTTAAAAAGCTTGATTCTAGCATTTTTTTCTGAGTAACAATATTTTTAATTTTCTGGAACTATAAACGATTATTTTAGTTTTCTCGCTTAAAAGCACGATAAAATTAAATTGTAAGATTATACCTGAGTAACTTTATTTTTATAATAGATTTGTTTAACAAGTTTGATTCTAGCATTTTTTCCTGAGAAGTAACGATGTTTTAATTTTTCTGTAACAAGAAACGAGTATTTTAGTTTTCGGGCTTAAATATCACGATAAAATTAAATTGTAAGAATATCCCTGTGTAACTTTATTTGTATATTAGATTATTCTAAATAAGTTTGATCCTAGCATTTTTTCCTGAGGAGTAACGATGTTTTATATTTTCTGGAACTAGAAACGAATATTTTAGATTTCTCGCTTAAATATCACGATAAAATTAAATTGTGAGAATATCCCTGAGTAACTTTATTTGTCTATTAGATTATTCTTAATAAGTTTGATCCTAACATTTTTTCCTGAGGAGTAACGTTGATTTAATTTTTCTGTAACAAGCAACGAGTATTTTAGTTTTCTCGCTTAAATATCTCGATTAAAATTAAATTGTAAGAATATCTCGGAGTAACTTTATTTGTATATTAGATTATTCTTAATAAGTTTGATTCTAGCATTTTTTCCTGAGGAGTAACGATGTTTTAATTTTACTGGAACTAGAAACGAATATTTTAGATTTCTCGCTTAAATATCACGATAAAATTAAATTGTAAGAATATCCCTGAGTAACTTTATTTGTATATTAGATTATTCTTAATAAGTTTGATTCTAGCATTTTTTCCTGAGGAGTAACGATGTTTTAATTTTTCTGGAACTATAAACGAATATTTCAGATTTCTCGCTTAAATATCACGTTAAAATTAAATTGTAAGAATATCCCTGAGTAAATTTATTTGTATATTAGATTTTTCTTAATAAGTTTGATTCTAGCATTTTTTACTGAGGAGTAACGATGTTTTAATTTTTCTGGAACTAGAAACGAGTATTTTAGTTTTCTGGCTTAAATATCACGATAAAATTAAATTGTAAGAATATCCCTGAGTAACTTTATTTGTATATTAGATTATTCTTAATAAGTTTGATCCTAACATTTTTTCCTGAGGAGTAACGTTGTTTTAATTTTTCTGTAACAAGCAACGAGTATTTTAGTTTTCTCGCTTAAATATCTCGATTAAAATTAAATTGTAAGAATATCTCGGAGTAACTTTATTTGTATATTAGATTATTCTAAATAAGTTTGATCCTAACATTTTTTCCTGAGGAGTAACGATGTTTTAATTTTGCTGTAACAAGCAACGAGTATTTTAGTTTTCTCGCTTAAATATCACGATAAAATTAAATTGTAAGAATATCTCGGAGTAACTCTGTTTGTATATTAGATTATTTTTAATAAGTTTGATTCTAGCATGTTTTCCTGAGGAGTAACGATGTTTTAATTTTTCTGGAGCTAGTAACGAATATTTTAGATTTCTCGCTTCAATATCACGATAAAATTAAATTGTAAGAATATCCCTGAGTAACTTTATTTGTTTATTGGATTTTTTTTAATAAGTTTGATTCTAGCATTTTTTTCTGAGGAGTAACAATATTTTTATTTTTCTGGAACTATAAACGAATATTTTAGTTTTGTCGCTTAAATATCACGATAAAATTAAATTGTAAGATTATCCCTGAGTAACTTTATTTTTATAATAGATTTGTTTAATAAGTTTGAATCTAGCATTTTTTTCTTAGGAGTAACGATGTTTTAATTTTTCTGTAACAAGAAACGAGTATTTTAATTTTCTGGCTTAAATATCACGATAAAATTAAATTGTAAGATTATCCCTGAGTAACTTTATTTGTATATTAGATTTTTCTTAATAAGTTTGATTCTAGCATATTTTCCTGAGGAGTAACGATGTTTTAATTTTTCTGGAACTAGAAACGAATATTTTAGATTTCTCGCTTAAATATCACGATAAAATTAAATTGTAAGAATATCCCTGAGTAACTTTATTTGTATATTAGATTATTCTTAATAAGTTTGATTCTAGCATTTTTTCCTGAGGAGTAACGATGTTTTAATTTTAATGGAACTAGAAACGAATATTTTAGTTTTCTCACATAAATATCACGATAAAATTAAATTGTGAGAATATCCCTGAGTAACTTTATTTGTATATTAGATTATTCTTAATAAGTTTGATTCTAGCATTTTTTCCTGAAGGGTAACGATGTTTTAATTTTTCTGGAGCTAGTAACGAATATTTTTGATTTCTCGCTTAAATATCACGATAAAATTTAATTGTAAGAATATCCATGAGTAACTTTATTTGTATAATAGATTTTTCTTAATAAGTTTGATTCTAGCATTTTTTACTGAGGAGTAACGATGTTTTAATTTTTCTGGAACTAGAAACGAATATTTTAGATTTCTCGCTTAAATATCACGATAAAATTAAATTCTAAGAATATCCCTGAGTAACTTTATTTGTATATTAGATTATTCTAAATAAGTTTGATTCTAGCATTTTTTCCTGAGGAGTAACGATGTTTTAATTTTACTGGAACTAGAAACGAATATTTTAGTTTTCTCACATAAATATCACGATAAAATTAAATTGTAAGAATATCCATGAGTAATTTTATTTGTGTAATAGATTTTTCTTAATAATTTTGATTCTAGCATTTTTTACAGAGGAGTAACGATGTTTTAATTTTTCTGGAACTAGAAACGAATATTTTAGTTTTCTCGCTTAAATATAACGATAAAATTAAATTGTAAGATTATCCCAGAGTAACTTTATTTTTATAATAGATTTTTTCAATAAGTTTGAGTCTTGCATTTTTTCCTGCGGAGTAACAATGTTATTATTTTTCTGGAGCTAGAAACGAAAATTTTAGTTTTATGGCTTAAATATAACGTTAAAATTGAATTGTAAGAATATCCCTGAGTAACTTTATTTGTATATTAGATTATTCTTAATAAGTTTTATTCTAGCATTTTTTACTGAGGAGTTTTCTGGAACTAAAAAAGATTATTTTAGATTTCTCGCTTAAATATCACGATAAAATTAAATTGTAAGAATATCCCTGAGTAACTTTATTTGTATATTAGAGTTTTCTAAATAAGTTTGATCCTAACATTTTTTCCTGAGGAGTAACGATGTTTTAATTTTTCTGTAACAAGAAACGAGTATTTTTGTTTTCTCTCTTAAATATCACGATAAAATTAAATTGTAAGAATATCCCTGAGTAACTTTATTTTTATAATAGATTTGTTTAATAAGTTTGATTCTAGCATTTTTTCCTGAGGAGTAACGATGTTTTAATTTTTCTGGAGCCAGTAACGAATATTTTAGATTTCTCGCTTCAATATCACGATAAAATTAAATTGTAAGAATATCCCTGAGTAACTTTATTTGTTTATTAGATTTTTTTTAATAAGTTTGATTCTAGCATTTTTTTCTGAGGAGTAACAATATTTTTATTTTTCTGGAACTATAAACGAATATTTTAGTTTTCTCGCTTAAATATCACGATAAAATTAAATTGTAAGATTATCCCTGAGTAACTTTATTTTTATAATAGATTTGTTTAATAAGTTTGAATCTAGCATTTTATTCTTAGGAGTAACGATGTTTTAATTTTTCTGTAACAAGAAACGAGTATTTTAATTTTCTGGCTTAAATATCACGATAAAATTAAATTGTAAGATTATCCCTGAGTAACTTTATTTGTATATTAGATTTTTCTTAATAAGTTTGATTCTAGCATATTTTCCTGAGGAGTAACGATGTTTTAATTTTTCTGGAACTAGAAACGAATATTTTAGATTTCTCGCTTAAATATCACGATAAAATTAAATTGTAAGAATATCCCTGAGTAACTTTATTTGTATATTAGATTATTCTAAATAAGTTTGATTCTAGCATTTTTTCCTGAGGAGTAACGATGTTTTAATTTTAATGGAACTAGAAACGAATATTTTAGTTTTCTCACATAAATATCACGATAAAATTAAATTGTGAGAATATCCCTGAGTAACTTTATTTGTATATTAGATTATTCTTAATAAGTTTGATTCTAGCATTTTTTCCTGAAGGGTAACGATGTTTTAATTTTTCTGGAGCTAGTAACGAATATTTTTGATTTCTCGCTTAAATATCACGATAAAATTTAATTGTAAGAATATCCATGAGTAACTTTATTTGTATAATAGATTTTTCTTAATAAGTTTGATTCTAGCATTTTTTACTGAGGAGTAACGATGTTTTAATTTTTCTGGAACTAGAAACGAATATTTTAGATTTCTCGCTTAAATATCACGATAAAATTAAATTCTAAGAATATCCCTGAGTAACTTTATTTGTATATTAGATTATTCTAAATAAATTTGATTCTAGCATTTTTTCTTGAGGAGTAACGATGTTTTAATTTTACTGGAACTAGAAACGAATATTTTAGTTTTCTCACATAAATATCACGATAAAATTAAATTGTAAGAATATCCATGAGTAATTTTATTTGTGTAATAGAGTTTTCTTAATAATTTTGATTCTAGCATTTTTTACAGAGGAGTAATGATGTTTGAATTTTTCTGGAACTAGAAACGAATATTTTAGTTTTCTCGCTTAAATATAACGATAAAATTAAATTGTAAGATTATCCCAGAGTAACTTTATTTTTATAATAGATTTTTTCAATAAGTTTGAGTCTTGCATTTTTTCCTGCGGAGTAACAATGTTATTATTTTTCTGGAGCTAGAAACGAAAATTTTAGTTTTATGGCTTAAATATAACGTTAAAATTGAATTGTAAGAATATCCCTGAGTAACTTTATTTGTATATTAGATTATTCTTAATAAGTTTTATTCTAGCATTTTTTACTGAGGAGTTTTCTGGAACTAGAAAAGATTATTTAGATTTCTCGCTTAAATATCACGATAAAATTAAATTGTAAGAATATCCCTGAGTAACTTTATTTGTATATTAGAGTTTTCTAAATAAGTTTGATCCTAACATTTTTTCCTGAGGAGTAACGATGTTTTAATTTTTCTGTAACAAGAAACGAGTATTTTTGTTTTCTCTCTTAAATATCACGATAAAATTAAATTGTAAGAATATCCCTGAGTAACTTTATTTTTATAATAGATTTGTTTAATAAGTTTGAATCTAGCATTTTATTCTTAGGAGTAACGAAGTTTTAATTTTTCTGTAACAAGAAACGAGTATTTTAATTTTCTGGCTTAAATATCACGATAAAATTAAATTGTAAGATTATCCCTGAGTAACTTTATTTGTATATTAGATTTTTCTTAATAAGTTTGATTCTAGCATATTTTCCTGAGGAGTAACGATGTTTGAATTTTTCTGGAACTAGAAACGAATATTTTAGTTTTCTCACATAAATATCACGATAAAATTAAATTGTAAGAATATCCATGAGTAACTTTATTTGTGTAATAGATTTTTCTTAATAATTTTGATTCTAGCATTTTTTACTGAGGAGTAACGATGTTTTAATTTTTCTGGAACTAGAAACGAATATTTTATTTTTCTCGCTTAAATATAACGATAAAATTAAATTGTAAGATTATCCCAGAGTAACTTTATTTTTATAATAGATTTTGTCAATAAGTTTGAGTCTATCATTTTTTCCAGCGGAGTAACAATGTTATTATTTTTCTGGAGTTAGAAACGAAAATTTTAGTTTTATCGCTTAAATATAACGTTAAAATTGAATTGTAAGAATATCCCTGAGTAACTTTATTTGTATATTAGATTATTCTTAATAAGTTTTATTCTAGCATTTTTTACTGAGGAGTTTTCTGGAACTAGAAAAGATTATTTTAGATTTCTCGCTTAAATATCACGATAAAATTAAATTGTAAGAATATCCCTGAGTAACTTTATTTGTATATTAGAGTTTTCTAAATAAGTTTGATCCTAACATTTTTTCCTGAGGAGTAACGATGTTTTAATTTTTCTGTAACAAGAACCGAGTATTTTTGTTTTCTCGCTTAAATATCACGATAAAATTAAATTGTAAGAATATCCCTGAGTAACTTTATTTTTATAATAGATTTGTTTAATAAGTTTGATTCTAGAATTTTTTCCTGAGGAGTAACGATGTTTTAATTTTTCTAGAACTAGAAAAGATTATTTTAGATTTCTCGCTTAAATATCACGATAAAATTAAATTGTAAGATTATCCCTAAGTAACTTTATTTGTATATTAGAGTTCTCTAAATAAGTTTGATCCTAACATTTTTTCCTGACGAGTAACGATGTTTTAATTTTTCTGTAACAAGAAACGAGTATTTTAGTTTTCTGGCTTAAAAATCACGATAAAATTAAATTGTAAGAATATCCCTTAGTAACTTTATTTGTATATTAGATTATTCTAAATAAGTTTGATTATAGCATTTTTTCCTGAGGAGTAACGATGTTTTAATTTTTCTGGAGCTAGTAACGAATATTTTAGATTTCTCGCTTAAATATCACGATAAAATTAAATTGTAAGAATATCCCTGAGTAACTTTATTTGTATATTAGATTTTTTTTAATAAGTTTGATTCTAGCATTTTTTCCTGAGGAGTAACGATGTTTTAATTTTACTGGGACTAGAAACGAATATTTTAGTTTTCTCACATAAATATCACGATAAAATTAAATTGTAAGAATATCCCTGAGTAACTTTATTTGTGTATTAGATTATTCTTAATAAGTTTGATTCTAGCATATTTCCTGAGGAGTAACGATGTTATAATTTTTCTGGAACTAGAAAAGATTATTTTAGATTTCTCACTTAAATATCACGTTAAAATTAAATTGTAAGAATATCCCTGAGTAACTTTATTTGTGTATTAGATTTTTCTTAATAAGTATGATTCTAGCATTTTTTCCCGAGGAGTAACGATGTTTTAATTTACTGGAACTAGAAACGAATATTTTAGTTTTCTCACATAAATATCACGATAAAATTTAATTGTAAGACTAGCCCTGAGTAACTTTATTTGTATATTAGATTATTCTTAATAAGTTTGATTCAAGCTTTTTTTCCTGAGGAGTAACGATGTTTTAAATTTTCTGGAACTAGAAAAGATTATTTTAGATTTCTCGCTTAAATATCACGTTAAAATTAAATTGTAAGAATATCCCTGAGTAACTTTATTTGTATATTAGATTATTCTAAATAAGTATGATCCTAACATTTTTTCCTGAGGAGTAACGATGTTTTAATTTTTCTGTAACAAGTTACGAGTATTTTAGTTTTCTGGCTTAAATATCACGATAAAATTAAATTGTAAGAATATCCCTGAGTAACTTTATTTGTATATTAGTTTATTCTAAATAAGTTTGATTCTAGCATTTTTTCCTGAGGAGTAACGAGGTTTTTATTATTCTGTAATTAGAAACGAATATTTTAGTTTTCTCGATTAAATATCACGATAAAATTAAATTGTAAGAATATCCCAGAGTAACTTTATTTGTATATTCGATTTTTTTTAATAAGTTTGATTCTAGCATTTTTTCCTGAGGAGTAACGATGTTTTAATTTTACTGGGACTAGAAACGAATATTTTAGTTTTCTCACATAAATATCACGATAAAATTAAATTGTAAGAATATCCCTGAGTAACTTTATTTGTGTATTAGATTATTCTTAATAAGTTTGATTCTAGCATTTTTTCCTGAGGAGTAACGATGTTTTAATTTTTCTGGAACTAGAAAAGATTATTTTAGATTTCTCGCTTAAATATCACGTTAAAATTAAATTGTAGGAATATCCCTGAGTAAATTTATTTGTATATTAGATTATTCTAAATAAGTATGATCCTAACATTTTTTCCTGAGGAGTAACGATGTTTTAATTTTTCCGGAACTAGAAACGAATATTTTAGTTTTCTCGCTTAAATATAACGATAAAATTAAATTGTAAGAATATCCCCGAGTAACTTTATTTGTGTATTAGATTTTTCTTAATAAGTTTGATTCTAGCATTTTTTCCTGAGGAGTAACGATGTTTTAATTTACTGGAACTAGAAACGAATATTTTAGTTTTCTCACATAAATATCACGATAAAATTAAATTGTAAGACCAGCCCTGAGTAACTTTATTTGTATATTAGATTATTCTAAATAAGTTTGATTCTAGCATTTTTTCCTGAGGAGTAACGATATTTTAATTTTTCTGGAACTAGAAAAGATTATTTTAGATTTCTCGCTTAAATATCACGTTAAAATTAAATTGTAAGAATATCCCTGAGTAACTTTATTTGTATATTAGATTATTCTAAATAAGTATGATCCTAAAATTTTTTCCTGAGGAGTAACGATGTTTTAATTTTTCTGTAACAAGAAACGAGTATTTTAGTTTTCTGGCTTAAATATCACGATAAAATTAAATTGTAAGAATATCCCTGAGTAACTTTATTTGTATATTAGTTTATTCTAAATAAGTTTGATTCTAGCATTTTTGCCTGAGGAGTAACGAGGTTTTAATTATTCTGTAATTAGAAACGAATATTTTAGTTTTCTCGCTTAAATATCACGATAAAATTAAATTGTAAGAATATCCCAGAGTAACTTTATTTGTATATTAGATTTTTTTTAATAAGTTTGATTCTAGCATTTTTTCCTGTGGTGAACGATGTTTTAATTTTACTGGGACTAGAAACGAATATTTTAGTTTTCTCACATAAATATCACGATAAAATTAAATTGTAAGAATATCCCTGAGTAACTTTATTTGTGTATTAGATTATTCTTAATAAGTTTGATTCTAGCATTTTTTCCTGAGGAGTAACGATGTTTTAATTTTTCTGGAACTAGAAAAGATTATTTTAGATTTCTCGCTTAAATATCACGTTAAAATTAAATTGTAGGAATATCCCTGAGTAAATTTATTTGTATATTAGATTATTCTAAATAAGTTTGATTCTAGCATTTTTTCCTGAGGAGTAACGATGTTTTAATTTTTCAGTAACAAGAAACGAGTATTTTAGTTTTCTCGCTTAAATATCACGATAAAATTAAATTGTAAGAATATCCCGGAGTAACTTTATTTGTATATTAGATTATTCTTAATAAGTTTGATTCTAGCATTTTTTCCTGAGGAGTAACGATGTTTTAATTTTTCCGGAACTAGAAACGAATATTTTAGTTTTCTCGCTTAAATATAACGATAAAATTAAATTGTAAGAATATCCCTGAGTAACTTTATTTGTGTATTAGATTATTCTTAATAAGTTTGATTCTAGCATTTTTTCCTGAGGAGTAACGATGTTTTAATTTTTCTGGAACTAGAAAAGAATATTTTAGTTTTCTCGCTTAAATATAACGATAAAATTAAATTGTAAGACTATCTCAGAATAACTTTATTTGTATATTAAATTTTTTTTAATAAGTTTGATTCTAGCATTTTCTCCTGAGGAGTAACGATGTTTTAATTTTACTGGAACTAGAAACGAATATTTTAGTTTTCTCACATAAATATCACGATGAAATTAAATTGTAAGAATATCTCGGAGTAACTTTATTTGTATATTAGATTATTCTTAATAAGTTTGATTCTAGCATTTTTTCCTGAGGAGTAACGATGTTTTAATTTTTCTGGAACTAGAAAAGATTATTTTAGATTTCTCGCTTAAATAAATATCACGTTAAAATTAAATTGTAAGAATATCCCTGAGTAACTTTATTTGTATATTAGATTATTCTAAATAAGTTTGATCCTAACATTTTTTCCTGAGGAGTAACGATGTTTTAATTTTTCTGTAACAAGCAACGAGTATTTTAGTTTTCTCGCTTAAATATCACGATAAAATTAAATTGTAAGAATATCTCGGAGTAACTTTATTTGTATATTAGATTATTCTTAATAAGTTTGATTCTAGCATTTTTTCCTGAGGTGTAACGATGTTTTAATTTTTCTGGAGCTAGTAACGAATATTTTAAATTTCTCGCTTAAATATCACGATAAAATTAAATTGTAAGACTGTCACAGAATAACTTTATTTCTATATTAGATTTTTTTAAATAAGTTTGATTCTAGCATTTTTTCCTGAGGAGTAACGATGTTTTAATTTTTCTGGAACTAGAAAAGATTATTTTAGATTTCTCGCTTAAATATCACGTTAAAATTAAATTGTAAAAATATCCCTGAGTAACTTTATTTGTATATTAGATTATTCTAAATAAGTTTGATCCTAACATTTTTTCCTGAGGAGTAACGATGTTTTAATTTTACTGTAACAAGAAACGAGTATTTTAGTTTTCTGGCTTAAATATCACGTTAAAATTATATTGTAAGATTATCCCTGAGTAACTTAATTTGTATATTAGATTATTCTAAATAAGTTTGATTCTAGCATTTTTTCCTGAGGAGTAACGATGTTTTAATTTTTCTGGAACTAGAAACGAATATTTTAGTTTTCTCACATAAATATCACGATAAAATTAAATTGTAAGAATATCCCTGAGTATCTTTATTTGTATATTAGATTATTCTTAATAAGTTTGATTCTAGCATTTTTTCCTGAGGAGTAACGATGTTTTAATTTTTCTGGAACTAGAAAAGATTATTTTAGATTTCTCGCTTAAATATCACGTTAAAATTAAATTGTAAGAATATCCCTGAGTAACTTTATTTGTATATTAGATTATTCTAAATAAGTTTGTTCCTAACATTTTTTCCTGAGGAGTAACGATGTTTTAATTTTTCTGTAACAAGAAACGAGTATTTTAGTTGTCTCGCTTAAATATCACGATAAAATTAAATTGTAAGAATATCCCTGAGTAACTTTATTTGTGTATTAGATTATTCTAAATAAGTTTGATCCTAACATTTTTTCCTGAGGAGTAACGATGTTTTAATTTTTCTGTAACAAGAAACGAGTATTTTAGTTGTCTCGCTTAAATATCACGATAAAATTAAATTGTAGAATATCCCGGAGTAACTTTATTTGTATATTAGATTATTCTTAATAAGTTTGATTCTAGCATTTTTTCCTGAGGAGTAACGATGTTTTAATTTTCCTGGAACTAGAAACGAATATTTTAGATTTCTCGCTTAAATATCACGATAAAATTAAATTGTAAGAATATCCCTGAGTAACTTTATTTGTATATTAGACTTTTCTTAATAAGTTTGATTCTAGCATATTTTCCTGAGGAGTAACGATGTTTTAATTTTTCTGGAACTAGAACGAATATTTTAGTTTTCTCGCTTAAATATAACGATAAAATTAAATTGTAAGAATATCCCAGAGTAACTTTATTTGTATATTAGATTTTTTTTAATAAGTTTGATTCTATCATTTTGTCCTGAGGAGTAACGATGTTTTAATTTTACTGGAAATAGAAACGAATATTTTAGTTTTCTCACATAAATATCACGATAAAATTAAATTGTGAGAATATCCCTGAGTAACTTTATTTGTATATTAGATTATTCTTAATAAGTTTGATTCTAGCATTTTTTCCTGAGGAGTAACGAAGTTTTAATTTTTCTGTAACAAGAAACGAGTATTTTAGTTGTCTCGCTTAAATATCACGATAAAATTAAATTGTAGAATATCCCGGAGTAACTTTATTTGTATATTAGATTATTCTTAATAAGTTTGATCCTAACATTTTTTCCTGAGGAGTAACGATGTTTTAATTTTTCTGTAACAAGAAACGAGTATTTTAGTTTTCTCGCTTAAATATCACGATAAAAATAATTGTAAGAATAACCCGGAGTAACTTTATTTGTATATTAGATTATTCTTAATAAGTTTGATTCTAGCATTTTTTCCTGAGGAGTAACGATGTTTTAATTTTTCTGGAGCTAGTAACGAATATTTTAGATTTCTCGCTTAAATATCACGATAAAATTAAATTGTAGAAATATCCCTGAGTAAATTTATTTGTATATTAGATTATTCTAAATAAGTATGATACTAACATTTTTTTCTGAGGAGTAACGATGTTTTAATTTTTCCGGAACTAGAAACGAATATTTTAGTTTTCTCGCTTAAATATAGCGATAAAATTAAATTGTAAGAATATCCCTGAGTAACTTTATTTGTGTATTAGATTTTTCTTAATAAGTTTGTTTCTAGCATTTTTTCCTAAGGAGTAACGATGTTTTAATTTACTTGAACTAGAAACGAATATTTTAGTTTTCTCACATAAATATAACGATAAAATTAAATTGTAAGACTAGCCCTGAGTAACTTTATTTGTATATTAGATTATTCTTAATAAGTTTGATTCTAGCTTTTTTTCCTGAGGAGTAACGATGTTTTAATTTTTCTGGAACTAGAAAAGAATATTTTAGTTTTCTCGCTTAAATATAACGATAAAATTAAATTGTAAGAATATCCCAGAGTAACTTTATTTGTATATTAGATTTTTTTTAATAAGTTTGATTCTAGCATTTTTTCCTGAGGAGTAACGATGTTTTAATTTTACTGGAACTAGAAACGAATATTTTTGTTTTCTCACATAAATATCACGATAAAATTAAATTGTAAGAATATCCCTGAGTAACTTTATTTGTATATTAGATTATTCTTAATAAGTTTGATTCTAGCATTTTTTCCTGAGGAGTAACGATGTTTTAATTTTTCTGTAACAAGAAACGAGTATTTTAGTTTTCTGGCTTAAATATCACGATAAAATTAAATTGTAAGAATATCCCTGAGTAACTTTGTTTGTATATTAGTTTATTCTAAATAAGTTTGATTCTAGCATTTTTTCCTGAGGAGTAACGAGGTTTTTATTATTCTGTAATTAGAAACGAATATGTTAGTTTTCTAGCTTAAATATCACGATAAAATTAAATTGTAAGAATATCCCAGAGTAACTTTATTTGTATATTAGATTTTTTTTAATAAGTTTGATTCTAGCATTTTTTCCTGAGGAGTAACGATGTTTTAATTTTACTGGGACTAGAGACGAATATTTTAGTTTTCTCACATAAATATCACGATAAAATTAAATTGTAAGAATATCCCTGAGTAACTTTATTTGTGTATTAGATTATTCTTAATAAGTTTGATTCTAGCATTTTTTCCTGAGGAGTAACGATGTTTTAATTTTTGTGGAACTAGAAAAGATTATTTTAGATTTCTCGCTTAAATATCACGTTAAAATTAAATTGTAGGAATATCCCTGAGTAAATTTATTTGTATATTAGATTATTCTAAATAAGTTTGATTGTAGCATTTTTTCCTGAGGAGTAACGACGTTTTAATTTTTCTGGAACTAGAAAAGATTATTTTAGATTTCTCGCTTAAATATCACGTTAAAATTAAATTGTAAGAATATCCCTGCGTAACTTTATTTGTATATTAGATTATTCTAACTAAGTATGATCCTAACATTTTTTCCTGAGGAGTAACGATGTTTTAATTTTTCTGTAACAAGAAACGAGTATTTTAGTTTTCTCGCTTAAATATCACGATAAAATTAAATTGTAAGAATATCCCGGAGTAACTTTATTTGTATATTAGATTATTCTAAATAAGTTTGATTCTAGCATTTTTTCCTGAGGAGTAACGATGTTTTAATTTTTCTGGAACTAGAAACGAATATTTTAGATTTCTCGTTTAAATATCACGATAAAATTAAATTGTAAAAATATCCCTGAGTAACTTTATTTGTATATTAGATTTTTCTTAATAAGTTTGATTCTAGCATTTTTTCCTGAGGAGTAACGATGTTTTAATTTTTCTGGAACTAGAAAAGAATATTTTAATTTTCTCGCTTAAATATAACGATAAAATTAAATTGTAAGACTATCTCAGAATAACTTTATTTGTATATTAGATTTTTTTTAATAAGTTTGATTCTAGCATTTTTTCCTGAGGAGTAACAATGTTTTAATTTAACTGGAACTAGAAACGAATATTTTAGTTTTCTCACATAAATATCACGATAAAATTAAATTGTAAGAATATCCCTGAGTAACTTTACTTGTGTATTAGAGTTTTCTAAATAAGCTTGATCCTAACATTTTTTCCTGAGGAGTAACGATGTTTTAATTTTTCTGTAACAAGAAACGAGTATTTTAGTTTTCTGGCTTAAATATCACGATAAAATTAAATTGTAAGAATATCCCTGAGTAACTTTATTTGCATATTAGATTATTCTAAATAAGTTTGATCCTAACATTTTTTCCTGAGGAGTAACGATGTTTTAATTTTTCTGTAACAAGCAACGAGTATTTTAGTTTTCTCGCTTAAATATCACGATAAAATTAAATTGTAAGAATATCTCAGAGTAACTTTATTTGTATATTAGATTATTCATAATAAGTTTGATTCTAGCATTTTTTCCTGAGGAGTAACGATGTTTTAAATTTTCTGGAACTAGAAACGAATATTTTAGTTTTCTCGCTTAAATATAACGATAAAATTAAATTGTAAGACTATCTCAGAATAACTTTATTTGTATATTAGATTTTTCTTAATAAGTTTGATTCTAGCATTTTTTCCTGAGGAATAACGATGTTTTAATTTTACTGGAACTAGAAACGAATATTTTAGTTTTCTCACATAAATATCACGATAAAATTAAATTGTAAGAATATCCCGGAGTAACTTTATTTGTATTATTCTTAATAAGTGTGATTCTAGCATTTTTTCCTGAGGAGTAACGATGTTTTAATTTTGCCTGAGCTAGTAACGAATATTTTAGATTTCTCGCTTAATAGCACAATAAAATTAAATTGTAAGAATATCCCTGAGTAACTTTATTTGTTTATTAGATTTTTTTTAATAAGTTTGATTCTAGCATTTTTTTCTGAGGAGTAACAATATTTTTATTTTTCTGGAACTATAAACGAATACTTTAGTTTTCTCGCTTAAATATCACGATAAAATTAAATTGTAAGATTATCCCTGAGTAACTTTATTTGATTATTCTTAATAAGTGTGATTCTAGCATTTTTTCATGAGGAGTAACGATGTTTTAATTTTGCTGGAGCTAGTAACGAATATTTTAGATTTCTCGCTTAATATCACGATAAAATTAAATTGTAAGAATATCCCTGAGTAACTTTATTTGTTTATTAGATTTTTTTTAATAAGTTTGATTCTAGCATTTTTTTCTGAGGAGTAACAATATTTTTATTTTTCTGGAACTATAAAAGAATACTTTAGTTTTCTCGCTTAAATATCACGATAAAATTAAATTGTAAGATTATCCCTGAGTAACTTTATTTTTATAATAGATTTGTTTAATAAGTTTGATTCTAGCATTTTTTCCTAAGGAGTAACGATGTTTTAATTTTTCTGTAACAAGAAACGAGTATTTTAGTTTTCTGGCTTAAATATCATGATAAAATTAAATTGTAAGAATATCCCTGAGTAACTTTATATGTGTATTAGATTATTCTAAATAAGTTTGATCCTAACATTTTTTCCTGAGGAGTAACGATGTTTTAATTTTACTGGAACAAGAAACGAATATTGTAGTTTTCTCGCTTAAATATCACGATAAAATAAAATTGTAGAATATCCCGGAGTAACTTTATTTGTATATTAGATTATTCTTAATAAGTTTGATTCTAGCATTTTTTCCTGAGGAGTAACGATGTTTTAATTTTTCTGGAACTAGAAACGAATATTTTAGATTTCTCGCTTAAATATCACGATAAAATTAAATTGTAAGAATATCCCGGAGTAACTTTACTAGTATATTAGATTTTTTTTAATAAGTTTGATTCTAGCATTTTTTCCTGTGGAGTAACGATGTTTTAATTTTACTGGGACTAGAAACGAATATTTTAGTTTTCTCGCTTAAATATAACGATAAAATTAAATTGTAAGTATATCCCAGAGTAACTTTATTTGTATATTAGATTTTTTTTAATAAGTTTGATTCTAGCATTATTTCCTGAGGAGTAACGATGTTTTAATTTTTCTGGAACTAGAAAAGATTATTTTAGATTTCTCGCTTAAATATCACGTTAAAATTAAATTGTAAGAATATCCCTGAGTAACTTTATTTGTTTATTAGATTTTTTTTAATAAGTGTGATTCTAGCATTTTTTTCTGAGTAACAATATTTTTATTTTTCTGGAACTATAAACGAATATTTTAGTTTTCTCGCTTAAATATCACGATAAAATTAAATTGTAAGATTATCCCTGAGTAACTTTATTTTTATAATAGATTTGTTTAATAAGTTTGATTCTAGCATTTTCTCCTGAGAAGTAACGATGTTTAATTTTTCTGTAACAAGAAACGAGTATTTTACTTTTCTGGCTTAAATATCACGATAAAATTAAATTGTAAGAATATCCTGGAGTAACTTTATTTGTATATTAGATTTTTCTTAATAAGTTTGATTCTAGCATTTTTTCCTGAGGAGTAACGATGTTTTAATTTTTCTGGAACTAGAAAAGAATATTTTAGTTTTCTCGCTTAAATATAACGATAAAATTAAATTGTAAGACTATCCCAGAGTAATTTTATTTGTATATTAGATTTTTTTTAATAAGTTTGATTCTAGCATTTTTTCCTGAGGAGTAACGATGTTTTAATTTTTCTGTAACAAGAAACGAGTATTTTAGTTTTCTCGCTTAAAAATAACGATAAAATTAAATTGTAAGAATATCCCAGAGTAATTTTATTTGTATATTAGATTTTTTAAAATAAGTTTGATTCTAGCATTATTTCCTGAGGAGTAACGATGTTTTAATTTTTCTGGAACTAGAAAAGATTATTTTAGATATCTCACTTAAATATCACGTTAAAATTAAATTGTAAGAATTTCCCTGAGTAACTTTATTTGTATATTAGAATATTCTAAATAAGTTTGATCCTAACATTTTTTCCTGAGGAGTGACGATGTTTTAATTTTTCTGTAACAAGAAACGATTATTTTAGTTTTCTCGCTTAAATATCACGATAAAATTAAATTGTAAGAATATCCCGGAGTAACTTTATTTGTATATTAGATTATTCTTAATAAGTTTGATTCTAGCATTTTTTCCTGAGGAGTAACGATGTTTTAATTTTTCTGGAACTAGAAAAGAATATTTTAGTTTTCTCGCTTAAATATAACGATAAAATTAAATTGTAAGTCTATCTCAGAATAACTTTATTTGTATATTAGATTTTCTTAAATAAGTTTGATTCTAGCATTTTTTCCTGAGGAGTAACGATGTTTTCATTTTTCTGGAACTAGAAAAGATTATTTTAGATTTCTCGCTTAAATATCACGTTAAAATTAAATTGTAAGAATATCCCTGAGTAACTTTATTTGTATATTAGATTATTCTAAATAAGTTTGATCCTAACATTTTTTCCTGAGGAGTAACGATGTTTTAATTTTTCTGTAACAAGAAACGAGTATTTTAGTTTTCTGGCTTAAATATCACGATAAAATTAAATTGTAAGAATATCCCTGAGTAACTTAATTTGTATATTAGATTATTCTAAATAAGTTTGATTCTAGCATTTTTTCCTGAGGAGTAACGATGTTTTAATTTTTCTGGAACTAGAAACGAATATTTTAGTTTTCTCATATAAATATCACGATAAAATTAAATTGTAAGAATATCCCTGAGTAACTTTATTTGTATATTAGATTATTCTTAATAAGTTTGATTCTAGCATTTTTTCCTGAGGAGTAACGATGTTTTAATTTTTCTGGAACTAGAAAAGATTATTTTAGATTTCTCGCTTAAATAGCACGTTAAAATTAAATTGTAAGAATATCCCTGAGTATCTTTATTTGTATATTAGATTATTCTAAATAAGTTTGATCCTAACATTTTTTCCTGAGGAGTAACGATGTTTTAATTTTTCTGTAACAAGAAACGAGTATTTTAGTTTTCTGGCTTAAATATCACGATAAAATTAAATTGTAAGAATATCAATGAGTAACTTAATTTGTATATTAGGTTATTCTAAATAAGTTTGATTCTAGCATTTTTTCCTGAGGAGTAACGATGTTTTAATTTTACTGGAACTAGAAACGAATATTTTAGATTTCTCGCTTAAATATCACGTTAAAATTAAATTGTAAGAATATCCCTGAGTAACTTTATTTGTATATTAGATTTTTCTTAATAAGTTTGATTCTAGCATTTTTTCCTGAGGAGTAACGATGTTTTAATTTTTCTGGAGCTAGTAACGAATATTTTAGTTTCCTCGCTTAAATATCAAGATAAAATTAAATTGTAAGATTATCCCTGAGTAACTTTATTTTTATAATAGATTTGTTAAATAAGTTTGTTTCTAGCATTTTTTCCTGAGGAGTAACGAAGTTTTAATTTTTCTGTAACAAGAAAAGAGTATTTTAGTTTTCTGGCTTAAATATCACGATAAAATTAAATTGTAAGAATATCCCTGAGTAACTTTATTTGTATATTAAATTATTCTAAAGAAGTTTGATTCTAGCAGTTTTTCCTGAGGAGTAACGATGTTTTAATTTTTCTGGAACTATAAACGAATATTTTAGTTTTCTCGCTTAAATATAACGATAAAATTAAATTGTAAGAATATCCCTGAGTAACTTTATTTGTATATTAGATTTTTCTAAATAAGTTTGATTCTAGCATTTTTTCCTGAGGAGTAACGAGGTTTTTATTATTCTGTAATTAGAAACGAATATTTTAGTTTTCTCGCTTAAATATAACGATAAAATTAAATTGTAAGAATATCCCTGAGTAACTTTATTTGTGTATTAGATTTTTCTTAATAAGTTTGATTCTAGCATTTTTTCTTGAGGAGTAACGATGTTTTAATTTTACTGGAACTAGAAACGAATATTTTAGTTTTCTCACATAAATATCACGATAAAATTAAATTGTAAGAATATCCCTGAGTAACTTTATTTGTATATTAGATTATTCTAAATAAGTTTGATTCTAGCATTTTTTCCTGAGGAGTAACGAGGTTTTTATTATTCTGTAATTAGAAACGGATATTTTAGTTTTCTCGCTTAAATATAACGATAAAATTAAATTGTAAGACTACCTCAGAATAACTTTATTTGTATATTAGATTTTTTTAAATAAGTTTGATTCTAGCATTTTTTCCTGAGGAGTAACGATGTTTTAATTTTTCTGGAACTAGAAAAGATTATTTTAGATTTCTCGCTTAAATATCACGTTAAAATTAAATTGTAAGAATATCCCTGAGTAACTTTATTTGTATATTAGATTATTCTACATAAGTTTGATCCTAACATTTTTTCCTGAGGAGTAACGATGTTTTAATTTTTCTGTAACAAGAAACGAGTATTTTAGTTTTCTGGCTTAAATATCACGATAAAATTAAATTGTAAGAATATCCCTGAGTAACTTAATTTGTATATTAGATTATTCTAAATAAGTTTGATTCTAGCATTTTTTCCTGAGGAGTAACGATGTTTTAATTTTTCTGGAACTAGAAACGAATATTTTAGTTTTCTCACATAAATATCACGATAAAATTAAATTGTAAGAATATCCCTGAGTAACTTTATTTGTATATTAGATTATTCTTAATAAGTTTGATTCTAGCATTTTTTCCTGAGGAGTAACGATGTTTTAATTTTTCTGGAACTAGAAAAGATTATTTTAGATTTCTCGCTTAAATATCACGTTAAAATTAAATTGTAAGAATATCCCTGAGTATCTTTATTTGTATATTAGATTATTCTAAATAAGTTTGATCCTAACATTTTTTCCTGAGGAGTAACGATGTTTTAATTTTTCTGTAACAAGAAACGAGTATTTTAGTTTTCTGGCTTAAATATCACGATAAAATTAAATTGTAAGAATATCAATGAGTAACTTAATTTGTATATTAGATTATTCTAAATAAGTTTGATTCTAGCATTTTTTCCTGAGGAGTATCGATGTTTTAATTTTACTGGAACTAGAAAAGAATATTTTAGATTTCTCGCTTAAATATCACGTTAAAATTAAATTGTAAGAATATCCCTAAGTAACTTTATTTGTATATTAGATTTTTCTTAATAAGTTTGATTCTAGAATTTTTTCCTGAGGAGTAACGATGTTTTAATTTTTCTGGAGCTAGTAACGAAAATTTTAGTTTCCTCGCTTAAATATCACGATAAAATTAAATTGTAAGATTATCCCTGAGTAACTTTATTTTTATAATAGATTTGTTTAATAAGTTTGTTTCTAGCATTTTTTCCTGAGGAGTAACGAGGTTTTAATTTTTCTGTAACAAGAAAAGATTATTTTAGTTTTCTGGCTTAAATATCACCATAAAATTAAATTGTAAGAATATCCCTGAGTAACTTTATTTGTATATTAAATTATTCTAAATAAGTTTGATTCTAGCAGTTTTTCCTGAGGAGTAACGATGTTTTAATTTTTCTGGAACTAGAAACGAATATTTTAGTTTTCTCGCTTAAATATAACGATAAAATTAAATTGTAAGAATATCCCTGAGTAACTTTATTTGTATATTAGATTATTCTAAATAAGTTTGATTCTAGCATTTTTTCCTGAGGAGTAACGAGGTTTTTATTATTCTGTAATTAGAAACGAATATTTTAGTTTTCTCGCTTAAATATAACGATAAAATTAAATTGTAAGAATATCCCTGAGTAACTTTATTTGTGTATTAGATTTTTCTTAATAAGTTTGATTCTAGCATTTTTTCTTGAGGAGTAACGATGTTTTAATTTTACTGGAACTAGAAAAGAATATTTTAGTTTTCTCGCTTAAATATAACGATAAAATTAAATTGTAAGTCTATCTCAGAATAACTTTATTTGTATATTAGATTTTCTTAAATAAGTTTGATTCTAGCATTTTTTCCTTAGGAGTAACGATGTTTTCATTTTTCTGGAACTAGAAAAGATTATTTTAGATTTCTCGCTTAAATATCACGTTAAAATTAAATTGTAAGAATATCCCTGAGTAACTTTATTTGTATATTAGATTATTCTAAATAAGTTTGATCCTAACATTTTTTCCTGAGGAGTAACGATGTTTTAATTTTTCTGTAACAAGAAACGAGTATTTTAGTTTTCTGGCTTAAATATCACGATAAAATTAAATTGTAAGAATATCCCTGAGTAACTTTATTTGTATATTAGATTTTTCTTAATAAGTTTGATTCTAGCATATTTCCTGAGGAGTAACGATGTTTTAATTTTTCTGGACCTAGAAACGAATATTTTAGTTTTCTCTCTTAAATATAACGATAAAATTAAATTGTAAGAATATCAATGAGTAACTTAATTTGTATATTAGATTATTCTAAATAAGTTTGATTCTAGCATTTTTTCCTGAGGTGTAACGATGTTTTAATTTTACTGGAACTAGAAACGAATATTTTAGATTTCTCGCTTAAATATCACGTTAAAATTAAATTGTAAGAATATCCCTGAGTAACTTTATTTGTATATTAGATTTTTCTTAATAAGTTTGATTCTAGCATTTTTTCCTGAGGAGTAACGATGTTTTAATTTTTCTGGAGCTAGTAACGAATATTTTAGTTTCCTCGCTTAAATATCAAGATAAAATTAAATTGTAAGATTATCCCTGAGTAACTTTATTTTTATAATAGATTTGTTAAATAAGTTTGTTTCTAGCATTTTTTCCTGAGGAGTAACGAAGTTTTAATTTTTCTGTAACAAGAAAAGAGTATTTTAGTTTTCTGGCTTAAATATCACGATAAAATTAAATTGTAAGAATATCCCTGAGTAACTTTATTTGTATATTAAATTATTCTAAAGAAGTTTGATTCTAGCAGTTTTTCCTGAGGAGTAACGATGTTTTAATTTTTCTGGAACTATAAACGAATATTTTAGTTTTCTCGCTTAAATATAACGATAAAATTAAATTGTAAGAATATCCCTGAGTAACTTTATTTGTATATTAGATTATTCTAAATAAGTTTGATTCTAGCATTTTTTCCTGAGTAGTAACGAGGTTTTTATTATTCTGTAATTAGAAACGAATATTTTAGTTTTCTCGCTTAAATATAACGATAAAATTAAATTGTAAGAATATCCCTGAGTAACTTTATTTGTGTATTAGATTTTTCTTAATAAGTTTGATTCTAGCATTTTTTCTTGAGGAGTAACGATGTTTTAATTTTACTGGAACTAGAAACGAATATTTTAGTTTTCTCACATAAATATCACGATAAAATTAAATTGTAAGAATATCCCTGAGTAACTTTATTTGCATATTAGATTATTCTAAATAAGTTTGATTCTAGCATTTTTTCCTGAGGAGTAACGAGGTTTTTATTATTCTGTAATTAGAAACGGATATTTTAGTTTTCTCGCTTAAATATAACGATAAAATTAAATTGTAAGACTACCTCAGAATAACTTTATTTGTATATTAGATTTTTTTAAATAAGTTTGATTCTAGCATTTTTTCCTGAGGAGTAACGATGTTTTAATTTTTCTGGAACTAGAAAAGATTATTTTAGATTTCTCGCTTAAATATCACGTTAAAATTAAATTGTAAGAATATCCCTGAGTAACTTTATTTGTATATTAGATTATTCTACATAAGTTTGATCCTAACATTTTTTCCTGAGGAGTAACGATGTTTTAATTTTTCTGTAACAAGAAACGAGTATTTTAGTTTTCTGGCTTAAATATCACGATAAAATTAAATTGTAAGAATATCCCTGAGTAACTTAATTTGTATATTAGATTATTCTAAATAAGTTTGATTCTAGCATTTTTTCCTGAGGAGTAACGATGTTTTAATTTTTCTGGAACTAGAAACGAATATTTTAGTTTTCTCACATAAATATCACGATAAAATTAAATTGTAAGAATATCCCTTAGTAACTTTATTTGTATATTAGATTTTTCTTAATAAGTTTGATTCTAGCATTTTTTCCTGAGGAGTAACGATGTTTTAATTTTTCTGGAACTAGAAAAGATTATTTTAGATTTCTCGCTTAAATATCACGTTAAAATTAAATTGTAAGAATATCCCTGAGTATCTTTATTTGTATATTAGATTATTCTAAATAAGTTTGATCCTAACATTTTTTCCTGAGGAGTAACGATGTTTTAATTTTTCTGTAACAAGAAACGAGTATTTTAGTTTTCTGGCTTAAATATCACGATAAAATTAAATTGTAAGAATATCAATGAGTAACTTAATTTGTATATTAGATTATTCTAAATAAGTTTGATTCTAGCATTTTTTCCTGAGGAGTATCGATGTTTTAATTTTACTGGAACTAGAAAAGAATATTTTAGATTTTTCGCTTAAATATCACGTTAAAATTAAATTGTAAGAATATCCCTAAGTAACTTTATTTGTATATTAGATTTTTCTTAATAAGTTTGATTCTAGAATTTTTTCCTGAGGAGTAACGATGTTTTAATTTTTCTGGAACTAGAAACGAATATTTTAGTTTTCTCATATAAATATCACGATAAAATTAAATTGTAAGAATATCCCTGAGTAACTTTATTTGTATATTAGATTATTCTTAATAAGTTTGATTCTAGCATTTTTTCCTGAGGAGTAACGATGTTTTAATTTTTCTGGAACTAGAAAAGATTATTTTAGATTTCTCGCTTAAATAGCACGTTAAAATTAAATTGTAAGAATATCCCTGAGTATCTTTATTTGTATATTAGATTATTCTAAATAAGTTTGATCCTAACATTTTTTCCTGAGGAGTAACGATGTTTTAATTTTTCTGTAACAAGAAACGAGTATTTTAGTTTTCTGGCTTAAATATCACGATAAAATTAAATTGTAAGAATATCAATGAGTAACTTAATTTGTATATTAGATTATTCTAAATAAGTTTGATTCTAGCATTTTTTCCTGAGGAGTAACGATGTTTTAATTTTACTGGAACTAGAAACGAATATTTTAGATTTCTCGCTTAAATATCACGTTAAAATTAAATTGTAAGAATATCCCTGAGTAACTTTATTTGTATATTAGATTTTTCTTAATAAGTTTGATTCTAGCATTTTTTCCTGAGGAGTAACGATGTTTTAATTTTTCTGGAGCTAGTAACGAATATTTTAGTTTCCTCGCTTAAATATCAAGATAAAATTAAATTGTAAGATTATCCCTGAGTAACTTTATTTTTATAATAGATTTGTTAAATAAGTTTGTTTCTAGCATTTTTTCCTGAGGAGTAACGAAGTTTTAATTTTTCTGGAACTATAAACGAATATTTTAGTTTTCTGGCTTAAATATCACGATAAAATTAAATTGTAAGAATATCCCTGAGTAACTTTATTTGTATATTAAATTATTCTAAAGAAGTTTGATTCTAGCAGTTTTTCCTGAGGAGTAACGATGTTTTAATTTTTCTGGAACTATAAACGAATATTTTAGTTTTCTCGCTTAAATATAACGATAAAATTAAATTGTAAGAATATCCCTGAGTAACTTTATTTGTATATTAGATTATTCTAAATAAGTTTGATTCTAGCATTTTTTCCTGAGGAGTAACGAGGTTTTTATTATTCTGTAATTAGAAACGAATATTTTAGTTTTCTCGCTTAAATATAACGATAAAATTAAATTGTAAGAATATCCCTGAGTAACTTTATTTGTGTATTAGATTTTTCTTAATAAGTTTGATTCTAGCATTTTTTCTTGAGGAGTAACGATGTTTTAATTTTACTGGAACTAGAAACGAATATTTTAGTTTTCTCACATAAATATCACGATAAAATTAAATTGTAAGAATATCCCTGAGTAACTTTATTTGCATATTAGATTATTCTAAATAAGTTTGATTCTAGCATTTTTTCCTGAGGAGTAACGAGGTTTTTATTATTCTGTAATTAGAAACGGATATTTTAGTTTTCTCGCTTAAATATAACGATAAAATTAAATTGTAAGACTACCTCAGAATAACTTTATTTGTATATTAGATTTTTTTAAATAAGTTTGATTCTAGCATTTTTTCCTGAGGAGTAACGATGTTTTAATTTTTCTGGAACTAGAAAAGATTATTTTAGATTTCTCGCTTAAATATCACGTTAAAATTAAATTGTAAGAATATCCCTGAGTAACTTTATTTGTATATTAGATTATTCTACATAAGTTTGATCCTAACATTTTTTCCTGAGGAGTAACGATGTTTTAATTTTTCTGTAACAAGAAACGAGTATTTTAGTTTTCTGGCTTAAATATCACGATAAAATTAAATTGTAAGAATATCCCTGAGTAACTTAATTTGTATATTAGATTATTCTAAATAAGTTTGATTCTAGCATTTTTTTCCTGAGGAGTAACGATGTTTTAATTTTTCTGGAACTAGAAACGAATATTTTAGTTTTCTCACATAAATATCACGATAAAATTAAATTGTAAGAATATCCCTGAGTAACTTTATTTGTATATTAGATTATTCTTAATAAGTTTGATTCTAGCATTTTTTCCTGAGGAGTAACGATGTTTTAATTTTTCTGGAACTAGAAAAGATTATTTTAGATTTCTCGCTTAAATATCACGTTAAAATTAAATTGTAAGAATATCCCTGAGTATCTTTATTTGTATATTAGATTATTCTAAATAAGTTTGATCCTAACATTTTTTCCTGAGGAGTAACGATGTTTTAATTTTTCTGTAACAAGAAACGAGTATTTTAGTTTTCTGGCTTAAATATCACGATAAAATTAAATTGTAAGAATATCCCTGAGTAACTTTATTTGTATATTAGATTATTCTAAATAAGTTTGATTCTAGCATTTTTTCCTGAGGAGTATCGATGTTTTAATTTTACTGGAACTAGAAAAGAATATTTTAGATTTTTCGCTTAAATATCACGTTAAAATTAAATTGTAAGAATATCCCTAAGTAACTTTATTTGTATATTAGATTTTTCTTAATAAGTTTGATTCTAGAATTTTTTCCTGAGGAGTAACGATGTTTTAATTTTTCTGGAGCTAGTAACGAATATTTTAGTTTCCTCGCTTAAATATCACGATAAAATTAAATTGTAAGATTATCCCTGAGTAACTTTATTTTTATAATAGATTTGTTTAATAAGTTTGTTTCTAGCATTTTTTCCTGAGGAGTAACGAGGTTTTAATTTTTCTGTAACAAGAAAAGATTATTTTAGTTTTCTGGCTTAAATATCACCATAAAATTAAATTGTAAGAATATCCCTGAGTAACTTTATTTGTATATTAAATTATTCTAAATAAGTTTGATTCTAGCAGTTTTTCCTGAGGAGTAACGATGTTTTAATTTTTCTGGAACTAGAAACGAATATTTTAGTTTTCTCGCTTAAATATAACGATAAAATTAAATTGTAAGAATATCCCTGAGTAACTTTATTTGTATATTAGATTATTCTAAATAAGTTTGTTTCTAGCATTTTTTCCTGAGGAGTAACGAGGTTTTTATTATTCTGTAATTAGAAACGAATATTTTAGTTTTCTCGCTTAAATATAACGATAAAATTAAATTGTAAGAATATCCCTGAGTAACTTTATTTGTGTATTAGATTTTTCTTAATAAGTTTGATTCTAGCATTTTTTCTTGAGGAGTAACGATGTTTTAATTTTACTGGAACTAGAAACGAATATTTTAGTTTTCTCACATAAATATCACGATAAAATTAAATTGTAAGAATATCCCTGAGTAACTTTATTTGTATATTAGATTATTCTAAATAAGTTTGATTCTAGCATTTTTTCCTGAGGTGTAACGAGGTTTTTATTATTCTGTAATTAGAAACGGATATTTTAGTTTTCTCGCTTAAATATAACGATAAAATTAAATTGTAAGACTACCTCAGAATAACTTTATTTGTATATTAGATTTTTTTAAATAAGTTTGATTCTAGCATTTTTTCCTGAGGAGTAACGATGTTTTAATTTTTCTGGAACTAGAAAAGATTATTTTAGATTTCTCGCTTAAATATCACGTTAAAATTAAATTGTAAGAATATCCCTGAGTATCTTTATTTGTGTATTAGATTATTCTAAATAAGTTTGATCCTAACATTTTTTCCTGAGGAGTAACGATGTTTTAATTTGTCTGTAACAAGAAACGAGTATTTTAGTTTTCTGGCTTAAATATCACGATAAAATTAAATTGTAAGAATATCAATGAGTAACTTAATTTGTATATTAGATTATTCTAAATAAGTTTGATTCTAGCATTTTTTCCTGAGGAGTAACGATGTTTTAATTTTTCTGGAACTAGAAACGAATATTTTAGATTTCTCGCTTAAATATCACGATAAAATTAAATTGTAAGAATATCCCTGAGTAACTTTATTTGTATATTAGATTTTTCTTAATAAGTTTGATTCTAGCATTTTTTCCTGAGGAGTAACATTGTTTTAATTTTTCTGGAGCTAGTAACGAATATTTTAGTTTTCTCGCTTAAATATCACGATAAAATTAAATTGTAAGATTATCCCTGAGTAACTTTATTTTTATAATAGATTTGTTTAATAAGTTTGTTTCTAGCATTTTTTCCTGAGGAGTAACGAAGTTTTAATTTTTCTGTAACAAGAAAAGAGTATTTTAGTTTTCTGGCTTAAATAACACGATAAAATTAAATTGTAAGAATATCCCTGAGTAACTTTATTTGCATATTAGATTATTCTAAATAAGTTTGTTCCTAGCATTTTTTCCTGAGGAGTAACGATGTTTTAATTTTTCTGGAACTAGAAACGAGTATTTTAGTTGTCTCGCTTAAATTTCACGATAAAATTAAATTGTAAGAATATCCCTGAGTAACTTTATTTGTATATTAGATTATTCTCAATAAGTGTGATTCTAGCATTTTTTCCTGAGGAGTAACGATGTTTTAATTTTTCTGGAGCTAGTAACGAATATTTTAGATTTCTCGCTTAATATCACGATAAAATTAAATTGTAAGAATATCCCTGAGTAACTTTATTTGTTTATTAGATTTTTTTTAATAAGTTTGATTCTAGCATTTTTTTCTGAGGAGTAACAATATTTTTATTTTTTTGGAACTATAAACGAATACTTTAGTTTTCTCGCTTAAATATCACGATAAAATTAAATTGTAAGATTATCCCTGAGTAACTTTATTTTTATAATAGATTTGTTTTATAAGTTTTATTCTAGCATTTTTTCCTGAGGAGTAACGATGTTTTAATTTTTCTGTAACAAGAAACGAGTATTTTAGTTTTCTGGCTTAAATATCACGATAAAATTAAATTGTAAGAATATCCCTGAGTAACTTTATTTGTGTATTAGATTATTCTAAATAAGTTTGATCCTAACATTTTTTCCTGAGGAGTAACGATGTTTTAATTTTTCTGTAACAAGAAACGAGTATTTTAGTTTTCTCGCTTAAATATCACGATAAAATTAAATTGTAGAATATCCCGGAGTAACTTTATTTGTATATTAGATTATTCTTAATAAGTTTGATTCTAGCATTTTTTCCTGAGGAGTAACGATATTTTAATTTTTCTGGAACTAGAAACGAATATTTTAGATTTCTCGCTTAAATATCACGATAAATTAAATTGTGAGAATATCCCTGAGTAACTTTATTTGTATATTAGATTATTCTTAATAAGTTTGATTCTAGCATTTTTTCCTGAAGAGTTACGATGTTTTAATTTTTCTGGAACTTGAACGAATATTTTAGTTTTCTCGCTTAAATATAACGATAAAATTAAATTGTAAGAATATCCCAGAGTAACTTTATTTGTATATTAGATTTTTTTTAATAAGTTTGATTCTAGCATTTTTTCCTGAGGAGTAACGATATTTTAATTTTACTGGAAATATAAACGTATATTTTAGTTTTCTCACATAAATATCACGATAAAATTAAATTGTGAGAATATCCCTGAGTAACTTTATTTGTATATTAGATTATTCTTAATAAGTTTGATCCTAACATTTTTTCCTGAGGAGTAACGATGTTTTAATTTGTCTGTAACAAGAAACGAGTATTTTAGTTTCCTGGCTTAAATATCACGATAAAATTATATTGTAAGAATATCAATGAGTAACTTAATTTGTATATTAGATTATTCTAAATAAGTTTGATTCTAGCATTTTTTCCTGAGGAGTAACGATGTTTAAATTTTACTGGAACTAGATACGAATATTTTAGATTTCTCGCTTAAATATCACGTTAAAATTAAATTGTAAGAATATCCCTAAGTAACTTTATTTGTATATTAGATTTTTCTTAATAAGTTTGATTCTAGCATTTTTTCCTGAGGAGTAACGATGTTTTAATTTTTCTGGAGCTAGTAACGAAAATTTTAGTTTCCTCGCTTAAATATCACGATAAAATTAAATTGTAAGATTATCCCTGAGTAACTTTATTTTTATAATAGATTTGTTTAATAAGTTTGTTTCTAGCATTTTTTCCTGAGGAGTAACGAGGTTTTAATTTTTCTGTAACAAGAAAAGAGTATTTTAGTTTTCTGGCTTAAATATCACGATAAAATTAAATTGTAAGAATATCCCTGAGTAACTTTATTTGTATATTAAATTATTCTAAATAAGTTTGATTCTAGCAGTTTTTCCTGAGGAGTAACGATGTTTTAATTTTTCTGGAACTAGAAACGAATATTTTAGTTTTCTCGCTTAAATATAACGATAAAATTAAATTGTAAGAATATCCCTGAGTAACTTTATTTGTATATTAGATTATTCTAAATAAGTTTGATTCTAGCATTTTTTCCTGAGGAGTAACGAGGTTTTTATTATTCTGTAATTAGAAACGAATATTTTAGTTTTCTCGCTTAAATATAACGATAAAATTAAATTGTAAGAATATCCCTGAGTAACTTTATTTGTGTATTAGATTTTTCTTAATAAGTTTGATTCTAGCATTTTTTCTTGAGGAGTAACGATGTTTTAATTTTACTGGAACTAGAAGCGAATATTTTAGTTTTCTCACATAAATATCACGATAAAATTAAATTGTAAGAATATCCCTGAGTAACTTTATTTGTATATTAGATTATTCTAAATAAGTTTGATTCTAGCATTTTTTCCTGAGGAGTAACGAGGTTTTTATTATTCTGTAATTAGAAACGGATATTTTAGTTTTCTCGCTTAAATATAACGATAAAATTAAATTGTAAGACTACCTCAGAATAACTTTATTTGTATATTAGATTTTTTTAAATAAGTTTGATTCTAGCATTTTTTCCTGAGGAGTAACGATGTTTTAATTTTTCTGGAACTAGAAAAGATTATTTTAGATTTCTCGCTTAAATATCACGTTAAAATTAAATTGTAAGAATATCCCTTAGTAACTTTATTTGTGTATTAGATTATTCTACATAAGTTTGATCCTAACATTTTTTCCTGAGGAGTAACGATGTTTTAATTTTTCTGTAACAAGAAACGAGTATTTTAGTTTTCTGGCTTAAATATCACGATAAAATTAAATTGTAAGAATATCCCTGAGTAACTTAATTTGTATATTAGATTATTCTAAATAAGTTTGATTCTAGCATTTTTTCCTGAGGAGTAACGATGTTTTAATTTTTCTGGAACTAGAAACGAATATTTTAGTTTTCTCACATAAATATCACGATAAAATTAAATTGTAAGAATATCCCTGAGTAACTTTATTTGTATATTAGATTATTCTTAATAAGTTTGATTCTAGCATTTTTTCCTGAGGAGTAACGATGTTTTAATTTTTCTGGAACTAGAAAAGATTATTTTAGATTTCTCGCTTAAATATCACGTTAAAATTAAATTGTAAGAATATCCCTGAGTAACTTTATTTGTTTATTAGATTATTCTAAATAAGTTTGATCCTAACATTTTTTCCTGAGGAGTAAGGATGTTTTAATTTTTCTGTAACAAGAAACGAGTATTTTAGTTTTCTGGCTTAAATATCACGATAAAATTAAATTGTAAGAATATCAATGAGTAACTTAATTTGTATATTAGATTATTCTAAATAAGTTTGATTCTAGCATTTTTTCCTGAGGAGTAACGATGTTTTAATTTTTCTGGAACTAGAAACGAATATTTTAGATTTCTCGCTTAATAGCACAATAAAATTAAATTGTAAGAATATCCCTGAGTAACTTTATTTGTTTATTAGATTTTTCTTAATAAGTTTGATTCTAGCATTTTTTCCTGAGGAGTAACGATGTTTTAATTTTTCTGGAGCTAGTAACGAATATTTTAGTTTTCTCGCTTAAATATCACGATAAAATTAAATTGTAAGATTATCCCTTAGTAACTTTATTTTTATAATAGATTTGTTTAATAAGTTTGTTTCTAGCATTTTTTCCTGAGGAGTAACGAAGTTTTAATTTTTCTGTAACAAGAAAAGAGTATTTTAGTTTTCTGGCTTAAATAACACGATAAAATTAAATTGTAAGAATATCCCTGAGTAACTTTATTTGTATATTAGATTTTTCTTAATAAGTTTGATTCTAGCATTTTTTCCTGAGGAGTAACGATGTTTTAATTTTTCTGGAACTAGAAACGAGTATTTTAGTTGTCTCGCTTAAATTTCACGATAAAATTAAATTGTAAGAATATCCCTGAGTAACTTTATTCGTATATTAGATTATTCTCAATAAGTGTGATTCTAGCATTTTTTCCTGAGGAGTAACGATGTTTTAATTTTGCTGGAGCTAGTAACGAATATTTTAGATTTCTCGCTTAATATCACGATAAAATTAAATTGTAAGAATATCCCTGAGTAACTTTATTTGTTTATTAGATTTTTTTTAATAAGTTTGATTCTAGCATTTTTTTCTGAGGAGTAACAATATTTTTATTTTTTTGGAACTATAAACGAATACTTTAGTTTTCTCGCTTAAATATCACGATAAAATTAAATTGTAAGATTATCCCTGAGTAGCTTTATTTTTATAATAGATTTGTTTAATAAGTTTTATTCTAGCATTTTTTCCTGAGGAGTAACGATGTTTTAATTTTTCTGTAACAAGAAACGAGTATTTTAGTTTTCTGGCTTAAATATCACGATAAAATTAAATTGTAAGAATATCCCTGAGTAACTTTATTTGTGTATTAGATTATTCTAAATAAGTTTGATCCTAACATTTTATCCTGAGGAGTAACGATGTTTTAATTTTTCTGTAACAAGAAACGAGTATTTTAGTTTTCTCGCTTAAATATCACGATAAAATTAAATTGTAGAATATCCCGGAGTAACTTTATTTGTATATTAGATTATTCTTAATAAGTTTGATTCTAGCATTTTTTCCTGAGGAGTAACGATATTTTAATTTTACTGGAAATATAAACGAATATTTTAGTTTTCTCACATAAATATCACGATAAAATTAAATTGTGAGAATATCCCTGAGTAACTTTATTTGTATATTAGATTATTCTTAATAAGTTTGATTCTAGCATTTTTTCCTGAAGAGTTACGATGTTTTAATTTTTCTGGAGCAAGTAACGAATATTTTTGATTTCTCGCTTAAATATCACGATAAAATTAAATTGTAAGAATATCCATGAGTAACTTTATTTGTGTATTAGATTTTTCTTAATAAGTTTGTTTCTAGCATTTTTTACTGAGGACTAACGATGTTTTAATTTTTCTGGAACTAGAAACGAATATTTTAGTTTTCTCGCTTAAATATAACGATAAAATTAAATTGTAAGAATATCCCAGAGTAACTTTATTTTTATAATAGATTTTTTCAATAAGTTTGATTCTAGCTTTTTTTCCTGAGGAGTAACAATGTTATTATTTTTCTGGAGCTAGAGACGAAAATTTTAGTTTTATCGCTTAAATATAACGTTAAAATTGAACTGTAAGAATATCCCTGAGTAACTTTATTTGTATATTAGATTATTCTTAATAAGTTTGATTCTAGCATTTTTTACTGAGGAGTAACGATGTTTTAATTTTTCTGGAACTAGAAAAGATTATTTTAGATTTCTCGCTTAAATATCACGATAAAATTAAATTGTAAAAATATCCCTGAGTAACTTTATTTGTATATTAGAGTTTTCTAAATAAGTTTGATCCTAACATTTTTTTCCTGAGGAGTAACGAAGTTTTAATTTTTCTGTAACAAGAAACGAGTATTTTAGTTTTCTCGCTTAAATATCACGATAAAATTAAATTGTAAGAATATCCCTGAGTAACTTTATTTGTATATTAGATTATTCTAAATAAGTTTGATTCTAGCATTTTTTCCTGAGGAGTAACGATGTTTTAATTTTTCTGGAACTAGAAAAGATTATTTTAGATTTCTCGCTTAAATATCACGATAAAATTAAATTGTAGGAATATCCCTGAGTAAATTTATTTGTATATTAGATTATTCTAAATAAGTATGATCCTAACATTTTTTCCTGAGGAGTAACGTTGTTTTAATTTTTCTGGAACTAGAAACGAATATTTTAGTTTTCTCGCTTAAATATAACGATAAAATTAAATTGTAAGAATATCCGTGAGTAACTTTATTTGTGTATTAGATTTTTCTTAATAAGTTTGATTCTAGCATTTTTTCCTGAGGAGTAACGATGTTTTAATTTTTCTGGAACTAGAAACGAATATTTTAGATTTCTCGCTTAAATATCACGTTAAAATAAAATTGTAAGAATATCCCTGAGTAACTTTATTTGTATATTAGATTATTCTTAATAAGTTTGATCTAGCATTTTTCTGGAACTAGAAAAGATTATTTTAGATTTCTCGCTTAAATATCACGTTAAAATTAAATTGTAAGATTATCCCTGAGTAACTTTATTTGTATATTAGATTATTCTAAATAAGATTGATCCAAACATTTTTTCCTGAGGAGTAACGATGTTTTAATTTTTCTGTAACAAGCAACGAGTATTTTAGTTTTCTCGCATAAATATCACGATAAAATTAAATTGTAAGAATATCCCTGAGTAACTTTATTTGTATATTAGATTATTCTTAATAAGTTTGATTCTAGCATTTTTTTCCTGAGGAGTAACGATGTTTTAATTTTTTTGGAACTAGAAAGGAATATTTTAGTTTTCTCGCTTAAATATAACGATAAAATTAAATTGTAAGAGTATCCCAGAGTAACTTTATTTGTATATTAGATTATTCTAAATAAGTTTGATCCTAACATTTTTTCCTGAGGAGTAACGATGTTTTAATTTTTCTAGAGCTAGTAACGAATATTTTAGATTCCTCGTTTAAATATCACGTTAAAATTAAATTGTACGACTATCCCTGAGTAACTTTATTTGTTTATTAGATTTTTTTAAAAAGCTTGATTCTAGCATTTTTTTCTGAGTAACAATATTTTTAATTTTCTGGAACTATAAACGATTATTTTAGTTTTCTCGCTTAAAAGCACGATAAAATTAAATTGTAAGATTATACCTGAGTAACTTTATTTTTATAATAGATTTGTTTAACAAGTTTGATTCTAGCATTTTTTCCTGAGAAGTAACGATGTTTTAATTTTTCTGTAACAAGAAACGAGTATTTTAGTTTTCGGGCTTAAATATCACGATAAAATTAAATTGTAAGAATATCCCTGTGTAACTTTATTTGTATATTAGATTATTCTAAATAAGTTTGATCCTAGCATTTTTTCCTGAGGAGTAACGATGTTTTATATTTTCTGGAACTAGAAACGAATATTTTAGATTTCTCGCTTAAATATCACGATAAAATTAAATTGTGAGAATATCCCTGAGTAACTTTATTTGTCTATTAGATTATTCTTAATAAGTTTGATCCTAACATTTTTCCTGAGGAGTAACGTTGATTTAATTTTTCTGTAACAAGCAACGAGTATTTTAGTTTTCTCGCTTAAATATCTCGATTAAAATTAAATTGTAAGAATATCTCGGAGTAACTTTATTTGTATATTAGATTATTCTTAATAAGTTTGATTCTAGCATTTTTTCCTGAGGAGTAACGATGTTTTAATTTTACTGGAACTAGAAACGAATATTTTAGATTTCTCGCTTAAATATCACGATAAAATTAAATTGTAAGAATATCCCTGAGTAACTTTATTTGTATATTAGATTATTCTTAATAAGTTTGATTCTAGCATTTTTTCCTGAGGAGTAACGATGTTTTAATTTTTCTGGAACTATAAACGAATATTTCAGATTTCTCGCTTAAATATCACGTTAAAATTAAATTGTAAGAATATCCCTGAGTAAATTTATTTGTATATTAGATTTTTCTTAATAAGTTTGATTCTAGCATTTTTTACTGAGGAGTAACGATGTTTTAATTTTTCTGGAACTAGAAACGAGTATTTTAGTTTTCTGGCTTAAATATCACGATAAAATTAAATTGTAAGAATATCCCTGAGTAACTTTATTTGTATATTAGATTATTCTTAATAAGTTTGATCCTAACATTTTTTCCTGAGGAGTAACGTTGTTTTAATTTTTCTGTAACAAGCAACGAGTATTTTAGTTTTCTCGCTTAAATATCTCGATTAAAATTAAATTGTAAGAATATCTCGGAGTAACTTTATTTGTATATTAGATTATTCTAAATAAGTTTGATCCTAACATTTTTTCCTGAGGAGTAACGATGTTTTAATTTTGCTGTAACAAGCAACGAGTATTTTAGTTTTCTCGCTTAAATATCACGATAAAATTAAATTGTAAGAATATCTCGGAGTAACTCTGTTTGTATATTAGATTATTTTTAATAAGTTTGATTCTAGCATGTTTTCCTGAGGAGTAACGATGTTTTAATTTTTCTGGAGCTAGTAACGAATATTTTAGATTTCTCGCTTCAATATCACGATAAAATTAAATTGTAAGAATATCCCTGAGTAACTTTATTTGTTTATTGGATTTTTTTTAATAAGTTTGATTCTAGCATTTTTTTCTGAGGAGTAACAATATTTT
This sequence comes from Pterostichus madidus, assembly GCA_911728475.2. NCBI lineage: Eukaryota > Metazoa > Arthropoda > Insecta > Coleoptera > Carabidae > Pterostichus > Pterostichus madidus. The sequence continues at coordinate 18,118,136 of OU452311.1, read as the reverse complement.
TATTTTTCTGGAACTATAAACGAATATTTTAGTTTTGTCGCTTAAATATCACGATAAAATTAAATTGTAAGATTATCCCTGAGTAACTTTATTTTTATAATAGATTTGTTTAATAAGTTTGAATCTAGCATTTTTTTCTTAGGAGTAACGATGTTTTAATTTTTCTGTAACAAGAAACGAGTATTTTAATTTTCTGGCTTAAATATCACGATAAAATTAAATTGTAAGATTATCCCTGAGTAACTTTATTTGTATATTAGATTTTTCTTAATAAGTTTGATTCTAGCATATTTTCCTGAGGAGTAACGATGTTTTAATTTTTCTGGAACTAGAAACGAATATTTTAGATTTCTCGCTTAAATATCACGATAAAATTAAATTGTAAGAATATCCCTGAGTAACTTTATTTGTATATTAGATTATTCTTAATAAGTTTGATTCTAGCATTTTTTCCTGAGGAGTAACGATGTTTTAATTTTAATGGAACTAGAAACGAATATTTTAGTTTTCTCACATAAATATCACGATAAAATTAAATTGTGAGAATATCCCTGAGTAACTTTATTTGTATATTAGATTATTCTTAATAAGTTTGATTCTAGCATTTTTTCCTGAAGGGTAACGATGTTTTAATTTTTCTGGAGCTAGTAACGAATATTTTTGATTTCTCGCTTAAATATCACGATAAAATTTAATTGTAAGAATATCCATGAGTAACTTTATTTGTATAATAGATTTTTCTTAATAAGTTTGATTCTAGCATTTTTTACTGAGGAGTAACGATGTTTTAATTTTTCTGGAACTAGAAACGAATATTTTAGATTTCTCGCTTAAATATCACGATAAAATTAAATTCTAAGAATATCCCTGAGTAACTTTATTTGTATATTAGATTATTCTAAATAAGTTTGATTCTAGCATTTTTTCCTGAGGAGTAACGATGTTTTAATTTTACTGGAACTAGAAACGAATATTTTAGTTTTCTCACATAAATATCACGATAAAATTAAATTGTAAGAATATCCATGAGTAATTTTATTTGTGTAATAGATTTTTCTTAATAATTTTGATTCTAGCATTTTTTACAGAGGAGTAACGATGTTTTAATTTTTCTGGAACTAGAAACGAATATTTTAGTTTTCTCGCTTAAATATAACGATAAAATTAAATTGTAAGATTATCCCAGAGTAACTTTATTTTTATAATAGATTTTTTCAATAAGTTTGAGTCTTGCATTTTTTCCTGCGGAGTAACAATGTTATTATTTTTCTGGAGCTAGAAACGAAAATTTTAGTTTTATGGCTTAAATATAACGTTAAAATTGAATTGTAAGAATATCCCTGAGTAACTTTATTTGTATATTAGATTATTCTTAATAAGTTTTATTCTAGCATTTTTTACTGAGGAGTTTTCTGGAACTAAAAAAGATTATTTTAGATTTCTCGCTTAAATATCAGGATAAAATTAAATTGTAAGAATATCCCTGAGTAACTTTATTTGTATATTAGAGTTTTCTAAATAAGTTTGATCCTAACATTTTTTCCTGAGGAGTAACGATGTTTTAATTTTTCTGTAACAAGAAACGAGTATTTTTGTTTTCTCTCTTAAATATCACGATAAAATTAAATTGTAAGAATATCCCTGAGTAACTTTATTTTTATAATAGATTTGTTTAATAAGTTTGATTCTAGCATTTTTTCCTGAGGAGTAACGATGTTTTAATTTTTCTGGAGCCAGTAACGAATATTTTAGATTTCTCGCTTCAATATCACGATAAAATTAAATTGTAAGAATATCCCTGAGTAACTTTATTTGTTTATTAGATTTTTTTTAATAAGTTTGATTCTAGCATTTTTTTCTGAGGAGTAACAATATTTTTATTTTTCTGGAACTATAAACGAATATTTTAGTTTTCTCGCTTAAATATCACGATAAAATTAAATTGTAAGATTATCCCTGAGTAACTTTATTTTTATAATAGATTTGTTTAATAAGTTTGAATCTAGCATTTTATTCTTAGGAGTAACGATGTTTTAATTTTTCTGTAACAAGAAACGAGTATTTTAATTTTCTGGCTTAAATATCACGATAAAATTAAATTGTAAGATTATCCCTGAGTAACTTTATTTGTATATTAGATTTTTCTTAATAAGTTTGATTCTAGCATATTTTCCTGAGGAGTAACGATGTTTTAATTTTTCTGGAACTAGAAACGAATATTTTAGATTTCTCGCTTAAATATCACGATAAAATTAAATTGTAAGAATATCCCTGAGTAACTTTATTTGTATATTAGATTATTCTAAATAAGTTTGATTCTAGCATTTTTTCCTGAGGAGTAACGATGTTTTAATTTTAATGGAACTAGAAACGAATATTTTAGTTTTCTCACATAAATATCACGATAAAATTAAATTGTGAGAATATCCCTGAGTAACTTTATTTGTATATTAGATTATTCTTAATAAGTTTGATTCTAGCATTTTTTCCTGAAGGGTAACGATGTTTTAATTTTTCTGGAGCTAGTAACGAATATTTTTGATTTCTCGCTTAAATATCACGATAAAATTTAATTGTAAGAATATCCATGAGTAACTTTATTTGTATAATAGATTTTTCTTAATAAGTTTGATTCTAGCATTTTTTACTGAGGAGTAACGATGTTTTAATTTTTCTGGAACTAGAAACGAATATTTTAGATTTCTCGCTTAAATATCACGATAAAATTAAATTCTAAGAATATCCCTGAGTAACTTTATTTGTATATTAGATTATTCTAAATAAATTTGATTCTAGCATTTTTTCTTGAGGAGTAACGATGTTTTAATTTTACTGGAACTAGAAACGAATATTTTAGTTTTCTCACATAAATATCACGATAAAATTAAATTGTAAGAATATCCATGAGTAATTTTATTTGTGTAATAGAGTTTTCTTAATAATTTTGATTCTAGCATTTTTTACAGAGGAGTAATGATGTTTGAATTTTTCTGGAACTAGAAACGAATATTTTAGTTTTCTCGCTTAAATATAACGATAAAATTAAATTGTAAGATTATCCCAGAGTAACTTTATTTTTATAATAGATTTTTTCAATAAGTTTGAGTCTTGCATTTTTTCCTGCGGAGTAACAATGTTATTATTTTTCTGGAGCTAGAAACGAAAATTTTAGTTTTATGGCTTAAATATAACGTTAAAATTGAATTGTAAGAATATCCCTGAGTAACTTTATTTGTATATTAGATTATTCTTAATAAGTTTTATTCTAGCATTTTTTACTGAGGAGTTTTCTGGAACTAGAAAAGATTATTTAGATTTCTCGCTTAAATATCACGATAAAATTAAATTGTAAGAATATCCCTGAGTAACTTTATTTGTATATTAGAGTTTTCTAAATAAGTTTGATCCTAACATTTTTTCCTGAGGAGTAACGATGTTTTAATTTTTCTGTAACAAGAAACGAGTATTTTTGTTTTCTCTCTTAAATATCACGATAAAATTAAATTGTAAGAATATCCCTGAGTAACTTTATTTTTATAATAGATTTGTTTAATAAGTTTGATTCTAGCACTTTTTCCTGAGGAGTAACGATGTTTTAATTTTTCTGGAGCCAGTAACGAATATTTTAGATTTCTCGCTTCAATATCACGATAAAATTAAATTGTAAGAATATCCCTGAGTAACTTTATTTGTTTATTAGATTTTTTTTAATAAGTTTGATTCTAGCATTTTTTTCTGAGGAGTAACAATATTTTTATTTTTCTGGAACTATAAACGAATATTTTAGTTTTCTCGCTTAAATATCACGATAAAATTAAATTGTAAGATTATCCCTGAGTAACTTTATTTTTATAATAGATTTGTTTAATAAGTTTGAATCTAGCATTTTATTCTTAGGAGTAACGAAGTTTTAATTTTTCTGTAACAAGATACGAGTATTTTAATTTTCTGGCTTAAATATCACGATAAAATTAAATTGTAAGATTATCCCTGAGTAACTTTATTTGTATATTAGATTTTTCTTAATAAGTTTGATTCTAGCATATTTTCCTGAGGAGTAACGATGTTTGAATTTTTCTGGAACTAGAAACGAATATTTTAGTTTTCTCACATAAATATCACGATAAAATTAAATTGTAAGAATATCCATGAGTAACTTTATTTGTGTAATAGATTTTTCTTAATAATTTTGATTCTAGCATTTTTTACTGAGGAGTAACGATGTTTTAATTTTTCTGGAACTAGAAACGAATATTTTATTTTTCTCGCTTAAATATAACGATAAAATTAAATTGTAAGATTATCCCAGAGTAACTTTATTTTTATAATAGATTTTGTCAATAAGTTTGAGTCTATCATTTTTTCCAGCGGAGTAACAATGTTATTATTTTTCTGGAGTTAGAAACGAAAATTTTAGTTTTATCGCTTAAATATAACGTTAAAATTGAATTGTAAGAATATCCCTGAGTAACTTTATTTGTATATTAGATTATTCTTAATAAGTTTTATTCTAGCATTTTTTACTGAGGAGTTTTCTGGAACTAGAAAAGATTATTTTAGATTTCTCGCTTAAATATCACGATAAAATTAAATTGTAAGAATATCCCTGAGTAACTTTATTTGTATATTAGAGTTTTCTAAATAAGTTTGATCCTAACATTTTTTCCTGAGGAGTAACGATGTTTTAATTTTTCTGTAACAAGAACCGAGTATTTTTGTTTTCTCGCTTAAATATCACGATAAAATTAAATTGTAAGAATATCCCTGAGTAACTTTATTTTTATAATAGATTTGTTTAATAAGTTTGATTCTAGAATTTTTTCCTGAGGAGTAACGATGTTTTAATTTTTCTAGAACTAGAAAAGATTATTTTAGATTTCTCGCTTAAATATCACGATAAAATTAAATTGTAAGATTATCCCTAAGTAACTTTATTTGTATATTAGAGTTCTCTAAATAAGTTTGATCCTAACATTTTTTCCTGACGAGTAACGATGTTTTAATTTTTCTGTAACAAGAAACGAGTATTTTAGTTTTCTGGCTTAAAAATCACGATAAAATTAAATTGTAAGAATATCCCTGAGTAACTTTATTTGTATATTAGATTATTCTAAATAAGTTTGATTATAGCATTTTTTCCTGAGGAGTAACGATGTTTTAATTTTTCTGGAGCTAGTAACGAATATTTTAGATTTCTCGCTTAAATATCACGATAAAATTAAATTGTAAGAATATCCCTGAGTAACTTTATTTGTATATTAGATTTTTTTTAATAAGTTTGATTCTAGCATTTTTTCCTGAGGAGTAACGATGTTTTAATTTTCCTGGGACTAGAAACGAATATTTTAGTTTTCTCACATAAATATCACGATAAAATTAAATTGTAAGAATATCCCTGAGTAACTTTATTTGTGTATTAGATTATTCTTAATAAGTTTGATTCTAGCATATTTCCTGAGGAGTAACGATGTTATAATTTTTCTGGAACTAGAAAAGATTATTTTAGATTTCTCACTAAATATCACGTTAAAATTAAATTGTAAGAATATCCCTGAGTAACTTTATTTGTGTATTAGATTTTTCTTAATAAGTATGATTCTAGCATTTTTTCCTGAGGAGTAACGATGTTTTAATTTACTGGAACTAGAAACGAATATTTTAGTTTTCTCACATAAATATCACGATAAAATTTAATTGTAAGACTAGCCCTGAGTAACTTTATTTGTATATTAGATTATTCTTAATAAGTTTGATTCAAGCTTTTTTTCCTGAGGAGTAACGATGTTTTAAATTTTCTGGAACTAGAAAAGATTATTTTAGATTTCTCGCTTAAATATCACGTTAAAATTAAATTGTAAGAATATCCCTGAGTAACTTTATTTGTATATTAGATTATTCTAAATAAGTATGATCCTAACATTTTTTCCTGAGGAGTAACGATGTTTTAATTTTTCTGTAACAAGTAACGAGTATTTTAGTTTTCTGGCTTAAATATCACGATAAAATTAAATTGTAAGAATATCCCTGAGTAACTTTATTTGTATATTAGTTTATTCTAAATAAGTTTGATTCTAGCATTTTTTCCTGAGGAGTAACGAGGTTTTTATTATTCTGTAATTAGAAACGAATATTTTAGTTTTCTCGATTAAATATCACGATAAAATTAAATTGTAAGAATATCACAGAGTAACTTTATTTGTATATTCGATTTTTTTTAATAAGTTTGATTCTAGCATTTTTTCCTGAGGAGTAACGATGTTTTAATTTTACTGGGACTAGAAACGAATATTTTAGTTTTCTCACATAAATATCACGATAAAATTAAATTGTAAGAATATCCCTGAGTAACTTTATTTGTGTATTAGATTATTCTTAATAAGTTTGATTCTAGCATTTTTTCCTGAGGAGTAACGATGTTTTAATTTTTCTGGAACTAGAAAAGATTATTTTAGATTTCTCGCTTAAATATCACGTTAAAATTAAATTGTAGGAATATCCCTGAGTAAATTTATTTGTATATTAGATTATTCTAAATAAGTATGATCCTAACATTTTTTCCTGAGGAGTAACGATGTTTTAATTTTTCCGGAACTAGAAACGAATATTTTAGTTTTCTCGCTTAAATATAACGATAAAATTAAATTGTAAGAATATCCCCGAGTAACTTTATTTGTGTATTAGATTTTTCTTAATAAGTTTGATTCTAGCATTTTTTCCTGAGGAGTAACGATGTTTTAATTTACTGGAACTAGAAACGAATATTTTAGTTTTCTCACATAAATATCACGATAAAATTAAATTGTAAGACCAGCCCTGAGTAACTTTATTTGTATATTAGATTATTCTAAATAAGTTTGATTCTAGCATTTTTTCCTGAGGAGTAACGATATTTTAATTTTTCTGGAACTAGAAAAGATTATTTTAGATTTCTCGCTTAAATATCACGTTAAAATTAAATTGTAAGAATATCCCTGAGTAACTTTATTTGTATATTAGATTATTCTAAATAGGTATGATCCTAAAATTTTTTCCTGAGGAGTAACGATGTTTTAATTTTTCTGTAACAAGAAACGAGTATTTTAGTTTTCTGGCTTAAATATCACGATAAAATTAAATTGTAAGAATATCCCTGAGTAACTTTATTTGTATATTAGTTTATTCTAAATAAGTTTGATTCTAGCATTTTTGCCTGAGGAGTAACGAGGTTTTAATTATTCTGTAATTAGAAACGAATATTTTAGTTTTCTCGCTTAAATATCACGATAAAATTAAATTGTAAGAATATCCCAGAGTAACTTTATTTGTATATTAGATTTTTTTTAATAAGTTTGATTCTAGCATTTTTTCCTGTGGTGAACGATGTTTTAATTTTACTGGGACTAGAAACGAATATTTTAGTTTTCTCACATAAATATCACGATAAAATTAAATTGTAAGAATATCCCTGAGTAACTTTATTTGTGTATTAGATTATTCTTAATAAGTTTGATTCTAGCATTTTTTCCTGAGGAGTAACGATGTTTTAATTTTTCTGGAACTAGAAAAGATTATTTTAGATTTCTCGCTTAAATATCACGTTAAAATTAAATTGTAGGAATATCCCTGAGTAAATTTATTTGTATATTAGATTATTCTAAATAAGTTTGATTCTAGCATTTTTTCCTGAGGAGTAACGATGTTTTAATTTTTCAGTAACAAGAAACGAGTATTTTAGTTTTCTCGCTTAAATATCACGATAAAATTAAATTGTAAGAATATCCCGGAGTAACTTTATTTGTATATTAGATTATTCTTAATAAGTTTGATTCTAGCATTTTTTCCTGAGGAGTAACGATGTTTTAATTTTTCCGGAACTAGAAACGAATATTTTAGTTTTCTCGCTTAAATATAACGATAAAATTAAATTGTAAGAATATCCCTGAGTAACTTTATTTGTGTATTAGATTATTCTTAATAAGTTTGATTCTAGCATTTTTTCCTGAGGAGTAACGATGTTTTAATTTTTCTGGAACTAGAAAAGAATATTTTAGTTTTCTCGCTTAAATATAACGATAAAATTAAATTGTAAGACTATCTCAGAATAACTTTATTTGTATATTAAATTTTTTTTAATAAGTTTGATTCTAGCATTTTCTCCTGAGGAGTAACGATGTTTTAATTTTACTGGAACTAGAAACGAATATTTTAGTTTTCTCACATAAATATCACGATGAAATTAAATTGTAAGAATATCTCGGAGTAACTTTATTTGTATATTAGATTATTCTTAATAAGTTTGATTCTAGCATTTTTTCCTGAGGAGTAACGATGTTTTAATTTTTCTGGAACTAGAAAAGATTATTTTAGATTTCTCGCTTAAATAAATATCACGTTAAAATTAAATTGTAAGAATATCCCTGAGTAACTTTATTTGTATATTAGATTATTCTAAATAAGTTTGATCCTAACATTTTTTCCTGAGGAGTAACGATGTTTTAATTTTTCTGTAACAAGCAACGAGTATTTTAGTTTTCTCGCTTAAATATCACGATAAAATTAAATTGTAAGAATATCTCGGAGTAACTTTATTTGTATATTAGATTATTCTTAATAAGTTTGATTCTAGCATTTTTTCCTGAGGTGTAACGATGTTTTAATTTTTCTGGAGCTAGTAACGAATATTTTAAATTTCTCGCTTAAATATCACGATAAAATTAAATTGTAAGACTGTCACAGAATAACTTTATTTCTATATTAGATTTTTTTAAATAAGTTTGATTCTAGCATTTTTTCCTGAGGAGTAACGATGTTTTAATTTTTCTGGAACTAGAAAAGATTATTTTAGATTTCTCGCTTAAATATCACGTTAAAATTAAATTGTAAAAATATCCCTGAGTAACTTTATTTGTATATTAGATTATTCTAAATAAGTTTGATCCTAACATTTTTTCCTGAGGAGTAACGATGTTTTAATTTTACTGTAACAAGAAACGAGTATTTTAGTTTTCTGGCTTAAATATCACGTTAAAATTATATTGTAAGATTATCCCTGAGTAACTTAATTTGTATATTAGATTATTCTAAATAAGTTTGATTCTAGCATTTTTTCCTGAGGAGTAACGATGTTTTAATTTTTCTGGAACTAGAAACGAATATTTTAGTTTTCTCACATAAATATCACGATAAAATTAAATTGTAAGAATATCCCTGAGTACCTTTATTTGTATATTAGATTATTCTTAATAAGTTTGATTCTAGCATTTTTTCCTGAGGAGTAACGATGTTTTAATTTTTCTGGAACTAGAAAAGATTATTTTAGATTTCTCGCTTAAATATCACGTTAAAATTAAATTGTAAGAATATCCCTGAGTAACTTTATTTGTATATTAGATTATTCTAAATAAGTTTGTTCCTAACATTTTTTCCTGAGGAGTAACGATGTTTTAATTTTTCTGTAACAAGAAACGAGTATTTTAGTTGTCTCGCTTAAATATCACGATAAAATTAAATTGTAAGAATATCCCTGAGTAACTTTATTTGTGTATTAGATTATTCTAAATAAGTTTGATCCTAACATTTTTTCCTGAGGAGTAACGATGTTTTAATTTTTCTGTAACAAGAAACGAGTATTTTAGTTGTCTCGCTTAAATATCACGATAAAATTAAATTGTAGAATATCCCGGAGTAACTTTATTTGTATATTAGATTATTCTTAATAAGTTTGATTCTAGCATTTTTTCCTGAGGAGTAACGATGTTTTAATTTTCCTGGAACTAGAAACGAATATTTTAGATTTCTCGCTTAAATATCACGATAAAATTAAATTGTAAGAATATCCCTGAGTAACTTTATTTGTATATTAGACTTTTCTTAATAAGTTTGATTCTAGCATATTTTCCTGAGGAGTAACGATGTTTTAATTTTTCTGGAACTAGAACGAATATTTTAGTTTTCTCGCTTAAATATAACGATAAAATTAAATTGTAAGAATATCCCAGAGTAACTTTATTTGTATATTAGATTTTTTTTAATAAGTTTGATTCTATCATTTTGTCCTGAGGAGTAACGATGTTTTAATTTTACTGGAAATAGAAACGAATATTTTAGTTTTCTCACATAAATATCACGATAAAATTAAATTGTGAGAATATCCCTGAGTAACTTTATTTGTATATTAGATTATTCTTAATAAGTTTGATTCTAGCATTTTTTCCTGAGGAGTAACGATGTTTTAATTTTTCTGTAACAAGAAACGAGTATTTTAGTTGTCTCGCTTAAATATCACGATAAAATTAAATTGTAGAATATCCCGGAGTAACTTTATTTGTATATTAGATTATTCTTAATAAGTTTGATCCTAACATTTTTTCCTGAGGAGTAACGATGTTTTAATTTTTCTGTAACAAGAAACGAGTATTTTAGTTTTCTCGCTTAAATATCACGATAAAAATAATTGTAAGAATAACCCGGAGTAACTTTATTTGTATATTAGATTATTCTTAATAAGTTTGATTCTAGCATTTTTTCCTGAGGAGTAACGATGTTTTAATTTTTCTGGAGCTAGTAACGAATATTTTAGATTTCTCGCTTAAATATCACGATAAAATTAAATTGTAGAAATATCCCTGAGTAAATTTATTTGTATATTAGATTATTCTAAATAAGTATGATACTAACATTTTTTTCTGAGGAGTAACGATGTTTTAATTTTTCCGGAACTAGAAACGAATATTTTAGTTTTCTCGCTTAAATATAGCGATAAAATTAAATTGTAAGAATATCCCTGAGTAACTTTATTTGTGTATTAGATTTTTCTTAATAAGTTTGTTTCTAGCATTTTTTCCTGAGGAGTAACGATGTTTTAATTTACTTGAACTAGAAACGAATATTTTAGTTTTCTCACATAAATATAACGATAAAATTAAATTGTAAGACTAGCCCTGAGTAACTTTATTTGTATATTAGATTATTCTTAATAAGTTTGATTCTAGCTTTTTTTCCTGAGGAGTAACGATGTTTTAATTTTTCTGGAACTAGAAAAGAATATTTTAGTTTTCTCGCTTAAATATAACGATAAAATTAAATTGTAAGAATATCCCAGAGTAACTTTATTTGTATATTAGATTTTTTTTAATAAGTTTGATTCTAGCATTTTTTCCTGAGGAGTAACGATGTTTTAATTTTACTGGAACTAGAAACGAATATTTTTGTTTTCTCACATAAATATCACGATAAAATTAAATTGTAAGAATATCCCTGAGTAACTTTATTTGTATATTAGATTATTCTTAATAAGTTTGATTCTAGCATTTTTTCCTGAGGAGTAACGATGTTTTAATTTTTCTGTAACAAGAAACGAGTATTTTAGTTTTCTGGCTTAAATATCACGATAAAATTAAATTGTAAGAATATCCCTGAGTAACTTTGTTTGTATATTAGTTTATTCTAAATAAGTTTGATTCTAGCATTTTTTCCTGAGGAGTAACGAGGTTTTTATTATTCTGTAATTAGAAACGAATATGTTAGTTTTCTAGCTTAAATATCACGATAAAATTAAATTGTAAGAATATCCCAGAGTAACTTTATTTGTATATTAGATTTTTTTTAATAAGTTTGATTCTAGCATTTTTTCCTGAGGAGTAACGATGTTTTAATTTTACTGGGACTAGAGACGAATATTTTAGTTTTCTCACATAAATATCACGATAAAATTAAATTGTAAGAATATCCCTGAGTAACTTTATTTGTGTATTAGATTATTCTTAATAAGTTTGATTCTAGCATTTTTTCCTGAGGAGTAACGATGTTTTAATTTTTGTGGAACTAGAAAAGATTATTTTAGATTTCTCGCTTAAATATCACGTTAAAATTAAATTGTAGGAATATCCCTGAGTAAATTTATTTGTATATTAGATTATTCTAAATAAGTTTGATTGTAGCATTTTTTCCTGAGGAGTAACGACGTTTTAATTTTTCTGGAACTAGAAAAGATTATTTTAGATTTCTCGCTTAAATATCACGTTAAAATTAAATTGTAAGAATATCCCTGCGTAACTTTATTTGTATATTAGATTATTCTAACTAAGTATGATCCTAACATTTTTTCCTGAGGAGTAACGATGTTTTAATTTTTCTGTAACAAGAAACGAGTATTTTAGTTTTCTCGCTTAAATATCACGATAAAATTAAATTGTAAGAATATCCCGGAGTAACTTTATTTGTATATTAGATTATTCTAAATAAGTTTGATTCTAGCATTTTTTCCTGAGGAGTAACGATGTTTTAATTTTTCTGGAACTAGAAACGAATATTTTAGATTTCTCGTTTAAATATCACGATAAAATTAAATTGTAAAAATATCCCTGAGTAACTTTATTTGTATATTAGATTTTTCTTAATAAGTTTGATTCTAGCATTTTTTCCTGAGGAGTAACGATGTTTTAATTTTTCTGGAACTAGAAAAGAATATTTTAATTTTCTCGCTTAAATATAACGATAAAATTAAATTGTAAGACTATCTCAGAATAACTTTATTTGTATATTAGATTTTTTTTAATAAGTTTGATTCTAGCATTTTTTCCTGAGGAGTAACAATGTTTTAATTTTACTGGAACTAGAAACGAATATTTTAGTTTTCTCACATAAATATCACGATAAAATTAAATTGTAAGAATATCCCTGAGTAACTTTACTTGTGTATTAGAGTTTTCTAAATAAGTTTGATCCTAACATTTTTTCCTGAGGAGTAACGATGTTTTAATTTTTCTGTAACAAGAAACGAGTATTTTAGTTTTCTGGCTTAAATATCACGATAAAATTAAATTGTAAGAATATCCCTGAGTAACTTTATTTGCATATTAGATTATTCTAAATAAGTTTGATCCTAACATTTTTTCCTGAGGAGTAACGATGTTTTAATTTTTCTGTAACAAGCAACGAGTATTTTAGTTTTCTCGCTTAAATATCACGATAAAATTAAATTGTAAGAATATCTCAGAGTAACTTTATTTGTATATTAGATTATTCATAATAAGTTTGATTCTAGCATTTTTTCCTGAGGAGTAACGATGTTTTAAATTTTCTGGAACTAGAAACGAATATTTTAGTTTTCTCGCTTAAATATAACGATAAAATTAAATTGTAAGACTATCTCAGAATAACTTTATTTGTATATTAGATTTTTCTTAATAAGTTTGATTCTAGCATTTTTTCCTGAGGAATAACGATGTTTTAATTTTACTGGAACTAGAAACGAATATTTTAGTTTTCTCACATAAATATCACGATAAAATTAAATTGTAAGAATATCCCGGAGTAACTTTATTTGTATTATTCTTAATAAGTGTGATTCTAGCATTTTTTCCTGAGGAGTAACGATGTTTTAATTTTGCCTGAGCTAGTAACGAATATTTTAGATTTCTCGCTTAATAGCACAATAAAATTAAATTGTAAGAATATCCCTGAGTAACTTTATTTGTTTATTAGATTTTTTTTAATAAGTTTGATTCTAGCATTTTTTTCTGAGGAGTAACAATATTTTTATTTTTCTGGAACTATAAACGAATACTTTAGTTTTCTCGCTTAAATATCACGATAAAATTAAATTGTAAGATTATCCCTGAGTAACTTTATTTGATTATTCTTAATAAGTGTGATTCTAGCATTTTTTCATGAGGAGTAACGATGTTTTAATTTTGCTGGAGCTAGTAACGAATATTTTAGATTTCTCGCTTAATATCACGATAAAATTAAATTGTAAGAATATCCCTGAGTAACTTTATTTGTTTATTAGATTTTTTTTAATAAGTTTGATTCTAGCATTTTTTTCTGAGGAGTAACAATATTTTTATTTTTCTGGAACTATAAAAGAATACTTTAGTTTTCTCGCTTAAATATCACGATAAAATTAAATTGTAAGATTATCCCTGAGTAACTTTATTTTTATAATAGATTTGTTTAATAAGTTTGATTCTAGCATTTTTTCCTAAGGAGTAACGATGTTTTAATTTTTCTGTAACAAGAAACGAGTATTTTAGTTTTCTGGCTTAAATATCACGATAAAATTAAATTGTAAGAATATCCCTGAGTAACTTTATATGTGTATTAGATTATTCTAAATAAGTTTGATCCTAACATTTTTTCCTGAGGAGTAACGATGTTTTAATTTTACTGGAACAAGAAACGAATATTGTAGTTTTCTCGTTTAAATATCACGATAAAATAAAATTGTAGAATATCCCGGAGTAACTTTATTTGTATATTAGATTATTCTTAATAAGTTTGATTCTAGCATTTTTTCCTGAGGAGTAACGATGTTTTAATTTTTCTGGAACTAGAAACGAATATTTTAGATTTCTCGCTTAAATATCACGATAAAATTAAATTGTAAGAATATCCCGGAGTAACTTTACTAGTATATTAGATTTTTTTTAATAAGTTTGATTCTAGCATTTTTTCCTGTGGAGTAACGATGTTTTAATTTTACTGGGACTAGAAACGAATATTTTAGTTTTCTCGCTTAAATATAACGATAAAATTAAATTGTAAGAATATCCCAGAGTAACTTTATTTGTATATTAGATTTTTTTTAATAAGTTTGATTCTAGCATTATTTCCTGAGGAGTAACGATGTTTTAATTTTTCTGGAACTAGAAAAGATTATTTTAGATTTCTCGCTTAAATATCACGTTAAAATTAAATTGTAAGAATATCCCTGAGTAACTTTATTTGTTTATTAAATTTTTTTTAATAAGTGTGATTCTAGCATTTTTTTCTGAGTAACAATATTTTTATTTTTCTGGAACTATAAACGAATATTTTAGTTTTCTCGCTTAAATATCACGATAAAATTAAATTGTAAGATTATCCCTGAGTAACTTTATTTTTATAATAGATTTGTTTAATAAGTTTGATTCTAGCATTTTCTCCTGAGAAGTAACGATGTTTAATTTTTCTGTAACAAGAAACGAGTATTTTACTTTTCTGGCTTAAATATCACGATAAAATTAAATTGTAAGAATATCCTGGAGTAACTTTATTTGTATATTAGATTTTTCTTAATAAGTTTGATTCTAGCATTTTTTCCTGAGGAGTAACGATGTTTTAATTTTTCTGGAACTAGAAAAGAATATTTTAGTTTTCTCGCTTAAATATAACGATAAAATTAAATTGTAAGACTATCCCAGAGTAATTTTATTTGTATATTAGATTTTTTTTAATAAGTTTGATTCTAGCATTTTTTCCTGAGGAGTAACGATGTTTTAATTTTTCTGTAACAAGAAACGAGTATTTTAGTTTTCTCGCTTAAAAATAACGATAAAATTAAATTGTAAGAATATCCCAGAGTAATTTTATTTGTATATTAGATTTTTTAAAATAAGTTTGATTCTAGCATTATTTCCTGAGGAGTAACGATGTTTTAATTTTTCTGGAACTAGAAAAGATTATTTTAGATATCTCACTTAAATATCACGTTAAAATTAAATTGTAAGAATTTCCCTGAGTAACTTTATTTGTATATTAGAATATTCTAAATAAGTTTGATCCTAACATTTTTTCCTGAGGAGTGACGATGTTTTAATTTTTCTGTAACAAGAAACGATTATTTTAGTTTTCTCGCTTAAATATCACGATAAAATTAAATTGTAAGAATATCCCGGAGTAACTTTATTTGTATATTAGATTATTCTTAATAAGTTTGATTCTAGCATTTTTTCCTGAGGAGTAACGATGTTTTAATTTTTCTGGAACTAGAAAAGAATATTTTAGTTTTCTCGCTTAAATATAACGATAAAATTAAATTGTAAGTCTATCTCAGAATAACTTTATTTGTATATTAGATTTTCTTAAATAAGTTTGATTCTAGCATTTTTTCCTGAGGAGTAACGATGTTTTCATTTTTCTGGAACTAGAAAAGATTATTTTAGATTTCTCGCTTAAATATCACGTTAAAATTAAATTGTAAGAATATCCCTGAGTAACTTTATTTGTATATTAGATTATTCTAAATAAGTTTGATCCTAACATTTTTTCCTGAGGAGTAACGATGTTTTAATTTTTCTGTAACAAGAAACGAGTATTTTAGTTTTCTGGCTTAAATATCACGATAAAATTAAATTGTAAGAATATCCCTGAGTAACTTAATTTGTATATTAGATTATTCTAAATAAGTTTGATTCTAGCATTTTTTCCTGAGGAGTAACGATGTTTTAATTTTTCTGGAACTAGAAACGAATATTTTAGTTTTCTCATATAAATATCACGATAAAATTAAATTGTAAGAATATCCCTGAGTAACTTTATTTGTATATTAGATTATTCTTAATAAGTTTGATTCTAGCATTTTTTCCTGAGGAGTAACGATGTTTTAATTTTTCTGGAACTAGAAAAGATTATTTTAGATTTCTCGCTTAAATAGCACGTTAAAATTAAATTGTAAGAATATCCCTGAGTATCTTTATTTGTATATTAGATTATTCTAAATAAGTTTGATCCTAACATTTTTTCCTGAGGAGTAACGATGTTTTAATTTTTCTGTAACAAGAAACGAGTATTTTAGTTTTCTGGCTTAAATATCACGATAAAATTAAATTGTAAGAATATCAATGAGTAACTTAATTTGTATATTAGATTATTCTAAATAAGTTTGATTCTAGCATTTTTTCCTGAGGAGTAACGATGTTTTAATTTTACTGGAACTAGAAACGAATATTTTAGATTTCTCGCTTAAATATCACGTTAAAATTAAATTGTAAGAATATCCCTGAGTAACTTTATTTGTATATTAGATTTTTCTTAATAAGTTTGATTCTAGCATTTTTTCCTGAGGAGTAACGATGTTTTAATTTTTCTGGAGCTAGTAACGAATATTTTAGTTTCCTCGCTTAAATATCAAGATAAAATTAAATTGTAAGATTATCCCTGAGTAACTTTATTTTTATAATAGATTTGTTAAATAAATTTGTTTCTAGCATTTTTTCCTGAGGAGTAACGAAGTTTTAATTTTTCTGTAACAAGAAAAGAGTATTTTAGTTTTCTGGCTTAAATATCACGATAAAATTAAATTGTAAGAATATCCCTGAGTAACTTTATTTGTATATTAAATTATTCTAAAGAAGTTTGATTCTAGCAGTTTTTCCTGAGGAGTAACGATGTTTTAATTTTTCTGGAACTATAAACGAATATTTTAGTTTTCTCGCTTAAATATAACGATAAAATTAAATTGTAAGAATATCCCTGAGTAACTTTATTTGTATATTAGATTATTCTAAATAAGTTTGATTCTAGCATTTTTTCCTGAGGAGTAACGAGGTTTTTATTATTCTGTAATTAGAAACGAATATTTTAGTTTTCTCGCTTAAATATAACGATAAAATTAAATTGTAAGAATATCCCTGAGTAACTTTATTTGTGTATTAGATTTTTCTTAATAAGTTTGATTCTAGCATTTTTTCTTGAGGAGTAACGATGTTTTAATTTTACTGGAACTAGAAACGAATATTTTAGTTTTCTCACATAAATATCACGATAAAATTAAATTGTAAGAATATCCCTGAGTAACTTTATTTGTATATTAGATTATTCTAAATAAGTTTGATTCTAGCATTTTTTCCTGAGGAGTAACGAGGTTTTTATTATTCTGTAATTAGAAACGGATATTTTAGTTTTCTCGCTTAAATATAACGATAAAATTAAATTGTAAGACTACCTCAGAATAACTTTATTTGTATATTAGATTTTTTTAAATAAGTTTGATTCTAGCATTTTTTCCTGAGGAGTAACGATGTTTTAATTTTTCTGGAACTAGAAAAGATTATTTTAGATTTCTCGCTTAAATATCACGTTAAAATTAAATTGTAAGAATATCCCTGAGTAACTTTATTTGTATATTAGATTATTCTACATAAGTTTGATCCTAACATTTTTTCCTGAGGAGTAACGATGTTTTAATTTTTCTGTAACAAGAAACGAGTATTTTAGTTTTCTGGCTTAAATATCACGATAAAATTAAATTGTAAGAATATCCCTGAGTAACTTAATTTGTATATTAGATTATTCTAAATAAGTTTGATTCTAGCATTTTTTCCTGAGGAGTAACGATGTTTTAATTTTTCTGGAACTAGAAACGAATATTTTAGTTTTCTCACATAAATATCACGATAAAATTAAATTGTAAGAATATCCCTGAGTAACTTTATTTGTATATTAGATTATTCTTAATAAGTTTGATTCTAGCATTTTTTCCTGAGGAGTAACGATGTTTTAATTTTTCTGGAACTAGAAAAGATTATTTTAGATTTCTCGCTTAAATATCACGTTAAAATTAAATTGTAAGAATATCCCTGAGTATCTTTATTTGTATATTAGATTATTCTAAATAAGTTTGATCCTAACATTTTTTCCTGAGGAGTAACGATGTTTTAATTTTTCTGTAACAAGAAACGAGTATTTTAGTTTTCTGGCTTAAATATCACGATAAAATTAAATTGTAAGAATATCAATGAGTAACTTAATTTGTATATTAGATTATTCTAAATAAGTTTGATTCTAGCATTTTTTCCTGAGGAGTATCGATGTTTTAATTTTACTGGAACTAGAAAAGAATATTTTAGATTTCTCGCTTAAATATCACGTTAAAATTAAATTGTAAGTATATCCCTAAGTAACTTTATTTGTATATTAGATTTTTCTTAATAAGTTTGATTCTAGAATTTTTTCCTGAGGAGTAACGATGTTTTAATTTTTCTGGAGCTAGTAACGAAAATTTTAGTTTCCTCGCTTAAATATCACGATAAAATTAAATTGTAAGATTATCCCTGAGTAACTTTATTTTTATAATAGATTTGTTTAATAAGTTTGTTTCTAGCATTTTTTCCTGAGGAGTAACGAGGTTTTAATTTTTCTGTAACAAGAAAAGATTATTTTAGTTTTCTGGCTTAAATATCACCATAAAATTAAATTGTAAGAATATCCCTGAGTAACTTTATTTGTATATTAAATTATTCTAAATAAGTTTGATTCTAGCAGTTTTTCCTGAGGAGTAACGATGTTTTAATTTTTCTGGAACTAGAAACGAATATTTTAGTTTTCTCGCTTAAATATAACGATAAAATTAAATTGTAAGAATATCCCTGAGTAACTTTATTTGTATATTAGATTATTCTAAATAAGTTTGATTCTAGCATTTTTTCCTGAGGAGTAACGAGGTTTTTATTATTCTGTAATTAGAAACGAATATTTTAGTTTTCTCGCCTAAATATAACGATAAAATTAAATTGTAAGAATATCCCTGAGTAACTTTATTTGTGTATTAGATTTTTCTTAATAAGTTTGATTCTAGCATTTTTTCTTGAGGAGTAACGATGTTTTAATTTTACTGGAACTAGAAAAGAATATTTTAGTTTTCTCGCTTAAATATAACGATAAAATTAAATTGTAAGTCTATCTCAGAATAACTTTATTTGTATATTAGATTTTCTTAAATAAGTTTGATTCTAGCATTTTTTCCTTAGGAGTAACGATGTTTTCATTTTTCTGGAACTAGAAAAGATTATTTTAGATTTCTCGCTTAAATATCACGTTAAAATTAAATTGTAAGAATATCCCTGAGTAACTTTATTTGTATATTAGATTATTCTAAATAAGTTTGATCCTAACATTTTTTCCTGAGGAGTAACGATGTTTTAATTTTTCTGTAACAAGAAACGAGTATTTTAGTTTTCTGGCTTAAATATCACGATAAAATTAAATTGTAAGAATATCCCTGAGTAACTTAATTTGTATATTAGATTATTCTAAATAAGTTTGATTCTAGCATTTTTTCCTGAGGAGTAACGATGTT
Source organism: Pterostichus madidus (assembly GCA_911728475.2). Taxonomy (NCBI): domain Eukaryota; kingdom Metazoa; phylum Arthropoda; class Insecta; order Coleoptera; family Carabidae; genus Pterostichus; species Pterostichus madidus. The sequence goes on along the minus strand of OU452311.1, from coordinate 18,098,317 downwards.
TTAATTTTTCTGGAACTAGAAACGAATATTTTAGTTTTCTCATATAAATATCACGATAAAATTAAATTGTAAGAATATCCCTGAGTAACTTTATTTGTATATTAGATTATTCTTAATAAGTTTGATTCTAGCATTTTTTCCTGAGGAGTAACGATGTTTTAATTTTTCTGGAACTAGAAAAGATTATTTTAGATTTCTCGCTTAAATAGCACGTTAAAATTAAATTGTAAGAATATCCCTGAGTATCTTTATTTGTATATTAGATTATTCTAAATAAGTTTGATCCTAACATTTTTTCCTGAGGAGTAACGATGTTTTAATTTTTCTGTAACAAGAAACGAGTATTTTAGTTTTCTGGCTTAAATATCACGATAAAATTAAATTGTAAGAATATCAATGAGTAACTTAATTTGTATATTAGATTATTCTAAATAAGTTTGATTCTAGCATTTTTTCCTGAGGTGTAACGATGTTTTAATTTTACTGGAACAAGAAACGAATATTTTAGATTTCTCGCTTAAATATCACGTTAAAATTAAATTGTAAGAATATCCCTGAGTAACTTTATTTGTATATTAGATTTTTCTTAATAAGTTTGATTCTAGCATTTTTTCCTGAGGAGTAACGATGTTTTAATTTTTCTGGAGCTAGTAACGAATATTTTAGTTTCCTCGCTTAAATATCAAGATAAAATTAAATTGTAAGATTATCCCTGAGTAACTTTATTTTTATAATAGATTTGTTAAATAAGTTTGTTTCTAGCATTTTTTCCTGAGGAGTAACGAAGTTTTAATTTTTCTGTAACAAGAAAAGAGTATTTTAGTTTTCTGGCTTAAATATCACGATAAAATTAAATTGTAAGAATATCCCTGAGTAACTTTATTTGTATATTAAATTATTCTAAAGAAGTTTGATTCTAGCAGTTTTTCCTGAGGAGTAACGATGTTTTAATTTTTCTGGAACTATAAACGAATATTTTAGTTTTCTCGCTTAAATATAACGATAAAATTAAATTGTAAGAATATCCCTGAGTAACTTTATTTGTATATTAGATTATTCTAAATAAGTTTGATTCTAGCATTTTTTCCTGAGGAGTAACGAGGTTTTTATTATTCTGTAATTAGAAACGAATATTTTAGTTTTCTCGCTTAAATATAACGATAAAATTAAATTGTAAGAATATCCCTGAGTAACTTTATTTGTATATTAGATTTTTCTTAATAAGTTTGATTCTAGCATTTTTTCTTGAGGAGTAACGATGTTTTAATTTTACTGGAACTAGAAACGAATATTTTAGTTTTCTCACATAAATATCACGATAAAATTAAATTGTAAGAATATCCCTGAGTAACTTTATTTGCATATTAGATTATTCTAAATAAGTTTGATTCTAGCATTTTTTCCTGAGGAGTAACGAGGTTTTTATTATTCTGTAATTAGAAACGGATATTTTAGTTTTCTCGCTTAAATATAACGATAAAATTAAATTGTAAGACTACCTCAGAATAACTTTATTTGTATATTAGATTTTTTTAAATAAGTTTGATTCTAGCATTTTTTCCTGAGGAGTAACGATGTTTTAATTTTTCTGGAACTAGAAAAGATTATTTTAGATTTCTCGCTTAAATATCACGTTAAAATTAAATTGTAAGAATATCCCTGAGTAACTTTATTTGTATATTAGATTATTCTACATAAGTTTGATCCTAACATTTTTTCCTGAGGAGTAACGATGTTTTAATTTTTCTGTAACAAGAAACGAGTATTTTAGTTTTCTGGCTTAAATATCACGATAAAATTAAATTGTAAGAATATCCCTGAGTAACTTAATTTGTATATTAGATTATTCTAAATAAGTTTGATTCTAGCATTTTTTGCTGAGGAGTAACGATGTTTTAATTTTTCTGGAACTAGAAACGAATATTTTAGTTTTCTCACATAAATATCACGATAAAATTAAATTGTAAGAATATCCCTGAGTAACTTTATTTGTATATTAGATTATTCTTAATAAGTTTGATTCTAGCATTTTTTCCTGAGGAGTAACGATGTTTTAATTTTTCTGGAACTAGAAAAGATTATTTTAGATTTCTCGCTTAAATATCACGTTAAAATTAAATTGTAAGAATATCCCTGAGTATCTTTATTTGTATATTAGATTATTCTAAATAAGTTTGATCCTAACATTTTTTCCTGAGGAGTAACGATGTTTTAATTTTTCTGTAACAAGAAACGAGTATTTTAGTTTTCTGGCTTAAATATCACGATAAAATTAAATTGTAAGAATATCAATGAGTAACTTAATTTGTATATTAGATTATTCTAAATAAGTTTGATTCTAGCATTTTTTCCTGAGGAGTATCGATGTTTTAATTTTACTGGAACTAGAAAAGAATATTTTAGATTTTTCGCTTAAATATCACGTTAAAATTAAATTGTAAGAATATCCCTGAGTATCTTTATTTGTATATTAGATTATTCTAAATAAGTTTGATCCTAACATTTTTTCCTGAGGAGTAACGATGTTTTAATTTTTCTGTAACAAGAAACGAGTATTTTAGTTTTCTGGCTTAAATATCACGATAAAATTAAATTGTAAGAATATCCCTGAGTAACTTAATTTGTATATTAGATTATTCTAAATAAGTTTGATTCTAGCATTTTTTGCTGAGGAGTAACGATGTTTTAATTTTTCTGGAACTAGAAACGAATATTTTAGTTTTCTCACATAAATATCACGATAAAATTAAATTGTAAGAATATCCCTGAGTAACTTTATTTGTATATTAGATTATTCTTAATAAGTTTGATTCTAGCATTTTTTCCTGAGGAGTAACGATGTTTTAATTTTTCTGGAACTAGAAAAGATTATTTTAGATTTCTCGCTTAAATATCACGTTAAAATTAAATTGTAAGAATATCCCTGAGTATCTTTATTTGTATATTAGATTATTCTAAATAAGTTTGATCCTAGCATTTTTTCCTGAGGTGTAACGATGTTTTAATTTTACTGGAACTAGAAACGAATATTTTAGATTTCTCGCTTAAATATCACGTTAAAATTAAATTGTAAGAATATCCCTGAGTAACTTTATTTGTATATTAGATTTTTCTTAATAAGTTTGATTCTAGCATTTTTTCCTGAGGAGTAACGATGTTTTAATTTTTCTGGAGCTAGTAACGAATATTTTAGTTTCCTCGCTTAAATATCAAGATAAAATTAAATTGTAAGATTATCCCTGAGTAACTTTATTTTTATAATAGATTTGTTAAATAAGTTTGTTTCTAGCATTTTTTCCTGAGGAGTAACGAAGTTTTAATTTTTCTGTAACAAGAAAAGAGTATTTTAGTTTTCTGGCTTAAATATCACGATAAAATTAAATTGTAAGAATATCCCTGAGTAACTTTATTTGTATATTAAATTATTCTAAAGAAGTTTGATTCTAGCAGTTTTTCCTGAGGAGTAACGATGTTTTAATTTTTCTGGAACTATAAACGAATATTTTAGTTTTCTCGCTTAAATATAACGATAAAATTAAATTGTAAGAATATCCCTGAGTAACTTTATTTGTATATTAGATTATTCTAAATAAGTTTGATTCTAGCATTTTTTCCTGAGGAGTAACGAGGTTTTTATTATTCTGTAATTAGAAACGAATATTTTAGTTTTCTCGCTTAAATATAACGATAAAATTAAATTGTAAGAATATCCCTGAGTAACTTTATTTGTGTATTAGATTTTTCTTAATAAGTTTGATTCTAGCATTTTTTCTTGAGGAGTAACGATGTTTTAATTTTACTGGAACTAGAAACGAATATTTTAGTTTTCTCACATAAATATCACGATAAAATTAAATTGTAAGAATATCCCTGAGTAACTTTATTTGCATATTAGATTATTCTAAATAAGTTTGATTCTAGCATTTTTTCCTGAGGAGTAACGAGGTTTTTATTATTCTGTAATTAGAAACGGATATTTTAGTTTTCTCGCTTAAATATAACGATAAAATTAAATTGTAAGACTACCTCAGAATAACTTTATTTGTATATTAGATTTTTTTAAATAAGTTTGATTCTAGCATTTTTTCCTGAGGAGTAACGATGTTTTAATTTTTCTGGAACTAGAAAAGATTATTTTAGATTTCTCGCTTAAATATCACGTTAAAATTAAATTGTAAGAATATCCCTGAGTAACTTTATTTGTATATTAGATTATTCTACATAAGTTTGATCCTAACATTTTTTCCTGAGGAGTAACGATGTTTTAATTTTTCTGTAACAAGAAACGAGTATTTTAGTTTTCTGGCTTAAATATCACGATAAAATTAAATTGTAAGAATATCCCTGAGTAACTTAATTTGTATATTAGATTATTCTAAATAAGTTTGATTCTAGCATTTTTTGCTGAGGAGTAACGATGTTTTAATTTTTCTGGAACTAGAAACGAATATTTTAGTTTTCTCACATAAATATCACGATAAAATTAAATTGTAAGAATATCCCTGAGTAACTTTATTTGTATATTAGATTATTCTTAATAAGTTTGATTCTAGCATTTTTTCCTGAGGAGTAACGATGTTTTAATTTTTCTGGAACTAGAAAAGATTATTTTAGATTTCTCGCTTAAATATCACGTTAAAATTAAATTGTAAGAATATCCCTGAGTATCTTTATTTGTATATTAGATTATTCTAAATAAGTTTGATCCTAACATTTTTTCCTGAGGAGTAACGATGTTTTAATTTTTCTGTAACAAGAAACGAGTATTTTAGTTTTCTGGCTTAAATATCACGATAAAATTAAATTGTAAGAATATCAATGAGTAACTTAATTTGTATATTAGATTATTCTAAATAAGTTTGATTCTAGCATTTTTTCCTGAGGAGTATCGATGTTTTAATTTTACTGGAACTAGAAAAGAATATTTTAGATTTTTCGCTTAAATATCACGTTAAAATTAAATTGTAAGAATATCCCTAAGTAACTTTATTTGTATATTAGATTTTTCTTAATAAGTTTGATTCTAGAATTTTTTCCTGAGGAGTAACGATGTTTTAATTTTTCTGGAACTAGAAACGAATATTTTAGTTTTCTCATATAAATATCACGATAAAATTAAATTGTAAGAATATCCCTGAGTAACTTTATTTGTATATTAGATTATTCTTAATAAGTTTGATTCTAGCATTTTTTCCTGAGGAGTAACGATGTTTTAATTTTTCTGGAACTAGAAAAGATTATTTTAGATTTCTCGCTTAAATAGCACGTTAAAATTAAATTGTAAGAATATCCCTGAGTATCTTTATTTGTATATTAGATTATTCTAAATAAGTTTGATCCTAACATTTTTTCCTGAGGAGTAACGATGTTTTAATTTTTCTGTAACAAGAAACGAGTATTTTAGTTTTCTGGCTTAAATATCACGATAAAATTAAATTGTAAGAATATCAATGAGTAACTTAATTTGTATATTAGATTATTCTAAATAAGTTTGATTCTAGCATTTTTTCCTGAGGAGTAACGATGTTTTAATTTTTCTGGAACTAGAAACGAATATTTTAGATTTCTCGCTTAAATATCACGTTAAAATTAAATTGTAAGAATATCCCTGAGTAACTTTATTTGTATATTAGATTTTTCTTAATAAGTTTGATTCTAGCATTTTTTCCTGAGGAGTAACGATGTTTTAATTTTTCTGGAGCTAGTAACGAATATTTTAGTTTCCTCGCTTAAATATCAAGATAAAATTAAATTGTAAGATTATCCCTGAGTAACTTTATTTTTATAATAGATTTGTTAAATAAGTTTGTTTCTAGCATTTTTTCCTGAGGAGTAACGAAGTTTTAATTTTTCTGTAACAAGAAAAGAGTATTTTAGTTTTCTGGCTTAAATATCACGATAAAATTAAATTGTAAGAATATCCCTGAGTAACTTTATTTGTATATTAAATTATTCTAAAGAAGTTTGATTCTAGCAGTTTTTCCTGAGGAGTAACGATGTTTTAATTTTTCTGGAACTATAAACGAATATTTTAGTTTTCTCGCTTAAATATAACGATAAAATTAAATTGTAAGAATATCCCTGAGTAACTTTATTTGTATATTAGATTATTCTAAATAAGTTTGATTCTAGCATTTTTTCCTGAGGAGTAACGAGGTTTTTATTATTCTGTAATTAGAAACGAATATTTTAGTTTTCTCGCTTAAATATAACGATAAAATTAAATTGTAAGAATATCCCTGAGTAACTTTATTTGTGTATTAGATTTTTCTTAATAAGTTTGATTCTAGCATTTTTTCTTGAGGAGTAACGATGTTTTAATTTTACTGGAACTAGAAACGAATATTTTAGTTTTCTCACATAAATATCACGATAAAATTAAATTGTAAGAATATCCCTGAGTAACTTTATTTGCATATTAGATTATTCTAAATAAGTTTGATTCTAGCATTTTTTCCTGAGGAGTAACGAGGTTTTTATTATTCTGTAATTAGAAACGGATATTTTAGTTTTCTCGCTTAAATATAACGATAAAATTAAATTGTAAGACTACCTCAGAATAACTTTATTTGTATATTAGATTTTTTTAAATAAGTTTGATTCTAGCATTTTTTCCTGAGGAGTAACGATGTTTTAATTTTTCTGGAACTAGAAAAGATTATTTTAGATTTCTCGCTTAAATATCACGTTAAAATTAAATTGTAAGAATATCCCTGAGTAACTTTATTTGTATATTAGATTATTCTACATAAGTTTGATCCTAACATTTTTTCCTGAGGAGTAACGATGTTTTAATTTTTCTGTAACAAGAAACGAGTATTTTAGTTTTCTGGCTTAAATATCACGATAAAATTAAATTGTAAGAATATCCCTGAGTAACTTAATTTGTATATTAGATTATTCTAAATAAGTTTGATTCTAGCATTTTTTCCTGAGGAGTAACGATGTTTTAATTTTTCTGGAACTAGAAACGAATATTTTAGTTTTCTCACATAAATATCACGATAAAATTAAATTGTAAGAATATCCCTGAGTAACTTTATTTGTATATTAGATTATTCTTAATAAGTTTGATTCTAGCATTTTTTCCTGAGGAGTAACGATGTTTTAATTTTTCTGGAACTAGAAAAGATTATTTTAGATTTCTCGCTTAAATATCACGTTAAAATTAAATTGTAAGAATATCCCTGAGTATCTTTATTTGTATATTAGATTATTCTAAATAAGTTTGATCCTAACATTTTTTCCTGAGGAGTAACGATGTTTTAATTTTTCTGTAACAAGAAACGAGTATTTTAGTTTTCTGGCTTAAATATCACGATAAAATTAAATTGTAAGAATATCAATGAGTAACTTAATTTGTATATTAGATTATTCTAAATAAGTTTGATTCTAGCATTTTTTCCTGAGGAGTAACGATGTTTTAATTTTTCTGGAACTAGAAACGAATATTTTAGATTTCTCGCTTAAATATCACGATAAAATTAAATTGTAAGAATATCCCTGAGTAACTTTATTTGTATATTAGATTTTTCTTAATAAGTTTGATTCTAGCATTTTTTCCTGAGGAGTAACATTGTTTTAATTTTTCTGGAGCTAGTAACGAATATTTTAGTTTTCTCGCTTAAATATCACGATAAAATTAAATTGTAAGATTATCCCTGAGTAACTTTATTTTTATAATAGATTTGTTTAATAAGTTTGTTTCTAGCATTTTTTCCTGAGGAGTAACGAAGTTTTAATTTTTCTGTAACAAGAAAAGAGTATTTTAGTTTTCTGGCTTAAATAACACGATAAAATTAAATTGTAAGAATATCCCTGAGTAACTTTATTTGTATATTAGATTATTCTAAATAAGTTTGTTCCTAGCATTTTTTCCTGAGGAGTAACGATGTTTTAATTTTTCTGGAACTAGAAACGAGTATTTTAGTTGTCTCGCTTAAATTTCACGATAAAATTAAATTGTAAGAATATCCCTGAGTAACTTTATTTGTATATTAGATTATTCTCAATAAGTGTGATTCTAGCATTTTTTCCTGAGGAGTAACGATGTTTTAATTTTTCTGGAGCTAGTAACGAATATTTTAGATTTCTCGCTTAATATCACGATAAAATTAAATTGTAAGAATATCCCTGAGTAACTTTATTTGTTTATTAGATTTTTTTTAATAAGTTTGATTCTAGCATTTTTTTCTGAGGAGTAACAATATTTTTATTTTTTTGGAACTATAAACGAATACTTTAGTTTTCTCGCTTAAATATCACGATAAAATTAAATTGTAAGATTATCCCTGAGTAACTTTATTTTTATAATAGATTTGTTTTATAAGTTTTATTCTAGCATTTTTTCCTGAGGAGTAACGATGTTTTAATTTTTCTGTAACAAGAAACGAGTATTTTAGTTTTCTGGCTTAAATATCACGATAAAATTAAATTGTAAGAATATCCCTGAGTAACTTTATTTGTGTATTAGATTATTCTAAATAAGTTTGATCCTAACATTTTTTCCTGAGGAGTAACGATGTTTTAATTTTTCTGTAACAAGAAACGAGTATTTTAGTTTTCTCGCTTAAATATCACGATAAAATTAAATTGTAGAATATCCCGGAGTAACTTTATTTGTATATTAGATTATTCTTAATAAGTTTGATTCTAGCATTTTTTCCTGAGGAGTAACGATATTTTAATTTTTCTGGAACTAGAAACGAATATTTTAGATGTCTCGCTTAAATATCACGATAAATTAAATTGTGAGAATATCCCTGAGTAACTTTATTTGTATATTAGATTATTCTTAATAAGTTTGATTCTAGCATTTTTTCCTGAAGAGTTACGATGTTTTAATTTTTCTGGAACTTGAACGAATATTTTAGTTTTCTCGCTTAAATATAACGATAAAATTAAATTGTAAGAATATCCCAGAGTAACTTTATTTGTATATTAGATTTTTTTTAATAAGTTTGATTCTAGCATTTTTTCCTGAGGAGTAACGATATTTTAATTTTACTGGAAATATAAACGTATATTTTAGTTTTCTCACATAAATATCACGATAAAATTAAATTGTGAGAATATCCCTGAGTAACTTTATTTGTATATTAGATTATTCTTAATAAGTTTGATCCTAACATTTTTTCCTGAGGAGTAACGATGTTTTAATTTGTCTGTAACAAGAAACGAGTATTTTAGTTTCCTGGCTTAAATATCACGATAAAATTAAATTGTAAGAATATCAATGAGTAACTTAATTTGTATATTAGATTATTCTAAATAAGTTTGATTCTAGCATTTTTTCCTGAGGAGTAACGATGTTTAAATTTTACTGGAACTAGATACGAATATTTTAGATTTCTCGCTTAAATATCACGTTAAAATTAAATTGTAAGAATATCCCTAAGTAACTTTATTTGTATATTAGATTTTTCTTAATAAGTTTGAGTCTAGCATTTTTTCCTGAGGAGTAACGATGTTTTAATTTTTCTGGAGCTAGTAACGAATATTTTAGTTTCCTCGCTTAAATATCACGATAAAATTAAATTGTAAGATTATCCCTGAGTAACTTTATTTTTATAATAGATTTGTTTAATAAGTTTGTTTCTAGCATTTTTTCCTGAGGAGTAACGAGGTTTTAATTTTTCTGTAACAAGAAAAGAGTATTTTAGTTTTCTCGCTTAAATATAACGATAAAATTAAATTGTAAGAATATCCCTGAGTAACTTTATTTGTATATTAGATTATTCTAAATAAGTTTGATTCTAGCATTTTTTCCTGAGGAGTGACGAGGTTTTTATTATTCTGTAATTAGAAACGAATATTTTAGTTTTCTCGCTTAAATATAACGATAAAATTAAATTGTAAGAATATCCCTGAGTAACTTTATTTGTGTATTAGATTTTTCTTAATAAGTTTGATTCTAGCATTTTTTCTTGAGGAGTAACAATGTTTTAATTTTACTGGAACTAGAAGCGAATATTTTAGTTTTCTCACATAAATATCACGATAAAATTAAATTGTAAGAATATCCCTGAGTAACTTTATTTGTATATTAGATTATTCTAAATAAGTTTGATTCTAGCATTTTTTCCTGAGGAGTAACGAGGTTTTTATTATTCTGTAATTAGAAACGGATATTTTAGTTTTCTCGCTTAAATATAACGATAAAATTAAATTGTAAGACTACCTCAGAATAACTTTATTTGTATATTAGATTTTTTTAAATAAGTTTGATTCTAGCATTTTTTCCTGAGGAGTAACGATGTTTTAATTTTTCTTTAACTAGAAAAGATTATTTTAGATTTCTCGCTTAAATATCACGTTAAAATTAAATTGTAAGAATATCCCTTAGTAACTTTATTTGTGTATTAGATTATTCTACATAAGTTTGATCCTAACATTTTTTCCTGAGGAGTAACGATGTTTTAATTTTTCTGTAACAAGAAACGAGTATTTTAGTTTTCTGGCTTAAATATCACGATAAAATTAAATTGTAAGAATATCCCTGAGTAACTTAATTTGTATATTAGATTATTCTAAATAAGTTTGATTCTAGCATTTTTTCCTGAGGAGTAACGATGTTTTAATTTTTCTGGAACTAGAAACGAATATTTTAGTTTTCTCACATAAATATCACGATAAAATTAAATTGTAAGAATATCCCTGAGTAACTTTATTTGTATATTAGATTATTCTTAATAAGTTTGATTCTAGCATTTTTTCCTGAGGAGTAACGATGTTTTAATTTTTCTGGAACTAGAAAAGATTATTTTAGATTTCTCGCTTAAATATCACGTTAAAATTAAATTGTAAGAATATCCCTGAGTAACTTTATTTGTTTATTAGATTATTCTAAATAAGTTTGATCCTAACATTTTTTCCTGAGGAGTAAGGATGTTTTAATTTTTCTGTAACAAGAAACGAGTATTTTAGTTTTCTGGCTTAAATATCACGATAAAATTAAATTGTAAGAATATCAATGAGTAACTTAATTTGTATATTAGATTATTCTAAATAAGTTTGATTCTAGCATTTTTTCCTGAGGAGTAACGATGTTTTAATTTTTCTGGAACTAGAAACGAATATTTTAGATTTCTCGCTTAAATATCACGATAAAATTAAATTGTAAGAATATCCCTGAGTAACTTTATTTGTATATTAGATTTTTCTTAATAAGTTTGATTCTAGCATTTTTTCCTGAGGAGTAACGATGTTTTAATTTTTCTGGAGCTAGTAACGAATATTTTAGTTTTCTCGCTTAAATATCACGATAAAATTAAATTGTAAGATTATCCCTTAGTAACTTTATTTTTATAATAGATTTGTTTAATAAGTTTGTTTCTAGCATTTTTTCCTGAGGAGTAACGAAGTTTTAATTTTTCTGTAACAAGAAAAGAGTATTTTAGTTTTCTGGCTTAAATAACACGATAAAATTAAATTGTAAGAATATCCCTGAGTAACTTTATTTGTATATTAGATTTTTCTTAATAAGTTTGATTCTAGCATTTTTTCCTGAGGAGTAACGATGTTTTAATTTTTCTGGAACTAGAAACGAGTATTTTAGTTGTCTCGCTTAAATTTCACGATAAAATTAAATTGTAAGAATATCCCTGAGTAACTTTATTCGTATATTAGATTATTCTCAATAAGTGTGATTCTAGCATTTTTTCCTGAGGAGTAACGATGTTTTAATTTTGCTGGAGCTAGTAACGAATATTTTAGATTTCTCGCTTAATATCACGATAAAATTAAATTGTAAGAATATCCCTGAGTAACTTTATTTGTTTATTAGATTTTTTTTAATAAGTTTGATTCTAGCATTTTTTTCTGAGGAGTAACAATATTTTTATTTTTTTGGAACTATAAACGAATACTTTAGTTTTCTCGCTTAAATATCACGATAAAATTAAATTGTAAGATTATCCCTGAGTAGCTTTATTTTTATAATAGATTTGTTTAATAAGTTTTATTCTAGCATTTTTTCCTGAGGAGTAACGATGTTTTAATTTTTCTGTAACAAGAAACGAGTATTTTAGTTTTCTGGCTTAAATATCACGATAAAATTAAATTGTAAGAATATCCCTGAGTAACTTTATTTGTGTATTAGATTATTCTAAATAAGTTTGATCCTAACATTTTATCCTGAGGAGTAACGATGTTTTAATTTTTCTGTAACAAGAAACGAGTATTTTAGTTTTCTCGCTTAAATATCACGATAAAATTAAATTGTAGAATATCCCGGAGTAACTTTATTTGTATATTAGATTATTCTTAATAAGTTTGATTCTAGCTTTTTTTCCTGAGGAGTAACAATGTTTTAATTTTTCTGTAACATGCAACGAGTATTTTAATTTTCTCGCTTAAATATCACGATAAAATTAAATTGTAAGAATATCTCGGAGTAACTTTATTTGTATATTAGATTATTCCTAATAAGTTTGATTCTAGCATTTTTTCCTGAGGAGTAACGATGTTTTAATTTTTCTGGAGCTTGTAACGAATATCTTAGATTTCTCGCTTAAATATCACGATAAAATTAAATTGTAAGAATATCCCTGAGTAACTTTATTTGTATATTAGATTTTCCTTAATAAGTTTGATTCTAGCATATTTTCCTGAGGAGTAACGATATTTTAATTTTACTGGAACTAGAAACGAATATTTTAGTTTTCTCACATAAATATCACGATAAAATTAAATTGTGAGAATATCCCTGAGTAACTTTATTTGTATATTAGATTATTCTTAATAAGTTTGATTCTAGCATTTTTTCCTGAAGTGTAACGATGTTTTAATTTTTCTGGAGCTAGTAACGAATATTTTTGATTTCTCGCTTAAATATCACGATAAAATTAAATTGTAAGAATATCCATGAGTAACTTTATTTGTGTATTAGATTTTTCTTAATAAGTTTGATTCTAGCATTTTTTACTGAGGAGTAACGATGTTTTAATTTTTTTGGAACTAGAAACGAATATTTTAGCTTTCTCGCTTAAATATAACGATAAAATTAAATTGTAAGACTATCCCAGAGTAATTTTATTTGTGTATTAGATTTTTCTTAATAAGTTTGATTCTAGCATTTTTTCCTGAGGAGTAACGATGTTTTAATTTTTCTGGAACTAGAAACGAATATTTTAGATTTCTCGCTTAAATATCACGTTAAAATTAAATTGTAAGAATATCCCTGAGTAACTTTATTTGTATATTAGATTATTCTTAATAAGTTTGATCTAGCATTTTTCTGGAACTAGAAAAGATTATTTTAGATTTCTCGCTTAAATATCACGATAAAATTAAATTGTAAGAATATCTCGGAGTAACTTTATTTGTATATTAGATTATTCCTAATAAGTTTGATTCTAGCATTTTTTACTGAGGAGTAACGATGTTTTAATTTTTTTGGAACTAGAAACGAATATTTTAGCTTTCTCGCTTAAATATAACGATAAAATTAAATTGTAAGACTATCCCAGAGTAATTTTATTTGTGTATTAGATTTTTCTTAATAAGTTTGATTCTAGCATTTTTTCCTGAGGAGTAACGATGTTTTAATTTTTCTGGAACTAGAAAAGAATATTTTAGATTTCTCGCTTAAATATCACGTTAAAATTAAATTGTAAGAATATCCCTGAGTAACTTTATTTGTATATTAGATTATTCTTTAAAAGTTTGATTCTAGCATTTTTTCCTGAGGAGTAACGATGTTTTCATTTTTCTGGAGCTAGTAACGAATATTTTAGATTTCTTGCTTAAATATCACGATAAAATTAAATTGTAAGAATATCCCTGAGTAACTTTATTTGTTTATTAGATTTTTTTTCATAAGTTTGATTTTAGAATTTTATCCTGAGGAGTAACGATGTTTTAATTTTTCTAGAACTAGAAAAGATTATTTTAGATTTTCGCTTAAATATCACGATAAAATTAAATTGAAAGATTATCCCTGAGTAACTTTATTTGTATATTAGAGTTTTCTAAATAAGTTTGATCCTAACATTTTTTCCTGACGAGTAACGATGTTTTAATTTTTCTGTAACAAGAAACGAGTATTTTAGTTTTCTGGCTTAAATATCACGATAAAATTAAATTGTAAGAATATCCCTGAGTAACTTTCTTTGTATATTAGATTATTCTAAATAAGTTTGATTCTAGCATTTTTTCCTGAGGAGTAACGATGTTTTAATTTTTCTGGAACTAGAAACGAATATTTTAGATTTCTCGCTTAAATATCACGATAAAATTAAATTGTAAGAATATCCCTGAGTAACTTTATTTGTATATTAGATTATTCTAAATAAGTTTGATTCTAGCATTTTTTCCTGAGGAGTAACGATGTTTTAATTTTTCTGGAACTAGAAACGAATATTTTAGATTTCTCGCTTAAATATCACGATAAAATTAAATTGTAAGAATATCCCAGAGTAACTTTATTTGTATATTAGATTTTTTTAAATAAGTTTGATTCTAGCATTTTTTCCTGAGGAGTAACGATGTTTTAATTTTTCTGGAACTAGAAAAGATTATTTTAGATATATCGCTTAAATATCACGTTAAAATTAAATTGTAAGAATATCCCTGAGTAACTTTATTTTTATATTAGATTATTCTATATAAGTTTGATCCTAACATTTTTTCCTGAGGAGTAACGATGTTTTAATTTTTCTGGAGCTAGTAACGAATATTTTAGATTTCTCGCTTAAATATCACGATAAAATTAAATTGTAAGAATATCCCTGAGTAACTTTATTTGTATATTAGATTATTTTTAATAAGTTTGATTCTAGCATTTTTTCCTGAGGAGTAACGATGTTTTAATTTTTCTGGAACTAGAAAAGATTATTTTAGATATATCGCTTAAATATCACGTTAAAATTAAATTGTACGAATATCCCTGAGTAACTTTATTTGTGTATTAGATTTTTCTTAATAAGTTTGATTCTAGCATTTTTTCCTGAGGAGTAACGATGTTTTAATTTACTGGAACTAGAAACGAATATTTTAGTTTTCTCACATAAATATCACGATAAAATTTAATTGTAAGAATATCCCAGAGTAACTTTATTTGTATATTAGATTTTTTTTAATAAGTTTGATTCTAGCATTTTTTCCTGAGGAGTAACGATGTTTTAATTTTACTGGAACTAGAAACGAATATTTTAGTTTTCTCACATAAATATCACGATAAAATTAAATTGTAAGAATATCCCTGAGTAACTTTATTTGTATATTAGATTATTCTTAATAAGTTTGATTCTAGCATTTTTTCCTGAGGAGTAGCGATGTTTTAATTTTTCTGGAGCTAGTAACGAATATTTTAGATTTCTCGCTTAAATATCACGATAAAATTAAATTGTAAGAATATCCCTGAGTAACTTTATTTGTATATTAGATTATTCTTAATAAGTTTGATTCTAGCATTTTTTCCTGAGGAGTAACGATGTTTTAATTTTTCTGGAACTAGAAAAGATTATTTTAGATATATCGCTTAAATATCACGTTAAAATTAA
This sequence comes from Pterostichus madidus, assembly GCA_911728475.2. Lineage (NCBI taxonomy): Eukaryota > Metazoa > Arthropoda > Insecta > Coleoptera > Carabidae > Pterostichus > Pterostichus madidus. Next base: position 18,082,814 of record OU452311.1, on the reverse strand, counting down.
ATTGTACGAATATCCCTGAGTAACTTTATTTGTGTATTAGATTTTTCTTAATAAGTTTGATTCTAGCATTTTTTCCTGAGGAGTAACGATGTTTTAATTTACTGGAACTAGAAACGAATATTTTAGTTTTCTCACATAAATATCACTATAAAATTTAATTGTAAGAATATCCCAGAGTAACTTTATTTGTATATTAGATTTTTTTTAATAAGTTTGATTCTAGCAATTTTTTCCTGAGGAGTAACGATGTTTTAATTTTACTGGAACTAGAAACGAATATTTTAGTTTTCTCACATAAATATCACGATAAAATTAAATTGTAAGAATATCCCTGAGTAACTTTATTTGTATATTAGATTATTCTTAATAAGTTTGATTCTAGCATTTTTTCCTGAGGAGTAACGATGTTTTAACTTTTCTGGAACTAGAAAAGATTATTTTAGATTTCTCGCTTAAATATCACGTTAAAATTAAATTATAAGAATATCCCTGAGTAACTTTATTTGTATATTAGATTATTCTAAATAAGTATGATCCTAACATTTTTTCCTGAGGAGTAACGATGTTTTAATTTTTCTGGAACTAGAAACGAATATTTTAGATTTCTCGCTTAAATATCACGTTAAAATTAAATTGTAAGAATATCCCTGAGTAACTTTATTTGTATATTAGATTATTCTTAATAAGTTTGATCTAGCATTTTTCTGGAACTAGAAAAGATTATTTTAGATTTCTCGCTTAAATATCACGTTAAAATTAAATTGTAAGAATATCCCTGAGTAACTTTATTTGTATATTAGATTATTCTAAATAAGTTTGATCCAAACATTTTTGCCTGAGGAGTAACGATGTTTTAATTTTTCTGTAACAAGCAACGAGTATTTTAGTTTTCTCGCTTAAATATCACGATAAAATTAAATTGTAAGAATATCTCGGAGTAACTTTATTTGTATATTAGATTATTCTTAATAAGTTTGATTCTAGCATTTTTTCCTGAGGAGTAACGATGTTTTAATTTTTCTGGAGCTAGTAAGGAATATTTTAGATTTCTCGCTTAAATATCACGATAAAATTCAATTGTAAGAATATCCCTGAGTAACTTTATTTGTTTATTAGATTTTTTTTAATAAGTTTGATTCTAGCATTTTTTTCTGAGGAGTAACAATATTTATATTTTTCTGGAACTATAAACGAATATTTTAGTTTTCTCGCTTAAATATCACGATAAAATTAAATTGTAAGATTATCCCTGAGTAACTTTATTTTTATAATAGATTTTTTTAATAAGTTTGATTCTAGCATTTTTCTGGCTTAAATATCACGATAAAATTAAATTTTAAGAATATCCCTGAGTAACTTTATTTGTATATTAGATTATTCTTAATAAGTTTGATTCTAGCATTTTTTCCTGAGGAGTAACGATGTTTTAATTTTTCTGGAACTAGAAACGAATATTTCAGTTTTCTCGCTTAAATATCACGATAAAATTAAATTGTAAGAACATCCGGGAGTAACTTTATTTGTATATTAGATTTTTCTTAATAAGTTTGATCCTAACCTTTTTTCCTGAGGAGTAACGATGTTTTAATTTTTTTGGAACTAGAAACGAATATTTTAGTTTTCTCGCTGAAATATAACGATAAAATTAAATTGTAAGACTATCCCAGAGTAATTTTATTTGTGTATTAGATTTTTCTTAATAAGTTTGATTCTAGCATTTTTTCCTGAGGAGTAACGATGTTTTAATTTTTCTGGAACTAGAAAAGAATATTTTAGATTTCTCGCTTAAATATCACGTTAAAATTAAATTGTAAGAATATCCCTGAGTAACTTTATTTGTATATTAGATTATTCTTTAAAAGTTTGATTCTAGCATTTTTTCCTGAGGAGTAACGATGTTTTCATTTTTCTGGAGCTAGTAACGAATATTTTAGATTTCTTGCTTAAATATCACGATAAAATTAAATTGTAAGAATATCCCTGAGTAACTTTATTTGTTTATTAGATTTTTTTTCATAAGTTTGATTTTAGAATTTTATCCTGAGGAGTAACGATGTTTTAATTTTTCTAGAACTAGAAAAGATTATTTTAGATTTTCGCTTAAATATCACGATAAAATTAAATTGAAAGATTATCCCTGAGTAACTTTATTTGTATATTAGAGTTTTCTAAATAAGTTTGATCCTAACATTTTTTCCTGACGAGTAACGATGTTTTAATTTTTCTGTAACAAGAAACGAGTATTTTAGTTTTCTGGCTTAAATATCACGATAAAATTAAATTGTAAGAATATCCCTGAGTAACTTTATTTGTATATTAGATTATTCTAAATAAGTTTGATTCTAGCATTTTTTCCTGAGGAGTAACGATGTTTTAATTTTTCTGGAACTAGAAACGAATATTTTAGATTTCTCGCTTAAATATCACGATAAAATTAAATTGTAAGAATATCCCTGAGTAACTTTATTTGTATATTAGATTATTCTAAATAAGTTTGATTCTAGCATTTTTTCCTGAGGAGTAACGATGTTTTAATTTTTCTGGAACTAGAAACGAATATTTTAGATTTCTCGCTTAAATATCACGATAAAATTAAATTGTAAGAATATCCCAGAGTAACTTTATTTGTATATTAGATTTTTTTAAATAAGTTTGATTCTAGCATTTTTTCCTGAGGAGTAACGATGTTTTAATTTTTCTGGAACTAGAAAAGATTATTTTAGATATATCGCTTAAATATCACGTTAAAATTAAATTGTAAGAATATCCCGGAGTAACTTTATTTGTATATTAGATTATTCTTAATAAGTTTGATTCTAGCATTTTTTCCTGAGGAGTAGCGATGTTTTAATTTTTCTGGAGCTAGTAACGAATATTTTAGATTTCTCGCTTAAATATCACGATAAAATTAAATTGTAAGAATATCCCTGAGTAACTTTATTTTTATATTAGATTATTCTATATAAGTTTGATCCTAAAATTTTTGCCTGAGGAGTAACGATGTTTTAATTTTTCTGTAACAAGAAACGAGTATTTTAGTTTTCTCGCTTAAATATCACGATAAAATTAAATTGTAAGAATATCCCGGAGTAACTTTATTTGTATATTAGATTATTCTTAATAAGTTTGATTCTAGCATTTTTTCCTGAGGAGTAGCGATGTTTTAATTTTTCTGGAGCTAGTAACGAATATTTTAGATTTCTCGCTTAAATATCACGATAAAATTAAATTGTAAGAATATCCCTGAGTAACTTTATTTGTATATTAGATTATTCTTAATAAGTTTGATTCTAGCATTTTTTCCTGAGGAGTAACGATGTTTTAATTTTTCTGGAACTAGAAAAGATTATTTTAGATATATCGCTTAAATATCACGTTAAAATTAAATTGTACGAATATCCCTGAGTAACTTTATTTGTGTATTAGATTTTTCTTAATAAGTTTGATTCTAGCATTTTTTCCTGAGGAGTAACGATGTTTTAATTTACTGGAACTAGAAACGAATATTTTAGTTTTCTCACATAAATATCACGATAAAATTTAATTGTAAGAATATCCCAGAGTTACTTTATTTGTATATTAGATTTTTTTTAATAAGTTTGATTCTAGCAATTTTTTCCTGAGGAGTAACGATGTTTTAATTTTACTGGAACTAGAAACGAATATTTTAGTTTTCTCACATAAATATCACGATAAAATTAAATTGTAAGAATATCCCAGAGTAACTTTATTTGTATATTAGATTATTCTTAATAAGTTTGATTCTAGCATTTTTTCCTGAGGAGTAACGATGTTTTAACTTTTCTGGAACTAGAAAAGATTATTTTAGATTTCTCGCTTAAATATCACGTTAAAATTAAATTATAAGAATATCCCTGAGTAACTTTATTTGTATATTAGATTATTCTAAATAAGTATGATCCTAACATTTTTTCCTGAGGAGTAACGATGTTTTAATTTTTCTGTAACAAGAAACGAGTATTTTAGTTTTCTGGCTTAAATATCACGATAAAATTAAATTGTAAGAATATCCCTGAGTAACTTTATTTGTATATTAGTTTATTCTAAATAAGTTTGATTCTAGCATTTTTTCCTGAGGAGTAACGAGGTTTTTAATATTCTGTAATTAGAAACGAATATTTTAGTTTTCTCGCTTAAATATCACGATAAAATTAAATTGTAAGAATATCCCTGAGTAACTTTATTTGTATATTAGATTTTTTTTTAATAAGTTTGATTCTAGCATTTATTCCTGAGGAGTAACGATGTTTTAATTTTACTGGAACTAGAAACGAATATTTTAGTTTTCGCACAGAAATATCACGATAAAATTAAATTGTAAGAATATCCCTGAGTAACTTTATTTGTATATTAGATTATTCTAAATAAGTTTGATTCTAGCATTTTTTCCTGAGGAGTAACGATGTTTTAATTTTTCTGGAACTAGAAACGAATATTTTAGATTTCTCGCTTAAATATCACGATAAAATTAAATTGTAAGAATATCCCTGAGTAACTTGATTTGTATATTAGATTATTCTAAATAAGTTTGATTCTAGCATTTTTTCCTGAGGAGTAACGATGTTTTAATTTTTCTGGAACTAGAAACGAATATTTTAGATTTCTCGCTTAAATATCACGATAAAATTAAATTGTAAGAATATCCCAGAGTAACTTTATTTGTATATTAGATTTTTTTAAATAAGTTTGATTCTAGCATTTTTTCCTGAGGAGTAACGATGTTTTAATTTTTCTGGAACTAGAAAAGATTATTTTAGATATATCGCTTAAATATCACGTTAAAATTAAATTGTAAGAATATCCCTGAGTAACTTTATTTTTATATTAGATTATTCTATATAAGTTTGATCCTAACATTTTTTCCTGAGGAGTAACGATGTTTTAATTTTTCTGTAACAAGAAACGAGTATTTTAGTTTTCTCGCTTAAATATCACGATAAAATTAAATTGTAAGAATATCCCGGAGTAACTTTATTTGTATATTAGATTATTCTTAATAAGTTTGATTCTAGCATTTTTTCCTGAGGAGTAACGATGTTTTAACTTTTCTGGAACTAGAAAAGATTATTTTAGATTTCTCGCTTAAATATCACGTTAAAATTAAATTATAAGAATATCCCTGAGTAACTTTATTTGTATATTAGATTATTCTAAATAAGTATGATCCTAACATTTTTTCCTGAGGAGTAACGATGTTTTAATTTTTCCGGAACTAGAAACGAATATTTTAGTTTTCTCGCTTAAATATAACGATAAAATTAAACTGTACGAATATCCCTGAGTAACTTTATTTGTGTATTAGATTTTTCTTAATAAGTTTGATTCTAGCATTTTATCCTGAGGAGTAACGATGTTTTAATTTACTGGAACTAGAAACGAATATTTTAGTTTTCTCACATAAATATCACGATAAAATTTAATTGTAATACTAGCCCTGAGTAACTTTATTTGTATATTAGATTATTCTTAATAAGTTTTATTCTACCTTTTTTTCCTGAGGAGTAACGATGTTTTAATTTTTCTGGAACTAGAAAAGAATATTTTAGTTTTCTCGCTTAAATATAACGATAAAATTAAATTGTAAGAATATCCCAGAGTAACTTTATTTGTATATTAGATTTTTATTAATAAGTTTGATTCTAGCATTTTTTCCTGAGGAGTAACGATGTTTTAATTTTACTGGAACTAGAAACGAATATTTTAGTTTTCTCATAAATATCACGATAAAATTAAATTGTAAGAATATCCCTGAGTAACTTTATTTGTATATTAGATTATTCTTAATAAGTTTGATTCTAGCATTTTTTCCTGAGGAGTAACGATGTTTTAATTTTTCTGGAACTAGAAAAGATTATTTTAGATTTCACGCTTAAATATCACGTTAAAATTAAATTGTAAGATTATCCCTGAGTAACTATATTTGTATATTAGATTATTCTAAATAAGTATGATCCTAACATTTTTTCCTGAGGAGTAACAATGTTTTAATTTTTCTGTAACAAGAAACGAGTATTTTAGTTTTCTGGCTTAAATATCACGATAAAATTAAATTGTAAGAATATCCCTGAGTAACTTTATTTGTATATTAGATTATTCTTAATAAGTTTGATTCTAGCATTTTTTCCTGAGGAGTAACGATGTTTTAATTTTTCTGGAACTAGAAAAGATTATTTTAGATTTCTCGCTTAAATATCACGATAAAATTAAATTGTAAGAATATCCCAGAGTAACTTTATTTGTATATTAGATTTTTTTTAATAAGTTTGATTCTAGCATTTTTTCCGGAGGAGTATCGATGTTTTAATTTTACTGGGACTAGAAACGTATATTTTAGTTTTCTCACATAAATATCACGATAAAATTAAATTGTAAGAATATCCCTGAGTAACTTTATTTGTGTATTAGATTATTCTTAATAAGTTTGATTCTAGCATTTTTTCCTGAGGAGTAACGATGTTTTAATTTTTCTGGAACTAGAAAAGATTATTTTAGATTTCTCGCTTAAATATCACGTTAAAATTAAATTGTAGGAATATCCTTGAGTAAATTTATTTGTATATTAGATTATTCTAAATAAGTATGATCCTAACATTTTTTCCTTAGGAGTAACGATGTTTTAATTTTTCCGGAACTAGAAACGAGTATTTTAGTTTTCTGGCTTAAATATCACGATAAAATTAAATTGTAAGAATATCCCTGAGTAACTTTATTTGTATATTAGTTTATTCTAAATAAGTTTGATTCTAGCATTTTTTCCTGAGGAGTAACGAGGTTTTTGTTATTCTGTAATTAGAAACGAATATTTTAGTTTTCTCGCTTAAATATCACGATAAAATTAAATTGTAAGAATATCCCAGAGTAACTTTATTTGTATATTAGATTTTTTTTAATAAGTTTGATTCTAGCATTTTTTCCTGAGGAGTAACGATGTTTTAATTTTACTGGGACTAGAAACGTATATTTTAGTTTTCTCATATAAATATCACGATAAAATTAAATTGTAAGAATATCCCGGAGTAACTTTATTTGTGTATTAGATTTTTCTAAATAAGTTTGATTCTAGCATTTTTTCCTGAGGAGTAACGATGTTTTAATTTACTGGAACTAGAAACGAATATTTTAGTTTTCTCACATAAATATCACGATAAAATTAAATTGTAAGATTATCCCTGAGTTACTTTATTTTTATAATAGATTTGTTTAATAAGTTTGATTCTAGAATTTTTTCCTGAGGAGTAACGATGTTTTAATTTTTCTGGAACTAGAAACGAATATTTTAGATTTCTCGCTTAAATATCACGATAAAATTAAATTGTAAGAATATCCCAGAGTAACTTTATTTGTATATTAGATTTTTTTTAATAAGTTTGATTCTAGCATTTTTTTCTGAGGAGTAACGATGTTTTAATTTTACTGGAACTAGAAACGATTATTTTAGTTTTCTCTCATAAATATCACGATAAAATTAAATTGTGAGAATATCCCTGAGTAACTTTATTTGTATATTAGATTATTCTTAATAAGTTTGATTCTAGCATTTTTTACTGAGGAGTAACGATGTTTTAATTTTTCTGGAACTAGAAAAGATTATTTTAGATTTCTCGCTTAAATATCACGATAAAATTAAATTGTAAGAATATCCCTGAGTAACTTTATTTGTATATTAGAGTTTTCTAAATAAGTTTGATCCTAACATTTTTTCCTGAGGAGTAACGATGTTTTAATTTTTCTGTAACAAGAAACGAGTATTTTTGTTTTCTCGCTTAAATATCACGATAAAATTAAATTGTAAGAATATCCCTGAGTAACTTTATTCTTATAATAGATTTGTTTAATAAGTTTGATTCTAGCATTTTTTCCTGAGGAGTAACGATGTTTTAATTTTTCTGGAGCTAGTAAAGAATATTTTAGATTTCTCGTTAAATATCACGATAAAATTAAATTGTAAGAATATCCCTGAGTAACTTTATTTGTTTATTAGATTTTTTTTAATAAGTTTGATTCTAGAATTTTTTCCTGAGGAGTAACGATGTTATAATTTTTCTGGAACTTGCAAAGATTATTTTAGATATCTCGCTTAAATATCACGATAAAATTAAATTGTAAGAATATTCCTGAGTAACTTTATTTGTATATTAGATTATTCTAAATAAGTATGATCCTAACATTTTTTCCTGAGGAGTAACGATGTTTTAATTTTTCTGTAACAAGAAACGAGTATTTTAGCTTTCTGGCTTAAATATCACGATAAAATTAAATTGTAAGAATATCCCTGAGTAACTTTATTTGTATATTAGATTATTCTAAATAAGTATGATCCTAACATTTTTTCCTGAGGAGTAACGATGTTTTAATTTTTCTGGAACTAGAAACGAATATTTTAGTTTTCTCGCTTAAATATAACGATAAAATTAAATTGTAAGAATATCCCTGAGTAACTTTATTTGTGTATTAGATTTTACTTATTAAGTTTGATTCTAGCATTTTTTCCTGAGGAGTTACGATGTTTTAATTTTACTGGAACTAGAAAAGATTATTTTAGATTTCTCGCTTAAATATCACTTTAAAATTAAATTGTAAGATTATCCCTGAGTAACTTTATTTGTGTATTATATTATTCTAAATAAGTTTGTTCCTAACATTTTTTCCTGAGGAGTAACGATGTTTTAATTTTTCTGTAACAAGAAATGAGTATTTTAGTTTTCTGGCTTAAATATCACGATAAAATTAAATTGTAAGAATATCCCTGAGTAACTTTATTTGTATATTAGATTATTCTAAATAAGTTTGATACTAGCATTTTTCACCGAGGAGTAACGATGTTTTAATTTTTCTGGAACTAGAAACGAATATTTTAGATTTCTCGCTTAAATATCACGATAAAATTAAATTGTAAGAATATCCCGGAGTAACTTTATTTGCATATTAGATTTTTCTTAATAAGTTTGATTCTAGCATTTTTTCCTGAGGAGTAACGATGTTTTAATTTTTTTGGAACTAGAAACGAATATTTTAGTTTTCTCGCTTAAATATCACGTTAAAATTAAATTGTAAGAATATCCCTGTGTAACTTTATTTGTATATTAGATTATTCTTAATAAGTTTGATCCTAACATTTTTTTCTGAGGAGTAACGATGTTTTAATTTTTCTGGAACTTGAAACGATTATTTTAGATTTCTCGCTTAAATATCACGTTAAAATTAAACTGTAAGAATATCCCTGGGTAACTTTATTTGTATATTAGATTATTCTATATAAGTTTGATTCTAGCATTTTTTCCTGAGGAGTAACGATGTTTTAATTTTTCTGGAACTAGAAAAGATTATTTTAGATTTCTCGCTTAAATATCACGATAAAATTAAATTGTAAGATTATCCCTGAGTAACTTTATTTGTGTATTAGATTATTCTAAATAAGTTTGTTCCTAACATTTTTTCCTGAGGAGTAACGATGTTTTAATTTTTCTGTAACAAGAAATGAGTATTTTAGTTTTCTGGCTTAAATATCACGATAAAATTAAATTGTAAGAATATCCCTGAGTAACTTTATTTGTATATTAGATTATTCTATATAAGTTTGATTCTAGCATTTTTTCCTGAGGAGTAACGATGTTTTAATTTTTCTGGAACAAGAAACGAATATTTTAGTTTTCTCACATAAATATCACGATAAAATTAAATTGTAAGAATATCCCTGAGTAACTTTATTTGTATATTAGATTATTCTTAATAAGTTTGATTCTAGCATTTTTACCTGAGGAGTAACGATGTTTTAATTTTTCTGGAACTAGAAAAGATTATTTTAGATTTCTCGCTTAAATATCACGTTAAAATTAAATTGTAAGAATATCCCTGAGTAACATTATTTGTATATTAGATTATTCTAAATAAGTTTGATTCTAGCATTTTTTCCTGAGGAGTAACGATGTTTTAATTTTTCTGGAACTAGAAAAGATTATTTTAGATTTCTCGCTTACATATCACTTAAAAATTAAATTGTAAGAATATCCCTGAGTAACTTTATTTGTATATTAGATTATTCTAAATAAGTTTGATCCTAACATTTTTTCCTGAGGAGTAACGATGTTTTAATTTTTCGTAACAAGAAACGAGTATTTTAGTTGTCTCGCTTAAATATCACGATAAAATTAAATTGTAAGAATATCCCGGAGTAACTTTATTTGTGTATTAGATTATTCTTAAAAAGTTTGATTCTAGCATTTTTTCCTGAGGAGTAACGATGTTTTAATTTTTCTGTAGCTAGTAACGAATATTTTAGATTTCTCGCTAAATATCACGATAAAATTAAATTGTAAGAATATCCCTGAGTAACTTTATTTGTTTATTAGGTTTTTTTAATAAGTTTGATTCTAGCATTTTTTTCTGAGTAACAATATTTCTATTTTTCTGGAACTATAAACGAATATTTTAGTTTTCTCGCTTAAATATCACGATAAAATTAAATTGTGAGATTATCCCTGAGTAACTTTATTTTTATAATAGATTTGTTTAATAAGTTTGATTCTAGCATTTTTCCTGTGAAGTAACGATGTTTTAATTTTTCTGTAACAAGAAACGAGTATTTTAGTTTTCTGGCTTAAATATCACGATAAAATTAAATTGTAAGAATATCCCTGAGTAACTTTATTTGTATATTAGATTATTCTAAATAAGTTTGATTCTAGCATTTTTTCCTGAGGAGTAACGATGTTTTAATTTTTCTGGAACTAGAAACGAATATTTTAGATTTCTCGCTTAAATATCACGATAAAATTAAATTGTAAGATTATCCCTGAGTAACTTTATTTGTATATTAGAGTTTTCTAAATAAGTTTGATCCCATCATTTTTTCCTGAGGAGTAACGATGTTTTAATTTTTCTGGAACTAGAAAAGAATATTTTAGTTTTCTCGCTTAAATATAACGATAAAATTAAATTGTAAGAATATCCCAGAGTAACTTTATTTGTATATTAGATTTTGTTTAATAAGTTTGATTCTAGCATTTTTTCCTGAAGATTAACGATGTTTTAATTTTTCTGGAGCTAGTAACGAATATTTTAGATTTCTCGCTTAAATATCACGATAAAATTAAATTGTAAGAATATCCCTGAGTAACTTTATTTGTATATTAGATTATTCTAAATAAGTATGATCCTAACATTTTTTCCTGAGGAGTAACGATGTTTTAATTTTTCTGTAACAAGAAACGAGTATTTTAGCTTTCTGGCTTAAATATCACGATAAAATTAAATTGTAAGAATATCCCAGAGTAACTTTATTTTTATAATAGATTTTTTTAATAAGTTTGATTCTAGCATTTTTTCCTGAGGAGTAACAATGTTATTATTTTTCTGGAGCTGGAAACGAAAATTATAGTTTTATCGCTTAAATATAACGTTAAAATTAAATTGTAAGAATATTCCTGACTAACTTTATTTGTATATTAGATTATTCTAAATAAGTATGATCCTAACATTTTTTCTTGAGGAGTAACGATGTTTTAATTTTTCTGTAACAAGAAACGAGTATTTTAGCTTTCTGGCTTAAATATCACGATAAAATTAAATTGTAAGAATATCCCTGAGTAACTTTATTTGTATATTAGATTATTCTAAATAAGTATGATCGTAACATTTTTTCCTGAGGAGTAACGATGTTTTAATTTTTCTGGAACTAGAAACGAATATTTTAGTTTTCTCGCTTAAATATAACGATAAAATTAAATTGTAAGAATATCCCTGAGTAACTTTATTTGTATATTAGATTATTCTTAATAAGTTTGATTCTAGCATTTTTTCCTGAGGAGTAACGATGTTTTAATTTTTCTGGAACTAGAAAAGATTATTTTAGATTTCTCGCTTAAATATCACGTTAAAATTAAATTGTAAGAATATCCCTGAGTAACTTTATTTGTATATTAGGTTATTCTAAATAAGTATGATCCTAACATTTTTTCCTGAGGAGTAACGATGTTTTATTTTTCTGGAACTAGAAACGAATATTTTAGTTTTCTCGCTTAAATATAACGATAAAATTAAATTGTAAGAATATCCCTGAGTAACTTTATTTGTATATTAGATTATTCTAAATAAGTTTGATACTAGCATTTTTCCCTGAGGAGTAACGATGTTTTAATTTTTCTGGAACTAGAAACGAATATTTTAGATTTCTCGCTTAAATATCACGATAAAATTAAATTGTAAGAATATCCCGGAGTAACTTTATTTGTATATTAGATTTTTCTTAATAAATTTGATTCTAGCATTTTTTCCTGAGGAGTAACGATGTTTTAATTTTTTTGGAACTAGAAACGAATATTTTAGTTTTCTCGCTTAAATATCACGTTAAAATTAAATTGTAAGAATATCCCTGTGTAACTTTATTTGTATATTAGATTATTCTTAATAAGTTTGATCCTAACATTTTTTCCTGAGGAGTAACGATGTTTTAATTTTTCTGTAACAAGAAACGAGTATTTTATTTTTCTCACTTAAATATCTCGATAAAATTAAATTGTAAGAATATCCCGGAGTAACTTTATTTGTATATTAGATTATTCTTAATAAGTTTGATTCTAGCATTTTTTTCCTGAGGAGTAACGATGTTTTAATTTTTCTGGAGCTAGTAACGAATATTTTAGATTTCTCGCTTAAATATCACGATAAAATTAAATTGTAAGAATATCCCTGAGTTACTTTATTTGTTTATTAGATTTTTTTTAATAAGTTTGATTCTAGCATTTTTTTTCTGAGTAACAATATTTCTATTTTTCTGGAACTATAAACGAATATTTTAGTTTTCTCTCTTAAATATCACGATAAAATTAAATTGTGAGATTATCCCTGAGTAACTTTATTTTTATAATAGATTTGTTTAATAAGTTTGATTCTAGCATTTTTCCTGTGAAGTAACGATGTTTTAATTTTTCTGTAACAAGAAACGAGTATTTTAGTTTTCTGGCTTAAATATCACGATAAAATTAAATTGTAAGAATAGCCCTGAGTAACTTTATTTGTATATTAGATTTTTCTTAATAGGTTTGATTCTAGCATTTTTTCCTGAGGAGTAACGATGTTTTAATTTTTCTGGAACTAGAAACGAATATTTTAGTTTTCTCGCTTAAATATAACGATAAAATTAAATTGTAAGAATATCCCTGAGTAACTTTATCTGTATATTAGATTTTTTTAATAAATTTGATTCTAGCATTTTTTCCTGAGGAGTAACGATGTTTTAATTTTTCTGGAACTAGAAACGAATATTTTAGTTTTCTCGCTTAAATATAACGATAAAATTAAATTGTAAGAATATCCCTGAGTAACTTTATTTTTATAATAGATATTTTCAATAAGTTTGATTCTAGCATTTTTTCCTGAGGAGTAACAATGTTATTATTTTTCTGGAGCTGGAAACGAAAATTTTAGTTTTATCGTTTAAATATAACGTTAAAATTAAATTGTAAGAATATCCCTGAGTAACTTTATTTGTATATTAGATTATTCTTAATAAGTTTGATTCTAGCATTTTTTCCTTAGGAGTAACGATGTTTTAATTTATCTGTATCAAGAAACGAGTATTTTAGTTGTCTCGCTTAAATATCACGATAAAATTAAATTGTAAGAATATCCCGGAGTAACTTTATTTGTGTATTGGATTATTCTTAATAAGTTTGATTCTAGCATTTTTTCCTGAGGAGTAACAATATTTTAATTTTTCTGGAACTATAAACTAATATTTTAGTTTTCTCGCTTAAATATCACGATAAAATTAAATTGTAAGATTATCCCTGAGTAACTTTATTTTTATAATAGACTTGTTTAATAAGTTTGATTCTAGCATTTTTTCCTGAGGAGTAACGATGTTTTAATTTTTCTGTAACAAGAAACGAGTATTTTAGTTTTCTGGCTTAAATATCACGATAAAATTAAATTGTAAGAATATCCCTGAGTAACTTTATTTGTATATTAGATTATTCTTAATAAGTTTGATTCTAGCATTTTTATCTGAGGAGTAACGATGTTTTAATTTTTCTGGAACTAGAAAAAATTATTTTAGATTTCTCGCTTAAATATCACGTTAAAATTAAATTGTAAGATTATCCCTGAGTAACTTTATTTGTATATTAGATTATTCTAAATAAGTTTGTTTCTAACATTTTTTCCTGAGGAGTAACGATGTTTTAATTTATCTGTATCAAGAAACGATTATTTTAGTTGTCTCGCTTAAATATCACGATAAAATTAAATTGTAAGAATATCCCGGAGTAACTTTATTTGTGTATTAGATTATTCTTAATAAGTTTGATTCTAGCATTTTTTCCTGAGGAGTAACAATATATTTATTTTTCTGGAACTATAAACGAATATTTTAGTTTTCTCGCTTAAATATAACGATAAAATTAAATTGTAAGAATATCCCTGAGTAACTTTATTTGTATATTAGATTTTTTTAATAAATTTGATTCTAGCATTTTTTCCTGTGGAGTAACGATGTTTTAATTTTACTGGAACTAGAAACGAATATTTTAGTTTTCTCGCTTAAATATCACGATAAAATTAAATTGTAAGAATAACCCTGAGTAACTTTATTTGATATTAAATATCAAGATAAAATTAAATTGTAAGATTATCCCTGAGTAACTTTATTTTTATAATAGATTTGTTTAATAAGTTTGATTCTAGCATTTTTTCCTGAGGAGTAACGATGTTTTAATTTTTCTGTAACTAGAAACGAGTATTTTAGTTTTCTGGCTTAAATATCACGATAAATTAAATTGTAAGCATAGCCCTGAGTAACTTTATTTGTATATTAGATTATTCTAAATAAATTTGATTCTAGCATTTTTTCCTGAGGAGTAACGATGTTTTAATTTTTCTGGAACTAGATTCGAATATTTTAGTTTTCTCACTTAAATATCACGATAAAATTAAATAGTAAGAATATCCCTGAGTAACTTTATTTGTATATTAGATTATTCTAAATAAGTTTGATTCTAGCATTTTTTCCTGAGGAGTAACGATGTTTTAATTTTTCTGGAACTAGAAACGAATATTTTAGATTTCTCGCTTAAATATCACGATAAAATTAAATTGTAAGAATATCCCGGAGTAACTTTATTTGTGTATTAGATTATTCTTAATAAGTTTGATTCTAGCATTTTTTCCTGAGGAGTAACAATATATTTATTTTTCTGGAACTATAAACGAATATTTTAGTTTTCTCGCTTAAATATCAAGATAAAATTAAATTGTAAGATTATCCCTGAGTAACTTTATTTTTATAATAGATTTGTTTAATAAGTTTGATTCTATCATTTTTTCCTGAGGAGTAACGATGTTTTAATTTTTCTGTAACAAGAAACGAGTATTTTAGTTTTCTGGCTTAAATATCACGATAAAATTAAATTGTAAGCATAACCCTGAGTAACTTTATTTGTATATTAGATTATTCTAAATAAGTTTGTTTCTAACATTTTTTCCTGAGGAGTAACGATGTTTTAATTTATCTGTATCAAGAAACGATTATTTTAGTTGTCTCGCTTAAATATCACGATAAAATTAAATTGTAAGAATATCCCGGAGTAACTTTATTTGTGTATTAGATTATTCTTAATAAGTTTGATTCTAGCATTTTTTCCTGAGGAGTAACAATATATTTATTTTTCTGGAACTATAAACGAATATTTTAGTTTTCTCGCTTAAATAACAAGATAAAATTAAATTGTAAGATTATCCCTGAGTAACTTTATTTTTATAATAGATTTGTTTAATAAGTTTGATTCTAGCATTTTTTCCTGAGGAGTAACGATGTTTTAATTTTTCTGGAACTAGAAACGAGTATTTTAGTTTTCTGGCTTAAATATCACGATAAAATTAAATTGTAAGCATAACCCTGAGTAACTTTATTTGTATATTAGATTATTCTAAATAAATTTGATTCTAGCATTTTTTCCTGAGGAGTAACGATGTTTTAATTTTTCTGGAACTAGATTCGAATATTTTAGTTTTCTCGCTTAAATATCACGATAAAATTAAATTGTAAGAATATCCCTGAGTAACTTTATTTGTATATTAGATTATTCTAAATAAGTTTGATTCTAACATTTTTTCCTGAGGAGTAACAATATATTTATTTTTCTGGAACTATAAACGAATATTTTAGTTTTCTCGCTTAAATATCACGATAAAATTAAATTGTAAGAATAACCCTGAGTAACTTTATTTGATATTAAATATCAAGATAAAATTAAATTGTAAGATTATCCCTGAGTAACTTTATTTTTATAATAGATTTGTTTAATAAGTTTGATTCTAGCATTTTTTCCTGAGGAGTAACGATGTTTTAATTTTTCTGTAACTAGAAACGAGTATTTTAGTTTTCTGGCTTAAATATCACGATAAATTAAATTGTAAGCATAACCCTGAGTAACTTTATTTGTATATTAGATTATTCTAAATAAATTTGATTCTAGCATTTTTTCCTGAGGAGTAACGATGTTTTAATTTTTCTGGAACTAGATTCGAATATTTTAGTTTTCTCACTTACATATCACGATAAAATTAAATAGTAAGAATATCCCTGAGTAACTTTATTTGTATATTAGATTATTCTAAATAAGTTTGATTCTAGCATTTTTTCCTGAGGAGTAACGATGTTTTAATTTTTCTGGAACTAGAAACGAATATTTTAGATTTCTCGCTTAAATATCACGATAAAATTAAATTGTAAGAATATCCCGGAGTAACTTTATTTGTGTATTAGATTATTCTTAATAAGTTTGATTCTAGCATTTTTTCCTGAGGAGTAACAATATATTTATTTTTCTGGAACTATAAACGAATATTTTAGTTTTCTCGCTTAAATATCAAGATAAAATTAAATTGTAAGATTATCCCTGAGTAACTTTATTTTTATAATAGATTTGTTTAATAAGTTTGATTCTAGCATTTTTTCCTGAGGAGTAACGATGTTTTAATTTTTCTGTAACTAGAAACGAGTATTTTAGTTTTCTGGCTTAAATATCACGATAAAATTAAATTGTAAGCATAACCCTGAGTAACTTTATTTGTATATTAGATTATTCTAAATAAATTTGATTCTAGCATTTTTTCCTGTAGAGTAACGATGTTTTAATTTTTCTGGAACTAGATTCGAATATTTTAGTTTTCTCGCTTAAATATCACGATAAAATTAAATTGTAAGAATATCCCTGAGTAACTTTATTTGTATATTAGATTATTCTAAATAAGTTTGTTTCTAACATTTTTTCCTGAGGAGTAACGATGTTTTAATTTATCTGTATCAAGAAACGATTATTTTAGTTGTCTCGCTTAAATATCACGATAAAATTAAATTGTAAGAATATCCCGGAGTAACTTTATTTGTGTATTAGATTATTCTTAATAAGTTTGATTCTAGCATTTTTTCCTGAGGAGTAACAATATATTTATTTTTCTGGAACTATAAACGAATATTTTAGTTTTCTCGCTTAAATATCAAGATAAAATTAAATTGTAAGATTATCCCTGAGTAACTTTATTTTTATAATAGATTTGTTTAATAAGTTTGATTCTAGCATTTTTTCCTGAGGAGTAACGATGTTTTAATTTTTCTGGAACTAGAAACGAGTATTTTAGTTTTCTGGCTTAAATATCACGATAAAATTAAATTGTAAGCATAACCCTGAGTAACTTTATTTGTATATTAGATTATTCTAAATAAATTTGATTCTAGCATTTTTTCCTGTAGAGTAACGATGTTTTAATTTTTCTGGAACTAGATTCGAATATTTTAGTTTTCTCGCTTAAATATCACGATAAAATTAAATTGTAAGAATATCCCTGAGTAACTTTATTTGTATATTAGATTATTCTAAATAAGTTTGATTCTAACATTTTTTCCTGAGGAGTAACAATATATTTATTTTTCTGGAACTATAAACGAATATTTTAGTTTTCTCGCTTAAATATCAAGATAAAATTAAATTGTAAGATTATCCCTGAGTACCTTTATTTTTATAATAGATTTGTTTAATAAGTTTGATTCTAGCATTTTTTCCTGAGGAGTAACGATGTTTTAATTTTTCTGGAACTAGAAACGAATATTTTAGATTTCTCGCTTAATTATCACGATAAAATTAAATTGTAAGAATATCCCTGAGTAACTTTATTTGTATATTAGATTTTTCTTAATAGGTTTGATTCTAGCATTTTTTCCTGAGGAGTAACGATGTTTTAATTTTTCTGGAACTAGAAACGAATATTTTAGTTTTCTCGCTTAAATATAACGATAAAATTAAATTGTAAGAATATCCCTGAGTAACTTTATTTATATATTAGATTTTTTTAATAAATTTGATTCTGGCATTTTTTCCTGTGGAGTAACGATGTTTTAATTTTACTGGAACTAGAAACGAATATTTTAGTTTTCTCACATAAATATCACGATAAAATTAAATAGTAAGAATATCCCTGAGTAACTTTATTTGTATATTAGATTATTCTAAATAAGTTTGATTCTAGCATTTTTTCCTGAGGAGTAACGATGTTTTAATTTTTCTGGAACTAGGAACGAATATTTTAAATTTCTCGCTTAAATATCACGATAAAATTAAATTGTAAGAATATCCCTGAGTAACTTTATTTTTATAATAGATTTGTTTAATAAGTTTGATTCTAGCATTTTTTCCTGAGGAGTAACGATGTTTTAATTTTTCTGTAACTAGAAACGAGTATTTTAGTTTTCTGGCTTAAATATCACGATAAAATTAAATTGTAAGAATAACCCTGAGTAACTTTATTTGTATATTAGATTATTCTAAATAAATTTGATTCTAGCATTTTTTCCTGAGGAGTAACGAGTTTTTAATTTTTCTGGAACTAGATTCGAATATTTTAGTTTTCTCGCTTAAATATCACGATAAAATTAAATTGTAAGAATATCCCTGAGTAACTTTATTTGTATATTAGATTATTCTAAATAAGTTTGTTTCTTAAATTTTTTCCTGAGGAGTAACGATGTTTTAATTTATCTGTATCAAGAAACGATTATTTTAGTTGTCTCGCTTAAATATCACGATAAAATTAAATTGTAAGAATATCCCTGAGTAACTTTATTTGTATATTAGATTATTCTAAATAAGTTTGATTCTAACATTTTTTCCTGAGGAGTAACAATATATTTATTTTTCTGGAACTATAAACGAATATTTTAGTTTTCTCGCTTAAATATCAAGATAAAATTAAATTGTAAGATTATCCCTGAGTACCTTTATTTTTATAATAGATTTGTTTAATAAGTTTGATTCTAGCATTTTTTCCTGAGGAGTAACGATGTTTTAATTTTTCTGGAACTAGAAACGAATATTTTAGATTTCTCGCTTAAATATCACGATAAAATTAAATTGTAAGAATATCCCTGAGTAACTTTATTTGTATATTAGATTTTTCTTAATAGGTTTGATTCTAGCATTTTTTCCTGAGGAGTAACGATGTTTTAATTTTTCTGTAACTAGAAACGAGTATTTTAGTTTTCTGGCTTAAATATCACGATAAATTAAATTGTAAGCATAACCCTGAGTAACTTTATTTGTATATTAGATTATTCTAAATAAATTTGATTCTAGCATTTTTTCCTGAGGAGTAACGATGTTTTAATTTTTCTGGAACTAGATTCGAATATTTTAGTTTTCTCACTTACATATCACGATAAAATTAAATAGTAAGAATATCCCTGAGTAACTTTATTTGTATATTAGATTATTCTAAATAAGTTTGATTCTAGCATTTTTTCCTGAGGAGTAACGATGTTTTAATTTTTCTGGAACTAGAAACGAATATTTTAGATTTCTCGCTTAAATATCACGATAAAATTAAATTGTAAGAATATCCCGGAGTAACTTTATTTGTGTATTAGATTATTCTTAATAAGTTTGATTCTAGCATTTTTTCCTGAGGAGTAACAATATATTTATTTTTCTGGAACTATAAACGAATATTTTAGTTTTCTCGCTTAAATATCAAGATAAAATTAAATTGTAAGATTATCCCTGAGTAACTTTATTTTTATAATAGATTTGTTTAATAAGTTTGATTCTAGCATTTTTTCCTGAGGAGTAACGATGTTTTAATTTTTCTGTAACTAGAAACGAGTATTTTAGTTTTCTGGCTTAAATATCACGATAAAATTAAATTGTAAGCATAACCCTGAGTAACTTTATTTGTATATTAGATTATTCTAAATAAATTTGATTCTAGCATTTTTTCCTGTAGAGTAACGATGTTTTAATTTTTCTGGAACTAGATTCGAATATTTTAGTTTTCTCGCTTAAATATCACGATAAAATTAAATTGTAAGAATATCCCTGAGTAACTTTATTTGTATATTAGATTATTCTAAATAAGTTTGTTTCTAACATTTTTTCCTGAGGAGTAACGATGTTTTAATTTATCTGTATCAAGAAACGATTATTTTAGTTGTCTCGCTTAAATATCACGATAAAATTAAATTGTAAGAATATCCCGGAGTAACTTTATTTGTGTATTAGATTATTCTTAATAAGTTTGATTCTAGCATTTTTTCCTGAGGAGTAACAATATATTTATTTTTCTGGAACTATAAACGAATATTTTAGTTTTCTCGCTTAAATATCAAGATAAAATTAAATTGTAAGATTATCCCTGAGTAACTTTATTTTTATAATAGATTTGTTTAATAAGTTTGATTCTAGCATTTTTTCCTGAGGAGTAACGATGTTTTAATTTTTCTGGAACTAGAAACGAGTATTTTAGTTTTCTGGCTTAAATATCACGATAAAATTAAATTGTAAGCATAACCCTGAGTAACTTTATTTGTATATTAGATTATTCTAAATAAATTTGATTCTAACATTTTTTCCTGTAGAGTAACGATGTTTTAATTTTTCTGGAACTAGATTCGAATATTTTAGTTTTCTCGCTTAAATATCACGATAAAATTAAATTGTAAGAATATCCCTGAGTAACTTTATTTGTATATTAGATTATTCTAAATAAGTTTGATTCTAACATTTTTTCCTGAGGAGTAACAATATATTTATTTTTCTGGAACTATAAACGAATATTTTAGTTTTCTCGCTTAAATATCAAGATAAAATTAAATTGTAAGATTATCCCTGAGTACCTTTATTTTTATAATAGATTTGTTTAATAAGTTTGATTCTAGCATTTTTTCCTGAGGAGTAACGATGTTTTAATTTTTCTGGAACTAGAAACGAATATTTTAGATTTCTCGCTTAAATATCACGATAAAATTAAATTGTAAGAATATCCCTGAGTAACTTTATTTGTATATTAGATTTTTCTTAATAGGTTTGATTCTAGCATTTTTTCCTGAGGAGTAACGATGTTTTAATTTTTCTGGAACTAGAAACGAATATTTTAGTTTTCTCGCTTAAATATAACGATAAAATTAAATTGTAAGAATATCCCTGAGTAACTTTATTTGTATATTAGATTTTTTTAATAAATTTGATTCTGGCATTTTTTCCTGTGGAGTAACGATGTTTTAATTTTACTGGAACTAGAAACGAATATTTTAGTTTTCTCACATAAATATCACGATAAAATTAAATAGTAAGAATATCCCTGAGTAACTTTATTTGTATATTAGATTATTCTAAATAAGTTTGATTCTAGCATTTTTTCCTGAGGAGTAACGATGTTTTAATTTTTCTGGAACTAGAAACGAATATTTTAAATTTCTCGCTTAAATATCACGATAAAATTAAATTGTAAGAATATCCCTGAGTAACTTTATTTTTATAATAGATTTGTTTAATAAGTTTGATTCTAGCATTTTTTCCTGAGGAGTAACGATGTTTTAATTTTTCTGTAACTAGAAACGAGTATTTTAGTTTTCTGGCTTAAATATCACGATAAAATTAAATTGTAAGAATAACCCTGAGTAACTTTATTTGTATATTAGATTATTCTAAATAAATTTGATTCTAGCATTTTTTCCTGAGGAGTAACGAGTTTTTAATTTTTCTGGAACTAGATTCGAATATTTTAGTTTTCTCGCTTAAATATCACGATAAAATTAAATTGTAAGAATATCCCTGAGTAACTTTATTTGTATATTAGATTATTCTAAATAAGTTTGTTTCTTAAATTTTTTCCTGAGGAGTAACGATGTTTTAATTTATCTGTATCAAGAAACGATTATTTTAGTTGTCTCGCTTAAATATCACGATAAAATTAAATTGTAAGAATATCCCTGAGTAACTTTATTTGTATATTAGATTATTCTAAATAAGTTTGATTCTAACATTTTTTCCTGAGGAGTAACAATATATTTATTTTTCTGGAACTATAAACGAATATTTTAGTTTTCTCGCTTAAATATCAAGATAAAATTAAATTGTAAGATTATCCCTGAGTACCTTTATTTTTATAATAGATTTGTTTAATAAGTTTGATTCTAGCATTTTTTCCTGAGGAGTAACGATGTTTTAATTTTTCTGGAACTAGAAACGAATATTTTAGATTTCTCGCTTAAATATCACGATAAAATTAAATTGTAAGAATATCCCTGAGTAACTTTATTTGTATATTAGATTTTTCTTAATAGGTTTGATTCTAGCATTTTTTCCTGAGGAGTAACGATGTTTTAATTTTTCTGTAACTAGAAACGAGTATTTTAGTTTTCTGGCTTAAATATCACGATAAATTAAATTGTAAGCATAACCCTGAGTAACTTTATTTGTATATTAGATTATTCTAAATAAATTTGATTCTAGCATTTTTTCCTGAGGAGTAACGATGTTTTAATTTTTCTGGAACTAGATTCGAATATTTTAGTTTTCTCACTTACATATCACGATAAAATTAAATAGTAAGAATATCCCTGAGTAACTTTATTTGTATATTAGATTATTCTAAATAAGTTTGATTCTAGCATTTTTTCCTGAGGAGTAACGATGTTTTAATTTTTCTGGAACTAGAAACGAATATTTTAGATTTCTCGCTTAAATATCACGATAAAATTAAATTGTAAGAATATCCCGGAGTAACTTTATTTGTGTATTAGATTATTCTTAATAAGTTTGATTCTAGCATTTTTTCCTGAGGAGTAACAATATATTTATTTTTCTGGAACTATAAACGAATATTTTAGTTTTCTCGCTTAAATATCAAGATAAAATTAAATTGTAAGATTATCCCTGAGTAACTTTATTTTTATAATAGATTTGTTTAATAAGTTTGATTCTAGCATTTTTTCCTGAGGAGTAACGATGTTTTAATTTTTCTGTAACTAGAAACGAGTATTTTAGTTTTCTGGCTTAAATATCACGATAAAATTAAATTGTAAGCATAACCCTGAGTAACTTTATTTGTATATTAGATTATTCTAAATAAATTTGATTCTAGCATTTTTTCCTGTAGAGTAACGATGTTTTAATTTTTCTGGAACTAGATTCGAATATTTTAGTTTTCTCGCTTAAATATCACGATAAAATTAAATTGTAAGAATATCCCTGAGTAACTTTATTTGTATATTAGATTATTCTAAATAAGTTTGTTTCTAACATTTTTTCCTGAGGAGTAACGATGTTTTAATTTATCTGTATCAAGAAACGATTATTTTAGTTGTCTCGCTTAAATATCACGATAAAATTAAATTGTAAGAATATCCCGGAGTAACTTTATTTGTGTATTAGATTATTCTTAATAAGTTTGATTCTAGCATTTTTTCCTGAGGAGTAACAATATATTTATTTTTCTGGAACTATAAACGAATATTTTAGTTTTCTCGCTTAAATATCAAGATAAAATTAAATTGTAAGATTATCCCTGAGTAACTTTATTTTTATAATAGATTTGTTTAATAAGTTTTATTCTAGCATTTTTTCCTGAGGAGTAACGATGTTTTAATTTTTCTGGAACTAGAAACGAGTATTTTAGTTTTCTGGCTTAAATATCACGATAAAATTAAATTGTAAGCATAACCCTGAGTAACTTTATTTGTATATTAGATTATTCTAAATAAATTTGATTCTAGCATTTTTTCCTGTAGAGTAACGATGTTTTAATTTTTCTGGAACTAGATTCGAATATTTTAGTTTTCTCGCTTAAATATCACGATAAAATTAAATTGTAAGAATATCCCTGAGTAACTTTATTTGTATATTAGATTATTCTAAATAAGTTTGATTCTAGCATTTTTTCCTGAGGAGTAACGATGTTTTAATTTTTCTGGAACTAGAAACGAATATTTTAGATTTCTCGCTTAAATATCACGATAAAATTAAATTGTAAGAATATCCCTGAGTAACTTTATTTTTATAATAGATTTGTTTAATAAGTTTGATTCTAGCATTTTTTCCTGAGGAGTAACGATGTTTTAATTTTTCTGTAACTAGAAACGAGTATTTTAGTTTTCTGGCTTAAATATCACGATAAAATTAAATTGTAAGAATAACCCTGAGTAACTTTATTTGTATATTAGATTATTCTAAATAAATTTGATTCTAGCATTTTTTCCTGAGGAGTAACGATGTTTTAATTTTTCTGGAACTAGATTCGAATATTTTAGTTTTCTCGCTTAAATATCACGATAAAATTAAATTGTAAGAATATCCCTGAGTAACTTTATTTGTATATTAGATTATTCTAAATAAGTTTGTTTCTTAAATTTTTTCCTGAGGAGTAACGATGTTTTAATTTATCTGTATCAAGAAACGATTATTTTAGTTGTCTCGCTTAAATATCACGATAAAATTAAATTGTAAGAATATCCCTGAGTAACTTTATTTGTATATTAGATTATTCTAAATAAGTTTGATTCTAACATTTTTTCCTGAGGAGTAACAATATATTTATTTTTCTGGAACTATAAACGAATATTTTAGTTTTCTCGCTTAAATATCAAGATAAAATTAAATTGTAAGATTATCCCTGAGTACCTTTATTTTTATAATAGATTTGTTTAATAAGTTTGATTCTAGCATTTTTTCCTGAGGAGTAACGATGTTTTAATTTTTCTGGAACTAGAAACGAATATTTTAGATTTCTCGCTTAAATATCACGATAAAATTAAATTGTAAGAATATCCCTGAGTAACTTTATTTGTATATTAGATTTTTCTTAATAGGTTTGATTCTAGCATTTTTTCCTGAGGAGTAACGATGTTTTAATTTTTCTGGAACTAGATTCGAATATTTTAGTTTTCTCGCTTAAATATCACGATAAAATTAAATTGTAAGAATATCCCTGAGTAACTTTATTTGTATATTAGATTATTCTAAATAAGTTTGATTCTAACATTTTTTCCTGAGGAGTAACAATATATTTATTTTTCTGGAACTATAAACGAATATTTTAGTTTTCTCGCTTAAATATCAAGATAAAATTAAATTGTAAGATTATCCCTGAGTACCTTTATTTTTATAATAGATTTGTTTAATAAGTTTGATTCTAGCATTTTTTCCTGAGGAGTAACGATGTTTTAATTTTTCTGGAACTAGAAACGAATATTTTAGATTTCTCGCTTAAATATCACGATAAAATTAAATTGTAAGAATATCCCTGAGTAACTTTATTTGTATATTAGATTTTTCTTAATAGGTTTGATTCTAGCATTTTTTCCTGAGGAGTAACGATGTTTTAATTTTTCTGGAACTAGAAACGAATATTTTAGTTTTCTCGCTTAAATATAACGATAAAATTAAATTGTAAGAATATCCCTGAGTAACTTTATTTGTATATTAGATTTTTTTAATAAATTTGATTCTAGCATTTTTTCCTGTGGAGTAACGATGTTTTAATTTTACTGGAACTAGAAACGAATATTTTAGTTTTCTCACATAAATATCACGATAAAATTAAATAGTAAGAATATCCCTGAGTAACTTTATTTGTATATTAGATTATTCTAAATAAGTTTGATTCTAGCATTTTTTCCTGAGGAGGAACGATGTTTTAATTTTTCTGGAACTAGAAACGAATATTTTAGATTTCTCGCTTAAATATCACGATAAAATTAAATTGTAAGAATATCCCTGAGTAACTTTATTTTTATAATAGATTTGTTTAATAAGTTTGATTCTAGCATTTTTTCCTGAGGAGTAACGATGTTTTAATTTTTCTGTAACTAGAAACGAGTATTTTAGTTTTCTGGCTTAAATATCACGATAAAATTAAATTGTAAGAATAACCCTGAGTAACTTTATTTGTATATTAGATTATTCTAAATAAATTTGATTCTAGCATTTTTTCCTGAGGAGTAACGATGTTTTAATTTTTCTGGAACTAGATTCGAATATTTTAGTTTTCTCGCTTAAATATCACGATAAAATTAAATTGTAAGAATATCCCTGAGTAACTTTATTTGTATATTAGATTATTCTAAATAAGTTTGTTTCTTAAATTTTTTCCTGAGGAGTAACGATGTTTTAATTTATCTGTATCAAGAAACGATTATTTTAGTTGTCTCGCTTAAATATCACGATAAAATTAAATTGTAAGAATATCCCGGAGTAACTTTATTTGTGTATTAGATTATTCTTAATAAGTTTGATTCTAGCATTTTTTCCTGAGGAGTAACAATATATTTATTTTTCTGGAACTATAAACGAATATTTTAGTTTTCTCGCTTAAATATCAAGATAAAATTAAATTGTAAGATTATCCCAGAGTACCTTTATTTTTATAATAGATTTGTTTAATAAGTTTGATTCTAGCATTTTTTCCTGAGGAGTAACGATGTTTTAATTTTTCTGGAACTAGAAACGAATATTTTAGATTTCTCGCTAAAATATCACGATAAAATTAAATTGTAAGAATATCCCTGAGTAACTTTATTTTTATATTAGATTTTTCTTAATAGGTTTGATTCTAGCATTTTTTCCTGAGGAGTAACGATGTTTTAATTTTTCTGGAACTAGAAACGAATATTTTAGTTTTCTCGCTTAAATATAACGATAAAATTAAATTGTAAGAATATCCCTGAGTAACTTTATTTGTATATTAGATTTTTTTAATAAATTTGATTCTAGCATTTTTTCCTGTGGAGTAACGATGTTTTAATTTTACTGGAACTAGAAACGAATATTTTAGTTTTCTCACATAAATATCACGATAAAATTAAATAGTAAGAATATCCCTGAGTAACTTTATTTGTATATTAGGTTATTCTAAATAAGTTTGATTCTAGCATTTTTTCCTGAGGAGTAACGATGTTTTAATTTTTCTGGAACTAGAAACGAATATTTTAGATTTCTCGCTTAAATATCACGATAAAATTAAATTGTAAGAATATCCCTGAGTAACTTTATTTTTATAATAGATTTGTTTAATAAGTTTGATTCTAGCATTTTTTCCTGAGGAGTAACGATGTTTTAATTTTTCTGTAACTAGAAACGAGTATTTTAGTTTTCTGGCTTAAATATCACGATAAAATTAAATTGTAAGAATAACCCTGAGTAACTTTATTTGTATATTAGATTATTCTAAATAAATTTGATTCTAGCATTTTTTCCTGAGGAGTAACGATGTTTTAATTTTTCTGGAACTAGATTCGAATATTTTAGTTTTCTCGCTTAAATATCACGATAAAATTAAATTGTAAGAATATCCCTGAGTAACTTTATTTGTATATTAGATTATTCTAAATAAGTTTGTTTCTTAAATTTTTTCCTGAGGAGTAACGATGTTTTAATTTATCTGTATCAAGAAACGATTATTTAGTTGTCTCGCTTAAATATCACGATAAAATTAAATTGTAAGAATATCCCGGAGTAACTTTATTTGTGTATTAGATTATTCTTAATAAGTTTGATTCTAGCATTTTTTCCTGAGGAGTAACAATATATTTATTTTTCTGGAACTATAAACGAATATTTTAGTTTTCTCGCTTAAATATCAAGATAAAATTAAATTGTAAGATTATCCCTGAGTAACTTTATTTTTATAATAGATTTGTTTAATAAGTTTGATTCTAGCATTTTTTCCTGAGGAGTAACGATGTTTTAATTTTTCTGTAACTAGAAACGAGTATTTTAGTTTTCTGGCTTAAATATCACGATAAAATTAAATTGTAAGCATAACCCTGAGTAACTTTATTTGTATATTAGATTATTCTAAATAAATTTGATTCTAGCATTTTTTCCTGAGGAGTAACGATGTTTTAATTTTTCTGGAACTAGATTCGAATATTTTAGTTTTCTCGCTTAAATATCACGATAAAATTAAATAGTAAGAATATCCCTGAGTAACTTTATTTGTATATTAGATTATTCTAAATAAGTTTGATTCTAGCATTTTTTCCTGAGGAGTAACGATGTTTTAATTTTTCTGGAACTAGAAACGAATATTTTAGATTTCTCGCTTAAATATCACGATAAAATTAAATTGTAAGAATATCCCTGAGTATCTTTATTTGTATATTAGATTTTTCTTAATAGGTTTAATTCTAGCATTTTTTCCTGAGGAGTAACGATGTTTTAATTTTTCTGGAACTAGAAACGAATATTTTAGTTTCTCGCTTAAATATAACGATAAAATTAAATTGTAAGAATATCCCTGAGTAACTTTATTTGTATATTAGATTTTTTTAATAAATTTGATTCTAGCATTTTTTCCTGTGGAGTAACAATGTTTTAATTTTACTGGAACTAGAAACGAATATTTTAGTTTTATCGCTTAAATATAACGTTAAAATTAAATAGTAAGAATATCCCTGAGTAACTTTATTTGTATATTAGATTATTCTTAATAAGTTTGATTCTAGCATTTTTTCCTGAAAAGTAACGATGTTTTAATTTTTCTGGAGCAAGTAACGAATATTTTAGATTTCTCGCTTAAATATCACGATAAAATTAAATTGTAAGAATATCCCTGAGTAACTTTATTTGTATATTAGATTTTTCTTAATAGGTTTGATTCTAGCATTTTTTCCTGAGGAGTAACGATGTTTTAATATTTCTGGAACTAGAAACGCATATTTTAGTTTTATCGCTTAAATATAACGTTAAAATTAAATTGTAAGAATATCCCTGAGTAACTTTATTTGTATATTAGATTATTCTTAATAAGTTTGATTCTAGCATTTTTTCCTGAAAAGTAACGATGTTTTAATTTTTCTGGAGCAAGTAACGAATATTTTAGATTTCTCGATTAAATATCACGATAAAATTAAATTGTAAGAATATCCCAGAGTAACTTTATTTTTATAATAGATATTTTCAATAAGTTTGATTCTAGCATTTTTTCCTGAGGAGTAACAATGTTATTATTTTTCTGGAGCTGGAAACGAAAATTTTAGTTTTATCGCTTAAATATAACGTTAAAATTAAATTGTAAGAATATCCCTGAGTAACTTTATTTGTATATTAGATTATTCTTAATAAGTTTGATTCTAGCATTTTTTCCTTAGGAGTAACGATGTTTTAATTTTTCTGGAACTAGAAACGAATATTTTAGTTTTCTCGCTTAAATATAACGATAAAATTAAATTGTAAGAATATCCCTGAGTAACTTTATTTGTATATTAGATTATTCTTAATAAGTTAGATTCTAGCATTTTTTCCTGAGGAGTAACGATGTTTTAATTTTTCTGGAATTAGAAAAGATTATTTTAGATTTCTCGCTTAAATATCACGTTAAAATTAAATTGTAAGAATATCCCTGAGTAACTTTATTTGTATATTAGATTATTCTAAATAAGTATGATCCTAACATTTTTTCCTGAGGAGTAACGATATTTAAATTTTTTTGTAACAAGAAACTAGTATTTTAGTTTTCTGGCTTAAATATCACGATAAAATTAAATTGTAAGAATATCCCTGAGTAACTTTATTTGTATATTAGATTATTCTAAATAAGTTTGATTCTAGCATTTTTTCCTGAGGAGTAACGAGGTTTTTATTATTCTGTTATTAGAAACGAATATTTTAATTTTCTCGCTTAAATATCTCGATAAAATTAAATTGTAAGAATATCCCAGAGTAACTTTATTTGTATATTAGAATTTTTTTAATAAGTTTGATTCTAGCATTTTTTCCTGAGGAGTAACGATGTTTTAATTTTACTGGAACTAGAAACGAATATTTTAGTTTTCTCACATAAATATCACGATAAAATTAAATTGTAAGAATATCCCTGAGTAACTTTATTTTTATATTAGATTATTCTAAATAAGTATGATCCTAACATTTTTTCCTGAGGAGTAACGATGTTTTAATTTATCTGTATCAAGAAACGAGTATTTTAGTTGTCTCGCTTAAATATCACGATAAAATTAAATTGTAAGAATATCCCGGAGTAACTTTATTTGTGTATTGGATTATTCTTAATAAGTTTGATTCTAGCATTTTTTCCTGAGGAGTAACAATATTTTAATTTTTCTGGAACTATAAACTAATATTTTAGTTTTCTCGCTTAAATATCACGATAAAATTAAATTGTAAGATTATCCCTGAGTAACTTTATTTTTATAATAGATTTGTTTAATAATTTTGATTCTAACATTTTTTCCTGAGGAGTAACGATGTTTTAATTTTTCTGTAACAAGAAACGAGTATTTTAGTTTTCTGGCTTAAATATCACGATAAAATTAAATTGTAAGAATATCCCAGAGTAACTTTATTTTTATAATAGATTTTTTTAATAAGTTTGATTCTAGCAATTTTTCCTGAGGAGTAACAATGTTATTATTTTTCTGGAGCTGGAAACGAAAATTATAGTTTTATCGCTTAAATATAACGTTAAAATTAAATTGTAAGAATAACTTTATTTGTATATTAGATTATTCTAAATAAATTTGATTCTAGCATTTTTTCCTGAGGAGTAACGATGTTTTAATTTTTCTGGAACTAGATTCGAATATTTTAGTTTTCTCGCTTAAATATAACGATAAAATTAAATTGTAAGAATATCCCTGAGTAACTTTATTTGTATATTAGATTTTTTTAATAAATTTGATTCTAGCATTTTTTCCTGTGGAGTTACGATGTTTTAATTTTACTGGAACTAGAAACGAATATTTTAGTTTTCTCACATAAATATCACGATAAAATTAAATAGTAAGAATATCCCTGAGTAACTTTATTTGTATATTAGATTATTCTAAATAAGTTTGATTCTAGCATTTTTTCCTGAGGAGTAACGATGTTTTAATTTTTCTGGAACTAGAAACGAATATTTTAGATTTCTCGCTTAAATATCACGATAAAATTAAATTGTAAGAATATCCCTGAGTAACTTTATTTGTATATTAGATTTTTTTTAATAGGTTTGATTCTAGCATTTTTTCCTGAGGAGTAACGATGTTTTAATTTTTCTGGAACTAGAAACGAATATTTTAGTTTTATCGCTTAAATATAACGTTAAAATTAAATTGTAAGAATATCCCTGAGTAACTTTATTTGTATATTAGATTATTCTTAATAAGTTTGATTCTAGCATTTTTTCCTGAAAAGTAACGATGTTTTAATTTTTCTGGAGCAAGTAACGATTATTTTAGATTTCTCGCTTAAATATCACGATAAAATTAAATTGTAAGAATATCCCTGAGTAACTTTATTTGTGTATTAGATTTTTCTTAATAAGTTTGATTCTTGCATTTTTTACTGAGGAGTAACGATGTTTTAATTTTTCTGGAACTAGAAACGAATATTTTAGTTTTCTCGCTTAAATATAACCATAAAATTAAATTGTAAGAATATCCCAGAGTAACTTTATTTTTATAATAGATATTTTCAATAAGTTTGATTCTAGCATTTTTTCCTGAGGAGTAACGATGTTTTAATTTTTCTGGAACTAGAAAAGATTATTCTAGATTTCTCGCTTAAATATCACGTTAAAATTAAATTGTAAGAATATCCCTGAGTAACTTTATTTGTATATTAGATTATTCTAAATAAGTATGATCCTAACATTTTTTCCTGAGGAGTAACGATATTTAAATTTTTTTGTAACAAGAAACGAGTATTTTAGTTTTCTGGCTTAAATATCACGATAAAATTAAATTGTAAGAATATCCCTGAGTAACTTTATTTGTATATTAGATTATTCTAAATAAGTTTGATTCTAGCATTTTTTCCTGAGGAGTAACGAGGTTTTTATTATTCTGTTATTAGAAACGAATATTTTAATTTTCTCGCTTAAATATCTCGATAAAATTAAATTGTAAGAATATCCCAGAGTAACTTTATTTGTATATTAGATTTTTTTTAATAAGTTTGATTCTAGCATTTTTTCCTGTGGAGTAACGATGTTTTAATTTTACTGGAACTAGAAACGAATATTTTAGTTTTCTCATATAAATATCACGATAAAATTAAATAGTAAGAAAATCCCTGAGTAACTTTATTTGTATATTAGATTATTCTAAATAAGATTGATTCTAGCATTTTTTCCTGAGGAGTAACGATGTTTTAATTTTTCTGGAACTAGAAACGAATATTTTAGATTTCTCGCTTAAATATCACGATAAAATTAAATTGTAAGAATATCCCTGAGTAACTTTATTTGTATATTAGATTTTTCTTAATAGGTTTGATTCTAGCATTTTTTCCTGAGGAGTAACGATGTTTTAATTTTTCTGGAACTAGAAACGAATATTTTAGTTTTATCGTTTAAATATAACGTTAAAATTAAATTGTAAGAATATCCCTGAGTAACTTTATTTGTATATTAGATTATTCTTAATAAGTTTGATTCTAGCATTTTTTCCTGAAAAGTAACGATGTTTTAATTTTTCTGGAGCAAGTAACGAATATTTTAGATTTCTCGCTTAAATATCACGATAAAATTAAATTGTAAGAATATCCCTGAGTAACTTTATTTGTGTATTAGATTTTTCTTAATAAGTTTGATTCTTGCATTTTTTACTGAGGAGTAACGATGTTTTAATTTTTCTGGAACTAGAAACGAATATTTTAGTTTTCTCGCTTAAATATAACGATAAAATTAAATTGTAAGAATATCCCAGAGTAACTTTATTTTTATAATAGATATTTTCAATAAGTTTGATTCTAGCATTTTTTCCTGAGGAGTAACGATGTTTTAATTTTTCTGGAACTAGAAAAGATTATTCTAGATTTCTCGCTTAAATATCACGTTAAAATTAAATTGTAAGAATATCCCTGAGTAACTTTATTTGTATATTAGATTATTCTAAATAAGTATGATCCTAACATTTTTTCCTGAGGAGTAACGATATTTAAATTTTTTTGTAACAAGAAACGAGTATTTTAGTTTTCTGGCTTAAATATCACGATAAAATTAAATTGTAAGAATATCCCTGAGTAACTTTATTTGTATATTAGATTATTCTAAATAAGTTTGATTCTAGCATTTTTTCCTTAGGAGTAACGAGGTTTTTATTATTCTGTTATTAGAAACGAATATTTTAATTTTCTCGCTTAAATATCTCGATAAAATTAAATTGTAAGAATATCCCAGAGTAACTTTATTTGTATATTAGATTTTTTTTAATAAGTTTGATTCTAGCATTTTTTCCTGAGGAGTAACGATGTTTTAATTTTACTGGAACTAGAAACGAATATTTTAGTTTTCTCACATAAATATCACGATAAAATTAAATTGTAAGAATATCCCTGAGTAACTTTATTTGTATATTAGATTATTCTAAATAAGTATGATCCTAACATTTTTTCCTGAGGAGTAACGATGTTTTAATTTATCTGTATCAAGAAACGATTATTTTAGTTGTCTCGCTTAAATATCACGATAAAATTAAATTGTAAGAATATCCCAGAGTAACTTTATTTGTGTATTGGATTATTCTTAATAAGTTTGATTCTAGCATTTTTTCCTGAGGAGTAACAATATTTTAATTTTTCTGGAACTATAAACTAATATTTTAGTTTTCTCGCTTAAATATCACGATAAAATTAAATTGTAAGATTATCCCTGAGTAACTTTATTTTTATAATAGATTTGTTTAATAAGTTTGATTCTAGCATTTTTTCCTGAGGAGTAACGATGTTTTAATTTTTCTGTAACAAGAAACGAGTATTTTAGTTTTCTGGCTTAAATATCACGATAAAATTAAATTGTAAGAATATCCCAGAGTAACTTTATTTTTATAATAGATTTTTTTAATAAGTTTGATTCTAGCATTTTTTCCTGAGGAGTAACAATGTTATTATTTTTCTGGAGCTGGAAACGAATATTTTAGTTTTATCGCTTAAATATAACGTTAAAATTAAATTGTAAGAATATCCCTGAGTAACTTTATTTGTATATTAGATTATTCTTAATAAGTTTGATTCTAGCATTTTTTCCTGAAAAGTAACGATGTTTTAATTTTTCTGGAGCAAGTAACGAATATTTTAGATTTCTCGCTTAAATATCACGATAAAATTAAATTGTAAGAATATCCCTGAGTAACTTTATTTGTGTATTAGATTTTACTTAATAAGTTTGATTCTTGCATTTTTTACTGAGGAGTAACGATGTTTTAATTTTTCTGGAACTAGAAACGAATATTTTAGTTTTCTCGCTTAAATATAACGATAAAATTAAATTGTAAGAATATCCCAGAGTAACTTTATTTTTATAATAGATATTTTCAATAAGTTTGATTCTAGCATTTTTTCCTGAGGAGTAACGATGTTTTAATTTTTCTGGAACTAGAAAAGATTATTCTAGATTTCTCGCTTAAATATCACGTTAAAATTAAATTGTAAGAATATCCCTGAGTAACTTTATTTGTATATTAGATTATTCTAAATAAGTATGATCCTAACATTTTTTCCTGAGGAGTAACGATATTTAAATTTTTTTGTAACAAGAAACGAGTATTTTAGTTTTCTGGCTTAAATATCACGATAAAATTAAATTGTAAGAATATCCCTGAGTAACTTTATTTGTATATTAGATTATTCTAAATAAGTTTGATTCTAGCATTTTTTCCTGAGGAGTAAAGAGGTTTTTATTATTCTGTTATTAGAAACGAATATTTTAATTTTCTCGCTTAAATATCTCGATAAAATTAAATTGTAAGAATATCCCAGAGTAACTTTATTTGTATATTAGATTTTTTTTAATAAGTTTGATTCTAGCATTTTTTCCTGTGGAGTAACGATGTTTTAATTTTACTGGAACTAGAAACGAATATTTTAGTTTTCTCACATAAATATCACGATAAAATTAAATAGTAAGAATATCCCTGAGTAACTTTATTTGTATATTAGATTATTCTAAATAAGTTTGATTCTAGCATTTTTTCCTGAGGAGTAACGATGTTTTAATTTTTCTGGAACTAGAAACGAATATTTTAGATTTCTCGCTTAAATATCACGATAAAATTAAATTGTAAGAATATCCCTGAGTAACTTTATTTGTATATTAGATTTTTCTTAATAGGTTTGATTCTAGCATTTTTTCCTGAGGAGTAACGATGTTTTAATTTTTCTGGAACTAGAAACGAATATTTTAGTTTTATCGCTTAAATATAACGTTAAAATCAAATTGTAAGAATATCCCTGAGTAACTTTATTTGTATATTAGATTATTCTTAATAAGTTTGATTCTAGCTTTTTTTCCTGAAAATTAACGATGTTTTAATTTTTCTGGAGCAAGTAACGAATATTTTAGATTTCTCGCTTAAATATCACGATAAAATTAAATTGTAAGAATATCCCTGAGTAACTTTATTTGTGTATTAGATTTTTCTTAATAAGTTTGATTCTTGCATTTTTTACTGAGGAGTAACGATGTTTTAATTTTTCTGGAACTAGAAACGAATATTTTAGTTTTCTCGCTTAAATATAACGATAAAATTAAATTGTAATAATATCCCAGAGTAACTTTATTTTTATAATAGATATTTTCAATAAGTTTGATTCTAGCATTTTTTCCTGAGGAGTAACGATGTTTTAATTTTTCTGGAACTAGAAAAGATTATTCTAGATTTCTCGCTTAAATATCACGTTAAAATTAAATTGTAAGAATATCCCTGAGTAACTTTATTTGTATATTAGATTATTCTAAATAAGTATGATCCTAACATTTTTTCCTGAGGAGTAACGATATTTAAATTTTTTTGTAACAAGAAACGAGTATTTTAGTTTTCTGGCTTAAATATCACGATAAAATTAAATTGTAAGAATATCCCTGAGTAACTTTATTTGTATATTAGATTATTCTAAATAAGTTTGATTCTAGCATTTTTTCCTGAGGAGTAACGAGGTTTTTATTATTCTGTTATTAGAAACGAATATTTTAATTTTCTCGCTTAAATATCTCGATAAAATTAAATTGTAAGAATATCGCAGAGTAACTTTATTTGTATATTAGATTTTTTTTAATAAGTTTGATTCTAGCATTTTTTCCTGAGGAGTAACGATGTTTTAATTTTACTGGAACTAGAAACGAATATTTTAGTTTTCTCACATAAATATCACGATAAAATTAAATTGTAAGAATATCCCTGAGTAACTTTATTTGTATATTAGATTATTCTAAATAAGTATGATCCTAACATTTTTTCCTGAGGAGTAACGATGTTTTAATTTATCTGTATCAAGAAACGATTATTTTAGTTGTCTCGCTTAAATATCACGATAAAATTAAATTGTAAGAATATCCCGGAGTAACTTTATTTGTGTATTGGATTATTCTTAATAAGTTTGATTCTAGCATTTTTTCCTGAGGAGTAACAATATTTTAATTTTTCTGGAACTATAAACTAATATTTTAGTTTTCTCGCTTAAATATCACGATAAAATTAAATTGTAAGATTATCCCTGAGTAACTTTATTTTTATAATAGATTTGTTTAATAAGTTTGATTCTAGCATTTTTTCCTGAGGAGTAACGATGTTTTAATTTTTCTGTAACAAGAAACGAGTATTTTAGTTTTCTGGCTTAAATATCACGATAAAATTAAATTGTAAGAATATCCCAGTGTAACTTTATTTTTATAATAGATTTTTTTAATAAGTTTGATTCTAGCATTTTTTCCTGAGGAGTAACAATGTTATTATTTTTCTGGAGCTGGAAACGAAAATTATAGTTTTATCGCTTAAATATAACGTTAAAATTAAATTGTAAGAATAACCCTGAGTAACTTTATTTGTATATTAGATTTTTTTAATAAGTTTGATTCTAGCATTTTTTCCTGTGGAGTAACGATGTTTTAATTTTACTGGAACTAGAAACGAATATTTTAGTTTTCTCACATAAATATCACGATAAAATTAAATAGTAAGAATATCCCTGAGTAACTTTATTTGTATATTAGATTATTCTAAATAAGTTTGATTCTAGCATTTTTTCCTGAGGAGTAACGATGTTTTAATTTTTCTGGAACTAGAAACGAATATTTTAGATTTCTCGCTTAAATATCACGATAAAATTAAATTGTAAGAATATCCCTGAGTAACTTTATTTTTATAATAGATTTGTTTAATAAGTTTGATTCTAGCATTTTTTCCTGAGGAGTAACGATGTTTTAATTTTTCTGTAACTAGAAACGAGTATTTTAGTTTTCTGGCTTAAATATCACGATAAAATTAAATTGTAAGAATAACCCTGAGTAACTTTATTTGTATATTAGATTATTCTAAATAAATTTGATTCTAGCATTTTTTCCTGAGGAGTAACGATGTTTTAATTTTTCTGGAACTAGAAACGAATATTTTAGATTTCTCGCTTAAATATCACGATAAAATTAAATTGTAAGAATATCCCTGAGTAACTTTATTTTTATAATAGATTTGTTTAATAAGTTTGATTCTAGCATTTTTTCCTGAGGAGTAACGATGTTTTAATTTTTCTGGAACTAGATTCGAATATTTTAGTTTTCTCGCTTAAATATAACGATAAAATTAAATTGTAAGAATATCCCTGAGTAACTTTATTTGTATATTAGATTTTTTTAATAAGTTTGATTCTAGCATTTTTTCCTGAGGAGTAACGATGTTTTAATTTTACTGGAACTAGAAACGAATATTTCAGTTTTCTCACATAAATATCACGATAAAATTAAATTGTAAGAATAGCCCTGAGTAACTTTATTTGTATATTAGATTATTCTTAATAACTTTGATTCTAGCATTTTTTCCTGAAGAGTAACGATGTTTTAATTTTTCTGGAACTAGAAAAGAATATTTGAGTTTTCTCGCTTAAATATAACGAAAAAATTAAATTGTAAGAATATCCCTGTGTAACTTTATTTGTTTATTTGATTTTTTTTAATAAGTTTGATTCTAGCATTTTTTTCTGAGTAACAATATTTTTATTTTTCTGGAACTATAAACGAATATTTTAGTTTTCTCGCTTAAAGATCACGATAAAATTAAATTGTAAGATTTTTCCTTAGTAACTTTATTTTTATAATAGATTTGTTTAATAAGTTTGATTCTAGCATTTTTTCCTGAGAAGTAACGATGTTTTAATTTTTCTGTAACAAGAAACGAGTATTTTAGTTTTCTGGCTTAAATATCACGATAAAATTAAATTGTAAGAATATCCCTAAGTAACTTTATTTGTTTATTAGATTATTCTAAATAAGTTTGATTCTAGCATTTTTTCCTGAGGAGTAACGATGTTTTAATTTTTCTGGAACTAGAAAAGATTATTTTAAATTTCTCGCTTAAATATCACGATAAAATTAAATTGTAAGATTATCCCTGAGTAACTTTATTTGTATATTAGAGTTTTCTAAATAAGTTTGTTCCTAACATTTTTTCCTGAGGAGTAACGATGTTTTAATTTTTCTGTAACAAGAAACGAGTATTTTAGTTTTCTGGCTTAAATATCACGATAAAATTAAATTGTAAAAATATCCCTGAGTAACTTTATTTGTATATTAGATTATTCTAAATAAGTTTGATACTAGCATTTTTCCCTGAGGAGTAACGATGTTTTAATTTTTCTGGAACTAGAAACGAATATTTTAGATTTCTCGCTTAAATATCACGATAAAATTAAATTGTAAGAATATCCCTGAGTAACTTTATTTGTGTATTAGATTTTTCTTAATAAGTTTGATTCTAGCATTTTTTACTGAGGAGTAACGATGTTTTAATTTTTCTGGAACTAGAAACTAATATTTTAGTTTTCTCGCTTAAATATAACGATAAAATTAAATTGTAAGAAT
Organism: Pterostichus madidus; assembly: GCA_911728475.2. Taxonomy (NCBI): domain Eukaryota; kingdom Metazoa; phylum Arthropoda; class Insecta; order Coleoptera; family Carabidae; genus Pterostichus; species Pterostichus madidus. The sequence continues at coordinate 18,043,682 of OU452311.1, read as the reverse complement.
ATCCCAGATTAACTTTATTTTTATAATATATTTTTTCAATAAGTTTGATTCTAGCATTTTTTCCTGAGGAGTAACAATGTTATTATTTTTCTGGAGCTGGAAACGAAAATTTTACTTTTATCGTTTAAATATAACGTTAAAATTAAATTGTAAGAATATCCCTGAGTAACTTTATTTCTATATTAGATTATTCTTAATAAGTTTGATCCTAACATTTTTTCCTGAGGAGTAACGATGTTTTAATTTATCTGTATCAAGAAACGATTATTTTAGTTGTCTCGCTTAAATATCACGATAAAATTAAATTGTAAGAATATCCCGGAGTAACTTTATTTGTGTATTAGATTAATCTTAATAAGTTTGATTCTAGCATTTTTTCCTGAGGAGTAACAATATTTTTATTTTTTTGGAACTATAAACGAATATTTTAGTTTTCTCGCTTAAATATCACGATAAAATTAAATTGTAAGATTATCGCTGAGTAACTTTATTTTTATAATAGATTTGTTTAATAAGTTTGATTCTAGCATTTTTTCTTGAGGAGTAACGATGTTTTAATTTTTCTGTAACAAGAAACGAGTATTTTAGTTTTCTGGCTTAAATATCACGATAAAATTAAATTGTAAGAATAACCCTGAGTAACTTTATTTGTATATTAGATTATTCTAAATAAATTTGATTCTAGCATTTTTTCCTGAGGAGTAACGATGTTTTAATTTTTCTGGAACTAGATACGAATATTTTAGTTTTCTCGCTTAAATATAACGATAAAATTAAATTGTAAGAATAGCCCTGAGCAACTTTATTTGTATATTAGATTATTTTAATAACTTTGATTCTAGCATTTTTTCCTGAAGAGTAAAGATGTTTTAATTTTTCTGGAGCTAGTAACGAATATTTTAGATTTCTCGCTTAAATATCACGATAAAATTAAATTTTAAGAATATCCCTGAGTAACTTTATTTGTGTATTAGATTTTTTTTAATAAGTTTGATTCTAACACTTTTTACTGAGGATTAACGATGTTTTAATTTTTCTGGAACTAGAAACGAATATTTTTGTTTTCTCGCTTAAATATAACGATAAAATTAAATTGTAAGAATATCCCAGAGAAACTTTATTTTTATAATAGATTTTTTAATAAGTTTGATTCTAGCATTTTTTCCTGATAAGTAACAATGTTATTATTTTTCTAGAGCTAGAAACGATAATTTTAGTTTTATCGCTTAAATATAACGTTAAAATTAAATTGTAAGAATATCCCTGAGTAACTTTATTTATATATTATATTATTTTTAATAAGTTTGATTCTAGCATTTTTTCCTGAGGAGTAACGATGTTTTAAATTTTCTGGAACTAGAAAAGATTATTTTAGATATCTCGCTTAAATATCACGTTAAAATTAAATTGTAAGAATATCCCTGAGTAACGTTATTTGTATATTAGATTATTCTAAATAAGTTTGATCCTAACATTTTTTCCTGAGGAGTAACGATGTTTTAATTTTTCTGTAACAAGAAACGAGTATTTTAGTTTTCTCGCTTAAATATCACGATAAAATTAAATTGTAAGAATATCCCGGAATAACTTTATTTGTATATTAGATTATTCTTAATAAGTTTGTTCTAGCATTTTATCCTGAGGAGTAACGATGTTTTAATTTTTCTGTAACAAGAAACGAGTATTTTAGTTTTCTGGCTTAAATATCAAGATAAAATTAAATTGTAAGAATATCCCTGAGTAACTTTATTTGTATATTAGAGTTTTCTAAATAAGTTTGATCCTAACATTTTTTCCTGAGGAGTAACGATGTTTTAATTTTTCTGTAACAAGAAACGAGTATTTTAGTTTTCTGGCTTAAATATCACGATAAAATTAAATTGTAAGAATATCCCTGAGTAACTTTATTTGTATATTAGATTTTTCTAAATAAGTTTGATTCTAGCATTTTTTCCTGAGGAGTAACGATGTTTTAATTTTTCTGGAACTAGAAAAGAATATTTGAGTTTTCTCGCTTAATATAACGATAAAATTAAATTGTAAGAATATCCCAGAGTAACTTTATTTGTATATTAGATTTTTTTTAATAAGTTTGATTCTAGCATTTTTTCCTGAGGAGTAACGATGTTTTAATTTTACTGGAACTAGAAACGAATATTTTAGATATCTCGCTTAAATATCACGATAAAATTAAATTGTAAGAATATCCCTGAGTAACTTGATTTGTTTATTAGATTTTTTTAATAAGTTTGATTCTAGCATTTTTTTCTGAGGAGTAACAATATTTTTATTTTTCTGGAACTATAAACGAATATTTTAGTTTTCTCGCTTAAATATCACGATAAAATTAAATTGTAAGATTATCCCTGAGTAACTTTATTTTTATAATAGATTTGTTTAATATGTTTGATTCTAGCATTTTTTCCTGAGGAGTAACGATGTTTTAATTTTTCTGTAACAAGAAACGAGTATTTTAGTTTTCTGGCTTAAATATCACGATAAAATTAAATTGTAAGAATATCCCTGAGTAACTTTATTTGTATATTAGATTATTCTAAATAAGTTTGATTCTAGCATTTTTTCCTGAGGAGTAACGATGTTTTAATTTTTCTGGAACTAGAAACGAATATTTTAGATTTCTCGTTTAGATATCACTATAAAATTAAATTGTAAGATTATCCCTGAGTACCTTTATTTGTATATTAGATTTTTCTTAATAAGTTTGATTCTAGCATTTTTTCCTGAGGAGTAACGATGTTTTAATTTTTCTGGAACTAGAAACGAATATTTTAGTTTTCTCGCTTAAATATAACGATAAAATTAAATTGTAAGATTATCCCTGAGTACCTTTATTTGTATATTAGATTATTCTTAATAAGTTTGATTCTAGCATTTTTTCCTGAGGAGTAACAATGTTTTAATTTTTCTGGAACTAGAAAAGATTATTTTAGATATCTCGCATAAATATCACGATAAAATTAAATTGTAAGAATATCCCAGAGTAACTTTATTTGTATATTAGAGTTTTCTAAATAAGTTTGATCCTTACATTTTTTTCTGAGGAGTAACGATGTTTTAATTTTTCTGTAACAAGAAACGAGTATTTTAGTTTTTTCGTTTAAATATCACGGTAAAATTAAATTTTAAGAATAACCCTGAGTAACATTATTTGTATATTGGATTATACTTAATAAGTTTGATTCTAGCATTTTTTCCTGAGGAGTAACGATGTTTTAATTTTTCTGGAACTAGAAACGAATATTTTAGATTTCTCGTTTAAATATCACTATAAAATTAAATTGTAAGATTATCCCTGAGTACCTTTATTTGTATATTAGATTTTTCTTAATAAGTTTGATTCTAGCATTTTTTCCTGAGGAGTAACGATGTTTTAATTTTTCTGGAACTAGAAACGAATATTTTAGTTTTCTCGCTTAAATATAACGATAAAATTAAATTGTAAGATTATCCCTGAGTACCTTTATTTGTATATTAGATTATTCTTAATAAGTTTGATTCTAGCATTTTTTCCTGAGGAATAACGATGATTTAATTTTTCTAGAACTAGAAAAGATTATTTTAGATTTCTCGCTTAAATATCACGATAAAATTAAATTGTAAGAATATCCCTGAGTAACTTTATTTGTATATTAGATTATTCTAAATAAGTTTGATTCTAGCATTTTATCCTGAGGAGTAACGATGTTTTAATTTTACTGGAACTAGAAACGAATATTTTAGTTTTCTCACACAAAATCACGATAAAATTAAATTGTAAGAATAGCCCTGAGTAACTTTATTTGTGTATTAGATTTTTCTTAATAAGTTTGAGTCTAGCATTTTTTACTGAGGAGTAACGATGTTTTAATTTTTCTGGAACTAGAAACGAATATTTTAGATTTCTCGCTTAAATATCACAATAAAATTAAATTGTAAGAATATCCCTGAGTAACTTTATTTGTTTATTAGATTTTTTGTAATAAGTTTGATTCTAGAATTTTTTCCTGAGGAATAACGATGTTTTAATTTTTCTAGAACTAGAAAGATTATTTTAGATTTCTCGCTTAAATATCACGATAAAATTAAATTGTAAGAATATCCCTGAGTAACTTTATTTTTATAATAGATTTTTTCAATAAGTTTGATTCTAGCATATTTTCCTGAGGAGTAACAATGTTATTATTTTGCTGGAGCTAGAAATGAAAATTTTAGTTTTATCGCTTAAATATAACGTTAAAATTAAATTGTAAGACTATCCCTGAGTAACTTTATTTGTATATTAGATTATTCTAAATAAGTTTGATTCTAGCATTTTTTCCTGAGAAGTAACGATGTTTTAATTTTTCTGGAACTAGAAACGAATATTTTAGATTTCTCGCTTAAATATCACGATAAAATTAAATTGTAAGATTATCCCAGAGTAACTTTATTTGTATATTAGATTATTCTTAATAAGTTTGATTCTAGCATTTTTTCCTGAGGAGTAACGATGTTTTAATTTTTCTGAAGCTAGTAACGAATATTTTAGATATCTCGCATAAATATCACGATAAAATTAAATTGTAAGAATATCCCAGAGTAACTTTATTTGTATATTAGAGTTTTCTAAATAAGTTTGATCCTTACATTTTTTCCTGAGGAGTAACGATGTTTTAATTTTTCTGTAACAAGAAACGAGTATTTTAGTTTTTTCGCTTAAATATCACGGTAAAATTAAATTTTAAGAATAACCCTGAGTAACTTTATTTGTATATTGGATTATACTTAATAAGTTTTATTCTAGCATTTTTTCCTGAGGAGTAACGATGTTTTAATTTTTCTGGAACTAGAAACGAATATTTTAGATTTCTCGTTTAAATATCACTATAAAATTAAATTGTAAGATTATCCCTGAGTACCTTTATTTGTATATTAGATTTTTCTTAATAAGTTTGATTCTAGCATTTTTTCCTGAGGAGTAACGATGTTTTAATTTTTCTGGAACTAGAAACGAATATTTTAGTTTTCTCGCTTAAATATAACGATAAAATTAAATTGTAAGATTATCCCTGAGTACCTTTATTTGTATATTAGATTATTCTTAATAAGTTTGATTCTAGCATATTTTCCTGAGGAGTAACAATGTTATTATTTTGCTGGAGCTAGAAATGAAAATTTTAGTTTTATCGCTTAAATATAACGTTAAAATTAAATTGTAAGACTATCCCTGAGTAACTTTATTTGTATATTAGATTATTCTAAATAAGTTTGATTCTAGCATTTTTTCCTGAGAAGTAACGATGTTTTAATTTTTCTGGAACTAGAAACGAATATTTTAGATTTCTCGCTTAAATATCACGATAAAATTAAATTGTAAGATTATCCCAGAGTAACTTTATTTGTATATTAGATTATTCTTAATAAGTTTGATTCTAGCATTTTTTCCTGAGGAGTAACGATGTTTTAATTTTTCTGAAGCTAGTAACGAATATTTTAGATATCTCGCATAAATATCACGATAAAATTAAATTGTAAGAATATCCCAGAGTAACTTTATTTGTATATTAGAGTTTTCTAAATAAGTTTGATCCTTACATTTTTTTCTGAGGAGTAACGATGTTTTAATTTTTCTGTAACAAGAAACGAGTATTTTAGTTTTTTCGTTTAAATATCACGGTAAAATTAAATTTTAAGAATAACCCTGAGTAACATTATTTGTATATTGGATTATACTTAATAAGTTTGATTCTAGCATTTTTTCCTGAGGAGTAACGATGTTTTAATTTTTCTGGAACTAGAAACGAATATTTTAGATTTCTCGTTTAAATATCACTATAAAATTAAATTGTAAGATTATCCCTGAGTACCTTTATTTGTATATTAGATTTTTCTTAATAAGTTTGATTCTAGCATTTTTTCCTGAGGAGTAACGATGTTTTAATTTTTCTGGAACTAGAAACGAATATTTTAGTTTTCTCGCTTAAATATAACGATAAAATTAAATTGTAAGATTATCCCTGAGTACCTTTATTTGTATATTAGATTATTCTTAATAAGTTTGATTCTAGCATTTTTTCCTGAGGAATAACGATGATTTAATTTTTCTAGAACTAGAAAAGATTATTTTAGATTTCTCGCTTAAATATCACGATAAAATTAAATTGTAAGAATATCCCTGAGTAACTTTATTTGTATATTAGATTATTCTAAATAAGTTTGATTCTAGCATTTTATCCTGAGGAGTAACGATGTTTTAATTTTACTGGAACTAGAAACGAATATTTTAGTTTTCTCACACAAAATCACGATAAAATTAAATTGTAAGATTATCCCTGAGTACCTTTATTTGTGTATTAGATTTTTCTTAATAAGTTTGAGTCTAGCATTTTTTACTGAGGAGTAACGATGTTTTAATTTTTCTGGAACTAGAAACGAATATTTTAGATTTCTCGCTTAAATATCACAATAAAATTAAATTGTAAGAATATCCCTGAGTAACTTTATTTGTTTATTAGATTTTTTGTAATAAGTTTGATTCTAGAATTTTTTCCTGAGGAATAACGATGTTTTAATTTTTCTAGAACTAGAAAGATTATTTTAGATTTCTCGCTTAAATATCACGATAAAATTAAATTGTAAGAATATCCCTGAGTAACTTTATTTTTATAATAGATTTTTTCAATAAGTTTGATTCTAGCATATTTTCCTGAGGAGTAACAATGTTATTATTTTGCTGGAGCTAGAAATGAAAATTTTAGTTTTATCGCTTAAATATAACGTTAAAATTAAATTGTAAGACTATCCCTGAGTAACTTTATTTGTATATTAGATTATTCTAAATAAGTTTGATTCTAGCATTTTTTCCTGAGAAGTAACGATGTTTTAATTTTTCTGGAACTAGAAACGAATATTTTAGATTTCTCGCTTAAATATCACGATAAAATTAAATTGTAAGATTATCCCAGAGTAACTTTATTTGTATATTAGATTATTCTTAATAAGTTTGATTCTAGCATTTTTTCCTGAGGAGTAACGATGTTTTAATTTTTCTGAAGCTAGTAACGAATATTTTAGATATCTCGCATAAATATCACGATAAAATTAAATTGTAAGAATATCCCAGAGTAACTTTATTTGTATATTAGAGTTTTCTAAATAAGTTTGATCCTTACATTTTTTCCTGAGGAGTAACGATGTTTTAATTTTTCTGTAACAAGAAACGAGTATTTTAGTTTTTTCGCTTAAATATCACGGTAAAATTAAATTTTAAGAATAACCCTGAGTAACTTTATTTGTATATTGGATTATACTTAATAAGTTTTATTCTAGCATTTTTTCCTGAGGAGTAACGATGTTTTAATTTTTCTGGAGCTAGTAACGAATATTTTAGATTTCTCGCTTAAATATCACAATAAAATTAAATTGTAAGAATATCCCTGAGTAACTTTATTTGTTTATTAGATTTTTTTTAATAAGTTTGATTCTGGAATTTTTTCCTGAGGAATAACGATGTTTTAATTTTTCTAGAACTAGAAAAGATTATTTTAGATTTCTCGCTTAAATATCACGATAAAATTAAATTGTAAGAATATCCCTGAGTAACTTTATTTGTATAATAGATTTTTTCAATAAGTTTGATTCTAGCATTTTTTCCTGAGGTGTAACAATGTTATTATTTTTCTGGAACTAGAAACGAAAATTTTAGTTTTATCGCTTAAATATAACTTTAAAATTAAATTGTAAGAATATCCCTGAGTAACTTTATTTGTATATTAGATTATTCTAAATAAGTATGATCCTAACACTTTCTCCTGAGGAGTAACGATGTTTTAATTTTTCTGTAACAAGAAACGAGTATTTTAGTTTTCTGGCTTAAATATCACGATAAAATTAAATTGTAAGAATATCCCTGAGTAACTTTATTTGCATATTAGATTATTCTAAATAAGTTTGATTCTAGCATTTTCTCCTGAGGAGTAACGAGGTTTTTATTATTCTGTAATTAGAAACGAATATTTTAGTTTTCACGCTTAAATATCACGCTAAAATTAAATTGTAAGAATATCCCAGAGTAACTTTATTTGTATATTAGACTATTCTTAATAAGTTTGATTCTAGCATTTTATCCTGAGGAGTAACGATGTTTTAATTTTACTGGAACTAGAAACGAATATTTTAGTTTTCTCACACAAAATCACGATAAAATTAAATTGTAAGAATAGCCCTGAGTAACTTTATTTGTGTATTAGATTTTTCTTAATAAGTTTGAGTCTAGCATTTTTTACTGAGGAGTAACGATGTTTTAATTTTTCTGGAACTAGAAACGAATATTTTAGATTTCTCGCTTAAATATCACAATAAAATTAAATTGTAAGAATATCCCTGAGTAACTTTATTTGTTTATTAGATTTTTTTTAATAAGTTTGATTCTAGAATTTTTTCCTGAGGATTAACGATGTTTTAATTTTTCTAGAACTAGAAAGATTATTTTAGATTTCTCGCTTAAATATCACGATAAAATTAAATTGTAAGAATATCCCTGAGTAACTTTATTTGTATAATAGATTTTTTCAATAAGTTTGATTCTAGCATATTTTCCTGAGGAGTAACAATGTTATTATTTTTCTGGAGCTAGAAATGAAAATTTTAGTTTTATCGCTTAAATATAACGTTAAAATTAAATTGTAAGACTATCCCTGAGTAACTTTATTTGTATATTAGATTATTCTAAATAAGTTTGATTCTAGCATTTTTTCCTGAGAAGTAACGATGTTTTAATTTTTCTGGAACTAGAAACGAATATTTTAGATTTCTCGCTTAAATATCACGATAAAATTAAATTGTAAGATTATCCCAGAGTAACTTTATTTGTATATTAGATTATTCTTAATAAGTTTGATTCTAGCATTTTTTCCTGAGGAGTAACGATGTTTTAATTTTTCTGAAGCTAGTAACGAATATTTTAGATATCTCGCATAAATATCACGATAAAATTAAATTGTAAGAATATCCCAGAGTAACTTTATTTGTATATTAGAGTTTTCTAAATAAGTTTGATCCTTACATTTTTTCCTGAGGAGTAACGATGTTTTAATTTTTCTGTAACAAGAAACGAGTATTTTAGTTTTTTCGCTTAAATATCACGGTAAAATTAAATTTTAAGAATAACCCTGAGTAACTTTATTTGTATATTGGATTATACTTAATAAGTTTTATTCTAGCATTTTTTCCTGAGGAGTAACGATGTTTTAATTTTTCTGGAACTAGAAACGAATATTTTAGATTTCTCGTTTAAATATCACTATAAAATTAAATTGTAAGATTATCCCTGAGTACCTTTATTTGTATATTAGATTTTTCTTAATAAGTTTGATTCTAGCATTTTTTCCTGAGGAGTAACGATGTTTTAATTTTTCTGGAACTAGAAACGAATATTTTAGTTTTCTCGCTTAAATATAACGATAAAATTAAATTGTAAGATTATCCCTGAGTACCTTTATTTGTATATTAGATTATTCTTAATAAGTTTGATTCTAGCATATTTTCCTGAGGAGTAACAATGTTATTATTTTGCTGGAGCTAGAAATGAAAATTTTAGTTTTATCGCTTAAATATAACGTTAAAATTAAATTGTAAGACTATCCCTGAGTAACTTTATTTGTATATTAGATTATTCTAAATAAGTTTGATTCTAGCATTTTTTCCTGAGAAGTAACGATGTTTTAATTTTTCTGGAACTAGAAACGAATATTTTAGATTTCTCGCTTAAATATCACGATAAAATTAAATTGTAAGATTATCCCAGAGTAACTTTATTTGTATATTAGATTATTCTTAATAAGTTTGATTCTAGCATTTTTTCCTGAGGAGTAACGATGTTTTAATTTTTCTGAAGCTAGTAACGAATATTTTAGATATCTCGCATAAATATCACGATAAAATTAAATTGTAAGAATATCCCAGAGTAACTTTATTTGTATATTAGAGTTTTCTAAATAAGTTTGATCCTTACATTTTTTTCTGAGGAGTAACGATGTTTTAATTTTTCTGTAACAAGAAACGAGTATTTTAGTTTTTTCGTTTAAATATCACGGTAAAATTAAATTTTAAGAATAACCCTGAGTAACATTATTTGTATATTGGATTATACTTAATAAGTTTGATTCTAGCATTTTTTCCTGAGGAGTAACGATGTTTTAATTTTTCTGGAACTAGAAACGAATATTTTAGATTTCTCGTTTAAATATCACTATAAAATTAAATTGTAAGATTATCCCTGAGTACCTTTATTTGTATATTAGATTTTTCTTAATAAGTTTGATTCTAGCATTTTTTCCTGAGGAGTAACGATGTTTTAATTTTTCTGGAACTAGAAACGAATATTTTAGTTTTCTCGCTTAAATATAACGATAAAATTAAATTGTAAGATTATCCCTGAGTACCTTTATTTGTATATTAGATTATTCTTAATAAGTTTGATTCTAGCATTTTTTCCTGAGGAATAACGATGATTTAATTTTTCTAGAACTAGAAAAGATTATTTTAGATTTCTCGCTTAAATATCACGATAAAATTAAATTGTAAGAATATCCCTGAGTAACTTTATTTGTATATTAGATTATTCTAAATAAGTTTGATTCTAGCATTTTATCCTGAGGAGTAACGATGTTTTAATTTTACTGGAACTAGAAACGAATATTTTAGTTTTCTCACACAAAATCACGATAAAATTAAATTGTAAGATTATCCCTGAGTACCTTTATTTGTGTATTAGATTTTTCTTAATAAGTTTGAGTCTAGCATTTTTTACTGAGGAGTAACGATGTTTTAATTTTTCTGGAACTAGAAACGAATATTTTAGATTTCTCGCTTAAATATCACAATAAAATTAAATTGTAAGAATATCCCTGAGTAACTTTATTTGTTTATTAGATTTTTTGTAATAAGTTTGATTCTAGAATTTTTTCCTGAGGAATAACGATGTTTTAATTTTTCTAGAACTAGAAAGATTATTTTAGATTTCTCGCTTAAATATCACGATAAAATTAAATTGTAAGAATATCCCTGAGTAACTTTATTTTTATAATAGATTTTTTCAATAAGTTTGATTCTAGCATATTTTCCTGAGGAGTAACAATGTTATTATTTTGCTGGAGCTAGAAATGAAAATTTTAGTTTTATCGCTTAAATATAACGTTAAAATTAAATTGTAAGACTATCCCTGAGTAACTTTATTTGTATATTAGATTATTCTAAATAAGTTTGATTCTAGCATTTTTTCCTGAGAAGTAACGATGTTTTAATTTTTCTGGAACTAGAAACGAATATTTTAGATTTCTCGCTTAAATATCACGATAAAATTAAATTGTAAGATTATCCCAGAGTAACTTTATTTGTATATTAGATTATTCTTAATAAGTTTGATTCTAGCATTTTTTCCTGAGGAGTAACGATGTTTTAATTTTTCTTAAGCTAGTAACGAATATTTTAGATATCTCGCATAAATATCACGATAAAATTAAATTGTAAGAATATCCCAGAGTAACTTTATTTGTATATTAGAGTTTTCTAAATAAGTTTGATCCTTACATTTTTTCCTGAGGAGTAACGATGTTTTAATTTTTCTGTAACAAGAAACGAGTATTTTAGTTTTTTCGCTTAAATATCACGGTAAAATTAAATTTTAAGAATAACCCTGAGTAACTTTATTTGTATATTGGATTATACTTAATAAGTTTTATTCTAGCATTTTTTCCTGAGGAGTAACGATGTTTTAATTTTTCTGGAGCTAGTAACGAATATTTTAGATTTCTCGCTTAAATATCACAATAAAATTAAATTGTAAGAATATCCCTGAGTAACTTTATTTGTTTATTAGATTTTTTTTAATAAGTTTGATTCTGGAATTTTTTCCTGAGGAATAACGATGTTTTAATTTTTCTAGAACTAGAAAAGATTATTTTAGATTTCTCGCTTAAATATCACGATAAAATTAAATTGTAAGAATATCCCTGAGTAACTTTATTTGTATAATAGATTTTTTCAATAAGTTTGATTCTAGCATTTTTTCCTGAGGTGTAACAATGTTATTATTTTTCTGGAACTAGAAACGAAAATTTTAGTTTTATCGCTTAAATATAACTTTAAAATTAAATTGTAAGAATATCCCTGAGTAACTTTATTTGTATATTAGATTATTCTAAATAAGTATGATCCTAACACTTTCTCCTGAGGAGTAACGATGTTTTAATTTTTCTGTAACAAGAAACGAGTATTTTAGTTTTCTGGCTTAAATATCACGATAAAATTAAATTGTAAGAATATCCCTGAGTAACTTTATTTGCATATTAGATTATTCTAAATAAGTTTGATTCTAGCATTTTCTCCTGAGGAGTAACGAGGTTTTTATTATTCTGTAATTAGAAACGAATATTTTAGTTTTCACGCTTAAATATCACGCTAAAATTAAATTGTAAGAATATCCCAGAGTAACTTTATTTGTATATTAGACTATTCTTAATAAGTTTGATTCTAGCATTTTATCCTGAGGAGTAACGATGTTTTAATTTTACTGGAACTAGAAACGAATATTTTAGTTTTCTCACACAAAATCACGATAAAATTAAATTGTAAGAATAGCCCTGAGTAACTTTATTTGTGTATTAGATTTTTCTTAATAAGTTTGAGTCTAGCATTTTTTACTGAGGAGTAACGATGTTTTAATTTTTCTGGAACTAGAAACGAATATTTTAGATTTCTCGCTTAAATATCACAATAAAATTAAATTGTAAGAATATCCCTGAGTAACTTTATTTGTTTATTAGATTTTTTTTAATAAGTTTGATTCTAGAATTTTTTCCTGAGGAATAACGATGTTTTAATTTTTCTAGAACTAGAAAGATTATTTTAGATTTCTCGCTTAAATATCACGATAAAATTAAATTGTAAGAATATCCCTGAGTAACTTTATTTGTATAATAGATTTTTTCAATAAGTTTGATTCTAGCATATTTTCCTGAGGAGTAACAATGTTATTATTTTTCTGGAGCTAGAAATGAAAATTTTAGTTTTATCGCTTAAATATAACGTTAAAATTAAATTGTAAGAATATCCCTGAGTAACTTTATTTGTATATTAGATTATTCTAAATAAGTTTGATTCTAGCATTTTTTCCTGAGAAGTAACGATGTTTTAATTTTTCTGGAACTAGAAACGAATATTTTAGATTTCTCGCTTAAATATCACGATAAAATTAAATTGTAAGATTATCCCAGAGTAACTTTATTTGTATATTAGATTATTCTTAATAAGTTTGATTCTAGCATTTTTTCCCGATGAGTAACGATGTTTTAATTTTTCTGAAGCTAGTAACGAATATTTTAGATATCTCGCATAAATATCACGATAAAATTAAATTGTAAGAATATCCCAGAGTAACTTTATTTGTATATTAGAGTTTTCTAAATAAGTTTGATCCTTACATTTTTTCCTGAGGAGTAACGATGTTTTAATTTTTCTGTAACAAGAAACGAGTATTTTAGTTTTTTCGCTTAAATATCACGGTAAAATTAAATTTTAAGAATAACCCTGAGTAACTTTATTTGTATATTGGATTATACTTAATAAGTTTTATTCTAGCATTTTTTCCTGAGGAGTAACGATGTTTTAATTTTTCTGGAGCTAGTAACGAATATTTTAGATTTCTCGCTTAAATATCACAATAAAATTAAATTGTAAGAATATCCCTGAGTAACTTTATTTGTTTATTAGATTTTTTTTAATAAGTTTGATTCTGGAATTTTTTCCTGAGGAATAACGATGTTTTAATTTTTCTAGAACTAGAAACGAATATTTTAGATTTCTCGCTTAAATATCACGATAAAATTAAATTGTAAGAATATCCCTGAGTAACTTTATTTGTATAATAGATTTTTTCAATAAGTTTGATTCTAGCATTTTTTCCTGAGGAGTAACAATGTTATTATTTTTCTGGAACTAGAAACGAAAATTTTAGTTTTATCGCTTAAATATAACTTTAAAATTAAATTGTAAGAATATCCCTGAGTAACTTTATTTGTATATTAGATTATTCTAAATAAGTATGATCCTAACACTTTTTCCTGAGGAGTAACGATGTTTTAATTTTTCTGTAACAAGAAACGAGTATTTTAGTTTTCTGGCTTAAATATCACGATAAAATTAAATTGTAAGAATATCCCTGAGTAACTTTATTTGCATATTAGATTATTCTAAATAAGTTTGATTCTAGCATTTTCTCCTGAGGAGTAACGAGGTTTTTATTATTCTGTAATTAGAAACGAATATTTTAGTTTTCACGCTTAAATATCACGCTAAAATTAAATTGTAAGAATATCCCAGAGTAACTTTATTTGTATATTAGACTATTCTTAATAAGTTTGATTCTAGCATTTTTTCCTGAGGAGTAACGATGTTTTAATTTTTCTGGAACTAGAAAAGATTATTTTAGATTTCTCGCTTAAATATCACGTTAAAATTAAATTGTATGAATATCCCTGAGTAACTTTATTTGTATATTAGAGTTTTCTAAATAAGTTTGATCCTAACATTTTTTCCTGAGGAGTAACGATGTTTTAATTTTTCTGTAACAAGAAACGAATATTTTAGTTTTCTCGCTTAAATATCACGATAAAATTAAATTGTAAGAATATCCCTGAGTAACTTTATTTGTATATTAGATTATTCTAAATAAGTATGATCCTAACATTTTTTCTGAGGAGTAACGATGTTTTAATTTTTCTGTAACAAGAAACGAGTATTTTAGTTTTCTGGCTTAAATATCACGATAAAATTAAATTGTAAGAATATCCCTGAGTAACTTTATTTGTGTATTAGATTTTTCTTAATAAGTTTGAATCTAGCATTTTTTCCTGAGGAGTAACGATGTTTTAATTTTTCTGTAACAAGAAACGAGTATTTTAGTTGTCTCGCTTAAATATCACGATAAAATTAAATTGTAAGAATATCCCTGAGTAACTTTATTTGTATATTAGAGTATGATCCTAACATTTTTTCCTGAGGAGTAACGATGTTTTAATTTTTCTGTAACAAGAAACGAGTATTTTAGTTTTCTGGCTTAAATATCACGATAAAATTAAATTGTAAGAATAGCCCTGAGTAACTTTATTTGTATATTAGATTATTCTTAATAAATTTGATTCTAGCATTTTTTTCCTGAAGAGTAACGATGTTTTAATTTTTCTGGAACTAGAAACGAATATTTTAGATTTTTTGCTTAAATATCACGATAAAATTAAATTATAAGAATATCCCTGAGTAACTTTATTTGTATATTAGATTTTTCTTAATAAGTTTGAATCTAGCATTTTTTCCTGAGGAGTAACGATGTTTTAATTTTTCTGTAACAAGAAACGAGTATTTTAGTTTTTTCGCTTAAATATCACGGTAAAATTAAATTTTAAGAATAACCCTGAGTAACTTTATTTGTATATTGGATTATACTTAATAAGTTTTATTCTAGCATTTTTTCCTGAGGAGTAACGACGTTTTAATTTTTCTGGAGCTAGTAACGAATATTTTAGATTTCTCGCTTAAATATCACAATAAAATTAAATTGTAAGAATATCCCTGAGTAACTTTATTTGTTTATTAGATTTTTTTTAATAAGTTTGATTCTGGAATTTTTTCCTGAGGAATAACGATGTTTTAATTTTTCTAGAACTAGAAAAGATTATTTTAGATTTCTCGCTTAAATATCACGATAAAATTAAATTGTAAGAATATCCCTGAGTAACTTTATTTGTATAATAGATTTTTTCAATAAGTTTGATTCTAGCATTTTTTCCAGAGGAGTAACAATGTTATTATTTTTCTGGAACTAGAAACGAAAATTTTAGTTTTATCGCTTAAATATAACTTTAAAATTAAATTGTAAGAATATCCCTGAGTAACTTTATTTGTATATTAGATTATTCTAAATAAGTATGATCCTAACACTTTTTCCTGAGGAGTAACGATGTTTTAATTTTTCTGTAACAAGAAACGAGTATTTTAGTTTTCTGGCTTAAATATCACGATAAAATTAAATTGTAAGAATATCCCTGAGTAACTTTATTTGCATATTAGATTATTCTAAATAAGTTTGATTCTAGCATTTTCTCCTGAGGAGTAACGAGGTTTTTATTATTCTGTAATTAGAAACGAATATTTTAGTTTTCACGCTTAAATATCACGCTAAAATTAAATTGTAAGAATATCCCAGAGTAACTTTATTTGTATATTAGACTATTCTTAATAAGTTTGATTCTAGCATTTTTTCCTGAGGAGTAACGATGTTTTAATTTTTCTGGAACTAGAAAAGATTATTTTAGATTTCTCGCTTAAATATCACGTTAAAATTAAATTGTAAGAATATCCCTGAGTAACTTTATTTGTATATTAGAGTTTTCTAAATAAGTTTGATCCTAACATTTTTTCCTGAGGAGTAACGATGTTTTAATTTTTCTGTAACAAGAAACGAATATTTTAGTTTTCTCGCTTAAATATCACGATAAAATTAAATTGTAAGAATATCCCTGAGTAACTTTATTTGTATATTAGATTATTCTAAATAAGTATGATCTAACATTTTTTCTGAGGAGTAACGATGTTTTAATTTTTCTGTAACAAGAAACGAGTATTTTAGTTTTCTGGCTTAAATATCACGATAAAATTAAATTGTAAGAATATCCCTGAGTAACTTTATTTGTGTATTAGATTTTTCTTAATAAGTTTGAATCTAGCATTTTTTCCTGAGGAGTAACGATGTTTTAATTTTTCTGTAACAAGAAACGAGTATTTTAGTTGTCTCGCTTAAATATCACGATAAAATTAAATTGTAAGAATATCCCTGAGTAACTTTATTTGTATATTAGAGTATGATCCTAACATTTTTTCCTGAGGAGTAACGATGTTTTAATTTTTCTGTAACAAGAAACGAGTATTTTAGTTTTCTGGCTTAAATATCACGATAAAATTAAATTGTAAGAATAGCCCTGAGTAACTTTATTTGTATATTAGATTATTCTTAATAAATTTGATTCTAGCATTTTTTTCCTGAAGAGTAACGATGTTTTAATTTTTCTGGAACTAGAAACGAATATTTTAGATTTTTTGCTTAAATATCACGATAAAATTAAATTATAAGAATATCCCTGAGTAACTTTATTTGTATATTAGATTTTTCTTAATAAGTTTGAATCTAGCATTTTTTCCTGAGGAGTAACGATGTTTTAATTTTTCTGGAACTAGAAAGATTATTTTAGATTTCTCGCTTAAATATCACGTTAAAATTAAATTGTAAGAATATCCCTGAGTAACTTTATTTGCATATTAGATTATTATAAATAAGTTTGTTCCTAACATTTTTTCCTGAGGAGTAACGATGTTTTATTTTTTCTGTAACAAGAAACGAGTATTTTAGTTGTCTCGCTTAAATATCTCGTTAAAATTAAATTGTAAGAATATCCCTGAGTAACTTTATTTGTATATTAGATTTTTTTAATAAGTTTGATTCTAGCATTTTTTCCTGAGGAGTAACGATGTTTTAATTTTACTGGAACTAGAAACGAATATTTTAGTTTTCTCACATAAATATCACGATAAAATTAAATTGTAAGAATAGCCCTGAGTAACTTTATTTGTATATTAGATTATTCTTAATAAGTTTGATTCTAGCATTTTTTCCTGAAGAGTAACGATATTTTAATTTTTCTGGAGCTAGTAACGAATATTTTAGATTTCTCGCTTAAATATCACGATAAAATTAAATTGTAAGAATATCCCTGAGTAACTTTATTTGTGTATTAGATTTTTCTTAATAAGTTTGATTTTAGCAATTTTTATTGAGGAGTAACGATGTTTAAATTTTACTGGAACTAGAAACGAATATTTTAGTTTTCTCGCTTAAATATAATGATAAAATTATATTGTAAGAATATACCAGAGTAACTTTATTTTTATAATAGATTTTTTCAATAAGTTTGATTCTAGCATTTTTTCCTGAGGAGTAACAATGTTATTATTTTTCTGGAGCTGAAAACGAAAATTTTAGTTTTATCGCTTAAATATAACGTTAAAATTAAATTGTAAGAATATCCCTGAGTAACTTTATTTGTATATTAGATTATTCTAAATAAGTATGATCCTAACATTTTTTCCTCAGGAGTAACGATGTTTTAATTTTTCTGTAACAAGAAACGAGTATTTTAGCTTTCTGGCTTAAATATCACGATAAAATTAAATTGTAAGAATATCCCTGAGTAACTTTATTTGTATATTAGATTATTCTAAATAAGTATGATCCTAACATTTTTTCCTGAGGAGTAACGATGTTTTATTTTTCTGGAACTAGAAACGAAAATTTTAGTTTTATCGCTTAAATATAACGATAAAATTAAATTGTAAGAATATCCCTGAGTAACTTTATTTGTGTATTAGATTTTTCTTATTAAGTTTGATTCTAGCATTTTTTCCTGAGGAGTAACGATGTTTTAATTTTACTGGAACTAGAAAAGATTATTTTAGATTTCTCGCTTAACTATCACTTTAAAATTAAATTGTAAGAATATCCCTGAGTAACTTTATTTGTATATTAGTTTATTCTAAATAAGTTTGTTTCTAACATTTTTTCCTGAGGAGTAACGATGTTTTAATTTTTCTGTAACAAGAAACGAGTATTTTAGTTTTCTGGCTTAAATATCACGATAAAATTAAATTGTAAAAATATCCCTGAGTAACTTTATTTGTATATTAGATTATTCTAAATAAGTTTGATACTAGCATTTTTCCCTGAGGAGTAACGATGTTTTAATTTTTCTGGAACTAGAAACGAATATTTTAGATTTCTCGCTTAAATATCACGATAAAATTAAATTGTAAGAATATCCCGGAGTAACTTTATTTGTATATTAGATTTTTCTTAATAAGTTTGATTCTAGCATTTTTGCCTGAGGAGTAACGATGTTTTAATTTTACTGGAACTAGAAACGAATATTTTAGTTTTCTCACATAAATATCACGATAAAATTAAATTGTAAGAATAGCCCTGAGTAACTTTATTTGTATATTAGATTATTCTTAATAACTATGATTCTAGCATTTTTTCCTGAAGAGTAACGATGTTTTAATTTTTCTGGAACTAGAAAAGAATATTTGAGTTTTCTCGCTTAAATATAACGAAAAAATTAAATTGTAAGAATATCCCTGTGTAACTTTATTTGTTTATTTGATTTTTTTTAATAAGTTTGATTCTAGCATTTTTTTCTGAGTAACAATATTTTTATTTTTCTGGAACTATAAACGAATATTTTAGTTTTCTCGCTTAAAGATCACGATAAAATTAAATTGTAAGATTATACCTTAGTAACTTTATTTTTATAATAGATTTGTTTAATAAGTTTGATTCTAGCATTTTTTCCTGAGAAGTAACGATGTTTTAATTTTTCTGTAACAAGAAACGAGTATTTTAGTTTTCTGGCTTAAATATCACGATAAAATTAAATTGTAAGAATATCCCTAAGTAACTTTATTTGTTTATTAGATTATTCTAAATAAGTTTGATTCTAGCATTTTTTCCTGAGGAGTAACGATGTTTTAATTTTTCTGGAACTAGAAAAGATTATTTTAAATTTCTCGCTTAAATATCACGATAAAATTAAATTGTAAGATTATCCCTGAGTAACTTTATTTGTATATTAGATTTTTTTAATAAATTTGATTCTAGCATTTTTTCCTGTGGAGTAACGATGTTTTAATTTTTCTGGAACTAGAAACGAATATTTTAGATTTCTCGCTTAAATATCACGATAAAATTAAATTGTAAGAATATCCCTGCGTAACTTTATTTTTATAATAGATTTGTTTAATAAGTTTGATTCTAGCATTTTTTCCTGAGGAGTAACGATGTTTTAATTTTTCTGGAACTAGATTCGAATATTTTAGTTTTCTCGCTTAAATATAACGATAAAATTAAATTGTAAGAATATCCCTGAGTAACTTTATTTGTATATTAGATTTTTTTAATAAGTTTGATTCTAGCATTTTTTCCTGAGGAGTAACGATGTTTTAATTTTACTGGAACTAGAAACGAATATTTTAGTTTTCTCACATAAATATCACGATAAAATTAAATTGTAAGAATAGCCCTGAGTAACTTTATTTGTATATTAGATTATTCTTAATAACTTTGATTCTAGCATTTTTTCCTGAAGAGTAACGATGTTTTAATTTTTCTGGAACTAGAAAAGAATATTTGAGTTTTCTCGCTTAAATATAACGAAAAAATTAAATTGTAAGAATATCCCTGTGTAACTTTATTTGTTTATTTGATTTTTTTTAATAAGTTTGATTCTAGCATTTTTTTCTGAGTAACAATATTTTTATTTTTCTGGAACTATAAACGAATATTTTAGTTTTCTCGCTTAAAGATCACGATAAAATTAAATTGTAAGATTATCCCTTAGTAACTTTATTTTTATAATAGATTTGTTTAATAAGTTTGATTCTAGCATTTTTTTCTGAGAAGTAACGATGTTTTAATTTTTCTGTAACAAGAAACGAGTATTTTAGTTTTCTGGCTTAAATATCACGATAAAATTAAATTGTAAGAATATCCCTAAGTAACTTTATTTGTTTATTAGATTATTCTAAATAAGTTTGATTCTAGCATTTTTTCCTGAGGAGTAACGATGTTTTAATTTTTCTGGAACTAGAAAAGATTATTTTAAATTTCTCGCTTAAATATCACGATAAAATTAAATTGTAAGATTATCCCTGAGTAACTTTATTTGTATATTAGAGTTTTCTAAATAAGTTTGTTCCTAACATTTTTTCCTGAGGAGTAACGATGTTTTAATTTTTCTGTAACAAGAAACGAGTATTTTAGTTTTCTGGCTTAAATATCACGATAAAATTAAATTGTAAAAATATCCCTGAGTAACTTTATTTGTATATTAGATTATTCTAAATAAGTTTGATACAAGCATTTTTCCCTGAGGAGTAACGATGTTTTAATTTTTCTGGAACTAGAAACGAATATTTTAGATTTCTCGCTTAAATATCACGATAAAATTAAATTGTAAGAATATCCCTGAGTAACTTTATTTGTGTATTAGATTTTTCTTAATAAGTTTGATTCTAGCATTTTTTACTGACGAGTAACGATGTTTTAATTTTTCTGGAACTAGAAACTAATATTTTAGTTTTCTCGCTTAAACATAACGATAAAATTAAATTGTAAGAATATCCCAGAGTAACTTTATTTTTATAATAGATTTTTTCAATAAGTTTGATTCTAGCATTTTTTCCTGAGGAGTAACAATGTTATTATTTTTCTGGAGCTGGAAACGAAAATTTTAGTTTTATCGTTTAAATATAACGTTAAAATTAAATTGTAAGAATATCCCTGAGTAACTTTATTTCTATATTAGATTATTCTTAATAAGTTTGATCCTAACATTTTTTCCTGAGGAGTAACGATGTTTTAATTTATCTGTATCAAGAAACGATTATTTTAGTTGTCTCGCTTAAATATCACGATAAAATTAAATTGTAAGAATATCCAGGAGTAACTTTATTTGTGTATTAGATTAATCTTAATAAGTTTGATTCTAGCATTTTTTCCTGAGGAGTAACAATATTTTTATTTTTTTGGAACTATAAACGAATATTTTAGTTTTCTCGCTTAAATATAACGATAAAATTAAATTGGAAGAATAGCCCTGAGCAACTTTATTTGTATATTAGATTATTTTAATAACTTTGATTCTAGCATTTTTTCCTGAAGAGTAACGATGTTTTAATTTTTCTGGAGCTAGTAACGAATATTTTAGATTTCTCGCTTAAATATCACGATAAAATTAAATTTTAAGAATATCCCTGAGTAACTTTATTTGTGTATTAGATTTTTTTTAATAAGTTTGATTCTAGCACTTTTTACTGAGGATTAACGATGTTTTAATTTTTCTGGAACTAGAAACGAATATTTTTGTTTTCTCGCTTAAATATAACGATAAAATTAAATTGTAAGAATATCCCAGAGAAACTTTATTTTTATAATAGATTTTTTCAATAAGTTTGATTCTAGCATTTTTTCCTGAGGAGTAACAATGTTATTATTTTTCTAGAGCTAGAAACGATAATTTTAGTTTTATCGCTTAAATATAACGTTAAAATTAAATTGTAAGAATATCCCTGAGTAACTTTATTTATATATTATATTATTTTTAATAAGTTTGATTCTAGCATTTTTTCCTGAGGAGTAACGATGTTTTAATTTTTCTGGAACTAGAAAAGATTATTTTAGATTTCTCCCTTAAATATCACGATAAAATTAAATTGTAAGAATATCCCTGAGTAACTTTATTTGTATATTAGAGTTTTCTAATTAAGTTTGATCCTAACATTTTTTCCTGAGGAGTAAAGATGTTTTAATTTTTCTGTAACAAGAAACGAGTATTTTAGTTTTCTGGCTTAAATATCACGATAAAATTAAATTGTAAGAATATCCCTGAGTAACTTTATTTGTATATTAGATTATTCTAGATAAGTTTGATTCTAGCATTTTTTCCTGAGGAGTAACGATGTTTTAATTTTTCTGGAACTAGAAACGAATATTTTAGATTTCTCGCTTAAATATCACGATAAAATTAAATTGTAAGAATATTCCTGAGTAACTTTATTTGTATATTAGAGTTTTCTAAATAAGTTTGATCCTAACATTTTTTCCTGAGGAGTAACGATGTTTTAATTTTTCTGTAACAAGAAAGGAGTATTTTAGTTTTCTGGCTTAAATATCACGATAAAATTAAATTGTAAGTATATCCCTGAGTAACTTTATTTGTATATTAGATTATTCTAAATAAGTTTGATTCTAGCATTTTTTCCTGAGGAGTAACGATGTTTTAATTTTTCTGGAACTAGAAACGAATATTTTGGATTTCTCGCTTAAATATCACGATAAAATTAAATTGTAAGAATATCCCGGAGTAACTTTATATGTATATTAGATCATTCTTAATAAGTTTGATTCTAGCATTTTTTCCTGAGGAGTAACGATGTTTTAATTTTTTTGGAACTAGAAACGAATATTTTAGTTTTCTCGCTTAAATATATCGATAAAATTAAATTGTAAGAATATCCCAGAGTAACTTTATTTGTATATTAGATTTTTTTTATAAGTTTGATTCTAGCATTTTTTCCTGAGGATTAACGATGTTTTAAATTTTCTGGAACTAGAAAAGATTATTTTAGATATCTCGCTTAAATATCACGTTAAAATTAAATTGTAAGAATATCCCTGAGTAACGTTATTTGTATATTAGATTATTCTAAATAAGTTTGATCCTAACATTTTTTCCTGAGGAGTAACGATGTTTTAATTTTTCTGTAACAAGAAACGAGTATTTTAGTTTTCTCGCTTAAATATCACGATAAAATTAAATTGTAAGAATATCCCGGAATAACTTTATTTGTATATTAGATTATTCTTAATAAGTTTGTTCTAGCATTTTATCCTGAGGAGTAACGATGTTTTAATTTTTCTGTAACAAGAAACGAGTATTTTAGTTTTCTGGCTTAAATATCAAGATAAAATTAAATTGTAAGAATATCCCTGAGTAACTTTATTTGTATATTAGAGTTTTCTAAATAAGTTTGATCCTAACATTTTTTCCTGAGGAGTAACGATGTTTTAATTTTTCTGTAACAAGAAACGAGTATTTTAGTTTTCTGGCTTAAAGATCACGATAAAATTAAATTGTAAGAATATCCCTGAGTAACTTTATTTGTATATTAGATTTTTCTAAATAAGTTTGATTCTAGCATTTTTTCCTGAGGAGTAACGATGTTTTAATTTTTCTGGAACTAGAAAAGAATATTTGAGTTTTCTCGCTTAATATAACGATAAAATTAAATTGTAAGAATATCCCAGAGTAACTTTATTTGTATATTAGATTTTTTTTAATAAGTTTGATTCTAGCATTTTTTCCTGAGGAGTAACGATGTTTTAATTTTACTGGAACTAGAAACGAATATTTTAGATATCTCGCTTAAATATCACGATAAAATTAAATTGTAAGAATATCCCTGAGTAACTTTATTTGTTTATTAGATTTTTTTAATAAGTTTGATTCTAGCATTTTTTTCTGAGGAGTAACAATATTTTTATTTTTCTGGAACTATAAACGAATATTTTAGTTTTCTCGCTTAAATATCACGATAAAATTAAATTGTAAGATTATCCCTGAGTAACTTTATTTTTATAATAGATTTGTTTAATATGTTTGATTCTAGCATTTTTTCCTGAGGAGTAACGATGTTTTAATTTTTCTGTAACAAGAAACGAGTATTTTAGTTTTCTGGCTTAAATATCACGATAAAATTAAATTGTAAGAATATCCCTGAGTAACTTTATTTGTATATTAGATTATTCTAAATAAGTTTGATTCTAGCATTTTTTCCTGAGGAGTAACGATGTTTTAATTTTTCTGGAACTAGAAACGAATATTTTAGATTTCTCGTTTAAATATCACTATAAAATTAAATTGTAAGATTATCCCTGAGTACCTTTATTTGTATATTAGATTTTTCTTAATAAGTTTGATTCTAGCATTTTTTCCTGAGGCGTAACGATGTTTTAATTTTTCTGGAACTAGAAACGAATATTTTAGTTTTCTCGCTTAAATATAACGATAAAATTAAATTGTAAGATTATCCCTGAGTACCTTTATTTGTATATTAGATTATTCTTAATAAGTTTGATTCTAGCATTTTTTCCTGAGGAGTAACGATGTTTTAATTTTTCTGGAACTAGAAAAGATTATTTTAGATATCTCGCATAAATATCACGATAAAATTAAATTGTAAGAATATCCCAGAGTAACTTTATTTGTATATTAGAGTTTTCTAAATAAGTTTGATCCTTACATTTTTTTCTGAGGAGTAACGATGTTTTAATTTTTCTGTAACAAGAAACGAGTATTTTAGTTTTTTCGTTTAAATATCACGGTAAAATTAAATTTTAAGAATAACCCTGAGTAACATTATTTGTATATTGGATTATACTTAATAAGTTTGATTCTAGCATTTTTTCCTGAGGAGTAACGATGTTTTAATTTTTCTGGAACTAGAAACTAATATTTTAGATTTCTCGCTTAACTATCACAATAAAATTAAATTGTAAGAATATCCCTGAGTAACTTTATTTGTTTATTAGATTTTTTTTAATAAGTTTGATTCTAGAATTTTTTCCTGAGGAATAACGATGTTTTAATTTTTCTAGAACTAGAAAAGGTTATTTTAGATTTCTCGCTTAAATATCACGATAAAATTAAATTGTAAGAATATCCCTGAGTAACTTTATTTGTATATTAGATTGTTCTAAATAAGTTTGATTCTAGAATTTTTTCCTGAGGAATAACGATGTTTTAATTTTTCTAGAACTAGAAAGATTATTTTAGATTTCTCGCTTAAATATCACGATAAAATTAAATTGTAAGAATATCCCTGAGTAACTTTATTTGTATAATAGATTTTTTCAATAAGTTTGATTCTAGCATATTTGCCTGAGGAGTAACAATGTTATTATTTTTCTGGAGCTAGAAATGAAAATTTTAGTTTTATCGCTTAAATATAACGTTAAAATTAAATTGTAAGAATATCCCTGAGTAACTTTATTTGTATATTAGATTATTCTAAATAAGTTTGATTCTAGCATTTTTTCCTGAGAAGTAACGATGTTTTAATTTTTCTGGAACTAGAAACGAATATTTTAGATTTCTCGCTTAAATATCACGATAAAATTAAATTGTAAGATTATCCCAGAGTAACTTTATTTGTATATTAGATTATTCTTAATAAGTTTGATTCTAGCATTTTTTCCTGAGGAGTAACGATGTTTTAATTTTTCTGAAGCTAGTAACGAATATTTTAGATATCTCGCATAAATATCACGATAAAATTAAATTGTAAGAATATCCCAGAGTAACTTTATTTGTATATTAGAGTTTTCTAAATAAGTTTGATCCTTACATTTTTTCCTGAGGAGTAACGATGTTTTAATTTTTCTGTAACAAGAAACGAGTATTTTAGTTTTTTCGCTTAAATATCACGGTAAAATTAAATTTTAAGAATAACCCTGAGTAACTTTATTTGTATATTGGATTATACTTAATAAGTTTTATTCTAGCATTTTTTCCTGAGGAGTAACGATGTTTTAATTTTTCTGGAGCTAGTAACGAATATTTTAGATTTCTCGCTTAAATATCACAATAAAATTAAATTGTAAGAATATCCCTAAATAACTTTATTTGTTTATTAGATTTTTTTTAATAAGTTTGATTCTGGAATTTTTTCCTGAGGAATAACGATGTTTTAATTTTTCTAGAACTAGAAAAGATTATTTTAGATTTCTCGCTTAAATATCACGATAAAATTAAATTGTAAGAATATCCCTGAGTAACTTTATTTGTATAATAGATTTTTTCAATAAGTTTGATTCTAGCATTTTTTCCTGAGGAGTAACAATGTTATTATTTTTCTGGAACTAGAAACGAAAATTTTAGTTTTATCGCTTAAATATAACTTTAAAATTAAATTGTAAGAATATCCCTGAGTAACTTTATTTGTATATTAGATTATTCTAAATAAGTATGATCCTAACACTTTTTCCTGAGGAGTAACGATGTTTTAATTTTTCTGTAACAAGAAACGAGTATTTTAGTTTTCTGGCTTAAATATCACGATAAAATTAAATTGTAAGAATATCCCTGAGTAACTTTATTTGCATATTAGATTATTCTAAATAAGTTTGATTCTAGCATTTTCTCCTGAGGAGTAACGAGGTTTTTATTATTCTGTAATTAGAAACGAATATTTTAGTTTTCACGCTTAAATATCACGCTAAAATTAAATTGTAAGAATATCCCAGAGTAACTTTATTTGTATATTAGACTATTCTTAATAAGTTTGATTCTAGCATTTTTTCCTGAGGAGTAACGATGTTTTAATTTTTCTGGAACTAGAAAAGATTATTTTAGATTTCTCGCTTAACTATCACTTTAAAATTAAATTGTAAGAATATCCCTGAGTAACTTTATTTGTATATTAGAGTTTTCTAAATAAGTTTGATCCTAACATTTTTTCCTGAGGAGTAACGATGTTTTAATTTTTCTGTAACAAGAAACGAATATTTTAGTTTTCTCGCTTAAATATCACGATAAAATTAAATTGTAAGAATATCCCTGAGTAACTTTATTTGTATATTAGATTATTCTAAATAAGTATGATCCTAACATTTTTTCCTGAGGAGTAACGATGTTTTAATTTTTCTGTAACAAGAAACGAGTATTTTAGTTTTCTGGCTTAAATATCACGATAAAATTAAATTGTAAGAATATCCCTGAGTAACTTTATTTGTGTATTAGATTTTTCTTAATAAGTTTGAATCTAGCATTTTTTCCTGAGGAGTAACGATGTTTTAATTTTTCTGTAACAAGAAACGAGTATTTTAGTTGTCTCGCTTAAATATCACGATAAAATTAAATTGTAAGAATATCCCTGAGTAACTTTATTTGTATATTAGAGTATGATCCTAACATTTTTTCCTGAGGAGTAACGATGTTTTAATTTTTCTGTAACAAGAAACGAGTATTTTAGTTTTCTGGCTTAAATATCACGATAAAATTAAATTGTAAGAATAGCCCTGAGTAACTTTATTTGTATATTAGATTATTCTTAATAAATTTGATTCTAGCATTTTTTTCCTGAAGAGTAACGATGTTTTAATTTTTCTGGAACTAGAAACGAATATTTTAGATTTTTTGCTTAAATATCTCGATAAAATTAAATTATAAGAATATCCCTGAGTAACTTTATTTGTATATTAGATTTTTCTTAATAAGTTTGAATCTAGCATTTTTTCCTGAGGAGTAACGATGTTTTAATTTTTCTGGAACTAGAAAAGATTATTTTAGATTTCTCGCTTAAATATCACGTTAAAATTAAATTGTAAGAATATCCCTGAGTAACTTTATTTGCATATTAGATTATTATAAATAAGTTTGTTCCTAACATTTTTTCCTGAGGAGTAACGATGTTTTATTTTTTCTGTAACAAGAAACGAGTATTTTAGTTGTCTCGCTTAAATATCACGTTAAAATTAAATTGTAAGAATATCCCTGAGTAACTTTATTTGTATATTAGATTTTTTTAATAAGTTTGATTCTAGCATTTTTTCCTGAGGAGTAACGATGTTTTAATTTTACTGGAACTAGAAACGAATATTTTAGTTTTCTCACATAAATATCACGATAAAATTAAATTGTAAGAATAGCCCTGAGTAACTTTATTTGTATATTAGATTATTCTTAATAAGTTTGATTCTAGCATTTTTTCCTGAAGAGTAACGATATTTTAATTTTTCTGGAGCTAGTAACGAATATTTTAGATTTCTCGCTTAAATATCACGATAAAATTAAATTGTAAGAATATCCCTGAGTAACTTTATTTGTGTATTAGATTTTTCTTAATAAGTTTGATTTTAGCATTTTTTATTGAGGAGTAACGATGTTTAAATTTTACTGGAACTAGAAACGAATATTTTAGTTTTCTCGCTTAAATATAACGATAAAATTATATTGTAAGAATATCCCAGAGTAACTTTATTTTTATAATAGATTTTTTCAATAAGTTTGATTCTAGCATTTTTTCCTGAGGAGTAACAATGTTATTATTTTTCTGGAGCTGAAAACGAAAATTTTAGTTTTATCGCTTAAATATAACGTTAAAATTAAATTGTAAGAATATCCCTGAGTAACTTTATTTGTATATTAGATTATTCTAAATAAGTATGATCCTAACATTTTTTCCTGAGGAGTAACGATGTTTTAATTTTTCTGTAACAAGAAACGAGTATTTTAGCTTTCTGGCTTAAATATCACGATAAAATTAAATTGTAAGAATATCCCTGAGTAACTTTATTTGTATATTAGATTATTCTAAATAAGTATGATCCTAACATTTTTTCCTGAGGAGTAACGATGTTTTATTTTTCTGGAACTAGAAACGAATATTTTAGTTTTCTCGCTTAAATATAACGATAAAATTAAATTGTAAGAATATCCCTGAGTAACTTTATTTGTGTATTAGATTTTTCTTATTAAGTTTGATTCTAGCATTTTTTCCTGAGGAGTAACGATGTTTTAATTTTACTGGAACTAGAAAAGATTATTTTAGATTTCTCGCTTAACTATCACTTTAAAATTAAATTGTAAGAATATCCCTGAGTAACTTTATTTGTATATTAGTTTATTCTAAATAAGTTTGTTTCTAACATTTTTTCCTGAGGAGTAACGATGTTTTAATTTTTCTGTAACAAGAAACGAGTATTTTAGTTTTCTGGCTTAAATATCACGATAAAATTAAATTGTAAAAATATCCCTGAGTAACTTTATTTGTATATTAGATTATTCTAAATAAGTTTGATACTAGCATTTTTCCCTGAGGAGTAACGATGTTTTAATTTTTCTGGAACTAGAAACGAATATTTTAGATTTCT
This sequence comes from Pterostichus madidus, assembly GCA_911728475.2. Classification (NCBI taxonomy): domain Eukaryota; kingdom Metazoa; phylum Arthropoda; class Insecta; order Coleoptera; family Carabidae; genus Pterostichus; species Pterostichus madidus. The sequence continues at coordinate 18,014,110 of OU452311.1, read as the reverse complement.
CGCTTAAATATCACGATAAAATTAAATTGTAAGAATATCCCGGAGTAACTTTATTTGTATATTAGATTTTTCTTAATAAGTTTGATTCTAGCATTTTAGCCTGAGGAGTAACGATGTTTTAATTTTTTTGGAACTAGAAACGAATATTTTAGATTTCTCGCTTAAATATCACGATAAAATTAAATTGTAAGAATATCCCGGAGTAACTTTATTTGTATATTAGATTATTCTTAATAAGTTTGATTCTAACATTTTTTCCTGAGGAGTAACGATGTTTTAATTTTTCTGTAACAAGAAACGAGTATTTTAGTTTTCTCGCTTAAATATCACGATAAAATTAAATTGTAAGAATATCCCGGAGTAACTTTAATTGTATATTAGATTATTCTTAATAAGTTTGATTCTAGCATTTTTTTCCTGAGGAGTAACGATGTTTTAATTTTTCTGGAGCTAGTAACGAATATTTTAGAATTCTCGCTTAAATATCACGTTAAAATTAAATTGTAAGAATATCCCTGAGTAACTTTATTTGTTTATTAGATTTTTTTTAATAAGTTTGATTCTAGCATTTTTTTCTGAGTAACAATATTTCTATTTTTCTGGAACTATAAACGAATATTTTTGTTTTCTCGCTTAAATATCACGATAAAATTAAATTGTGAGATTATCCCTGAGTATCTTTATTTTTATAATAGATTTGTTTAATAAGTTTGAATCTAGCATTTTTCCTGTGAAGTAACGATGTTTTAATTTTTCTGTAACAAGAAACGAGTATTTTAGTTTTCTGGCTTAAATATCACGATAAAATTAACTTGTAAGAATATTCCTGAGTATATTTGTATATTAAATTATTCTAAATAAGTTTGATTCTAGCATTTTTTCCTGAGGAGTAACGATGTTTTAATTTTTCTGGAACTAGAAAAGATTATTTTAGATTTCTCGCTTAAATATCACGTTAAAATTAAATTGTAAGAATATCCCTGAGTAACTTTATTTGTATATTAGATTATTCTATATAAGTTTGATTCTAGCATTTTTTCCTGAGGAGTAACGATGTTTTAATTTTTCTGGAACTAGAAACGAATATTTTAGTTTTCTCGCTTAAATATAACGATAAAATTAAATTGAAAGAATATCCCAGAGTAACTTTATTTGTATATTAGATTTTTTTTAATAAGTTTGATTCTAGCATTTTATCCTGAGGAGTAACGATGTTTTAATTTTACTGGAACTAGAAACGAATATTTTAGTTTTCTCACATAAATATCACGATAAAATTAAATTGTAAGAATATCCCTGAGTAACTTTATTTGTATATTAGATTATTCTTAATAAGTTTGATTCTAGCATTTCTACCTGAGGAGTAACGATGTTTTAATTTTTCTGGAACTAGAAAAGATTATTTTAGATTTCTCGCTTAAATATCACGTTAAAATTAAATTGTAAGAATATCCCTGAGTAACTTTATTTGTATATTAGATTATTCTAAATAAGTATGATCCTAACATTTTTTCCTGAAGAGTAACGATGTTTTAATTTTTCTGTAACAAGAAACGAGTATTTTAGTTTTCTGGCTTAAATATCACGATAAAATTAAATTGTAAGAATATCCCTGAGTAACTTTATTTGTATATTAGATTATTCTTAATAAGTTTGATTCTAGCAATTTATCCTGAGGAGTAACGATGTTTTAATTTTACTGGAACTAGAAACGAATATTTTAGTTTTTTCACATAAATATCACGATAAAATTAAATTGTAAGAATATGCCTGAGTAGCTTTATTTGTATATTAGATTATTCTAAATAAGTATGATCCTAACATTTTTTCCTGAGGAGTAACGATGTTTTAATTTTTCTGGAACAAGAGACGAGTATTTTAGTTTTCTGGCTTAAATATCACGATAAAATTAAATTGTAAGAATATCCCTGAGTAACTTTATTTGTATATTAGACTATTCTAAATAAGTTTGATTCTAGCATTTTTTCCTGAGGAGTAACGAGGTTTTTATTATTCTGTAATTAGAAACGAATATTTTAGTTTTCTCGCTTAAATATCACGATAAAATTAAATTGTAAGAATGTCCCAGAGTAACTTTATTTGTATATTAGATTATTCTAAATAAGTTTGTTCCTAGCATTTTTTCCTGAGAAGTAACGATGTTTTAATTTTTCTGTAACAAGAAACGAGTATTTTAGTTGTCTCGCTTAAATATCACGATAAAATTAAATTGTAAGAATATCCCTGAGTAACTTTATTTGTATATTAGATTTTTTTAATAAGTTTGATTCTAGCATTTTTTCCTGAGGAGTAACGATATTTTAATTTTACTGGAACTAGAAACGAATATTTTAGTTTTCTCACATAAATATCACGATAAAATTAAATTGTAAGCGTAGCCATGAGTATCTTTATTTGTATATTAGATTATTCTGAATAAGTTTGATTCTAGCATTTTTTTCCTGAAGAGTAACGATGTTTTAATTTTTCTGGAACTAGAAACGAATATTTTAGATTTCTCGCTTAAATATCACGATAAAATTAAATTATAAGAATATCCCTGAGTAACTTTATTTGTTATATTAGATTTTTCTTAATAAGTTTGAATCTAGCATTTTTTCCTGAGGAGTAACGATGTTTTAATTTTTCTGGAACTAGAAAAGCTTATTTTAGATTTCTCGCTTAAATATCACGTTAAAATTAAATTGTAAGAATATCCCTGAGTAACTTTATTTGTATATTAGATTATTATAAATAAGTTTGTTCCTAACATTTTTTCCTGAGGAGTAACGATGTTTTAATTTTTCTGGAGCTAGTAACGAATATTTTAAATTTCTCGCTTAAATATCACGATAAAATTAAATTGTACGGATATCCCTGAGTAACTCTATTTGTGTATTAGATTTTTCTTAATATGTTTGATTCTAGCATTTTTTACTGAGGAATAACGATGTTTTAATTTTTCTGGAACTAGAAACGAATATTTTAGTTTTTTCGCTTAAATATAACGATAAAATTAAATTGTAAGAATATCCCAGAGTAACTTTATTTTTATAATAGATTTTTTCAATAAGTTTGATTCTAGCATTTTTTCCTGAGAGTAACAATGTTATTATTTTCCTGGAGCTAGAAACGAAAATTTTAGTTTTATCGCTTAGGTAAATATAACGTTAAAATTAAATTGTAAGAATATCCCTGAGTAACTTTATTTGTATATTAGATTATTCTTAATAAGTTTAATTCTAGCATTTTTTACTGAGGAGTAACAATGTTTTAATTTTTCTGGAGCTAGAAAAGATTATTTTAGATTTCTCGCTTAAATATCACGATAAAATTAAATTGTAAGAATATCCCTGAGTAACTTTATTTGTATATTAGAGTTTTCTAAATAAGTTTGATCCTAACATTTTTTCCTGAGGAGTAACGATGTTTTAATTTTTCTGTAACAAGACACGAGTATTTTTGTTTTCTCGCTTAAAAATCACGATAAAATTAAATTGTAAGAATATCCCTGAGTAACTTTATTTTTATAATAGATTTGTTTAATAAGTTTGATTCTAGCATTTTTTCCTGAGGAGTAACGATGTTTTAATTTTTCTGTAACAAGAGACGCGTATTTTAGTTTTCTGGCTTAAATATCACGATAAAATTAAATTGTAAGAATATCCCTGAGTAACTTTATTTGTATATTAGATTATTCTAAATAAGTTTGATTCTAGCATTTTTTCCTGAGGAGTAACGAGGTTTTTATTATTCTGTAATTAGAAACGAATATTTTAGTTTTCTCGCTTAAATATCACGATAAAATTAAATTGTAAGAATGCCCCAGAGTAACTTTATTTGTATATTAGATTATTCTAAATAAGTTTGTTCCTAACATTTTTTCCTGAGAAGTAACGATGTTTTAATTTTTCTGTAACAAGAAACGAGTATTTTAGTTGTCTCGCTTAAATATCACGATAAAATTAAATTGTAAGAATATCCCTGAGTAACTTTATTTGTATATTAGAGTTTTCTAAATAAGTATGATCCTAACATTTTTTCCTGAGGAGTAACGATGTTTTAATTTTTCTGTAACAAGAAACGAGTATTTTAGTTTTCTGGCTTAAATTTCACGATAAAATTAAATTGTAAGAATATCCCTGAGTAACTTTATTTGTATATTAGATTTTTTCATTAAGTTTGATTCTAGCATTTTTTCCTGAGGAGTAACGATGTTTTAATTTTACTGGAACTAGAAACGAATATTTTAGTTTTCTCACATAAATATCACGATAAAATTAAATTGTAAGAATAGCCCTGAGTAACTTTATTTGTATATTAGATTATTCTTAATAAATTAGATTCTAGCATTTTTTTCCTGAAGAGTAACGATGTTTTAATTTTTCTGGAACTAGAAACGAATATTTTAGATTTCTCGCTTAAATATCCCGATAAAATTAAATTATAAGAATATCCCTGAGTAACTTTATTTGTATATTAGATTTTTCTTAATAAGTTTGAATCTAGCATTTTTTCCTGAGGAGTAACGATCTTTTAATTTTTCTGGAACTAGAAAAGATTATTTTAGATTTCTCGCTTAAATATCACGTTAAAATTAAATTGTAAGAATATCCCTGAGTAACTTTATTTGTATATTAGATTATTATAAATAAGTTTGTTCCTAACATTTTTTCCTGAGGAGTAACGATGTTTTAATTTTACTGGAACTAGAAAAGAATATTTTAGTTTTCTCACATAAATATCACGATAAAATTAAATTGTAAGAATAGCCCTGAGTAACTTTATTTGTATATTAGATTATTCTTAATAAATTTGATTCTAGCATTTTTTCCTGACGAGTAACGATGTTTTAATTTTTCTGGAGCTAGTAACGAATATTTTAGATTTCTCGCTTAAATATCACGATAAAATTAAATTGTAAGAATATCCCTGAGTAACTTTATTTGTGTATTAGATTTTTCTTAATTAGTTTGATTTTAGCATTTTTAACTGAGGAGTAACGATGTTTTAATTTTACTGGAACTAGAAACGAATATTTTAGTTTTCTCGCTTAAATATAACGATAAAATTAAATTGTAAAAATATCCCAGAGTAACTTTATTTTTATAATAGATTTTTTCAATAAGTTTGATTCTAGCATTTTTTCCTGAGGAGTAACAATGTTATTATTTTTCTGGAGCTGGAAACGAAAATTTTAGTTTTATCGCTTAAATATAACGTTAAAATTAAATTGTAAGAATATCCCTGAGTAACTTTATTTGTATATTAGATTATTCTAAATAAGTATGATCCTAACATTTTTTCCTGAGGAGTAACGATGTTTTAATTTTTCTGTAACAAGAAACGAGTATTTTAGCTTTCTGGCTTAAATATCACGATAAAATTAAATTGTAAGAATATCCCTGAGTAACTTTATTTGTATATTAGATTTTTTTAATAAGTTTGATTCTAGCATTTTTTCCTGAGGAGTACCGATGTTTTAATTTTACTGGAACTAGAAAGGAATATTTTAGTTTTCTCACATAAATATCACGATAAAATTAAATTGTAAGAATATCCCAGAGTAACTTTATTTGTATATTAGAGTTTTTTTAATAAGTTTGATTCTAGCATTTTTTCCTGAGGAGTAACGATGTTTTAATTTTACTGGAACTAGAAACGAATATTTTAGTTTTCTCACATAAATATCACGATATAATTAAATTGTAAGAATAGCCCTGAGTAACTTTATTTGTATATTAGATTATTCTTAATAAGTTTGATTCTAGCATTTTTTCCTGAAAAGTAACGATGTTTTAATTTTTCTGAAGCTAGTAACGAATATTTTAGATTTCTCGCTTAAATATCACGATAAAATTAAATTGTAAGAATATCCCTGAGTTACTTTATTTGTGTATTAGATTTTTTTTAATAAGTTTGATTCTAGCATTTTTTACTGAGGAGTAAAGATGTTTTAATTTTTCTGGAACTAGAAACGAATATTTTAGTTTTCTCGCTTAAATATAACGATAAAATTAAATTGTAAGAATATCCCAGAGTAACTTTATTTTTATAATAGATATTTTCAATAAGTTTGATTCTAGCATTTTTTCCTGAGGAGTAACAATGTTATTATTTTGCTGGAGCTGGAAACGAAAATTTTAGTTTTATCACTTAAATATAACGTTAAAATTAAATTGTAAGAATATCCCTGAGTAACTTTATTTGTATATTAGATTATTCTTAATAAGTTTGATTCTAGCATTTTTTTCTGAGGAGTAACGATGTTTTAATTTATCTGGAACTAGAAAAGATTATTTTAGATTTCTCGCTTAAATATCACGTTAAAATTAAATTGTAAGAATATCCCTGAGTAACTTTATTTGTATATTAGATTATTCTAAATAAGTATGATCCTAACATTTTTTCCTGAGGAGTAACGATGTTTTAATTTTTTTGTAACAAGAAACGAGTATTTTAGTTTTCTGGCTTAAATATCACGATAAAATTAAATTGTAAGAATATCCCTGAGTAACTTTATTTGTATATTAGATTATTCTAAATAAGTTTGATTCTAGCATTTTCTCCTGAGGAGTAACGAGGTTTTTATTATTCTGTAATTAGAAACGAATATTTCAATTTTCTCGCTTAAATATCACGATAAAATTAAATTGTAAGAATATCCCAGAGTAACTTTATTTGTATATTAGATTTTTTTTAATAAGTTTGATTCGAGCATTTTTTCCTGAGGAGTAACGATGTTTTAATTTTACTGGAACTAGAAACGAATATTTTAGTTTTCTCACATAAATATCACGATAAAATTAAATTGTAAGAATATCCCTGAGTAACTTTATTTGTATATTAGATTATTCTAAATAAGTGTGATCCTAACATTTTTTCCTGAGGAGTAACGATGTTTTAATTTTTCTGTAACAAGAAACGAGTATTTTAGTTTTCTGGCTTAAATATCACGATAAAATTAAATTGTAAGAATATCCCTGAGTAACTTTATTTGTATATTAGATTATTCTTAATAAGTTTGATTCTAGCATTTTTTCCTGAGGAGTAACGATGTATTAATTTTTCTGGAACTAGAAAAGATTATTTTAGATTTCTCGCTTAAATATCACGTTTAAATTAAATTGTAAGAATATCCCTGAGTAACTTTATTTGTATATTAGATTATTCTAAATAAGTATGATCCTAACATTTTTTCCTGAGGAGTAACGATGTTTTAATTTTTCTGGAACTAGAAACGAATATTTTAGTATTCTCGCTTAAATATAACGATAAAATTAAATTGTATGAATATCCCTGAGTAACTATATTTGTGTATTTGATTTTTCTTAATAAGTTTGATTCTAGCATTTTTTCCTGAGGAGTAACGAAAATTTTTATTTTACTGGAACTAGAAACGAATATTTTAGTTTTCTCACATAAATATCACGATAAAATTAAATTGTAAGAATATCCCTGAGTAACTTTATTTGTATATTAGATTATTCTTAATAAGTTTGATTCTAGCATTTTTTCCTGAGCAGTAACGATGTTTTAATTTTTCTGGAACTAGAAAAGATTATTTTAGATTTCTCGCTTAAATATCACTTAAAAATTAAATTGTAAGAATATCCCTGAGTAACTTTATTTGTATATTAGATTATTCTAAATAAGTTTGATCCTAACATTTTTTCCTGAGGAGTAACGATGTTTTAATTTTTCTGTAACAAGAAACGAGTCGTTTAGTTGTCTCGCTTAAATATCACGATAAAATTAAATTGTAAGATTATCCCGGAGTAACTTTATTTGTGTATTAGATTATTCTTAAAAAGTTTGATTCTAGCATTTTTTCCTGAGGAGTATCGATGTTTTAATTATTCTGTAGCTAGTAACGAATATTTTAGTTTTCTCGCTAAATATCACGATAAAATTAAATTGTAAGAATATCCCTGAGTAACTTTATTTGTATATTAGATTATTCTTAATAAGTTTGATTCTAGCATTTTTTTCTGAGGAGTAACGATGTTTTAATTTATCAGGAACTAGAAAAGATTATTTTAGATTTCTCGCTTAAATATCACGTTAAAATTAAATTGTAAGAATATCCCTGAGTAACTTTATTTGTATATTAGATTATTCTAAATAAGTATGATCCTAACATTTTTTCCTGAGGAGTAACGATGTTTTAATTTTTCTGGAACTAGTAACGAATATTTTAGATTTCTCGCTTAAATATCACGATAAAATTAAATTGTAAGAATATCCCTGAGTAACTTTATTTGTTTATTAGATTTTTTTAATAAGTTTGATTCTAGCATTTTTTCCTGAGGAGTAACGATGTTTTAATTTTACTGGAACTAGAAACGAATATTTTAGTTTTCTCACATAAATATCACGATAAAATTAAATTGTAAGAATAGCCCTGAGTATCTTTATTTGTATATTAGATTATTCTTAATAACTTTGATTCTAGCATTTTTTCCTGAAGAGTAACGATGTATTAATTTTTCTGAAGCTAGTAACGAATATTTTAGATTTCTCGCTTAAATATCACGATAAAATTAAATTGTAAGAATATCCCTGTGTAACTTTATTTGTTTATTTGATTTTTTTTAATAAGTTTGATTCTAGCATTTTTTTCTGAGTAACAATATTTTTATTTTTCTGGAACTATAAACGAATATTTTAGTTGTCTCGCTTAAATATCACGATAAAATTAAATTGTAAGATTATCCCTGAGTAACTTTATTTTTATAATAGATTTGTTTAATAAGTTTGATTCTAGCATTTTTTCCTGAGAAGTAACGATGTTTTAATTTTTCTGTAACAAGAAACGAGTATTTTAGTTTTCTGGCTTAAATAACACGATAAAATTAAATTGTAAGAATATCCCTGAGTAACTTTATTTGTTTATTAGATTATTCTAAATAAGTTTGATTCTAGCATTTTTTCCTGAGGAGTAACGATGTTTTAATTTTTCTGGAACTAGAAAAGAATATTTGAGTTTTCTCGCTTAAATATAACGATAAAATTAAATTGTAAGAATATCCCAGAGTAACTTTATTTGTATATTAGATTTTTTTAATAAGTTTGATTCTAGCATTTTTTCCTGAGGAGTAACGATGTTTTAATTTTACTGGAACTAGAAACGAATATTTTAGATTTCTCGCTTAAATATCACGATAAAATTAAATTGTAAGAATATCCCTGAGTAACTTTATTTGTTTATTAGATTTTTTTTAATAAGTTTGATTCTAGCATTTTTTTCTGAGGAGTAATAATATTTTTATTTTTCTGGAACTATAAAGGAATATTTTAGTTTTCTCGCTTAAATATCACGATAAAATTAAATTGTAAGATTATCCCTGAGTAACTTTATTTTTATAATAGATTTGTTTAATAAGTTTGATTCTAGCATTTTTTCCTGAGGAGTAACGATGTTTTAATTTTTCTGTAACAAGAAACGAGTATTTTAGTTTTCTGGCTTAAATATCACGATAAAATTAAATTGTAAGAATATCCCTGAGTAACTTTATTTGTATATTAGATTATTCTTAATAAGTTTGATTCTAGCATTTTTTCCTGAGGAGTAACGATGTTTTAATTTTTCTGGAACTAGAAAAGATTATTTTAGATTTCTCGCTTAAATATCACGTTAAAATTAAATTGTAAGAATATCCCTGAGTAACTTTAATTGTATATTAGATTATTCTAAATAAGTATGATCCTAACATTTTTTCCTGAGGAGTAACGATGTTTTAATTTTTCTGGAACTAGAAACGAATATTTTAGTTTTCTCGCTTAAATATAACGATAAAATTAAATTGTAATAATATCCCTGAGTAACTTTATTTGTATATTAGATTATTCTAAATAAGTTTGATCCTAACATTTTTTCCTGAGGAGTAACGATGTTTTAATTTTTCTGTAACAAGAAACGAGTATTTTAGTTGTCTCGCTTAAATATCACGATAAAATTAAATTGTAAGAATATCCCGGAGTAACTTTATTTGTGTATTAGATTATTCTTAAAAAGTTTGATTCTAGCATTTTTTCCTGAGGAGTAACGATGTTTTAATTTTTCTGTAGCTAGTAACGAATATTTTAGATTTCTCGCTAAATATCACGATAAAATTCAATTGTAAGAATATCCCTGAGTAACTTTATTTGTTTATTAGATTTTTTTTAATAAGTTTGATTCTAGCATTTTTTTCTGAGGAGTAAACAATATTTTTATTTTTCTGGAACTATAAACGAATATTTTAGTTTTCTCGCTTAAATATCACGATAAAATTAAATTGTACGATTATCCCTGAGTAACTTTATTTTTATAATAGAATTGTTTAATAAGTTTGATTCTAGCATTTTTGCCTGAGGAGTAACGATGTTTTAATTTTTCTGTAACAAGAAACGAGTATTTTTGTTTTCTGGCTTAAATATCACGATAAAATTAAATTGTAAGAATAACCCTGAGTAACTTTATTTGTATATTAGATTATTCTAAATAAATTTGATTCTAGCATTTTTTCCTGAGGAGTAACGATGTTTTAATTTTTCTGGAACTAGATACGAATATTTTAGTTTTCTCGCTTAAATATAACGATAAAATTAAATTGTAAGAATATCCCTGAGTAACTTTATTTGTATATTAGATTTTTTTAATAAGTTTGATTCTAGCATTTTTTCCTGAGGAGTAACGATGTTTTAATTTTACTGGAACTAGAAACGAATATTTTAGTTTTCTCACATAAATATCACGATAAAATTAAATTGTAAGAATAGCCCTGAGTAACTTTATTTGTATATTAGATTACTCTTAATAACTTTGATTCTAGCATTTTTTCCTGAAGAGTAACGATGTTTTAATTTTTCTGGAGCTAGTAACGAATATTTTAGATTTCTCGCTTAAATATCACGATAAAATTAAATTGTAAGAATATCCCTGTGTAACTTTATTTGTTTATTTGATTTTTTTTTAATAAGTTTGATTCTAGCATTTTTTTCTGAGTAAAAATATTTTTATTTTTCTGGAACTATAAACGAATATTTTAGTTTTCTCGCTTAAATATCAGGATAAAATTAAATTGTAAGATTATCCCTGAGTAACTTTATTTGTATATTAGATTTTTTTAATAAATTTGATTCTAGCATTTTTTCCTGCGGAGTAACGATGTTTTAATTTTTCTGGAACTAGAAAAGATTATTTTAGATTTCTCGCTTAAATATCACGTTAAAATTAAATTGTAAGAATATCCCTGAGTAACTTTATTTGTATATTAGATTATTCTAAATAAGTATGATCCTAACATTTTTTCCTGAGGAGTAACGATGTTTTAATTTTTCTGGAACTAGAAACGAATATTTTAGTTTTCTCGCTTAAATATCACGATAAAATTAAATTGTAAGAATATCCCTGAGTAACTTTATTTGTATATTAGATTTTTTTAATAAGTTTGATTCTAGCATTTTTTCCTGAGGAGTAACGATGTTTTAATTTTTCTGGAACTAGAAACGAATATTTTAGTTTTCTCGCTTAAATATCACGATAAAATTCAATTGTAAGAATATCCCTGAGTAACTTTATTTGTTTATTAGATTTTTTTTAATAAGTTTGATTCTAGCATTTTTTTCTGAGGAGTAAACAATATTTTTATTTTTCTGGAACTATAAACGAATATTTTAGTTTTCTCGCTTAAATATCACGATAAAATTAAATTGTACGATTATCCCTGAGTAACTTTATTTTTATAATAGAATTGTTTAATAAGTTTGATTCTAGCATTTTTGCCTGAGGAGTAACGATGTTTTAATTTTTCTGTAACAAGAAACGAGTATTTTAGTTTTCTGGCTTAAATATCACGATAATATTAAATTGTAAGAATAACCCTGAGTAACTTTATTTGTATATTAGATTATTCTAAATAAATTTGATTCTAGCATTTTTTCCTGAGGAGTAACGATGTTTTAATTTTTTTGGAACTAGATACGAATATTTTAGTTTTCTCGCTTAAATATAACGATAAAATTAAATTGTAAGAATATCCCTGAGTAACTTTATTTGTATATTAGATTTTTTTAATAAGTTTGATTCTAGCATTTTTTCCTGAGGAGTAACGATGTTTTAATTTTACTGGAACTAGAAACGAATATTTTAGTTTTCTCACATAAATATCACGATAAAATTAAATTGTAAGAATAGCCCTGAGTAACTTTATTTGTATATTAGATTACTCTTAATAACTTTGATTCTAGCATTTTTTCCTGAAGAGTAACGATGTTTAAATTTTTCTGGAGCTAGTAACGAATATTTTAGATTTCTCGCTTAAATATCACGATAAAATTAAATTGTAAGAATATCCCTGTGTAACTTTATTTGTTTATTTGATTTTTTTTTAATAAGTTTGATTCTAGCATTTTTTTCTGAGTAAAAATATTTTTATTTTTCTGGAACTGTAAACGAATATTTTAGTTTTCTCGCTTAAATATCAGGATAAAATTAAATTGTAAGATTATCCCTGAGTAACTTTATTTGTATATTAGATTTTTTTAATAAATTTGATTCTTGCATTTTTTCCTGCGGAGTAACGATGTTTTAATTTTTCTGGAACTAGAAAAGATTATTTTAGATTTCTCGCTTAAATATCACGTTAAAATTAAATTGTAAGAATATCCCTGAGTAACTTTATTTGTATATTAGATTATTCTAAATAAGTATGATCCTAACATTTTTTCCTGAGGAGTAACGATGTTTTAATTTTTCTGGAACTAGAAACGAATATTTTAGTTTTCTCGCTTAAATATAACGATAAAATTAAATTGTAAGAATATCCCTGAGTAACTTTATTTGTTTATTAGATTATTCTAAATAAGTTTGATTCTAGCATTTTTTCCTGAGGAGTAACGATATTTTAATTTTTCTGTAACATGAAACGAGTATTTTAGTTTTCTGGCTTAAATATCACGATAAAATTAAATTGTAAGGATATCCCTGAGCAACTTTATTTGTTTATTAGATTATTCTAAATAAGTTTGATTCTAGCATTTTTTCCTGAGGAGTAACGATGATTTAATTTTTCTGGAACTAGAAAAGAATATTTGAGTTTTCTCGCTTAAATATAACGATAAAATTAAATTGTAAGAATATCCCAGAGTAACTTTATTTGTATATTAGATTTTTTTTAATAAGTTTGATTATAGCATTTTTTCCTGAGGAGTAACATTGTTTTAATTTTACTGGAACTAGAAACGAATATTTTAGATTTCTCGCTTAAATATCACGATAAAATTAAATTGTAAGATTATCCCTGAGTAACTTTATTTTTATAATAGATTTGTTTAATAAGTTTGATTCTAGCATTTTTTCCTGAGGAGTAACGATGTTTTAATTTTTCTGTAACAAGAAACGAGTATTTTATTTTTCTGGCTTAAATATCACGATAAAATTAAATTGTAAGAATATCCCTGAGTAACTTTATTTGTATATTAGATTATTCTAAATAAGTATGATCCTAACATTTTTTCCTGAGGAGTAACGATGTTTTAATTTTTCTGGAACTAGGGAAGATTATTTTAGATTTCTCGCTTAAATATCACGTTAAAATTAAATTGTAAGAATATCCCTGAGTAACTTTATTTGTATATTAGATTATTCTAAATAAGTATGATCCTAACATTTTTTCCTGAGGAGTAACGATGTTTTAATTTTTCTGGAACTAGAAACGAATATTTTAGTTTTCTCGCTTAAATATAACGATAAAATTAAATTGTAAGAATATCCCTGAGTAACTTTATTTGTTTATTAGATTATTTTAAATAAGTTTGATTCTAGCATTTTTTCCTGAGGAGTAACGATGTTTTAATTTTTCTGGAGCTAGTAACGAATATTTTAGATTTCTCGCTAAATATCACGATAAAATTAAATTGTAAGAATATCCCTGAGTAACTTTATTTTTATAATAGATTTGTTTAATAAGTTTGATTCTAGCATTTTTTTCCTGAGGAGTAACGATGTTTTAATTTTTCTGTAACAAGAAACGAGTATTTTAGTTTTCTGGCTTAAATATCACGATAAAATTAAATTGTAAGAATATCCCTGAGTAACTTTATTTGTGTATTAGATTATTCTAAATAAGTATGATCCTAACATTTTTTCCTGAGGAGTAACGATGTTTTAATTTTTCTGGAACTAGAAACGAATATTTTAGTTTTCTCGCTTAAATATAACGATAAAATTAAATTGTAAGAATATCCCTGAGTAACTTTATTTGTTTATTAGATTATTCTAAATAAGTTTGATTCTAGCATTTTTTCCTGAGGAGTAACGATGTTTTAATTTTTCTGTAACAAGAAACGAGTATTATAGTTTTCTGGCTTAAATATCACGATAAAATTAAATTGTAAGAATAACCCTGAGTAACTTTAATTGTATATTAGATTATTCTAAATAAGTATGATCCTAACATTTTTTCCTGAGGAGTAACGATGTTTTAATTTTTCTGGAACTAGAAACGAATATTTTAGTTTTCTCGCTTAAATATAACGATAAAATTAAATTGTAAGAATATCCCTGAGTAACTTTATTTGTTTATTAGATTATTCTAAATAAGTTTGATTCTAGCATTTTTTCCTGAGGAGTAACGATGTTTTAATTTTTCTGGAACTAGATACGAATATTTTACTTTTCTCGCTTAAATATAACGATAAAATTAAATTGTAAGAGTATCCCTGAGTATCTTTATTTGTATAATAGATTTGTTTAATAAGTTTGATTCTAGCATTTTTTCATGAGAAGTAACGATGTTTTAATTTTTCTGTAACAAGAAACGAGTATTTTAGTTTTCTGGCTTAAATATCACGATAAAATTAAATTGTAAGAATATCCCTGAGTAACTTTATTTGTGTATTAGATTATTCTAAATAAGTATGATCCTAACATTTTTTCCTGAGGAGTAACGATGTTTTAATTTTTCTGGAACTAGAAACGAATATTTTAGTTTTCTCGCTTAAATATAACGATAAAATTAAATTGTAAGAATATCCCTGGGTAACTTTATTTGTTTATTAGATTATTCTAAATAAGTTTGATTCTAGCATTTTTTCCTGAGGAGTAACGATGTTTTAATTTTTCTGTAACAAGAAACGAGTATTATAGTTTTCTGGCTTAAATATCACGATAAAATTAAATTGTAAGAATAACCCTGAGTAACTTTATTTGTATATTAGATTATTCTAAATAAGTATGATCCTAACATTTTTTCCTGAGGAGTAACAATGTTATTATTTTTCTGGAGCTAGAAACGAAAATTTTAGTTTTATCGCTTAAATATAACGTTAAAATTAAATTGTAAGATTATCCCTGAGTAACTTTATTTTTATAATAGATTTGTTTAATAAGTTTGATTCTAGCATTTTTTCCTGAGGAGTAACGATGTTTTAATTTTTCTGTAACAAGAAACGAGTATTTTAGTTTTCTGGCTTAAATATCACGATAAAATTAAATTGTAAGAATATCCCTGAGTAACTTTATTTGTATATTAGATTATTCTAAATAAGTATGATCCTAACATTTTTTCCTGAGGAGTAACGATGTTTTAATTTTTCTGGAACTAGGGAAGATTATTTTAGATTTCTCGCTTAAATATCACGTTAAAATTAAATTGTAAGAATATCCCTGAGTAACTTTATTTGTATATTAGATTATTCTAAATAAGTATGATCCTAACATTTTTTCCTGAGGAGTAACGATGTTTTAATTTTTCTGGAACTAGAAACGAATATTTTAGTTTTCTCGCTTAAATATAACGATAAAATTCAATTGTAAGAATATCCCTGAGTAACTTTATTTGTTTATTAGATTATTCTAAATAAGTTTGATTCTAGCATTTTTTCCTGAGGAGTAACGATGTTTTAATTTTTCTGTAGCTAGTAACGAATATTTTAGATTTCTCGCTAAATATCACGATAAAATTAAATTGTAAGAATATCCCTGAGTAACTTTATTTTTATAATAGATTTGTTTAATAAGTTTGATTCTAGCATTTTTTTCCTGAGGAGTAACGATGTTTTAATTTTTCTGTAACAAGAAACGAGTATTTTAGTTTTCTGGCTTAAATATCACGATAAAATTAAATTGTAAGAATATCCCTGAGTAACTTTATTTGTGTATTAGATTATTCTAAATAAGTATGATCCTAACATTTTTTCCTGAGGAGTAACGATGTTTTAATTTTTCTGGAACTAGAAACGAATATTTTAGTTTTCTCGCTTAAATATAACGATAAAATTAAATTGTAAGAATATCCCTGAGTAACTTTATTTGTTTATTAGATTATTCTAAATAAGTTTGATTCTAGCATTTTTTCCTGAGGAGTAACGATGTTTTAATTTTTCTGTAACAAGAAACGAGTATTATAGTTTTCTGGCTTAAGAGTCGTATTTACAGGCGGCATTTGACTTCAAAAAGTGTTTCAGCACTTACGCTTTTTCTCAGAATTTACAAAACATATTGACTTCATTCAAAAACTATGGTCAAGTTCAAGAATAGATCTAAGATCGTACTGTGTTAGATTTTTGTTCTTTGCCCTAGTTTTAAGAAAAACAATAGTTATTATCCGCAAAAAAATGCATTTTTTTAATGGTCATTTTTAATATAATACAAATTGAAAATAATAATTTCAACACAATACAATCCTAGATGACATCTTGAAGTATCTGGAAACATTTTTCAAAGTATGATAATAAGTTATTTACGAAAAAATCTATAGCAAGAGCTAAACCTCTGCAAATGAGTATTTCAAGAAGAAACATGTATCGTTCACTAGCGCTCTCATAGCGGTGAACGCTGTCACTACTGCATATCTACTGTGTCATCTATAGTTTGCAGTCGAAAATATACAAAGCTTCGACCACACAATGTACACAAAACATAGTGACACATCATAAAGTGGGGAAAGGGTATATAACTGAGGCTCGGATTTTAGGAAAAATGCACATTTTTTCATATTTTGCATATTTCACCTTTTTTATATTTTTATTTATCAAATTGAACAAGATATTAGAGTCGATATGATTATTAAAAATAAAATTATTGGAAAAACTCTAAAACTTATAAGATCTTTTTGGAAATACGGAAAATGAAATAAGAAATTTAAAATAAGACATAACTAATTCCACATTATAAACCACATAAAACAATGTGTAATAATAAAAGTCCGGGAAAATATTCCAAATTATTAGAGGTTCGTCGATAAGCTAATTCTTACTCTCTTTAACTCAAGTTAAAATAAACTTGTTTCATACATTGAAAAGAGGTTTAAAAACGAAATAAAAAATGGTATTAGCGCTAATCCGCTTTAAGAATCTGCCTGTTAGGAGCGACGCCTGATGTAGGCAAAGAAATTATTATTGAAGTTAAATGTCCTATATCGGCATATAAAATGGATCCCGAGGAAGCAATAAAATCGAAGAAAATCACATTTTGGAAATATAATTCAACAACAGATTCATATGAAATTAATAAGAAACACAATTGGTTTTATCAAGTACAACGGCAGTTTGAAATGAGTAATAGAAATAAATGTATATTCGGTGTATGGACTGGCTTTGAAAATAATCCAATAAAAATAGAACATATACAAAGAGATAACGATTTTTTTTAATACGATGCTGTCTAAATTGGATTTTTAAAATTTTAATTGTGTACTTCTAGAGCTTGTAGACCCTCGCCATTCAAGGAACTTACCAATTAGAGAACCTGAATATATAAAGGCTGCAATATAAAAACGAAAATCTGCAAAGATTTTGAAATGTGCAAAAAAATTATTTTAGAGATTACTATTTATCTATATAGGCCGTTTGATCGTTTCCAAATTTATTTATTTATTTATGTTTGTTTTATGCTGTCAATTTGACACAATATTATTTCATGTGATTTGTTTTAATCAGGGCTATTACTTGTATTAAAAATGTACAACTTTACTTTGTTGTTTATATACAAATATTTTACTTACAATAATACAACCTTTGTATGTTTCGTTTAGTTGATTTAAATAGTTCGAGTAAATTTCCCAATACATATTTATACCTACATCCGATCCCTGCCGATTCCCGAGAATTCTTCGTTGACCGTCACTGCAAACTTTACTTAGCCCATGTACGAAGCCCCGCCCCGATAGCGCACATGGCTAAACCCCTCTCATGCCGACCCCGGAGAGCACCACTAGCACAAAGTGTAAATACGACTCTTAAATATCACGATAAAATTAAATTGTAAGAATAACCCTGAGTAACTTTATTTGTATATTAGATTATTCTAAATAAGTATGATCCTAACATTTTTTCCTGAGGAGTAACGATGTTTTAATTTTTCTGGAACTAGAAACGAATATTTTAGTTTTCTCGCTTAAATATAACGATAAAATTAAATTGTAAGAATATCCCTGAGTAACTTTATTTGTTTATTAGATTATTCTAAATAAGTTTGATTCTAGCATTTTTTCCTGAGGAGTAACGATGTTTTAATTTTTCTGGAACTAGATACGAATATTTTAGTTTTCTCGCTTAAATATAACGATAAAATTAAATTGTAAGAGTATCCCTGATTATCTTTATTTGTATAATAGATTTGTTTAATAAGTTTGATTCTAGCATTTTTTCATGAGAAGTAACGATGTGTTTAATTTTTCTGTAACAAGAAACGAGTATTTTAGTTTTCTGGCTTAAATATCACGATAAAATTAAATTGTAAGAATATCCCTTAGTAACTTTATTTGTTTATTAGATTATTCTAAATAAGTTTGATTCTAGCATTTTTTCCAGAGGAATAACGATGTTTTAATTTTTCTGGAACTAGAAAAGAATATTTGAGTTTTCTCGCTTAAATATAACGATAAAATTAAATTGTAAGAATATCCCAGAGTAACTTTATTTGTATATTAGATTTTTTTAATAAGTTTGATTCTAGCATTTTTTCCTGAGGAGTAACGATGTTTTAATTTTACTGGAACTAGAAACGAATATTTTAGATTTCTCTCTTAAATATCACGATAAAATTAAATTGTAAGAATATCCCTGAGTAACTTTATTTGTTTATTAGATTTTTTTTAATAAGTTTGATTCTAGCATTTTTTCCTGCGGAGTAACAATATTTTTATTTTTCTGGAACTATAAACGAATATTTTAGTTTTCTCGCTTAAATATCACGATAAAATTAAATTGTAAGATTATCCCTGAGTAACTTTATTTTTATAATAGATTTGTTTAATAAGTTTGATTCTAGCATTTTTTCCTGAGAAGTAACGATGTTTTAATTTTTCTGTAACAAGACACGAGTATTTTAGTTTTCTGACTTAAATATCACGATAAAATTAAATTGTAAGAATATCCCTGAGTAACTTTATTTGTATATTAGATTATTCTAAATAAGTTTGATTCTAGCATTTTATCCTGAGGAGTAACGATGTTTTAATTTTTCTGGAACTAGAAACGAATATTTTAGTTTTCTCGCTTAAATATAACGATAAAATTAAATTGTAAGAATATCCCTGAGTAACTTTATTTGTATATTAGATTTTTTTAATAAGTTTGATTCTAGCATTTTATTCTGAGGAGTAACGATGTTTTAATTTTACTGGAACTAGAAACGAATATTTTAGTTTTCTCACACAAATATCACGATAAAATTAAATTGTAAGAATAGTCCTGAGTAACTTTATTTGTTTATTAGATTATTCTTAATAAGTTTGATTCTAGCATTTTTTCCTGAAGAGTAACGATGTTTTAATTTTTCTGGAGCTAGTAACGAATATTTTAGATTTCTCGCTTAAATATCACGATAAAATTAAATTGTAAGAATATCCCTGAGTAACTTTATTTGTTTATTAGATTTTTTTTAATAAGTTTGATTCTAGCATTTTTTCCTGCGGAGTAACAATATTTTTATTTTTCTGGAACTATAAACGAATATTTTAGTTTTCTCGCTTAAATATCACGATAAAATTAAATTGTAAGATTATCCCTGAGTAACTTTATTTTTATAATAGATTTGTTTAATAAGTTTGATTCTAGCATTTTTTCCTGAGAAGTAACGATGTTTTAATTTTTCTGTAACAAGACACGAGTATTTTAGTTTTCTGACTTAAATATCACGATAAAATTAAATTGTAAGAATATCCCTGAGTAACTTTATTTGTATATTAGATTATTCTAAATAAGTTTGATTCTAGCATTTTATCCTGAGGAGTAACGATGTTTTAATTTTTCTGGAACTTGAAACGATTATTTTAGTTTTCTCGCTTAAATATAACGATAAAATTAAATTGTAAGAATATCCCTGAGTAACTTTATTTGTATATTAGATTTTTTTAATAAGTTTGATTCTAGCATTTTATTCTGAAGAGTAACGATGTTTTAATTTTACTGGAACTAGAAACGAATATTTTAGTTTTCTCACACAAATATCACGATAAAATTAAATTGTAAGAATAGTCCTGAGTAACTTTATTTGTTTATTAGATTATTCTTAATAAGTTTGATTCTAGCATTTTTTCCTGAAGAGTAACGATGTTTTAATTTTTCTGGAGCTAGTAACGAATATTTTAGATTTCTCGCTTAAATAACACGATAAAATTAAATTGTAAGAATATCCCAGAGTAACTTTATTAGTGTATTAGATTTTTCTTAATAACTTTGATTCTAGCATTTTGTACTGTGGAGTAACGATGTTTTAATTTTTCTGGAACTAGAAACGAATATTTTAGTTTTCTCGCTTAAATATAACGATAAAATTAAATTGTAAGAATATCCCAGAGTAACTTTATTTTTATAATAGATTTTTTCAATAAGTTTGATTCTAGCATTTTTTCCTGAGGAGTAACAATGTTATTATTTTTCTGGAGCTAGAAACGAAAATTTTAGTTTTATCGCTTAAATATAACGTTAAAATTAAATTGTAAGAATATCCCTGTGTAACTTTATTTGTATATTAGATTATTCTTAATAAGTTTGATTCTAGCATTTTTTCCTGAGGAGTAACGATGTTTTAATTTTTCTGTAACAAGAAACGAGTATTTTAGTTGTCTCGCTTAAATATCACGATAAAATTAAATTGTAAGAATATCCCGGAGTAACTTTATTTGTGTATTAGATTATTCTTAAAAAGTTTGATTCTAGCATTTTTGCCTGAGGAGTAACGATGTTTTAATTTTTCTGTAGCTAGTAACGAATATTTTAGATTTCTCGCTAAATATCACGATAAAATTAAATTGTAAGAATATCCCTGAGTAACTTTATTTGTTTATTAGATTTTTTTTAATAAGTTTGATTCTAGCATTTTTTTCTGAGGAGTAAACAATATTTTTATTTTTCTGGAACTATAAACGAATATTTTAGTTTTCTCGCTTAAATATAACGATAAAATTAAATTGTAAGATTATCCCTGAGTAACTTTATTTTTATAATAGATTTGTTTAATAAGTTTGATTCTAGCATTTTTGCCTGAGGAGTAACGATGTTTTAATTTTTCTGTAACAAGAAACGAGTATTTTAGTTTTCTGGCTTAAATATCACGATAAAATTAAATTGTAAGAATAACCCTGAGTAACTTTATTTGTATATTAGATTATTCTAAATAAATTTGATTCTAGCATTTTTTCCTGAGGAGTAACGATGTTTTAATTTTTCTGGAACTAGATACGAATATTTTAGTTTTCTCGCTTAAATATAACGATAAAATTAAATTGTAAGAATATCCCTGAGTAACTTTATTTGTATATTAGATTTTTTTAATAAGTTTCATTCTAGCATTTTTTCCTGAGGAGTAACGATGTTTTAATTTTACTGGAACTAGAAACGAATATTTTAAATTTCTCACATAAATAACACGATAAAATTAAATTGTAAGAATAGCCCTGAGTAACTTTATTTGTATATTAGATTACTCTTAATAACTTTGATTCTAGCATTTTTTCCTGAAGAGTAACGATGTTTTAATTTTTCTGGAGCTAGTAACGAATATTTTAGATTTCTCGCTTAAATATCACGATAAAATTAAATTGTAAGAATATCCCTGTGTAACTTTATTTGTTTATTTGATTTTTTTTAATAAGTTTGATTCTAGCATTTTTTTCTGAGTAACAATATTTTTATTTTTCTGGAACTATAAACGAATATTTTAGTTTTCTCGCTTAAATATCACGTTAAAATTAAATTGTAAGAATATCCCTGAGTAACTTTATTTGTATATTAGATTATTCTAAATAAGTATGATCCTAACATTTTTTCCTGAGGAGTAACGATGTTTTAATTTTTCTGGAACTAGAAACGAATATTTTAGTTTTCTCGCTTAAATATAACGATAAAATTAAATTGTAAGAATATCCCTGAGTAACTTTATTTGTTTATTAGATTATTCTAAATAAGTTTGATTCTAGCATTTTTTCCTGAGGAGTAACGATGTTTTAATTTTTCTGTAACAAGAAACGAGTATTTTAGTTTTCTGGCTTAAATATCACTTTAAAATTAAATTGTAAGAATATCCCTGAGTAACTTTATTTGTATATTAGTTTATTCTTAATAAGTTTGTTCCTAACATTTTTTCCTGAGGAGTAACGATGTTTTAATTTTTCTGTAACAAGAAACGAGTATTTTAGTTTTCTGGCTTAAATATCACGATAAAATTAAATTGTAAGAATATCCCTGAGTAACTTTATTTGTTTATTAGATTATTCTAAATAAGTTTGATTCTAGCATTTTTTCCTGAGGAGTAACGTTGTTTTAATTTTACTGGAACTAGAAACGAATATTTTAGTTTTCTCACATAAATATCACGATAAAATTAAATTGTAAGAATAGCCCTGAGTAACTTTATTTGTATATTAGATTATTCTTAATAAATTTGATTCTAGCATTTTTTTCCTGAAGAGTAACGATGTTTTAATTTTTCTGGAACTAGAAACGAATATTTTAGATTTCTCGCTTAAATATCACGATAAAATTAAATTATAAGAATATCCCTGAGTAACTTTATTTGTATATTAGATTTTTCTTAATAAGTTTGAATCTAGCATTTTTTCCTGAGGAGTAACGATGTTTTATTTTTTCTGTAACAAGAAACGAGTATTTTAGTTGTCTCGCTTAAATATCACGTTAAAATTAAATTGTAAGAATATCTCTGAGTAACTTTATTTGTATATTAGATTTTTTTAATAAGTTTGATTCTAGCATTTTTTCCTGAGGAGTAACGATGTTTTAATTTTACTGGAACTAGAAACGAATATTTTAGTTTTCTCACATAAATATCACGATAAAATTAAATTGTAAGAATATCCCTGAGTAACTTTATTTGTCTATTAGATTATTCTTAATAAGTTTGATTCTAGCATTTTTTTCCTGAAGAGTAACGATGTTTTAATTTTTCTGGAGCTAGTAACGAATATTTTAGTTTTCTCGATTAAATATCACGATAAAATTAAATTGTAAGAATATCCCTGAGTAACTTTATTTGTGTATTAGATTTTTCTTAATAAGTTTGATACTAGCATTTTTTACTGAGGAGTAACGTTGTTTTAATTTTTCTGGAACTAGAAACGATTATTTTAGTTTTCTCGCTTAAATATAACGATAAAATTAAATTGTAAGAATATTCCTGAGTAACTTTATTTGTATATTAGATTTTTTTAATAAATTTGATTCTAGCATTTTTTCCTGAGGAGTAACGATGTTTTAATTTTAGTGGAACTAGAAACGAATATTTTAGTTTTCTCACATAAATATCACGATAAAATTAAATTGTAAGAATAGCCCTGAGTAACTTTATTTGTTTATTAGATTATTCTTAATAAGTTTGATTCTAGCATTTTTTCCTGAAGAGTAACGATGTTTTAATTTTTCTGGAGCTAGTAACGAATATTTTAGATTTCTCGCTTAAATATCACGATAAAATTAAATTGTAAGATTATCCCTGAGTAACTTTATTTGTGTATTAGATTTTTCTTAATAACTTTGATTCTAGCATTTTTTCCTGAGGAGTAACGATGTTTTAATTTTTCTGTAACAAGAAACGAGTATTTTAGTTTTCTCGCTTAAATATAACGATAAAATTAAATTGTAAGAATATCCCTGAGTAACTTTATTTGTATTTTAGATTATTCTAAATAAGTTTGATTCTAGCATTTTATCTTGAGGAGTAACGATGTTTTAATTTTTCTGGAACTAGAAACGAATATTTTAGTTTTCTCACTTAAATATAACGATAAAATTAAATTGTAAGAATATCCCAGAGTAACTTTATTTTTATAATAGATTTTCTCAATAAGTTTGATTCTAGCATTTTTTCCTGAGGAGTAACAATGTTATTATTTTTCTGGAGCTAGAAACGAAAATTTTAGTTTTATCGCTTAAATATAACGTTAAAATTAAATTGTAAGAATATCCCTGTGTAACTTTATTTGTATATTAGATTATTCTTAATAAGTTTGATTCTAGCATGTTTTCCTGAGGAGTAACGATGTTTTAATTTTTCTGGAACTAGAAAAGATTATTTTAGATATCTCGCATAAATATCACGATAAAATTAAATTGTAAGAATATCCCGGAGTAACTTTATTTGTGTATTAGATTATTCTTAAAAAGTTTGATTCTAGCATTTTTTCTTGAGGAGTAACGATGTTTTAATTTTTCTGTAGCTAGTAACGAATATTTTAGATTTCTCGCTAAATATCACGATAAAATTAAATTGTAAGAATATCCCTGGGTAACTTTATTTGTTTATTAGATTATTCTAAATAAGTTTGATTCTAGCATTTTTTCCTGAGGAGTAACGATGTTTTAATTTTACTGGAACTAGAAACGAATATTTTAGTTTACTCACATAAATATCACGATAAAATTAAATTGTAAGAATAGCCCTGAGTAACTTTATTTGTTTATTAGATTTTTTTTAATAAGTTTGAGTCTAGCATTTTTTCTGAGGAGTAAACAATATTTTTATTTTTCTGGAACTATAAACGAATATTTTAGTTTTCTCGCTTAAATATAACGATAAAATTAAATTGTAAGATTATCCCTGAGTAACTTTATTTGTATATTAGATTTTTTTAATAAGTTTGATTCTAGCATTTTTTCCTGAGGAGTAACGATGTTTTAATTTTACTGGAACTAGAAACGAATATTTTAGTTTACTCACATAAATATCACGATAAAATTAAATTGTAAGAATAGCCCTGAGTAACTTTATTTGTATATTAGATTACTCTTAATAACTTTGATTCTAGCATTTTTTCCTGAAGAGTAACGATGTTTTAATTTTTCTGGAGCTAGTAACGAATATTTTAGATTTCTCGCTTAAATATCACGATAAAATTAAATTGTAAGAATATCCCTGTGTAACTTTATTTGTTTATTTGATTTTTTTAATAAGTTTGATTCTAGCATTTTTTTCTGAGTAACAATATTTTTATTTTTCTGGAACTATAAACGAATATTTTAGTTTTCTCGCTTAAATATCACGATAAAATTAAATTGTAAGATTATCCCTGAGTAACTTTATTTGTATATTAGATTTTTTTAATAAATTTGATTCTAGCATTTTTTCCTGAGGAGTAACGATGTTTTAATTTTTCTGGAACTAGAAATATTAGTTTAGATTTCTCGCTTAAATATAACATTAAAATTAAATTGTAAGAACATCCCTGAGTAACTTTATTTGTATATTAGATTATACTAAATAAGTATGATCCTAACATTTTTTCCTGAGGAGTAACGATGTTTTAATTTTTCTGGAACTAGAAACGAATATTTTAGTTTTCTCGCTTAAATATAACGATAAAATTAAATTGTAAGAATATCCCTGAATAACTTTATTTGTTTATTAGATTATTCTAAATAAGTTTGATTCTAGCATTTTTTCCTGAAGAATAACGATGTTTTAATTTTTCTGTAACAAGAAACGAGTATTTTAGTTTTCTGACTTAAATATCACGATAAAATTAAATTGTAAGAATATCCCTGAGTAACTTTATTTGTTTATTAGATTATTCTCAATAAGTTTGATTCTAGCATTTTTTCCTGAGGAGTAACGATGTTTTAATTTTTCTGGAACTAGAAAAGAATATTTGAGTTTTCTCGCTTAAATAAAACGATAAAATTAAATTGTAAGAATATCCCAGAGTAACTTTATTTGTATATTAGATTTTTTTTAATAAGTTTGATTCTAGCATTTTTTCCTGAGGAGTAACGATGTTTTAATTTTACTGGAACTAGAAACGAATATTTTAGATTTCTCGCTTAAATATCACGATAAAATTAAATTGTAAGAATATCCCTGAGTAACTTGATTTGTTTATTAGATTTTTTTTAATAAGTTTGATTCTAGCATTTTTTCCTGCGGAGTAACAATATTTTTATTTTTCTGGAACTATAAACGAATATTTTAGTTTTCTCGCTTAAATATCACGATAAAATTAAATTGTAAGATTATCCCTCAGTAACTTTATTTTTATAATAGATTTGTTTAATAAGTTTGATTCTAGCATTTTTTTTTGAGGAGTAACGATGTTTTAATTTTTCTGTAACAAGAAACGAGTATTTTAGTTTTCTGGCTTAAATATCACGATAAAATTAAATTGTAAGAATATCCCTGAGTAACTTTATTTGTATATTAGATTATTCTAAATAAGTTTGATTCTAGCATTTTATCCTGAGGAGTAACGATGTTTTAATTTTTCTGGGACTAGAAACGAATATTTTAGATTTCTCGCTTAAATATCACGATAAAATTAAATTGTAAGATTATCCCTGAGTACCTTTATTTGTATATTAGATTTTTCTTAATAAGTTTGATTCTAGCATTTTTTCCTGAAGAGTAACGATGTTTTAATTTTTCTGGAGCTAGTAACGAATATTTTAGATTTTTCGCTTAAATATCACAATAAAATTAAATTGTAAGAATATCCCTGAGTAACTTTATTTGTTTATTAGATTTTTTTTAATAAGTTTGATTCTAGCATTTTTTCCTGCGGAGTAACAATATTTTTATTTTTCTGGAACTATAAACGAATATTTTAGTTTTCTCGCTTAAATATCACGATAAAATTAAATTGTAAGATTATCCCTGTGTAACTTTATTTTTATAATAGATTTGTTTAATAAGTTTGATTCTAGCATTTTTTCCTGAGGAGTAACGATGTTTTAATTTTTCTGTAACAAGAAACGAGTATTTTAGTTTTCTGGCTTAAATATCACGATAAAATTAAATTGTAAGAATATCCCTGAGTAATTTTATTTGTATATTAGATTATTCTAAATAAGTTTGATTCTAGCATTTTATCCTGAGGAGTAACGATGTTTTAATTTTTCTGGAACTAGAAACGAATATTTTAGATTTCTCGCTTAAATATCACGATAAAATTAAATTGTAAGATTATCCCTGAGTACCTTTATTTGTATATTAGATTTTTCTTAATAAGTTTGATTCTAGCATTTTTTCCTGAGGAGTAACGATGTTTTAATTTTTCTGGAACTAGAAACGAATATTTTAGTTTTCTCGCTTAAATATAACGATAAAATTAAATTGTAAGAATATCCCTGAGTAACTTTATTTGCATATTAGATTTTTTTAATAAGTTTGATTCTAGCATTTTATAATGAGGAGTAACGATGTTTTAATTTTACTGGAACTAGAAACGAATATTTTAGTTTTCTCACACAAATATCACGATAAAATTAAATTGTAAGAATAGCCCTGAGTAACTTTATTTGTTTATTAGATTATTCTTAATAAGTTTGATTCTAGCATTTTTTCCTGAAGAGTAACGATGTTTTAATTTTTCTGGAGCTAGTAACGAATATTTTAGATTTCTCGCTTAAATATCACGATAAAATTAAATTGTAAGAATATCCCTGAGTTACTTTATTTGTGTATTAGATTTTTCTTAATAAGTTTGATTCTAGCATTTTTTACTGTGGAGTAACGTTGTTTTAATTTTTCTGGAACTAGAAACGAATATTTTAGTTTTCTCGCTTAAATATTACGATAAAATTAAATTGTAAGACTAAATCAGAGTAACTTTATTTTTATAATAGATTTTTTCAATAAGTTTGATTCTAGCATTTTTTCCTGAGGAGTAACAATGTTATTATTTTTCTGGAGCTAGAAACGAAAATTTTAGTTTTATCGCTTAAATATAACGTTAAAATTAAATTGTAAGAATATCCCTGTGTAACTTTATTTGTATATTAGATTATTCTTAATAAGTTTGATTCTAGCACTTTTTCCTGAGGAGTAACGATGTTTTAATTTTTCTGGAACTAGAAAAGATTATTTTAGATATCTCGCATAAATATCACGATAAAATTAAATTGTAAGATTATCCCAGAGTAACTTTATTTTTATATTAGAGTTTTCTAAATAAGTTTGATCCTTACATTTTTTCCTGAGGAGTAACGATGTTTTAATTTTTCTGTAACAAGAAACGAGTATTTTAGTTTTTTCGCTTAAATATCACGATAAAATTAAATTGTAAGAATATCCCTGAGTAACTTTTTTTGTGTATTAGATTTTTCTTAATAAGTTTGATTCTACCATTTTTTACTGTAGAGTAACGATGTTTTAATTTTTCTGGAGCTAGTAACGAATATTTTAGATTTCTCGCTTAAATATCACGATAAAATTAAATTGTAAGATTATCCCTGAGTACCTTTATTTGTATATTAGATTTTTCTTAATAAGTTTGATTCTAGCATTTTTTACTGAGGAGTAACTATGTTTTAATTTTTCTGGATCTAGAAACGAATATTTTTGTTTTCTCGCTTAAATATAACGATAAAATTAAATTGTAAGAATATCCCTGAGTAACTTTATTTGTATAATAGATTTTTTCAATAAGTTTGATTCTAGCATTTTTTCCTGAGGAGTAACAATGTTATTATTTTTCTGGAGCTAGAAATGAAAATTTTAGTTTTATCGCTTAAATATAACGTTAAAATTAAATTGTAAGAATATCCCTGAGTAAATTTATTTGTATATTAGATTATTCTAAATAAGTTTGATTCTAGCATTTTTTCCTGAGGAGTAACGATGTCTTAATTTTTCTGGAACTAGAAACGAATATTTTAGATTTCTCGCTTAAATATCACAATAAAATTAAATTGTAAGAATATCCCTGAGTAACTTTATTTGTGTATTAGATTTTTCTTAATAAGTTTGATTCTAGCATTTTTTACTGAGGAGTAACGATGTTTTAATTTTTCTGGATCTAGAAACGAATATTTTTGTTTTCTCGCTTAAATATAACGATAAAATTAAATTGTAAGAATATCCCAGAGTAACTTTATTTTTATAATAGATTTTTTCAGTAAGTGTGATTCTAGCATTTTTTCCTGAGGAGTAACAATGTTATTATTTTTCTGGAGCTAGAAACGATAATTTTAGTTTTATCGCTTAAATATAACGTTAAAATTAAATTGTAAGAATATCCCTGAGTAACTTTATTTGTATATTAGATTTTTTTTAATAAGTTTGATTCTAGCATTTTTTCCTGAGGAGTAACGATGTTTTAATTTTTCTGGAACTAGAAACGAATATTTTAGATTTCTCGCTTAAATATCACGATAAAATTAAATTGTAAGAATATCCCGGAGTAACTTTATATGTACCTATATTAGATCATTCTTAATAAGTTTGATTCTAGCATTTTCTCCTGAGGAGTAACGATGTTTTAATTTTTTTGGAACTTGAAATGAATATTTTAGTTTTCTCGCTTAAATATAACGATAAAATTAAATTGTAAGATTATCCCTGAGTCACTTTATTTGTATATTAGATTATTCTTAATAAGTTTGATTCTAGTATTTTTTCCTGAGGAGTAACGAAGTTTTAATTTTTCTGGAGCTAGTAACGAATATTTTAGATTTCTCGCTTAAATATCACAATAAAATTAAATTGTAAGAATATCCCTGAGTAACTTTATTTGTTTATTAGATTTTTTTTAATAAGTTTGATTCTAGAATTTTTTCCTGAGGTGTAACGATGTTTTAATTTTTCTGGAACTAGAAAAGATTATTTTAGATTTCTCGCTTAAATATCACGATAAAATTAAATTGTAAGAATATCCCGGAGTACCTTTATTTGTATATTAGAGTTTTCTAAATAAGTTTGATCCTAACATTTTTTCCTGAGGAGTAACGATGTTTTAACTTTTCTGTAACAAGAAACGAGTATTTTAGTTAAATATCACGATAAAATTAAATTGTAAGAATATCCCTGAGTAACTTTATTTGTATATTAGATTATTGTAAATAAGTTTGAATCTAGCATTTTTTCCTGAGGAGTAACGATGTTTTAATTTCTCTGGAACTAGAAATGAATATTTTAGATTTCTCGCTTAAATATCACGATAAAATTAAATTGTAAGAATATCCCTGAGTAACTATATTTGTATATTAGATTATTTTTAATAAGTTTGATTCTAGCATTTTTTCCTGAGGAGTAACGATGTTTTAATTTGTCTGGAACTAGAAAAGATTATTTTAGATTTCTCGCTTAAATATCACGTTAAAATTAAATTGTAAGAATATTCCTGAGTAACATTATTTGTATATTAGATTTTTTTTAATAAGTTTGATTCTAGCATTTTATCCTGAGGAGTAACGATGTTTTAATTTTTCTGAGGAGTAACGTTGTTTTAATTTTTCTGTAACTAGAAACGAGTATTTTAATTTTCTCGCTTAAATATCACGATAAAATTAAATTGTAAGAGTATCCCGGAGAAACTTTATTTGTATATTAGATTATTCTTAATAAGTTTGATTCTAGCATTTTTTCCTGAGGAGTAACGATGTTTTAATTTTTCTGGAGCTAGTAACGAATATTTTAGATTTCTCGCTTAAATATCACGATAAAATTAAATTGTAAGAATATCCCTGAGTAACTTTATTTGTTCATTAGATTTTTCTTAATAAGTTTGATTCTAGCATTTTTTTCCTGAGTAGTAACGAGGTTTTTATTATTCGGTATGATTGATCCTAACATTTTTTCCTGAGGAGTAACGATGTTTTAATTTTTCTGTAACAAGAAACGAGTATTTTAGTTTTCTCGCTTAAATATCACGATAAAATTAAATTGTAAGAATATCCCTGAGTAACTTTATTTGTATATTAGATTATTCTTAATAAGTTTGATTCTAGCATTTTTTCCTGAGGAGTAACGATGTTTTAATTTTTCTGGAGCTAGTAACGAATATTTTAGATTTCTCGCTTAAATATCACGATAAAATTAAATTGTAAGAATATCCCTGAGTAACTTTATTTGTATATTAGATTTTTCTTAATAAGTTTGATTCTAGCATATTTCCTGAGGAGTAACGATGTTTTAATTTTTCTGGAACTAGAAACGAATATTTTAGTTTTCTCGTTTAAATATAACGATAAAATTAAATTGTAAGAATATCCCAGAGTAACTTTATTTGTATATTAGATTTTTTTTTAATAAGTTTGATTCTAGCATTTTATCCTGAGGAGTAACGATGTTTCAATTTTTCTGGAACTAGAAAAGATTATTTTAGATTTCTCGCTTAAATATCACGATAAAATTAAATTGTAAGAATATCCGTGAGTAACTGTATTTGTATATTAGATTTTTCTTAATAAGTTTGATTCTAGCATATTTCCTGAGGAGTAACGATGTTTTAATTTTTCTGGAACTAGAAACGAATATTTTAGATTTCTCGCTTAAATATCACAATAAAATTAAATTGTAAGAATATCCCTGAGTAACTTTACTTGTTTATTAGATTTTTTTTAATAAGTTTGATTCTAGAATTTTTTCCTGAGGAGTAACGATGTTTTAATTTTTCAGGAACTAGAAAAGATTATTTTAGATTTCTCGCTTAAATATCACGATAAAATTAAATTGTAAGAATATCCCGGAGTAACTTTATTTGTCTATTAGAGTTTTCTAAATAAGTTTGATCCTAACATTTTTTCCTGAGGAGTAACGATGTTTTAATTTTTCTGTAACAAGAAACGAGTATTTTAGTTTTCTGGCTTAAATATCACGAAAAATTAAATTATAAGAATATCCCTGAGTAACTTTATTTGTATATTAGATTATTCTAAATAAATTTGATTCTAGCATTTTTTGCTGAGGTGTAACGATGTTTTAATTTTTCTGGAACTAGAAACGAGTATTTTAGATTTCTCGCTTAAATATCACGATAAAATTAAATTGTAAGAATATCCCTGAGTAACTTTAATTGTATATTAGATTTTTCTTAATAAGTTTGATTCTAGCATATTTCCTGAGGAGTAACGATGTTTTAATTTTTCTGGAACTAGAAACGAATATTTTAGTTTTCTCGTTTAAATATAACGATAAAATTAAATTGTAAGAATATCCCAGAGTAACTTTATTTGTATATTAGATTTTTTTTAATAAGTTTGATTCTAGCATTTTATCCTGAGGAGTAACGATGTTTTAATTTTACTGGAACTAGAAACGAATATTTTAGTTTTCTCACATAAATATCACGGTAAAATTAAATTGTAAGGATATCCGTGAGTAACTTTATTTTTATATTAGATTATTCTTAATAAGTTTGATCCTAACATTTTTTCCTGAGGAGTAACGTTGTCTTAATTTTTCTGTAACAAGGAACGAGAATTTTAATTTTCTCGCTTAAATATCACGATAAAATTAAATTGTAAAAATATCCCGGAGTAACTTTATTTGTATATTAGATTATTCTTAATAAGTTTGATTCTAGCATTTTTTCCTGAGGAGTAACGATGTTTTAATTTTTCTGGAACTAGAAACGAATATTTTAGTTTTCTCGCTTAAATATAACGATAAAATTAAATTGTAAGAATATCCCAGAGTAACTTTGTTTTTATAATAGATTTTTTTAATAAGTTTGATTCTAGCATTTTTACCTGAGGAGTAACAATGTTATTATTTTTCTGGAGCTAGAAACGAAAATTTTAGTTTTCTCGCTTAAATATAACGTTAAAATTAAATTGTAAGAATATCCCTGAGTAACTTTATTTGTATATTAAATTATTCTTAATAAGTTTGATTCTAACATTTTTCCTGAGGAGTAACAATGTTATTATTTTTCTGCAGCTAGAAACGAAAATTTTAGTTTTCTCGCTTAAATAACACGATAAAATTAAATTGTAAGAATATCCCTAAGTAACTTTATTTGTTTATTAGATTTTTCTTAATAAGTTTGATTCTAGCATTTTTTTCCTGAGTAGTAACGAGGTTTTTATTATTCTGTTATTAGAAACGAATATTTTAGATTTCTCGCTTAAATATCACGATAAAATTAAATTGTAAGAATATCCCTGAGTAACTTTATTTGTATATTAGATTTTTCTTAATAAGTTTGATTCTAGCATATTTCCTGAGGAGTAACGATGTTTTAATTTTTCTGGACCTAGAAACGAATATTTTAGTTTTCTCTCTTAAATATAACGATAAAATTAAATTGTAAGAATATCCCAGAGTAACTTTATTTGTATATTAGATTTTTTTTAATAAGTTTGAATCTAGCATTTTTTCCTGAGGAGTAACGATGTTTTAATTTTACTGGAACTAGAAACGAATATTTTAGTTTTCTCACATAAATATCACGATAAAATTAAATTGTAAGAATATCCCTGAGTAACTTTATTTGTATATTAGATTATTCTAAATAAATTTGAATCTAGCATTTTTTGCTGAGGTGTAACGTTGTTTTAATTTTTCTGGAACTAGAAACGAGTATTTTAGATTTCTCGCTTAAATATCACGATAAAATTAAATTGTAAGAATATCCCTGAGTAACTTTATTTGTATATTAGATTTTTCTTAATAAGTTTGATTCTAGCATATTTCCTGAGGAGTAACGATGTAATTTTACTGGAACTAGAAACAAATATTTTAGTTTTATCACATAAATATCACGATAAAATTAAATTGTAAGAATATCCCTGAGTAACTTTATTTGTATATTAGATTATTCTTAATAAGTTTGATTCTAGCATTTTTTACTGAAGAGTAACGATGTTTTAATTTTTCTGGAGCTTGTAACGAATATTATTGATCTCTCGCTTAAATATAACGATAAAATTAAATTGTAAGAATATCCCAGAGTAACTTTATTTTTATAATATATTTTTTCAATAAGTTTGATTCTAGCATTTTTTCCTGAGGAGGAACAATGTTATTATTTTTCTGGAGCTAGAAACGAAAATTTTAGTTTCTTCGCTTAAATAACACTATAAAATTAAATTGTAAGATTATCCCTGAGTAACTTTATTTGTATATTAGAGTTTTCTAAATAAGTTTGATCTTAACATTTTTTCCTGTGGAGTAACGATGTTTTAATTTTTCTGTAACAAGAAACGAGTATTTTAGTTTTCTCGCCTAAATATCACGATAAAATTAAATTGTAAGAATATCCCTGAGTAACTTTATTTGTATATTAGATTATTCTTAATAAGTTTGATTCTAGCATTTTTTCCTGAGGAGTAACGATGTTTTAATTTTTCTGGAACTAGAAAAGATTATTTTAGATTTCTCGCTTAAATATCACGATAAAATTAAATTGTAAGAATATCCCTGAGTAACTTTATTTGTATATTAGAGTTTTCTAAATAAGTTTGATCGTAACATTTTTTCCTGAGGAGTAACGATGTTTTAATTTTTCTATAACAAGAAAAGAGTATTTTAGTTTTCTGGCTTAAATATCACGATAAAATTAAATTGTAAGAATATCCCTGAGTAACTTTATTTGTATATTAGATTATTCTATATAAGTTTGATTCTAGCATTTTTTCCTGAGGAGTAACGATGTTTTAATTTTTCTGGAACTAGAAACGAATATTTTAGATTTCTCGCTTAAATATCACGATAAAATTAAATTGTAAGAATATCCAGGAGTAACTTTATATGTATGGAGTAACGATGTTTTAATTTTTCTGTAACAAGAAACGAGTATTTTAGTTTTCTCGCCTAAATATCACGATAAAATTAAATTGTAAGAATATCCCTGAGTAACTTTATTTGTATATTAGATTTTTCTTAATAAGTTTGATTCTAGCATTTTTTCCTGAGGAGTAACGATGTTTTAATTTTTCTGGAACTAGAAAAGATTATTTTAGATTTCTCGCTTAAATATCACGTTAAAATAAAATTGTAAGAATATCCCTGTGTAACTTTATTTGTATATTAGATTACTCTAAATAAGTTTGATCCTAACATTTTTTCCTGAAGAGTAACGATGTTTTAATTTTTCTGTAACAAGAAATGAGTATTTTAGTTTTCTCGCTTAAATATCACGATAAAATTAAATTGTAAGAATATCCCGGAGTAACTTTATTTGTATATTAGATTATTCTTAATAAGTTTGATTCTAGCATTTTTTTCCTGAGGAGTAACGATGTTTTAATTTTTCTGGAGCTAGTAACGAATATTTTAGATTTCTCGCTTAAATATCACGATAAAATTAAATTGTAAGAATATCCCTGAGTAACTTTAGTTGTTTATTAGATTTTTTTTAATAAGTTTGATTCTAGCATTTTTTTTTGAGTAACAATATTTCTATTTTTCTGGAACTATAAACGAATATTTTAGTTTTATCGCTTAAATATCACGATAAAATTAAATTGTGAGATTATCCCTGAGTCACTTTATTTTTATAATAGATTTGTTTAATAAGTTTGATTCTAGCATTTTTCCCTTGAAGTAACGGTGTTTTAATTTTTCTGTAACAAGAAACGAGTATTTTAGTTTTCTGGCTTAAATATCACGATAAAATTAAATTGTAAGATTATCCCTGAGTAACTTTATTTGTATATTAGATTATTCTAAATAAGTTTGATCCTAACATTTTTTCCTGAAGAGTAACGATGTTTTAATTTTTCTGTAACAAGAAACGAGTATTATAGTATTCTGGCTTAAATATCACGATAAAATTAAATTGTAAGAATATCCCTGAGTAACTTTATTTTCATATTGGATTATTCTTAATAAGTTTGATTCTAGCATTTTTTCCTGAGGAGTAACGATGTTTTAATTTTACTGGAACTAGAAACGAATATTTTAGTTTTCTCACATAAATATCACGATAAAATTAAATTGGAAGAATATCCCTGAGTAACTTTATTTTTATATTAGATTATTCTTAATAAGTTTGATTCTAGCATTTTTTCCTGAGGAGTAACGATGTTTTAATTTTTCCGTTGTTAGTAACGAATATTTTAGATTTCTCGCTAAATATCACGATAAAATTAAATTGTAAGAATATCCCTGAGTAACTTTATTTGTTTATTAGATTTTTTTTAATAAGTTTGATTCTAGCAATCTTTTCTGAGGAGTAATAATATTTTTATTTTTCTGGAACTATAAACGAATATTTTAGTTTTCTCTCTTAAATATCACGATAAAATTAAATTGTAAGATTATCCCTGAGTAACTTTATTTTTATAATAGATTTGTTTAATAAGTTTGATTCTAGCATTTTTTCCTGAGGAGTAACGATGTTTTAATTTTTCTGTAAGAAGAAACGAGTATTTTAGTTTTCTGGCTTAAATATCACGATAAAATTAAATTGTAAGAATATCCCTGAGTAACTTTATTTGTATATTAGATTATTCTAAATAAGTTTGATCCTAACATTTTTTCCTGAAGAGTAACGATGTTTTAATTTTTCTGTAACAAGAAACGAGTATTTTAGTTGTCTCGCTTAAATATCACGATATAATTAAATTGTAAGAATATCCCGAAATAACTTTATTTGTGTATTAGATTATTCTTAAAAAGTTTGATTCTAGCATTTTTTCCTGAGGAGTAACGATGTTTTAATTTTTCTGTAGCTAGTAACGAATATTTTAGATTTCTCGCTAAATATCACGATAAAATTAAATTGTAAGAATATCCCTGAGTAACTTTATTTGTATATTAGATTTTTCTTAATAGGTTTGATTCTAGCATTTTTTCCTGAGGAGTAACGATGTTTTAATTTTACTGGAACTAGAAACGATTATTTTAGTTTTCTCACATAAATATCACGATAAAATTAAATTGTAAGAATAGCCCTGAGTAACTTTATTTGTATATTAGATTATTCTTAATAAGTTTGATTCTAGCATTTTTTCCTGAAGAGTAACGATGTTTTAATTTTTCTGGAGCAAGTAAGGAATATTTTAGATTTCTCGCTTAAATATCACGATAAAATTAAATTGTAAGAATATCCCTGAGTAACTTTATTTGTGTATTAGATTTTTCTTAATAAGTTTGACTCTAGCATTTTTTACTGAGAAGTAACGATGTTTTAATTTTTCTGGAACTAGAAACGAATATTTTAGTTTTCTCGCTTAAATATAACGATAAAATTAAATTGTAAAAATATCCCAGAGTAACTTTATTTTTATAATAGATTTTTTCAATAAGTTTGATTCTAGCATTTTTTCCTGAGGAGTAACAATGTTATTATTTTTCTGGAGCTGGAAACGAAAAATTTAGTTTTATCGCTTAAATATAACGTTAAAATTAAATTGTAAGAATATCCCTGAGTAACTTTATTTGTATATTAGATTATTCTAAATAAGTATGATCCTAACATTTTTTCCTGAGGAGTAACGATGTTTTAATTTTTCTGGAACTAGAAACGAATATTTTAGTTTTCTCGCTTAAATATAACGATAAAATTAAATTGTAAGAATATCCCTGAGTAACTTTATTTGTATATTAGATTATTCTTAATAAGTTTGATTCTAGCATTTTTTCCTGAGGAGTAACGATGTTTTAATTTTTCTGGAACTAGAAAAGATTATTTTAGATTTCTCGCTTAAATATCACGTTATAATTAAATTGTAAGAATATCCCTGAGTAACTTTATTTGTATATTAAATTGTAAGAATATCCCTGAGTAACTTTATTTGTATATTAGATTATTCTAAATAAGTTTGATTCTAGCATTTTTTCCTGAGGAGTAATGAGGTTTTTATTATTCTGTAAGAAGAAACGAGTATTTTAGTTTTCTCGCTTAAATATCACGATAAAATTAAATTGTAAGAATATCCCGGAGTAACTTTATTTGTATATTAGATGATTCTTAATAAGTTTGTTCTAGCATTTTTTCCTTAGGAGTAACGATGTTTTAATTTTTCTGGAGCTAGTAACGAATATTTTAGATTTCTCGCTTAAATATCACGATAAAATTAAATTGTAAGAATATCCTGAGTAACTTTATTTATTTATTAGATTTTTTTTAATAAGTTTGATTCTAGCATTTTTTTCTGAGTAACAATATTTTTATTTTTCTGGAATTATAAACGAAAATTTTAGTTTTCTCGCTTAAATATCACGATAAAATTAAATTGTAAGCTTATCCCTGAGTAACTTTATTTTTATAATAGATTTGTTTAATAAGTTTGATTCTAGCATTTTTTCCTGAGAAGTAACGATGTTTTAATTTTTCTGTAACAAGAAACGAGTATTTTAGTTTTCTGGCTTAAATATCACGATAAAATTAAATTGTAAGAATATCCCTGAGTAACTTTATTTGTGTATTAGATTATTCTAAATAAGTTTGATTCTAGCATTTTTTCCTGAGGAGTAACGATGTTTTAATTTTTCTGGAACTAGAAAAGATTATTTTAGATATCTCGCTTAAATATCACGATAAAATTAAATTGTAAGAATATCCCAGAGTAACTTTATTTGTATATTAGAGTTTTCTAAATAAGTTTGATCCTAACATTTTTTCCTGTGGAGTAACGATGTTTTAATTTTTCTGTAACAAGGAAGGAGTATTTTAGTTTTCTCGCTTAAATATCACGGTAAAATTAAATTTTAAGAATATTCCTGACTAACTTTATTTGTATATTAGATTATTCTTAAAAAGTTTGATTCTAGCATTTTTTCCTGAGCAGTAACGATGTTTTATTTTTTCTGGAACTAGAAAAGATTATTTTAGATATCTCGCTTAAATATCACGTTAAAATTAAATTGTAGGAATATCCCTGAGTAACTTTATTTGTATATTAGATTATTCTAAATAAGTTTGATCCTAACATTTTTTCCTGAGGAGTAACGATGTTTTAATTTTTCTGGGACTAGAAACGAATATTTTAGTTTTCTCGCTTAAATATAACGATAAAATTAAATTGTAAGAATATCCCTGAGTAACTTTATTTGTGTATTAGATTTTTCTTAATAAGTTTGATTCTAGCATTTTTTCCTGAGGAGTAAAGATGTTTTATTTTTACTGGAACTAGAAACGAATATTTTAGTTTTCTCACATAAATATCACGATAAAATTAAATTGTAAGAATATCCCTGAGTAACTTTATTTGTATATTAGATTATTCTTAATAAGTTTGATTCTAATATTTTTTCCTGAGGAGTAACGATATTTTAATATTTCTGGAACTAGAAAAGATTATTTTAGATTTCTCGCTTAAATATCACGTTAAAATTAAATTGTAAGAATATCTCTGAGTAACTTTATTTTGTATATTAGATTATTCTAAATAAGTTTGTTCCTAACATTTTTTCCTGAGGAGTAACGATGTTTTAATTTTTCTGTAACAAGAAACGAGTATTTTAGTTGTCTCGCTTAAATATCACGATAAAATTAAATTGTAAGAATATCCCGGAGTAACTTTATTTGTATATTAGATTATTCTTAATAAGTTTGATTCTAGCATTTTTTCCTGAGGAGTAACGCTGTTTTAATTTTTCTGGAGCCAGTAACGAATATTTTAGATTTCTCGCCTAAATATCACGATAAAATTAAATTGTAAGAATATCCCTGAGTAACTTTATTTGTTTATTAGATTTTTTTTAATAAGTTTGATTCTAGCATTTTTTTCTGAGGAGTAACAATATTTTTATTTTTCTGGAACTATAAACGAATATATTAGTTTTCTCGCTTAAATATCACGATAAAATTAAATTGTAAGATTATCCCTGAGTAACTTTATTTTTATAATAGATTTGTTTAATAAGTTTGATTTTAGCATTTTTTCTTGAGGAGTAACGATGTTTTAATTTTTCTGTAACAAGAAACGAATATTTTAGTTTTCTGACTTAAATATCACGATAAAATTTAATTGTAAGAATATCCCTGAGTAACTTTATTTGTATATTAGATTATTCTAAATAAGTTAAATTCTAGCATTTTTTCCTGAGGAGTAACGATGTTTTAATTTTTCTGGAACTAGAAACGAATATTTTAGACTTCTCGCTTAAATATCACGATAAAAGTAAATTGTAAGATTATCCCTGAGTAACTTTATTTGTATATCAGATTTTTTTTAATAAGTTTGAATCTAGCATTTTTTCCTGAGGAGTACCGATGTTTTAATTTTTCTGGAACTAGAAAGGAATATTTTAGTTTTCTCGCTTAAATATAAAGATAAAATTAAATTGTAAGAATATCCCTGACTAACTTTATTTGTATATTAGATTTTTGTAATAAGTATGATTCTAGCATTTTTTCCTGAGGAGTAACGATGTTTTAATTTTACTGGAACTAGAAACGAATATTTTAGTTTTCTCACACAAATATCACGATAAAATTAAATTGTAAGAATAGCACTGAGTAACTTTATTTGTATATTAGATTATTATTAATAAGTTTGATTCTAGCATTTTTTCCTGAAGGGTAACGATGTTTTAATTTTTCTGGAGCTAGTAACGAATATTTTAGTTTTCTCGCTTAAATATAACGTTAAAATTAAATTGTAAGAATATCCCAGAGTAACTTTATTTTTATAATAGATTTTTTCAATAAGTTTGATTCTAGCAATTTTCCTGAGGAGTAACAATGTTATTTTTTTTCTGGAGCTAGAAACGATAATTTTAGTTTTATCGCTTAAATATAACGTTAAAATTAAATTGTAAGAATATCCCTGTGTAACTTTATTTGTATATTAGATTATTCTTAATAAGTTTGATTCTAGAATTTTTTCCTGAGGAGTAACGATGTTTTAATTTTTCTGGAACTAGAAAAGATTATTTTAGATATCTCGCTTAAATATCACGATAAAATTAAATTGTAAGAATATCCCAGAGTAACTTTATTTGTATATTAGAGTTTTCTAAATAAGTTTGATCCTAACATTTTTTCCTGTGGAGTAACGATGTTTTAATTTTTCTGTAACAAGGAAGGAGTATTTTAGTTTTCTCGCTTAAATATCACGGTAAAATTAAATTTTAAGAATATTCCTGAGTAACTTTATTTGTATATTAGATTATTCTTAAAAAGTTTCATTCTAGCATTTTTTCCTGAGCAGTAACGATGTTTTATTTTTTCTGGAACTAGAAAAGATTATTTCAGATATCTCGCTTAAATTTCACGTTAAAATTAAATTGTAGGAATATCCCTGAGTAACTTTATTTGTATATTAGATTATTCTAAATAAGTTTGATCCTAACATTTTTTCCTGAGGAGTAACGATGTTTTAATTTTTCTGTAACAAGAAACGAGTATTTTAGTTTTCTGGCTTAAATATGACGATAAAATTAAATTGTACGAATATCCCTGAGTAACTTTATTTGTATATTAGATTATTCTAAATAAGTTTGATTATAGCATTTTTTCCTGAGGAGTAACGATGTTTTAATTTTTCTGGAACTAGAAAAGAATATTTTAGTTTTCTCGCTTAAATATAACGATAAAATTAAATTGTAAGACTATCCCAGAGTAACTTTATTTGTATATTAGATTTTTTTTAATACGTTTGATTCTAGCATTTTTTCCTGAGGAGTAAGGATGTTTTAATTTTACTGGAACTAGAAACGAATATTTTAGTTTTCTCACATAAATATCACGATAAAATTAAATTGTAAGAATATCCCTGAGTAACTTTATTTGTATATTAAATTATTCTTAATAAGTTTGATTCTAGCATTTTTTCCTGAGGAGTAACGATGTTTTAATTTTTCTGGATCTAGAAAAGATTATTTTAGATTTCTCGCTTAAATATCACATTAAAATTAAATTGTAAGAATATCCCTGAGTAACTTTATTTGTGTATTAGATTATTCTAAATAAGTATGATCCTAACATTTTTCCTGAGGAGTAACGATGTTTTAATTTTTCTGGAACTAGAAAAGATTATTTTAGATATCTCGCTTAAATATCACGATAAAATTAAATTGTAAGAATATCCCAGAGTAACTTTATTTGTATATTAGAGTTTTCTAAATAAGTTTGATCCTAACATTTTTTCCTGTGGAGTAACGATGTTTTAATTTTTCTGTAACAAGGAAGGAGTATTTTAGTTTTCTCGCTTAAATATCACGGTAAAATTAAATTTTAAGAATATTCCTGAGTAACTTTATTTGTATATTAGATTATTCTTAAAAAGTTTGATTCTAGCATTTTTTCCTGAGCAGTAACGATGTTTTATTTTTTCTGGAACTAGAAAAGATTATTTTAGATATCTCGCTTAAATTTCACGTTAAAATTAAATTGTAGGAATATCCCTGAGTAACTTTATTTGTATATTAGATTATTCTAAATAAGTTTGATCCTAACATTTTTTCCTGAGGAGTAACGATGTTTTAATTTTTCTGTAACAAGAAACGAGTATTTTAGTTTTCTGGCTTAAATATGACGATAAAATTAAATTGTAAGAATATCCCTGAGTAACTTTATTTGTATATTAGATTTTTGTAATAAGTATGATTCTAGCATTTTTTCCTGAGGAGTAACGATGTTTTAATTTTACTGGAACTAGAAACGAATATTTTAGTTTTCTCACACAAATATCACGGTAAAATTAAATTGTAAGAATAGCACTGAGTAACTTTATTTGTATATTAGATTATTATTAATAAGTTTGATTCTAGCATTTTTTCCTGAAGGGTAACGATGTTTTAATTTTTCTGGAGCTAGTAACGAATATTTTAGTTTTCTCGCTTAAATATAACGTTAAAATTAAATTGTAAGAATATCCCAGAGTAACTTTATTTGTATATTAGAGTTTTCTAAATAAGTTTGATCCTAACATTTTTTCCTGAGGAGTAACGATGTTTTAATTTTTCTGGAACTAGAAAAGATTATTTTAGATATCTCGCTTAAATATCACGATAAAATTAAATTGTAAGAATATCCCAGAGTAACTTTATTTGTATATTAGAGTTTTCTAAATAAGTTTGATCCTAACATTTTTTCCTGTGGAGTAACGATGTTTTAATTTTTCTGTAACAAGGAAGGAGTATTTTAGTTTTCTCGCTTAAATATCACGGTAAAATTAAATTTTAAGAATATTCCTGAGTAACTTTATTTGTATATTAGATTATTCTTAAAAAGTTTGATTCTAGCATTTTTTCCTGAGCAGTAACGATGTTTTATTTTTTCTGGAACTAGAAAAGATTATTTTAGATATCTCGCTTAAATATCACGTTAAAATTAAATTGTAGGAATATCCCTGAGTAACTTTATTTGTATATTAGATTATTCTAAATAAGTTTGATCCTAACATTTTTTCCTGAGGAGTAACGATGTTTTAATTTTTCTGGGACTAGAAACGAATATTTTAGTTTTCTCGCTTAAATATAACGATAAAATTAAATTGTAAGAATATCCCTGAGTAACTTTATTTGTGTATTAGATTTTTCTTAATAAGTTTGATTCTAGC
The DNA here is from genome assembly GCA_911728475.2 of Pterostichus madidus. Taxonomy (NCBI): domain Eukaryota; kingdom Metazoa; phylum Arthropoda; class Insecta; order Coleoptera; family Carabidae; genus Pterostichus; species Pterostichus madidus. Next base: position 17,970,499 of record OU452311.1, on the reverse strand, counting down.
ATTTTTTCCTGAGGAGTAAAGATGTTTTATTTTTACTGGAACTAGAAACGAATATTTTAGTTTTCTCACATAAATATCACGATAAAATTAAATTGTAAGAATATCCCTGAGTAACTTTATTTGTATATTAGATTATTCTTAATAAGTTTGATTCTAATATTTTTTCCTGAGGAGTAACGATATTTTAATATTTCTGGAACTAGAAAAGATTATTTTAGATTTCTCGCTTAAATATCACGTTAAAATTAAATTGTAAGAATATCTCTGAGTAACTTTATTTTGTATATTAGATTATTCTAAATAAGTTTGTTCCTAACATTTTTTCCTGAGGAGTAACGATGTTTTAATTTTTCTGTAACAAGAAACGAGTATTTTAGTTGTCTCGCTTAAATATCACGATAAAATTAAATTGTAAGAATATCCCGGAGTAACTTTATTTGTATATTAGATTAATCTTAATAAGTTTGATTCTAGCATTTTTTCCTGAGGAGTAACGCTGTTTTAATTTTTCTGGAGCCAGTAACGAATATTTTAGATTTCTCGCCTAAATATCACGATAAAATTAAATTGTAAGAATATCCCTGAGTAACTTTATTTGTTTATTAGATTTTTTTTAATAAGTTTGATTCTAGCATTTTTTTCTGAGGAGTAACAATATTTTTATTTTTCTGGAACTATAAACGAATATATTAGTTTTCTCGCTTAAATATCACGATAAAATTAAATTGTAAGATTATCCCTGAGTAACTTTATTTTTATAATAGATTTGTTTAATAAAATTGATTTTAGCATTTTTTCTTGAGGAGTAACGATGTTTTAATTTTTCTGTAACAAGAAACGAATATTTTAGTTTTCTGACTTAAATATCACGATAAAATTAAATTGTAAGAATATCCCTGAGTAACTTTATTTGTATATTAGATTATTCTAAATAAGTTAAATTCTAGCATTTTTTCCTGAGGAGTAACGATGTTTTAATTTTTCTGGAACTAGAAACGAATATTTTAGACTTCTCGCTTAAATATCACGATAAAAGTAAATTGTAAGATTATCCCTGAGTAACTTTATTTGTATATCAGATTTTTTTTAATAAGTTTGAATCTAGCATTTTTTCCTGAGGAGTACCGATGTTTTAATTTTTCTGGAACTAGAAAGGAATATTTTAGTTTTCTCGCTTAAATATAAAGATAAAATTAAATTGTAAGAATATCCCTGACTAACTTTATTTGTATATTAGATTTTTGTAATAAGTATGATTCTAGCATTTTTTCCTGAGGAGTAACGATGTTTTAATTTTACTGGAACTAGAAACGAATATTTTAGTTTTCTCACACAAATATCACGATAAAATTAAATTGTAAGAATAGCACTGAGTAACTTTATTTGTATATTAGATTATTATTAATAAGTTTGATTCTAGCATTTTTTCCTGAAGGGTAACGATGTTTTAATTTTTCTGGAGCTAGTAACGAATATTTTAGTTTTCTCACATAAATATCACGATAAAATTAAATTGTAAGAATATCCCTGAGTAACTTTATTTGTATATTAGATTATTCTAAATAAGTTTGAATCTAGCATTTTTTCCTGAGGAGTAACGATGTTTTAATTTTTCTGGAACTAGAAAAGATTATGTTAGATATCTCGCTTAAATATCACGTTAAAATTAAATTGTAAGAATATCCCTGAGTAACTTTATTTGTATATTAGATTGTTCTAAATAAGTTTGATCCTAACATTTTTTCCTGAGGAGTAACGATGTTTTAATTTTTCTGTAACAAGAAACGAGTATTTTAGTTTTCTCGCTTAAATATCACGATAAAATTAAATTGTAAGAATATCCCGGAGTAACTTTATTTGTATTTTAGATTATTCTTAATAAGTTTGTTCTAGCATTTTGTCCTGAGTAGTAACGATGTTTTAATTTTTCTGGAGCTAGTAACGAATATTTTAGATTTCTCGCTTAAATATCACGATAAAATTAAATTGTAAGAATATCCCTGAGTAACTTTATTTGTTTATTAGATTTTTTTTAATAAGTTTGATTCTAGCATTTTTTTCTGAGTAACAATATTTTTATTTTTCTGGAACTATAAACGAATATTTTATTCTCACATAAATATCACGATAAAATTCAATTGTAAGAATAGCCCTGAGTAACTTTATTTGTATATTAGATTATTCGTAATAAGTTTGATTCTAGCATTTTTTCCTGAAGAGTAACGATGTTTTAATTTTTCTGGAGCAAGTAACGAATATTTTAGATTTCTCGCTTAAATATCACGATAAAATTAAATTGTAAGAATATCCCTCAGTAACTTTATTTGTATATTATGTTATTCTTAATAAGTTTGATTCTAGCATTTTTTCCTGAGGAGTAACGATGTTTTAATTTTTCTGGAACTAGAAAAGAAATATTTTAGATTTCTCGCTTAAATATCACGATAAAATTAAATTGTAAGAATATCCCTCAGTAACTTTATTTGTATATTATGTTATTCTTAATAAGTTTGATTCTAGCATTTTTTTCCTGAGGAGTAACGATGTTTTAATTTTTCTGGAGCTAGTAACGAATATTTTAGATTTCTCGCTTAAATATCACGATAAAATTAAATTGTAAGAATATCCCTGAGTAACTTTATTTTTTTATTAGATTTTTTTTAATAAGTTTGATTCTAGCATTTTTTTCTGAGTAACAATATTTCTATTTTTCTGGAACTATAAACGAATATTTTAGTTTTCTCGCTTAAATATCACGATAAAATTAAATTGTGAGATTATCCCTGAGTAACTTTATTTTTATAATAGATTTGTTTAATAAGTTTGATTCTAGCATTTTTCCCTTGAAGTAACGAAGTTTTAATTTTTCTGTAACAAGAAACGAGTATTTTAGTTGTCTCGCTTATATATCACGATAAAATTAAATTGTAAGAATATCCCGGAGTTACTTTATTTGTATATTAGATTATTCTTAATAAGTTTGATTCTAGAATTTTTTCCTGAGGAGTAACGATGTTTTAATTTTTCTGGAACTAGAAAAAATTATTTTAGATATCTCGCTTAAATATTACGATAAAATTAAATTGTAAGAATATCCCAGAGTAACTTTATTTGTATATTAGAGTTTTCTAAATAAGTTTGATCCTAACATTTTTTCCTGAGGAGTAACGATGTTTTAATTTTTCTGTAACAAGAAAGGAGTATTTTAGTTTTCTCGCTTAAATATGACGGTAAAATTAAATTTTAAAAATATTCCTGAGTAACTTTATTTGTATATTAGATCATTCTTAATAAGTTTGATTCTAGCATTTTTTCCTAAGGAGTAACGATGTTTTAATTTTTTTGGAACTAGAAACGAATATTTAATTTTCTCGCTTAAATATAACGATAAAATTAAATTGTAAGAATATCCCAGAGTAACTTTATTTATATATTAGATTTTTTTTATAAGTTTGATTCTAGCATTTTTTCCTGAGGAGTAACGATGTTTTAATTTTTCTGGAACTAGAAAAGATTATGTTAGATATCTCGCTTAAATATCACGTTAAAATTAAATTGTAAGAATATCCCTGAGTAACTTTATTTGTATATTAGATTATTCTAAATAAGTTTGATCCTAACATATTTTCCTGAGGAGTAACGATGTTTTAATTTTTCTGTAACAAGAAACGAGTATTTTAGTTTTCTCGCTTAAATATCACGATAAAATTAAATTGTAAGAATATCCCGAAATAACTTTATTTGTATATTAGATTATTCTTAATAAGTTTGTTCTAGCATTTTTTCCTGAGGAGTAACGATGTTTTAATTTTTCTGGAGCTAGTAACGAATATTTTAGATTTCTCGCTTAAATATCACGATAAAATTAAATTGTAAGAATATCCCTGAGTAACTTTATTTGTTTATTAGATTTTTTTTAATAAGTTTGATTCTAGCATTTTTTTCTGAGTAACAATATTTTTATTTTTCTGGAACTATAAACGAATATTTTAGTTTTCTCACATAAATACCACGATAAAATTAAATTGTAAGAATAGCCCTGAGTAACTTTATTTGTATATTAGATTATTCTTAATAAGTTTGATTCTAGCATTTTTTCCTGAAGAGTAACGATGTTTTAATTTTTCTGGAGCAAGTAACGAATATTTTAGATTTCTCGCTTAAATATCACGATAAAATTAAATTGTAAGAATATCCCTCAGTAACTTTATTTGTATATTATGTTATTCTTAATAAGTTTGATTCTAGCATTTTTTCCTGAGGAGTAACGATGTTTTAATTTATCTGGAACTAGAAAAGATTATTTTAGATTTCTCGCTTAAATATCACGTTAAAATTAAATTGTAAGAATATCCCTGTGTAACTTTATTTGTATATTAGATTATTCTAAATAAGTTTGATCCTAACATTTTTTCCTGAAGAGTAACGATGTTTTAATTTTTCTGTAACAAGAAATTAGTATTTTAGTTTTCTCGCTTAAATATCACGATAAAATTAAATTGTAAGAATAGCCCTGAGTAACTTTATTTGTGTATTAGATTTTTCTTATTAAGTTTGATTCTAGCATTTTTTCCTGAGGAGTAACGATGTTTTAATTTTACTGGAACTAGAAAAGATTATTTTAGATTTCTCGCTTAAATATCACTTTAAAATTAAATTGTAAGAATATCCCTGAGTAACTTTATTTGTATATTAGATTATTCTAAATAAGTTTGATTCTAGCATTTTTTCCTGAGGAGTAACGATGTTTTAATTTTTCTGGAACTAGAAACGAATATTTTAGATTTCTCGCTTAAATATCACGATAAAATTAAATTGTAAGCATATCCCGGAGTAACTTTATTTGTATATTAGATTTTTCTAAATAAGTTTGATTCTAGCATTTTTTCCTGAGGAGTAACGATGTTTTAATTTTTTTGGAACTAGAAACGAATATTTTAGTTTTCTCGCTTAAATATAACGATAAAATTAAATTGTAAGAATATCCCAGAGTAACTTTATTTGTATATTAGATTTTTTTTAATAAGTTTGATTCTAGCATTTTTTCCTGAGGAGTAACGATGTTTTAATTTTTCTGGAACTAGAAAAGATTATTTTAGATTTCTCGCTTAAATATCACGTTAAAATTAAATTGTTAGAATATCCCTGTGTAACTTTATTTGTATATTAGATTATTCTAAATAAGTTTGATCCTAACATTTTTTCCTGAGGAGTAACGATGTTTTAATTTTTCTGTAACAAGAAACGAGTATTTTAGTTTTCTCGCTTAAATATCACGATAAAATTAAATTGTAAGAATATCCCGGAGTAACTTTATTTGTATATTAGATTATTTTAAATAAGTTTGATTCTAGCATTTTTTTCCTGAGGAGTAACGATGTTTTAATTTTTCTGGAGCTAGTAACGAATATTTTAGATTTCTCGCTTAAATATCACGATAAAATTAAATTGTAAGAATATCCCTGAGTAACTTTATTTGTTTATTAGATTTTTTTTAATAAGTTTGATTCTAGCATTTTTTTCTGAGTAACAATATTTCTATTTTTCTGGAACTATAAACGAATATTTTAGTTTTCTCGCTTAAATATCACGATAAAATTAAATTGTGAGATTATCCCTGAGTAACTTTATTTTTATAATAGATTTGTTTAATAAGTTTGATTCTAGCATTTTTCCTGTGAAGTAACGATGTTTTAATTTTTCTGTAACAAGAAACGAGTATTTTAGTTTTCTGGCTTAAATATCACGATAAAATTAAATTGTAAGAATATCCCTGAGTAACTTTAATGTATATTAGATTATTCTAAATAAGTTTGATTCTAGCATTTTATCTTGAGGAGTAACGATGTTTTAATTTTTCTGGAACTAGAAAAGATTATTTTAGATTTCTCGCTTAAATATCACGTTAAAATTAAATTGTAAGAATATCCCTGAGTAACTTTATTTGTATATTAGATTATTCTTAATAAGTTTGATTCTAGCATTTTTTCCTGAGGAGTAACGATGTTTTAATTTTTCTGGAACTAGAAACGAATATTTTAGATTTCTCGCTTAAATAACACGATAAAATTAAATTGTAAGATTATCGCTGAGTAACTTTATTTGTATATTAGAGTTTTCTAAATAAGTTTGATCCTAACATTTTTTCCTGAGGAGTAACGATGTTTTAATTTTTCTGGAACTAGAAAAGAATATTTTAGTTTTCTCGCTTAAATATAACGATAAAATTAAATTGTAAGAATATCCCAGAGTAACTTTATTTGTATATTAGATTTTTTTTAATAAGTTTGATTCTAGCATTTTTTCCTGAGGAGTAACGATGTTTTAATTTTACTGGAACTAGAAACGAATATTTTAGTTTTCTCACATAAATATCACGATAAAATTAAATTGTAAGAATATCCCTGAGTAACTTTATTTGTATATTAGATTATTCTTAATAAGTTTGACTCTAGCATTTTTTCCTGAGGAGTAACGATGTTTTAATTTTTCTGGAAATAGAAAAGATTATTTTAGATTTCTCGCTTAAATATCACGTTAAAATTAAATTGTAACTTTATTTGTATATTAGATTATTCTAAATAAGTATGATCCTAACATTTTTTCCTGAGGAGTAACGATGTTTTAATTTTTCTGGAACTAGAAACGAATATTTTAGTTTTCTCGCTTAAATATAACGATAAAATTAAATTGTAAGAATATCCCTGAGTAACTATATTTATGTATAAGATTTTTCTTAATAAGTTTGATTCTAGCAATTTTTCCTGAGGAGTAACGATGTTTTAATTTTACTGGAACTAGAAACGAATATTTTAGTTTTCTCACATAAATATCACGATAAAATTAAATTGGAAGAATATCCCTGAGTAACTTTATTTGTATATTAGATTGTTCTTAATAAGTTTGATTCTAGCATTTTTTCCTGAGGAGTAACAATGTTTAAATTTTTCTGGAACTAGAAAAGATTATTTTAGATTTCTCGCTTAAATATCACGTTAAAATTAAATTGTAAGAATATCCCTGAGTAACTTTATTTGTATATTAGATTATTCTAAATAAGTTTGATCCTAACATTTTTTCCTGAGGAGTAACGATGTTTTAATTTTTCTGTAACAAGAAACGAGTATTTTAGTTGTCTCGCTTAAATATCACGATAAAATTAAATTGTAAGAATATCCCGGAGTAACTTTATTTGTGTATTAGATTATTCTAAAAAGTTTGATTCTAGCATTTTTTCCTGAGGAGTAACGATGTTTTAATTTTTCTGGAACTAGAAACGAATATTTTAGATTTCTCGCTTAAATATCACGATAAAATTAAATTGTAAGCATATCCCGGAGTAACTTTATTTGTATATTAGATTTTTCTAAATAAGTTTGATTCTAGCATTTTTTCCTGAGGAGTAACGATGTTTTAATTTTTCTGGAACTAGAAAAGATTATTTTAGATTTCTCGCTTAAATATCACGTTAAAATTAAATTGTTAGAATATCCCTGTGTAACTTTATTTGTATATTAGATTATTCTAAATAAGTTTGATCCTAACATTTTTTCCTGAGGAGTAACGATGTTTTAATTTTTCTGTAACAAGAAACGAGTATTTTAGTTTTCTCGCTTAAATATCACGATAAAATTAAATTGTAAGAATATCCCGGAGTAACTTTATTTGTATATTAGATTATTTTAAATAAGTTTGATTCTAGCATTTTTTTCCTGAGGAGTAACGATGTTTTAATTTTTCTGGAGCTAGTAACGAATATTTTAGATTTCTCGCTTAAATATCACGATAAAATTAAATTGTAAGAATATCCCTGAGTAACTTTATTTGTTTATTAGATTTTTTTTAATAAGTTTGATTCTAGCATTTTTTTCTGAGTAACAATATTTCTATTTTTCTGGAACTATAAACGAATATTTTAGTTTTCTCGCTTAAATATCACGATAAAATTAAATTGTGAGATTATCCCTGAGTAACTTTATTTTTATAATAGATTTGTTTAATAAGTTTGATTCTAGCATTTTTCCTGTGAAGTAACGATGTTTTAATTTTTCTGTAACAAGAAACGAGTATTTTAGTTTTCTGGCTTAAATATCACGATAAAATTAAATTGTAAGAATATCCCTGAGTAACTTTAATGTATATTAGATTATTCTAAATAAGTTTGATTCTAGCATTTTATCTTGAGGAGTAACGATGTTTTAATTTTTCTGGAACTAGAAAAGATTATTTTAGATTTCTCGCTTAAATATCACGTTAAAATTAAATTGTAAGAATATCCCTGAGTAACTTTATTTGTATATTAGATTATTCTTAATAAGTTTGATTCTAGCATTTTTTCCTGAGGAGTAACGATGTTTTAATTTTTCTGGAACTAGAAACGAATATTTTAGATTTCTCGCTTAAATAACACGATAAAATTAAATTGTAAGATTATCGCTGAGTAACTTTATTTGTATATTAGAGTTTTCTAAATAAGTTTGATCCTAACATTTTTTCCTGAGGAGTAACGATGTTTTAATTTTTCTGGAACTAGAAAAGAATATTTTAGTTTTCTCGCTTAAATATAACGATAAAATTAAATTGTAAGAATATCCCAGAGTAACTTTATTTGTATATTAGATTTTTTTTAATAAGTTTGATTCTAGCATTTTTTCCTGAGGAGTAACGATGTTTTAATTTTACTGGAACTAGAAACGAATATTTTAGTTTTCTCACATAAATATCACGATAAAATTAAATTGTAAGAATATCCCTGAGTAACTTTATTTGTATATTAGATTATTCTTAATAAGTTTGACTCTAGCATTTTTTCCTGAGGAGTAACGATGTTTTAATTTTTCTGGAAATAGAAAAGATTATTTTAGATTTCTCGCTTAAATATCACGTTAAAATTAAATTGTAACTTTATTTGTATATTAGATTATTCTAAATAAGTATGATCCTAACATTTTTTCCTGAGGAGTAACGATGTTTTAATTTTTCTGGAACTAGAAACGAATATTTTAGTTTTCTCGCTTAAATATAACGATAAAATTAAATTGTAAGAATATCCCTGAGTAACTATATTTATGTATAAGATTTTTCTTAATAAGTTTGATTCTAGCAATTTTTCCTGAGGAGTAACGATGTTTTAATTTTACTGGAACTAGAAACGAATATTTTAGTTTTCTCACATAAATATCACGATAAAATTAAATTGGAAGAATATCCCTGAGTAACTTTATTTGTATATTAGATTGTTCTTAATAAGTTTGATTCTAGCATTTTTTCCTGAGGAGTAACAATGTTTAAATTTTTCTGGAACTAGAAAAGATTATTTTAGATTTCTCGCTTAAATATCACGTTAAAATTAAATTGTAAGAATATCCCTGAGTAACTTTATTTGTATATTAGATTATTCTAAATAAGTTTGATCCTAACATTTTTTCCTGAGGAGTAACGATGTTTTAATTTTTCTGTAACAAGAAACGAGTATTTTAGTTGTCTCGCTTAAATATCACGATAAAATTAAATTGTAAGAATATCCCGGAGTAACTTTATTTGTGTATTAGATTATTCTAAAAAGTTTGATTCTAGCATTTTTTCCTGAGGAGTAACGATGTTTTAATTTTTCTGGAACTAGAAACGAATATTTTAGATTTCTCGCTTAAATATCACGATAAAATTAAATTGTAAGCATATCCCGGAGTAACTTTATTTGTATATTAGATTTTTCTAAATAAGTTTGATTCTAGCATTTTTTCCTGAGGAGTAACGATGTTTTAATTTTTTTGGAACTAGAAACGAATATTTTAGTTTTCTCGCTTAAATATAACGATAAAATTAAATTGTAAGAATATCCCAGAGTAACTTTATTTGTATATTAGATTATTCTAAATAAGTTTGATCCTAACATCCTGAGGAGTAACGATGTTTTAATTTTTCTGTAACAAGAAACGAGTATTTTAGTTTTCTCGCTTAAATATCACGATAAAATTAAATTGTAAGAATATCCCGGAGTAACTTTATTTGTATATTAGATTATTTTAAATAAGTTTGATTCTAGCATTTTTTTCCTGAGGAGTAACGATGTTTTAATTTTTCTGGAGCTAGTAACGAATATTTTAGATGTCTCGCTTAAATATCACGATAAAATTAAATTGTAAGAATATCCCTGAGTAACTTTATTTGTTTATTAGATTTTTTTTAATAAGTTTGATTCTAGCATTTTTTTCTGAGTAACAATATTTCTATTTTTCTGGAACTATAAACGAATATTTTAGTTTTCTCGCTTAAATATCACGATAAAATTAAATTGTGAGATTATCCCTGAGTAACTTCATTTTTATAATAGATTTGTTTAATAAGTTTGATTCTAGCATTTTTCCTGTGAAGTAACGATGTTTTAATTTTTCTGTAACAAGAAACGAGTATTTTAGTTTTCTGGCTTAAATATCACGATAAAATTAAATTGTTAGAATATCCCTGAGTAACTTTAATGTATATTAGATTATTCTAAATAAGTTTGATTCTAGCATTTTATCTTGAGGAGTAACGATGTTTTAATTTTTCTGGAACTAGAAAAGATTATTTTAGATTTCTCGCTTAAATATCACGTTAAAATTAAATTGTAAGAATATCCCTGAGTAACTTTATTTGTATATTAGATTATTCTTAATAAGTTTGATTCTAGCATTTTTTCCTGAGGAGTAACGATGTTTTAATTTTTCTGGAACTAGAAACGAATATTTTAGATTTCTCGCTTAAATAACACGATAAAATTAAATTGTAAGATTATCCCTGAGTAACTTTATTTGTATATTAGAGTTTTCTAAATAAGTTTGATCCTAACATTTTTTCCTGAGGAGTAACGATGTTTTAATTTTTCTGGAACTAGAAAAGAATATTTTAGTTTTCTCGCTTAAATATAACGATAAAATTAAATTGTAAGAATATCCCAGAGTAACTTTATTTGTATATTAGATTTTTTTTAATAAGTTTGATTCTAGCATTTTTTCCTGAGGAGTAACGATGTTTTAATTTTTCTGTAGCTAGTAACGAATATTTTAGATTTCTCGCTAAATATCACGATAAAATTAAATTGTAAGAATATCCCTAAGTAACTTTATTTGTTTATTAGATTTTTTTTAATAATTTTGATTCTAGCATTTTTTTCTGAGGAGTAATAATATTTTTATTTTTCTGGAACTATAAACGAATATTTTAGTTTTCTCGCTTAAATATCACGATAAAATTAAATTGTAAGATTATCCCTAAATAACTTTATTTTTATTATAGATTTGTTTAATAAGTTTGATTCTAGCATTTTTTCCTGAGGAGTAACGATGTTTTAATTTTTCTGTAACAAGAAACGAGTATTTTAGTTTTCTGGCTTAAATATCACGATAAAATTAAATTGTAAGAATAACCCTGAGTAACTTTATTTGTATATTAGATTATTCTAAATAAATTTGATTCTAGCATTTTTTCCTGAGGAGTAACGATGTTTTAATTTTTCTGGAACTAGAAAAAATTATTTTAGATATCTCGCTTAAATATTACGATAAAATTAAATTGTAAGAATATCCCAGAGTAACTTTATTTGTATATTAGAGTTTTCTAAATAAGTTTGATCCTAACATTTTTTCCTGAGGAGTAACGATGTTTTAATTTTTCTGTAACAAGAAAGGAGTATTTTAGTTTTCTCGCTTAAATATGACGGTAAAATTAAATTTTAAAAATATTCCTGAGTAACTTTATTTGTATATTAGATCATTCTTAATAAGTTTGATTCTAGCATTTTTTCCTAAGGAGTAACGATGTTTTAATTTTTTTGGAACTAGAAACGAATATTTAATTTTCTCGCTTAAATATAACGATAAAATTAAATTGTAAGAATATCCCAGAGTAACTTTATTTATATATTAGATTTTTTTTATAAGTTTGATTCTAGCATTTTTTCCTGAGGAGTAACGATGTTTTAATTTTTCTGGAACTAGAAAAGATTATGTTAGATATCTCGCTTAAATATCACGTTAAAATTAAATTGTAAGAATATCCCTGAGTAACTTTATTTTTATATTAGATTATTCTAAATAACTTTGATCCTAACATATTTTCCTGAGGAGTAACGATGTTTTAATTTTTCTGTAACAAGAAACGAGTATTTTAGTTTTCTCGCTTAAATATCACGATAAAATTAAATTGTAAGAATATCCCGAAATAACTTTATTTGTATATTAGATTATTCTTAATAAGTTTGTTCTAGCATTTTTTCCTGAGGAGTAACGATGTTTTAATTTTTCTGGAGCTAGTAACGAATATTTTAGATTTCTCGCTTAAATATCACGATAAAATTAAATTGTAAGAATATCCCTGAGTAACTTTATTTGTTTATTAGATTTTTTTTAATAAGTTTGATTCTAGCATTTTTTTCTGAGTAACAATATTTTTATTTTTCTGGAACTATAAACGGATATTTTAGTTTTCCCACATAAATATCACGATAAAATTAAATTGTAAGAATAGCCCTGAGTAACTTTATTTGTATATTAGATTATTCTTAATAAGTTTGATTCTAGCATTTTTTCCTGAAGAGTAACGAAGTTTTAATTTTTCTGGAGCAAGTAACGAATATTTTAGATTTCTCGCTTAAATATCACGATAAAATTAAATTGTAAGAATATCCCTCAGTAACTTTATTTGTATATTATGTTATTCTTAATAAGTTTGATTCTAGCATTTTTTCCTGAGGAGTAACGATGTTTTAATTTATCTGGAACTAGAAAAGATTATTTTAGATTTCTCGCTTAAATATCACGTTAAAATTAAATTGTAAGAATATCCCTGTGTAACTTTATTTGTATATTAGATTATTCTAAATAAGTTTGATCCTAACATTTTTTCCTGAGGAGTAACGATGTTTTAATTTTTCTGTAACAAGAAATTAGTATTTTAGTTTTCTCGCTTAAATATCACGTTAAAATTAAATTGTTAGAATATCCCTGAGTAACTTTATTTGTATATTAGATTATTCTTAATAAGTTTGACTCTAGCATTTTTTCCTGAGGAGTAACGATGTTTTAATTTTTCTGGAACTAGAAAAGATTATTTTAGATTTCTCGCTTAAATATCACGTTAAAATTAAATTGTAAGAATATCCCTGAGTAACTTTATTTGTATATTAGATTATTCTAAATAAGTTTGATCCTAACATTTTTTCCTGAGGAGTAACGATGTTTGAATTTTTCTGTAACAAGAAACGAGTATTTTAGTTGTCTCGCTTAAATATCACGATAAAATTAAATTGTAAGAATATCCCGGAGTAACTTTATTTGTGTATTAGATTATTCTAAAAAGTTTGATTCTAGCATTTTTTCCTGAGGAGTAACGATGTTTTAATTTTTCTGTAACAAGAAATTAGTATTTTAGTTTTCTCGCTTAAATATCACGATAAAATTAAATTATAAGAATAGCCCTGAGTAACTTTATTTGTATATTAGATTTTTCTTATTAAGTTTGATTCTAGCATTTTTTCCTGAGGAGTAACGATGTTTTAATTTTACTGGAACTAGAAAAGATTATTTTAGATTTCTCGCTTAAATATCACTTTAAAATTAAATTGTAAGAATATCCCTGAGTAACTTTATTTGTATATTAGATTATTCTAAATAAGTTTGATTCTAGCATTTTTTCCTGAGGAGTAACGATGTTTTAATTTTTCTGGAACTAGAAACGAATATTTTAGATTTCTCGCTTAAATATCACGATAAAATTAAATTGTAAGCATATCCCGGAGTAACTTTATTTGTATATTAGATTTTTCTAAATAAGTTTGATTCTAGCATTTTTTCCTGAGGAGTAACGATGTTTTAATTTTTTTGGAACTAGAAACGAATATTTTAGTTTTCTCGCTTAAATATAACGATAAAATTAAATTGTAAGAATATCCCAGAGTAACTTTATTTGTATATTAGATTTTTTTTAATAAGTTTGATTCTAGCATTTTTTCCTGAGGAGTAACGATGTTTTAATTTTTCTGGAACTAGAAAAGATTATTTTAGATTTCTGGCTTAAATATCACGTTAAAATTAAATTGTTAGAATATCCCTGTGTAACTTTATTTGTATATTAGATTATTCTAAATAAGTTTGATCCTAACATTTTTTCCTGAGGAGTAACGATGTTTTAATTTTTCTGTAACAAGAAACGAGTATTTTAGTTTTCTCGCTTAAATATCACGATAAAATTAAATTGTAAGAAAATCCCGGAGTAACTTTATTTGTATATTAGATTATTTTAAATAAGTTTGATTCTAGCATTTTTTTTCTGAGGAGTAACGATGTTTTAATTTTTCTGGAGCTAGTAACGAATATTTTAGATTTCTCGCTTAAATATCACGATAAAATTAAATTGTAAGAATATCCCTGAGTAACTTTATTTGTTTATTAGATTTTTTTTAATAAGTTTGATTCTAGCATTTTTTTCTGAGTAACAATATTTCTATTTTTCTGGAACTATAAACGAATATTTTAGTTTTCTCGCTTAAATATCACGATAAAATTAAATTGTGAGATTATCCCTGAGTAACTTCATTTTTATAATAGATTTGTTTAATAAGTTTGATTCTAGCATTTTTCCTGTGAAGTAACGATGTTTTAATTTTTCTGTAACAAGAAACGAGTATTTTAGTTTTCTGGCTTAAATATCACGATAAAATTAAATTGTTAGAATATCCCTGAGTAACTTTAATGTATATTAGATTATTCTAAATAAGTTTGATTCTAGCATTTTATCTTGAGGAGTAACGATGTTTTAATTTTACTGGAACTAGAAACGAATATTTTAGTTTTCTCACATAAATATCACGATAAAATTAAATTGTAAGAATATCCCTGAGTAACTTTATTTGTATATTAGATTATTCTTAATAAGTTTGACTCTAGCATTTTTTCCTGAGGTGTAACGATGTTTTAATTTTTCTGGAAATAGAAAAGATTATTTTAGATTTCTCGCTTAAATATCACGTTAAAATTAAATTGTAACTTTATTTGTATATTAGATTATTCTAAATAAGTATGATCCTAACATTTTTTCCTGAGGAGTAACGATGTTTTAATTTTTCTGGAACTAGAAACGAATATTTTAGTTTTCTCGCTTAAATATAACGATAAAATTAAATTGTAAGAATATCCCTGAGTAACTATATTTAGGTATAAGATTTTTCTTACTAAGTTTGATTCTAGCAATTTTTCCTGAGGAGTAACGATGTTTTAATTTTACTGGAACTAGAAACGAATATTTTAGTTTTCTCACATAAATATCACGATAAAATTAAATTGGAAGAATATCCCTGAGTAACTTTATTTGTATATTAGATTGTTCTTAATAAGTTTGATTCTAGCATTTTTTCCTGAGGAGTAACAATGTTTTAATTTTTCTGGAACTAGAAAAGATTATTTTAGATTTCTCGCTTAAATATCACGTTAAACTTAAATTGTAAGAATATCCCTGAGTAACTTTATTTGTATATTAGATTATTCTAAATAAGTTTGATCCTAACATTTTCTCCTGAGGAGTAACGATGTTTTAATTTTTCTGTAACAAGAAACGAGTATTTTAGTTGTCTCGCTTAAATATCACGATAAAATTAAATTGTAAGAATATCCCGGAGTAACTTTATTTGTGTATTAGATTATTCTAAAAAGTTTGATTCTAGCATTTTTTCCTGAGGAGTAACGATGTTTTAATTTTTCTGTAGCTAGTAACGAATATTTTAGATTTCTCGCTAAATATCACGATAAAATTAAATTGTAAGAATATCCCTAAGTAACTTTATTTGTTTATTAGATTTTTTTTAATAATTTTGATTCTAGCATTTTTTTCTGAGGAGTAATAATATTTTTATTTTTCTGGAACTATAAACGAATATTTTAGTTTTCTCGCTTAAATATCACGATAAAATTAAATTGTAAGATTATCCCTAAATAACTTTATTTTTATTATAGATTTGTTTAATAAGTTTGATTCTAGCATTTTTTCCTGAGGAGTAACGATGTTTTAATTTTTCTGTAACAAGAAACGAGTATTTTAGTTTTCTGGCTTAAATATCACGATAAAATTAAATTGTAAGAATAACCCTGAGTAACTTTATTTGTATATTAGATTATTCTAAATAAATTTGATTCTAGCATTTTGTCCTGAGGAGTAACGATGTTTTAATTTTTCTGTAACAAGAAACGAGTATTTTAGTTTTCTGGCTTAAATATCACGATAAAATTAAATTGTAAGAATATCCCTGAGTAACTTTATTTGTATATTAGATTATTCTAAATAAGTTTGATTCTAGCATTTTTTCCTGAGGAGTAACGATGTTTTAATTTTTCTGGAACTAGAAACGAATATTTTAGATTTCTCGCTTAAATATCACGATAAAATTAAATTGTAAGAATATCCCTGAGTAACTTTATTTGTATATTAGATTTTTCTTAATAGGTTTGATTCTAGCATTTTTTCCTGAGGAGTAACGATGTTTTAATTTTTCTAGAACTAGAAACGAATATTTTAGTTTTCTCGCTTAAATATAATGATAAAATTAAATTGTAAGAATATCCCTGAGTAACTTTATTTGTATATTAGATTTTTTTAATAAATTTGATTCTAGCATTTTTTCCTGAAGAGTAACGATGTTTGAATTTTTCTGTAACAAGAAACGAGTATTTTAGTTTTCTGGCTTAAATATCACGATAAGATTAAATTGTAAGAATAACCCTGAGTAACTTTATTTGTATATTAGATTATTCTAAATAAATTTGATTCTAGCATTTTTTCCTGAGGAGTAACGATGTTTTAATTTTTCTGGAACTAGATACGAATATTTTAGTTTTCTCGCTTAAATATAACGATAAAATTAAATTGTAAGAATATCCCTGAGTAACTTTATTTGTATATTAGATTTTTTTAATAAGTTTGATTCTAGCATTTTTTCTTGAGGAGTAACGATGTTTTAATTTTACTGGAACTAGAAACAAATATTTTAGTTTTTTCACATAAATATCACGATAAAATTAAATTGTAAGAATATCCCTGAGTAACTTTATTTGTATATTAGATTATTCTAAATAAGTTTGATTCTAGCATTTTTTCCTGAGGAGTAACGATGTTTTAATTTTTCTGGAACTAGAAACGAATATTTTAGATTTCTCGCTTAAATATCACGATAAAATTAAATTGTAAGAATATCCCTGAGTAACTTTATTTGTATATTAGATTTTTCTTAATAGGTTTGATTCTAGCATTTTTTCCTGAGGAGTAACGATGTTTTAATTTTTCTAGAACTAGAAACGAATATTTTAGTTTTCTCACATAAATATCACGATAAAATTAAATTGTAAGAATAGCCCTGAGTAACTTTATTTGTATATTAGATTATTCTTAATAAGTTTGATTCTAGCATTTTTTCCTGAAGAGTAACGATGTTTTAATTTTTCTGGAGCAAGTAACGAATATTTTAGATTTCTCGCTTAAATATCAGGATAAAATTAAATTGTAAGATTATCCCTTAGTAACTTTATTTTTATAATAGATTTGTTTAATAAGTTTGATTCTAGCATTTTTTCCTGAGGAGTAACGATGTTTGAATTTTTCTGTAACAAGAAACGAGTATTTTAGTTTTCTGGCTTAAATATCACGATAAGATTAAATTGTAAGAATAACCCTGAGTAACTTTATTTGTATATTAGATTATTCTAAATAAATTTGATTCTAGCATTTTTTCCTGAGGAGTAACGATGTTTTAATTTTTCTGGAACTAGATACGAATATTTTAGTTTTCTCGCTTAAATATAACGATAAAATTAAATTGTAAGAATATCCCTGAGTAACTTTATTTGTATATTAGATTTTTTTAATAAGTTTGATTCTAGCATTTTTTCCTGAGGAGTAACGATGTTTTAATTTTACTGGAACTAGAAACAAATATTTTAGTTTTTTCACATAAATATCACGATAAAATTAAATAGTAAGAATAGCCCTGAGTAACTTTATTTGTATATTAGATTATTCTTAATAACTTTGATTCTAGCATTTTTTTCCTGAAGAGTAACGATGTTTTAATTTTTCTGGAGCTAGTAACGAATATTTTAGATTTCTCGCTTAAATATCACGATAAAATTAAATTGTAAGAATATCCCTGAGTAACTTTATTTGTGTATTAGATTTTTCTTAATAAGTTTGATTCTAACATTTTTTCCTGAGGAGTAACAATGTTATTATTTTTCTGGAGCTAGAAACGATAATTTTAGTTTTATCGCTTAAATATAACGTTCAAATTAAATTGTAAGAATATCCCTGAGTAACTTTATTTGTATATTAGATTATTCTTAATAAGTTTGATTCTAGCATTTTTTCCTGAGGAGTAACGATGTTTTAATTTTTCTGGAACTAGAAAAGATTATTTTAGATTTCTCGCTTAAATATCACGATAAAATTAAATTGTAAGAATATCCCTGAGTAACTTTATTTGTATATTAGAGTTTTCTAAATAAGTTTGATCCTAACATTTTTTCCTGTGGAGTAACGATGTTTTAATTTTTCTGTAACAAGAAACGAATATTTTAGTTTTCTGGCTCACGATAAAATTAAATTGTAAGAATATCCCTGTGTAACTTTATTTGTATATTAGATTATTCTAAATAAGTTTGATTCTAGCATTTTTTCCTGAGGAGTAACGATGTTTAAATTTTTCTGGAACTAGAAACGAATATTTTAGATTTCTCGCTTAAATATCACGATAAAATTAAATTGTAAGAATATCCCTGAGTAACTTTATTTGTATATTAGATTTTTCTTAATAGGTTTGATTCTAGCATTTTTTCCTGAGGAGTAACGATGTTTTAATTTTACTGGAACTAGAAACGAATATTTTAGTTTTCTCACATAAATATCACGATATAATTAAATTGTAAGAATATCCCGGAGTAACTTTATTTGTATATTAGATTTTTCTTAATAAGTTTGATCCTAACATTTTTTCCTGAGGAGTAACGATGTTTTAATTTTACTGTAACAAGAAACGAGTATTTTAGTTGTCTCGCTTAAATATCACGATAAAATTAAATTGTAAGAATATCCCTGAGTAACTTTATTTGTATATTAGAGTTTTCTAAATAAGTTTGATCCTAACATTTTTTCCTGTGGAGTAACGATGTTTTAATTTTTCTGTAACAAGAAACGAATATTTTAGTTTTCTGGCTCACGATAAAATTAAATTGTAAGAATATCCCTGTGTAACTTTATTTGTATATTAGATTATTCTAAATAAGTTTGATTCTAGCATTTTTTCCTGAGGAGTAACGATGTTTAAATTTTTCTGGAACTAGAAACGAATATTTTAGATTTCTCGCTAAATATCACGATAAAATTAAATTGTAAGAATATCCCTAAGTAACTTTATTTGTTTATTAGATTTTTTTTAATAAGTTTGATTCTAGCATTTTTTTCTGAGGAGTAATAATATTTTTATATTTCTGGAACTATAAACGAATATTTTAGTTTTCTCGCTTAAATATCACGATAAAATTAAATTGTAAGATTATCCCTGAGTAACTTTATTTTTATTATAGATTTGTTTAATAAGTTTGATTCTAGCATTTTTTCCTGAGGAGTAACGATGTTTTAATTTTTCTGTAACAAGAAACGAGTATTTTAGTTTTCTGGCTTAAATATCACGATAAAATTAAATTGTAAGAATAACCCTGAGTACCTTTATTTGTATATTAGATTATTCTAAATAAATTTGATTCTAGCATTTTTTCCTGAGGAGTAACGATGTTTTAATTTTTCTGTAACAAGAAACGAGTATTTTAGTTTTCTGGCTTAAATATCACGATAAAATTCAATTGTAAGAATATCCCTGAATAACTTTATTTGTATATTAGATTATTCTAAATAAGTTTGATTCTAGCATTTTTTCCTGAGGAGTAACGATGTTTTAATTTTTCTGGAACTAGAAACGAATATTTTAGATTTCTCGCTTAAATATCACGATAAAATTAAATTGTAAGAATATCCCTGAGTAACTTTATTTGTATATTTAGATTTTTCTTAATAGGTTTGATTCTAGCATTTTTTCCTGAGGAGTAACGATGTTTTAATTTTTCTAGAACTAGAAACGAATATTTTAGTTTTCTCGCTTAAATATAATGATAAAATTAAATTGTAAGAATATCCCTGAGTAACTTTATTTGTATATTAGATTTTTTTAATAAATTTGATTCTAGCATTTTTTCCTGAGGAGTAACGATGTTTTAATTTTACTGGAACTAGAAACGAATATTTTAGTTTTCTCACATAAATATCACGATAAAATTAAATTGTAAGAATAGCCCTGAGTAACTTTATTTGTATATTAGATTATTCTTAATAAGTTTGATTCTAGCATTTAATCCTGAAGAGTAACGATGTTTTAATTTTTCTGGAGCAAGTAACGAATATTTTAGATTTCTCGCTTAAATATCACGATAAAATTAAATTGTAAGATTATCCCTGAGTAACTTTATTTTTATAATAGATTTGTTTAATAAGTTTGATTCTAGCATTTTTTCCTGAGGAGTAACGATGTTTGAATTTTTCTGTAACAAGAAACGAGTATTTTAGTTTTCTGGCTTAAATATCACGATAAGATTAAATTGTAAGAATAACCCTGAGTAACTTTATTTGTATATTAGATTATTCTAAATAAATTTGATTCTAGCATTTTTTCCTGAGGAGTAACGATGTTTTAATTTTTCTGGAACTAGATACGAATATTTTAGTTTTCTCGCTTAAATATAACGATAAAATTAAATTGTAAGAATATCCCTGAGTAACTTTATTTGTATATTAGATTTTTTTAATAAGTTTGATTCTAGCATTTTTTCCTGAGGAGTAACGATGTTTTAATTTTACTGGAACTAGAAACAAATATTTTAGTTTTTTCACATAAATATCACGATAAAATTAAATAGTAAGAATAGCCCTGAGTAACTTTATTTGTATATTAGATTATTCTTAATAACTTTGATTCTAGCATTTTTTTCCTGAAGAGTAACGATGTTTTAATTTTTCTGGAGCTAGTAACGAATATTTTAGATTTCTCGCTTAAATATCACGATAAAATTAAATTGTAAGAATATCCCTGAGTAACTTTATTTGTGTATTAGATTTTTCTTAATAAGTTTGATTCTAACATTTTTTCCTGAGGAGTAACAATGTTATTATTTTTCTGGAGCTAGAAACGATAATTTTAGTTTTATCGCTTAAATATAACGTTCAAATTAAATTGTAAGAATATCCCTGAGTAACTTTATTTGTATATTAGATTATTCTTAATAAGTTTGATTCTAGCATTTTTTCCTGAGGAGTAACGATGTTTTAATTTTTCTGGAACTAGAAAAGATTATTTTAGATTTCTCGCTTAAATATCACGATAAAATTAAATTGTAAGAATATCCCTGAGTAACTTTATTTGTATATAAGAGTTTTCTAAATAAGTTTGATCCTAACATTTTTTCCTGTGGAGTAACGATGTTTTAATTTTTCTGTAACAAGAAACGAATATTTTAGTTTTCTGGCTCACGATAAAATTAAATTGTAAGAATATCCCTGTGTAACTTTATTTGTATATTAGATTATTCTAAATAAGTTTGATTCTAGCATTTTTTCCTGAGGAGTAACGATGTTTAAATTTTTCTGGAACTAGAAACGAATATTTTAGATTTCTCGCTTAAATATCACGATAAAATTAAATTGTAAGAATATCCCTGAGTAACTTTATTTGTATATTAGATTTTTCTTAATAGGTTTGATTCTAGCATTTTTTCCTGAGGAGTAACGATGTTTTAATTTTACTGGAACTAGAAACGAATATTTTAGTTTTCTCACATAAATATCACGATATAATTAAATTGTAAGAATATCCCGGAGTAACTTTATTTGTATATTAGATTTTTCTTAATAAGTTTGATCCTAACATTTTTTCCTGAGGAGTAACGATGTTTTAATTTTACTGTAACAAGAAACGAGTATTTTAGTTGTCTCGCTTAAATATCACGATAAAATTAAATTGTAAGAATATCCCTGAGTAACTTTATTTGTATATTAGAGTTTTCTAAATAAGTTTGATCCTAACATTTTTTCCTGTGGAGTAACGATGTTTTAATTTTTCTGTAACAAGAAACGAATATTTTAGTTTTCTGGCTCACGATAAAATTAAATTGTAAGAATATCCCTGTGTAACTTTATTTGTATATTAGATTATTCTAAATAAGTTTGATTCTAGCATTTTTTCCTGAGGAGTAACGATGTTTAAATTTTTCTGGAACTAGAAACGAATATTTTAGATTTCTCGCTAAATATCACGATAAAATTAAATTGTAAGAATATCCCTAAGTAACTTTATTTGTTTATTAGATTTTTTTTAATAAGTTTGATTCTAGCATTTTTTTCTGAGGAGTAATAATATTTTTATATTTCTGGAACTATAAACGAATATTTTAGTTTTCTCGCTTAAATATCACGATAAAATTAAATTGTAAGATTATCCCTGAGTAACTTTATTTTTATTATAGATTTGTTTAATAAGTTTGATTCTAGCATTTTTTCCTGAGGAGTAACGATGTTTTAATTTTTCTGTAACAAGAAACGAGTATTTTAGTTTTCTGGCTTAAATATCACGATAAAATTAAATTGTAAGAATAACCCTGAGTACCTTTATTTGTATATTAGATTATTCTAAATAAATTTGATTCTAGCATTTTTTCCTGAGGAGTAACGATGTTTTAATTTTTCTGTAACAAGAAACGAGTATTTTAGTTTTCTGGCTTAAATATCACGATAAAATTAAATTGTAAGAATATCCCTGAGTAACTTTATTTGTATATTAGATTATTCTAAATAAGTTTGATTCTAGCATTTTTTCCTGAGGAGTAACGATGTTTTAATTTTTCTGGAACTAGAAACGAATATTTTAGATTTCTCGCTTAAATATCACGATAAAATTAAATTGTAAGAATATCCCTGAGTAACTTTATTTGTATATTTAGATTTTTCTTAATAGGTTTGATTCTAGCATTTTTTCCTGAGGAGTAACGATGTTTTAATTTTTCTAGAACTAGAAACGAATATTTTAGTTTTCTCGCTTAAATATAATGATAAAATTAAATTGTAAGAATATCCCTGAGTAACTTTATTTGTATATTAGATTTTTTTAATAAATTTGATTCTAGCATTTTTTCCTGAGGAGTAACGATGTTTTAATTTTACTGGAACTAGAAACGAATATTTTAGTTTTCTCACATAAATATCACGATAAAATTAAATTGTAAGAATAGCCCTGAGTAACTTTATTTGTATATTAGATTATTCTTAATAAGTTTGATTCTAGCATTTAATCCTGAAGAGTAACGATGTTTTAATTTTTCTGGAGCAAGTAACGAATATTTTAGATTTCTCGCTTAAATATCACGATAAAATTAAATTGTAAGATTATCCCTGAGAAACTTTATTTTTATAATAGATTTGTTTAATAAGTTTGATTCTAGCATTTTTTCCTGAGGAGTAACGATGTTTGAATTTTTCTGTAACAAGAAACGAGTATTTTAGTTTTCTGGCTTAAATATCACGATAAGATTAAATTGTAAGAATAACCCTGAGTAACTTTATTTGTATATTAGATTATTCTAAATAAATTTGATTCTAGCATTTTTTCCTGAGGAGTAACGATGTTTTAATTTTTCTGGAACTAGATACGAATATTTTAGTTTTCTCGCTTAAATATAACGATAAAATTAAATTGTAAGAATATCCCTGAGTAACTTTATTTGTATATTAGATTTTTTTAATAAGTTTGATTCTAGCATTTTTTCCTGAGGAGTAACGATGTTTTAATTTTACTGGAACTAGAAACAAATATTTTAGTTTTTTCACATAAATATCACGATAAAATTAAATTGTAAGAATAGCCCTGAGTAACTTTATTTGTATATTAGAGTATGATCCTAACATTTTTTCCTGAGGAGTAACGATGTTTTAATTTTTCTGTAACAAGAAACGAGTATTTTAGTTTTCTGGCTTAAAATCACGATAAAATTAAATTGTAAGAATAGCCCTGAGTAACTTTATTTGTATATTAGATTATTCTTAATAAATTTGATTCTAGCATTTTTTTCCTGAAGAGTAACGATGTTTTAATTTTTCTGGAACTAGAAACGAATATTTTAGATTTTTTGCTTAAATATCACGATAAAATTAAATTGTAAGAATATCCCTGAGTAACTTTATTTGTATATTAGATTTTTCTTAATAGGTTTGATTCTAGCATTTTTTCCTGAGGAGTAACGATGTTTTAATTTTTCTAGAACTAGAAACGAATATTTTCTCGCTTAAATATAATGATAAAATTAAATTGTAAGAATATCCCTGAGTAACTTTATTTGTATATTAGATTTTTTTAATAAATTTGATTCTAGCATTTTTTCTTGAGGAGTAACGATGTTTTAATTTTTCTGTAACAAGAAACGAGTATTTTAGTTTTCTGGCTTAAATATCACGATAAAATTAAATTGTAAGAATAACCCTGAGTAACTTTATTTGTATATTAGATTATTCTAAATAAATTTGATTCTAGCATTTTTTCCTGAGGAGTAACGATGTTTTAATTTTTCTGGAACTAGATACGAATATTTTAGTTTTCTCGCTTAAATATAACGATAAAATTAAATTGTAAGAATAGCCCTGAGCAACTTTATTTGTATATTAGATTATTTTAATAACTTTGATTCTAGCATTTTTTCCTGAAGAGTAACGATGTTTTAATTTTTCTGGAGCTAGTAACGAATATTTTAGATTTCTCGCTTAAATATCACGATAAAATTAAATTTTAAGAATATCCCTGAGTAACTTTATTTGTGTATTAGATTTTTTTTAATAAGTTTGATTCTAGCACTTTTTACTGAGGATTAACGATGTTTTAATTTTTCTGGAACTAGAAACGAATATTTTTGTTTTCTCGCTTAAATATAACGATAAAATTAAATTGTAAGAATATCCCAGAGAAACTTTATTTTTATAATAGATTTTTTCAATAAGTTTGATTCTAGCATTTTTTCCTGAGGAGTAACAATGTTATTATTTTTCTAGAGCTAGAAACGATAATTTTAGTTTTATCGCTTAAATATAACGTTAAAATTAAATTGTAAGAATATCCCTGAGTAACTTTATTTATATATTATATTATTTTTAATAAGTTTGATTCTTGCATTTTTTCCTGAGGAGTAACGATGTTTTAATTTTTCTGGAACTAGAAAACATTATTTTAGATTTCTCCCTTAAATATCACGATAAAATTAAATTGTAAGAATATCCCTGAGTAACTTTATTTGTATATTAGAGTTTTCTAATTAAGTTTGATCCTAACATTTTTTCCTGAGGAGTAAAGATGTTTTAATTTTTCTGTAACAAGAAACGAGTATTTTAGTTTTCTGGCTTAAATATCACGATAAAATTAAATTGTAAGAATATCCCTGAGTAACTTTATTTGTATATTAGATTATTCTAGATAAGTTTGATTCTAGCATTTTTTCCTGAGGAGTAACGATGTTTTAATTTTTCTGGAACTAGAAACGAATATTTTAGATTTCTCGCTTAAATATCACGATAAAATTAAATTGTAAGAATATCCCGGAGTAACTTTATATGTATATTAGATCATTCTTAATAAGTTTGATTCTAGCATTTTTTCCTGAGGAGTAACGATGTTTTAATTTTTTTGGAACTAGAAACGAATATTTTAGTTTTCTCGCTTAAATATCACGATAAAATTAAATTGTAAGAATATCCCTGAGTAACTTTATTTGTATATTAGAGTTTTCTAAATAAGTTTGATCCTAACATTTTTTCCTGAGGAGTAACGATGTTTTAATTTTTCTGTAACAAGAAAGGAGTATTTTAGTTTTCTGGCTTAAATATCACGATAAAATTAAATTGTAAGTATATCCCTGAGTAACTTTATTTGTATATTAGATTATTCTAAATAAGTTTGATTCTAGCATTTTTTCCTGAGGAGTAACGATGTTTTAATTTTTCTGGAACTAGAAACGAATATTTTAGATTTCTCGCTTAAATATCACGATAAAATTAAATTGTAAGAATATCCCGGAGTAACTTTATATGTATATTAGATCATTCTTAATAAGTTTGATTCTAGCATTTTTTCCTGAGGAGTAACGATGTTTTAATTTTTTTGGAACTAGAAACGAATAGTTTAGTTTTCTCGCTTAAATATATCGATAAAATTAAATTGTAAGAATATCCCAGAGTAACTTTATTTGTATATTAGATTTTTTTTATAAGTTTGATTCTAGCATTTTTTCCTGAGGAGTAACGATGTTTTAAATTTTCTGGAACTAGAAAAGATTATTTTAGATATCTCGCTTAAATATCACGTTAAAATTAAATTGTAAGAATATCCCTGAGTAACGTTATTTGTATATTAGATTATTCTAAATAAGTTTGATCCTAACATTTTTTCCTGAGGAGTAACGATGTTTTAATTTTTCTGTAACAAGAAACGAGTATTTTAGTTTTCTCGCTTAAATATCACGATAAAATTAAATTGTAAGAATATCCCGGAATAACTTTATTTGTATATTAGATTATTCTTAATAAGTTTGTTCTAGCATTTTATCCTGAGGAGTAACGATGTTTTAATTTTTCGGTAACAAGAAACGAGTATTTTAGTTTTCTGGCTTAAATATCAAGATAAAATTAAATTGTAAGAATATCCCTGAGTAACTTTATTTGTATATTAGAGTTTTCTAAATAAGTTTGATCCTAACATTTTTTCCTGAGGAGTAACGATGTTTTAATTTTTCTGTAACAAGAAACGAGTATTTTAGTTTTCTGGCTTAAATATCACGATAAAATTAAATTGTAAGAATATCCCTGAGTAACTTTATTTGTATATTAGATTTTTTAAATAAGTTTGATTCTAGCATTTTTTCCTGAGGAGTAACGATGTTTTAATTTTTCTGGAACTAGAAAAGAATATTTGAGTTTTCTCGCTTAATATAACGATAAAATTAAATTGTAAGAATATCCCAGAGTAACTTTATTTGTATATTAGATTTTTTTTAATAAGTTTGATTCTAGCATTTTTTCCTGAGGAGTAACGATGTTTTAATTTTACTGGAACTAGAAACGAATATTTTAGATATCTCGCTTAAATATCACGATAAAATTAAATTGTAAGAATATCCCTGAGTAACTTTATTTGTTTATTAGATTTTTTTAATAAGTTTGATTCTAGCATTTTTTTCTGAGGAGTAACAATATTTTTATTTTTCTGGAACTATAAACGAATATTTTAGTTTTCTCGCTTAAATATCACGATAAAATTAAATTGTAAGATTATCCCTGAGTACCTTTATTTGTATATTAGATTATTCTTAATAAGTTTGATTCTAGCATTTTTTCCTGAGGAGTAACGATGTTTTAATTTTTCTGGAACTAGAAAAGATTATTTTAGATATCTCGCATAAATATCACGATAAAATTAAATTGTAAGAATATCCCAGAGTAACTTTATTTGTATATTAGAGTTTTCTAAATAAGTTTGATCCTTACATTTTTTTCTGAGGAGTAACGATGTTTTAATTTTTCTGTAACAAGAAACGAGTATTTTAGTTTTTTCGTTTAAATATCACGGTAAAATTAAATTTTAAGAATAACCCTGAGTAACATTATTTGTATATTGGATTATACTTAATAAGTTTGATTCTAGCATTTTTTCCTGAGGAGTAACGATGTTTTAATTTTTCTGGAACTAGAAACGAATATTTTAGATTTCTCGCTTAACTATCACAATAAAATTAAATTGTAAGAATATCCCTGAGTAACTTTATTTGTTTATTAGATTTTTTTTAATAAGTTTGATTCTAGAATTTTTTCCTGAGGAATAACGATGTTTTAATTTTTCTAGAACTAGAAAAGATTATTTTAGATTTCTCGCTTAAATATCACGATAAAATTAAATTGTAAGAATATCCCTGAGTAACTTTATTTGTATATTAGATTATTCTAAATAAGTTTGATTCTAGCATTTTATCCTGAGGAGTAACGATGTTTTAATTTTACTGGAACTAGAAACGAATATTTTAGTTTTCTCACACAAAATCACGATAAAATTAAATTGTAAGAATAGCCCTGAGTAACTTTATTTGTGTATTAGATTTTTCTTAATAAGTTTGAGTCTAGCATTTTTTACTGAGGAGTAACGATGTTTTAATTTTTCTGGAACTAGAAACGAATATTTTAGATTTCTCGCTTAAATATCACAATAAAATTAAATTGTAAGAATATCCCTGAGTAACTTTATTTGTTTATTAGATTTTTTTTAATAAGTTTGATTCTAGAATTTTTTCCTGAGGAATAACGATGTTTTAATTTTTCTAGAACTAGAAAGATTATTTTAGATTTCTCGCTTAAATATCACGATAAAATTAAATTGTAAGAATATCCCTGAGTAACTTTATTTGTATAATAGATTTTTTCAATAAGTTTGATTCTAGCATATTTTCCTGAGGAGTAACAATGTTATTATTTTTCTGGAGCTAGAAATGAAAATTTTAGTTTTATCGCTTAAATATAACGTTAAAATTAAATTGTAAGAATATCCCTGAGTAACTTTATTTGTATATTAAATTATTCTAAATAAGTTTGATTCTAGCATTTTTTCCTGAGAAGTAACGATGTTTTAATTTTTCTGGAACTAGAAACGAATATTTTAGATTTCTGGCTTAAATATCACGATAAAATTAAATTGTAAGATTATCCCAGAGTAACTTTATTTGTATATTAGATTATTCTTAATAAGTTTGATTCTAGCATTTTTTCCTGAGGAGTAACGATGTTTTAATTTTTCTGAAGCTAGTAACGAATATTTTAGATATCTCGCATAAATATCACGATAAAATTAAATTGTAAGAATATCCCAGAGTAACTTTATTTGTATATTAGAGTTTTCTAAATAAGTTTGATCCTTACATTTTTTCCTGAGGAGTAACGATGTTTTAATTTTTCTGTAACAAGAAACGAGTATTTTAGTTTTTTCGCTTAAATATCACGGTAAAATTAAATTTTAAGAATAACCCTGAGTAACTTTATTTGTATATTGGATTATACTTAATAAGTTTTATTCTAGCATTTTTTCCTGAGGAGTAACGATGTTTTAATTTTTCTGGAGCTAGTAACGAATATTTTAGATTTCTCGCTTAAATATCACAATAAAATTAAATTGTAAGAATATCCCTGAGTAACTTTATTTGTTTATTAGATTTTTTTTAATAAGTTTGATTCTGGAATTTTTTCCTGAGGAATAACGATGTTTTAATTTTTCTAGAACTAGAAAACATTATTTTAGATTTCTCGCTTAAATATCACGATAAAATTAAATTGTAAGAATATCCCTGAGTAACTTTATTTGTATAATAGATTTTTTTAATAAGTTTGATTCTAGCATTTTTTCCTGAGGTGTAACAATGTTATTATTTTTCTGGAACTAGAAACGAAAATTTTAGTTTTATCGCTTAAATATAACTTTAAAATTAAATTGTAAGAATATCCCTGAGTAACTTTATTTGTATATTAGATTATTCTAAATAAGTATGATCCTAACACTTTCTCCTGAGGAGTAACGATGTTTTAATTTTTCTGTAACAAGAAACGAGTATTTTAGTTTTCTGGCTTAAATATCACGATAAAATTAAATTGTAAGAATATCCCTGAGTAACTTTATTTGCATATTAGATTATTCTAAATAAGTTTGATTCTAGCATTTTCTCCTGAGGAGTAACGAGGTTTTTATTATTTTGTAATTAGAAACGAATATTTTAGTTTTCACGCTTAAATATCACGCTAAAATTAAATTGTAAGAATATCCCAGAGTAACTTTATTTGTATATTAGACTATTCTTAATAAGTTTGATTCTAGCATTTTATCCTGAGGAGTAACGATGTTTTAATTTTACTGGAACTAGAAACGAATATTTTAGTTTTCTCACACAAAATCACGATAAAATTAAATTGTAAGAATAGCCCTGAGTAACTTTATTTGTGTATTAGATTTTTCTTAATAAGTTTGAGTCTAGCATTTTTTACTGAGGAGTAACGATGTTTTAATTTTTCTGGAACTAGAAACGAATATTTTAGATTTCTCGCTTAAATATCACAATAAAATTAAATTGTAAGAATATCCCTGAGTAACTTTATTTGTTTATTAGATTTTTTTTAATAAGTTTGATTCTAGAATTTTTTCCGGAGGAATAACGATGTTTTAATTTTTCTAGAACTAGAAAGATTATTTTAGATTTCTCGCTTAAATATCACGATAAAATTAAATTGTAAGAATATCCCTGAGTAACTTTATTTGTATAATAGATTTTTTCAATAAGTTTGATTCTAGCATATTTTCCTGAGGAGTAACAATGTTATTATTTTTCTGGAGCTAGAAATGAAAATTTTAGTTTTATCGCTTAAATATAACGTTAAAATTAAATTGTAAGAATATCCCTGAGTAACTTTATTTGTATATTAGATTATTCTAAATAAGTTTGATTCTAGCATTTTTTCCTGAGAAGTAACGATGTTTTAATTTTTCTGGAACTAGAAACGAATATTTTAGATTTCTCGCTTAAATATCACGATAAAATTAAATTGTAAGAATATCCCAGAGTAACTTTATTTGTATATTAGAGTTTTCTAAATAAGTTTGATCCTTACATTTTTTCCTGAGGAGTAACGATGTTTTAATTTTTCTGTAACAAGAAACGAGTATTTTAGTTTTTTCGCTTAAATATCACGGTAAAATTAAATTTTAAGAATAACCCTGAGTAACTTTATTTGTATATTGGATTATACTTAATAAGTTTTATTCTAGCATTTTTTCCTGAGGAGTAACGATGTTTTAATTTTTCTGGAGCTAGTAACGAATATTTTAGATTTCTCGCTTAAATATCACAATAAAATTAAATTGTAAGAATATCCCTGAGTAACTTTATTTGTTTATTAGATTTTTTTTAATAAGTTTGATTCTGGAATTTTTTCCTGAGGAATAACGATGTTTTAATTTTTCTAGAACTAGAAAAGAATATTTTAGTTTTCTCGCTTAAATATCACGATAAAATTAAATTGTAAGAATATCCCTGAGTAACTTTATTTGTATAATAGATTTTTTCAATAAGTTTGATTCTAGCATTTTTTCCTGAGGAGTAACAATGTTATTATTTTTCTGGAACTAGAAACGAAAATTTTAGTTTTATCGCTTAAATATAACTTTAAAATTAAATTGTAAGAATATCCCTGAGTAACTTTATTTGTATATTAGATTATTCTAAATAAGTATGATCCTAACACTTTTTCCTGAGGAGTAACGATGTTTTAATTTTTCTGTAACAAGAAACGAATATTTTAGTTTTCTGGCTTAAATATCACGATAAAATTAAATTGTAAGAATATCCCTGAGTAACTTTATTTGCATATTATATTATTCTAAATAAGTTTGATTCTAGCATTTTCTCCTGAGGAGTAACGAGGTTTTTATTATTCTGTAATTAGAAACGAATATTTTAGTTTTCACGCTTAAATATCACGCTAAAATTAAATTGTAAGAATATCCCAGAGTAACTTTATTTGTATATTAGACTATTCTTAATAAGTTTGATTCTAGCATTTTTTCCTGAGGAGTAACGATGTTTTAATTTTTCTGGAACTAGAAAAGATTATTTTAGATTTCTCGCTTAAATATCACGTTAAAATTAAATTGTAAGAATATCCCTGAGTAACTTTATTTGTATATTAGAGTTTTCTAAATAAGTTTGATCCTAACATTTTTTCCTGAGGAGTAACGATGTTTTAATTTTTCTGTAACAAGAAACGAATATTTTAGTTTTCTCGCTTAAATATCACGATAAAATTAAATTGTAAGAATATCCCTGAGTAACTTTATTTGTATATTAGATTATTCTAAATAAGTATGATCCTAACATTTTTTCCTGAGGAGTAACGATGTTTTAATTTTTCTGTAACAAGAAACGAGTATTTTAGTTTTCTGGCTTAAATATCACGATAAAATTAAATTGTAAGAATATCCCTGAGTAACTTTATTTGTGTATTAGATTTTTCTTAATAAGTTTGAATCTAGCATTTTCTCCTGAGGAGTAACGATGTTTTAATTTTTCTGTAACAAGAAACGAGTATTTTAGTTGTCTCGCTTAAATATCACGATAAAATTAAATTGTAAGAATATCCCTGAGTAACTTTATTTGTATATTAGAGTATGATCCTAACATTTTTTCCTGAGGAGTAACGATGTTTTAATTTTTCTGTAACAAGAAACGAGTATTTTAGTTTTCTGGCTTAAATATCACGATAAAATTAAATTGTAAGAATAGCCCTGAGTAACTTTATTTGTATATTAGATTATTCTTAATAAATTTGATTCTAGCATTTTTTTCCTGAAGAGTAACGATGTTTTAATTTTTCTGGAACTAGAAACGAATATTTTAGATTTTTTGCTTAAATATCACGATAAAATTAAATTATAAGAATATCTCTGAGTAACTTTATTTGTATATTAGATTTTTCTTAATAAGTTTGAATCTAGCATTTTTTCCTGAGGAGTAACGATGTTTTAATTTTTCTGGAACTAGAAAAGATTATTTTAGATTTCTCGCTTAAATATCACGTTAAAATTAAATTGTAAGAATATCCCTGAGTAACTTTATTTGCATATTAGATTATTATAAATAAGTTTGTTCCTAACATTTTTTCCTGAGGAGTAACGATGTTTTATTTTTTCTGTAACAAGAAACGAGTATTTTAGTTGTCTCGCTTAAATATCACGTTAAAATTAAATTGTAAGAATATCCCTGAGTAACTTTATTTGTATATTAGATTTTTTTAATAAGTTTGATTCTAGCATTTTTTCCTGAGGAGTAACGATGTTTTAATTTTACTGGAACTAGAAACGAATATTTTAGTTTTCTCACATAAATATCACGATAAAATTAAATTGTAAGAATAGCCCTGAGTAACTTTATTTGTATATTAGATTATTCTTAATAAGTTTGATTCTAGCATTTTTTCCTGAAGAGTAACGATATTTTAATTTTTCTGGAGCTAGTAACGAATATTTTAGATTTCTCGCTTAAATATCACGATAAAATTAAATTGTAAGAATATCCCTGAGTAACTTTATTTGTGTATTAGAAACGAGTATTTTAGCTTTCTGGCTTAAATATCACGATAAAATTAAATTGTAAGAATATCCCTGAGTAACTTTATTTGTATATTAGATTATTCTAAATAAGTATGATCCTAACATTTTTTCCTGAGGAGTAACGATGTTTTATTTTTCTGGAACTAGAAACGAATATTTTAGTTTTCTCGCTTAAATATAACGATAAAATTAAATTGTAAGAATATCCCTGAGTAACTTTATTTGTGTATTAGATTTTTCTTATTAAGTTTGATTCTAGCATTTTTTCCTGAGGAGTAACGATGTTTTAATTTTACTGGAACTAGAAAAGATTATTTTAGATTTCTCGCTTAACTATCACTTTAAAATTAAATTGTAAGAATATCCCTGAGTAACTTTATTTGTATATTAGTTTATTCTAAATAAGTTTGTTTCTAACATTTTTTCCTGAGGAGTAACGATGTTTTAATTTTTCTGTAACAAGAAACGAGTATTTTAGTTTTCTGGCTTAAATATCACGATAAAATTAAATTGTAAAAATATCCCTGAGTAACTTTATTTGTATATTAGATTATTTTAAATAAGTTTGATACTAGCATTTTTCCCTGAGGAGTAACGATGTTTTAATTTTTCTGGAACTAGAAACGAATATTTTAGATTTCTCGCTTAAATATCACGATAAAATTAAATTGTAAGAATATCCCGGAGTAACTTTATTTGTATATTAGATTTTTCTTAATAAGTTTGATTCTAGCATTTTTGCCTGAGGAGTAACGATGTTTTAATTTTACTGGAACTAGAAACGAATATTTTAGTTTTCTCACATAAATATCACGATAAAATTAAATTGTAAGAATAGCCCTGAGTAACTTTATTTGTATATTAGATTATTTTAAATAACTTTGATTCTAGCATTTTTTCCTGAAGAGTAACGATGTTTTAATTTTTCTGGAACTAGAAAAGAATATTTGAGTTTTCTCGCTTAAATATAACGAAAAAATTAAATTGTAAGAATATCCCTGTGTAACTTTATTTGTTTATTTGATTTTTTTTAATAAGTTTGATTCTAGCATTTTTTTCTGAGTAACAATATTTTTATTTTTCTGGAACTATAAACGAATATTTTAGTTTTCTCGCTTAAAGATCACGATAAAATTAAATTGTAAGATTATCCCTTAGTAACTTTATTTTTATAATAGATTTGTTTAATAAGTTTGATTCTAGCATTTTTTCCTGAGAAGTAACGATGTTTTAATTTTTCTGTAACAAGAAACGAGTATTTTAGTTTTCTGGCTTAAATATCACGATAAAATTAAATTGTAAGAATATCCCTAAGTAACTTTATTTGTTTATTAGATTATTCTAAATAAGTTTGATTCTAGCATTTTTTCCTGAGGAGTAACGATGTTTTAATTTTTCTGGAACTAGATTCGAATATTTTAGTTTTCTCGCTTAAATATAACGATAAAATTAAATTGTAAGAATATCCCTGAGTAACTTTATTTGTATATTAGATTTTTTTAATAAGTTTGATTCTAGCATTTTTTCCTGAGGAGTAACGATGTTTTAATTTTACTGGAACTAGAAACGAATATTTTAGTTTTCTCACATAAATATCACGATAAAATTAAATTGTAAGAATAGCCCTGAGTAACTTTATTTGTATATTAGATTATTCTTAATAACTTTGATTCTAGCATTTTTTCCTGAAGAGTAACGATGTTTTAATTTTTCTGGAACTAGAAAAGAATATTTGAGTTTTCTCGCTTAAATATAACGAAAAAATTAAATTGTAAGAATATCCCTGTGTAACTTTATTTGTTTATTTGATTTTTTTTAATAAGTTTGATTCTAGCATTTTTTTCTGAGTAACAATATTTTTATTTTTCTGGAACTATAAACGAATATTTTAGTTTTCTCGCTTAAAGATCACGATAAAATTAAATTGTAAGATTATCCCTTAGTAACTTTATTTTTATAATAGATTTGTTTAATAAGTTTGATTCTAGCATTTTTTCCTGAGAAGTAACGATGTTTTAATTTTTCTGTAACAAGAAACGAGTATTTTAGTTTTCTGGCTTAAATATCACGATAAAATTAAATTGTAAGAATATCCCTAAGTAACTTTATTTGTTTATTAGATTATTCTAAATAAGTTTGATTCTAGCATTTTTTCCTGAGGAGTAACGATGTTTTAATTTTTCTGGAACTAGAAAAGATTATTTTAAATTTCTCGCTTAAATATCACGATAAAATTAAATTGTAAGATTATCCCTGAGTAACTTTATTTGTATATTAGATTTTTTTAATAAATTTGATTCTAGCATTTTTTCCTGTGGAGTAACGATGTTTTAATTTTACTGGAACTAGAAACGAATATTTAAGTTTTCTCACATAAATATCACGATAAAATTAAATAGTAAGAATATCCCTGAGTAACTTTATTTGTATATTAGATTATCCTAAATAAGTTTGATTCTAGCATTTTTTCCTGAGGAGTAACGATGTTTTAATTTTTCTGGAACTAGAAACGAATATTTTAGATTTCTCGCTTAAATATCACGATAAAATTAAATTGTAAGAATATCCCTGAGTAACTTTATTTTTATAATAGATTTGTTTAATAAGTTTGATTCTAGCATTTTTTCCTGAGGAGTAACGATGTTTTAATTTTTCTGTAACTAGAAACGAGTATTTTAGTTTTCTGGCTTAAATATCACGATAAAATTAAATTGTAAGAATAACCCTGAGTAACTTTATTTGTATATTAGATTATTCTAAATAAATTTGATTCTAGCATTTTTTCCTGAGGAGTAACGATGTTTTAATTTTTCTGGAACTAGAAACGAATATTTTAGATTTCTCGCTTAAATATCACGATAAAATTAAATTGTAAGAATATCCCTGAGTAACTTTATTTTTATAATAGATTTGTTTAATAAGTTTGATTCTAGCATTTTTTCCTGAGGAGTAACGATGTTTTAATTTTTCTGTAACTAGATTCGAATATTTTAGTTTTCTCACATAAATATCACGATAAAATTAAATTGTAAGAATAGCCCTGAGTAACTTTATTTGTATATTAGATTATTCTTAATAACTTTGATTCTAGCATTTTTTCCTGAAGAGTAACGATGTTTTAATTTTTCTGGAACTAGAAAAGAATATTTGAGTTTTCTCGCTTAAATATAACGAAAAAATTAAATTGTAAGAATATCCCTGTGTAACTTTATTTGTTTATTTGATTTTTTTTAATAAGTTTGATTCTAGCATTTTTTTCTGAGTAACAATATTTTTATTTTTCTGGAACTATAAACGAATATTTTAGTTTTCTCGCTTAAAGATCACGATAAAATTAAATTGTAAGATTATCCCTTAGTAACTTTATTTTTATAATAGATTTGTTTAATAAGTTTGATTCTAGCATTTTTTTCTGAGAAGTAACGATGTTTTAATTTTTCTGTAACAAGAAACGAGTATTTTAGTTTTCTGGCTTAAATATCACGATAAAATTAAATTGTAAGAATATCCCTAAGTAACTTTATTTGTTTATTAGATTATTCTAAATAAGTTTGATTCTAGCATTTTTTCCTGAGGAGTAACGATGTTTTAATTTTTCTGGAACTAGAAAAGATTATTTTAAATTTCTCGCTTAAATATCACGATAAAATTAAATTGTAAGATTATCCCTGAGTAACTTTATTTGTATATTAGAGTTTTCTAAATAAGTTTGTTCCTAACATTTTTTCCTGAGGAGTAACGATGTTTTAATTTTTCTGTAACAAGAAACGAGTATTTTAGTTTTCTGGCTTAAATATCACGATAAAATTAAATTGTAAAAATATCCCTGAGTAACTTTATTTGTATATTAGATTATTCTAAATAAGTTTGATACTAGCATTTTTCCCTGAGGAGTAACGATGTTTTAATTTTTCTGGAACTAGAAACGAATATTTTAGATTTCTCGCTTAAATATCACGATAAAATTAAATTGTAAGAATATCCCTGAGTAACTTTATTTGTGTATTAGATTTTTCTTAATAAGTTTGATTCTAGCATTTTTTACTGAGGAGTAACGATGTTTTAATTTTTCTGGAACTAGAAACTAATATTTTAGTTTTCTCGCTTAAATATAACGATAAAATTAAATTGTAGGAATATCCCAGAGTAACTTTATTTTTATAATAGATTTTTTCAATAAGTTTGATTCTAGCATTTTTTCCTGAGGAGTAACAATGTTATTATTTTTCTGGAGCTGGAAACGAAAATTTTAGTTTTATCGTTTAAATATAACGTTAAAATTAAATTGTAAGAATATCCCTGAGTAACTTTATTTCTATATTAGATTATTCTTAATAAGTTTGATCCTAACATTTTTTCCTGAGGAGTAACGATGTTTTAATTTATCTGTATCAAGAAACGATTATTTTAGTTGTCTCGCTTAAATATCACGATAAAATTAAATTGTAAGAATATCCCGGAGTAACTTTATTTGTTTATTAGATTATTCTAAATAAGTTTGATTCTAGCATTTTTTCCTGAGGAGTAACGATGTTTTAATTTTTCTGGAACTAGAAAAGATTATTTTAAATTTCTCGCTTAAATATCACGATAAAATTAAATTGTAAGATTATCCCTGAGTAACTTTATTTGTATATTAGAGTTTTCTAAATAAGTTTGTTCCTAACATTTTTTCCTGAGGAGTAACGATGTTTTAATTTTTCTGTAACAAGAAACGAGTATTTTAGTTTTCTGGCTTAAATATCACGATAAAATTAAATTGTAAAAATATCCCTGAGTAACTTTATTTGTATATTAGATTATTCTAAATAAGTTTGATACTAGCATTTTTCCCTGAGGAGTAACGATGTTTTAATTTTTCTGGAACTAGAAACGAATATTTTAGATTTCTCGCTTAAATATCACGATAAAATTAAATTGTAAGAATATCCCTGAGTAACTTTATTTGTGTATTAGATTTTTCTTAATAAGTTTGATTCTAGCATTTTTTACTGAGGAGTAACGATGTTTTAATTTTTCTGGAACTAGAAACTAATATTTTAGTTTTCTCGCTTAAATATAACGATAAAATTAAATTGTAAGAATATCCCAGAGTAACTTTATTTTTATAATAGATTTTTTCAATAAGTTTGATTCTAGCATTTTTTCCTGAGGAGTAACAATGTTATTATTTTTCTGGAGCTGGAAACGAAAATTTTAGTTTTATCGTTTAAATATAACGTTAAAATTAAATTGTAAGAATATCCCTGAGTAACTTTATTTCTATATTAGATTATTCTTAATAAGTTTGATCCTAACATTTTTTCCTGAGGAGTAACGATGTTTTAATTTATCTGTATCAAGAAACGATTATTTTAGTTGTCTCGCTTAAATATCACGATAAAATTAAATTGTAAGAATATCCCGGAGTAACTTTATTTGTGTATTAGATTAATCTTAATAAGTTTGATTCTAGCATTTTTTCCTGAGGAGTAACAATATTTTTATTTTTTTGGAACTATAAACGAATATTTTAGTTTTCTCGCTTAAATATCACGATAAAATTAAATTGTAAGATTATCCCTGAGTAACTTTATTTTTATAATAGATTTGTTTAATAAGTTTGATTCTAGCATTTTTTCTTGAGGAGTAACGATTTTTTAATTTTTCTGTAACAAGAAACGAGTATTTTAGTTTTCTGGCTTAAATATCACGATAAAATTAAATTGTAAGAATAACCCTGAGTAACTTTATTTGTATATTAGATTATTCTAAATAAATTTGATTCTAGCATTTTTTCCTGAGGAGTAACGATGTTTTAATTTTTCTGGAACTAGATACGAATATTTTAGTTTTCTCGCTTAAATATAACGGTAAAATTAAATTGTAAGAATAGCCCTGAGCAACTTTATTTATATATTAGATTATTTTAATAACTTTGATTCTAGCATTTTTTCCTGAAGAGTACATACATATCTTCACGCTATATCCCAACAAATGGGGTAGCACGAACCCTAAAATCGCTCATAAAACATTCACTCATCACACCCATCAAACAACCAGTCATCGTCAAACATTTTCATCCAAACATACCACCCTCACTTCAACCACTTTCATAGATCACTCCATATAAACTCATACATTTATTACACTCGAAATTATTATCACACAACAAACCTTCAATCACATCATTCCTTTTCACTTACCATTCATTTTCTTTCATCAACGTACATAACATATGCATAAAAAAAAAAAAAAAAAAAAAAAAAAAAAAAAAAAAAAATCTCAAATTACTCACGTTTACTCCTAACAACGAATCTAACAACGAATCTACAAGATTAGAAAAGATGAAAGCGATAGTCTGCACTTATATATGAAAGAAAAGACCACACAATGCAGTATCTGAAAATGAAACAAAAAGATAAGAAAGGGAGGGAGCGTCGCCCTGCGCTTGTTTTTGAAAGTGAATTTCACACAATTGCAGTTAAACACTACGTAATAACTGAAAACGAATTAAAAGATAAGAAAGGAAGGGAGTGTCGCTCTACGCTTGTTTTTGGAAGTAAATTCCACACAATTGCAGTTAAACACTCAATGTAAGATCAGAAAAGAATAAAAAAGATAAGAAACGAAGGGAGTGTCGTCCCTGCGCTTGTTTTGAAAGTGAATTTCACACAATTACAGGTAAACACTCTAATGAAATTACTAAACAACGAAACTAAAAATCTAAAACCCTGCGCTTTTCTGAAATCATCAGATTCATTCCGCAATTAATCTTCGCCAAACGTTCCTATCCTGACACACCACTTTTGCTTCATCCACATTCATAATTCCTTTCATACAAGCACGTTTGTTCCTCGTACTCGGAAACTTTCGTTCACGCAACAATCCTTCTATCATATTCATCCATTTATTCATAGGTCGCCCACGCAATCTTTCACCCTCAATTTCACCAACATATACCTGTTTCACTAATCTCTCATTCGACATACGTTCAACATGCCCAAACCATCTCAACTGACTTATACCTACTTTTCTAACTACATTCTTCTCAATTTCACACTCATCATACACCAATGTATTCCGGACACGATCTCTTCTAGTATAACCACACACACCCCGCAAATACCTCATTTCCACAGCAGTTATACGACGTTCATGTTTCTTCATCCACACCCAACATTCACTACCATACATCAATGTAGGCACTAAAACACCATTATACACACTCAATCGAGCATCTCTGGATACATTCACATTTCGAGCAAAGGTTCCCAGAGCACCCAATACCTTGCGTCCCGCAGATACTCTTCTTTCAATCTCACAATCAATACGTCCATCCCTTGAAAACATACTACCCAAATATAAAAACTCATTCACTTGACCCAATCTCACACCATTCACCGAAACATTACAATCAGTCACCAAATCGCTCTTTTCAAACACTAACACTTTACATTTATCGACATTTAATAATAAATTTAAATCTTTTCCTACTTCATTTATATTTAGAATCATTCGTCTCAATTGCTCTTCAGATTCACCCATAACAACCACATCATCCGCATATGCTAACGCAGGCACAACATTACCACCAATATGTACACCATCCACCCCATTCAACGCCGTTCGTAACAATACATCCATGTACAAATTAAAGAGCCACGGAGACATCCCACAACCTTGTTTCACGCCAATGTCTATACAAAACCAATCACTCAATCTACCATTAACTCTCACCGCAGCCTCACTACCTTCATACAGCGCACGAATTGCCCCCAACAAATTACCATTTATACCGTACTGTAACAGTACATTCCATAATGTCTCACGATGAACACTATCATATGCTTTTTTAAGATCGAGAAAGCCACAGAACACCTTCTTGTTCTTAGCAAGTGACTTTTCAACAATCATACGAAGAGAAAACAATTGATCCACACATCCTCTCTCAGGCAAAAAACCACCTTGCATATCGCTTAACTTGGAGATTGTTAAGGTTCGTACCTTATGAATAAGAATCTTCCCGTACAACTTCCCTACCACACTCAGCAAACTTATCGCACGAAAATTAGTACATTCACTCGAACTACCTTTACCTTTAAATAAAGGACAAATGATAGCACATTTCCAATCATCAGGAGCCACACACCGTTTTAAACAAAATCTAAACAAATAAATTAACCAGTCAAATAACCTCTCGCCTCCATACTTCAACATCTCATTCGATATACCATCCAAACCAGGAGCCTTACCATTCTTCAGACGCATCAATGCGAAACTAACATCACTCTCATCTATATCCCATTCATCACCACTAACATTTTCGCTAACATTTTCACTACAACCATTCGGTCTATTAATGCTACCATATAAAGTCCTAAAGTACTCACACCATCTATTAGTAACATCTGATTCATTCCACAATAACTCACCATCCGCACTCTTAATCGCTTTCACTGCCCTGACATTACCACCTCTCAATCTCTTCACTCTCAACCAAAACATTCTTTTATTCATACTAAAATCATTAGTTAATCTTTCACTCATCAAATCATCAAAACGCGCCTTGCTTTCTCTCACTACTCTCTTAACACATTTATTTAACATCTTGTATTCCAGCAAGCATTCATCACGTAAACTTCCAGGCACATCTTTCACATTTAGAAATCGCAAGTATGCTCTCTTTTTCACCTCAATCGCTTCTTTAACTTCTTTATTCCACCATGCATTTTTTGGACAAGAACCTAATCGACATTCACCACAAACTTCTTTTGCACATTTAAGAACTGTATCCTTAAATTTGAACCAAACATCATTTATGCTGCATTCAAAATTCAAAGTTCACATACAGGCAAAGATTCATTTATTTTCTCAACAAACAAATCTCTAACATCCTCATTCTGCAGTGCACTGGATTTCACACGAAACATTTTATTAGTATTTTTCACCCTCATTCTCCAACATTTATCTAGACGTATACGCGATACCACCAAATAATGGTCATTCGTACCCAATTCAGCACCACGCTTCACACGCGTATCTACAACTAAACTTCTCAATCGTTCATCATACAAAATAAAATCAATCATACTCCGTCTATTTTCACTAATATTCTCCCATGTATACAAATGAACAAGTTTATGTTTAAAGATAGAGTTGGAAACAAAGAGATCACGCTCCAAACAGAAAGAAACTATTTTCCTCCCGTTTTCATTCACTCTTGCATCACCAAACTTACCCAATACATTCCCAGACATGCTTCTCTTAACTCCCACCCAACCATTTAAATCACCACATACAATAACTTTCTCACCTGAATCACATGAATCAATAACACTATCTAACAAATTCCAAAATCTATCTTTTTCAAGATCATTTTCGGATTCGGTTGGACCATAAACTGACACAACGAAGATTCTATGAAAGCCTACCTTTAATCTCAGCCAAAGAATTCTCGATGAAGTACAACCATATTCTCTCACAAACGGTTTCATTCGTTCACTAACAAGCACACCAACACCATGCTTCGCGTGTTCATTCTCAGCAACACCCGACCACAAGCAAAACAATCCATTCACTTCTTCCTCACTACATCCTTTCCTTTTAGTCTCACTGACACACAAAACATCTACATTATACACACGCATGACATTCATCAATTCATTTTCTTTACCAGTTAAACCCCTAACATTCCACGTACCAAACTTACATTCATCAAATTTCACCCATTTATTTTTCATTTATCCAAAAGAAATAAAAGGAGGGTTCTCTCGGTAGAAGAGTAGAAGTTAAGGTAGCTTACCAGACTTGTCCTTAACTATAAATAGAAAAAGAAAACAGTTACATTTACACAACTGTCAAACGTCAATCACACCTAAAAACAAAACATAACTCAGCGTTTCTATACACGTAACCAATATAAACAAATAACGATATGAAAGAAAATAT
Organism: Pterostichus madidus; assembly: GCA_911728475.2. Lineage (NCBI taxonomy): Eukaryota > Metazoa > Arthropoda > Insecta > Coleoptera > Carabidae > Pterostichus > Pterostichus madidus. Next base: position 17,927,280 of record OU452311.1, on the reverse strand, counting down.
ATATATAAAAAACTAAACTACTATAAAAATGAAAGATAACACTTATCTTAATAAAACGATACTCGAGAAGTCCAGTGACAAACAGTATATTTTAATCCAACTCCAAAAACCCAGTCAAAAACCAAAATAAATTTCGCACTTGACGGGTGAGTTCTATTTATTCTGTTGTCTAGGTGAAGAGTAACGATGTTTTAATTTTTCTGGAGCTAGTAACGAATATTTTAGATTTCTCGCTTAAATATCACGATAAAATTAAATTTTAAGAATATCCCTGAGTAACTTTATTTGTGTATTAGATTTTTTTTAATAAGTTTGATTCTAGCACTTTTTACTGAGGATTAACGATGTTTTAATTTTTCTGGAACTAGAAACGAATATTTTTGTTTTCTCGCTTAAATATAACGATAAAATTAAATTGTAAGAATATCCCAGAGAAACTTTATTTTTATAATAGATTTTTTCAATAAGTTTGATTCTAGCATTTTTTCCTGAGGAGTAACAATGTTATTATTTTTCTAGAGCTAGAAACGATAATTTTAGTTTTATCGCTTAAATATAACGTTAAAATTAAATTGTAAGAATATCCCTGAGTAACTTTATTTATATATTATATTATTTTTAATAAGTTTGATTCTAGCATTTTTTCCTGAGGAGTAACGATGTTTTAATTTTTCTGGAGCTAGAAAAGATTATTTTAGATTTCTCCCTTAAATATCACGATAAAATTAAATTGTAAGAATATCCCTGAGTAACTTTATTTGTATATTAGAGTTTTCTAATTAAGTTTGATCCTAACATTTTTTCCTGACGAGTAAAGATGTTTTAATTTTTCTGTAACAAGAAACGAGTATTTTAGTTTTCTGGCTTAAATATCACGATAAAATTAAATTGTAAGAATATCCCTGAGTAACTTTATTTGTATATTATATTATTCTAGATAAGTTTGATTCTAGCATTTTTTCCTGAGGAGTAACGATGTTTTAATTTTTCTGGAACTAGAAACGAATATTTTAGATTTCTCGCTTAAATATCACGATAAAATTAAATTGTAAGAATATCCCGGAGTAACTTTATATGTATATTAGATCATTCTTAATAAGTTTGATTCTAGCATTTTTTCCTGAGGAGTAACGATGTTTTAATTTTTTTGGAACTAGAAACAAATATTTTAGTTTTCTCGCTTAAATATCACGATAAAATTAAATTGTAAGAATATCCCTGAGTAACTTTATTTGTATATTAGAGTTTTCTAAATAAGTTTGATCCTAACATTTTTTCCTGAGGAGTAACGATGTTTTAATTTTTCTGTAACAAGAAAGGAGTATTTTAGTTTTCTGGCTTAAATATCACGATAAAATTAAATTGTAAGTATATCCCTGAGTAACTTTATTTGTATATTAGATTATTCTAAATAAGTTTGATTCTAGCATTTTTTCCTGAGGAGTAACGATGTTTTAATTTTTCTGGAACTAGAAACGAATATTTTAGATTTCTCGCTTAAATATCACGATAAAATTAAATTGTAAGAATATCCCGGAGTAACTTTATATGTATATTAGATCATTCTTAATAAGTTTGATTCTAGCATTTTTTCCTGAGGAGTAACGATGTTTTAATTTTTTTGGAACTAGAAACGAATATTTTAGTTTTCTCGCTTAAATATATCGATAAAATTAAATTGTAAGAATATCCCAGAGTAACTTTATTTGCATATTAGATTTTTTTTATAAGTTTGATTCTAGCATTTTTTCCTGAGGAGTAACGATGTTTTAAATTTTCTGGAACTAGAAAAGATTATTTTAGATATCTCGCTTAAATATCACGTTAAAATTAAATTGTAAGAATATCCCTGAGTAACGCTATTTGTATATTAGATTATTCTAAATAAGTTTGATCCTAACATTTTTTCCTGAGGAGTAACGATGTTTTAATTTTTCTGTAACAAGAAACGAGTATTTTAGTTTTCTCGCTTAAATATCACGATAAAATTAAATTGTAAGAATATCCCGGAATAACTTTATTTGTATATTAGATTATTCTTAATAAGTTTGTTCTAGCATTTTATCCTGAGGAGTAACGATGTTTTAATTTTTCTGTAACAAGAAACGAGTATTTTAGTTTTCTGGCTTAAATATCAAGATAAAATTAAATTGTAAGAATATCCCTGAGTAACTTTATTTGTATATTAGAGTTTTCTAAATAAGTTTGATCCTAACATTTTTTCCTGAGGAGTAACGATGTTTTATTTTTTCTGTAACAAGAAACGAGTATTTTAGTTTTCTGGCTTAAATATCACGATAAAATTAAATTGTAAGAATATCCCTGAGTAACTTTATTTGTATATTAGATTTTTCTAAATAAGTTTGATTCTAGCATTTTTTCCTGAGGAGTAACGATGTTTTAATTTTTCTGGAACTAGAAAAGAATATTTGAGTTTTCTCGCTTAATATAACGATAAAATTAAATTGTAAGAATATCCCAGAGTAACTTTATTTGTATATTAGATTTTTTTTAATAAGTTTGATTCTAGCATTTTTTCCTGAGGAGTAACGATGTTTAAATTTTTCTGGAACTAGAAACGAATATTTTAGATTTCTCGCTTAAATATCACGATAAAATTAAATTGTAAGAATATCCCGGAGTAACTTTATATGTATATTAGATCATTCTTAATAAGTTTGATTCTAGCATTTTTTCCTGAGGAGTAACGATGTTTTAATTTTTTTGGAACTAGAAACGAATATTTTAGTTTTCTCGCTTAAATATCACGATAAAATTAAATTGTAAGAATATCCCTGAGTAACTTTATTTGTATATTAGAGTTTTCTAAATAAGTTTGATCCTAACATTTTTTCCTGAGGAGTAACGATGTTTTAATTTTTCTGTAACAAGAAAGGAGTATTTTAGTTTTCTGGCTTAAATATCACGATAAAATTAAATTGTAAGTATATCCCTGAGTAACTTTATTTGTATATTAGATTATTCTAAATAAGTTTGATTCTAGCATTTTTTCCTGAGGAGTAACGATGTTTTAATTTTTCTGGAACTAGAAACGAATATTTTAGATTTCTCGCTTAAATATCACGATAAAATTAAATTGTAAGAATATCCCGGAGTAACTTTATATGTATATTAGATCATTCTTAATAAGTTTGATTCTAGCATTTTTTCCTGAGGAGTAACGATGTTTTAATTTTTTTGGAACTAGAAACGAATATTTTAGTTTTCTCGCTTAAATATATCGATAAAATTAAATTGTAAGAATATCCCAGAGTAACTTTATTTGTATATTAGATTTTTTTTATAAGTTTGATTCTAGCATTTTTTCCTGAGGAGTAACGATGTTTTAAATTTTCTGGAACTAGAAAAGATTATTTTAGATATCTCGCTTAAATATCACGTTAAAATTAAATTGTAAGAATATCCCTGAGTAACGTTATTTGTATATTAGATTATTCTAAATAAGTTTGATCCTAACATTTTTTCCTGAGGAGTAACGATGTTTTAATTTTTCTGTAACAAGAAACGAGTATTTTAGTTTTCTCGCTTAAATATCACGATAAAATTAAATTGTAAGAATATCCCGGAATAACTTTATTTGTATATTAGATTATTCTTAATAAGTTTGTTCTAGCATTTTATCCTGAGGAGTAACGATGTTTTAATTTTTCTGTAACAAGAAACGAGTATTTTAGTTTTCTGGCTTAAATATCAAGATAAAATTAAATTGTAAGAATATCCCTGAGTAACTTTATTTGTATATTAGAGTTTTCTAAATAAGTTTGATCCTAACATTTTTTCCTGAGGAGTAACGATGTTTTAATTTTTCTGTAACAAGAAACGAGTATTTTAGTTTTCTGGCTTAAATATCACGATAAAATTAAATTGTAAGAATATCCCTGAGTAACTTTATTTGTATATTAGATTTTTCTAAATAAGTTTGATTCTAGCATTTTTTCCTGAGGAGTAACGATGTTTTAATTTTTCTGGAACTAGAAAAGAATATTTGAGTTTTCTCGCTTAATATAACGATAAAATTATATTGTAAGAATATCCCAGAGTAACTTTATTTGTATATTAGATTTTTTTTAATAAGTTTGATTCTAGCATTTTTTCCTGAGGAGTAACGATGTTTTAATTTTACTGGAACTAGAAACGAATATTTTAGATATCTCGCTTAAATATCACGATAAAATTAAATTGTAAGAATATCCCTGAGTAACTTTATTTGTTTATTAGATTTTTTTAATAAGTTTGATTCTAGCATTTTTTTCTGAGGAGTAACAATATTTTTATTTTTCTGGAACTATAAACGAATATTTTAGTTTTCTCGCTTAAATATCACGATAAAATTAAATTGTAAGATTATCCCTGAGTAACTTTATTTTTATAATAGATTTGTTTAATATGTTTGATTCTAGCATTTTTTCCTGAGGAGTTACGAAGTTTTAATTTTTCTGTAACAAGAAACGAGTATTTTAGTTTTCTGGCTTAAATATCACGATAAAATTAAATTGTAAGAATATCCCTGAGTAACTTTATTTGTATATTAGATTATTCTAAATAAGTTTGATTCTAGCATTTTTTCCTGAGGAGTAACGATGTTTTAATTTTTCTGGAACTAGAAACGAATATTTTAGATTTCTCGTTTAAATATCACTATAAAATTAAATTGTAAGATTATCCCTGAGTACCTTTATTTGTATATTAGATTTTTCTTAATAAGTTTGATTCTAGCATTTTTTCCTGAGGAGTAACGATGTTTTAATTTTTCTGGAACTAGAAACGAATATTTTAGTTTTCTCGCTTAAATATAACGATAAAATTAAATTGTAAGATTATCCCTGAGTACCTTTATTTGTATATTAGATTATTCTTAATAAGTTTGATTCTAGCATTTTATCCTGAGGAATAACGATGTTTTAATTTTTCTAGAACTAGAAAAGATTATTTTAGATTTCTCGCTTAAATATCACGATAAAATTAAATTGTAAGAATATCCCTGAGTAACTTTATTTGTATATTAGATTATTCTAAATAAGTATGATCCTAACATTTTTTCCTGAGGAGTAACGATGTTTTATTTTTCTGGAACTAGAAACGAATATTTTAGTTTTCTCGCTTAAATATAACGATAAAATTAAATTGTAAGAATATCCCTGAGTAACTTTATTTGTGTATTAGATTTTTCTTATTAAGTTTGATTCTAGCATTTTTTCCTGAGGAGTAACGATGTTTTAATTTTACTGGAACTAGAAACGAATATTTTAGTTTTCTCACACAAAATCACGATAAAATTAAATTGTAAGAATAGCCCTGAGTAACTTTATTTGTGTATTAGATTTTTCTTAATAAGTTTGAGTCTAGCATTTTTTACTGAGGAGTAACGATGTTTTAATTTTTCTGGAACTAGAAACGAATATTTTAGATTTCTCGCTTAAATATCACAATAAAATTAAATTGTAAGAATATCCCTGAGTAACTTTATTTGTTTATTAGATTTTTTTTAATAAGTTTGATTCTAGAATTTTTTCCTGAGGAATAACGATGTTTTAATTTTTCTAGAACTAGAAAGATTATTTTAGATTTCTCGCTTAAATATCACGATAAAATTAAATTGTAAGAATATCCCTGAGTAACTTTATTTGTATAATAGATTTTTTCAATAAGTTTGATTCTAGCATATTTTCCTGAGGAGTAACAATGTTATTATTTTTCTGTAACAAGAAACGAGTATTTTAGTTTTTTCGCTTAAATATCACGGTAAAATTAAATTTTAAGAATAACCCTGAGTAACTTTATTTGTATATTGGATTATACTTAATAAGTTTTATTCTAGCATTTTTTCCTGAGGAGTAACGATGTTTTAATTTTTCTGGAGCTAGTAACGAATATTTTAGATTTCTCGCTTAAATATCACAATAAAATTAAATTGTAAGAATATCCCTGAGTAACTTTATTTGTTTATTAGATTTTTTTTAATAAGTTTGATTCTGGAATTTTTTCCTGAGGAATAACGATGTTTTAATTTTTCTAGAACTAGAAAAGATTATTTTAGATTTCTCGCTTAAATATCACGATAAAATTAAATTGTAAGAATATCCCTGAGTAACTTTATTTGTATAATAGATTTTTTCAATAAGTTTGATTCTAGCATTTTTTCCTGAGGAGTAACAATGTTATTATTTTTCTGGAACTAGAAACGAAAATTTTAGTTTTATCGCTTAAATATAACTTTAAAATTAAATTGTAAGAATATCCCTGAGTAACTTTATTTGTATATTAGATTATTCTAAATAAGTATGATCCTAACACTTTCTCCTGAGGAGTAACGATGTTTTAATTTTTCTGTAACAAGAAACGAGTATTTTAGTTTTCTGGCTTAAATATCACGATAAAATTAAATTGTAAGAATATCCCTGAGTAACTTTATTTGCATATTAGATTATTATAAATAAGTTTGATTCTAACATTTTCTCCTGAGGAGTAACGAGGTTTTTATTATTCTGTAATTAGAAACGAATATTTTAGTTTTCACGCTTAAATATCACGCTAAAATTAAATTGTAAGAATATCCCAGAGTAACTTTATTTGTATATTATACTATTCTTAATAAGTTTGATTCTAGCATTTTATCCTGAGGAGTAACGATGTTTTAATTTTACTGGAACTAGAAACGAATATTTTAGTTTTCTCACACAAAATCACGATAAAATTAAATTGTAAGAATAGCCCTGAGTAACTTTATTTGTGTATTAGATTTTTCTTAATAAGTTTGAGTCTAGCATTTTTTACTGAGGAGTAACGATGTTTTAATTTTTCTGGAACTAGAAACGAATATTTTAGATTTCTCGCTTAAATATCACAATAAAATTAAATTGTAAGAATATCCCTGAATAACTTTATTTGTTTATTAGATTTTTTTTAATAAGTTTGATTCTAGAATTTTTTCCTGAGGAATAACGATGTTTTAATTTTTCTAGAACTAGAAAGATTATTTTAGATTTCTCGCTTAAATATCACGATAAAATTAAATTGTAAGAATATCCCTGAGTAACTTTATTTGTATAATAGATTTTTTCAATAAGTTTGATTCTAGCATATTTTCCTGAGGAGTAACAATGTTATTATTTTTCTGGAACTAGAAACGAAAATTTTAGTTTTATCGCTTAAATATAACTTTAAAATTAAATTGTAAGAATATCCCTGAGTAACTTTATTTGTATATTAGATTATTCTAAATAAGTATGATCCTAACACTTTTTCCTGAGGAGTAACGATGTTTTAATTTTTCTGTAACAAGAAACGAGTATTTTAGTTTTCTGGCTTAAATATAACGATAAAATTAAATTGTAAGAATATCCCTGAGTAACTTTATTTGCATATTAGATTATTCTAAATAAGTTTGATTCTAGCATTTTCTCCTGAGGAGTAACGAGGTTTTTATTATTCTGTAATTAGAAACGAATATTTTAGTTTTCACGCTTAAATATCACGCTAAAATTAAATTGTAAGAATATCCCAGAGTAACTTTATTTGTATATTAGACTATTCTTAATAAGTTTGATTCTAGCATTTTTTCCTGAGGAGTAACGATGTTTTAATTTTTCTGGAACTAGAAAAGATTATTTTAGATTTCTCGCTTAAATATCACGTTAAAATTAAATTGTAAGAATATCCCTGAGTAACTTTATTTGTATATTAGAGTTTTCTAAATAAGTTTGATCCTAACATTTTTTCCTGAGGAGTAACGATGTTTTAATTTTTCTGTAACAAGAAACGAATATTTTAGTTTTCTCGCTTAAATATCACGATAAAATTAAATTGTAAGAATATCCCTGGGTAACTTTATTTGTATATTAGATTATTCTAAATAAGTATGATCCTAACATTTTTTCCTGAGGAGTAACGATGTTTTAATTTTTCTGTAACAAGAAACGAGTATTTTAGTTTTCTGGCTTAAATATCACGATAAAATTAAATTGTAAGAATATCCCTGAGTAACTTTATTTGTGTATTAGATTTTTCTTAATAAGTTTGAATCTAGCATTTTTTCCTGAGGAGTAACGATGTTTTAATTTTTCTGTAACAAGAAACGAGTATTTTAGTTGTCTCGCTTAAATATCACGATAAAATTAAATTGTAAGAATATCCCTGAGTAACTTTATTTGTATATTAGAGTATGATCCTAACATTTTTTCCTGAGGAGTAACGATGTTTTAATTTTTCTGGAACTAGAAACGAATATTTTAGATTTTTTGCTTAAATATCACGATAAAATTAAATTATAAGAATATCCCTGAGTAACTTTATTTGTATATTAGATTTTTCTTAATAAGTTTGAATCTAGCATTTTTTCCTGAGGAGTAACGATGTTTTAATTTTTCTGGAACTAGAAAATATTATTTTAGATTTCTCGCTTAAATATCACGTTAAAATTAAATTGTAAGAATATCCCTGAGTAACTTTATTTGCATATTAGATTATTATAAATAAGTTTGTTCCTAACATTTTTTCCTGAGGAGTAACGATGTTTTATTTTTTCTGTAACAAGAAACGAGTATTTTAGTTGTCTCGCTTAAATATCACGTTAAAATTAAATTGTAAGAATATCCCTGAGTAACTTTATTTGTATATTAGATTTTTTTAATAAGTTTGATTCTAGCATTTTTTTCTGAGGGGTAACGATGTTTTAATTTTACTGGAACTAGAAACGAATATTTTAGTTTTCTCACATAAATATCACGATAAAATTAAATTGTAAGAATAGCCCTGAGTAACTTTATTTGTATATTAGATTATTCTTAATAAGTTTGATTCTAGCATTTTTTCCTGGAGAGTAACGATATTTTAATTTTTCTGGAGCTAGTAACGAATATTTTAGATTTCTCGCTTAAATATCACGATAAAATTAAATTGTAAGAATATCCCTGAGTAACTTTATTTGTGTATTAGATTTTTCTTAATAAGTTTGATTTTAGCATTTTTTATTGAGGAGTAACGATGTTTAAATTTTACTGGAACTAGAAACGAATATTTTAGTTTTCTCGCTTAAATATAACGATAAAATTATATTGTAAGAATATCCCAGAGTAACTTTATTTTTATAATAGATTTTTTCAATAAGTTTGATTCTAGCATTTTTTCCTGAGGAGTAACAATGTTATTATTTTTCTGGAGCTGAAAACGAAAATTTTAGTTTTATCGCTTAAATATAACGTTAAAATTAAATTGTAAGAATATCCCTGAGTAACTTTATTTGTATATTAGATTATTCTAAATAAGTATGATCCTAACATTTTTTCCTGAGGAGTAACGATGTTTTATTTTTCTGGAACTAGAAACGAATATTTTAGTTTTCTCGCTTAAATATAACGATAAAATTAAATTGTAAGAATATCCCTGAGTAACTTTATTTGTGTATTAGATTTTTCTTATTAAGTTTGATTCTAGCATTTTTTCCTGAGGAGTAACGATGTTTTAATTTTACTGGAACTAGAAAAGATTATTTTAGATTTCTCGCTTAACTATCACTTTAAAATTAAATTGTAAGAATATCCCTGAGTAACTTTATTTGTATATTAGTTTATTCTAAATAAGTTTGTTTCTAACATTTTTTCCTGAGGAGTAACGATGTTTTAATTTTTCTGTAACAAGAAACGAGTATTTTAGTTTTCTGGCTTAAATATCACGATAAAATTAAATTGTAAAAATATCCCTGAGTAACTTTATTTGTATATTAGATTATTCTAAATAAGTTTGATACTAGCATTTTTCCCTGAGGAGTAACGATGTTTTAATTTTTCTGGAACTAGAAACGAATATTTTAGATTTCTCGCTTAAATATCACGATAAAATTAAATTGTAAGAATATCCCGTAGTAACTTTATTTGTATATTAGATTATTCTAAATAAGTATGATCCTAACATTTTTTCCTGAGGAGTAACGATGTTTTAATTTTTCTGTAACAAGAAACGAGTATTTTAGCTTTCTGGCTTAAATATCACGATAAAATTAAATTGTAAGAATATCCCTGAGTAACTTTATTTGTATATTAGATTTTTTTAATAAGTTTGATTCTAGCATTTTTTCCTGAGGAGTACCGATGTTTTAATTTTACTGGAACTAGAAAGGAATATTTTAGTTTTCTCACATAAATATCACGATAAAATTAAATTGTAAGAATATCCCAGAGTAACTTTATTTGTATATTAGAGTTTTTTTAATAAGTTTGATTCTAGCATTTTTTCCTGAGGAGTAACGATGTTTTAATTTTACTTTAACTAGAAACGAATATTTTAGTTTTCTCACATAAATATCACGATATAATTAAATTGTAAGAATAGCCCTGAGTAACTTTATTTGTATATTAGATTATTCTTAATAAGTTTGATTCTAGCATTTTTTCCTGAAAAGTAACGATGTTTTAATTTTTCTGAAGCAAGTAACGAATATTTTAGATTTCTCGCTTAAATATCACGATAAAATTAAATTGTAAGAATATCCCTGAGTTACTTTATTTGTGTATTAGATTTTTTTTAATAAGTTTGATTCTAGCATTTTTTACTGAGGAGTAAAGATGTTTTAATTTTTCTGGAACTAGAAACGAATATTTTAGTTTTCTCGCTTAAATATAACGATAAAATTAAATTGTAAGAATATCCCAGAGTAACTTTATTTTTATAATAGATATTTTCAATAAGTTTGATTCTAGCATTTTTTCCTGAGGAGTAACAATGTTATTATTTTGCTGGAGCTGGAAACGAAAATTTTAGTTTTATCACTTAAATATAACGTTAAAATTAAATTGTAAGAATATCCCTGAGTAACTTTATTTGTATATTAGATTATTCTTAATAAGTTTGATTCTAGCATTTTTTTCTGAGGAGTAACGATGTTTTAATTTATCTGGAACTAGAAAAGATTATTTTAGATTTCTCGCTTAAATATCACGTTAAAATTAAATTGTAAGAATATCCCTGAGTAACTTTATTTGTATATTAGATTATTCTAAATAAGTATGATCCTAACATTTTTTCCTGAGGAGTAACGATGTTTTAATTTTTTTGTAACAAGAAACGAGTATTTTAGTTTTCTGGCTTAAATATCACGATAAAATTAAATTGTAAGAATATCCCTGAGTAACTTTATTTGTATATTAGATTATTCTAAATAAGTTTGATTCTAGCATTTTCTCCTGAGGAGTAACGATGTTTTTATTATTCTGTAATTAGAAACGAATATTTTAATTTTCTCGCTTAAATATCACGATAAAATTAAATTGTAAGAATATCCCAGAGTAACTTTATTTGTATATTAGATTTTTTTTAATAAGTTTGATTCGAGCATTTTTTCCTGAGGAGTAACGATGTTTTAATTTTACTGGAACTAGAAACGAATATTTTAGTTTTCTCACATAAATATCACGATAAAATTAAATTGTAAGAATATCCCTGAGTAACTTTATTTGTATATTAGATTATTCTAAATAAGTGTGATCCTAACATTTTTTCCTGAGGAGTAACGATGTTTTAATTTTTCTGTAACAAGAAACGAGTATTTTAGTTTTCTGGCTTAAATATCACGATAAAATTAAATTGTAAGAATATCCCTGAGTAACTTTATTTGTATATTAGATTATTTTTAATAAGTTTGATTCTAGCATTTTTTCCTGAGGAGTAACGATGTATTAATTTTTCTGGAACTAGAAAAGATTATTTTAGATTTCTCGCTTAAATATCACGTTTAAATTAAATTGTAAGAATATCCCTGAGTAACTTTATTTGTATATTAGATTATTCTAAATAAGTATGATCCTAACATTTTTTCCTGAGGAGTAACGATGTTTTAATTTTTCTGGAACAAGAAACGAATATTTTAATTTTCTCGCTTAAATATCACGATAAAATTAAATTGTAAGAATATCCCAGAGTAACTTTATTTGTATATTAGATTTTTTTTAATAAGTTTGATTCGAGCATTTTTTCCTGAGGAGTAACGATGTTTTAATTTTACTGGAACTAGAAACGAATATTTTAGTTTTCTCACATAAATATCACGATAAAATTAAATTGTAAGAATATCCCTGAGTAACTTTATTTGTATATTAGATTATTCTTAATAAGTTTGATTCTAGCATTTTTTCCTGAGCAGTAACGATGTTTTAATTTTTCTGGAACTAGAAAAGATTATTTTAGATTTCTCGCTTAAATATCACTTAAAAATTAAATTGTAAGAATATCCCTGAGTAACTTTATTTGTATATTAGATTATTCTAAATAAGTTTGATCCTAACATTTTTTCCTGAGGAGTAACGATGTTTTAATTTTTCTGTAACAAGAAACGAGTAGTTTAGTTGTCTCGCTTAAATATCACGATAAAATTAAATTGTAAGAATATCCCGGAGTAACTTTATTTGTGTATTAGATTATTCTTAAAAAGTTTGATTCTAGCATTTTTTCCTGAGGAGTATCGATGTTTTAATTTTTCTGTAGCTAGTAACGAATATTTTAGTTTTCTCGCTAAATATCACGATAAAATTAAATTGTAAGAATATCCCTGAGTAACTTTATTTGTATATTAGATTATTCTTAATAAGTTTGATTCTAGCATTTTTTTCTGAGGAGTAACGATGTTTTAATTTATCAGGAACTAGAAAAGATTATTTTAGATTTCTCGCTTAAATATCACGTTAAAATTAAATTGTAAGAATATCCCTGAGTAACTTTATTTGTATATTAGATTATTCTAAATAAGTATGATCCTAACATTTTTTCCTGAGGAGTAACGATGTTTTAATTTTTCTGGAACTAGTAACGAATATTTTAGATTTCTCGCTTAAATATCACGATAAAATTAAATTGTAAGAATATCCCTGAGTAACTTTATTTGTTTATTAGATTTTTTTAATAAGTTTGATTCTAGCATTTTTTCCTGAGGAGTAACGATGTTTTAATTTTACTGGAACTAGAAACGAATATTTTAGTTTTCTCACATAAATATCACGATAAAATTAAATTGTAAGAATAGCCCTGAGTAACTTTATTTGTATATTAGATTATTCTTAATAACTTTGATTCTAGCATTTTTTCCTGAAGAGTAACGATGTATTAATTTTTCTGAAGCTAGTAACGAATATTTTAGATTTCTCGCTTAAATATCACGATAAAATTAAATTGTAAGAATATCCCTGTGTAACTTTATTTGTTTATTTGATTTTTTTTAATAAGTTTGATTCTAGAATTTTTTTCTGAGTAACAATATTTTTATTTTTCTGGAACTATAAACGAATATTTTAGTTGTCTCGCTTAAATATCACGATAAAATTAAATTGTAAGATTATCCCTGAGTAACTTTATTTTTATAATAGATTTGTTTAATAAGTTTGATTCTAGCATTTTTTCCTGAGAAGTAACGATGTTTTAATTTTTCTGTAACAAGAAACGAGTATTTTAGTTTTCTGGCTTAAATATCACGATAAAATTAAATTGTAAGAATATCCCTGAGTAACTTTATTTGTTTATTAGATTATTCTAAATAAGTTTGATTCTAGCATTTTTTCCTGAGGAGTAACGATGTTTTAATTTTTCTGGAACTAGAAAAGAATATTTGAGTTTTCTCGCTTAAATATAACGATAAAATTAAATTGTAAGAATATCCCAGAGTAACTTTATTTGTATATTAGATTTTTTTAATAAGTTTGATTCTAGCATTTTTTCCTGAGGAGTAACGATGTTTTAATTTTACTGGAACTAGAAACGAATATTTTAGATTTCTCGCTTAAATATCACGATAAAATTAAATTGTAAGAATATCCCTGAGTAACTTTATTTGTTTATTAGATTTTTTTTAATAAGTTTGATTCTAGCATTTTTTTCTGAGGAGTAATAATATTTTTATTTTTCTGGAACTATAAAGGAATATTTTAGTTTTCTCGCTTAAATATCACGATAAAATTAAATTGTACGATTATCCCTGAGTAACTTTATTTTTATAATAGAATTGTTTAATAAGTTTGATTCTAGCATTTTTGCCTGAGGAGTAACGATGTTTTAATTTTTCTGTAACAAGAAACGAGTATTTTTGTTTTCTGGCTTAAATATCACGATAAAATTAAATTGTAAGAATATCCCTGAGTAACTTTATTTGTATATTAGATTATTCTTAATAAGTTTGATTCTAGCATTTTTTCCTGAGGAGTAACGATGTTTTAATTTTTCTGGAACTAGAAAAGATTATTTTAGATTTCTCGCTTAAATATCACGTTATAATTAAATTGTAAGAATATCCCTGAGTAACTTTATTTGTATATTAGATTATTCTAAATAAGTATGATTCTAACATTTTTTCCTGAGGAGTAACGATGTTTTAATTTTTCTGGAACTAGAAACGAATATTTTAGTTTTCTCGCTTAAATATAACGATAAAATTAAATTGTAATAATATCCCTGAGTAACTTTATTTGTATATTAGATTATTCTAAATAAGTTTGATCCTAACATTTTTTCCTGAGGAGTAACGATGTTTTAATTTTTCTGTAACAAGAAACGAGTATTTTAGTTGTCTCGCTTAAATATCACGATAAAATTAAATTGTAAGAATATCCCGGAGTAACTTTATTTGTGTATTAGATTATTCTTAAAAAGTTTGATTCTAGCATTTTTTCCTGAGGAGTAACGATGTTTTAATTTTTCTGTAGCTAGTAACGAATATTTTAGATTTCTCGCTAAATATCACGATAAAATTCAATTGTAAGAATATCCCTGAGTAACTTTATTTGTTTATTAGATTTTTTTTAATAAGTTTCATTCTAGCATTTTTTTCTGAGGAGTAAACAATATTTTTATTTTTCTGGAACTATAAACGAATATTTTAGTTTTCTCGCTTAAATATCACGATAAAATTAAATTGTACGATTATCCCTGAGTAACTTTATTTTTATAATAGAATTGTTTAATAAGTTTGATTCTAGCATTTTTGCCTGAGGAGTAACGATGTTTTAATTTTTCTGTAACAAGAAACGAGTATTTTTGTTTTCTGGCTTAAATATCACGATAAAATTAAATTGTAAGAATAACCCTGAGTAACTTTATTTGTATATTAGATTATTCTAAATAAATTTGATTCTAGCATTTTTTCCTGAGGAGTAACGATGTTTTAATTTTTCTGGAACTAGATACGAATATTTTAGTTGTCTCGCTTAAATATAACGATAAAATTAAATTGTAAGAATATCCCTGAGTAACTTTATTTGTATATTAGATTTTTTTAATAAGTTTGATTCTAGCATTTTTTCCTGAGGAGTAACGATGTTTTAATTTTACTGGAACTAGAAACGAATATTTTAGTTTTCTCACATAAATATCACGATAAAATTAAATTGTAAGAATATCCCTGAGTAACTTTATTTGTATATTAGATTATTCTTAATAAGTTTGATTCTAGCATTTTTTCCTGAGCAGTAACGATGTTTTAATTTTTCTGGAACTAGAAAAGATTATTTTAGATTTCTCGCTTAAATATCACTTAAAAATTAAATTGTAAGAATATCCCTGAGTAACTTTATTTGTATATTAGATTATTCTAAATAAGTTTGATCCTAACATTTTTTCCTGAGGAGTAACGATGTTTTAATTTTTCTGTAACAAGAAACGAGTAGTTTAGTTGTCTCGCTTAAATATCACGATAAAATTAAATTGTAAGAATATCCCGGAGTAACTTTATTTGTGTATTAGATTATTCTTAAAAAGTTTGATTCTAGCATTTTTTCCTGAGGAGTATCGATGTTTTAATTTTTCTGTAGCTAGTAACGAATATTTTAGTTTTCTCGCTAAATATCACGATAAAATTAAATTGTAAGAATATCCCTGAGTAACTTTATTTGTATATTAGATTATTCTTAATAAGTTTGATTCTAGCATTTTTTTCTGAGGAGTAACGATGTTTTAATTTATCAGGAACTAGAAAAGATTATTTTAGATTTCTCGCTTAAATATCACGTTAAAATTAAATTGTAAGAATATCCCTGAGTAACTTTATTTGTATATTAGATTATTCTAAATAAGTTTGATCCTAACATTTTTTCCTGAGGAGTAACGATGTTTTAATTTTTCTGGAACTAGTAACGAATATTTTAGATTTCTCGCTTAAATATCACGATAAAATTAAATTGTAAGAATATCCCTGAGTAACTTTATTTGTTTATTAGATTTTTTTAATAAGTTTGATTCTAGCATTTTTTCCTGAGGAGTAACGATGTTTTAATTTTACTGGAACTAGAAACGAATATTTTAGTTTTCTCACATAAATATCACGATAAAATTAAATTGTAAGAATAGCCCTGAGTAACTTTATTTGTATATTAGATTATTCTTAATAACTTTGATTCTAGCATTTTTTCCTGAAGAGTAACGATGTATTAATTTTTCTGAAGCTAGTAACGAATATTTTAGATTTCTCGCTTAAATATCACGATAAAATTAAATTGTAAGAATATCCCTGTGTAACTTTATTTGTTTATTTGATTTTTTTTAATAAGTTTGATTCTAGCATTTTTTTCTGAGTAACAATATTTTTATTTTTCTGGAACTATAAACGAATATTTTAGTTGTCTCGCTTAAATATCACGATAAAATTAAATTGTAAGATTATCCCTGAGTAACTTTATTTTTATAATAGATTTGTTTAATAAGTTTGATTCTAGCATTTTTTCCTGAGAAGTAACGATGTTTTAATTTTTCTGTAACAAGAAACGAGTATTTTAGTTTTCTGGCTTAAATATCACGATAAAATTAAATTGTAAGAATATCCCTGAGTAACTTTATTTGTTTATTAGATTATTCTAAATAAGTTTGATTCTAGCATTTTTTCCTGAGGAGTAACGATGTTTTAATTTTTCTGGAACTAGAAAAGAATATTTGAGTTTTCTCGCTTAAATATAACGATAAAATTAAATTGTAAGAATATCCCAGAGTAACTTTATTTGTATATTAGATTTTTTTAATAAGTTTGATTCTAGCATTTTTTCCTGAGGAGTAACGATGTTTTAATTTTACTGGAACTAGAAACGAATATTTTAGATTTCTCGCTTAAATATCACGATAAAATTAAATTGTAAGAATATCCCTGAGTAACTTTATTTGTTTATTAGATTTTTTTTAATAAGTTTGATTCTAGCATTTTTTTCTGAGGAGTAATAATATTTTTATTTTTCTGGAACTATAAAGGAATATTTTAGTTTTCTCGCTTAAATATCACGATAAAATTAAATTGTACGATTATCCCTGAGTAACTTTATTTTTATAATAGAATTGTTTAATAAGTTTGATTCTAGCATTTTTGCCTGAGGAGTAACGATGTTTTAATTTTTCTGTAACAAGAAACGAGTATTTTTGTTTTCTGGCTTAAATATCACGATAAAATTAAATTGTAAGAATATCCCTGAGTAACTTTATTTGTATATTAGATTATTCTTAATAAGTTTGATTCTAGCATTTTTTCCTGAGGAGTAACGATGTTTTAATTTTTCTGGAACTAGAAAAGATTATTTTAGATTTCTCGCTTAAATATCACGTTATAATTAAATTGTAAGAATATCCCTGAGTAACTTTATTTGTATATTAGATTATTCTAAATAAGTATGATTCTAACATTTTTTCCTGAGGAGTAACGATGTTTTAATTTTTCTGGAACTAGAAACGAATATTTTAGTTTTCTCGCTTAAATATAACGATAAAATTAAATTGTAATAATATCCCTGAGTAACTTTATTTGTATATTAGATTATTCTAAATAAGTTTGATCCTAACATTTTTTCCTGAGGAGTAACGATGTTTTAATTTTTCTGTAACAAGAAACGAGTATTTTAGTTGTCTCGCTTAAATATCACGATAAAATTAAATTGTAAGAATATCCCGGAGTAACTTTATTTGTGTATTAGATTATTCTTAAAAAGTTTGATTCTAGCATTTTTTCCTGAGGAGTAACGATGTTTTAATTTTTCTGTAGCTAGTAACGAATATTTTAGATTTCTCGCTAAATATCACGATAAAATTCAATTGTAAGAATATCCCTGAGTAACTTTATTTGTTTATTAGATTTTTTTTAATAAGTTTCATTCTAGCATTTTTTTCTGAGGAGTAAACAATATTTTTATTTTTCTGGAACTATAAACGAATATTTTAGTTTTCTCGCTTAAATATCACGATAAAATTAAATTGTACGATTATCCCTGAGTAACTTTATTTTTATAATAGAATTGTTTAATAAGTTTGATTCTAGCATTTTTGCCTGAGGAGTAACGATGTTTTAATTTTTCTGTAACAAGAAACGAGTATTTTTGTTTTCTGGCTTAAATATCACGATAAAATTAAATTGTAAGAATAACCCTGAGTAACTTTATTTGTATATTAGATTATTCTAAATAAATTTGATTCTAGCATTTTTTCCTGAGGAGTAACGATGTTTTAATTTTTCTGGAACTAGATACGAATATTTTAGTTTTCTCGCTTAAATATAACGATAAAATTAAATTGTAAGAATATCCCTGAGTAACTTTATTTGTATATTAGATTTTTTTAATAAGTTTGATTCTAGCATTTTTTCCTGAGGAGTAACGATGTTTTAATTTTACTGGAACTAGAAACGAATATTTTAGTTTTCTCACATAAATATCACGATAAAATTAAATTGTAAGAATAGCCCTGAGTAACTTTATTTGTATATTAGATTACTCTTAATAACTTTGATTCTAGCATTTTTTCCTGAAGAGTAACGATGTTTTAATTTTTCTGGAGCTAGTAACGAATATTTTAGATTTCTCGCTTAAATATCACGATAAAATTAAATTGTAAGAATATCCCTGTGTAACTTTATTTGTTTATTTGATTTTTTTTTAATAAGTTTGATTCTAGCATTTTTTTCTGAGTAAAAATATTTTTATTTTTCTGGAACTATAAACGAATATTTTAGTTTTCTCGCTTAAATATCTGGATAAAATTAAATTGTAAGATTATCCCTGAGTAACTTTATTTGTATATTAGATTTTTTTAATAAATTTGATTCTAGCATTTTTTCCTGCGGAGTAACGATGTTTTAATTTTTCTGGAACTAGAAAAGATTATTTTAGATTTCTCGCTTAAATATCACGTTAAAATTAAATTGTAAGAATATCCCTGAGTAACTTTATTTGTATATTAGATTATTCTAAATAAGTATGATCCTAACATTTTTTCCTGAGGAGTAACGATGTTTTAATTTTTCTGGAACTAGAAACGAATATTTTAGTTTTCTCGCTTAAATATAACGATAAAATTAAATTGTAAGAATATCCCTGAGTAACTTTATTTGTATATTAGATTTTTTTAATAAGTTTGATTCTAGCATTTTTTCCTGAGGAGTAACGATGTTTTAATTTTTCTGGAACTAGAAACGAATATTTTAGTTTTCTCGCTTAAATATCACGATAAAATTCAATTGTAAGAATATCCCTGAGTAACTTTATTTGTTTATTAGATTTTTTTTAATAAGTTTGATTCTAGCATTTTTTTCTGAGGAGTAAACAATATTTTTATTTTTCTGGAACTATAAACGAATATTTTAGTTTTCTCGCTTAAATATCACGATAAAATTAAATTGTACGATTATCCCTGAGTAACTTTATTTTTATAATAGAATTGTTTAATAAGTTTGATTCTAGCATTTTTGCCTGAGGAGTAACGATGTTTTAATTTTTCTGTAACAAGAAACGAGTATTTTAGTTTTCTGGCTTAAATATCACGATAATATTAAATTGTAAGAATAACCCTGAGTAACTTTATTTGTATATTAGATTATTCTAAATAAATTTGATTCTAGCATTTTTTCCTGAGGAGTAACGATGTTTTAATTTTTTTGGAACTAGATACGAATATTTTAGTTTTCTCGCTTAAATATAACGATAAAATTAAATTGTAAGAATATCCCAGAGTAACTTTATTTGTATATTAGATTTTTTTTAATAAGTTTGATTCTAGCATTTTTTCCTGAGGAGTAACATTGTTTTAATTTTACTGGAACTAGAAACGAATATTTTAGATTTCTCGCTTAAATATCACGATAAAATTAAATTGTAAGATTATCCCTGAGTAACTTTATTTTTATAATAGATTTGTTTAATAAGTTTGATTCTAGCATTTTTTCCTGAGGAGTAACGATGTTTTAATTTTTCTGTAACAAGAAACGAGTATTTTAGTTTTCTGGCTTAAATATCACGATAAAATTAAATTGTAAGAATATCCCTGAGTAACTTTATTTGTATATTAGATTATTCTAAATAAGTATGATCCTAACATTTTTTCCTGAGGAGTAACGATGTTTTAATTTTTCTGGAACTAGGGAAGATTATTTTAGATTTCTCGCTTAAATATCACGTTAAAATTAAATTGTAAGAATATCCCTGAGTAACTTTATTTGTATATTAGATTATTCTAAATAAGTATGATCCTAACATTTTTTCCTGAGGAGTAACGATGTTTTAATTTTTCTGGAACTAGAAACGAATATTTTAGTTTTCTCGCTTAAATATAACGATAAAATTAAATTGTAAGAATATCCCTGAGTAACTTTATTTGTTTATTAGATTATTCTAAATAAGTTTGATTCTAGCATTTTTTCCTGAGGAGTAACGATGTTTTAATTTTTCTGTAGCTAGTAACGAATATTTTAGATTTCTCGCTAAATATCACGATAAAATTAAATTGTAAGAATATCCCTGAGTAACTTTATTTTTATAATAGATTTGTTTAATAAGTTTGATTCTAGCATTTTTTTCCTGAGGAGTAACGATGTTTTAATTTTTCTGTAACAAGAAACGAGTATTTTAGTTTTCTGGCTTAAATATCACGATAAAATTAAATTGTAAGAACATCCCTGAGTAACTTTATTTGTGTATTAGATTATTCTAAATAAGTATGATGCTAACATTTTTTCCTGAGGAGTAACGATGTTTTAATTTTTCTGGAACTAGAAACGAATATTTTAGTTTTCTCGCTTAAATATAACGATAAAATTAAATTGTAAGAATATCCCTGAGTAACTTTATTTGTTTATTAGATTATTCTAAATAAGTTTGATTCTAGCATTTTTTCCTGAGGAGTAACGATGTTTTAATTTTTCTGTAACAAGAAACGAGTATTTTAGTTTTCTGGCTTAAATATCACGATAAAATTAAATTGTAAGAATAACCCTGAGTAACTTTATTTGTATATTAGATTATTCTAAATAAGTATGATCCTAACATTTTTTCCTGAGGAGTAACGATGTTTTAATTTTTCTGGAACTAGAAACGAATATTTTAGTTTTCTCGCTTAAATATAACGATAAAATTAAATTGTAAGAATATCCCTGAGTAACTTTATTTGTTTATTAGATTATTCTAAATAAGTTTGATTCTAGCATTTTTTCCTGAGGAGTAACGATGTTTTAATTTTTCTGGAACTAGATACGAATATTTTAGTTTTCTCGCTTAAATATAACGATAAAATTAAATTGTAAGAGTATCCCTGAGTATCTTTATTTGTATAATAGATTTGTTTAATAAGTTTGATTCTAGCATTTTTTCATGAGAAGTAACGATGTTTTAATTTTTCTGTAACAAGAAACGAGTATTTTAGTTTTCTGGCTTAAATATCACGATAAAATTAAATTGTAAGAATATCCCTTAGTAACTTTATTTGTTTATTAGATTATTCTAAATAAGTTTGATTCTAGCATTTTTTCCTGAGGAATAACGATGTTTTAATTTTTCTGGAACTAGAAAAGAATATTTGAGTTTTCTCGCTTAAATATAACGATAAAATTAAATTGTAAGAATATCCCAGAGTAACTTTATTTGTATATTAGATTTTTTTTAATAAGTTTGATTCTAGCATTTTTTCCTGAGGAGTAACGATGTTTTAATTTTACTGGAACTAGAAACGAATATTTTAGATTTCTCTCTTAAATATCACGATAAAATTTAATTGTAAGAATATCCCTGAGTAACTTTATTTGTTTATTAGATTTTTTTTAATAAGTTTGATTCTAGCATTTTTTCCTGCGGAGTAACAATATTTTTATTTTTCTGGAACTATAAACGAATATTTTAGTTTTCTCGCTTAAATATCACGATAAAATTAAATTGTAAGATTATCCCTGAGTAACTTTATTTTTATAATAGATTTGTTTAATAAGTTTGATTCTAGCATTTTTTCCTGAGAAGTAACGATGTTTTAATTTTTCTGGAACTAGAAACGAATATTTTAGTTTTCTCGCTTAAATATAACGATAAAATTAAATTGTAAGAATATCCCTGAGTAACTTTATTTGTATATTAGATTTTTTTAATAAGTTTGATTCTAGCATTTTATTCTGAGGAGTAACGATGTTTTAATTTTACTGGAACTAGAAACGAATATTTTAGTTTTCTCACACAAATATCACGATAAAATTAAATTGTAAGAATAGCCCTGAGTAACTTTATTTGTTTATTAGATTATTCTTAATAAGTTTGATTCTAGCATTTTTTCCTGAGAAGTAACGATGTTTTAATTTTTCTGTAACAAGACACGAGTATTTTAGTTTTCTGGCTTAAATATCACGATAAAATTAAATTGTAAGAATATCCCAGAGTAACTTTATTTGTGTATTAGATTTTTCTTAATAACTTTGATTCTAGCATTTTTTACTGTGGAGTAACGATGTTTTAATTTTTCTGGAACTAGAAACGAATATTTTAGTTTTCTCGCTTAAATATAACGATAAAATTAAATTGTAAGAATATCCCAGAGTAACTTTATTTTTATAATAGATTTTTTCAATAAGTTTGATTCTAGCATTTTTTCCTGAGGAGTAACAATGTTATTATTTTTCTGGAGCTAGAAACGAAAATTTTAGTTTTATCGCTTAAATATAACGTTAAAATTAAATTGTAAGAATATCCCTGTGTAACTTTATTTGTATATTAGATTATTCTTAATAAGTTTGATTCTAGCATTTTTTCCTGAGGAGTAACGATGTTTTAATTTTTCTGTAACAAGAAACGAGTATTTTAGTTGTCTCGCTTAAATATCACGATAAAATTAAATTGTAAGAATATCCCGGAGTAACTTTATTTGTGTATTAGATTATTCTTAAAAAGTTTGATTCTAGCATTTTTTCCTGAGGAGTAACGATGTTTTAATTTTTCTGTAGCTAGTAACGAATATTTTAGATTTCTCGCTAAATATCACGATAAAATTAAATTGTAAGAATATCCCTGAGTAACTTTATTTGTTTATTAGATTTTTTTTAATAAGTTTGATTCTAGCATTTTTTTCTGAGGAGTAAACAATATTTTTAGTTTTCTGGAACTATAAACGAATATTTTAGTTTTCTCGCTTAAATATAACGATAAAATTAAATTGTAAGATTATCCCTGAGTAACTTTATTTTTATAATAGATTTGTTTAATAAGTTTGATTCTAGCATTTTTGCCTGAGGAGTAACGATGTTTTAATTTTTCTGTAACAAGAAACGAGTATTTTTGTTTTCTGGCTTAAATATCACGATAAAATTAAATTGTAAGAATAACCCTGAGTAACTTTATTTGTATATTAGATTATTCTAAATAAATTTGATTCTAGCATTTTTTCCTGAGGAGTAACGATGTTTTAATTTTTCTGGAACTAGATACGAATATTTTAGTTTTCTCGCTTAAATATAACGATAAAATTAAATTGTAAGAATATCCCTGAGTAGCTTTATTTGTATATTAGATTTTTTTAATAAGTTTCATTCTAGCATTTTTTCCTGAGGAGTAACGATGTTTTAATTTTACTGGAACTAGAAACGAATATTTTAAATTTCTCACATAAATAACACGATAAAACTAAATTGTAAGAATAGCCCTGAGTAACTTTATTTGTATATTAGATTAC
The DNA here is from genome assembly GCA_911728475.2 of Pterostichus madidus. Taxonomy (NCBI): domain Eukaryota; kingdom Metazoa; phylum Arthropoda; class Insecta; order Coleoptera; family Carabidae; genus Pterostichus; species Pterostichus madidus. The sequence goes on along the minus strand of OU452311.1, from coordinate 17,903,346 downwards.
TCTTAATAACTTTGATTCTAGCATTTTTTCCTGAAGAGTAACGATGTTTCAATTTTTCTGGAGCTAGTAACGAATATTTTAGATTTCTCGCTTAAATATCACGATAAAATTAAATTGTAAGAATATCCCTGTGTAACTTTATTTGTTTATTTGATTTTTTTTAATAAGTTTGATTCTAGCATTTTTTTCTGAGTAACAATATTTTTATTTTTCTGGAACTATAAACGAATATTTTAGTTTTCTCGCTTAAATATCACGATAAAATTCAATTGTAAGATTATCCCTGAGTAACTTTATTTGTATATTAGATTTTTTTAATAAATTTAATTCTAGCATTTTTTCCTGAGGAGTAACGATGTTTTAATTTTTCTGGAGCTAGAAAAGATTATTTTAGATTTCTCGCTTAAATATCACGTTAAAATTAAATTGTAAGAATATCCCTGAGTAACTTTATTTGTATATTAGATTATTCTAAATAAGTATGATCCTAACATTTTTTCCTGAGGAGTAACGATGTTTTAATTTTTCTGGAACTAGAAACGAATATTTTAGTTTTCTCGCTTAAATATAACGATAAAATTAAATTGTAAGAATATCCCTGAGTAACTTTATTTGTTTATTAGATTATTCTAAATAAGTTTGATTCTAGCATTTTGTCCTGAGGAGTAACGATGTTTTAATTTTTCTGTAACAAGAAACGAGTATTTTAGTTTTCTGGCTTAAATATCACTTTAAAATTAAATTGTAAGAATATCCCTGAGTAACTTTATTTGTATATTAGTTTATTCTTAATAAGTTTGTTCCTAACATTTTTCCTGAGGAGTAACGATGTTTTAATTTTTCTGGAACTAGAAACGAATATTTTAGTTTTCTCACATAAATATCACGATAAAATTAAATTGTAAGAATAGCCCTGAGTAACTTTATTTGTATATTAGATTATTCTTAATAAATTTGATTCTAGCATTTTTTTCCTGAAGAGTAACGATGTTTTAATTTTTCTGGAACTAGAAACGAATATTTTAGATTTCTCGCTTAAATATCACGATAAAATTAAATTATAAGAATATCCCTGAGTAACTTTATTTGTATATTAGATTTTTCTTAATAAGTTTGAATCTAGCATTTTTTCCTGAGGAGTAACGATGTTTTATTTTTTCTGTAACAAGAAACGAGTATTTTAGTTGTCTCGCTTAAATATCACGTTAAAATTAAATTGTAAGAATATCCCTGAGTAACTTTATTTGTATATTAGATTTTTTTAATAAGTTTGATTCTAGCATTTTTTCCTGAGGAGTAACGATGTTTTAATTTTACTGGAACTAGAAACGAATATTTTAGTTTTCTCACATAAATATCACGATAAAATTAAATTGTAAGAATATCCCTGAGTAACTTTATTTGTCTATTAGATTATTCTCAATAAGTTTGATTCTAGCATTTTTTTCCTGAAGAGTAACGATGTTTTAATTTTTCTGGAGCTAGTAACGAATATTTTAGATTTCTCGATTAAATATCACGATAAAATTAAATTGTAAGAATATCCCTGAGTAACTTTATTTGTGTATTAGATTTTTCTTAATAAGTTTGATACTAGCATTTTTTACTGAGGAGTAACGTTGTTTTAATTTTTCTGGAACTAGAAACGATTATTTTAGTTTTCTCGCTTAAATATAACGATAAAATTAAATTGTAAGAATATTCCTGAGTAACTTTATTTGTATATTAGATTTTTTTAATAAATTTGATTCTAGCATTTTTTCCTGAGGAGTAACGATGTTTTAATTTTAGTGGAACTAGAAACGAATATTTTAGTTTTCTCACATAAATATCACGATAAAATTAAATTGTAAGAATAGCCCTGAGTAACTTTATTTGTATATTAGATTATTCTTAATAAGTTTGATTCTAGCATTTTTTCCTGAAGAGTAACGATGTTTTAATTTTTCTGGAGCTAGTAACGAATATTTTAGATTTCTCGCTTAAATATCACGATAAAATTAAATTGTAAGAATATCCCTGAGTAACTTTATTTGTGTATTAGATTTTTCTTAATAAGTTTGATTTTAGCATTTTTTACTGAGGAGTAACGATGTTTTAATTTTACTGGAACTAGAAACGAATATTTTAGTTTTCTCGCTTAAATATAACGATAAAATTATATTGTAAGAATATCCCAGAGTAACTTTATTTTTATAATAGATTTTTTCAATAAGTTTGATTCTAGCATTTTTTCCTGAGGAGTAACAATGTTATTATTTTTCTGGAGCTGAAAACGAATATTTTAGATTTCTCGCTTAAATATCACGATAAAATTAAATTGTAAGAATATCCCTGAGTAACTTTATTTGTATATTAGATTTTTCTTAATAAGTTTGATCCTAACATTTTTTCCTGAGGAGTAACGATGTTTTAATTTTTCTGTAACAAGAAACGAGTATTTTAGTTTTCTCGCTTAAATATCACGATAAAATTAAATTGTAAGAATATCCCGGAGTAACTTTATTTGTATATTAGATTATTCTTAATAAGTTTGATTCTAGCATTTTTTTCCTGAGGAGTAACGATGTTTTAATTTTTCTGGAGCTAGTAACGAATATTTTAGAATTCTCGCTTAAATATCACGTTAAAATTAAATTGTAAGAATATCCCTGAGTAACTTTATTTGTTTATTAGATTTTTTTTAATAAGTTTGATTCTAGCATTTTTTTCTGAGTAACAATATTTCTATTTTTCTGGAACTATAAACGAATATTTTAGATTTCTCGATTAAATATCACGATAAAATTAAATTGTAAGAATATCCCTGTGTAACTTTATTTGTATATTAGATTATTCTTAATAAATTTGATTCTAGCATTTTTTCCTGAGGAGTAACGATGTTTTAATTTTACTGGAACTAGAAACGAATATTTTAGTTTTCTCACATAAATATCACGATATAATTAAATTGTAAGAATAGCCCTGAGTAACTTTATTTGTATATTAGATTATTCTTAATAAGTTTGATTCTAGCATTTTTTCCTGAAAAGTAACGATGTTTTAATTTTTCTGAAGCAAGTAACGAATATTTTAGATTTCTCGCTTAAATATCACGATAAAATTAAATTGTAAGAATATCCCTGAGTTACTTTATTTGTGTATTAGTTTTTTTTTAATAAGTTTGATTCTAGCATTTTTTACTGAGGAGTAAAGATGTTTTAATTTTTCTGGAACTAGAAACGAATATTTTAGTTTTCTCGCTTAAATATAACGATAAAATTAAATTGTAAGAATATCCCAGAGTATCTTTATTTTTATAATAGATATTTTCAATAAGTTTGATTCTAGCATTTTTTCCTGAGGAGTAACAATGTTATTATTTTGCTGGAGCTGGAAACGAAAATTTTAGTTTTATCACTTAAATATAACGTTAAAATTAAATTGTAAGAATATCCCTGAGTAACTTTATTTGTATATTAGATTATTCTTAATAAGTTTGATTCTAGCATTTTTTTCTGAGGAGTAACGATGTTTTAATTTATCTGGAACTAGAAAAGATTATTTTAGATTTCTCGCTTAAATATCACGTTAAAATTAAATTGTAAGAATATCCCTGAGTAACTTTATTTGTATATTAGATTATTCTAAATAAGTATGATCCTAACATTTTTTCCTGAGGAGTAACGATGTTTTAATTTTTTTGTAACAAGAAACGAGTATTTTAGTTTTCTGGCTTAAATATCACGATAAAATTAAATTGTAAGAATATCCCTGAGTAACTTTATTTGTATATTAGATTATTCTAAATAAGTTTGATTCTAGCATTTTCTCCTGAGGAGTAACGAGGTTTTTATTATTCTGTAATTAGAAACGAATATTTTAATTTTCTCGCTTAAATATCACGATAAAATTAAATTGTAAGAATATCCCAGAGTAACTTTATTTGTATATTAGATTTTTTTTAATAAGTTTGATTCGAGCATTTTTTCCTGAGGAGTAACGATGTTTTAATTTTACTGGAACTAGAAACGAATATTTTAGTTTTCTCACATAAATATCACGATAAAATTAAATTGTAAGAATATCCCTGAGTAACTTTATTTGTATATTAGATTATTCTAAATAAGTGTGATCCTAACATTTTTTCCTGAGGAGTAACGATGTTTTAATTTTTCTGTAACAAGAAACGAGTATTTTAGTTTTCTGGCTTAAATATCACGATAAAATTAAATTGTAAGAATATCCCTGAGTAACTTTATTTGTATATTAGATTGTTCTTAATAAGTTTGATTCTAGCATTTTTTCCTGAGGAGTAACGATGTATTAATTTTTCTGGAACTAGAAAAGATTATTTTAGATTTCTCGCTTAAATATCACGTTTAAATTAAATTGTAAGAATATCCCTGAGTAACTTTATTTGTATATTAGATTATTCTAAATAAGTATGATCCTAACATTTTTTCCTGAGGAGTAACGATGTTTTAATTTTTCTGGAACTAGAAACGAATATTTTAGTATTCTCGCTTAAATATAACGATAAAATTAAATTGTATGAATATCCCTGAGTAACTATATTTGTGTATTAGATTTTTCTTAATAAGTTTGATTCTAGCATTTTTTCCTGAGGAGTAACGAAAATTTAATTTTACTGGAACTAGAAACGAATATTTTAGTTTTCTCACATAAATATCACGATAAAATTAAATTGTAAGAATATCCCTGAGTAACTTTATTTGTATATTAGATTATTCTTAATAAGTTTGATTCTAGCATTTTTTCCTGAGCAGTAACGATGTTTTAATTTTTCTGGAACTAGAAAAGATTATTTTAGATTTCTCGCTTAAATATCACTTAAAAATTAAATTGTAAGAATATCCCTGAGTAACTTTATTTGTATATTAGATTATTCTAAATAAGTTTGATCCTAACATTTTTTCCTGAGGAGTAACGATGTTTTAATTTTTCTGTAACAAGAAACGAGTAGTTTAGTTGTCTCGCTTAAATATCACGATAAAATTAAATTGTAAGAATATCCCGGAGTAACTTTATTTGTGTATTAGATTATTCTTAAAAAGTTTGATTCTAGCATTTTTTCCTGAGGAGTATCGATGTTTTAATTTTTCTGTAGCTAGTAACGAATATTTTAGTTTTCTCGCTAAATATCACGATAAAATTAAATTGTAAGAATATCCCTGAGTAACTTTATTTGTATATTAGATTATTCTTAATAAGTTTGATTCTAGCATTTTTTTCTGAGGAGTAACGATGTTTTAATTTATCAGGAACTAGAAAAGATTATTTTAGATTTCTCGCTTAAATATCACGTTAAAATTAAATTGTAAGAATATCCCTGAGTAACTTTATTTGTATATTAGAGTTTTCTAAATAAGTTTGATCCTAACATTTTTTCCTGAGGAGTAACGATGTTTTAATTTTTCTGGAACTAGTAACGAATATTTTAGATTTCTCGCTTAAATATCACGATAAAATTAAATTGTAAGAATATCCCTGAGTAACTTTATTTGTTTATTAGATTTTTTTAATAAGTTTGATTCTAGCATTTTTTCCTGAGGAGTAACGATGTTTTAATTTTACTGGAACTAGAAACGAATATTTTAGTTTTCTCACATAAATATCACGATAAAATTAAATTGTAAGAATAGCCCTGAGTAACTTTATTTGTATATTAGATTATTCTTAATAACTTTGATTCTAGCATTTTTTCCTGAAGAGTAACGATGTATTAATTTTTCTGAAGCTAGTAACGAATATTTTAGATTTCTCGCTTAAATATCACGATAAAATTAAATTGTAAGAATATCCCTGTGTAACTTTATTTGTTTATTTGATTTTTTTTAATAAGTTTGATTCTAGCATTTTTTTCTGAGTAACAATATTTTTATTTTTCTGGAACTATAAACGAATATTTTAGTTGTCTCGCTTAAATATCACGATAAAATTAAATTGTAAGATTATCCCTGAGTAACTTTATTTTTACAATAGATTTGTTTAATAAGTTTGATTCTAGCATTTTTTCCTGAGAAGTAACGATGTTTTAATTTTTCTGTAACAAGAAACGAGTATTTTAGTTTTCTGGCTTAAATATCACGATAAAATTAAATTGTAAGAATATCCCTGAGTAACTTTATTTGTTTATTAGATTATTCTAAATAAGTTTGATTCTAGCATTTTTTCCTGAGGAGTAACGATGTTTTAATTTTTCTGGAACTAGAAAAGAATATTTGAGTTTTCTCGCTTAAATATAACGATAAAATTAAATTGTAAGAATATCCCAGAGTAACTTTATTTGTATATTAGATTTTTTTAATAAGTTTGATTCTAGCATTTTTTCCTGAGGAGTAACGATGTTTTAATTTTACTGGAACTAGAAACGAATATTTTAGATTTCTCGCTTAAATATCACGATAAAATTAAATTGTAAGAATATCCTGAGTAACTTTATTTGTTTATTAGATTTTTTTTAATAAGTTTGATTCTAGCATTTTTTTCTGAGGAGTAATAATATTTTTATTTTTCTGGAATTATAAAGGAATATTTTAGTTTTCTCGCTTAAATATCACGATAAAATTAAATTGTAAGATTATCCCTGAGTAACTTTATTTTTATAATAGATTTGTTTAATAAGTTTGATTCTAGCATTTTTTCCTGAGGAGTAACGATGTTTTAATTTTTCTGTAACAAGAAACGAGTATTTTAGTTTTCTGGCTTAAATATCACGATAAAATTAAATTGTAAGAATATCCCTGAGTAACTTTATTTGTATATTAGATTATTCTTAATAAGTTTGATTCTAGCATTTTTTCCTGAGGAGTAACGATGTTTTAATTTTTCTGGAACTAGAAAAGATTATTTTAGATTTCTCGCTTAAATATCACGTTAAAATTAAATTGTAAGAATATCCCTGAGTAACTTTATTTGTATATTAGATTATTCTAAATAAGTATGATCCTAACATTTTTTCCTGAGGAGTAACGATGTTTTAATTTTTCTGGAACTAGAAACGAATATTTTAGTTTTCTCGCTTAAATATAACGATAAAATTAAATTGTAATAATATCCCTGAGTAACTTTATTTGTATATTAGATTATTCTAAATAAGTTTGATCCTAACATTTTTTCCTGAGGAGTAACGATGTTTTAATTTTTCTGTAACAAGAAACGAGTATTTTAGTTGTCTCGCTTAAATATCACGATAAAATTAAATTGTAAGAATATCCCGGAGGACTTTATTTGTGTATTAGATTATTCTTAAAAAGTTTGATTCTAGCATTTTTTCCTGAGGAGTAACGATGTTTTAATTTTTCTGTAGCTAGTAACGAATATTTTAGATTTCTCGCTAAATATCACGATAAAATTCAATTGTAAGAATATCCCTGAGTAACTTTATTTGTTTATTAGATTTTTTTTAATAAGTTTGATTCTAGCATTTTTTTCTGAGGAGTAAACAATATTTTTATTTTTCTGGAACTATAAACGAATATTTTAGTTTTCTCGCTTAAATATCACGATAAAATTAAATTGTACGATTATCCCTGAGTAACTTTATTTTTATAATAGAATTGTTTAATAAGTTTGATTCTAGCATTTTTGCCTGAGGAGTAACGATGTTTTAATTTTTCTGTAACAAGAAACGAGTATTTTTGTTTTCTGGCTTAAATATCACGATAAAATTAAATTGTAAGAATAACCCTGAGTAACTTTATTTGTATATTAGATTATTCTAAATAAATTTGATTCTAGCATTTTTTCCTGAGGAGTAACGATGTTTTAATTTTTCTGGAACTAGATACGAATATTTTAGTTTTCTCGCTTAAATATAACGATAAAATTAAATTGTAAGAATATCCCTGAGTAACTTTATTTGTATATTAGATTTTTTTAATAAGTTTGATTCTAGCATTTTTTCCTGAGGAGTAACGATGTTTTAATTTTACTGGAACTAGAAACGAATATTTTAGTTTTCTCACATAAATATCACGATAAAATTAAATTGTAAGAATAGCCCTGAGTAACTTTATTTGTATATTAGATTACTCTTAATAACTTTGATTCTAGCATTTTTTCCTGAAGAGTAACGATGTTTTAATTTTTCTGGAGCTAGTAACGAATATTTTAGATTTCTCGCTTAAATATCACGATAAAATTAAATTGTAAGAATATCCCTGTGTAACTTTATTTGTTTATTTGATTTTTTTTTAATAAGTTTGATTCTAGCATTTTTTTCTGAGTAAAAATATTTTTATTTTTCTGGAACTATAAACGAATATTTTAGTTTTCTCGCTTAAATATCAGGATAAAATTAAATTGTAAGATTATCCCTGAGTAACTTTATTTGTATATTAGATTTTTTTAATAAATTTGATTCTAGCATTTTTTCCTGCGGAGTAACGATGTTTTAATTTTTCTGGAACTAGAAAAGATTATTTTCGATTTCTCGCTTAAATATCACGTTAAAATTAAATTGTAAGAATATACCTGAGTAACTTTATTTGTATATTAGATTATTCTAAATAAGTATGATCCTAACATTTTTTCCTGAGGAGTAACGATGTTTTAATTTTTCTGGAACTAGAAACGAATATTTTAGTTTTCTCGCTTAAATATAACGATAAAATTAAATTGTAAGAATATCCCTGAGTAACTTTATTTGTATATTAGATTTTTTTAATAAGTTTGATTCTAGCATTTTTTCCTGAGGAGTAACGATGTTTTAATTTTTCTGGAACTAGAAACGAATATTTTAGTTTTCTCGCTTAAATATCACGATAAAATTCAATTGTAAGAATATCCCTGAGTAACTTTATTTGTTTATTAGATTTTTTTTAATAAGTTTGATTCTAGCATTTTTTTCTGAGGAGTAAACAATATTTTTATTTTTCTGGAACTATAAACGAATATTTTAGTTTTCTCGCTTAAATATCACGATAAAATTAAATTGTACGATTATCCCTGAGTAACTTTATTTTTATAATAGAATTGTTTAATAAGTTTGATTCTAGCATTTTTGCCTGAGGAGTAACGATGTTTTAATTTTTCTGTAACAAGAAACGAGTATTTTAGTTTTCTGGCTTAAATATCACGATAATATTAAATTGTAAGAATAACCCTGAGTAACTTTATTTGTATATTAGATTATTCTAAATAAATTTGATTCTAGCATTTTTTCCTGAGGAGTAACGATGTTTTAATTTTTTTGGAACTAGATACGAATATTTTAGTTTTCTCGCTTAAATATAACGATAAAATTAAATTGTAAGAATATCCCTGAGTAACTTTATTTGTATATTAGATTTTTTTAATAAGTTTGATTCTAGCATTTTTTCCTGAGGAGTAACGATGTTTTAATTTTACTGGAACTAGAAACGAATATTTTAGTTTTCTCACATAAATATCACGATAAAATTAAATTGTAAGAATAGCCCTGAGTAACTTTATTTGTATATTAGATTACTCTTAATAACTTTGATTCTAGCATTTTTTCCTGAAGAGTAACGATGTTTAAATTTTTCTGGAGCTAGTAACGAATATTTTAGATTTCTCGCTTAAATATCACGATAAAATTAAATTGTAAGAATATCCCTGTGTAACTTTATTTGTTTATTTGATTTTTTTTTAATAAGTTTGATTCTAGCATTTTTTTCTGAGTAGAAATATTTTTATTTTTCTGGAACTATAAACGAATATTTTAGTTTTCTCGCTTAAATATCAGGATAAAATTAAATTGTAAGATTATCCCTGAGTAACTTTATTTGTATATTAGATTTTTTTAATAAATTTGATTCTAGCATTTTTTCCTGCGGAGTAACGATGTTTTAATTTTTCTGGAACTAGAAAAGATTATTTTAGATTTCTCGCTTAAATATCACGTTAAAATTAAATTGTAAGAATATCCCTGAGTAACTTTATTTGTATATTAGATTATTCTAAATAAGTATGATCCTAACATTTTTTCCTGAGGAGTAACGATGTTTTAATTTTTCTGGAACTAGAAACGAATATTTTAGTTTTCTCGCTTAAATATAACGATAAAATTAAATTGTAAGAATATCCCTGAGTAACTTTATTTGTTTATTAGATTATTCTAAATAAGTTTGATTCTAGCATTTTTTCCTGAGGAGTAACGATATTTTAATTTTTCTGTAACATGAAACGAGTATTTTAGTTTTCTGGCTTAAATATCACGATAAAATTAAATTGTAAGAATATCCCTGAGCAACTTTATTTGTTTATTAGATTATTCTAAATAAGTTTGATTCTAGCATTTTTTCCTGAGGAGTAACGATGATTTAATTTTTCTGGAACTAGAAAAGAATATTTGAGTTTTCTCGCTTAAATATAACGATAAAATTAAATTGTAAGAATATCCCAGAGTAACTTTATTTGTATATTAGATTTTTTTTAATAAGTTTGATTCTAGCATTTTTTCCTGAGGAGTAACATTGTTTTAATTTTACTGGAACTAGAAACGAATGTTTTAGATTTCTCGCTTAAATATCACGATAAAATTAAATTGTAAGATTATCCCTGAGTAACTTTATTTTTATAATAGATTTGTTTAATAAGTTTGATTCTAGCATTTTTTTCCTGAGGAGTAACGATGTTTTAATTTTTCTGTAACAAGAAACGAGTATTTTAGTTTTCTGGCTTAAATATCACGATAAAATTAAATTGTAAGAATATCCCTGAGTAACTTTATTTGTATATTAGATTATTCTAAATAAGTATGATCCTAACATTTTTTCCTGAGGAGTAACGATGTTTTAATTTTTCTGGAACTAGGGAAGATTATTTTAGATTTCTCGCTTAAATATCACGTTAAAATTAAATTGTAAGAATATCCCTGAGTAACTTTATTTGTATATTAGATTATTCTAAATAAGTATGATCCTAACATTTTTTCCTGAGGAGTAACGATGTTTTAATTTTTCTGGAACTAGAAACGAATATTTTAGTTTTCTCGCTTAAATATAACGATAAAATTAAATTGTAAGAATATCCCTGAGTAACTTTATTTGTTTATTAGATTATTCTAAATAAGTTTGATTCTAGCATTTTTTCCTGAGGAGTAACGATGTTTTAATTTTTCTGTAGCTAGTAACGAATATTTTAGATTTCTCGCTAAATATCACGATAAAATTAAATTGTAAGAATATCCCTGAGTAACTTTATTTTTATAATAGATTTGTTTAATAAGTTTGATTCTAGCATTTTTTTCCTGAAGAGTAACGATGTTTTAATTTTTCTGTAACAAGAAACGAGTATTTTAGTTTTCTGGCTTAAATATCACGATAAAATTAAATTGTAAGAATATCCCTGAGTAACTTTATTTGTGTATTAGATTATTCTAAATAAGTATGATCCTAACATTTTTTCCTGAGGAGTAACGATGTTTTAATTTTTCTGGAACTAGAAACGAATATTTTAGTTTTCTCGCTTAAATATAACGATAAAATTAAATTGTAAGAATATCCCTGAGTAACTTTATTTGTTTATTAGATTATTCTAAATAAGTTTGATTCTAGCATTTTTTCCTGAGGAGTAACGATGTTTTAATTTTTCTGTAACAAGAAACGAGTATTTTAGTTTTCTGGCTTAAATATCACGATAAAATTAAATTGTAAGAATAACCCTGAGTAACTTTATTTGTTTATTAGATTATTCTAAATAAGTGTGATCCTAACATTTTTTCCTGAGGAGTAACGATGTTTTAATTTTTCTGGAACTAGAAACGAATATTTTAGTTTTCTCGCTTAAATATAACGATAAAATTAAATTGTAAGAATATCCCTGAGTAACTTTATTTGTTTATTAGATTATTCTAAATAAGTTTGATTCTAGCATTTTTTGCTGAGGAGTAACGATGTTTTAATTTTTCTGGAACTAGATACGAATATTTTAGTTTTCTCGCTTAAATATAACGATAAAATTAAATTGTAAGAGTATCCCTGAGTATCTTTATTTGTATAATAGATTTGTTTAATAAGTTTGATTCTAGCATTTTTTCATGAGAAGTAACGATGTTTTAATTTTTCTGTAACAAGAAACGAGTATTTTAGTTTTCTGGCTTAAATATCACGATAAAATTAAATTGTAAGAATATCCCTTAGTAACTTTATTTGTTTATTAGATTATTCTAAATAAGTTTGATTCTAGCATTTTTTCCTGAGGAATAACGATGTTTTAATTTTTCTGGAACTAGAAAAGAATATTTGAGTTTTCTCGCTTAAATATAACGATAAAATTAAATTGTAAGAATATCCCAGAGTAACTTTATTTGTATATTAGATTTTTTTTAATAAGTTTGATTCTAGCATTTTTTCCTGAGGAGTAACGATGTTTTAATTTTACTGGAACTAGAAACGAATATTTTAGATTTCTCTCTTAAATATCACGATAAAATTAAATTGTAAGAATATTCCTGAGTAACTTTATTTGTTTATTAGATTTTTTTTAATAAGTTTGATTCTAGCATTTTTTCCTGCGGAGTATCAATATTTTTATTTTTCTGGAACTATAAACGAATATTTTAGTTTTCTCGCTTAAATATCACGATAAAATTAAATTGTAAGATTATCCCTGAGTAACTTTATTTTTATAATAGATTTGTTTAATAAGTTTGATTCTAGCATTTTTTCCTGAGAAGTAACGATGTTTTAATTTTTCTGTAACAAGACACGAGTATTTTAGTTTTCTGGCTTAAATATCACGATAAAATTAAATTGTAAGAATATCCCTGAGTAACTTTATTTGTATATTAGATTATTCTAAATAAGTTTGATTCTAGCATTTTATCCTGAGGAGTAACGATGTTTTAATTTTTCTGGAACTAGAAACGAATATTTTAGTTTTCTCGCTTAAATATAACGATAAAATTAAATTGTAAGAATATCCCTGAGTAACTTTATTTGTATATTAGATTTTTTTAATAAGTTTGATTCTAGCATTTTATTCTGAGGAGTAACGATGTTTTAACTTTACTGGAACTAGAAACGAATATTTTAGTTTTCTCACACAAATATCACGATAAAATTAAATTGTAAGAATATCCCAGAGTAACTTTATTTGTGTATTAGATTTTTCTTAATAACTTTGATTCTAGCATTTTTTACTGTGGAGTAACGATGTTTTAATTTTTCTGGAACTAGAAACGAATATTTTAGTTTTCTCGCTTAAATATAACGATAAAATTAAATTGTAAGAATATCCCAGAGTAACTTTATTTTTATAATAGATTTTTTCAATAAGTTTGATTCTAGCATTTTTTCCTGAGGAGTAACAATGTTATTATTTTTCTGGAGCTAGAAACGAAAATTTTAGTTTTATCGCTTAAATATAACGTTAAAATTAAATTGTAAGAATATCCCTGTGTAACTTTATTTGTATATTAGATTATTCTTAATAAGTTTGATTCTAGCATTTTTTCCTGAGGAGTAACGATGTTTTAATTTTTCTGTAACAAGAAACGAGTATTTTAGTTGTCTCGCTTAAATATCACGATAAAATTAAATTGTAAGAATATCCCGGAGTAACTTTATTTGTGTATTAGATTATTCTTAAAAAGTTTGATTCTAGCATTTTTTCCTGAGGAGTAACGATGTTTTAATTTTTCTGTAGCTAGTAACGAATATTTTAGATTTCTCGCTAAATATCACGATAAAATTAAATTGTAAGAATATCCCTGAGTAACTTTATTTGTTTATTAGATTTTTTTCAATAAGTTTGATTCTAGCATTTTTTTCTGAGGAGTAAACAATATTTTTATTTTTCTGGAACTATAAACGAATATTTTAGTTTTCTCGCTTAAATATAACGATAAAATTAAATTGTAAGATTATCCCTGAGTAACTTTATTTTTATAATAGATTTGTTTAATAAGTTTGATTCTAGCATTTTTGCCTGAGGTGTAACGATGTTTTAATTTTTCTGTAACAAGAAACGAGTATTTTAGTTTTCTGGCTTAAATATCACGATAAAATTAAATTGTAAGAATAACCCTGAGTAACTTTATTTGTATATTATCTAATAATCTTATTCTAAATAAATTTGATTCTAGCATTTTTTCCTGAGGAGTAACGATGTTTTAATTTTACTGGAACTAGAAACGAATATTTTAAATTTCTCACATAAATAACACGATAAAATTAAATTGTAAGAATAGCCCTGAGTAACTTTATTTGTATATTAGATTACTCTTAATAACTTTGATTCTAGCATTTTTTCCTGAAGAGTAACGATGTTTTAATTTTTCTGGAGCTAGTAACGAATATTTTAGATTTCTCGCTTAAATATCACGATAAAATTAAATTGTAAGAATATCCCTGTGTAACTTTATTTGTTTATTTGATTTTTTTTAATAAGTTTGATTCTAGCATTTTTTTCTGAGTAACAATATTTTTATTTTTCTGGAACTATAAACGAATATTTTAGTTTTCTCGCTTAAATATCACGATAAAATTCAATTGTAAGATTATCCCTGAGTAACTTTATTTGTATATTAGATTTTTTTAATAAATTTGATTCTAGCATTTTTTCCTGAGGAGTAACGATGTTTTAATTTTTCTGGAGCTAGAAAAGATTATTTTAGATTTCTCGCTTAAATATCACGTTAAAATTAAATTGTAAGAATATCCCTGAGTAACTTTATTTGTATATTAGATTATTCTAAATAAGTATGATCCTAACATTTTTTCCTGAGGAGTAACGATGTTTTAATTTTTCTGGAACTAGAAACGAATATTTTAGTTTTCTCGCTTAAATATAACGATAAAATTAAATTGTAAGAATATCCCTGAGTAACTTTATTTGTTTATTAGATTATTCTAAATAAGTTTGATTCTAGCATTTTTTCCTGAGGAGTAACGATGTTTTAATTTTTCTGTAACAAGAAACGAGTATTTTAGTTTTCTGGCTTAAATATCACTTTAAAATTAAATTGTAAGAATATCCCTGAGTAACTTTATTTGTATATTAGTTTATTCTTAATAAGTTTGTTCCTAACATTTTTTCCTGAGGAGTAACGATGTTTTAATTTTTCTGTAACAAGAAACGAGTATTTTAGTTTTCTGGCTTAAATATCACGATAAAATTAAATTGTAAGAATATCCCTGAGTAACTTTATTTGTTTATTAGATTATTCTAAATAAGTTTGATTCTAGCATTTTTTCCTGAGGAGTAACGTTGTTTTAATTTTACTGGAACTAGAAACGAATATTTTAGTTTTCTCACATAAATATCACGATAAAATTAAATTGTAAGAATAGCCCTGAGTAACTTTATTTGTATATTAGATTATTCTTAATAAATTTGATTCTAGCATTTTTTTCCTGAAGAGTAACGATGTTTTAATTTTTCTGGAACTAGAAACGAATATTTTAGATTTCTCGCTTAAATATCACGATAAAATTAAATTATAAGAATATCCCTGAGTAACTTTATTTGTATATTAGATTTTTCTTAATAAGTTTGAATCTAGCATTTTTTCCTGAGGAGTAACGATGTTTTATTTTTTCTGTAACAAGAAACGAGTATTTTAGTTGTCTCGCTTAAATATCACGTTAAAATTAAATTGTAAGAATATCCCTGAGTAACTTTATTTGTCTATTAGATTATTCTTAATAAGTTTGATTCTAGCATTTTTTTCCTGAAGAGTAACGATGTTTTAATTTTTCTGGAGCTAGTAACGAATATTTTAGATTTCTCGATTAAATATCACGATAAAATTAAATTGTAAGAATATCCCTGAGTAACTTTATTTGTGTATTAGATTTTTCTTAATAAGTTTGATACTAGCATTTTTTACTGAGGAGTAACGTTGTTTTAATTTTTCTGGAACTAGAAACGATTATTTTAGTTTTCTCGCTTAAATATAACGATAAAATTAAATTGTAAGAATATTCCTGAGTAACTTTATTTGTATATTAGATTTTTTTAATAAATTTGATTCTAGCATTTTTTCCTGAGGAGTAACGATGTTTTAATTTTAGTGGAACTAGAAACGAATATTTTAGTTTTCTCACATAAATATCACGATAAAATTAAATTGTAAGAATAGCCCTGAGTAACTTTATTTGTATATTAGATTATTCTTAATAAGTTTGATTCTAGCATTTTTTCCTGAAGAGTAACGATGTTTTAATTTTTCTGGAGCTAGTAACGAATATTTTAGATTTCTCGCTTAAATATCACGATAAAATTAAATTGTAAGAATATCCCTGAGTAACTTTATTTGTGTATTAGATTTTTCTTAATAAGTTTGATTTTAGTATTTTTTACTGAGGAGTAACGATGTTTTAATTTTACTGGAACTAGAAACGAATATTTTAGTTTTCTCGCTTAAATATAACGATAAAATTATATTGTAAGAATATCCCAGAGTAACTTTATTTTTATAATAGATTTTTTCAATAAGTTTGATTCTAGCATTTTTTCCTGAGGAGTAACAATGTTATTATTTTTCTGGAGCTGAAAACGAATATTTTAGATTTCTCGCTTAAATATCACGATAAAATTAAATTGTAAGAATATCCCGGAGTAACTTTATTTGTATATTAGATTTTTCTTAATAAGTTTGATCCTAACATTTTTTCCTGAGGAGTAACGATGTTTTAATTTTTCTGTAACAAGAAACGAGTATTTTAGTTTTCTCGCTTAAATATCACGATAAAATTAAATTGTAAGAATATCCCGGAGTAACTTTATTTGTATATTAGATTATTCTTAATAAGTTTGATTCTAGCATTTTTTTCCTGAGGAGTAACGATGTTTTAATTTTTCTGGAGCTAGTAATGAATATTTTAGAATTCTCGCTTAAATATCACGTTAAAATTAAATTGTAAGAATATCCCTGAGTAACTTTATTTGTTTATTAGATTTTTTTTAATAAGTTTGATTCTAGCATTTTTTTCTGAGTAACAATATTTCTATTTTTCTGGAACTATAAACGAATATTTTAGATTTCTCGATTAAATATCACGATAAAATTAAATTGTAAGAATATCCCTGTGTAACTTTATTTGTATATTAGATTATTCTTAATAAATTTGATTCTAGCATTTTTTCCTGAGGAGTAACGATGTTTTAATTTTACTGGAACTAGAAACGAATATTTTAGTTTTCTCACATAAATATCACGATATAATTAAATTGTAAGAATAGCCCTGAGTAACTTTATTTGTATATTAGATTATTCTTAATAAGTTTGATTCTAGCATTTTTTCCTGAAAAGTAACGATGTTTTAATTTTTCTGAAGCAAGTAACGAATATTTTAGATTTGTCGCTTAAATATCACGATAAAATTAAATTGTAAGAATATCCCTGAGTTACTTTATTTGTGTATTAGTTTTTTTTTAATAAGTTTGATTCTAGTATTTTTTACTGAGGAGTAAAGATGTTTTAATTTTTCTGGAACTAGAAACGAATATTTTAGTTTTCTCGCTTAAATATAACGATAAAATTAAATTGTAAGAATATCCCAGAGTAACTTTATTTTTATAATAGATATTTTCAATAAGTTTGATTCTAGCATTTTTTCCTGAGGAGTAACAATGTTATTATTTTGCTGGAGCTGGAAACGAAAATTTTAGTTTTATCACTTAAATATAACGTTAAAATTAAATTGTAAGAATATCCCTGAGTAACTTTATTTGTATATTAGATTATTCTTAATAAGTTTGATTCTAGCATTTTTTTCTGAG
Source organism: Pterostichus madidus (assembly GCA_911728475.2). Taxonomy (NCBI): domain Eukaryota; kingdom Metazoa; phylum Arthropoda; class Insecta; order Coleoptera; family Carabidae; genus Pterostichus; species Pterostichus madidus. The sequence goes on along the minus strand of OU452311.1, from coordinate 17,885,649 downwards.
GAGTAACGATGTTTTAATTTATCTGGAACTAGAAAAGATTATTTTAGATTTCTCGCTTAAATATCACGTTAAAATTAAATTGTAAGAATATCCCTGAGTAACTTTATTTGTATATTAGATTATTCTAAATAAGTATGATCCTAACATTTTTTCCTGAGGAGTAACGATGTTTTAATTTTTTTGTAACAAGAAACGAGTATTTTAGTTTTCTGGCTTAAATATCACGATAAAATTAAATTGTAAGAATATCCCTGAGTAACTTTATTTGTATATTAGATTATTCTAAATAAGTTTGATTCTAGCATTTTCTCCTGAGGAGTAACGAGGTTTTTATTATTCTGTAATTAGAAACGAATATTTTAATTTTCTCGCTTAAATATCACGATAAAATTAAATTGTAAGAATATCCCAGAGTAACTTTATTTGTATATTAGATTTTTTTTAATAAGTTTGATTCGAGCATTTTTTCCTGAGGAGTAACGATGTTTAAATTTTACTGGAACTAGAAACGAATATTTTAGTTTTCTCACATAAATATCACGATAAAATTAAATTGTAAGAATATCCCTGAGTAACTTTATTTGTATATTAGATTATTCTAAATAAGTATGATCCTAACATTTTTTCCTGAGGAGTAACGATGTTTTAATTTTTCTGGAACTAGAAACGAATATTTTAGTATTCTCGCTTAAATATAACGATAAAATTAAATTGTATGAATATCCCTGAGTAACTATATTTGTGTATTAGATTTTTCTTAATAAGTTTGATTCTAGCATTTTTTCCTGAGGAGTAACGAAAATTTAATTTTACTGGAACTAGAAACGAATATTTTAGTTTTCTCACATAAATATCACGATAAAATTAAATTGTAAGAATATCCCTGAGTAACTTTATTTGTATATTAGATTATTCTTAATAAGTTTGATTCTAGCATTTTTTCCTGAGCAGTAACGATGTTTTAATTTTTCTGGAACTAGAAAAGATTATTTTAGATTTCTCGCTTAAATATCACTTAAAAATTAAATTGTAAGAATATCCCTGAGTAACTTTATTTGTATATTAGATTATTCTAAATAAGTTTGATCCTAACATTTTTTCCTGAGGAGTAACGATGTTTTAATTTTTCTGTAACAAGAAACGAGTAGTTTAGTTGTCTCGCTTAAATATCACGATAAAATTAAATTGTAAGAATATCCCGGAGTAACTTTATTTGTGTATTAGATTATTCTTAAAAAGTTTGATTCTAGCATTTTTTCCTGAGGAGTATCGATGTTTTAATTTTTCTGTAGCTAGTAACGAATATTTTAGTTTTCTCGCTAAATTTCACGATAAAATTAAATTGTAAGAATATCCCTGAGTAACTTTATTTGTATATTAGATTATTATTAATAAGTTTGATTCTAGCATTTTTTTCTGAGGAGTAACGATGTTTTAATTTATCAGGAACTAGAAAAGATTATTTTAGATTTCTCGCTTAAATATCACGTTAAAATTAAATTGTAAGAATATCCCTGAGTAACTTTATTTGTATATTAGATTATTCTAAATAAGTATGATCCTAACATTTTTTCCTGAGGAGTAACGATGTTTTAATTTTTCTGGAACTAGTAACGAATATTTTAGATTTCTCGCTTAAATATCACGATAAAATTAAATTGTAAGAATATCCCTGAGTAACTTTATTTGTTTATTAGATTTTTTTAATAAGTTTGATTCTAGCATTTTTTCCTGAGGAGTAACGATGTTTTAATTTTACTGGAACTAGAAACGAATATTTTAGTTTTCTCACATAAATATCACGATAAAATTAAATTGTAAGAATAGCCCTGAGTAACTTTATTTGTATATTAGATTATTCTTAATAACTTTGATTCTAGCATTTTTTCCTGAAGAGTAAAGATGTATTAATTTTTCTGAAGCTAGTAACGAATATTTTAGATTTCTCGCTTAAATATCACGATAAAATTATATTGTAAGAATATCCCTGTGTAACTTTATTTGTTTATTTGATTTTTTTTAATAAGTTTGATTCTAGCATTTTTTTCTGAGTAACAATATTTTTATTTTTCTGGAACTATAAACGAATATTTTAGTTGTCTCGCTTAAATATCACGATAAAATTAAATTGTAAGATTATCCCTGAGTAACTTTATTTTTATAATAGATTTGTTTAATAAGTTTGATTCTAGCATTTTTTCCTGAGAAGTAATGATGTTTTAATTTTTCTGTAACAAGAAACGAGTATTTTAGTTTTCTGGCTTAAATATCACGATAAAATTAAATTGTAAGAATATCCCTGAGTAACTTTATTTGTTTATTAGATTATTCTAAATAAGTTTGATTCTAGCATTTTTTCCTGAGGAGTAACGATGTTTTAATTTTTCTGGAACTAGAAAAGAATATTTGAGTTTTCTCGCTTAAATATAACGATAAAATTAAATTGTAAGAATATCCCAGAGTAACTTTATTTGTATATTAGATTTTTTTAATAAGTTTGATTCTAGCATTTTTTCCTGAGGAGTAACGATGTTTTAATTTTACTGGAACTAGAAACGAATATTTTAGATTTCTCGCTTAAATATCACGATAAAATTAAATTGTAAGAATATCCCTGAGTAACTTTATTTGTTTATTAGATTTTTTTTAATAAGTTTGATTCTAGCATTTTTTTCTGAGGAGTAATAATATTTTTATTTTTCTGGAACTATAAAGGAGTATTTTAGTTTTCTCGCTTAAATATCACGATAAAATTAAATTGTAAGATTATCCCTGAGTAACTTTATTTTTATAATAGATTTGTTTAATATGTTTGATTCTAGCATTTTTTCCTGAGGAGTAACGATGTTTTAATTTTTCTGTAACAAGAAACGAGTATTTTAGTTTTCTGGCTTAAATATCACGATAAAATTAAATTGTAAGAATATCCCTGAGTAACTTTATTTGTATATTAGATTATTCTTAATAAGTTTGATTCTAGCATTTTTTCCTGAGGAGTAACGATGTTTTAATTTTTCTGGAACTAGAAACGAATATTTTAGTTTTCTCGCTTAAATATAACGATAAAATTAAATTGTAATAATATCCCTGAGTAACTTTATTTGTATATTAGATTATTCTAAATAAGTTTGATCCTAACATTTTTTCCTGAGGAGTAACGATGTTTTAATTTTTCTGTAACAAGAAACGAGTATTGTAGTTGTCTCGCTTAAATATCACGATAAAATTAAATTGTAAGAATATCCCGGAGTAACTTTATTTGTGTATTAGATTATTCTTAAAAAGTTTGATTCTAGCATTTTTTCCTGAGGAGTAACGATGTTTTAATTTTTCTGTAGCTAGTAACGAATATTTTAGATTTCTCGCTAAATATCACGATAAAATTCAATTGTAAGAATATCCCTGAGTAACTTTATTTGTTTATTAGATTTTTTTTAATAAGTTTGATTCTAGCATTTTTTTCTGAGGAGTAAACAATATTTTTATTTTTCTGGAACTATAAACGAATATTTTAGTTTTCTCGTTTAAATATCACGATAAAATTAAATTGTACGATTATCCCTGAGTAACTTTATTTTTATAATAGAATTGTTTAATAAGTTTGATTCTAGCATTTTTGCCTGATGAGTAACGATGTTTTAATTTTTCTGTAACAAGAAACGAGTATTTTTGTTTTCTGGCTTAAATATCACGATAAAATTAAATTGTAAGAATAACCCTGAGTAACTTTATTTGTATATTAGATTATTCTAAATAAATTTGATTCTAGCATTTTTTCCTGAGGAGTAACGATGTTTTAATTTTTCTGGAACTAGATACGAATATTTTAGTTTTCTCGCTTAAATATAACGATAAAATTAAATTGTAAGAATATCCCTGAGTAACTTTATTTGTATATTAGATTTTTTTAATAAGTTTGATTCTAGCATTTTTTCCTGAGGAGTAACGATGTTTTAATTTTACTGGAACTAGAAACGAATATTTTAGTTTTCTCACATAAATATCACGATAAAATTAAATTGTAAGAATAGCCCTGAGTAACTTTATTTGTATATTAGATTACTCTTAATAACTTTGATTCTAGCATTTTTTCCTGAAGAGTAACGATGTTTTAATTTTTCTGGAGCTAGTAACGAATATTTTAGATTTCTCGCTTAAATATCACGATAAAATTAAATTGTAAGAATATCCCTGTGTAACTTTATTTGTTTATTTGATTTTTTTTTAATAAGTTTGATTCTAGCATTTTTTTCTGAGTAAAAATATTTTTATTTTTCTGGAACTATAAACGAATATTTTAGTTTTCTCGCTTAAATATCAGGATAAAATTAAATTGTAAGATTATCCCTGAGTAACTTTATTTGTATATTAGATTTTTTTAATAAATTTGATTCTAGCATTTTTTCCTGCGGAGTAACGATGTTTTAATTTTTCTGGAACTAGAAAAGATTATTTTCGATTTCTCGCTTAAATATCACGTTAAAATTAAATTGTAAGAATATCCCTGAGTAACTTTATTTGTATATTAGATTATTCTAAATAAGTATGATCCTAACATTTTTTCCTGAGGAGTAACGATGTTTTAATTTTTCTGGAACTAGAAACGAATATTTTAGTTTTCTCGCTTAAATATAACGATAAAATTAAATTGTAAGAATATCCCTGAGTAACTTTATTTGTATATTAGATTTTTTTAATAAGTTTGATTCTAGCATTTTTTCCTGAGGAGTAACAATGTTTTTATTTTTCTGGAACTAGAAACGAATATTTTAGTTTTCTCGCTTAAATATCACGATAAAATTCAATTGTAAGAATATCCCTGAGTAACTTTATTTGTTTATTAGATTTTTTTTAATAAGTTTGATTCTAGCATTTTTTTCTGAGGAGTAAACAATATTTTTATTTTTCTGGAACTATAAACGAATATTTTAGTTTTCTCGCTTAAATATCACGATAAAATTAAATTGTACGATTATCCCTGAGTAACTTTATTTTTATAATAGAATTGTTTAATAAGTTTGATTCTAGCATTTTTGCCTGAGGAGTAACGATGTTTTAATTTTTCTGTAACAAGAAACGAGTATTTTAGTTTTCTGGCTTAAATATCACGATAGTATTAAATTGTAAGAATAAACCTGAGTAACTTTATTTGTATATTAGATTATTCTAAATAAATTTGATTCTAGCATTTTTTCCTGAGGAGTAACGATGTTTTAATTTTTTTGGAACTAGATACGAATATTTTAGTTTTCTCGCTTAAATATAACGATAAAATTAAATTGTAAGAATATCCCTGAGTAACTTTATTTGTATATTAGATTTTTTTAATAAGTTTGATTCTAGCATTTTTTCCTGAGGAGTAACGATGTTTTAATTTTACTGGAACTAGAAACGAATATTTTAGTTTTCTCACATAAATATCACGATAAAATTAAATTGTAAGAATAGCCCTGAGTAACTTTATTTGTATATTAGATTACTCTTAATAACTTTGATTCTAGCATTTTTTCCTGAAGAGTAACGATGTTTAAATTTTTCTGGAGCTAGTAACGAATATTTTAGATTTCTCGCTTAAATATCACGATAAAATTAAATTGTAAGAATATCCCTTTATTTGTTTATTTGATTTTTTTTTAATAAGTTTGATTCTAGCATTTTTTTCTGAGTAAAAATATTTTTATTTTTCTGGAACTATAAACGAATATTTTAGTTTTCTCGCTTAAATATCAGGATAAAATTAAATTGTAAGATTATCCCTGAGTAACTTTATTTGTATATTAGATTACTCTTAATAACTTTGATTCTAGCATTTTTTCCTGAAGAGTAACGATGTTTTAATTTTTCTGGAGCTAGTAACGAATATTTTAGATTTCTCGCTTAAATATCACGATAAAATTAAATTGTAAGAATATCCCTGTGTAACTTTATTTGTTTATTTGATTTTTTTTTAATAAGTTTGATTCTAGCATTTTTTTCTGAGTAAAAATATTTTTATTTTTCTGGAACTATAAACGAATATTTTAGTTTTCTCGCTTAAATATCAGGATAAAATTAAATTGTAAGATTATCCCTGAGTAACTTTATTTGTATATTAGATTTTTTTAATAAATTTGATTCTAGCATTTTTTCCTGCGGAGTAACGATGTTTTAATTTTTCTGGAACTAGAAAAGATTATTTTCGATTTCTCGCTTAAATATCACGTTAAAATTAAATTGTAAGAATATCCCTGAGTAACTTTATTTGTATATTAGATTATTCTAAATAAGTATGATCCTAACATTTTTTCCTGAGGAGTAACGATGTTTTAATTTTTCTGGAACTAGAAACGAATATTTTAGTTTTCTCGCTTAAATATAACGATAAAATTAAATTGTAAGAATATCCCTGAGTAACTTTATTTGTATATTAGATTTTTTTAATAAGTTTGATTCTAGCATTTTTTCCTGAGGAGTAACGATGTTTTAATTTTTCTGGAACTAGAAACGAATATTTTAGTTTTCTCGCTTAAATATCACGATAAAATTCAATTGTAAGAATATCCCTGAGTAACTTTATTTGTTTATTAGATTTTTTTTAATAAGTTTGATTCTAGCATTTTTTTCTGAGGAGTAAACAATATTTTTATTTTTCTGGAACTATAAACGAATATTTTAGTTTTCTCGCTTAAATATCACGATAAAATTAAATTGTACGATTATCCCTGAGTAACTTTATTTTTATAATAGAATTGTTTAATAAGTTTGATTCTAGCATTTTTGCCTGAGGAGTAACGATGTTTTAATTTTTCTGTAACAAGAAACGAGTATTTTAGTTTTCTGGCTTAAATATCACGATAGTATTAAATTGTAAGAATAAACCTGAGTAACTTTATTTGTATATTAGATTATTCTAAATAAATTTGATTCTAGCATTTTTTCCTGAGGAGTAACGATGTTTTAATTTTTTTGGAACTAGATACGAATATTTTAGTTTTCTCGCTTAAATATAACGATAAAATTAAATTGTAAGAATATCCCTGAGTAACTTTATTTGTATATTAGATTTTTTTAATAAGTTTGATTCTAGCATTTTTTCCTGAGGAGTAACGATGTTTTAATTTTACTGGAACTAGAAACGAATATTTTAGTTTTCTCACATAAATATCACGATAAAATTAAATTGTAAGAATAGCCCTGAGTAACTTTATTTGTATATTAGATTACTCTTAATAACTTTGATTCTAGCATTTTTTCCTGAAGAGTAACGATGTTTAAATTTTTCTGGAGCTAGTAACGAATATTTTAGATTTCTCGCTTAAATATCACGATAAAATTAAATTGTAAGAATATCCCTTTATTTGTTTATTTGATTTTTTTTTAATAAGTTTGATTCTAGCATTTTTTTCTGAGTAAAAATATTTTTATTTTTCTGGAACTATAAACGAATATTTTAGTTTTCTCGCTTAAATATCAGGATAAAATTAAATTGTAAGATTATCCCTGAGTAACTTTATTTGTATATTAGATTACTCTTAATAACTTTGATTCTAGCATTTTTTCCTGAAGAGTAACGATGTTTTAATTTTTCTGGAGCTAGTAACGAATATTTTAGATTTCTCGCTTAAATATCACGATAAAATTAAATTGTAAGAATATCCCTGTGTAACTTTATTTGTTTATTTGATTTTTTTTTAATAAGTTTGATTCTAGCATTTTTTTCTGAGTAAAAATATTTTTATTTTTCTGGAACTATAAACGAATATTTTAGTTTTCTCGCTTAAATATCAGGATAAAATTAAATTGTAAGATTATCCCTGAGTAACTTTATTTGTATATTAGATTTTTTTAATAAATTTGATTCTAGCATTTTTTCCTGCGGAGTAACGATGTTTTAATTTTTCTGGAACTAGAAAAGATTATTTTCGATTTCTCGCTTAAATATCACGTTAAAATTAAATTGTAAGAATATCCCTGAGTAACTTTATTTGTATATTAGATTATTCTAAATAAGTATGATCCTAACATTTTTTCCTGAGGAGTAACGATGTTTTAATTTTTCTGGAACTAGAAACGAATATTTTAGTTTTCTCGCTTAAATATAACGATAAAATTAAATTGTAAGAATATCCCTGAGTAACTTTATTTGTTTATTAGATTTTTTTAATAAGTTTGATTCTAGCATTTTTTCCTGAGGAGTAACGATGTTTTAATTTTTCTGGAACTAGAAACGAATATTTTAGTTTTCTCGCTTAAATATCACGATAAAATTCAATTGTAAGAATATCCCTGAGTAACTTTATTTGTTTATTAGATTTTTTTTAATAAGTTTGATTCTAGCATTTTTTTCTGAGGAGTAAACAATATTTTTATTTTTCTGGAACTATAAACGAATATTTTAGTTTTCTCGCTTAAATATCACGATAAAATTAAATTGTACGATTATCCCTGAGTAACTTTATTTTTATAATAGAATTGTTTAATAAGTTTGATTCTAGCATTTTTGCCTGAGGAGTAACGATGTTTTAATTTTTCTGTAACAAGAAACGAGTATTTTAGTTTTCTGGCTTAAATATCACGATAGTATTAAATTGTAAGAATAAACCTGAGTAACTTTATTTGTATATTAGATTATTCTAAATAAATTTGATTCTAGCATTTTTTCCTGAGGAGTAACGATGTTTTAATTTTTTTGGAACTAGATACGAATATTTTAGTTTTCTCGCTTAAATATAACGATAAAATTAAATTGTAAGAATATCCCTGAGTAACTTTATTTGTATATTAGATTTTTTTAATAAGTTTGATTCTAGCATTTTTTCCTGAGGAGTAACGATGTTTTAATTTTACTGGAACTAGAAACGAATATTTTAGTTTTCTCACATAAATATCACGATAAAATTAAATTGTAAGAATAGCCCTGAGTAACTTTATTTGTATATTAGATTACTCTTAATAACTTTGATTCTAGCATTTTTTCCTGAAGAGTAACGATGTTTAAATTTTTCTGGAGCTAGTAACGAATATTTTAGATTTCTCGCTTAAATATCACGATAAAATTAAATTGTAAGAATATCCCTTTATTTGTTTATTTGATTTTTTTTTAATAAGTTTGATTCTAGCATTTTTTTCTGAGTAAAAATATTTTTATTTTTCTGGAACTATAAACGAATATTTTAGTTTTCTCGCTTAAATATCAGGATAAAATTAAATTGTAAGATTATCCCTGAGTAACTTTATTTGTATATTAGATTTTTTTAATAAATTTGATTCTAGCATTTTTTCCTGCGGAGTAACGATGTTTAAATTTTTCTGGAACTAGAAAAGATTATTTTAGATTTCTCGCTTAAATATCACGTTAAAATTAAATTGTAAGAATATCCCTGAGTAACTTTATTTGTATATTAGATTATTCTAAATAAGTATGATCCTAACATTTTTTCCTGAGGAGTAACGATGTTTTAATTTTTCTGGAACTAGAAACGAATATTTTAGTTTTCTCGCTTAAATATAACGATAAAATTAAATTGTAAGAATATCCCTGAGTAACTTTATTTGTTTATTAGATTATTCTAAATAAGTTTGATTCTAGCATTTTTTCCTGAGGAGTAACGATATTTTAATTTTTCTGTAACATGAAACGAGTATTTTAGTTTTCTGGCTTAAATATCACGATAAAATTAAATTGTAAGAATATCCCTGAGCAACTTTATTTGTTTATTAGATTATTCTAAATAAGTTTGATTCTAGCATTTTTTCCTGAGGAGTAACGATGATTTAATTTTTCTGGAACTAGAAAAGAATATTTGAGTTTTCTCGCTTAAATATAACGATAAAATTAAATTGTAAGAATATCCCAGAGTAACTTTATTTGTATATTAGATTTTTTTTAATAAGTTTGATTCTAGCATTTTTTCCTGAGGAGTAACATTGTTTTAATTTTACTGGAACTAGAAACGAATATTTTAGATTTCTCGCTTAAATATCACGATAAAATTAAATTGTAAGATTATCCCTGAGTAACTTTATTTTTATAATAGATTTGTTTAATAAGTTTGATTCTAGCATTTTTTCCTGAGGAGTAACGATGTTTTAATTTTTCTGTAACAAGAAACGAGTATTTTAGTTTTCTGGCTTAAATATCACGATAAAATTAAATTGTAAGAATATCCCTGAGTAACTTTATTTGTATATTAGATTATTCTAAATAAGTATGATCCTTACATTTTTTCCTGAGGAGTAACGATGTTTTAATTTTTCTGGAACTAGGGAAGATTATTTTAGATTTCTCGCTTAAATATCACGTTAAAATTAAATTGTAAGAATATCCCTGAGTAACTTTATTTGTATATTAGATTATTCTAAATAAGTATGATCCTAACATTTTTTCCTGAGGAGTAACGATGTTTTAATTTTTCTGGAACTAGAAACGAATATTTTAGTTTTCTCGCTTAAATATAACGATAAAATTAAATTGTAAGAATATCCCTGAGTAACTTTATTTGTTTATTAGATTATTCTAAATAAGTTTGATTCTAGCATTTTTTCCTGAGGAGTAACGATGTTTTAATTTTTCTGTAGCTAGTAACGAATATTTTAGATTTCTCGCTAAATATCACGATAAAATTAAATTGTAAGAATATCCCTGAGTAACTTTATTTTTATAATAGATTTGTTTAATAAGTTTGATTCTAGCATTTTTTTCCTGAGGAGTAACGATGTTTTAATTTTTCTGTAACAAGAAACGAGTATTTTAGTTTTCTGGCTTAAATATCACGATAAAATTAAATTGTAAGAATATCCCTGAGTAACTTTATTTGTGTATTAGATTATTCTAAATAAGTATGATCCTAACATTTTTTCCTGAGGAGTAACGATGTTTTAATTTTTCTGGAACTAGAAACGAATATTTTAGTTTTCTCGCTTAAATATAACGATAAAATTAAATTGTAAGAATATCCCTGAGTAACTTTATTTGTTTATTAGATTATTCTAAATAAGTTTGATTCTAGCATTTTTTCCTGAGGAGTAACGATGTTTTAATTTTTCTGTAACAAGAAACGAGTATTTTAGTTTTCTGGCTTAAATATCACGATAAAATTAAATTGTAAGAATAACCCTGAGTAACTTTATTTGTATATTAGATTATTCTAAATAAGTATGATCCTAACATTTTTTCCTGAGGAGTAACGATGTTTTAATTTTTCTGGAACTAGAAACGAATAGTTTAGTTTTCTCGCTTAAATATAACGATAAAATTAAATTGTAAGAATATCCCTGAGTAACTTTATTTGTTTATTAGATTATTCTAAATAAGTTTGATTCTAGCATTTTTTCCTGAGGAGTAACGATGTTTTAATTTTTCTGGAACTAGATACGAATATTTTAGTTTTCTCGCTTAAATATAACGATAAAATTAAATTGTAAGAGTATCCCTGAGTATCTTTATTTGTATAATAGATTTGTTTAATAAGTTTGATTCTAGCATTTTTTCATGAGAAGTAACGATGTTTTAATTTTTCTGTAACAAGAAACGAGTATTTTAGTTTTCTGGCTTAAATATCACGATAAAATTAAATTGTAAGAATATCCCTTAGTAACTTTATTTGTTTATTAGATTATTCTAAATAAGTTTGATTCTAGCATTTTTTCCTGAGGAATAACGATGTTTTAATTTTTCTGGAACTAGAAAAGAATATTTGAGTTTTCTCGCTTAAATATAACGATAAAATTAAATTGTAAGAATATCCCAGAGTAACTTTATTTGTATATTAGATTTTTTTTAATAAGTTTGATTCTAGCATTTTTTCCTGAGGAGTAACGATGTTTTAATTTTACTGGAACTAGAAACGAATATTTTAGATTTCTCTCTTAAATATCACGATAAAATTAAATTGTAAGAATATCCCTGAGTAACTTTATTTGTTTATTAGATTTTTTTTAATAAGTTTGATTCTAGCATTTTTTCCTGCGGAGTAACAATATTTTTATTTTTCTGGAACTATAAACGAATATTTTAGTTTTCTCGCTTAAATATCACGATAAAATTAAATTGCAAGATTATCCCTGAGTAACTTTATTTTTATAATAGATTTGTTTAATAAGTTTGATTCTAGCATTTTTTCCTGAGAAGTAACGATGTTTTAATTTTTCTGTAACAAGACACGAGTATTTTAGTTTTCTGGCTTAAATATCACGATAAAATTAAATTGTAAGAATATCCCTGAGTAACTTTATTTGTATATTAGATTATTCTAAATAAGTTTGATTCTAGCATTTTATCCTGAGGAGTAACGATGTTTTAATTTTTCTGGAACTAGAAACGAATATTTTAGTTTTCTCGCTTAAATATAACGATAAAATTAAATTGTAAGAATATCCCTGAGTAACTTTATTTGTATATTAGATTTTTTTAATAAGTTTGATTCTAGCATTTTATTCTGAGGAGTAACGATGTTTTAATTTTACTGGAACTAGAAACGAATATTTTAGTTTTCTCACACAAATATCACGATAAAATTAAATTGTAAGAATAGCCCTGAGTAACTTTATTTGTTTATTAGATTATTCTTAATAAGTTTGATTCTAGCATTTTTTCCTGAAGAGTAACGATGTTTTAATTTTTCTGGAGCTAGTAACGAATATTTTAGATTTCTCGCTTAAATATCACGATAAAATTAAATTGTAAGAATATCCCAGAGTAACTTTATTTGTGTATTAGATTTTTCTTAATAACTTTGATTCTAGCATTTTTTACTGTGGAGTAACGATGTTTTACTTTTTCTGGAACTAGAAACGAATATTTTAGTTTTCTCGCTTAAATATAACGATAAAATTAAATTGTAAGAATATCCCAGAGTAACTTTATTTTTATAATAGATTTTTTCAATAAGTTTGATTCTAGCATTTTTTCCTGAGGAGTAACAATGTTATTATTTTTCTGGAGCTAGAAACGAAAATTTTAGTTTTATCGCTTAAATATAACGTTAAAATTAAATTGTAAGAATATCCCTGTGTAACTTTATTTGTATATTAGATTATTGTTAATAAGTTTGATTCTAGCATTTTTTCCTGAGGAGTAACGATGTTTTAATTTTTCTGTAACAAGAAACGAGTATTTTAGTTGTCTCGCTTAAATATCACGATAAAATTAAATTGTAAGAATATCCCGGAGTAACTTTATTTGTGTATTAGATTATTCTTAAAAAGTTTGATTCTAGCATTTTTTCCTGAGGAGTAACGATGTTTTAATTTTTCTGTAGCTAGTAACGAATATTTTAGATTTCTCGCTAAATATCACGATAAAATTAAATTGTAAGATTATCCCTGAGTAACTTTATTTGTTTATTAGATTTTTTTTAATAAGTTTGATTCTAGCATTTTTTTCTGAGGAGTAAACAATATTTTTATTTTTCTTGAACTATAAACGAATATTTTAGTTTTCTCGCTTAAATATAACGATAAAATTAAATTGTAAGATTATCCCTGAGTAACTTTATTTTTATAATAGATTTGTTTAATAAGTTTGATTCTAGCATTTTTGCCTGAGGAGTAACGATGTTTTAATTTTTCTGTAACAAGAAACGAGTATTTTAGTTTTCTGGCTTAAATATCACGATAAAATTAAATTGTAAGAATAACCCTGAGTAACTTTATTTGTATATTAGATTATTCTAAATAAATTTGATTCTAGCATTTTTCCCTGAGGAGTAACGATGTTTTAATTTTTCTGGAACTAGATACGAATATTTTAGTTTTCTCGCTTAAATATAACGATAAAATTAAATTGTAAGAATAACCCTGAGTAACTTTATTTGTATATTAGATTATTCTAAATAAATTTGATTCTAGCATTTTTCCCTGAGGAGTAACGATGTTTTAATTTTACTGGAACTAGAAACGAATATTTTAAATTTCTCACATAAATAACACGATAAAATTAAATTGTAAGAATAGCCCTGAGTAACTTTATTTGTATATTAGATTACTCTTAATAACTTTGATTCTAGCATTTTTTCCTGAAGAGTAACGATGTTTTAATTTTTCTGGAGCTAGTAACGAATATTTTAGATTTCTCGCTTAAATATCACGATAAAATTAAATTGTAAGAATATCCCTGTGTAACTTTATTTGTTTATTTGATTTTTTTTAATAAGTTTGATTCTAGCATTTTTTTCTGAGTAACAATATTTTTATTTTTCTGGAACTATAAACGAATATTTTAGTTTTCTCGCTTAAATATCACGATAAAATTCAATTGTAAGATTATCCCTGAGTAACTTTATTTGTATATTAGATTTTTTTAATAAATTTGATTCTAGCATTTTTTCCTGAGGAGTAACGATGTTTTAATTTTTCTGGAGCTAGAAAAGATTATTTTAGATTTCTCGCTTAAATATCACGTTAAAATTAAATTGTAAGAATATCCCTGAGTAACTTTATTTGTATATTAGATTATTCTAAATAAGTATGATCCTAACATTTTTTCCTGAGGAGTAACGATGTTTTAATTTTTCTGGAACTAGAAACGAATATTTTAGTTTTCTCGCTTAAATATAACGATAAAATTAAATTGTAAGAATATCCCTGAGTAACTTTATTTGTTTATTAGATTATTCTAAATAAGTTTGATTCTAGCATTTTTTCCTGAGGAGTAACGATGTTTTAATTTTTCTGTAACAAGAAACGAGTATTTTAGTTTTCTGGCTTAAATATCACTTTAAAATTAAATTGTAAGAATATCCCTGAGTAACTTTATTTGTATATTAGTTTATTCTTAATAAGTTTGTTCCTAACATTTTTTCCTGAGGAGTAACGATGTTTTAATTTTTCTGTAACAAGAAACGAGTATTTTAGTTTTCTGGCTTAAATATCACGATAAAATTAAATTGTAAGAATATCCCTGAGTAACTTTATTTGTTTATTAGATTATTCTAAATAAGTTTGATTCTAGCATTTTTTCCTGAGGAGTAACGTTGTTTTAATTTTACTGGAACTAGAAACGAATATTTTAGTTTTCTCACATAAATATCACGATAAAATTAAATTGTAAGAATAGCCCTGAGTAACTTTATTTGTATATTAGATTATTCTTAATAAATTTGATTCTAGCATTTTTTTCCTGAAGAGTAACGATGTTTTAATTTTTCTGGAACTAGAAACGAATATTTTAGATTTCTCGCTTAAATATCACGATAAAATGAAATTATAAGAATATCCCTGAGTAACTTTATTTGTATATTAGATTTTTCTTAATAAGTTTGAATCTAGCATTTTTTCCTGAGGAGTAACGATGTTTTATTTTTTCTGTAACAAGAAACGAGTATTTTAGTTGTCTCGCTTAAATATCACGTTAAAATTAAATTGTAAGAATATCCCTGAGTAACTTTATTTGTATATTAGATTTTTTTAATAAGTTTGATTCTAGCATTTTTTCCTGAGGAGTAACGATGTTTTAATTTTACTGGAACTAGAAACGAATATTTTAGTTTTCTCACATAAATATCACGATAAAATTAAATTGTAAGAATATCCCTGAGTAACTTTATTTGTCTATTAGATTATTCTTAATAAGTTTGATTCTAGCATTTTTTTCCTGAAGAGTAACGATGTTTTAATTTTTCTGGAGCTAGTAACGAATATTTTAGATTTCTCGATTAAATATCACGATAAAATTAAATTGTAAGAATATCCCTGAGTAACTTTATTTGTGTATTAGATTTTTCTTAATAAGTTTGATACTAGCATTTTTTACTGAGGAGTAACGTTGTTTTAATTTTTCTGGAACTAGAAACGATTATTTTAGTTTTCTCGCTTAAATATAACGATAAAATTAAATTGTAAGAATATTCCTGAGTAACTTTATTTGTATATTAGATTTTTTTAATAAATTTGATTCTAGCATTTTTTCCTGAGGAGTAACGATGTTTTAATTTTAGTGGAACTAGAAACGAATATTTTAGTTTTCTTACATAAATATCACGATAAAATTAAATTGTAAGAATAGCCCTGAGTAACTTTATTTGTATATTAGATTATTCTTAATAAGTTTGATTCTAGCATTTTTTCCTGAAGAGTAACGATGTTTTAATTTTTCTGGAGCTAGTAACGAATATTTTAGATTTCTCGCTTAAATATCACGATAAAATTAAATTGTAAGAATATCCCTGAGTAACTTTATTTGTGTATTAGATTTTTCTTAATAAGTTTGATTTTAGCATTTTTTACTGAGGAGTAACGATGTTTTAATTTTACTGGAACTAGAAACGAATATTTTAGTTTTCTCGCTTAAATATAACGATAAAATTATATTGTAAGAATATCCCAGAGTAACTTTATTTTTATAATAGATTTTTTCAATAAGTTTGATTCTAGCATTTTTTCCTGAGGAGTAACAATGTTATTATTTTTCTGGAGCTGAAAACGAATATTTTAGATTTCTCGCTTAAATATCACGATAAAATTAAATTGTAAGAATATCCCGGAGTTACTTTATTTGTATATTAGATTTTTCTTAATAAGTTTGATCCTAACATTTTTTCCTGAGGAGTAACGATGTTTTAATTTTTCTGTAACAAGAAACGAGTATTTTAGTTTTCTCGCTTAAATATCACGATAAAATTAAATTGTAAGAATATCCCGGAGTAACTTTATTTGTATATTAGATTATTCTTAATAAGTTTGATTCTAGCATTTTTTTCCTGAGGAGTAACGATGTTTTAATTTTTCTGGAGCTAGTAACGAATATTTTAGAATTCTCGCTTAAATATCACGTTAAAATTAAATTGTAAGAATATCCCTGAGTAACTTTATTTGTTTATTAGATTTTTTTTAATAAGTTTGATTCTAGCATTTTTTTCTGAGTAACAATATTTCTATTTTTCTGGAACTATAAACGAATATTTTAGATTTCTCGATTAAATATCACGATAAAATTAAATTGTAAGAATATCCCTGTGTAACTTTATTTGTATATTAGATTATTCTTAATAAATTTGATTCTAGCATTTTTTCCTGAGGAGTAACGATGTTTTAATTTTACTGGAACTAGAAAAGAATATTTTAGTTTTCTCACATAAATATCACGATAAAATTAAATTGTAAGAATAGCCCTGAGTAACTTTATTTGTATATTAGATTATTCTTAATAAGTTTGATTCTAGCATTTTTTCCTGAAGAGTAACGATGTTTTAATTTTTCTGGAGCTAGTAACGAATATTTTAGATTTCTCGCTTAAATATGACGATAAAATTAAATTGTAAGAATATCCCTGAGTAACTTTACTTGTGTATTAGATTTTTCTTAATAAGTTTGATTTTAGCATTTTTTACTGAGGAGTAACGATGTTTTAATTTTACTGGAACTAGAAACGAATATTTTAGTTGTCTCGCTTAAATATCACGATAAAATTAAATTGTAAGAATATCCCAGAGTAACTTTATTTGTGTATTAGATTTTTCTTAATAACTTTGATTCTAGCATTTTTTACTGTGGAGTAACGATGTTTTAATTTTTCTGGAACTAGAAACGAATATTTTAGTTTTCTCGCTTAAATATAACGATAAAATTAAATTGTAAGAATATCCCAGAGTAACTTTATTTTTATAATAGATTTTTTCAATAAGTTTGATTCTAGCATTTTTTCCTGAGGAGTAACAATGTTATTATTTTTCTGGAGCTAGAAACGAAAATTTTAGTTTTATCGCTTAAATATAACGTTAAAATTAAATTGTAAGAATATCCCTGTGTAACTTTATTTGTATATTAGATTATTCTTAATAAGTTTGATTCTAGCATTTTTTCCTGAGGAGTAACGATGTTTTAATTTTTCTGTAACAAGAAACGAGTATTTTAGTTGTCTCGCTTAAATATCACGATAAAATTAAATTGTAAGAATATCCCGGAGTAACTTTATTTGTGTATTAGATTATTCTTAAAAAGTTTGATTCTAGCATTTTTTCCTGAGGAGTAACGATGTTTTAATTTTTCTGTAGCTAGTAACGAATATTTTAGATTTCTCGCTAAATATCACGATAAAATTAAATTGTAAGAATATCCCTGAGTAACTTTATTTGTTTATTAGATTTTTTTTAATAAGTTTGATTCTAGCATTTTTTTCTGAGGAGTAAACAATATTTTTATTTTTCTGGAACTATAAACGAATATTTTAGTTTTCTCGCTTAAATATAACGATAAAATTAAATTGTAAGATTATCCCTGAGTAACTTTATTTTTATAATAGATTTGTTTAATAAGTTTGATTCTAGCATTTTTGCCTGAGGAGTAACGATGTTTTAATTTTTCTGTAACAAGAAACGAGTATTTTAGTTTTCTGGCTTAAATATCACGATAAAATTAAATTGTAAGAATAACCCTGAGTAACTTTATTTGTATATTAGATTATTCTAAATAAATTTGATTCTACCATTTTTTCCTGAGGAGTAACGATGTTTTAAGTTTTCTGGAACTAGATACGAATATTTTAGTTTTCTCGCTTAAATATAACGATAAAATTAAATTGTAAGAATATCCCTGAGTAACTTTATTTGTATATTAGATTTTTTTAATAAGTTTCATGCTAGCATTTTTTCCTGAGGAGTAACGATGTTTTAATTTTACTGGAACTAGAAACGAA
Organism: Pterostichus madidus; assembly: GCA_911728475.2. Lineage (NCBI taxonomy): Eukaryota > Metazoa > Arthropoda > Insecta > Coleoptera > Carabidae > Pterostichus > Pterostichus madidus. The sequence continues at coordinate 17,867,039 of OU452311.1, read as the reverse complement.
TATTTTAAATTTCTCACATAAATAACACGATAAAATTAAATTGTAAGAATAGCCCTGAGTAACTTTATTTGTATATTAGATTACTCTTAATAACTTTGATTCTAGCATTTTTTCCTGAAGAGTAACGATGTTTTAATTTTTCTGGAGCTAGTAACGAATATTTTAGATTTCTCGCTTAAATATCACGATAAAATTAAATTGTAAGAATATCCCTGTGTAACTTTATTTGTTTATTTGATTTTTTTTAATAAGTTTGATTCTAGCATTTTTTTCTGAGTAACAATATTTTTATTTTTCTGGAACTATAAACGAATATTTTAGTTTTCTCGCTTAAATATCACGATAAAATTCAATTGTAAGATTATCCCTGAGTAACTTTATTTGTATATTAGATTTTTTTAATAAATTTGATTCTAGCATTTTTTCCTGAGGAGTAACGATGTTTTAATTTTTCTGGAGCTAGAAAAGATTATTTTAGATTTCTCGCTTAAATATCACGTTAAAATTAAATTGTAAGAATATCCCTGAGTAACTTTATTTGTATATTCTAAATAAGTATGATCCTAACATTTTTTCCTGAGGAGTAACGATGTTTTAATTTTTCTGGAACTAGAAACGAATATTTTAGTTTTCTCGCTTAAATATAACGATAAAATTAAATTGTAAGAATATCCCTGAGTAACTTTATTTGTTTATTAGATTATTCTAAATAAGTTTGATTCTAGCATTTTTTCCTGAGGAGTAACGATGTTTTAATTTTTCTGTAACAAGAAACGAGTATTTTAGTTTTCTGGCTTAAATATCACTTTAAAATTAAATTGTAAGAATATCCCTGAGTAACTTTATTTGTATATTAGTTTATTCTTAATAAGTTTGTTCCTAACATTTTTTCCTGAGGAGTAACGATGTTTTAATTTTTCTGTAACAAGAAACGAGTATTTTAGTTTTCTGGCTTAAATATCACGATAAAATTAAATTGTAAGAATATCCCTGAGTAACTTTATTTGTTTATTAGATTATTCTAAATAAGTTTGATTCTAGCATTTTTTCCTGAGGAGTAACGTTGTTTTAATTTTACTGGAACTAGAAACGAATATTTTAGTTTTCTCACATAAATATCACGATAAAATTAAATTGTAAGAATAGCCCTGAGTAACTTTATTTGTATATTAGATTATTCTTAATAAATTTGATTCTAGCATTTTTTTCCTGAAGAGTAACGATGTTTTAATTTTTCTGGAACTAGAAACGAATATTTTAGATTTCTCGCTTAAATATCACGATAAAATTAAATTATAAGAATATCCCTGAGTAACTTTATTTGTATATTAGATTTTTCTTAATAAGTTTGAATCTAGCATTTTTTCCTGAGGAGTAACGATGTTTTATTTTTTCTGTAACAAGAAACGAGTATTTTAGTTGTCTCGCTTAAATATCACGTTAAAATTAAATTGTAAGAATATCCCTGAGTAACTTTATTTGTATATTAGATTTTTTTAATAAGTTTGATTCTAGCATTTTTTCCTGAGGAGTAACGATGTTTTAATTTTACTGGAACTAGAAACGAATATTTTAGTTTTCTCACATAAATATCACGATAAAATTAAATTGTAAGAATATCCCTGAGTAACTTTATTTGTCTATTAGATTATTCTTAATAAGTTTGATTCTAGCATTTTTTTCCTGAAGAGTAACGATGTTTTAATTTTTCTGGAGCTAGTAACGAATATTTTAGATTTCTCGATTAAATATCACGATAAAATTAAATTGTAAGAATATCCCTGAGTAACTTTATTTGTGTATTAGATTTTTTTTAATAAGTTTGATACTATCATTTTTTACTGAGGAGTAACGTTGTTTTAATTTTTCTGGAACTAGAAACGATTATTTTAGTTTTCTCGCTTAAATATAACGATAAAATTAAATTGTAAGAATATTCCTGAGTAACTTTATTTGTATATTAGATTTTTTTAATAAATTTGATTCTAGCATTTTTTCCTGAGGAGTAACGATGTTTTAATTTTAGTGGAACTAGAAACGAATATTTTAGTTTTCTCACATAAATATCACGATAAAATTAAATTGTAAGAATAGCCCTGAGTAACTTTATTTGTATATTAGATTATTCTTAATAAGTTTGATTCTAGCATTTTTTCCTGAAGAGTAACGATGTTTTAATTTTTCTGGAGCTAGTAACGAATATTTTAGATTTCTCGCTTAAATATCACGATAAAATTAAATTGTAAGAATATCCCTGAGTAACTTTATTTGTGTATTAGATTTTTCTTAATAAGTTTGATTTTAGCATTTTTTACTGAGGAGTAACGATGTTTTAATTTTACTGGAACTAGAAACGAATATTTTAGTTTTCTCGCTTAAATATAACGATAAAATTATATTGTAAGAATATCCCAGAGTAACTTTATTTTTATAATAGATTTTTTCAATAAGTTTGATTCTAGCATTTTTTCCTGAGGAGTAACAATGTTATTATTTTTCTGGAGCTGAAAACGAATATTTTAGATTTCTCGCTTAAATATCACGATAAAATTAAATTGTAAGAATATCCCGGAGTAACTTTATTTGTATATTAGATTTTTCTTAATAAGTTTGATCCTAACATTTTTTCCTGAGGAGTAACGATGTTTTAATTTTTCTGTAACAAGAAACGAGTATTTTAGTTTTCTCGCTTAAATATCACGATAAAATTAAATTGTAAGAATATCCCGGAGTAACTTTATTTGTATATTAGATTATTCTTAATAAGTTTGATTCTAGCATTTTTTTCCTGAGGAGTAACGATGTTTTAATTTTTCTGGAGCTAGTAACGAATATTTTAGAATTCTCGCTTAAATATCACGTTAAAATTAAATTGTAAGAATATCCCTGAGTAACTTTATTTGTTTATTAGATTTTTTTTAATAAGTTTGATTCTAGCATTTTTTTCTGAGTAACAATATTTCTATTTTTCTGGAACTATAAACGAATATTTTAGATTTCTCGATTAAATATCACGATAAAATTAAATTGTAAGAATATCCCTGTGTAACTTTATTTGTATATTAGATTATTCTTAATAAATTTGATTCTAGCATTTTTTCCTGAGGAGTAACGATGTTTTAATTTTACTGGAACTAGAAAAGAATATTTTAGTTTTCTCACATAAATATCACGATAAAATTAAATTGTAAGAATAGCCCTGAGTAACTTTATTTGTATATTAGATTATTCTTAATAAGTTTGATTCTAGCATTTTTTCCTGAAGAGTAACGATGTTTTAATTTTTCTGGAGCTAGTAACGAATATTTTAGATTTCTCGCTTAAATATCACGATAAAATTAAATTGTAAGAATATCCCTGAGTAACTTTACTTGTGTATTAGATTTTTCTTAATAAGTTTGATTTTAGCATTTTTTACTGAGGAGTAACGATGTTTTAATTTTACTGGAACTAGAAACGAATATTTTAGTTGTCTCGCTTAAATATAACGATAAAATTAAATTGTAAGAATATCCCAGAGTAACTTTATTTTTATAATAGATTTTTTCAATAAGTTTGATTCTAGCATTTTTTCCTGAGGAGTAACAATGTTATTATTTTTCTGGAGCTGGAAACGAAAATTTTAGTTTTATCGCTTAAATATAACGTTAAAATTAAATTGTAAGAATATCCCTGAGTAACTTTATTTGTATATTAGATTATTCTAAATAAGTATGATCCTAACATTTTTTCCTGAGGAGTAACGATGTTTTAATTTTTCTGTAACAAGAAACGAGTATTTTAGCTTTCTGGCTTAAATATCACGATAAAATTAAATTGTAAGAATATCCCTGAGTAACTTTATTTGTATATTAGATTTTTTTAATAAGTTTGATTCTAGCATTTTTTCCTGAGGAGTACCGATGTTTTAATTTTACTGGAACTAGAAACGAATATTTTAGTTTTCTCACATAAATATCACGATAAACTTAAATTGTAAGAGTATCCCAGAGTAACCTTATTTGTATATTAGATTTTTTTTAATAAGTTTGATTCTAGCATTTTTTCCTGAGGAGTAACGATGTTTTAATTTTACTGGAACTAGAAAAGAATATTTTAGTTTTCTCACATAAATATCACGATAAAATTAAATTGTAAGAATATCCCTGAGTAACTTTATTTGTATATTAGATTATTCTTAATAAGTTTGATTCTAGCATTTCTACCTGAGGAGTAACGATGTTTTAATTTTTCTGGAACTAGAAAAGATTATTTTAGATTTCTCGCTTAAATATCACGTTAAAATTAAATTGTAAGAATATCCCTGAGTAACTTTATTTGTATATTAGATTATTCTAAATAAGTATGATCCTAACATTTTTTCCTGAGGAGTAACGATGTTTTAATTTTTCTGTAACAAGAAACGAGTATTTTAGTTTTCTGGCTTAAATATCACGATAAAATTAAATTGTAAGAATATCCCTGAGTAACTTTATTTGTATATTAGATTATTCTTAATAAGTTTGATTCTACCATTTTTTCATGAGGAGTAACGATGTTTTAATTTTTCTGGAACTAGAAAAGATTATTTTAGATTTCTCGCTTAAATATCATGTTAAAATTAAATTGTAAGAATATCCCTGAGTAACTTTATTTGTATATTAGATTATTCTAAATAAGTATGATCCTAACATTTTTTCCTGAGGAGTAACGATGTTTTAATTTTTCTGGAACTAGAAACGAATATTTTAGTATTCTCGCTTAAATATAACGATAAAATTAAATTGTAAGAATATCCCAGAGTAACTTTATTTTTATAATAGATTTTTTCAATAAGTTTGATTCTAGCATTTTTTCCTGAGGAGTAACAATGTTATTATTTTTCTGGAGCTGGAAACGAAAATTTTTGTTTTATCGCTTAAATATAACGTTAAAATTAAATTGTAAGAATATCCCTGAGTAACTTTATTTGTATATTAGATTATTCTAAATAAGTATGATCCTAACATTTTTTCCTGAGGAGTAACGATGTTTTAATTTTTCTGTAACAAGAAACGAGTATTTTAGCTTTCTGGCTTAAATATCACGATAAAATTAAATTGTAAGAATATCCCTGAGTAACTTTATTTGTATATTAGATTTTTTTAATAAGTTTGATTCTAGCATTTTTTCCTGAGGAGTACCGATGTTTTAATTTTACTGGAACTAGAAACGAATATTTTAGTTTTCTCACATAAATATCACGATAAACTTAAATTGTAAGAATATCCCTGAGTAACTTTATTTGTATATTAGATTATTATTAATAAGTTTGATTCTAGCATTTTTTCCTGAGCAGTAACGATGTTTCAATTTTTCTGGAACTAGAAAAGATTATTTTAGATTTCTCGCTTAAATATCACTTAAAAATTAAATTGTAAGAATATCCCTGAGTAACTTTATTTGTATATTAGATTATTCTAAATAAGTTTGATCCTAACATTTTTTCCTGAGGAGTAACGATGTTTTAATTTTTCTGTAACAAGAAACGAATATTTTAGTTTTCTCACATAAATATCACGATAAAATTAAATTGTAAGAATAGCCCTGAGTAACTTTATTTGTATATTAGATTATTCTTAATAAGTTTGATTCTAGCATTTTTTCCTGAAGAGTAACGATGTTTTAATTTTTCTGGAGCTAGTAACGAATATTTTAGATTTCTCGCTTAAATATCACGATAAAATTAAATTGTAAGAATATCCCTGAGTAACTTTACTTGTGTATTAGATTTTTCTTAATAAGTTTGATTTTAGCATTTTTTACTGAGGAGTAACGATGTTTTAATTTTACTGGAACAAGAAACGAATATTTTAGTTGTCTCGCTTAAATATAACGATAAAATTAAATTGTAAGAATATCCCAGAGTAACTTTATTTTTATAATAGATTTTTTCAATAAGTTTGATTCTAGCATTTTTTCCTGAGGAGTAACAATGTTATTATTTTTCTGGAGCTGGAAACGAAAATTTTTGTTTTATCGCTTAAATATAACGTTAAAATTAAATTGTAAGAATATCCCTGAGTAACTTTATTTGTATATTAGATTATTCTAAATAAGTATGATCCTAACATTTTTTCCTGAGGAGTAACGATGTTTTAATTTTTCTGTAACAAGAAACGAGTATTTTAGCTTTCTGGCTTAAATATCACGATAAAATTAAATTGTAAGAATATCCCTGAGTAACTTTATTTGTATATTAGATTTTTTTAATAAGTTTGATTCTAGCATTTTTTCCTGAGGAGTACCGATGTTTTAATTTTACTGGAACTAGAAACGAATATTTTAGTTTTCTCACATAAATATCACGATAAACTTAAATTGTAAGAATATCCCTGAGTAACTTTATTTGTATATTAGATTATTATTAATAAGTTTGATTCTAGCATTTTTTCCTGAGCAGTAACGATGTTTCAATTTTTCTGGAACTAGAAAAGATTATTTTAGATTTCTCGCTTAAATATCACTTAAAAATTAAATTGTAAGAATATCCCTGAGTAACTTTATTTGTATATTAGATTATTCTAAATAAGTTTGATCCTAACATTTTTTCCTGAGGAGTAACGATGTTTTAATTTTTCTGTAACAAGAAACGAATATTTTAGTTTTCTCACATAAATATCACGATAAAATTAAATTGTAAGAATAGCCCTGAGTAACTTTATTTGTATATTAGATTATTCTTAATAAGTTTGATTCTAGCATTTTTTCCTGAAGAGTAACGATGTTTTAATTTTTCTGGAGCTAGTAACGAATATTTTAGATTTCTCGCTTAAATATCACGATAAAATTAAATTGTAAGAATATCCCTGAGTAACTTTACTTGTGTATTAGATTTTTCTTAATAAGTTTGATTTTAGCATTTTTTACTGAGGAGTAACGATGTTTTAATTTTACTGGAACAAGAAACGAATATTTTAGTTGTCTCGCTTAAATATAACGATAAAATTAAATTCTAAGAATATCCCAGAGTAACTTTATTTTTATAATAGATTTTTTCAATAAGTTTGATTCTAGCATTTTTTCCTGAGGAGTAACAATGTTATTATTTTTCTGGAGCTGGAAACGAAAATTTTAGTTTTATCGCTTAAATATAACGTTAAAATTAAATTGTAAGAATATCCCTGAGTAACTTTATTTGTATATTAGATTATTCTAAATAAGTATGATCCTAACATTTTTTCCTGAGGAGTAACGATGTTTTAATTTTTCTGTAACAAGAAACGAGTATTTTAGCTTTCTGGCTTAAATATCACGATAAAATTAAATTGTAAGAATATCCCTGAGTAACTTTATTTGTATATTAGATTTTTTTAATAAGTTTGATTCTAGCATTTTTTCCTGAGGAGTACCGATGTTTTAATTTTACTGGAACTAGAAACGAATATTTTAGTTTTCTCACATAAATATCACGATAAACTTAAATTGTAAGAGTATCCCAGAGTAACTTTATTTGTATATTAGATTTTTTTTAATAAGTTTGATTCTAGCATTTTTTCCTGAGGAGTAACGATGTTTTAATTTTACTGGAACTAGAAAAGAATATTTTAGTTTTCTCACATAAATATCACGATAAAATTAAATTGTAAGAATATCCCTGAGTAACTTTATTTGTATATTAGATTATTCTTAATAAGTTTGATTCTAGCATTTCTACCTGAGGAGTAACGATGTTTTAATTTTTCTGGAACTAGAAAAGATTATTTTAGATTTCTCGCTTAAATATCACGTTAAAATTAAATTGTAAGAATATCCCTGAGTAACTTTATTTGTATATTAGATTATTCTAAATAAGTATGATCCTAACATTTTTTCCTGAGGAGTAACGATGTTTTAATTTTTCTGTAACAAGAAACGAGTATTTTAGTTTTCTGGCTTAAATATCACGATAAAATTAAATTGTAAGAATATCCCTGAGTAACTTTATTTGTATATTAGATTATTCTTAATAAGTTTGATTCTAGCATTTTTTCATGAGGAGTAACGATGTTTTAATTTTTCTGGAACTAGAAAAGATTATTTTAGATTTCTCGCTTAAATATCATGTTAAAATTAAATTGTAAGAATATCCCTGAGTAACTTTATTTGTATATTAGATTATTCTAAATAAGTATGATCCTAACATTTTTTCCTGAGGAGTAACGATGTTTTAATTTTTCTGGAACTAGAAACGAATATTTTAGTATTCTCGCTTAAATATAACGATAAAATTAAATTGTAAGAATATCCCTGAGTAACTATATTTGTGTATTAGATTTTTCTTAATAAGTTTGATTGTAGCATTTTTTCCTGAGGAGTAACGAAGTTTTAATTTTACTGGAACTAGAAACGAATATTTTAGTTTTCTCACATAAATATCACGATAAAATTAAATTGTAAGAATATCCCTGAGTAACTTTATTTGTATATTAGATTATTATTAATAAGTTTGATTCTAGCATTTTTTCCTGAGCAGTAACGATGTTTCAATTTTTCTGGAACTAGAAAAGATTATTTTAGATTTCTCGCTTAAATATCACTTAAAAATTAAATTGTAAGAATATCCCTGAGTAACTTTATTTGTATATTAGATTATTCTAAATAAGTTTGATCCTAACATTTTTTCCTGAGGAGTAACGATGTTTTAATTTTTCTGTAACAAGAAACGAATATTTTAGTTTTCTCACATAAATATCACGATAAAATTAAATTGTAAGAATATCCCTGAGTAACTTTATTTGTCTATTAGATTTATCTTAATAAGTTTGATTCTAGCATTTTTTTCCTGAAGAGTAACGATGTTTTAATTTTTCTGGAGCTAGTAACGAATATTTTAGATTTCTCGATTAAATATCACGATAAAATTAAATTGTAAGAATATCCCTGAGTAACTTTATTTGTGTATTAGATTTTTCTTAATAAGTTTGATACTATCATTTTTTACTGAGGAGTAACGTTGTTTTAATTTTTCTGGAACTAGAAACGATTATTTTAGTTTTCTCGCTTAAATATAACGATAAAATTAAATTGTAAGAATATTCCTGAGTAACTTTATTTGTATATTAGATTTTTTAAATAAATTTGATTCTAGCATTTTTTCCTGAGGAGTAACGATGTTTTAATTTTAGTGGAACTAGAAACGAATATTTTAGTTTTCTCACATAAATATCACGATAAAATTAAATTGTAAGAATAGCCCTGAGTAACTTTATTTGTATATTAGATTATTCTTAATAAGTTTGATTCTAGCATTTTTTCCTGAGGAGTAACAATGTTATTATTTTTCTGGAGCTGAAAACGAATATTTTAGATTTCTCGCTTAAATATCACGATAAAATTAAATTGTAAGAATATCCCGGAGTAACTTTATTTGTATATTAGATTTTTCTTAATAAGTTTGATCCTAACATTTTTTCCTGAGGAGTAACGATGTTTTAATTTTTCTGTAACAAGAAACGAGTATTTTAGTTTTCTCGCTTAAATATCACGATAAAATTAAATTGTAAGAATATCCCGGAGTAACTTTATTTGTATATTAGATTATTCTTAATAAGTTTGATTCTAGCATTTTTTTCCTGAGGAGTAACGATGTTTTAATTTTTCTGGAGCTAGTAACGAATATTTTAGAATTCTCGCTTAAATATCACGTTAAAATTAAATTGTAAGAATATCCCTGAGTAACTTTATTTGTTTATTAAATTTTTTTTAATAAGTTTGATTCTAGCATTTTTTTCTGAGTAACAATATTTCTATTTTTCTGGAACTATAAACGAATATTTTAGATTTCTCGATTAAATTTCACGATAAAATTAAATTGTAAGAATATCCCTGTGTAACTTTATTTGTATATTAGATTATTCTTAATAAATTTGATTCTAGCATTTTTTCCTGAGGAGTAACGATGTTTTAATTTTACTGGAACTAGAAAAGAATATTTTAGTTTTCTCACATAAATATCACGATAAAATTAAATTGTAAGAATAGCCCTGAGTAACTTTATTTGTATATTAGATTATTCTTAATAAGTTTGATTCTAGCATTTTTTCCTGAAGAGTAACGATGTTTTAATTTTTCTGGAGCTAGTAACGAATATTTTAGATTTCTCGCTTAAATATCACGATAAAATTAAATTGTAAGAATATCCCTGAGTAACTTTACTTGTGTATTAGATTTTTCTTAATAAGTTTGATTTTAGCATTTTTTACTGAGGAGTAACGATGTTTTAATTTTACTGGAACTAGAAACGAATATTTTAGTTGTCTCGCTTAAATATAACGATAAAATTAAATTGTAAGAATATCCCAGAGTAACTTTATTTTTATAATAGATTTTTTCAATAAGTTTGATTCTAGCATTTTTTCCTGAGGAGTAACAATGTTATTATTTTTCTGGAGCTGGAAACGAAAATTTTAGTTTTATCGCTTAAATATAACGTTAAAATTAAATTGTAAGAATATCCCTGAGTAACTTTATTTGTATATTAGATTATTCTAAATAAGTATGATCCTAACATTTTTTCCTGAGGAGTAACGATGTTTTAATTTTTCTGTAACAAGAAACGAGTATTTTAGCTTTCTGGCTTAAATATCACGATAAAATTAAATTGTAAGAATATCCCTGAGTAACTTTATTTGTATATTAGATTTTTTTAATAAGTTTGATTCTAGCATTTTTTCCTGAGGAGTACCGATGTTTTAATTTTACTGGAACTAGAAACGAATATTTTAGTTTTCTCACATAAATATCACGATAAACTTAAATTGTAAGAGTATCCCAGAGTAACTTTATTTGTATATTAGATTTTTTTTAATAAGTTTGATTCTAGCATTTTTTCCTGAGGAGTAACGATGTTTTAATTTTACTGGAACTAGAAAAGAATATTTTAGTTTTCTCACATAAATATCACGATAAAATTAAATTGTAAGAATATCCCTGAGTAACTTTATTTGTATATTAGATTATTCTTAATAAGTTTGATTCTAGCATTTCTACCTGAGGAGTAACGATGTTTTAATTTTTCTGGAACTAGAAAAGATTATTTTAGATTTCTCGCTTAAATATCACGTTAAAATTAAATTGTAAGAATATCCCTGAGTAACTTTATTTGTATATTAGATTATTCTAAATAAGTATGATCCTAACATTTTTTCCTGAGGAGTAACGATGTTTTAATTTTTCTGTAACAAGAAACGAGTATTTTAGTTTTCTGGCTTAAATATCACGATAAAATTAAATTGTAAGAATATCCCTGAGTAACTTTATTTGTATATTAGATTATTCTTAATAAGTTTGATTCTAGCATTTTTTCATGAGGAGTAACGATGTTTTAATTTTTCTGGAACTAGAAAAGATTATTTTAGATTTCTCGCTTAGAAATCATGTTAAAATTAAATTGTAAGAATATCCCTGAGTAACTTTATTTGTATATTAGATTATTCTAAATAAGTATGATCCTAACATTTTTTCCTGAGGAGTAACGATGTTTTAATTTTTCTGGAACTAGAAACGAATATTTTAGTATTCTCGCTTAAATATAACGATAAAATTAAATTGTAAGAATATCCCTGAGTAACTATATTTGTGTATTAGATTTTTCTTAATAAGTTTGATTGTAGCATTTTTTCCTGAGGAGTAACGAAGTTTTAATTTTACTGGAACTAGAAACGAATATTTTAGTTTTCTCACATAAATATCACGATAAAATTAAATTGTAAGAATATCCCTGAGTAACTTTATTTGTATATTAGATTATTATTAATAAGTTTGATTCTAGCATTTTTTCCTGAGCAGTAACGATGTTTCAATTTTTCTGGAACTAGAAAAGATTATTTTAGATTTCTCGCTTAAATATCACGATAAAATTAAATTGTAAGAATATCCCTGATTAACTTTATTTGTATATTAGATTTTTCTTAATAGGTTTGATTCTAGCATTTTTTCCTGAGGAGTAACGATGTTTTAATTTTTTTGGAACTAAAAACGAATATTTTAGTTTTCTCGCTTAAATATAACGATAAAATTAAATTGTAAGAATATCCCTGAGTAACTTTATTTTTATATTAGATTTTTTTAATAAATTTGATTCTAGCATTTTTTCCTGAGGAGTAACGATGTTTTAATTTTTCTGTAACAAGAAACGAGAATTTTAGTTGTCTCGCTTAAATATCACGATAAAATTAAATTGTAAGAATATCCCGGAGTAACTTTATTTGTGTATTAGATTATTCTTAAAAAGTTTGATTCTAGCATTTTTTCCTGAGGAGTAACGATGTTTTAATTTTTCTGTAGCTAGTAACGAATATTATAGATTTCTCGCTAAATATAACGATAAAATTAAATTGTGAGAATATCCCTGAGTAACTTTATTTGTAAATTAGATTTTTTTAATAAGTTTGATACTAGCATTTTTTCTGAGGAGTAATAATATTTTTATTTTTCTGGAACTATAAACGAATATTTTAGTTTTCTCGCTTAAATATCACGATAAAATTAAATTGTAAGATTATCCCTGAGTAACTTTATTTTTATAATAGATTTGTTTAATAAGTTTGATTCTAGCATTTTTTCCTGAGGAGTAACGATGTTTTAATTTTTCTGTAACAAGAAACGAGTATTTTAGTTTTCTGGCTTAAATATCACGATAAAATTAAATTGTAAGAATATCCCTGAGTAACTTTATTTGTATATTAGATTATTCTAAATAAGTTTGATTCTAGCATTTTTTCCTGAGGAGTAACGATGTTTTAATTTTTCTGGAACTAGAAACGAATATTTTAGATTTCTCGCTTAAATATCACGATAAAATTAAATTGTAAGAATATCCCTGATTAACTTTATTTGTATATTAGATTTTTCTTAATAGGTTTGATTCTAGCATTTTTTCCTGAGGAGTAACGATGTTTTAATTTTTCTGGAACTAAAAACGAATATTTTAGTTTTCTCGCTTAAATATAACGATAAAATTAAATTGTAAGAATATCCCTGAGTAACTTTATTTTTATATTAGATTTTTTTAATAAATTTGATTCTAGCATTTTTTCCTGAAAATTAACGATGTTTTAATTTTTCTGAAGCAAGTAACGAATATTTTAGATTTCTCCCTTAAAAATCACGATAAAATTAAATTGTAAGAATATCCCAGAGTAACTTTATTTTTATAATAGATATTTTCAATAAGTTTGATTCCAGCATTTTTTCCTGAGGAGTAACAATGTTATTATTTTCCTGGAGCTGGAAACGAAAATTTTAGTTTTATCACTTAAATATAACGTTAAAATTAAATTGTAAGAATATCCCTGAGTAACTTTATTTGTATATTAGATTATTCTTAATAAGTTTGATTCTAGCATTTTTTTCTGAGGAGTAACGATGTTTTAATTTATCTGGAACTAGAAAAGATTATTTTAGATTTCTCGCTTAAATATCACGTTAAAATTAAATTGTAAGAATATCCCTGAGTAACTTTATTTGTATATTAGATTATTCTAAATAAGTATGATCCTAACATTTTTTCCTGAGGAGTAACGATGTTTTAATTTATCTGGAACTAAAAACGAATATTTTAGTTTTCTCGCTTAAATATAACGATAAAATTAAATTGTAAGAATATCCCGCAGTAACTTTATTTGTATATTAGATTATTCTTAATAAGTTTGATTCTAGCATTTTTTCCTGAGGAGTAACGATGTTTTAATTTTCCTGGAACTAGAAAAGATTATTTTAGATTTCTCGCTTAAATATCACTTAAAAATTAAATTTATTTGTATATTAGATTATTCTAAATAAGTATGATCCTAACATTTTTTCCTGAGGAGTAACGATGTTTTAATTTTACTGGAACTATAAACTAATATTTTAGTTTTCTGGCTTCAATATCACGTTAAAATTAAATTGTAAGAATATCCCTGAGTAAATTTATTTGTATATTAGATTATTCTAAATAAGTTTGATTCTAGCATTTTTTCCTGAGGAGTAACGATGTTTTAATTTATCTGTATCAAGAAACGAGTATTTTAGTTGTCTCGCTTAAATATCACGATAAAATTAAATAATAAGAATATCCCGGAGTAGCTTTATTTGTGTATTAGATTATTCTTAATAAGTTTGATTCTAGCATTTTTTCCTGAGGAGTAACAATATATTTATTTTTCTGGAACTATAAACGAATATTTTAGATTTCTCGCTTAAATATCACGATAAAATTAAATTGTAAGATTATCCCTGAGTAACTTTATTTTTATAATAGATTTGTTTAATAAGTTTGATTCTAGCATTTTTTCCTGAGGAGTAACGATGTTTTAATTTTTCTGTAACAAGAAACGAGTATTTTAGTTTTCTGGCTTAAATATCACGATAAAATTAAATTGTAAGAATTACCCTGAGTATCTTTATTTGTATATTAGATTATTCTAAATAAGTATGATCGTAACATTTTTTCCTGAGCAGGAACGATGTTTTAATTTTTCTGGAACTAGGGAAGATTATTTTAGATTTCTCGCTTAAATATCACGTTAAAATTAAATTGTAAGAATATCCCTGAGTAACTTTATTTGTTTATTAGATTTTTTTTAATAAGTTTGATTCTAGCATTTTTTTCTGAGGTGTAAACAATATTTTTATTTTTCTGGAACTATAAACGAATATTTTAGTTTTCTCGCTTAAATATCACGATAAAATTAAATTGTAAGATTATCCCTGAGTAACTTTATTTTTATAATAGATTTGTTTAATAAGTTTGATTCTAGCATTTTTTCCTGAGGAGTAACGATGTTTTAATTTTTCTGTAACAAGAAACGAGTATTTTAGTTTTCTGGCTTAAATATCACGATAAAATTAAATTGTAAGAATATCCCTGAGTAACTTTATTTGTGTATTAGATTATTCTTAATAAGTTTGATTCTAGCATTTTTTCCTGAGGAGTAACGATGTTTTAATTTATCCTGAACTAGAAAAGATTATTTTAGATTTCCCGCTTAAATATCACGTTAAAATTAAATTGTAAGAATATCCCTGAGTAACTTTATTTGTATATTAAATTATTCTAAATAAGTTTGTTTCTAACATTTTTTCCTGAGGAGTAACGATGTTTTAATTTATCTGTATCAAGAAACGAGTATTTTAGTTGTCTCGCTTAAATATCACGATAAAATTAAATTGTAAGAATATCCCGGAGTAACTTTATTTGTGTATTAGATTATTCTTAATAAGTTTGATTCTAGCATTTTTTCCTGCGGAGTAACAATATTTTTATTTTTCTGGAACTATAAACGAATATTTTAGTTTTCTCGCTTAAATATCACGATAAAATTAAATTGTAAGATTATCCCTGAGTAACTTTATTTTTATAATAGATTTGTTTAATAAGTTTGATTCTAGCATTTTTTCCTGAGGAGTAACGATGTTTTAATTTTTCTGTAACAAGAAACGAGTATTTTAGTTTTCTCGCTTAAATATAACGATAAAATTAAATTGTAAGAATATCCCTGAGTAACTTTATTTGTATTTTAGATTATTCTAAATAAGTTTGATTCTAGCATTTTATCTTGAGGAGTAACGATGTTTTAATTTTTCTGGAACTAGAAACGAATATTTTAGATTTCTCGCTTAAATATCACGATAAAATTAAATTGTAAGATTATCCCTGAGTAACTTTATTTTTATAATAGATTTGTTTAATAAGTTTGATTCTAGCATTTTTTCCTGAGGAGTAACGATGTTTTAATTTTTCTGTAACAAGAAACGAGTATTTTAGTTTTCTCGCTTAAATATAACGATAAAATTAAATTGTAAGAATATCCCTGAGTAACTTTATTTGTATTTTAGATTATTCTAAATAAGTTTGATTCTAGCATTTTATCTTGAGGAGTAACGATGTTTTAATTTTTCTGGAACTAGAAACGAATATTTTAGTTTTCTCGCTTAAATATAACGATAAAATTAAATTGTAAGAATATCCCAGAGTAACTTTATTTTTATAATAGATTTTCTCAATAAGTTTGATTCTAGCATTTTTTCCTGAGGAGTAACAATGTTATTATTTTTCTGGAGCTAGAAACGAAAATTTTAGTTTTATCGCTTAAATATAACGTTAAAATTAAATTGTAAGAATATCCCTGTGTAACTTTATTTGTATATTAGATTATTCTTAATAAGTTTGATTCTAGCATGTTTTCCTGAGGAGTAACGATGTTTTAATTTTTCTGGAACTAGAAAAGATTATTTTAGATATCTCGCATAAATATCACGATAAAATTAAATTGTAAGATTATCCCAGAGTAACTTTATTTGTATATTAGAGTTTTCTAAATAAGTTTGATCCTTACATTTTTTCCTGAGGAGTAACGATGTTTTAATTTTTCTGTAACAAGAAACGAGTATTTTAGTTGTCTCGCTTAAATATCACGATAAAATTAAATTGTAAGAATATCCCGGAGTAACTTTATTTGTGTATTAGATTATTCTTAAAAAGTTTGATTCTAGCATTTTTTCCTGAGGAGTAACGATGTTTTAATTTTTCTGTAGCTAGTAACGAATATTTTAGATTTCTCGCTAAATATCACGATAAAATTAAATTGTAAGAATATCCCTGAGTAACTTTATTTGTTTATTAGATTTTTTTTAATAAGTTTGATTCTAGCATTTTTTTCTGAGGAGTAAACAATATTTTTATTTTTCTGGAACTATAAACGAATATTTTAGTTTTCTCGCTTAAATATAACGATAAAATTAAATTGTAAGATTATCCCTGAGTAACTTTATTTGTATATTAGATTTTTTTAATAAGTTTGATTCTAGCATTTTTTCCTGAGGAGTAACGATGTTTTAATTTTACTGGAACTAGAAACGAATATTTTAGTTTTCTCACATAAATATCACGATAAAATTAAATTGTAAGAATAGCCCTGAGTAACTTTATTTGTATATTAGATTACTCTTAATAACTTTGATTCTAGCATTTTTTCCTGAAGAGTAACGATGTTTTAATTTTTCTGGAGCTAGTAACGAATATTTTAGATTTCTCGCTTAAATATCACGATAAAATTAAATTGTAAGAATATCCCTGTGTAACTTTATTTGTTTATTTGATTTTTTTTAATAAGTTTGATTCTAGCATTTTTTTCTGAGTAACAATATTTTTATTTTTCTGGAACTATAAACGAATATTTTAGTTTTCTCGCTTAAATATCACGATAAAATTAAATTGTAAGATTATCCCTGAGTAACTTTATTTGTATATTAGATTTTTTTAATAAATTTGATTCTAGCATTTTTTCCTGAGGAGTAACGATGTTTTAATTTTTCTGGAACTAGAAAAGATTAGTTTAGATTTCTCGCTTAAATATAACGTTAAAATTAAATTGTAAGAACATCCCTGAGTAACTTTATTTGTATATTAGATTATACTAAATAAGTATGATCCTAACATTTTTTCCTGAGGAGTAACGATGTTTTAATTTTTCTGGAACTAGAAACGAATATTTTAGTTTTCTCGCTTAAATATAACGATAAAATTAAATTGTAAGAATATCCCTGAATAACTTTATTTGTTTATTAGATTATTCTAAATAAGTTTGATTCTAGCATTTTTTCCTGAAGAATAACGATGTTTTAATTTTTCTGTAACAAGAAACGAGTATTTTAGTTTTCTGGCTTAAATATCACGATAAAATTAAATTGTAAGAATATCCCTGAGTAACTTTATTTGTTTATTAGATTATTCTCAATAAGTTTGATTCTAGCATTTTTTCCTGAGGAGTAACGATGTTTTAATTTTTCTGGAACTAGAAAAGAATATTTGAGTTTTCTCGCTTAAATAAAACGATAAAATTAAATTGTAAGAATATCCCAGAGTAACTTTATTTGTATATTAGATTTTTTTTAATAAGTTTGATTCTAGCATTTTTTCCTGAGGAGTAACGATGTTTTAATTTTACTGGAACTAGAAACGAATATTTTAGATTTCTCGCTTAAATATCACGATAAAATTAAATTGTAAGAATATCCCTGAGTAACTTTATTTGTATATTAGATTATTCTAAATAAGTTTGATTCTAGCATTTTATCCTGAGGAGTAACGATGTTTTAATTTTTCTGGGACTAGAAACGAATATTTTAGATTTCTCGCTTAAATATCACGATAAAATTAAATTGTAAGATTATCCCTGAGTACCTTTATTTGTATATTAGATTTTTCTTAATAAGTTTGATTCTAGCATTTTTTCCTGAAGAGTAACGATGTTTTAATTTTTCTGGAGCTAGTAACGAATATTTTAGATTTTTCGCTTAAATATCACAATAAAATTAAATTGTAAGAATATCCCTGAGTAACTTTATTTGTTTATTAGATTTTTTTTAATAAGTTTGATTCTAGCATTTTTTCCTGCGGAGTAACAATATTTTTATTTTTCTGGAACTATAAACGAATATTTTAGTTTTCTCGCTTAAATATCACGATAAAATTAAATTGTAAGATTATCCCTGTGTAACTTTATTTTTATAATAGATTTGTTTAATAAGTTTGATTCTAGCATTTTTTCCTGAGGAGTAACGATGTTTTAATTTTTCTGTAACAAGAAACGAGTATTTTAGTTTTCTGGCTTAAATATCACGATAAAATTAAATTGTAAGAATATCCCTGAGTAATTTTATTTGTATATTAGATTATTCTAAATAAGTTTGATTCTAGCATTTTATCCTGAGGAGTAACGATGTTTTAATTTTTCTGGAACTAGAAACGAATATTTTAGATTTCTCGCTTAAATATCACGATAAAATTAAATTGTAAGATTATCCCTGAGTACCTTTATTTGTATATTAGATTTTTCTTAATAAGTTTGATTCTAGCATTTTTTCCTGAGGAGTAACGATGTTTAAATTTTTCTGGAACTAGAAACGAATATTTTAGTTTTCTCGCTTAAATATAACGATAAAATTAAATTGTAAGAATATCCCTGAGTAACTTTATTTGCATATTAGATTTTTTTAATAAGTTTGATTCTAGCATTTTATAATGAGGAGTAACGATGTTTTAATTTTACTGGAACTAGAAACGAATATTTTAGTTTTCTCACACAAATATCACGATAAAATTAAATTGTAAGAATAGCCCTGAGTAACTTTATTTGTTTATTAGATTATTCTTAATAAGTTTGATTCTAGCATTTTTTCCTGAAGAGTAACAATGTTTTAATTTTTCTGGAGCTAGTAACGAATATTTTAGATTTCTCGCTTAAATATCACGATAAAATTAAATTGTAAGACTAAATCAGAGTAACTTTATTTTTATAATAGATTTTTTCAATAAGTTTGATTCTAGCATTTTTTCCTGAGGAGTAACAATGTTATTATTTTTCTGGAGCTAGAAACGAAAATTTTAGTTTTATCGCTTAAATATAACGTTAAAATTAAATTGTAAGAATATCCCTGTGTAACTTTATTTGTATATTAGATTATTCTTAATAAGTTTGATTCTAGCACTTTTTCCTGAGGAGTAACGATGTTTTAATTTTTCTGGAACTAGAAAAGATTATTTTAGATATCTCGCATAAATATCACGATAAAATTAAATTGTAAGATTATCCCAGAGTAACTTTATTTTTATATTAGAGTTTTCTAAATAAGTTTGATCCTTACATTTTTTCCTGAGGAGTAACGATGTTTTAATTTTTCTGTAACAAGAAACGAGTATTTTAGTTTTTTCGCTTAAATATCACGATAAAATTAAATTGTAAGATTATCCCTGAGTAACTTTATTTGTATATTAGATTATTCTTAATAAGTTTGATTCTAGCATTTTTTCCTGAAGAGTAATGATGTTTTAATTTTTCTGGAGCTAGTAACGAATATTTTAGATTTCTCGCTTAAATATCACGATAAAATTAAATTGTAAGAATATCCCTGAGTAACTTTTTTTGTGTATTAGATTTTTCTTAATAAGTTTGATTCTACCATTTTTTACTGTAGAGTAACGATGTTTTAATTTTTCTGGAGCTAGTAACGAATATTTTAGATTTCTCGCTTAAATATCACGATAAAATTAAATTGTAAGATTATCCCTGAGTACCTTTATTTGTATATTAGATTTTTCTTAATAAGTTTGATTCTAGCATTTTTTCCTGAGGAGTAACGATGTTTTAATTTTTCTGGAACTAGAAACGAATATTTTAGTTTTCTCGCTTAAATATAACGATAAAATTAAATTGTAAGAATAGCCCTGAGTAACTTTATTTGTTTATTAGATTATTCTTAATAAGTTTGATTCTAGCATTTTTTCCTGAAGAGTAACGATGTTTTAATTTTTCTGGAGCTAGTAACGAATATTTTAGATTTCTCGCTTAAATATCACAATAAAATTAAATTGTAAGAATATCCCTGAGTAACTTTATTTGTTTATTAGATTTTTTTTAATAAGTTTGATTCTAGAATTTTTTCCTGAGGAATAAAGATGTTTTAATTTTTCTAGAACTAGAAAAGATTATTTTAGATTTCTCGCTTAAATATCACGATAAAATTAAATTGTAAGAATATCCCTGAGTAACTTTATTTGTATAATAGATTTTTTCAATAAGTTTGATTCTAGCATTTTTTCCTGAGGAGTAACAATGTTATTATTTTTCTGGAGCTAGAAATGAAAATTTTAGTTTTATCGCTTAAATATAACGTTAAAATTAAATTGTAAGAATATCCCTGAGTAAATTTATTTGTATATTAGATTATTCTAAATAAGTTTGATTCTAGCATTTTTTCCTGAGGAGTAACGATGTCTTAATTTTTCTGGAACTAGAAACGAATATTTTAGATTTCTCGCTTAAATATCACAATAAAATTAAATTGTAAGAATATCCCTGAGTAACTTTATTTGTGTATTAGATTTTTCTTAATAAGTTTGATTCTAGCATTTTTTACTGAGGAGTAACGATGTTTTAATTTTTCTGGATCTAGAAACGAATATTTTTGTTTTCTCGCTTAAATATAACGATAAAATTAAATTGTAAGAATATCCCAGAGTAACTTTATTTTTATAATAGATTTTTTCAGTAAGTTTGATTCTAGCATTTTTTCCTGAGGAGTAACAATGTTATTATTTTTCTGGAGCTAGAAACGATAATTTTAGTATTATCGCTTAAATATAACGTTAAAATTAAATTGTAAGAATATCCCTGAGTAACTTTATTTGTATATTAGATTTTTTTTAATAAGTTTGATTCTAGCATTTTTTCCTGAGGAGTAACGATGTTTTAATTTTTCTGGAACTAGAAACGAATATTTTAGATTTCTCGCTTAAATATCACGATAAAATTAAATTGTAAGAATATCCCGGAGTAACTTTATATGTACCTATATTAGATCATTCTTAATAAGTTTGATTCTAGCATTTTCTCCTGAGGAGTAACGATGTTTTAATTTTTTTGGAACTTGAAACGAATATTTTAGTTTTCTCGCTTAAATATAACGATAAAATTAAATTGTAAGATTATCCCTGAGTCACTTTATTTGTATATTAGATTATTCTTAATAAGTTTGATTCTAGTATTTTTTCCTGAGGAGTAACGAAGTTTTAATTTTTCTGGAGCTAGTAACGAATATTTTAGATTTCTCGCTTAAATATCACAATAAAATTAAATTGTAAGAATATCCCTGAGTAACTTTATTTGTTTATTAGATTTTTTTTAATAAGTTTGATTCTAGAATTTTTTCCTGAGGTGTAACGATGTTTTAATTTTTCTGGAACTAGAAAAGATTATTTTAGATTTCTCGCTTAAATATCACGATAAAATTAAATTGTAAGAATATCCCGGAGTAACTTTATTTGTATATTAGAGTTTTCTAAATAAGTTTGATCCTAACATTTTTTCCTGAGGAGTAACGATGTTTTAACTTTTCTGTAACAAGAAACGAGTATTTTAGTTAAATATCACGATAAAATTAAATTGTAAGAATATCCCTGAGTAACTTTATTTGTATATTAGATTATTGTAAATAAGTTTGAATCTAGCATTTTTTCCTGAGGAGTAACGATGTTTTAATTTTTCTGGAACTAGAAATGAATATTTTAGATTTCTCGCTTAAATATCACGATAAAATTAAATTGTAAGAATATCCCTGAGTAACTATATTTGTATATTAGATTATTTTTAATAAGTTTGATTCTAGCATTTTTTCCTGAGGAGTAACGATGTTTTAATTTGTCTGGAACTAGAAAAGATTATTTTAGATTTCTCGCTTAAATATCACGTTAAAATTAAATTGTAAGAATATTCCTGAGTAACATTATTTGTATATTAGATTATTCTAAATAAGTTTGATCCTAACATTTTATCCTGAGGAGTAACGTTGTTTTAATTTTTCTGTAACTAGAAACGAGTATTTTAATTTTCTCGCTTAAATATCACGATAAAATTAAATTGTAAGAGTATCCCGGAGTAACTTTATTTGTATATTAGATTATTCTTAATAAGTTTGATTCTAGCATTTTTTCCTGAGGAGTAACGATGTTTTAATTTTTCTGGAGCTAGTAACGAATATTTTAGATTTCTCGCTTAAATATCACGATAAAATTAAATTGTAAGAATATCCCTGAGTAACTTTATTTGTTTATTAGATTTTTCTTAATAAGTTTGACTCTAGCATTTTTTTCCTGAGTAGTAACGAGGTTTTTATTATTCGGTAATTAGAAACGAATATTTTAGATTTCTCGATTAAATATCACGATAAAATTAAATTGTAAGCATATCCCTGAGTAACTTTATTTGTATATTAGATTTTTCTTAATAAGTTTGATTCTAACATTTTTCCTGAGGAGTAACAATGTTGTTATTTTTCTGGAGCTAGAAACGAAAATTTTAGTTTCCTCGCTTAAATAACACGATAAAATTAAATTGTAAGAATATCCCTGAGTAACTTTATTTGTATATTAGAGTTTTCTAAATAAGATTGATCCTAACATTTTTTCCTGAGGAGTAACGATGTTTTAATTTTTCTGTAACAAGAAACGAGTATTTTAGTTTTCTCGCTTAAATATCACGATAAAATTAAATTGTAAGAATATCCCTGAGTAACTTTATTTGTATATTAGATTATTCTTAATAAGTTTGATTCTAGCATTTTTTCCTGAGGAGTAACGATGTTTTAATTTTTCTGGAGCTAGTAACGAATATTTTAGATTTCTCGCTTAAATATCACGATAAAATTAAATTGTAAGAATATCCCTGAGTAACTTTATTTGTATATTAGATTTTTCTTAATAAGTTTGATTCTAGCATATTTCCTGAGGAGTAACGATGTTTTAATTTTTCTGGAACTAGAAACGAATATTTTAGATTTCTCGCTTAAATATCACGATAAAATTAAATTGTAAGAATATCCCTGAGTAACTTTATTTGTATATTAGATTTTTCTTAATAAGTTTGATTCTAGCATATTTCCTGAGGAGTAACGATGTTTTAATTTTTCTGGAACTAGAAACGAATATTTTAGTTTTCTCGTTTAAATATAACGATAAAATTAAATTGTAAGAATATCCCAGAGTAACTTTATTTGTATATTAGATTTTTTTTAATAAGTTTGATTCTAGCATTTTATCCTGAGGAGTAACGATGTTTTAATTTTACTGGAACTAGAAACGAATATTTTAGTTTTCTCACATAAATATCACGGTAAAATTAAATTGTAAGGATATCCGTGAGTAACTTTATTTTTATATTAGATTATTCTTAATAAGTTTGATCCTAACATTTTTTCCTGAGGAGTAACGTTGTCTTAATTTTTCTGTAACAAGGAACGAGAATTTTAATTTTCTCGCTTAAATATCACGATAAAATTAAATTGTAAAAATATCCCGGAGTAACTTTATTTGTATATTAGATTATTCTTAATAAGTTTGATTCTAGCATTTTTTCCTGAGGAGTAACGATGTTTTAATTTTTCTGGAACTAGAAACGAATATTTTAGTTTTCTCGCTTAAATATAACGATAAAATTAAATTGTAAGAATATCCCAGAGTAACTTTGTTTTTATAATAGATTTTTTCAATAAGTTTGATTCTAGCATTTTTTCCTGAGGAGTAACAATGTTATTATTTTTCTGGAGCTAGAAACGAAAATTTTAGTTTTCTCGCTTAAATATAACGTTAAAATTAAATTGTAAGAATATCCCTGAGTAACTTTATTTGTATATTAAATTATTCTTAATAAGTTTGATTCTAACATTTTTCCTGAGGAGTAACAATGTTATTATTTTTCTGCAGCTAGAAACGAAAATTTTAGTTTTCTCGCTTAAATAACACGATAAAATTAAATTGTAAGAATATCCCTAAGTAACTTTATTTGTTTATTAGATTTTTCTTAATAAGTTTGATTCTAGCATTTTTTTCCTGAGTAGTAACGAGGTTTTTATTATTCTGTTATTAGAAACGAATATTTTAGATTTCTCGCTTAAATATCACGATAAAATTAAATTGTAAGAATATCCCTGAGTAACTTTATTTGTATATTAGATTTTTCTTAATAAGTTTGATTCTCGCATATTTCCTGAGGAGTAACGATGTTTTAATTTTTCTGGACCTAGAAACGAATATTTTAGTTTTCTCTCTTAAATATAACGATAAAATTAAATTGTAAGAATATCCCAGAGTAACTTTATTTGTATATTAGATTTTTTTTAATAAGTTTGATTCTAGCATTTTTTCCTGAGGAGTAACGATGTTTTAATTTTACTGGAACTAGAAACGAATATTTTAGTTTTCTCACATAAATATCACGATAAAATTAAATTGTAAGAATATCCCTGAGTAACTTTATTTGTATATTAGATTATTCTACATAAATTTGAATCTAGCATTTTTTGCTGAGGTGTAACGATGTTTTAATTTTTCTGGAACTAGAAACGAGTATTTTAGATTTCTCGCTTAAATATCACGATAAAATTAAATTGTAAGAATATCCCTGAGTAACTTTATTTGTATATTAGATTTTTCTTAATAAGTTTGATTCTAGCATATTTCCTGAGGAGTAACGATGTTGTAATTTTACTGGAACTAGAAACAAATATTTTAGTTTTATCACATAAATATCACGATAAAATTAAATTGTAAGAATATCCCTGAGTAACTTTATTTGTATATTAGATTATTCTTAATAAGTTTGATTCTAGCATTTTTTCCTGAGGAGTAACGATGTTTTAATTTTTCTGGAACTAGAAAAGATTATTTTAGATTTCTCGCTTAAATATCACGATAAAATTAAATTGTAAGAATATCCCTGAGTAACTTTATTTGTATATTAGAGTTTTCTAAATAAGTTTGATCGTAACATTTTTTCCTGAGGAGTAACGATGTTTTAATTTTTCTATAACAAGAAAAGAGTATTTTAGTTTTCTGGCTTAAATATCACGATAAAATTAAATTGTAAGAATATCCCTGAGTAACTTTATTTGTATATTAGATTATTCTATATAAGTTTGATTCTAGCATTTTTTCCTGAGGAGTAACGATGTTTTAATTTTTCTGGAACTAGAAACGAATATTTTAGATTTCTCGCTTAAATATCACGATAAAATTAAATTGTAAGAATATCCAGGAGTAACTTTATATGTATATTAAATTATTCTAAATAAGTTTAATTCTAGCATTTTTTCCTGAGGAGTAACGATGTTTTAATTTTTCTGGAACTAGAAACGAATATTTTAGTTTTCTCGCTTAAATATAACGATAAAATTAAATTGTAAGAATATTCCAGAGTAACTTTATTTGTATATTAGATTTTTTTAATAAGTTTGATTCTAGCATTTTTTCCTGAAGAGTAACGATGTTTTAATTTTTCTGGAACTAGAAACGAATATTTTAGTTTTCTCGCTTAAATATAACGATAAAATTAAATTGTAAGAATATCCCAGAGTAACTTTATTTTTATAATAGATTTTTTCAATAAGTTTGTTTCTAGCATTTTCTCCTGAGGAGTAACGATGTTTTAATTTTACTGTAACTAGAAACGAATATTTTAGTTTTCTCACATAAATAACACGATAAATTAAATTGTAAGAATATCCCTCAGTAACTTTATTTGTATATTATGTTATTCTTAATAAGTTTGATACTAGCATTTTTCCCTGAGGAGTAAGGATGTTTTAATTTTTCTGTAACTAGAAACGAATGTTTTAGATTTCTCGCTTAAATATCACGATAAAATTAAATTGTAAGAATATCCCGGAGTAACTTTATTTGTATATTAGATTTTTCTTAATAAGTTTGATTCTAGCATTTTTTCCTGAGGAGTAACGATGTTTTAATTTTTTTGGAACTAGAAACGAATATTTTAGTTTTCTCGCTTAAATATAACGATAAAATTAAATTGTAAGAATATCCCAGAGTAACTTTATTTGTATAATAGTTTTTTTTTAATAAGTTTGATTCTAGCATTTTTTCCTGAGGAGTAACGATGTTTTAATTTTTCTGGAACTAGAAAAGATTATTTTAGATTTCTCGCTTAAATATCACGTTAAAATAAAATTGTAAGAATATCCCTGTGTAACTTTATTTGTATATTAGATTACTCTAAATAAGTTTGATCCTAACATTTTTTCCTGAGGAGTAACGATGTTTTAATTTTTCTGTAACAAGAAATGAGTATTTTAGTTTTCTCGCTTAAATATCACGATAAAATTAAATTGTAAGAATATCCCGGAGTAACTTTATTTGTATATTAGATTATTCTTAATAAGTTTGATTCTAGCATTTTTTTCCTGAGGAGTAACGATGTTTTAATTTTTCTGGAGCTAGTAACGAATATTTTAGATTTCTCGCTTAAATATCACGATAAAATTAAATTGTAAGAATATCCCTGAGTAACTTTAGTTGTTTATTAGATTTTTTTTAATAAGTTTGATTCTAGCATTTTTTTTTGAGTAACAATATTTCAATTTTTCTGGAACTATAAACGAATATTTTAGTTTTATCGCTTAAATATCACGATAAAATTAAATTGTGAGATTATCCCTGAGTTACTTTATTTTTATAATAGATTTGTTTAATAAGTTTGATTCTAGCATTTTTCCCTTGAAGTAACGGTGTTTTAATTTTTCTGTAACAAGAAACGAGTATTTTAGTTTTCTGGCTTAAATATCACGATAAAATTAAATTGTAAGATTATCCCTGAGTAACTTTATTTGTATATTAGATTATTCTAAATAAGTTTGATCCTAACATTTTTTCCTGAAGAGTAACGATGTTTTAATTTTTCTGTAACAAGAAACGAGTATTATAGTATTCTGGCTTAAATATCACGATAAAATTAAATTGTAAGAATATCCCTGAGTAACTTTATTTTCATATTAGATTATTCTTAATAAGTTTGATTCTAGCATTTTTTCCTGAGGAGTAACGATGTTTTAATTTTACTGGAACTAGAAACGAATATTTTAGTTTTCTCACATAAATATCACGATAAAATTAAATTGGAAGAATATCCCTAAGTAACTTTATTTTTATATTAGATTATTCTTAATAAGTTTGATTCTAGCATTTTTTCCTGAGGAGTAACGATGTTTTAATTTTTCCGTTGTTAGTAACGAATATTTTAGATTTCTCGCTAAATATCACGATAAAATTAAATTGTAAGAATATCCCTGAGTAACTTTATTTGTTTATTAGATTTTTTTTAATAAGTTTGATTCTAGCAATCTTTTCTGAGGAGTAATAATATTTTTATTTTTCTGGAACTATAAACGAATATTTTAGTTTTCTCTCTTAAATATCACGATAAAATTAAATTGTAAGATTATCCCTGAGTAACTTTATTTTTATAATAGATTTGTTTAATAAGTTTGATTCTAGCATTTTTTCCTGAGGAGTAACGATGTTTTAATTTTTCTGTAAGAAGAAACGAGTATTTTAGTTTTCTGGCTTAAATATCACGATAAAATTAAATTGTAAGAATATCCCTGAGTAACTTTATTTGTATATTAGATTATTCTAAATAAGTTTGATCCTAACATTTTTTCCTGAAGAGTAACGATGTTTTAATTTTTCTGTAACAAGAAACGAGTATTTTAGTTGTCTCGCTTAAATATCACGATAAAATTAAATTGTAAGAATATCCCGAAATAACTTTATTTGTGTATTAGATTATTCTTAAAAAGTTTGATTCTAGCATTTTTTCCTGAGGAGTAACGATGTTTTAATTTTTCTGTAGCTAGTAACGAATATTTTAGATTTCTCGCTAAATATCACGATAAAATTAAATTGTAAGAATATCCCTGAGTAACTTTATTTGTATATTAGATTTTTCTTAATAGGTTTGATTCTAGCATTTTTTCCTGAGGAGTAACGATGTTTTAATTTTACTGGAACTAGAAACGATTATTTTAGTTTTCTCACATAAATATCACGATAAAATTAAATTGTAAGAATAGCCCTGAGTAACTTTATTTGTATATTAGATTATTCTTAATAAGTTTGATTCTAGCATTTTTTCCTGAAGAGTAACGATGTTTTAATTTTTCTGGAGCAAGTAAGGAATATTTTAGATTTCTCGCTTAAATATCACGATAAAATTAAATTGTAAGAATATCCCTGAGTAACTTTATTTGTGTATTAGATTTTTCTTAATAAGTTTGACTCTAGCATTTTTTACTGAGAAGTAACGATGTTTTAATTTTTCTGGAACTAGAAACGAATATTTTAGTTTTCTCGCTTAAATATAACGATAAAATTAAATTGTAAAAATATCCCAGAGTAACTTTATTTTTATAATAGATTTTTTCAATAAGTTTGATTCTAGCATTTTTTCCTGAGGAGTAACAATGTTATTATTTTTCTGGAGCTGGAAACGAAAAATTTAGTTTTATCGCTTAAATATAACGTTAAAATTAAATTGTAAGAATATCCCTGAGTAACTTTATTTGTATATTAGATTATTCTAAATAAGTATGATCCTAACATTTTTTCCTGAGGAGTAACGATGTTTTAATTTTTCTGGAACTAGAAACGAATATTTTAGTTTTCTCGCTTAAATATAACGATAAAATTAAATTGTAAGAATATCCCTGAGTAACTTTATTTGTATATTAGATTATTCTTAATAAGTTTGATTCTAGCATTTTTTCCTGAGGAGTAACGATGTTTTAATTTTTCTGGAACTAGAAAAGATTATTTTAGATTTCTCGCTTAAATATCACGTTAAAATTAAATTGTAAGAATATCCCTGAGTAACTTTATTTGTATATTAAATTGTAAGAATATCCCTGAGTAACTTTATTTGTATATTAGATTATTCTAAATAAGTTTGATTCTAGCATTTTTTCCTGAGGAGTAATGAGGTTTTTATTATTCTGTAAGAAGAAACGAGTATTTTAGTTTTCTCGCTTAAATATCACGATAAAATTAAATTGTAAGAATATCCCGGAGTAACTTTATTTGTATATTAGATTATTCTTAATAAGTTTGTTCTAGCATTTTTTCCTTAGGTGTAACGATGTTTTAATTTTTCTGGAGCTAGTAACGAATATTTTAGATTTCTCGCTTAAATATCACGATAAAATTAAATTGTAAGAATATCCTGAGTAACTTTATTTATTTATTAGATTTTTTTTAATGAGTTTGATTCTAGCATTTTTTTCTGAGTAACAATATTTTGATTTTTCTGGAATTATAAACGAAAATTTTAGTTTTCTCGCTTAAATATCACGATAAAATTAAATTGTAAGCTTATCCCTGAGTAACTTTATTTTTATAATAGATTTGTTTAATAAGTTTGATTCTAGCATTTTTTCCTGAGAAGTAACGATGTTTTAATTTTTCTGTAACAAGAAACGAGTATTTTAGTTTTCTGGCTTAAATATCACGATAAAATTAAATTGTAAGAATATCCCAGAGTAACTTTATTTGTGTATTAGATTATTCTAAATAAGTTTGATTCTAGCATTTTTTCCTGAGGAGTAACGATGTTTTAATTTTTCTGGAACTAGAAACGAATATTTTAGATTTCTCGCTTAAATATCACGATAAAATTAAATTGTAAGAATATCCCTGAGTAGCTTTATTTGTATATTAGAGTTTTCTAAATAAGTTTGATCCTAACATTTTTTCCTGAGGAGTAACGATGTTTTAATTTTTCTGTAACAAGAAACGAGTATTTTAGTTTTCTGGCTAAATATCACGATAAAATTAAATTGTAAGAATATCCCTGAGTAACTTTATTTGTATATTAGATTATTCTAAATAAGTTTGATTCTAGCATTTTTTCCTGAGGAGTAACGATGTTTTAATTTTTCTGGATCTAGAAAAGAATATTTGAGTTTTCTCGCTTAAATATCACGATAAAATTAAATTGTAAGAATATCCCTGAGTAACTTTATTTGTGTATTAGATTTTTCTTAATAAGTTTGATTCTAGCATTTTTTACAGAGGAGTAACGATGTTATAATTTTTCTGGAACTAGAAACGAATATTTTAGTTTTCTCGCTTAAATATAACGATAAAATTAAATTGTAAGAATATCCCGGAGTAACTTTATTTGTATATTAGATTATTTTTAATAAGTTTGATCCAAACATTTTTTCCTGAGGAGTAACGATGTTTTAATTTTTCTGTAACAAGAAACGAGTATTTTAGTTTTCTCGCTTAAATATCACGATAAAATTAAATTGTAAGAATATCCCGGAGTAACTTTATTTGTATATTAAATTATTCTTAATAAGTTTGTTCTAGCATTTTTTCCTGAGGAGTAACGATGTTTTAATTTTTCTGTAACAAGAAACGAGTATTTTAGTTGTCTCGCTTAAATATCACGATAAAATTAAATTGTAAGAATATCCCAGAGTAACTTTATTTGTATATTAGATTATTCTTAATAAGTTTGATTCTAGCATTTTTTCCTGAGGAGTAACAATGTTATTATTTTTCTGGAGCTAGAAACGAAAATTTTAGTTTTATTGCTTAAATATAACGTTAAAATTAAATTGTAAGAATATCCCAGAGTAACTTTATTTGTATATTAGATTTTTTTTATAAGTTTGATTCTAGCATTTTTTCTGAGGAGTAACGAAGTTTTAATTTTTCTGGAACTAGAAAAGATTATTTTAGATATCTCGCTTAAATATCACGTTAAAATTAAATTGTAAGAATATCCCTGAGTAACTTTATTTGTATATTAGATTATTCTAAATAAGTTTGATCCTAACATTTTTTCCTGAGGAGTAACGATGTTTTAATTTTTCTGTAACAAGAAACGAGTATTTTAGTTTTCTCGCTTAAATATCACGATAAAATTAAATTGTAAGAATATCCCGGAGTAACTTTATTTGTATATTAGATTATTCTTAATAAGTTTGTTCTAGCATTTTTTCCTGAGGAGTAACGATGTTTTAATTTTTCTGGAGCTAGTAACGAATATTTTAGATTTCTCGCTTAAATATCACGATAAAATTAAATGGTAAGAATATCCCTGAGTAACTTTATTTGTTTATTAGATTTTTTTTAATAAGTTTGATTCTAGCATTTTTTTCTGAGTAACAATATTTTTATTTTTCTGGAACTATAAACGAATATTTTAGTTTTCTCGCTTAAATATCACGATAAAATTAAATTGTAAGATTATCCCTGAGTAACTTTATTTTTATAATAGATTTGTTTAATAAGTTTGATTCTAGCATTTTTTCCTGAGAAGTAACGATGTTTTAATTTTTCTGTAACAAGAAACGAGTATTTTAGTTTTCTGGCTTAAATATCACGATAAAATTAAATTGTAAGAATATCCCTGAGTAACTTTATTTGTTTATTAGATTTTTTTTAATAAGTTTGATTCTAGCATTTTTTTCTGAAGAGTAACAATATTTTTATTTTTCTGGAACTATAAACGAATATTTTAGTTTTCTCGCTTAAATATCACGATAAAATTAAATTGTAAGATTATCCCTGAGTAACTTTATTTTTATAATAGATTTGTTTAATAAGTTTGATTCTAGCATTTTTTCCTGAGGAGTAACGATGTTTTAATTTTTCTGTAACAAGAAACGAGTATTTTAGTTTTCTGGCTTAAATATCACGATAAAATTAAATTGTAAGAATATCCCTGAGTAACTTTATTAGTATATTAGATTATCCTAAATAAGTTTGATTCTAGCATTTTTTCCTGAGGAGTAACGATGTTTAAATTTTTATGGAATTAGAAAAGAATATTTGAGTTTTCTCGCTTAAATATAACGATAAAATTAAATTGTAAGAATATCCCAGAGTAACTTTATTTGTATTTTAGATTATTCTTAATAAGTTTGATTCTAGCATTTTTTCCTGAAGAGTAACGATGTTTTAATTTTTTTGGAGCTAGTAACGAATATTTTAGATTTCTCGCTTAAATATCACGATAAAATTAAATTGTAAGAATATCCCTGAGTAACTTTATTTGTATATTAGATTAGTCTTAATAAGTTTGTTCTAGCATTTTTTCCTGAGGAGTAACGATGTTTTAATTTTTCTGGAACTAGTAACGAATATTTTAGATTTCTAGCTTAAATATAATAAAAAAAAATATAAAAAAATATATCATCACGCCTTCTACCCATTGCTGGGTGTGGCACTCTGCTAAAGCAGATCTCGGTAAGTGATATATTTTGCGCGTGAAGTGCGGTTACCAGTCGTCAAATCACGGCCCCCAAACATGTTAGTGGTGGAGGAGCCACCGGGATAGCTTTTTCAAATTATGAAAATTTGTCGCCTGTGGGAATCGAACCAGGGACCTCAGGATCCACAGGCCGACTTCATACCATTGTGCTAGCCATCCCATTAGCTTAAATATCACGATAAAATTAAATTGTAAGAATATCCCTGAGTAACTTTATTTGTTTATTAGATTTTTTTTAATAAGTTTGATTCTAGCATTTTTTTCTGAGTAACAATATTTTTATTTTTCTGGAACTATAAACGAATATTTTAGTTTTCTTGCTTAAATATCACGATAAAATTAAATTGTAAGATTATCCCTGAGTAACTTTATTTTTATAATAGATTTGTTTAATAAGTTTGATTCTAGCATTTTTTCCTGAGAAGTAACGATGTTTTAATTTTTCTGTAACAAGAAACGATTATTTTAGTTTTCAGGCTTAAATATCACGATAAAATTAAATTGTAAGAATATCCCTGAGTAACTTTATTTGTTTATTAGATTTTTTTTAATAAGTTTGATTCTAGCATTTTTTTCTGTAGAGTAACAATATTTTTATTTTTCTGGAACTATAAACGAATATTTTAGTTTTCTCGCTTAAATATCACGATAAAATTAAATTGTAAGATTATCCCTGAGTAACTTTATTTTTATAATAGATTTGTTTAATAAGTTTGATTCTAGCTTTTTTTCCTGAGAAGTAACGATGTTTTAATTTTTCTGTAACAAGAAACGAGTATTTTAGTTTTCTGGCTTAAATATCACGATAAAATTAAATTGTAAGAATATCCCTGAGTAACTTTATTTGTTTATTAGATTTTTTTTAATAAGTTTGATTCTAGCATTTTTTTCTGAAGAGTAACAATATTTTTATTTTTCTGGAACTATAAACGAATATTTTAGTTTTCTGTCTTAAATATCACGATAAAATTAAATTGTAAGATTATCCCTGAGTAACTTTATTTTTATAATAGATTTTTTTTAATAAGTTTGATTCTAGCATTTTTTTCTGAAGAGTAACAATATTTTTATTATTCTGGAACTAGAAACGAATATTTTAGTTTTCTCACATAAATATCACGATAAAATTAAATTGTAAGAATATCCCTGAGTAACTTTATTTGTATATTAGATTATTCTTAATAAGTTTGATTCTAGCATTTTTTCCTGAGGAGTAACGATGTTTTAATTTTTCTGGAGCTAGTAACGAATAATTTAGATTTCTCGCTTAAATATCACGATAAAATTAAATTGTAAGAATATCCCTGAGTAACTTTATTTGTATATTAGATTATTCTTAACAAGTTTGATTCTAGCATTTTTTCCTGAAGAGTAACGATGTTTTAATTTTTTTGGAGCTAGTAACGAATATTTTAGATTTCTCGCTTAAATATCACGATAAAATTAAATTGTAAGAATATCCCTGAGTAACTTTATTTGTGTATTAGATTTTTTTAATAAGTTTGATTCTAGCATTTTTTTCTGAGGAGTAACGATGTTTTAATTTTACTGGAACTAGAAACGAATATTTTAGATTTCTCACATAAATATCACGTTAAAATTAAATTGTAAGAATATCCCTGAATAACTTTATTTGTTTATTAGATTTTTCTTAATAAGTTTGATTCTAGCATTTTTTCCTGATGAGTAACGATGTTTTAATTTTTTTGGAACTAGAAACGAATATTTTAGTTTTCTCGCTTAAATATAACGATAAAATTAAATTGTAAGATTATCCCAGAGTAACTTTATTTGTATATTAGATTATTCTAAATAAATTTGATTCTAGCATTTTTTCCTGAGGAGTAACGATGTTTTAATTTTTCTGGATCCAGAAAAGATTATTTTAGATTTCTCGCTTAAATATCACGTTAAAATTAAATTGTAGGAACATCCCTGAGTAACTTTATTTGTATATTAGATTATTCTAATTACGTTTGATCCTAACATTTTTTCCTGAGGA
This sequence comes from Pterostichus madidus, assembly GCA_911728475.2. NCBI lineage: Eukaryota > Metazoa > Arthropoda > Insecta > Coleoptera > Carabidae > Pterostichus > Pterostichus madidus. The sequence goes on along the minus strand of OU452311.1, from coordinate 17,832,428 downwards.
GTAACGATGTTTTAATTTTTCTGTAACAAAAACGAGTATTTTAGTTTTCTGGCTTAAATATGACGATAAAATTAAATTGTAAGAATATCCCTGAGTAACTTTATTTGTATATTAGATTATTCTAAATAAGTTTGATTCTAGCATTTTTTCCTGAGGAGTAACGATGTTTTAATTTTTCTGGATCCAGAAAATATTATTTTAGATTTCTCGCTTAAATATCACGTTAAAATTAAATTGTAAGAATATCCCTGAGTAACTTTATTTGTATATTAGATTATTCTAAATAAGTATGATCCTAACATTTTTCCTGAGGAGTAACGATGTTTTAATTTTTCTGTAACAAGAAACGAGTATTTTAGTTTTCTGGCTTAAATATCACGATAAAATTAAATTGTAAGAATATCCCTGAGTAACTTTATTTGTATATTAGATTATTCTAAATAAGTTTGAATCTAGCATTTTTTCCTGAGGAGTAACGAGGTTTTTATTATTCTGTAATTAGAAACGAATATTTTAGTTTTCTCGCTTAAATATCACGATAAAATTAAATTGTAAGAATATCCCAGAGTAACGTTATTTGTATATTAGATTTTTTTTAATAAGTTTGATTCTAGCATTTTTTCCTGAGGAGTAACGATGTTTTAATTTTACTGAAACTAGAAACGAATATTTTAGTTTTCTCACATAAATATCACGATAAAATTAAATTGTAAGAATATCCCTGAGTAACTTTATTTGTATATTAGATTATTCTTAATAAGTTTGATTCTAGCATTTTTTCCTGAGGAGTAACGATGTTTTAATTTTTCTGGATCCAGAAAATATTATTTTAGATTTCTCGCTTAAATATCACGTTAAAATTAAATTGTAAGAATATCCCTGAGTAACTTTATTTGTATATTAGATTATTCTAAATAAGTATGATCCTAACATTTTTCCTGAGGAGTAACGATGTTTTAATTTTTCTGTAACAAGAAACGAGTATTTTAGTTTTCTGGCTTAAATATCACGATAAAATTAAATTGTAAGAATATCCCTGAGTAACTTTATTTGTATATTAGATTATTCTAAATAAGTTTGAATCTAGCATTTTTTCCTGAGGAGTAACGAGGTTTTTATTATTCTGTAATTAGAAACGAATATTTTAGTTTTCTCGCTTAAATATCACGATAAAATTAAATTGTAAGAATATCCCAGAGTAACGTTATTTGTATATTAGATTTTTTTTAATAAGTTTGATTCTAGCATTTTTTCCTGAGGAGTAACGATGTTTTAATTTTACTGAAACTAGAAACGAATATTTTAGTTTTCTCACATAAATATCACGATAAAATTAAATTGTAAGAATATCCCTGAGTAACTTTATTTGTATATTAGATTATTCTTAATAAGTTTGATTCTAGCATTTTTTCCTGAGGAGTAACGATGTTTTAATTTGTCTGGAACTAGAAAAGATTATTATAGATTTCTCGCTTAAATATCAAGTTAAAATTAAATTGTAAGAATATCCCTGAGTAACTTTATTTGTATATTAGATTATTCTAAATAAGTATGATCCTAACATTTTTTCCTGAGGAGTAACGATGTTTTAATTTTTCTGGAACTAGAAACGAATATTTTAGTTTTCTCGCTTAAATATAACGATAAAATTAAATTGTAAGAATATCCCTGAGTAACTTTATTTGTGTATTAGATTTTTCTTAATAAGTTTGATTCTAGCATTTTTTCCTGAGGAGTAAAGATGTTTTATTTTTACTGGAACTAGAAACGAATATTTTAGTTTTCTCACATAAATATCACGATAAAATTAAATTGTAAGAATATCCCTGAGTAACTTTATTTGTATATTAGATTATTCTTAATAAGTTTGATTCTAATATTTTTTCCTGAGGAGTAACGATATTTTAATTTTTCTGGAACTAGAAAAGATTATTTTAGATTTCTCGCTTAAATATCACGTTAAAATTAAATTGTAAGAATATCTCTGAGTAACTTTATTTGTATATTAGATTATTCTAAATAAGTTTGTTCCTAACATTTTTTCCTGAGGAGTAACGATGTTTTAATTTTTCTGTAACAAGTAAGGGGTATTTTAGTTGTCTCGCTTAAATATCACGATAAAATTAAATTGTAAGAATATCCCGGAGTAACTTTATTTGTATATTAGATTAATCTTAATAAGTTTGATTCTAGCATTTTTTCCTGAGGAGTAACGCTGTTTTAATTTTTCTGGAGCCAGTAACGAATATTTTAGATTTCTCGCCTGAATATCACGATAAAATTAAATTGTAAGAATATCCTGGAGTAACTTTATTTGTTTATTAGATTTTTTTTAATAAGTTTGATTCTAGCATTTTTTTCTGAGGAGTAACAATATTTTTATTTTTCTGGAACTATAAACGAATATATTAGTTTTCTCGCTTAAATATCACGATAAAATTAAATTGTAAGATTATCCCTGAGTAACTTTATTTTTATAATAAATTTGTTTAATAAGTTAGATTTTAGCATTTTTTCTTGAGGAGTAACGATGTTTTAATTTTTCTGGAGCTAGTAACGAATAATTTAGATTTCTCGCTTAAATATCACGATAAAATTAAATTGTAAGAATATCCCTGAGTAACTTTATTTGTATATTAGATTATTCTTAACAAGTTTGATTCTAGCATTTTTTCCTGAAGAGTAACGATGTTTTAATTTTTTTGGAGCTAGTAACGAATATTTTAGATTTCTCGCTTAAATATCACGATAAAATTAAATTGTAAGAATATCCCTGAGTAACTTTATTTGTGTATTAGATTTTTTTAATAAGTTTGATTCTAGCATTTTTTTCTGAGGAGTAACGATGTTTTAATTTTACTGGAACTAGAAACGAATATTTTAGATTTCTCACATAAATATCACGTTAAAATTAAATTGTAAGAATATCCCTGAATAACTTTATTTGTTTATTAGATTTTTCTTAATAAGTTTGATTCTAGCATTTTTTCCTGATGAGTAACGATGTTTTAATTTTTTTGGAACTAGAAACGAATATTTTAGTTTTCTCGCTTAAATATAACGATAAAATTAAATTGTAAGATTATCCCAGAGTAACTTTATTTGTATATTAGATTATTCTAAATAAATTTGATTCTAGCATTTTTTCCTGAGGAGTAACGATGTTTTAATTTTTCTGGATCCAGAAAAGATTATTTTAGATTTCTCGCTTAAATATCACGTTAAAATTAAATTGTAGGAACATCCCTGAGTAACTTTATTTGTATATTAGATTATTCTAATTACGTTTGATCCTAACATTTTTTCCTGAGGAGTAACGATGTTTTAATTTTTCTGTAACAAAAACGAGTATTTTAGTTTTCTGGCTTAAATATGACGATAAAATTAAATTGTAAGAATATCCCTGAGTAACTTTATTTGTATATTAGATTATTCTAAATAAGTTTGATTCTAGCATTTTTTCCTGAGGAGTAACGATGTTTTAATTTTTCTGGATCCAGAAAATATTATTTTAGATTTCTCGCTTAAATATCACGTTAAAATTAAATTGTAAGAATATCCCTGAGTAACTTTATTTGTATATTAGATTATTCTAAATAAGTATGATCCTAACATTTTTCCTGAGGAGTAACGATGTTTTAATTTTTCTGGAACTAGAAACGAATATTTTAGTTTTCTCGCTTAAATATAACGATAAAATTAAATTGTAAGAATATCCCTGAGTAACTTTATTTGTGTATTAGATTTTTCTTAATAAGTTTGATTCTAGCATTTTTTCCTGAGGAGTAAAGATGTTTTATTTTTACTGGAACTAGAAACGAATATTTTAGTTTTCTCACATAAATATCACGATAAAATTAAATTGTAAGAATATCCCTGAGTAACTTTATTTGTATATTAGATTATTCTTAATAAGTTTGATTCTAATATTTTTTCCTGAGGAGTAACGATATTTTAATTTTTCTGGAACTAGAAAAGATTATTTTAGATTTCTCGCTTAAATATCACGTTAAAATTAAATTGTAAGAATATCTCTGAGTAACTTTATTTGTATATTAGATTATTCTAAATAAGTTTGTTCCTAACATTTTTTCCTGAGGAGTAACGATGTTTTAATTTTTCTGTAACAAGAAAGGGGTATTTTAGTTGTCTCGCTTAAATATCACGATAAAATTAAATTGTAAGAATATCCCGGAGTAACTTTATTTGTATATTAGATTAATCTTAATAAGTTTGATTCTAGCATTTTTTCCTGAGGAGTAACGCTGTTTTAATTTTTCTGGAGCCAGTAACGAATATTTTAGATTTCTCGCCTAAATATCACGATAAAATTAAATTGTAAGAATATCCTGGAGTAACTTTATTTGTTTATTAGATTTTTTTTAATAAGTTTGATTCTAGCATTTTTTTCTGAGGAGTAACAATATTTTTATTTTTCTGGAACTATAAACGAATATATTAGTTTTCTCGCTTAAATATCACGATAAAATTAAATTGTAAGATTATCCCTGAGTAACTTTATTTTTATAATAAATTTGTTTAATAAGTTAGATTTTAGCATTTTTTCTTGAGGAGTAACGATGTTTTAATTTTTCTGGAGCTAGTAACGAATAATTTAGATTTCTCGCTTAAATATCACGATAAAATTAAATTGTAAGAATATCCCTGAGTAACTTTATTTGTATATTAGATTATTCTTAACAAGTTTGATTCTAGCATTTTTTCCTGAAGAGTAACGATGTTTTAATTTTTTTGGAGCTAGTAACGAATATTTTAGATTTCTCGCTTAAATATCACGATAAAATTAAATTGTAAGAATATCCCTGAGTAACTTTATTTGTGTATTAGATTTTTTTAATAAGTTTGATTCTAGCATTTTTTTCTGAGGAGTAACGATGTTTTAATTTTACTGGAACTAGAAACGAATATTTTAGATTTCTCACATAAATATCACGTTAAAATTAAATTGTAAGAATATCCCTGAATAACTTTATTTGTTTATTAGATTTTTCTTAATAAGTTTGATTCTAGCATTTTTTCCTGATGAGTAACGATGTTTTAATTTTTTTGGAACTAGAAACGAATATTTTAGTTTTCTCGCTTAAATATAACGATAAAATTAAATTGTAAGATTATCCCAGAGTAACTTTATTTGTATATTAGATTATTCTAAATAAATTTGATTCTAGCATTTTTTCCTGAGGAGTAACGATGTTTTAATTTTTCTGGATCCAGAAAAGATTATTTTAGATTTCTCGCTTAAATATCACGTTAAAATTAAATTGTAGGAACATCCCTGAGTAACTTTATTTGTATATTAGATTATTCTAATTACGTTTGATCCTAACATTTTTTCCTGAGGAGTAACGATGTTTTAATTTTTCTGTAACAAAAACGAGTATTTTAGTTTTCTGGCTTAAATATGACGATAAAATTAAATTGTAAGAATATCCCTGAGTAACTTTATTTGTATATTAGATTATTCTAAATAAGTTTGATTCTAGCATTTTTTCCTGAGGAGTAACGATGTTTTAATTTTTCTGGATCCAGAAAATATTATTTTAGATTTCTCGCTTAAATATCACGTTAAAATTAAATTGTAAGAATATCCCTGAGTAACTTTATTTGTATATTAGATTATTCTAAATAAGTATGATCCTAACATTTTTCCTGAGGAGTAACGATGTTTTAATTTTTCTGTAACAAGAAACGAGTATTTTAGTTTTCTGGCTTAAATATCACGATAAAATTAAATTGTAAGAATATCCCTGAGTAACTTTATTTGTATATTAGATTATTCTAAATAAGTTTGAATCTAGCATTTTTTCCTGAGGAGTAACGAGGTTTTTATTATTCTGTAATTAGAAACGAATATTTTAGTTTTCTCGCTTAAATATCACGATAAAATTAAATTGTAAGAATATCCCAGAGTAACGTTATTTGTATATTAGATTTTTTTTAATAAGTTTGATTCTAGCATTTTTTCCTGAGGAGTAACGATGTTTTAATTTTACTGAAACTAGAAACGAATATTTTAGTTTTCTCACATAAATATCACGATAAAATTAAATTGTAAGAATATCCCTGAGTAACTTTATTTGTATATTAGATTATTCTTAATAAGTTTGATTCTAGCATTTTTTCCTGAGGAGTAACGATGTTTTAATTTTTCTGGATCCAGAAAATATTATTTTAGATTTCTCGCTTAAATATCACGTTAAAATTAAATTGTAAGAATATCCCTGAGTAACTTTATTTGTATATTAGATTATTCTAAATAAGTATGATCCTAACATTTTTCCTGAGGAGTAACGATGTTTTAATTTTTCTGTAACAAGAAACGAGTATTTTAGTTTTCTGGCTTAAATATCACGATAAAATTAAATTGTAAGAATATCCCTGAGTAACTTTATTTGTATATTAGATTATTCTAAATAAGTTTGAATCTAGCATTTTTTCCTGAGGAGTAACGAGGTTTTTATTATTCTGTAATTAGAAACGAATATTTTAGTTTTCTCGCTTAAATATCACGATAAAATTAAATTGTAAGAATATCCCAGAGTAACGTTATTTGTATATTAGATTTTTTTTAATAAGTTTGATTCTAGCATTTTTTCCTGAGGAGTAACGATGTTTTAATTTTACTGAAACTAGAAACGAATATTTTAGTTTTCTCACATAAATATCACGATAAAATTAAATTGTAAGAATATCCCTGAGTAACTTTATTTGTATATTAGATTATTCTTAATAAGTTTGATTCTAGCATTTTTTCCTGAGGAGTAACGATGTTTTAATTTGTCTGGAACTAGAAAAGATTATTATAGATTTCTCGCTTAAATATCAAGTTAAAATTAAATTGTAAGAATATCCCTGAGTAACTTTATTTGTATATTAGATTATTCTAAATAAGTATGATCCTAACATTTTTTCCTGAGGAGTAACGATGTTTTAATTTTTCTGGAACTAGAAACGAATATTTTAGTTTTCTCGCTTAAATATAACGATAAAATTAAATTGTAAGAATATCCCTGAGTAACTTTATTTGTGTATTAGATTTTTCTTAATAAGTTTGATTCTAGCATTTTTTCCTGAGGAGTAAAGATGTTTTATTTTTACTGGAACTAGAAACGAATATTTTAGTTTTCTCACATAAATATCACGATAAAATTAAATTGTAAGAATATCCCTGAGTAACTTTATTTGTATATTAGATTATTCTTAATAAGTTTGATTCTAATATTTTTTCCTGAGGAGTAACGATATTTTAATTTTTCTGGAACTAGAAAAGATTATTTTAGATTTCTCGCTTAAATATCACGTTAAAATTAAATTGTAAGAATATCTCTGAGTAACTTTATTTGTATATTAGATTATTCTAAATAAGTTTGTTCCTAACATTTTTTCCTGAGGAGTAACGATGTTTTAATTTTTCTGTAACAAGAAAGGGGTATTTTAGTTGTCTCGCTTAAATATCACGATAAAATTAAATTGTAAGAATATCCCGGAGTAACTTTATTTGTATATTAGATTAATCTTAATAAGTTTGATTCTAGCATTTTTTCCTGAGGAGTAACGCTGTTTTAATTTTTCTGGAGCCAGTAACGAATATTTTAGATTTCTCGCCTAAATATCACGATAAAATTAAATTGTAAGAATATCCTGGAGTAACTTTATTTGTTTATTAGATTTTTTTTAATAAGTTTGATTCTAGCATTTTTTTCTGAGGAGTAACAATATTTTTATTTTTCTGGAACTATAAACGAATATATTAGTTTTCTCGCTTAAATATCACGATAAAATTAAATTGTAAGATTATCCCTGAGTAACTTTATTTTTATAATAAATTTGTTTAATAAGTTAGATTTTAGCATTTTTTCTTGAGGAGTAACGATGTTTTAATTTTTCTGTAACAAGAAACGAATATTTTAGTTTTCTGACTTAAATATCACGATAAAATTAAATTGTAAGAATATCCCTGAGTAACTTTATTTGTATATTAGATTATTCTAAATAAGTTAAATTCTAGCATTTTTTCCTGAGGAGTAACGATGTTTTAATTTTTCTGGAACTAGAAATGAATATTTTAGACTTCTCGCTTAAATATCACGATAAAAGTAAATTGTAAGATTATCCCTGAGTAACTTTATTTGTATATCAGATTTTTTTTAATAAGTTTGAATCTAGCATTTTTTCCTGAGGAGTACCGATGTTTTAATTTTTCTGGAACTAGAAACGAATATTTTAGTTTTCTCGCTTAAATATAAAGATAAAATTAAATTGTAAGAATATCCCTGAGTAACTTTATTTGTATATTAGATTTTTGTAATAAGTATGATTCTAGCATTTTTTCCTGAGGAGTAACGATGTTTTAATTTTACTGGAACTAGAAACGAATATTTTAGTTTTCTCACACAAATATAACGGTAAAATTAAATTGTAAGAATAGCACTGAGTAACTTTATTTGTATATTAGATTATTATTAATAAGTTTGATTCTAGCATTTTTTCCTGAAGGGTAACGATGTTTTAATTTTTCTGGAGCTAGTAACGAATATTTTAGTTTTCTCGCTTAAATATAACGTTAAAATTAAATTGTAAGAATATCCCAGAGTAACTTTATTTTTATAATAGATTTTTTCAATAAGTTTGATTCTAGCATTTTTTCCTGAAGAGTAACAATGTTATTTTTTTTCTGGAGCTAGAAACGATAATTTTAGTTTTATCGCTTAAATATAACGTTAAAATTAAATTGTAAGAATATCCCTGAGTAACTTTATTTGTATATTAGATTATTCTTAATAAGTTTGATTCTAGAATTTTTTCCTGAGGAGTAACGATGTTTTAATTTTTCTGGAACTAGAAAAGATTATTTTAGATATCTCGCTTAAATATCACGATAAAATTAAATTGTAAGAATATCCCAGAGTAACTTTATTTGTATATTAGAGTTTTCTAAATAAGTTTGATCCTAACATTTTTTCCTGTGGAGTAACGATGTTTTTATTATTCTGTAATTAGAAACGAATATTTTAGTTTTCTCGCTTAAATATCACGATAAAATTAAATTTTAAGAATAACCCAGAGTAACGTTATTTGTATATTAGATTTTTTTTAATAAGTTTGATTCTAGCATTTTTTCCTGAGGAGTAACGATGTTTTAATTTCACTGAAACTAGAAACGAATATTTTAGTTTTCTCACATAAATATCACGATAAAATTAAATTGTAAGAATATCCCTGAGTAACTTTATTTGTATATTAGATTATTCTTAATAAGTTTGATTCTAGCATTTTTCCCTGAGGAGTAACGATGTTTTAATTTTTCTGGATCTAGAAAAGATTATTTTAGATTTTTCGCTTAAATATCACGTTAAAATTAAATTGTAAGAATATCCCTGAGTAACTTTATTTGTATATTAGATTATTCTAAATAAGTATGATCCTAACATTTTTCCTGAGGAGTAACGATGTTTTAATTTTTCTGTAACAAGAAACGAGTATTTTAGTTTTCTGGCTTAAATATCACGATAAAATTAAATTGTAAGAATATCCCTGAGTAACTTTATTTGTATATTAGATTATTCTAAATAAGTTTGAATCTAGCATTTTTTCCTGAGGAGTAACGAGGTTCTTATTATTCTGTAATTAGAAACGAATATTTTAGTTTTCTCGCTTAAATATCACGATAAAATTAAATTGTAAGAATATCCCAGAGTAACGTTATTTGTATATTAGATTTTTTTTAATAAGTTTGATTCTAGCATTTTTTCCTGAGGAGTAACGATGTTTTAATTTTTCTGGAGCTAGTAACGAATATTTTAGATTTCTCGCTTAAATATCACGATAAAATTAAATTGTAAGAATAGTCCTGAGTAACTTTATTTGTTTATTAGATTTTTTTTAATAAGTTTGATTCTAGCATTTTTTTTTGAGTAACAATATTTCTATTTTTCTGGAACTATAAACGAATATTTTAGTTTTATCGCTTAAATATCACGATAAAATTAAATTGTGAGATTATCCCTGAGTAACTTAATTTTTATATTAGATTTGTTTAATAAGTTTGATTCTAGCATTTTTCCCTTGAAGTAACGATGTTTTAATTTTTCTGTAACAATAAACGAGTATTTTAGTTGTCTCGCTTAAATATCACGATAAAATTAAATTGTAAGACTATCCCGGAGTAACTTTATTTGTATATTAGATTATTCTTAATAAGTTTGATTCTAGAATTTTTTCCTGAGGGGTAACGATGTTTTAATTTTTCTGGAACTAGAAAAGATTATTTTAGATATCTCGCTTAAATATCACGATAAAATTAAATTGTAAGAATATCCCACAGTAACTTTATTTGTATATTAGAGTTTTCTAAATAAGTTTGATCCTAACATTTTTTCCTGAGGAGTAACGATGTTTTAATTTTTCTGTAACAAGAAAGGAGTATTTTAGTTTTCTCGCTTAAATATCACGGTAAAATTAAATTTTAAGAATATTCCTGAGTAACTTTATTTGCATATTAGATTATTCTTAATAAGTTTGATTCTAGCATTTTTTCCTGAGGAGTAACGATGTTTTAGTTTTTCTGGAGCTTGTAACGAATATTTTAGATTTCTCGCTTAAATATCACAATAAAATTAAATTGTAAGAATAGCACTGAGTAACTTTATTTGTATATTAGATTATTATTAATAAGTTTGATTCTAGCATTTTTTCCTGAAGGGTAACGATGTTTTAATTTTTCTGGAGCTAGTAACGAATATTTTAGTTTTCTCGCTTAAATATAACGTAAAAATTAAATTGTAAGAATATCCCAGAGTAACTTTATTTGTATATTAGAGTTTTCTAAATAAGTTTGATCCTAACATTTTTTCCTGAGGAGTAACGATGTTTTAATTTTTCTGGAACTAGAAAAGATTATTTTAGACTTCTCGCTTAAATATCACGATAAAATTAAATTGTAAGAATATCCAGGAGTAACTTTATTTGTATATTAGATTATTCTTAATAAGTTTGATTCTAGCATTTTTTCCTGAGGAGTAACGATGTTTTAATTTTTCTGGAGCTAGTAACGAATATTTTAGATTTCTCGCCTAAATATCACGATAAAATTAAATTGTAAGAATATCCCTGAGTAACTTTATTTGTATATTAGATTTTTTTAATAAGTATGATTCTAGCATTTTTTCCTGAGGAGTAGCGATGTTTTAATTTTACTGGAACTAGAAACGAATATTTTAGTTTTCTCACACAAATATCACGATAAAATTAAATTGTAAGAATAGCCCTGAGTAACTTTATTTGTATATTAGATTATTATTAATAAGTTTGATTCTAGCATTTTTTCCTGAAGGGTAACGATGTTTTAATTTTTCTGGAGCTAGTAACGAATATTTTAGTTTTCTCGCTTAAATATAACGTTAAAATTAAATTGTAAGAATATCCCAGAGTAACTTTATTTTTATAATAGATTTTTTCAATAAGTTTGATTCTAGCATTTTTTCCTGAAGAGTAACAATGTTATTTTTTTTCTGGAGCTAGAAACGATAATTTTAGTTTTATCGCTTAAATATAACGTTAAAATTAAATTGTAAGAATATCCCTGAGTAACTTTATTTGTATATTAGATTATTCTTAATAAGTTTGATTCTAGAATTTTTTCCTGAGGAGTAACGATGTTTTAATTTTTCTGGAACTAGAAAAGATTATTTTAGATATCTCGCTTAAATATCACGATAAAATTAAATTGTAAGAATATCCCAGAGTAACTTTATTTGTATATTAGAGTTTTCTAAATAAGTTTGATCCTAACATTTTTTCCTGTGGAGTAACGATGTTTTTATTATTCTGTAATTAGAAACGAATATTTTAGTTTTCTCGCTTAAATATCACGATAAAATTAAATTTTAAGAATAACCCAGAGTAACGTTATTTGTATATTAGATTTTTTTTAATAAGTTTGATTCTAGCATTTTTTCCTGAGGAGTAACGATGTTTTAATTTCACTGAAACTAGAAACGAATATTTTAGTTTTCTCACATAAATATCACGATAAAATTAAATTGTAAGAATATCCCTGAGTAACTTTATTTGTATATTAGATTATTCTAAATAAGTTTGAATCTAGCATTTTTTCCTGAGGAGTAACGAGGTTCTTATTATTCTGTAATTAGAAACGAATATTTTAGTTTTCTCGCTTAAATATCACGATAAAATTAAATTGTAAGAATATCCCAGAGTAACGTTATTTGTATATTAGATTTTTTTTAATAAGTTTGATTCTAGCATTTTTTCCTGAGGAGTAACGATGTTTTAATTTTTCTGGAGCTAGTAACGAATATTTTAGATTTCTCGCTTAAATATCACGATAAAATTAAATTGTAAGAATAGTCCTGAGTAACTTTATTTGTTTATTAGATTTTTTTTAATAAGTTTGATTCTAGCATTTTTTTTTGAGTAACAATATTTCTATTTTTCTGGAACTATAAACGAATATTTTAGTTTTATCGCTTAAATATCACGATAAAATTAAATTGTGAGATTATCCCTGAGTAACTTAATTTTTATATTAGATTTGTTTAATAAGTTTGATTCTAGCATTTTTCCCTTGAAGTAACGATGTTTTAATTTTTCTGTAACAATAAACGAGTATTTTAGTTGTCTCGCTTAAATATCACGATAAAATTAAATTGTAAGACTATCCCGGAGTAACTTTATTTGTATATTAGATTATTCTTAATAAGTTTGATTCTAGAATTTTTTCCTGAGGGGTAACGATGTTTTAATTTTTCTGGAACTAGAAAAGATTATTTTAGATATCTCGCTTAAATATCACGATAAAATTAAATTGTAAGAATATCCCACAGTAACTTTATTTGTATATTAGAGTTTTCTAAATAAGTTTGATCCTAACATTTTTTCCTGAGGAGTAACGATGTTTTAATTTTTCTGTAACAAGAAAGGAGTATTTTAGTTTTCTCGCTTAAATATCACGGTAAAATTAAATTTTAAGAATATTCCTGAGTAACTTTATTTGCATATTAGATTATTCTTAATAAGTTTGATTCTAGCATTTTTTCCTGAGGAGTAACGATGTTTTAGTTTTTCTGGAGCTTGTAACGAATATTTTAGATTTCTCGCTTAAATATCACAATAAAATTAAATTGTAAGAATATCCCTGAGTAACTTTATATGTATATTAGATCATTCTTAATAAGTTTGATCCTAACATTTTTCCTGAGGAGTAGCGATGTTTTAATTTTTCTGTAACAAGAAACGAGTATTTTAGTTTTCTCTCTTAAATATCACGATAAAATTAAATTGTAAGAATATCCCGGAGTAACTTTATTTGTATATTAGATTATTCTTAATAAGTTTGTTCTAGCATTTTTTCCTGAGGAGTAATGATGTTTTAATTTTTCTGGAGCTAGTAACGAATATTTTAGATTTCTCGCTTAAATATCACGATAAAATTAAATTGTAAGAATATCCCAGAGTAACTTTATTTGTATATTAGATTTTTTTTAATAAGTTTGATTCTTGCATTATTTCCTGAGGAGTAACGATGTTTTAATTTTTCTGGAACTAGAAACAAATAATTTAGATTTCTAAATTAAATTGTAAGAATATCCCAGAGTAACTTTATTTGTATATTAGATTTTTTTTAATAAGTTTGATTCTTGCATTTTTTCCTGAGGAGTAACGATGTTTTAATTTTTCTGGAACTAGAAAAGATTATTTTAGATTTCTCGCTTAAATATCACGTTAAAATTAAATTGTAAGAATATCCCTGTGTAACTTTATTTGTATATTAGATTATTCTAAATAAGTTTGATCCTAACATTTTTTCCTGAGGAGTAACGATGTTTTAATTTTTCTGTAACAAGAAATTAGTATTTTAGTTTTCTCGCTTAAATATCACGATAAAATTAAATTGTAAGATTTATTTGTGTATTAGATTTTTTTTAATAAGTTTGATTCTAGCATTTTTTTCTGAGTAATAATATTTCTATTTTTCTGGAACTATAAACGAATATTTTAGTTTTCTCGCTTAAATATCACGATAAAATTAAATTGTGAGATTATCCCTGAGTAACTTTATTTGTATATTAGAATTTTCTAATTAAGTTTGATCCTAACATTTTTTCCTGAGGAGTAACGATGTTTAAATTTTTCTGGAACTAGAAATAATATTTTAGTTTTCTCGCTTAAATATCACGGTAAAATTAAATTTTAAGAATATTCCTGAGTAACTTTATTTGTATATTAGATTATTCTTAAAAAGTTTGATTCTAGCATTTTTTCCTGAGGAGTGACGATGTTTTAATTTTTCTGGAGCTAGTAACGAATATTTTAGATTTCTCGCTTAAATATCACGATAAAATTAAATTGTAAGAATATCCCTGAGTAACTTTATTTGTATATTAGATTATTCTTAATAAGTTTGATTCTAGCATTTTTTCCTGAGGAGTAACGATGTTTTAATTTTTCTGGAACTAGAAACGAATATTTTAGATTTCTCGCTTAAATATCACGATAAAATTAAATTGTAAGATTATCCCTGAGTAACTTTATTTGTATATTAGAATTTTCTAATTAAGTTTGATCCTAACATTTTTTCCTGAGGAGTAACGATGTTTTAATTTTTCTGGAACTAGAAATAATATTTTAGTTTTCTCGCTTAAATATCACGGTAAAATTAAATTGTAAGATTATCCCTGAGTAACTTTATTTTTATAATAGATTTGTTTAATAAGTTTGATTCTAGCATTTTTTCTTGAGGAGTAACGATGTTTTAATTTTTCTGGAACTAGAAGCGAATATTTTAGATTTCTCGCTTAAATATCACGATAAAAGTAAATTGTAAGATTATCCCTGAGTAACTTTATTTGTATATTAGATTTTTTTTAATAAGTTTGATTCTAGCATTTTTTCCTGAGGAGTACTGATGTTTTAATTTTTCTGGAACTAGAAACGAATATTTTAGTTTTCTCACATAAATAACACGATAAATTAAATTGTAAGAATATCCCTGAGTAACTTTATTTGTATATTATGTTATTCTTAATAAGTTTGATACTAGCATTTTTCCCTGAGGAGTAAGGATGTTTTAATTTTTCTGGAACTAGAAACGAATATTTTAGATTTCTCGCTTAAATATAACGATAAAATTAAATTGTAAGAATATCCCAGAGTAACTTTATTTGTATATTAGATTTTTTTTATAAGTTTGATTCTAGCATTTTTTCCTGAGGAGTAACGATGCTTTAATTTTTCTGGAACTAGAAAAGATTATGTTAGATATCTCGCTTAAATATCACGTTAAAATTAAATTGTAAGAATATCCCTGAGTAACTTTATTTGTATATTAGATTATTCTAAATAAGTTTGATCCTAACATTTTTTCCTGAGGAGTAACGATGTTTTAATTTTTCTGTAACAAGAAATGAGTATTTTAGTTTTCTCGCTTAAATATCACGATAAAATTAAATTGTAAGAATATCCCGTAGTAACTTTATTTGTATATTAGATTATTCTTAATAAGTTTGATTCTAGCATTTTTTTCCTGAGGAGTAACGATGTTTTAATTTTTCTGGAGCTAGTAACGAATATTTTAGATTTCTCGCTTAAATATCACGATAAAATTAAATTGTAAGAATATCCCTGAGTAACTTTATTTGTTTATTAGATTATTCTAAATAAGTTTGATTCTAGCATTTTATCTTGAGGAGTAACGGTGTTTTAATTTTTCTGGAAGTAGAAAAGATTATTTTAGATTTCTCGCTTAAATATCACGTTAAAATTAAATTGTAAGAATATCCCTGAGTAACTTTATTTGCATATTAGAATTTTTTAAATAAGTTTGATCCTAACATTTTTTCCTGAGGAGTAACGATGTTTTAATTTTTCTGGAACTAGAAAAGAATATTTTAGTTTTCTCGCTTAAATATAACGATAAAATTAAATTGTAAGAATATCCCTGAGTAACCTTATTTGTATATTAGATTTTTTTAATAAGTTTGATTCTAGCATTTTTTCCTGAGGAGTAACGATGTTTTAATTTTACTGGAACTAGAAACGAATATTTTTGTTTTCTCACACAAATATCACGATAAAATTAAATTGTAAGAATAGCCCTGAGTAACTTTATTTGTATATTAGATTATTATTAATAAGTATGATTCTAGCATTTTTTCCTGAGGAGTAACAATGTAATTATTTTTCTGGAGCTAGAAACGATAATTTTAGTTTTATCGCTTAAATATAACGTTAAAATTAAATTGTAAGAATATCCCTGTGTAACTTTATTTGTATATTAGATTATTCTTAATAAGTTTGATTCTAGAATTTTTTCCTGAGGAGTAACGATGTTTTAATTTTTCTGGAACTAGAAAAGATTATTTTAGATATCTCGCTTAAATATCACGATAAAATTAAATTGTAAGAATATCCCAGAGTAACTTTATTTGTATATTAGAGTTTTCTAAATAAGTTTGATCCTAACATTTTTTCCTGAGGAGTAACGATGTTTTAATTTTTCTGTAACAAGAAAGGAGTATTTTAGTTTTCTCGCTTAAATATCACGGTAAAATTAAATTTTAAGAATATTTCTGAGTAACTTTATTTGTATATTAGATTATTCTTAATAAGTTTGATTCTAGCATTTTTTCCTGAGGAGTGACGATGTTTTAATTTTTCTGGAGCTAGTAACGAATATTTTAGATTTCTCGCTTAAATATCACAATAAAATTAAATTGTAAGAATATCCCTGAGTAACTTTATTTGTTTATTAGATTTTTTTTAATAAGTTTGATTCTAGCATTTTTTTTTTGAGTAACAATATTTCTATTTTTCTGGAACTATAAACGAATACTTTAGTTTTATCGCTTAAATATCACGATAAAATTAAATTGTGAGATTATCCCTGAGTAACTTTATTTTTATAATAGATTTGTTTAATAAGTTTGATTCTAGCATTTTTCCCTTGAAGTAACGATGTTTTAATTTTTCTGTAACAAGAAACGAGTATTTTAGTTGTCTCGCTTAAATATCACGATAAAATTAAATTGTAAGAATATCCCGGAGTAACTTTATTTGTATATTAGATTATTCTTAATAAGTTTGATTCTAGAATTTTTTCCTGAGGAGTAACGATGTTTTAATTTTTCTGGAACTAGAAAAAATTATTTTAGATATCTCGCTTAAATATCACGATAAAATTAAATTGTAAGAATATCCCAAAGTAACTTTATTTGTATATTAGAGTTTTCTAAATAAGTTTGATCCTAACATTTTTTCCTGAGGAGTAACGATGTTTTAATTTTTCTGTAACAAGAAAGGAGTATTTTAGTTTTCTCGCTTAAATATCACGGTAAAATTTAATTTTAAGAATATTCCTGAGTAACTTTATTTGTATATTAGATTATTCTTAATAAGTTTGATTCTAGCATTTTTTCCTGAGGAGTAACGATGTTTTAGTTTTTCTGGAGCTAGTAACGAATATTTTAGATTTCTGGCTTAAATATCACAATAAAATTAAATTGTAAGAATATCCCTGAGTAACTTTATATGTATATTAGATCATTCTTAATAAGTTTGATTCTAACATTTTTTCCTAAGGAGTAACGATGTTTTAATTTTTTTGGAACTAGAAACGAATATTTAATTTTCTCGCTTAAATATAACGATAAAATTAAATTGTAAGAATATCCCAGAGTAACTTTATTTGTATATTAGATTTTTTTTATAAGTTTGATTCTAGCATTTTTTCCTGAGGAGTAACGATGTTTTAATTTTTCTGGAACTAGAAAAGATTATGTTAGATATCTCGCTTAAATATCACGTTAAAATTAAATTGTAAGAATATCCCTGAGTAACTTTATTTGTATATTAGATTATTCTAAATAAGTTTGATCCTAACATTTTTTCCTGAGGAGTAACGATGTTTTAATTTTTCTGTAACAAGAAACGAGTATTTTAGTTTTCTCGCTTAAATATCACGATAAAATTAAATTGTAAGAATATCCCGGAGTAACTTTATTTGTATATTAGATTATTCTTAATAAGTTTGTTCTAGCATTTTTTCCTGAGGAGTAACGATGTTTTAATTTTTCTGGAGCTAGTAACGAATATTTTAGATTTCTCGCTTAAATATTTCGTGTGTAATAAATGAATGAGTTTATATGGAGTGATCTATGAAAGTGGTTGAAGTGAGGGTGGTGTGTTTGGATGAAAATGTTTGACGATGACTGGTTGTTTGATGAGTGTGATGAGTGAATGTTTTATGAGTGATTTTAGGGTTCGTGCTACCCCATTTGTTGGGATATAGCGTGAAGATATGTATGTATGTATGTATGCTTAAATATCACGATAAAATTAAATTGTAAGAATATCCCTGAGTAACTTTATTTGTTTATTAGATTTTTTTTAATAAGTTTGATTCTAGCATTTTTTTCTGAGTAACAATATTATTATTTTTCTGGAACTATAAACGAATATTTTAGTTTTCTCACATAAATATCACGATAAAATTCAATTGTAAGAATAGCCCTGAGTAACTTTATTTGTATATTAGATTATTCTTAATAAGTTTGATTCTAGCATTTTTTCCTGAAGAGTAACGATGTTTTAATTTTTCTGGAGCAAGTAACGAATATTTTAGATTTCTCGCTTAAATATCACGATAAAATTAAATTGTAAGAATATCCCTCAGTAACTTTATTTGTATATTATGTTATTCTTAATAAGTTTGATTCTAGCATTTTTTCCTGAGGAGTAACGATGTTTTAATTTTTCTGGAACTAGAAAAGATTATTTTAGATTTCTCGCTTAAATATCACGTTAAAAATTAATTGTAAGAATATCCCTGTGTAACTTTATTTGTATATTAGATTATTCTAAATAAGTTTGATCCTAACATTTTTTCCTGAGGAGTAACGATGTTTTAATTTTTCTGTAACAAGAAACGAGTATTTTAGTTTTCTCGCTTAAATATCACGATAAAATTAAATTGTAAGAATATCCCGGAGTAACTTTATTTGTATATTAGATTATTTTAAATAAGTTTGATTCTAGCATTTTTTTCCTGAGGAGTAACGATGTTTTAATTTTTCTGGAGCTAGTAACGAATATTTTAGATTTCTCGCTTAAATATCACGATAAAATTAAATTGTAAGAATATCCCTGAGTAACTTTATTTTTTTATTAGATTTTTTTTAATAAGTTTGATTCTAGCATTTTTTTCTGAGTAACAATATTTCTATTTTTCTGGAACTATAAACGAATATTTTAGTTTTCTCGCTTAAATATCACGATAAAATTAAATTGTGAGATTATCCCTGAGTAACTTTATTTTTATAATAGATTTGTTTAATAAGTTTGATTCTAGCATTTTTCCCTTGAAGTAACGATGTTTTAATTTTTCTGTAACAAGAAACGAGTATTTTAGTTGTCTCGCTTATATATCACGATAAAATTAAATTGTAAGAATATCCCGGAGTTACTTTATTTGTATATTAGCTTATTCTTAATAAGTTTGATTCTAGAATTTTTTCCTGAGGAGTAACGATGTTTTAATTTTTCCGGAACTAGAAAAAATTATTTTAGATATCTCGCTTAAATATTACGATAAAATTAAATTGTAAGAATATCCCAGAGTAACTTTATTTGTATATTAGAGTTTTCTAAATAAGTTTGATCCTAACATTTTTTCCTGAGGAGTAACGATGTTTTAATTTTTCTGTAACAAGAAAGGAGTATTTTAGTTTTCTCGCTTAAATATGACGGTAAAATTAAATTTTAAAAATATTCCTGAGTAACTTTATTTGTATATTAGATCATTCTTAATAAGTTTGATTCTAGCATTTTTTCCTAAGGAGTAACGATGTTTTAATTTTTTTGGAACTAGAAACGAATATTTAATTTTCTCGCTTAAATATAACGATAAAATTAAATTGTAAGAATATCCCAGAGTAACTTTATTTATATATTAGATTTTTTTTATAAGTTTGATTCTAGCATTTTTTCCTGAGGAGTAACGATGTTTTAATTTTTCTGTAACAAAAACGAGTATTTTAGTTTTCTGGCTTAAATATGACGATAAAATTAAATTGTAAGAATATCCCTGAGTAACTTTATTTGTATATTAGATTATTCTAAATAAGTTTGATTCTAGCATTTTTTCCTGAGGAGTAACGATGTTTTAATTTTTCTGGATCTAGAAAAGATTATTTTAGATTTTTCGCTTAAATATCACGTTAAAATTAAATTGTAAGAATATCCCTGAGTAACTTTATTTGTATATTAGATTATTCTAAATAAGTATGATCCTAACATTTTTCCTGAGGAGTAACGATGTTTTAATTTTTCTGTAACAAGAAACGAGTATTTTAGTTTTCTGGCTTAAATATCACGATAAAATTAAATTGTAAGAATATCCCTGAGTAACTTTATTTGTATATTAGATTATTCTAAATAAGTTTGAATCTAGCATTTTTTCCTGAGGAGTAACGAGGTTCTTATTATTCTGTAATTAGAAACGAATATTTTAGTTTTCTCGCTTAAATATCACGATAAAATTAAATTGTAAGAATATCCCAGAGTAACGTTATTTGTATATTAGATTTTTTTTAATAAGTTTGATTCTAGCATTTTTTCCTGAGGAGTAACGATGTTTTAATTTTTCTGGAGCTAGTAACGAATATTTTAGATTTCTCGCTTAAATATCACGATAAAATTAAATTGTAAGAATAGTCCTGAGTAACTTTATTTGTTTATTAGATTTTTTTTAATAAGTTTGATTCTAGCATTTTTTTTTGAGTAACAATATTTCTATTTTTCTGGAACTATAAACGAATATTTTAGTTTTATCGCTTAAATATCACGATAAAATTAAATTGTGAGATTATCCCTGAGTAACTTAATTTTTATATTAGATTTGTTTAATAAGTTTGATTCTAGCATTTTTCCCTTGAAGTAACGATGTTTTAATTTTTCTGTAACAATAAACGAGTATTTTAGTTGTCTCGCTTAAATATCACGATAAAATTAAATTGTAAGACTATCCCGGAGTAACTTTATTTGTATATTAGATTATTCTTAATAAGTTTGATTCTAGAATTTTTTCCTGAGGGGTAACGATGTTTTAATTTTTCTGGAACTAGAAAAGATTATTTTAGATATCTCGCTTAAATATCACGATAAAATTAAATTGTAAGAATATCCCACAGTAACTTTATTTGTATATTAGAGTTTTCTAAATAAGTTTGATCCTAACATTTTTTCCTGAGGAGTAACGATGTTTTAATTTTTCTGTAACAAGAAAGGAGTATTTTAGTTTTCTCGCTTAAATATCACGGTAAAATTAAATTTTAAGAATATTAGTGAGTAACTTTATTTGCATATTAGATTATTCTTAATAAGTTTGATTCTAGCATTTTTTCCTGAGGAGTAACGATGTTTTAGTTTTTCTGGAGCTTGTAACGAATATTTTAGATTTCTCGCTTAAATATCACAATAAAATTAAATTGTAAGAATATCCCTGAGTAACTTTATATGTATATTAGATCATTCTTAATAAGTTTGATCCTAACATTTTTCCTGAGGAGTAGCGATGTTTTAATTTTTCTGTAACAAGAAACGAGTATTTTAGTTTTCTCGCTTAAATATCACGATAAAATTAAATTGTAAGAATATCCCGGAGTAACTTTATTTGTATATTAGATTATTCTTAATAAGTTTGTTCTAGCATTTTTTCCTGAGGAGTAACGATGTTTTAATTTTTCTGGAGCTAGTAACGAATATTTTAGATTTCTCGCTTAAATATCACGATAAAATTAAATTGTAAGAATATCCCAGAGTAACTTTATTTGTATATTAGATTTTTTTTAATAAGTTTGATTCTTGCATTTTTTCCTGAGGAGTAACGATGTTTTAATTTTTCTGTAACAAGAAACGAGTATTTTAGTTTTCTAGCTTAAATATCACGATAAAATTATATTGTAAGAATATCCCGGAGTAACTTTATTTGTATATTAGATTATTCTAAATAAGTTTGATTCTAGCATTTTTTCCTGAGGAGTAACGATGTTTTAATTTTTCTGTAACAAGAAACGAGTATTTTAGTTTTCTAGCTTAAATATCACGATAAAATTAAATTGTAAGAATATCCCGGAGTAACTTTATTTGTATATTAGATTATTCTAAATAAGTTTGATTCTAGCATTTTTTCCTGAGGAGTAACGATGTTTTAATTTTTCTGTAGCTAGTAACGAATATTTTAGATTTCTCGCTAAATATCACGATAAAATTAAATTGTAAGAATATCCCTGAGTAACTTTATTTGTTTATTAGATTTTTTTTAATAAGTTTGATTCTAGCATTTTTTTCTGAGGAGTAATAATATTTTTATTTTTCTGGAACTATAAACGAATATTTTAGTTTTCTCGCTTAAATATCACGATAAAATTAAATTGTAAGAATATCCCTGAGTAACTATATTTATGTATAAGATTTTTCTTAATAAGTTTGATTCTAGCAATTTTTCCTGAGGAGTAACGATGTTTTAATTTTACTGGAACTAGAAACGAATATTTTAGTTTTCTCACATAAATATCACGATAAAATTAAATTGGAAGAATATCCCTGAGTAACTTTATTTGTATATTAGATTGTTCTTAATAAGTTTGATTCTAGCATTTTTTCCTGAGGAGTAACAATGTTTTAATTTTTCTGGAACTAGAAAAGATTATTTTAGATTTCTCGCTTAAATATCACGTTAAAATTAAATTGTAAGAATATCCCTGAGTAACTTTATTTGTATATTAGATTATTCTAAATAAGTTTGATCCTAACATTTTTTCCTGAGGAGTAACGATGTTTTAATTTTTCTGTAACAAGAAACGAGTATTTTAGTTGTCTCGCTTAAATATCACGATAAAATTAAATTGTAAGAATATCCCGGAGTACCTTTTTTTGTGTATTAGATTATTCTAAAAAGTTTGATTCTAGCATTTTTTCCTGAGGAGTAACGATGTTTTAATTTTTCTGTAGCTAGTAACGAATATTTTAGATTTCTCGCTAAATATCATGATAAAATTAAATTGTAAGAATATCCCTAAGTAACTTTATTTGTTTATTAGATTTTTTTTAATAAGTTTGATTCTAGCATTTTTTTCTGAGGAGTAATAATATTTTTATTTTTCTGGAACTATAAACGAATATTTTAGTTTTCTCGCTTAAATATCACGATAAAATTAAATTGTAAGATTATCCCTGAGTAACTTTATTTTTATTATAGATTTGTTTAATAAGTTTGATTCTAGCATTTTTTCCTGAGGAGTAACGATGTTTTAATTTTTCTGTAACAAGAAACGAGTATTTTAGTTTTCTGGCTTAAATATCACGATAAAATTAAATTGTAAGAATAACCCTGAGTAACTTTATTTGTATATTAGATTATTCTAAATAAATTTGATTCTAGCATTTTTTCCTGAGGAGTAACGATGTTTTAATTTTTCTGTAACAAGAAACGAGTATTTTAGTTTTCTGGCTTAAATATCACGATAAAATTAAATTGTAAGAATATCCCTGAGTAACTTTATTTGTATATTAGATTATTCTAAATAAGTTTGATTCTAGCATTTTTTCCTGAGGAGTAACGATGTTTTAATTTTTCTGGAACTAGAAACGAATATTTTAGATTTCTCGCTTAAATATCACGATAAAATTAAATTGTAAGAATATCCCTGAGTAACTTTATTTGTATATTAGATTTTTCTTAATAGGTTTGATTCTAGCATTTTTTCCTGAGGAGTAACGATGTTTTAATTTTTCTAGAACTAGAAACGAATATTTTAGTTTTCTCGCTTAAATATAATGATAAAATTAAATTGTAAGAATATCCCTGAGTAACTTTATTTGTATATTAGATTTTTTTAATAAATTTGATTCTAGCATTTTTTCCTGAGGAGTAACGATGTTTTAATTTTACTGGAACTAGAAACGAATATTTTAGTTTTCTCACATAAATATCACGATAAAATTAAATTGTAAGAATAGCCCTGAGTAACTTTATTTGTATATTAGATTATTCTTAATAAGTTTGATTCTAGCATTTTTTCCTGAAGAGTAACGATGTTTTAATTTTTCTGGAGCAAGTAACGAATATTTTAGATTTCTCGCTTAAATATCACGATAAAATTAAATTGTAAGATTATCCCTGAGTAACTTTATTTTTATAATAGATTTGTTTAATAAGTTTGATTCTAGCATTTTTTCCTGAGGAGTAACGATGTTTGAATTTTTCTGTAACAAGAAACGAGTATTTTAGTTTTCTGGCTTAAATATCACGATAAGATTAAATTGTAAGAATAACCCTGAGTAACTTTATTTGTATATTAGATTATTCTAAATAAATTTGATTCTAGCATTTTTTCCTGAGGAGTAACGATGTTTTAATTTTTCTGGAACTAGATACGAATATTTTAGTTTTCTCGCTTAAATATAACGATAAAATTAAATTGTAAGAATATCCCTGAGTAACTTTATTTGTATATTAGATTTTTTTAATAAGTTTGATTCTAGCATTTTTTCCTGAGGAGTAACGATGTTTTAATTTTACTGGAACTAGAAACAAATATTTTAGTTTTTTCACATAAATATCACGATAAAATTAAATAGTAAGAATAGCCCTGAGTAACTTTATTTGTATATTAGATTATTCTTAATAACTTTGATTCTAGCATTTTTTTCCTGAAGAGTAACGATGTTTTAATTTTTCTGGAGCTAGTAACGAATATTTTAGATTTCTCGCTTAAATATCACGATAAAATTAAATTGTAAGAATATCCCTGAGTAACTTTATTTGTGTATTAGATTTTTCTTAATAAGTTTGATTCTAACATTTTTTCCTGAGGAGTAACAATGTTATTATTTTTCTGGAGCTAGAAACGATAATTTTAGTTTTATCGCTTAAATATAACGTTCAAATTAAATTGTAAGAATATCCCTGAGTAACTTTATTTGTGTATTAGATTATTCTTAATAAGTTTGATTCTAGCATTTTTTCCTGAGGAGTAACGATGTTTTAATTTTTCTGGAACTAGAAAAGATTATTTTAGATTTCTCGCTTAAATATCACGATAAAATTAAATTGTAAGAATATCCCTGAGTAACTTTATTTGTATATTAGAGTTTTCTAAATAAGTTTGATCCTAACATTTTTTCCTGTGGAGTAACGATGTTTTAATTTTTCTGTAACAAGAAACGAATATTTTAGTTTTCTAGCTCACGATAAAATTAAATTGTAAGAATATCCCTGTGTAACTTTATTTGTATATTAGATTATTCTAAATAAGTTTGATTCTAGCATTTTTCCTGAGGAGTAACGATGTTTTAATTTTTCTGGAACTAGAAACGAATATTTTAGATTTCTCGCTTAAATATCACGATAAAATTAAATTGTAAGAATATCCCTTAGTAACTTTATTTGTATATTAGATTTTTTTTAATAGGTTTGATTCTAGCATTTTTTCCTGAGGAGTAACGATGTTTTAATTTTACTGGAACTAGAAACGAATATTTTAGTTTTCTCACATAAATATCACGATAAAATTAAATTGTAAGAATAGCCCTGAGTAACTTTATTTGTATATTAGATTATTCTTAATAAGTTTGATTCTAGCATTTTTTTCCTGAAGAGTAACGATGTTTTAATTTTTCTGGAGCTAGTAACGAATATTTTAGATTTCTCGCTTAAATATCACGATAAAATTAAATTGTAAGAATATCCCTGAGTAACTTTATTTGTATATTAGAGTTTTCTAAATAAGTTTGATCCTAACATTTTTTCCTGAGGAGTATCGATGTTTTAATTTTTCTGGAGCTAGTAACGAATATTTTAGATTTCTCGCTTAAATATCACAATAAAATTAAATTGTAAGAATATCCCTAAATAACTTTATTTGTTTATTAGATTTTTTTTAATAAGTTTGATTCTAACATTTTTTTCTGAGTAACAATATTTTTATTTTTCTGTAACTATAAACGAATATTTTAGTTTTCTCGCTTAAATATCACGATAAAATTAAATTGTAAGATTATCCCTGAGTAACTTTATTTTTATAATAGATTTGTTTAATAAGTTTGATTCTAGCATTTTTTCCTGAGAAGTAACGATGTTTTAATTTATCTGTAACAAGAAACGAGTATTTTAGTTTTCTGGCTTAAATATCACGATAAAATTAAATTGTAAGAATATCCCTGAGTAACTTTATTTGTGTATTAGATTATTCTAAATAAGTTTGAATCTAGCATTTTTTCCTGAGGAGTAACGATGTTTTAATTTTTCTGGAGCTATTAACGAATATTTTAGATTTCTCGCTTAAATATCACGATAAAATTACATTGTAAGAATATCCCTGAGTAACTTTATTTGTTTATTAGATATTTTTTTAATAAGTTTGATTCTAGCATTTTTTTCTGAGGAGTAACAATATTTTTATTTTTCTGGAACTATAAACGAATATTTTAGTTTTCTCGCTTAAATATCACGTTAAAATTAAATTGTAAGATTATCCCTGAGTAACTTTATTTTTATAATAGATTTGTTTAATAAGTTTGATTCTAGCATTTTTTCCTGAGGAGTAACGATGTTTTAATTTTTCTGTAACAAGAAACGAGTATTTTAGTTTTCTGGCTTAAATATCACGATAAGATTAAATTGTAAGAATAACCCTGAGTAACTTTATTTGTATATTAGATTATTCTAAATAAATTTGATTCTAGCATTTTTTCCTGAGGAGTAACGATGTTTTAATTTTTCTGGAACTAGATACGAATATTTTAGTTTTCTCGCTTAAATATAACGATAAAATTAAATTGTAAGAATATCCCTGAGTAACTTTATTTGTATATTAGATTTTTTTAATAAGTTTGATTCTAGCATTTTTTCCTGAGGAGTAACGATGTTTTAATTTTACTGGAACTAGAAACAAATATTTTAGTTTTTTCACATAAATATCACGATAAAATTAAATAGTAAGAATAGCCCTGAGTAACTTTATTTGTATATTAGATTATTCTTAATAACTTTGATTCTAGCATTTTTTTCCTGAAGAGTAACGATGTTTTAATTTTTCTGGAGCTAGTAACGAATATTTTAGATTTCTCGCTTAAATATCACGATAAAATTAAATTGTAAGAATATCCCTGAGTAACTTTATTTGTGTATTAGATTTTTCTTAATAAGTTTGATTCTAACATTTTTTCCTGAGGAGTAACAATGTTATTATTTTTCTGGAGCTAGAAACGATAATTTTAGTTTTATCGCTTAAATATAACGTTCAAATTAAATTGTAAGAATATCCCTGAGTAACTTTATTTGTATATTAGATTATTCTTAATAAGTTTGATTCTAGCATTTTTTCCTGAGGAGTAACGATGTTTTAATTTTTCTGGAACTAGAAAAGATTATTTTAGATTTCTCGCTTAAATATCACGATAAAATTAAATTGTAAGAATATCCCTGAGTAACTTTATTTGTATATTAGAGTTTTCTAAATAAGTTTGATCCTAACATTTTTTCCTGTGGAGTAACGATGTTTTAATTTTTCTGTAACAAGAAACGAATATTTTAGTTTTCTAGCTCACGATAAAATTAAATTGTAAGAATATCCCTGTGTAACTTTATTTGTATATTAGATTATTCTAAATAAGTTTGATTCTAGCATTTTTTCCTGAGGAGTAACGATGTTTTAATTTTTCTGGAACTAGAAACGAATATTTTAGATTTCTCGCTTAAATATCACGATAAAATTAAATTGTAAGAATATCCCTTAGTAACTTTATTTGTATATTAGATTTTTCTTAATAGGTTTGATTCTAGCATTTTTTCCTGAGGAGTAACGATGTTTTAATTTTACTGGAACTAGAAACGAATATTTTAGTTTTCTCACATAAATATCACGATAAAATTAAATTGTAAGAATAGCCCTGAGTAACTTTATTTGTATATTAGATTATTCTTAATAAGTTTGATTCTAGCATTTTTTTCCTGAAGAGTAACGATGTTTTAATTTTTCTGGAGCTAGTAACGAATATTTTAGATTTCTCGCTTAAATATCACGATAAAATTAAATTGTAAGAATATCCCTGAGTAACTTTATTTGTATATTAGAGTTTTCTAAATAAGTTTGATCCTAACATTTTTTCCTGAGGAGTATCGATGTTTTAATTTTTCTGGAGCTAGTAACGAATATTTTAGATTTCTCGCTTAAATATCACAATAAAATTAAATTGTAAGAATATCCCTAAATAACTTTATTTGTTTATTAGATTTTTTTTAATAAGTTTGATTCTAACATTTTTTTCTGAGTAACAATATTTTTATTTTTCTGTAACTATAAACGAATATTTTAGTTTTCTCGCTTAAATATCACGATAAAATTAAATTGTAAGATTATCCCTGAGTAACTTTATTTTTATAATAGATTTGTTTAATAAGTTTGATTCTAGCATTTTTTCCTGAGAAGTAACGATGTTTTAATTTATCTGTAACAAGAAACGAGTATTTTAGTTTTCTGGCTTAAATATCACGATAAAATTAAATTGTAAGAATATCCCTGAGTAACTTTATTTGTGTATTAGATTATTCTAAATAAGTTTGAATCTAGCATTTTTTCCTGAGAAGTAACGATGTTTTAATTTATCTGTAACAAGAAACGAGTATTTTAGTTTTCTGGCTTAAATATCACGATAAAATTACATTGTAAGAATATCCCTGAGTAACTTTATTTGTTTATTAGATATTTTTTAATAAGTTTGATTCTAGCATTTTTTTCTGAGGAGTAACAATATTTTATTTTTCTGGAACTATAAACGAATATTTTAGTTTTCTCGCTTAAATATCACGTTAAAATTAAATTGTAAGATTATCCCTAAATAACTTTATTTTTATAATAGATTTGTTTAATAAGTTTGATTCTAGCATGTTTTCCTGATAAGTAACGATGTTTTAATTTTTCTGTAACAAGAAACGAGTATTTTAGTTTTCTAGCTTAAATATCACGATAAAATTAAATTGTAAGAATATCCCTGAGTAACTATATTTATGTATAAGATTTTTCTTAATAAGTTTGATTCTAGCAATTTTTCCTGAGGAGTAACGATGTTTTAATTTTACTGGAACTAGAAACGAATATTTTAGTTTTCTCACATAAATATCACGATAAAATTAAATTGGAAGAATATCCCTGAGTAACTTTATTTGTATATTAGATTGTTCTTAATAAGTTTGATTCTAGCATTTTTTCCTGAGGAGTAACAATGTTTTAATTTTTCTGGAACTAGAAAAGATTATTTTAGATTTCTCGCTTAAATATCACGTTAAAATTAAATTGTAAGAATATCCCTGAGTAACTTTATTTGTATATTAGATTATTCTAAATAAGTTTGATCCTAACATTTTTTCCTGAGGAGTAACGATGTTTTAATTTTTCTGTAACAAGAAACGAGTATTTTAGTTGTCTCGCTTAAATATCACGATAAAATTAAATTGTAAGAATATCCCGGAGTAACTTTATTTGTGTATTAGATTATTCTAAAAAGTTTGATTCTAGCATTTTAGTTTTCTCGCTTAAATATCACGATAAAATTAAATTGTAAGAATATCCCTGAGTAACTATATTTATGTATAAGATTTTTCTTAATAAGTTTGATTCTAGCAATTTTTCCTGAGGAGTAACGATGTTTTAATTTTACTGGAACTAGAAACGAATATTTTAGTTTTCTCACATAAATATCACGATAAAATTAAATTGGAAGAATATCCCTGAGTAACTTTATTTGTATATTAGATTGGTCTTAATAAGTTTGATTCTAGCATTTTTTCCTGAGGAGTAACAATGTTTTAATTTTTCTGGAACTAGAAAAGATTATTTTAGATTTCTCGCTTAAATATCACGTTAAAATTAAATTGTAAGAATATCCCTGAGTAACTTTATTTGTATATTAGATTATTCTAAATAAGTTTGATCCTAACATTTTTTCCTGAGGAGTAACGATGTTTTAATTTTTCTGTAACAAGAAACGAGTATTTTAGTTGTCTCGCTTAAATATCACGATAAAATTAAATTGTAAGAATATCCCGGAGTACCTTTTTTTGTGTATTAGATTATTCTAAAAAGTTTGATTCTAGCATTTTTTCCTGAGGAGTAACGATGTTTTAATTTTTCTGTAGCTAGTAACGAATATTTTAGATTTCTCGCTAAATATCACGATAAAATTAAATTGTAAGAATATCCCTAAGTAACTTTATTTGTTTATTAGATTTTTTTTAATAAGTTTGATTCTAGCATTTTTTTCTGAGGAGTAATAATATTTTTATTTTTCTGGAACTATAAACGAATATTTTAGTTTTCTCGCTTAAATATCACGATAAAATTAAATTGTAAGATTATCCCTGAGTAACTTTATTTTTATTATAGATTTGTTTAATAAGTTTGATTCTAGCATTTTTTCCTGAGGAGTAACGATGTTTTAATTTTTCTGTAACAAGAAACGAGTATTTTAGTTTTCTGGCTTAAATATCACGATAAAATTAAATTGTAAGAATAACCCTGAGTAACTTTATTTGTATATTAGATTATTCTAAATAAATTTGATTCTAGCATTTTTTCCTGAGGAGTAACGATGTTTTAATTTTTCTGTAACAAGAAACGAGTATTTTAGTTTTCTGGCTTAAATATCACGATAAAATTAAATTGTAAGAATATCCCTGAGTAACTTTATTTGTATATTAGATTATTCTAAATAAGTTTGATTCTAGCATTTTTTCCTGAGGAGTAACGATGTTTTAATTTTTCTGGAACTAGAAACGAATATTTTAGATTTCTCGCTTAAATATCACGATAAAATTAAATTGTAAGAATATCCCTGAGTAACTTTATTTGTATATTAGATTATTCTAAATAAGTTTGATTCTAGCATTTTTTCCTGAGGAGTAACGATGTTTTAATTTTTCTGGAACTAGAAACGAATATTTTAGATTTCTCGCTTAAATATCACGATAAAATTAAATTGTAAGAATATCCCTTAGTAACTTTATTTGTATATTAGATTTTTCTTAATAGGTTTGATTCTAGCATTTTTTCCTGAGGAGTAACGATGTTTTAATTTTACTGGAACTAGAAACGAATATTTTAGTTTTCTCACATAAATATCACGATAAAATTAAATTGTAAGAATAGCCCTGAGTAACTTTATTTGTATATTAGATTATTCTTAATAAGTTTGATTCTAGCATTTTTTTCCTGAAGAGTAACGATGTTTTAATTTTTCTGGAGCTAGTAACGAATATTTTAGATTTCTCGCTTAAATATCACGATAAAATTAAATTGTAAGAATATCCCTGAGTAACTTTATTTGTATATTAGAGTTTTCTAAATAAGTTTGATCCTAACATTTTTTCCTGAGGAGTATCGATGTTTTAATTTTTCTGGAGCTAGTAACGAATATTTTAGATTTCTCGCTTAAATATCACAATAAAATTAAATTGTAAGAATATCCCTAAATAACTTTATTTGTTTATTAGATTTTTTTTAATAAGTTTGATTCTAACATTTTTTTCTGAGTAACAATATTTTTATTTTTCTGTAACTATAAACGAATATTTTAGTTTTCTCGCTTAAATATCACGATAAAATTAAATTGTAAGATTATCCCTGAGTAACTTTATTTTTATAATAGATTTGTTTAATAAGTTTGATTCTAGCATTTTTTCCTGAGAAGTAACGATGTTTTAATTTATCTGTAACAAGAAACGAGTATTTTAGTTTTCTGGCTTAAATATCACGATAAAATTAAATTGTAAGAATATCCCTGAGTAACTTTATTTGTGTATTAGATTATTCTAAATAAGTTTGAATCTAGCATTTTTTCCTGAGGAGTAACGATGTTTTAATTTTTCTGGAGCTATTAACGAATATTTTAGATTTCTCGCTTAAATATCACGATAAAATTACATTGTAAGAATATCCCTGAGTAACTTTATTTGTTTATTAGATATTTTTTAATAAGTTTGATTCTAGCATTTTTTTCTGAGGAGTAACAATATTTTTATTTTTCTGGAACTATAAACGAATATTTTAGTTTTCTCGCTTAAATATCACGTTAAAATTAAATTGTAAGATTATCCCTGAGTAACTTTATTTTTATAATAGATTTGTTTAATAAGTTTGATTCTAGCATTTTTTCCTGAGGAGTAACGATGTTTTAATTTTTCTGTAACAAGAAACGAGTATTTTAGTTTTCTGGCTTAAATATCACGATAAGATTAAATTGTAAGAATAACCCTGAGTAACTTTATTTGTATATTAGATTATTCTAAATAAATTTGATTCTAGCATTTTTTCCTGAGGAGTAACGATGTTTTAATTTTTCTGGAACTAGATACGAATATTTTAGTTTTCTCGCTTAAATATAACGATAAAATTAAATTGTAAGAATATCCCTGAGTAACTTTATTTGTATATTAGATTTTTTTAATAAGTTTGATTCTAGCATTTTTTCCTGAGGAGTAACGATGTTTTAATTTTACTGGAACTAGAAACAAATATTTTAGTTTTTTCACATAAATATCACGATAAAATTAAATAGTAAGAATAGCCCTGAGTAACTTTATTTGTATATTAGATTATTTAACTTTGATTCTAGCATTTTTTTCCTGAAGAGTAACGATGTTTTAATTTTTCTGGAGCTAGTAACGAATATTTTAGATTTCTCGCTTAAATATCACGATAAAATTAAATTGTAAGAATATCCCTGAGTAACTTTATTTGTGTATTAGATTTTTCTTAATAAGTTTGATTCTAACATTTTTTCCTGAGGAGTAACAATGTTATTATTTTTCTGGAGCTAGAAACGATAATTTTAGTTTTATCGCTTAAATATAACGTTCAAATTAAATTGTAAGAATATCCCTGAGTAACTTTATTTGTATATTAGATTATTCTTAATAAGTTTGATTCTAGCATTTTTTCCTGAGGAGTAACGATGTTTTAATTTTTCTGGAACTAGAAAAGATTATTTTAGATTTCTCGCTTAAATATCACGATAAAATTAAATTGTAAGAATATCCCTGAGTAACTTTATTTGTATATTAGAGTTTTCTAAATAAGTTTGATCCTAACATTTTTTCCTGTGGAGTAACGATGTTTTAATTTTTCTGTAACAAGAAACGAATATTTTAGTTTTCTAGCTCACGATAAAATTAAATTGTAAGAATATCCCTGTGTAACTTTATTTGTATATTAGATTATTCTAAATAAGTTTGATTCTAGCATTTTTTCCTGAGGAGTAACGATGTTTTAATTTTTCTGGAACTAGAAACGAATATTTTAGATTTCTCGCTTAAATATCACGATAAAATTAAATTGTAAGAATATCCCTTAGTAACTTTATTTGTATATTAGATTTTTCTTAATAGGTTTGATTCTAGCATTTTTTCCTGAGGAGTAACGATGTTTTAATTTTACTGGAACTAGAAACGAATATTTTAGTTTTCTCACATAAATATCACGATAAAATTAAATTGTAAGAATAGCCCTGAGTAACTTTATTTGTATATTAGATTATTCTTAATAAGTTTGATTCTAGCATTTTTTTCCTGAAGAGTAACGATGTTTTAATTTTTCTGGAGCTAGTAACGAATATTTTAGATTTCTCGCTTAAATATCACGATAAAATTAAATTGTAAGAATATCCCTGAGTAACTTTATTTGTATATTAGAGTTTTCTAAATAAGTTTGATCCTAACATTTTTTCCTGAGGAGTATCGATGTTTTAATTTTTCTGGAGCTAGTAACGAATATTTTAGATTTCTCGCTTAAATATCACAATAAAATTAAATTGTAAGAATATCCCTAAATAACTTTATTTGTTTATTAGATTTTTTTTAATAAGTTTGATTCTAACATTTTTTTCTGAGTAACAATATTTTTATTTTTCTGTAACTATAAACGAATATTTTAGTTTTCTCGCTTAAATATCACGATAAAATTAAATTGTAAGATTATCCCTGAGTAACTTTATTTTTATAATAGATTTGTTTAATAAGTTTGATTCTAGCATTTTTTCCTGAGAAGTAACGATGTTTTAATTTATCTGTAACAAGAAACGAGTATTTTAGTTTTCTGGCTTAAATATCACGATAAAATTAAATTGTAAGAATATCCCTGAGTAACTTTATTTGTGTATTAGATTATTCTAAATAAGTTTGAATCTAGCATTTTTTCCTGAGGAGTAACGATGTTTTAATTTTTCTGGAGCTATTAACGAATATTTTAGATTTCTCGCTTAAATATCACGATAAAATTACATTGTAAGAATATCCCTGAGTAACTTTATTTGTTTATTAGATATTTTTTAATAAGTTTGATTCTAGCATTTTTTTCTGAGGAGTAACAATATTTTTATTTTTCTGGAACTATAAACGAATATTTTAGTTTTCTCGCTTAAATATCACGTTAAAATTAAATTGTAAGATTATCCCTAAATAACTTTATTTTTATAATAGATTTGTTTAATAAGTTTGATTCTAGCATTTTTTCCTGAGGAGTAACGATGTTTTAATTTTTCTGTAACAAGAAACGAGTATTTTAGTTTTCTAGCTTAAATATCACGATAAAATTAAATTGTAAGAATATCCCGGAGTAACTTTATTTGTATATTAGATTATTCTAAATAAGTTTGATTCTAGCATTTTTTCCTGAGGAGTAACGATGTTTTAATTTTTCTGTAGCTAGTAACGAATATTTTAGATTTCTCGCTAAATATCACGATAAAATTAAATTGTAAGAATATCCCTGAGTAACTTTATTTGTTTATTAGATATTTTTTAATAAGTTTGATTCTAGCATTTTTTTCTGAGGAGTAACAATATTTTTATTTTTCTGGAACTATAAACGAATATTTTAGTTTTCTCGCTTAAATATCACGTTAAAATTAAATTGTAAGATTATCCCTGAGTAACTTTATTTTTATAATAGATTTGTTTAATAAGTTTGATTCTAGCATTTTTTCCTGAGGAGTAACGATGTTTTAATTTTTCTGTAACAAGAAACGAGTATTTTAGTTTTCTGGCTTAAATATCACGATAAGATTAAATTGTAAGAATAACCCTGAGTAACTTTATTTGTATATTAGATTATTCTAAATAAATTTGATTCTAGCATTTTTTCCTGAGGAGTAACGATGTTTTAATTTTTCTGGAACTAGATACGAATATTTTAGTTTTCTCGCTTAAATATAACGATAAAATTAAATTGTAAGAATATCCCTGAGTAACTTTATTTGTATATTAGATTTTTTTAATAAGTTTGATTCTAGCATTTTTTCCTGAGGAGTAACGATGTTTTAATTTTACTGGAACTAGAAACAAATATTTTAGTTTTTTCACATAAATATCACGATAAAATTAAATAGTAAGAATAGCCCTGAGTAACTTTATTTGTATATTAGATTATTCTTAATAACTTTGATTCTAGCATTTTTTTCCTGAAGAGTAACGATGTTTTAATTTTTCTGGAGCTAGTAACGAATATTTTAGATTTCTCGCTTAAATATCACGATAAAATTAAATTGTAAGAATATCCCTGAGTAACTTTATTTGTGTATTAGATTTTTCTTAATAAGTTTGATTCTAACATTTTTTCCTGAGGAGTAACAATGTTATTATTTTTCTGGAGCTAGAAACGTTAATTTTAGTTTTATCGCTTAAATATAACGTTCAAATTAAATTGTAAGAATATCCCTGAGTAACTTTATTTGTATATTAGATTATTCTTAATAAGTTTGATTCTAGCATTTTTTCCTGAGGAGTAACGATGTTTTAATTTTTCTGGAACTAGAAAAGATTATTTTAGATTTCTCGCTTAAATATCACGATAAAATTAAATTGTAAGAATATCCCTGAGTAACTTTATTTGTATATTAGAGTTTTCTAAATAAGTTTGATCCTAACATTTTTTCCTGTGGAGTAACGATGTTTTAATTTTTCTGTAACAAGAAACGAATATTTTAGTTTTCTAGCTCACGATAAAATTAAATTGTAAGAATATCCCTGTGTAACTTTATTTGTATATTAGATTATTCTAAATAAGTTTGATTCTAGCATTTTTTCCTGAGGAGTAACGATGTTTTAATTTTTCTGGAACTAGAAACGAATATTTTAGATTTCTCGCTTAAATATCACGATAAAATTAAATTGTAAGAATATCCCTTAGTAACTTTATTTGTATATTAGATTTTTCTTAATAGGTTTGATTCTAGCATTTTTTCCTGAGGAGTAACGATGTTTTAATTTTACTGGAACTAGAAACGAATATTTTAGTTTTCTCACATAAATATCACGATAAAATTAAATTGTAAGAATAGCCCTGAGTAACTTTATTTGTATATTAGATTATTCTTAATAAGTTTGATTCTAGCATTTTTTTCCTGAAGAGTAACGATGTTTTAATTTTTCTGGAGCTAGTAACGAATATTTTAGATTTCTCGCTTAAATATCACGATAAAATTAAATTGTAAGAATATCCCTGAGTAACTTTATTTGTATATTAGAGTTTTCTAAATAAGTTTGATCCTAACATTTTGTCCTGAGGAGTATCGATGTTTTAATTTTTCTGGAGCTAGTAACGAATATTTTAGATTTCTCGCTTAAATATCACAATAAAATTAAATTGTAAGAATATCCCTAAATAACTTTATTTGTTTATTAGATTTTTTTTAATAAGTTTGATTCTAACATTTTTTTCTGAGTAACAATATTTTTATTTTTCTGTAACTATAAACGAATATTTTAGTTTTCTCGCTTAAATATCACGATAAAATTAAATTGTAAGATTATCCCTGAGTAACTTTATTTTTATAATAGATTTGTTTAATAAGTTTGATTCTAGCATTTTTTCCTGAGAAGTAACGATGTTTTAATTTATCTGTAACAAGAAACGAGTATTTTAGTTTTCTGGCTTAAATATCACGATAAAATTAAATTGTAAGAATATCCCTGAGTAACTTTATTTGTGTATTAGATTATTCTAAATAAGTTTGAATCTAGCATTTTTTCCTGAGGAGTAACGATGTTTTAATTTTTCTGGAGCTATTAACGAATATTTTAGATTTCTCGCTTAAATATCACGATAAAATTACATTGTAAGAATATCCCTGAGTAACTTTATTTGTTTATTAGATATTTTTTAATAAGTTTGATTCTAGCATTTTTTTCTGAGGAGTAACAATATTTTTATTTTTCTGGAACTATAAACGAATATTTTAGTTTTCTCGCTTAAATATCACGTTAAAATTAAATTGTAAGATTATCCCTAAATAACTTTATTTTTATAATAGATTTGTTTAATAAGTTTGATTCTAGCATTTTTTCCTGAGGAGTAACGATGTTTTAATTTTTCTGTAACAAGAAACGAGTATTTTAGTTTTCTAGCTTAAATATCACGATAAAATTAAATTGTAAGAATATCCCGGAGTAACTTTATTTGTATATTAGATTATTCTAAATAAGTTTGATTCTAGCATTTTTTCCTGAGGAGTAACGATGTTTTAATTTTTCTGTAGCTAGTAACGAATATTTTAGATTTCTCGCTAAATATCACGTTAAAATTAAATTGTAAGAATATCCCTGAGTAACTTTATTTGTTTATTAGATTTTTTTTAATAAGTTTGATTCTAGCATTTTTTTCTGAGGAGTAATAATATTTTTATTTTTCTGGAACTATAAACGAATATTTTAGTTTTCTCGCTTAAATATCACGATAAAATTAAATTGTAAGAATATCCCTGAGTAACTATATTTATGTATAAGATTTTTCTTAATAAGTTTGATTCTAGCAATTTTTCCTGAGGAGTAACGATGTTTTAATTTTACTGGAACTAGAAACGAATATTTTAGTTTTCTCACATAAATATCACGATAAAATTAAATTGGAAGAATATCCCTGAGTAACTTTATTTGTATATTAGATTGTTCTTAATAAGTTTGATTCTAGCATTTTTTCCTGAGGAGTAACAATGTTTTAATTTTTCTGGAACTAGAAAAGATTATTTTAGATTTCTCGCTTAAATATCACGTTAAAATTAAATTGTAAGAATATCCCTGAGTAACTTTATTTGTATATTAGATTATTCTAAATAAGTTTGATCCTAACATTTTTTCCTGAGGAGTAACGATGTTTTAATTTTTCTGTAACAAGAAACGAGTATTTTAGTTGTCTCGCTTAAATATCACGATAAAATTAAATTGTAAGAATATCCCGGAGTAACTTTATTTGTGTATTAGATTATTCTAAAAAGTTTGATTCTAGCATTTTTTCCTGAGGAGTAACGATGTTTTAATTTTTCTGTAGCTAGTAACGAATATTTTAGATTTCTCGCTAAATATCACGATAAAATTAAATTGTAAGAATATCCCTAAGTAACTTTATTTGTTTATTAGATTTTTTTTAATAAGTTTGATTCTAGCATTTTTTTCTGAGGAGTAATAATATTTTTATTTTTCTGGAACTATAAACGAATATTTTAGTTTTCTCGCTTAAATATCACGATAAAATTAAATTGTAAGATTATCCCTGAGTAACTTTATTTTTATTATAGATTTGTTTAATAAGTTTGATTCTAGCATTTTTTCCTGAGGAGTAACGATGTTTTAATTTTTCTGTAACAAGAAACGAGTATTTTAGTTTTCTGGCTTAAATATCACGATAAAATTAAATTGTAAGAATAACCCTGAGTAACTTTATTTGTATATTAGATTATTCTAAATAAATTTGATTCTAGCATTTTTTCCTGAGGAGTAACGATGTTTTAATTTTTCTGTAACAAGAAACGAGTATTTTAGTTTTCTGGCTTAAATATCACGATAAAATTAAATTGTAAGAATATCCCTGAGTAACTTTATTTGTATATTAGATTATTCTAAATAAGTTTGATTCTAGCATTTTTTCCTGAGGAGTAACAATATATTTATTTTTCTGGAACTATAAACGAATATTTTAGTTTTCTCGCTTAAATATAACGATAAAATTAAATTGTAAGAATATCCCTGAGTAACTTTATTTGTATATTAGATTTTTTAAATAAATTTGATTCTAGCATTTTTTCCTGTGGAGTAACGATGTTTTAATTTTACTGGAACTAGAAACGAATATTTTAGTTTTCTCGCTTAAATGTCACGATAAAATTAAATTGTAAGAATAACCCTGAGTAACTTTATTTGATATTAAATATCAAGATAAAATTAAATTGTAAGATTATCCCTGAGTAACTTTATTTTTATAATAGATTTGTTTAATAAGTTTGATTCTAGCATTTTTTGCTGAGGAGTAACGACGTTTTAATTTTTCTGGAACTAGAAACGAATATTTTAGATTTCTCGCTTAAATATCATGATAAAATTAAATTGTAAGATTATCCCTGAGTAACTTTATTTTTATAATAGATTTGTTTAATAAGTTTGATTCTAGTATTTTTTCCTGAGGAGTAACGATGTTTTAATTTTTCTGTAACAAGAAACGTGTATTTTAGTTTTCTGGCTAAATATCACGATAAAATTAAATTGTAAGAATATCCCTGAGTAACTTTATTTGTATATTAGATTATTATAAATAAGTTTGATTCTAGAATTTTTTACTGAGGAGTAACGATGTTTTAATTTCTCTGGAACTAGAAACGAATATTTTTGTTTTCTCGCTTAAATATAACGATAATATTAAATTGTAAGAATATCCCAGAGAAACTTTATTTTTATAATAGATTTTTTCAATAAGTTTGATTCTAGCATTTTTTCCTGAGGAGTAACAATGTTATTATTTTTCTGGAGCTAGAAACGATAATTTTAGTTTTATCGCTTAAATATAACGTTAAAATTAAATTGTAAGAATATCCCTGAGTAACTTTATTTGTATATTAGATTATTTTTAATAAGTTTGATTCTAGCATTTTTTCCTGAGGAGTAACGATGTTTTAATTTTTCTGCTACTAGAAAAGATTATTTTAGATTTCTCGCTTAAATATCACGATAAAATTAAATTGTAAGAATATCCCTGAGTAACTTTATTTGTATATTAGAGTTTTCTAAATAAGTTTGATCCTAACATTTTTTCCTGTGGAGTAACGATGTTTTAATTTTTCTGTAACAAGAAACGATTATTTTAGTTTTCTGGCTTAAATATCACGATAAAATTAAATTGTAAGAATATCCCTGTGTAACTTTATTTGTATATTAGATTATTCTAAATAAGTTTGATTCTAGCATTTTTTCCTGAGGAGTAACGATGTTTTAATTTTTCTGGAACTAGAAATGAATATTTTAGATTTCTCGCTTAAATATCACGATAAAATTAAATTGTAAGAATATCCCTGAGTAACTTTATTTGTATATTAGATTTTTCTTAATAGGTTTGATTCTAGCATTTTTTCCTGAGGTGTAACGATGTTTTAATTTTACTGGAACTAGAAACGAATATTTTAGTTTTCTCACATAAATATCACGATAAAATTAAATTGTAAGAATAGCCCTGAGTAACTTTATTTGTATATTAGATTATTCTTAATAAGTTTGATTCTAGCATTTTTTTCCTGAAGAGTAACGATGTTTTAATTTTTCTGGAGCTAGTAACGAATATTTTAGATTTCTCGCTTAAATATCACGATAAAATTAAATTGTAAGAATATCCCTGAGTAACTTTAATTGTATATTAGAGTTTTCT
Organism: Pterostichus madidus; assembly: GCA_911728475.2. NCBI lineage: Eukaryota > Metazoa > Arthropoda > Insecta > Coleoptera > Carabidae > Pterostichus > Pterostichus madidus. Next base: position 17,791,653 of record OU452311.1, on the reverse strand, counting down.
AAATAAGTTTGATCCTAACATTTGTTCCTGAGGAGTAACGATGTTTTAATTTTTCTGGAGCTAGTAACGAATATTTTAGATTTCTCGCTTAAATATCACGATAAAATTAAATTGTAAGAATATCCCTAAATAACTTTATTTGTTTATTAGATTTTTTTTAATAAGTTTGATTCTAACATTTTTTTCTGAGTAACAATATTTTTATTTTTCTGGAACTATAAACGAATATTTTAGTTTTCTCGCTTAAATATCACGATAAAATTAAATTGTAAGATTATCCCTTAGTAACTTTATTTTTATAATAGATTTGTTTAATAAGTTTGATTCTAGCATTTTTTCCTGAGAAGTAACGATGTTTTAATTTATCTGTAACAAGAAACGAGTATTTTAATTTTCTGGCTTAAATATCACGATAAAATTAAATTGTAAGAATATCCCTGAGTAACTTTATTTGTGTATTAGATTATTCTAAATAAGTTTGAATCTAGCATTTTTTCCTGAGGAGTAACGATGTTTTAATTTTACTGGAACTAGAAACGAATATTTTAGTTTTCTCACTAAATATCACGATAAAATTAAATTGTAAGAATATCCCTGAGTAACTTTATTTGTGTATTAGATTATTCTAAATAAGTTTGAATCTAGCATTTTTTCCTGAGGAGTAACGATGTTTTAATTTTTCTGGAGCTAGTAACGAATATTTTAGATTTCTCGCTTAAATATCACGATAAAATTACATTGTAAGAATATCCCTGAGTAACTTTATTTGTTTATTAGATCTTTTTTAATAAGTTTGATTCTAGCATTTTTTTCAGAGTAACAATATTTTTATTTTTCTGGAACTATAAACGAATATTTTAGTTTTCTCGCTTAAATATCACGATAAAATTAAATTGTAAGATTATCCCTGAGTAACTTTATTTTTATAATAGATTTGTTTAATAAGTTTGATTCTAGCATTTTTTCCTGAGGAGTAACGATGTTTTAATTTTTCTGTAACAAGAAACGAGTATTTTAGTTTTCTGGCTTAACTATCACGATAAAATTAAATTGTAAGAATAACCCTGAGTAACTTTATTTGTATATTAGATTATTCTAAATAAATTTGATTCTAGCATTTTTTCCTGAGGAGTAACGATGTTTTAATTTATCTGTAACAAGAAACGAGTATTTTAGTTTTCTGGCTTAAATATCACGATAAAATTAAATTGTAAGAATATCCCTGAGTAACTTTATTTGTGTATTGGATTATTCTAAATAAGTTTGAATCTAGCATTTTTTCCTGAGGAGTAATGATGTTTTAATTTTTCTGGAACTAGAAACGAATATTTTAGATTTCTCGCTTAAATATCACGATAAAATTAAATTGTAAGAATATCCCTGAGTAACTTTATTTGTTTATTAGATCTTTTTTAATAAGTTTGATTCTAGCATTTTTTTCTGAGGAGTAACAATATTTTTATTTTTCTGGAACTATAAACGAATATTTTAGTTTTCTCGCTTAAATATCACGATAAAATTAAATTGTAAGATTATCCCTGAGTAACTTTATTTTTATAATAGATTTGTTTCATAAGTTTGATTCTAGCATTTTTTCCTGAGGAGTAACGATGTTTTAATTTTTCTGTAACAAGAAACGAGTATTTTAGTTTTCTGGCTTAAATATCACGATAAAATTAAATTGTAAGAATAGCCCTGAGTAACTTTATTTGTATATTAGATTATTCTTAATAACTTTGATTCTAGCATTTTTTTCCTGAAGAGTAACGATGTTTTAATTTTTCTGGAGCTAGTAACGAATATTTTAGATTTCTCGCTTAAATATCACGATAAAATTAAATTGTAAGAATATCCCTGAGTAACTTTATTTGTGTATTAGATTTTTCTTAATAAGTTTGATTCCAGCATTTTTTACTGAGGAGTAACGATGTTTTAATTTCTCTGGAATAGAAACGAATATTTTTGTTTTCTCGCTTAAATGTAACGATAAAATTAAATTGTAAGAATATCCCAGAGAAACTTTATTTTTATAATAGATTTTTTCAATAAGTTTGATTCTAGCATTTTTTCCTGAGGAGTAACAATGTTATTATTTTGCTGGAACTAGAAACGATAATTTTAGTTTTATCGCTTAAATATAACGTTAAAATTAAATTGTAAGAATATCCCTGAGTAACTTTATTTGTATATTAGATTATTCTTAATAAGTTTGATTCTAGCATTTTTTCCTGAGGAGTAACGATGTTTTAATTTTTCTGGTACTAGAAAAGATTATTTTAGATTTCTCGCTTAAACATCACGATAAAATTAAATTGTAAGAATATCCCTGAGTAACTTTATTTGTATATTAGAGTTTTCTAAATAAGTTTGATCCTAACATTTTTTCCTGTGGAGTAACGATGTTTTAATTTTTCTGTAACAAGAAACGAGTATTTTAGTTTTCTAGCTTAAATATCACGATAAAATTAAATTGTAAGAATATCCCTGTGTAACTTTATTTGTATATTAGATTATTCTAAATAAGTTTGATTCTAGCATTTTTTCCTGAGGAGTAACGATGTTTTAATTTTGCTGGAACTAGAAACGAATATTTTAGATTTCTCGCTTAAATATCACGATAAAATTAAATTGTAAGAATAGCCCTGAGTAACTTTATTTGTATATTAGATTATTCTTAATAAGTTTGATTCTAGCATTTTTTTCCTGAAGAGTAACGATGTTTTAATTTTTCTGTAACAAGAAACGAGTATTTTAGTTTTCTGGCTTAACTATCACGATAAAATTAAATTGTAAGAATAACCCTGAGTAACTTTATTTGTATATTAGATTATTCTAAATAAATTTGATTCTAGCATTTTTTCCTGAGGAGTAACGATGTTTTAATTTTTCTGGAACTAGAAACGAATATTTTAGATTTCTCGCTTAAATATCACGATAAAATTAAATTGTAAGAATAGCCCTGAGTAACTTTATTTGTATATTAGATTATTCTTAATAAGTTTGATTCTAGCATTTTTTTCCTGAAGAGTAACGATGTTTTAATTTTTCTGGAGCTAGTAACGAATATTTTAGATTTCTCGCTTAAATATCACAATAAAATTAAATTGTAAGAATATCCCTAAATAACTTTATTTGTTTATTAGATTTTTTTTAATAAGTTTGATTCTAACATTTTTTTCTGAGTAACAATATTTTTATTTTTCTGGAACTATAAACGAATATTTTAGTTTTCTCGCTTAAATATCACGATAAAATTAAATTGTAAGAATATCCCTGAGTAACTTTATTTTTATAATAGATTTGTTTAATAAGTTTGATTCTAGCATTTTTTCCTGAGAAGTAACGATGTTTTAATTTATCTGTAACAAGAAACGAGTATTTTAGTTTTCTGGCTTAAATATCACGATAAAATTAAATTGTAAGAATATCCCTGAGTAACTTTATTTGTGTATTGGATTATTCTAAATAAGTTTGAATCTAGCATTTTTTCCTGAGGAGTAATGATGTTTTAATTTTTCTGGAACTAGAAACGAATATTTTAGATTTCTCGCTTAAATATCACGATAAAATTAAATTGTAAGAATATCCCTGAGTAACTTTATTTGTTTATTAGATCTTTTTTAATAAGTTTGATTCTAGCATTTTTTTCTGAGGAGTAACAATATTTTTATTTTTCTGGAACTATAAACGGATATTTTAGTTTTCTCGCTTAAATATCACGATAAAATTAAATTGTAAGATTATCCCTGAGTAACTTTATTTTTATAATAGATTTGTTTCATAAGTTTGATTCTAGCATTTTTTCCTGAGGAGTAACGATGTTTTAATTTTTCTGTAACAAGAAACGAGTATTTTAGTTTTCTAGCTTAAATATCACGATAAAATTAAATTGTAAGAATATCCCGGAGTAACTTTATTTGTATATTAGATTATTCTAAATAAGTTTGATTCTAGCATTTTTTCCTGAGGAGTAACGATGTTTTAATTTTTCTGGAACTAGAAACGAATATTTTAGATATTTCGCTTAAATATCACGATAAAATTAAATTGTAAGAATATCCCTAAATAACTTTATTTGTATATTAGATTTTTCTTAATAAGTTTGATTCTAGCGTTTTTTTCTGAGGAGTAACGATGTTTTAATTTTTCTGTAACAAGAAACGAGTATTTTAGTTGTCTCGCTTAAATATCACGATAAAATTAAATTGTAAGAATATCCCGGAGTAACTTTATTTGTGTATTAGATTATTCTTAAATAGTTTGATTCTAGCATTTTTTCCTGAGGAGTAACGATGTTTTAATTTTTCTGTAGCTAGTAACGAATATTTTAGATTTCTCGCTAAATATCACGATAAAATTAAATTGTAAGAATAACCCTGAGTAACTTTATTTGTATATTAGATTATTCTAAATAAATTTGATTCTAGCATTTTTTCCTGAGGAGTAACGATGTTTTAATTTTTCTGTAACAAGAAACGAGTATTTTAGTTTTCTGGCTTAAATATCACGATAAAATTAAATTGTAAGAATAGCCCTGAGTAACTTTATTTGTATATTAGATTATTCTTAATAACTTTGATTCTAGCATTTTTTTCCTGAAGAGTAACGATGTTTTAATTTTTCTGGAGCTAGTAACGAATATTTTAGATTTCTCGCTTAAATATCACGATAAAATTAAATTGTAAGAATATCCCTGAGTAACTTTATTTGTGTATTAGATTTTTCTTAATAAGTTTGATTCCAGCATTTTTTACTGAGGAGTAACGATGTTTTAATTTCTCTGGAATAGAAACGAATATTTTTGTTTTCTCGCTTAAATGTAACGATAAAATTAAATTGTAAGAATATCCCAGAGAAACTTTATTTTTATAATAGATTTTTTCAATAAGTTTGATTCTAGCATTTTTTCCTGAGGAGTAACAATGTTATTATTTTGCTGGAACTAGAAACGATAATTTTAGTTTTATCGCTTAAATATAACGTTAAAATTAAATTGTAAGAATATCCCTGAGTAACTTTATTTGTATATTAGATTATTCTTAATAAGTTTGATTCTAGCATTTTTTCCTGAGGAGTAACGATGTTTTAATTTTTCTGGTACTAGAAAAGATTATTTTAGATTTCTCGCTTAAACATCACGATAAAATTAAATTGTAAGAATATCCCTGAGTAACTTTATTTGTATATTAGAGTTGTCTAAATAAGTTTGATCCTAACATTTTTTCCTGTGGAGTAACGATGTTTTAATTTTTCTGTAACAAGAAACGAGTATTTTAGTTTTCTAGCTTAAATATCACGATAAAATTAAATTGTAAGAATATCCCTGTGTAACTTTATTTGTATATTAGATTATTCTAAATAAGTTTGATTCTAGCATTTTTTCCTGAGGAGTAACGATGTTTTAATTTTGCTGGAACTAGAAACGAATATTTTAGATTTCTCGCTTAAATATCACGATAAAATTAAATTGTAAGAATAGCCCTGAGTAACTTTATTTGTATATTAGATTATTCTTAATAAGTTTGATTCTAGCATTTTTTTCCTGAAGAGTAACGATGTTTTAATTTTTCTGTAACAAGAAACGAGTATTTTAGTTTTCTGGCTTAACTATCACGATAAAATTAAATTGTAAGAATAACCCTGAGTAACTTTATTTGTATATTAGATTATTCTAAATAAATTTGATTCTAGCATTTTTTCCTGAGGAGTAACGATGTTTTAATTTTTCTGGAACTAGAAACGAATATTTTAGATTTCTCGCTTAAATATCACGATAAAATTAAATTGTAAGAATAGCCCTGAGTAACTTTATTTGTATATTAGATTATTCTTAATAAGTTTGATTCTAGCATTTTTTTCCTGAAGAGTAACGATGTTTTAATTTTTCTGGAGCTAGTAACGAATATTTTAGATTTCTCGCTTAAATATCACAATAAAATTAAATTGTAAGAATATCCCTAAATAACTTTATTTGTTTATTAGATTTTTTTTAATAAGTTTGATTCTAACATTTTTTTCTGAGTAACAATATTTTTATTTTTCTGGAACTATAAACGAATATTTTAGTTTTCTCGCTTAAATATCACGATAAAATTAAATTGTAAGAATATCCCTGAGTAACTTTATTTTTATAATAGATTTGTTTAATAAGTTTGATTCTAGCATTTTTTCCTGAGAAGTAACGATGTTTTAATTTATCTGTAACAAGAAACGAGTATTTTAGTTTTCTGGCTTAAATATCACGATAAAATTAAATTGTAAGAATATCCCTGAGTAACTTTATTTGTGTATTGGATTATTCTAAATAAGTTTGAATCTAGCATTTTTTCCTGAGGAGTAATGATGTTTTAATTTTTCTGGAACTAGAAACGAATATTTTAGATTTCTCGCTTAAATATCACGATAAAATTAAATTGTAAGAATATCCCTGAGTAACTTTATTTGTTTATTAGATCTTTTTTAATAAGTTTGATTCTAGCATTTTTTTCTGAGGAGTAACAATATTTTTATTTTTCTGGAACTATAAACGGATATTTTAGTTTTCTCGCTTAAATATCACGATAAAATTAAATTGTAAGATTATCCCTGAGTAACTTTATTTTTATAATAGATTTGTTTCATAAGTTTGATTCTAGCATTTTTTCCTGAGGAGTAACGATGTTTTAATTTTTCTGTAACAAGAAACGAGTATTTTAGTTTTCTAGCTTAAATATCACGATAAAATTAAATTGTAAGAATATCCCGGAGTAACTTTATTTGTATATTAGATTATTCTAAATAAGTTTGATTCTAGCATTTTTTCCTGAGGAGTAACGATGTTTTAATTTTTCTGGAACTAGAAACGAATATTTTAGATATTTCGCTTAAATATCACGATAAAATTAAATTGTAAGAATATCCCTAAATAACTTTATTTGTATATTAGATTTTTCTTAATAAGTTTGATTCTAGCGTTTTTTTCTGAGGAGTAACGATGTTTTAATTTTTCTGTAACAAGAAACGAGTATTTTAGTTGTCTCGCTTAAATATCACGATAAAATTAAATTGTAAGAATATCCCGGAGTAACTTTATTTGTGTATTAGATTATTCTTAAATAGTTTGATTCTAGCATTTTTTCCTGAGGAGTAACGATGTTTTAATTTTTCTGTAGCTAGTAACGAATATTTTAGATTTCTCGCTAAATATCACGATAAAATTAAATTGTAAGAATATCCCTGAGTAACTTTATTTGTTTATTAGATTTTTTTTAATAAGTTTGATTCTAGCATTTTTTTCTGAGGAGTAATAATATTTTTATTTTTCTGGAACTATAAACGAATATTCTAGTTTTCTCGCTTAAATATCACGATAAAATTAAATTGTAAGAATAACCCTGAGTAACTTTATTTGTATATTAGATTATTCTAAATAAATTTGATTCTAGCATTTTTTCCTGAGGAGTAACGATGTTTTAATTTTTCTGTAACAAGAAACGAGTATTTTAGTTTTCTGGCTTAAATATCACGATAAAATTAAATTGTAAGAATAGCCCTGAGTAACTTTATTTGTATATTAGATTATTCTTAATAACTTTGATTCTAGCATTTTTTTCCTGAAGAGTAACGATGTTTTAATTTTTCTGGAGCTAGTAACGAATATTTTAGATTTCTCGCTTAAATATCACGATAAAATTAAATTGTAAGAATATCCCTGAGTAACTTTATTTGTGTATTAGATTTTTCTTAATAAGTTTGATTCCAGCATTTTTTACTGAGGAGTAACGATGTTTTAATTTCTCTGGAATAGAAACGAATATTTTTGTTTTCTCGCTTAAATGTAACGATAAAATTAAATTGTAAGAATATCCCAGAGAAACTTTATTTTTATAATAGATTTTTTCAATAAGTTTGATTCTAGCATTTTTTCCTGAGGAGTAACAATGTTATTATTTTGCTGGAACTAGAAACGATAATTTTAGTTTTATCGCTTAAATATAACGTTAAAATTAAATTGTAAGAATATCCCTGAGTAACTTTATTTGTATATTAGATTATTCTTAATAAGTTTGATTCTAGCATTTTTTCCTGAGGAGTAACGATGTTTTAATTTTTCTGGTACTAGAAAAGATTATTTTAGATTTCTCGCTTAAACATCACGATAAAATTAAATTGTAAGAATATCCCTGAGTAACTTTATTTGTATATTAGAGTTTTCTAAATAAGTTTGATCCTAACATTTTTTCCTGTGGAGTAACGATGTTTTAATTTTTCTGTAACAAGAAACGAGTATTTTAGTTTTCTAGCTTAAATATCACGATAAAATTAAATTGTAAGAATATCCCTGTGTAACTTTATTTGTATATTAGATTATTCTAAATAAGTTTGATTCTAGCATTTTTTCCTGAGGAGTAACGATGTTTTAATTTTTCTGGAACTAGAAACGAATATTTTAGATTTCTCGCTTAAATATCACGATAAAATTAAATTGTAAGAATAGCCCTGAGTAACTTTATTTGTATATTAGATTATTCTTAATAAGTTTGATTCTAGCATTTTTTTCCTGAAGAGTAACGATGTTTTAATTTTTCTGGAGCTAGTAACGAATATTTTAGATTTCTCGCTTAAATATCACAATAAAATTAAATTGTAAGAATATCCCTAAATAACTTTATTTGTTTATTAGATTTTTTTTAATAAGTTTGATTCTAACATTTTTTTCTGAGTAACAATATTTTTATTTTTCTGGAACTATAAACGAATATTTTAGTTTTCTCGCTTAAATATCACGATAAAATTAAATTGTAAGAATATCCCTGAGTAACTTTATTTTTATAATAGATTTGTTTAATAAGTTTGATTCTAGCATTTTTTCCTGAGAAGTAACGATGTTTTAATTTATCTGTAACAAGAAACGAGTATTTTAGTTTTCTGGCTTAAATATCACGATAAAATTAAATTGTAAGAATATCCCTGAGTAACTTTATTTGTGTATTGGATTATTCTAAATAAGTTTGAATCTAGCATTTTTTCCTGAGGAGTAATGATGTTTTAATTTTTCTGGAACTAGAAACGAATATTTTAGATTTCTCGCTTAAATATCACGATAAAATTAAATTGTAAGAATATCCCTGAGTAACTTTATTTGTTTATTAGATCTTTTTTAATAAGTTTGATTCTAGCATTTTTTTCTGAGGAGTAACAATATTTTTATTTTTCTGGAACTATAAACGAATATTTTAGTTTTCTCGCTTAAATATCACGATAAAATTAAATTGTAAGATTATCCCTGAGTAACTTTATTTTTATAATAGATTTGTTTCATAAGTTTGATTCTAGCATTTTTTCCTGAGGAGTAACGATGTTTTAATTTTTCTGTAACAAGAAACGAGTATTTTAGTTTTCTAGCTTAAATATCACGATAAAATTAAATTGTAAGAATATCCCGGAGTAACTTTATTTGTATATTAGATTATTCTAAATAAGTTTGATTCTAGCATTTTTTCCTGAGGAGTAACGATGTTTTAATTTTTCTGGAACTAGAAACGAATATTTTAGATATTTCGCTTAAATATCACGATAAAATTAAATTGTAAGATTATCCCTGAGTAACTTTACTTGTATATTAGATTTTTCTTAATAAGTTTGACTCTTGCATTTTTTCCTGAGGAGTAACGATGTTTTAATTTTTCTGGAACTAGAAACGAATATTTTAGTTTTCTCGCTTAAATATAACGATAAAATTAAATTGTAAGAATATCCCTAAATAACTTTATTTGTATATTAGATTTTTCTTAATAAGTTTGATTCTAGCGTTTTTTTCTGAGGAGTAATGATGTTTTAATTTTTCTGTAACAAGAAACGAGTATTTTAGTTGTCTCGCTTAAATATCACGATAAAATTAAATTGTAAGAATATCCCGGAGTAACTTTATTTGTGTATTAGATTATTCTTAAATAGTTTGATTCTAGCATTTTTTCCTGAGGAGTAACGATGTTTTAATTTTTCTGTAGCTAGTAACGAATATTTTAGATTTCTCGCTAAATATCACGATAAAATTAAATTGTAAGAATATCCCTGAGTAACTTTATTTGTTTATTAGATTTTTTTTAATAAGTTTGATTCTAGCATTTTTTTCTGAGGAGTAATAATATTTTTATTTTTCTGGAACTATAAACGAATATTCTAGTTTTCTCGCTTAAATATCACGATAAAATTAAATTGTAAGAATATCCCTAAATAACTTTATTTGTATATTAGATTTTTCTTAATAAGTTTGATTCTAGCATTTTTTCCTGAGGAGTAACGATGTTTTAATTTTTCTGTAACAAGAAACGAGTATTTTAGTTTTCTGGCTTAAATATCACGATAAAATTAAATTGTAAGAATAACCCTGAGTAACTTTATTTGTATATTAGATTATTCTAAATAAATTTGATTCTAGCATTTTTTCCTGAGGAGTAACGATGTTTTAATTTTTCTGTAACAAGAAACGAGTATTTTAGTTTTCTGGCTTAAATATCACGATAAAATTAAATTGTAAGAATATCCCTGAGTAACATTATTTGTATATTAGATTATTCTAAATAAGTTTGATTCTAGCATTTTTTCCTGAGGAGTAACGATGTTTTAATTTTTCTGGAACTAGAAACGAATATTTTAGATTTCTCGCTTAAATATCACGATAAAATTAAATTGTAAGAATATCCCTGTGTAACTTTATTTGTATATTAGATTTTTGTTAATAGGTTTGATTCTAGCATTTTTTCCTGAGGAGTAACGATGTTTTAATTTTTCTAGAACTAGAAACGAATATTTTAGTTTTCTCGCTTAAATATAATGATAAAATTAAATTGTAAGAATATCCCTGAGTAACTTTATTTGTATATTAGATTTTTTTTATAAATTTGATTCTAGCATTTTTTCCTGAGGAGTAACGATGTTTTAATTTTTCTGTAACAAGAAACGAGTATTTTAGTTTTCTGGCTTAAATATCACGATAAAATTAAATTGTAAGAATATCCCTGATTAACTTTATTTGTATATTAGATTATTCTTAATAAGTTTGATTCTAGCATTTTTTCCTGAAGAGTAACGATGTTTTAATTTTTCTGGAGCAAGTAACGAATATTTTAGATTTCTCGCTTAAATATCTCGATAAAATTAAATTGTATGAATATCCCTGAGTAACTTTATTTGTGTATTAGATTTTTCTTAATAAGTTTGACTCTAGCATTTTTTACTGAGGAGTAACGATGTTTTAATTTTTCTGGACCTAGAAACGAATATTTTAGTTTTCTCGCTTAAATATAACGATAAAATTAAATTGTAAGAATATCCCTGAGTAACTTTAATTGTATATTAGAGTTTTATAAATAAGTTTGATCCTAAAATTTTTTCCTGAGGAGTAACGATGTTTTAATTTTTCTGTAACAAGAAACGAGTATTTTAGTTTTCTGGGTTAAATATCACGATAAAATTAAATTGTAAGAATATCCCTGAGTAACCTTATTTGTATATTAGATTTTTTTAATAAGTTTGATTCTAGCATTTTTTCCTGAGGAGTAACGATGTTTTAATTTTTCTGTAACAAGAAACGAGTATTTTAGTTTTCTAGCTTAAATATCACGATAAAATTAAATTGTAAGAATATCCCGGAGTAACTTTATTTGTATATTAGATTATTCTAAATAAGTTTGATTCTAGCATTTTTTCCTGAGGAGTAACGATGTTTTAATTTTTCTGTAGCTAGTAACGAATATTTTAGATTTCTCGCTAAATATCACGATAAAATTAAATTGTAAGAATATCCCTGAGTAACTTTATTTGTTTATTAGATTTTTTTTAATAAGTTTGATTCTAGCATTTTTTTCTGAGGAGTAATAATATTTTTATTTTTCTGGAACTATAAACGAATATTTTAGTTTTCTCGCTTAAATATCACGATAAAATTAAATTGTAAGAATATCCCTGAGTAACTATATTTATGTATAAGATTTTTCTTAATAAGTTTGATTCTAGCAATTTTTCCTGAGGAGTAACGATGTTTTAATTTTACTGGAACTAGAAACGAATATTTTAGTTTTCTCACATAAATATCACGATAAAATTAAATTGGAAGAATATCCCTGAGTAACTTTATTTGTATATTAGATTGTTCTTAATAAGTTTGATTCTAGCATTTTTTCCTGAGGAGTAACAATGTTTTAATTTTTCTGGAACTAGAAAAGATTATTTTAGATTTCTCGCTTAAATATCACGTTAAAATTAAATTGTAAGAATATCCCTGAGTAACTTTATTTGTATATTAGATTATTCTAAATAAGTTTGATCCTAACATTTTTTCCTGAGGAGTAACGATGTTTTAATTTTTCTGTAACAAGAAACGAGTATTTTAGTTGTCTCGCTTAAATATCACGATAAAATTAAATTGTAAGAATATCCCGGAGTAACTTTATTTGTGTATTAGATTATTCTAAAAAGTTTGATTCTAGCATTTTTTCCTGAGGAGTAACGATGTATTAATTTTTCTGTAGCTAGTAACGAATATTTTAGATTTCTCGCTAAATATCACGATAAAATTAAATTGTAAGAATATCCCTAAGTAACTTTATTTGTTTATTAGATTTTTTTTAATAAGTTTGATTCTAGCATTTTTTTCTGAGGAGTAATAATATTTTTATTTTTCTGGAACTATAAACGAATATTTTAGTTTTCTCGCTTAAATATCACGATAAAATTAAATTGTAAGATTATCCCTGAGTAACTTTATTTTTATTATAGATTTGTTTAATAAGTTTGATTCTAGCATTTTTTCCTGAGGAGTAACGATGTTTTAATTTTTCTGTAACAAGAAACGAGTATTTTAGTTTTCTGGCTTAAATATCACGATAAAATTAAATTGTAAGAATAACCCTGAGTAACTTTATTTGTATATTAGATTATTCTAAATAAATTTGATTCTAGCATTTTTTCCTGAGGAGTAACGATGTTTTAATTTTTCTGTAACAAGAAACGAGTATTTTAGTTTTCTGGCTTAAATATCACGATAAAATTAAATTGTAAGAATATCCCTGAGTAACCTTATTTGTATATTAGATTTTTTTAATAAGTTTGATTCTAGCATTTTTTCCTGAGGAGTAACGATGTTTTAATTTTTCTGTAACAAGAAACGAGTATTTTAGTTTTCTAGCTTAAATATCTCGATAAAATTAAATTGTATGAATATCCCTGAGTAACTTTATTTGTGTATTAGATTTTTCTTAATAAGTTTGACTCTAGCATTTTTTACTGAGGAGTAACGATGTTTTAATTTTTCTGGACCTAGAAACGAATATTTTAGTTTTCTCGCTTAAATATAACGATAAAATTAAATTGTAAGAATATCCCTGAGTAACTTTAATTGTATATTAGAGTTTTATAAATAAGTTTGATCCTAAAATTTTTTCCTGAGGAGTAACGATGTTTTAATTTTTCTGTAACAAGAAACGAGTATTTTAGTTTTCTGGGTTAAATATCACGATAAAATTAAATTGTAAGAATATCCCTGAGTAACCTTATTTGTATATTAGATTTTTTTAATAAGTTTGATTCTAGCATTTTTTCCTGAGGAGTAACGATGTTTTAATTTTTCTGTAACAAGAAACGAGTATTTTAGTTTTCTAGCTTAAATATCACGATAAAATTAAATTGTAAGAATATCCCGGAGTAACTTTATTTGTATATTAGATTATTCTAAATAAGTTTGATTCTAGCATTTTTTCCTGAGGAGTAACGATGTTTTAATTTTTCTGTAGCTAGTAACGAATATTTTAGATTTCTCGCTAAATATCACGATAAAATTAAATTGTAAGAATATCCCTGAGTAACTTTATTTGTTTATTAGATTTTTTTTAATAAGTTTGATTCTAGCATTTTTTTCTGAGGAGTAATAATATTTTTATTTTTCTGGAACTATAAACGAATATTTTAGTTTTCTCGCTTAAATATCACGATAAAATTAAATTGTAAGAATATCCCTGAGTAACTATATTTATGTATAAGATTTTTCTTAATAAGTTTGATTCTAGCAATTTTTCCTGAGGAGTAACGATGTTTTAATTTTACTGGAACTAGAAACGAATATTTTAGTTTTCTCACATAAATATCACGATAAAATTAAATTGGAAGAATATCCCTGAGTAACTTTATTTGTATATTAGATTGTTCTTAATAAGTTTGATTCTAGCATTTTTTCCTGAGGAGTAACAATGTTTTAATTTTTCTGGAACTAGAAAAGATTATTTTAGATTTCTCGCTTAAATATCACGTTAAAATTAAATTGTAAGAATATCCCTGAGTAACTTTATTTGTATATTAGATTATTCTAAATAAGTTTGATCCTAACATTTTTTCCTGAGGAGTAACGATGTTTTAATTTTTCTGTAACAAGAAACGAGTATTTTAGTTGTCTCGCTTAAATATCACGATAAAATTAAATTGTAAGAATATCCCGGAGTAACTTTATTTGTGTATTAGATTATTCTAAAAAGTTTGATTCTAGCATTTTTTCCTGAGGAGTAACGATGTTTTAATTTTTCTGTAGCTAGTAACGAATATTTTAGATTTCTCGCTAAATATCACGATAAAATTAAATTGTAAGAATATCCCTAAGTAACTTTATTTGTTTATTAGATTTTTTTTAATAAGTTTGATTCTAGCATTTTTTTCTGAGGAGTAATAATATTTTTATTTTTCTGGAACTATAAACGAATATTTTAGTTTTCTCGCTTAAATATCACGATAAAATTAAATTGTAAGATTATCCCTGAGTAACTTTATTTTTATTATAGATTTGTTTAATAAGTTTGATTCTAGCATTTTTTCCTGAGGAGTAACGATGTTTTAATTTTTCTGTAACAAGAAACGAGTATTTTAGTTTTCTGGCTTAAATATCACGATAAAATTAAATTGTAAGAATAACCCTGAGTAACTTTATTTGTATATTAGATTATTCTAAATAAATTTGATTCTAGCATTTTTTCCTGAGGAGTAACGATGTTTTAATTTTTCTGTAACAAGAAACGAGTATTTTAGTTTTCTGGCTTAAATATCACGATAAAATTAAATTGTAAGAATATCCCTGAGTAACTTTATTTGTATATTAGATTATTCTAAATAAGTTTGATTCTAGCATTTTTTCCTGAGGAGTAACAATATATTTATTTTTCTGGAACTATAAACGAATATTTTAGTTTTCTCGCTTAAATATAAAGATAAAATTAAATTGTAAGAATATCCCTGAGTAACTTTATTTGTATATTAGATTTTTTAAATAAATTTGATTCTAGCATTTTTTCCTGTGGAGTAACGATGTTTTAATTTTACTGGAACTAGAAACGAATATTTTAGTTTTCTCGCTTAAATATCACGATAAAATTAAATTGTAAGAATAACCCTGAGTAACTTTATTTGATATTAAATATCAAGATAAAATTAAATTGTAAGATTATCCCTGAGTAACTTTATTTTTATAATAGATTTGTTTAACAAGTTTGATTCTAGCATTTTTTGCTGAGGAGTAACGACGTTTTAATTTTTCTGGAACTAGAAATGAATATTTTAGATTTCTCGCTTAAATATCATGATAAAATTAAATTGTAAGATTATCCCTGAGTAACTTTATTTTTATAATAGATTTGTTTAATAAGTTTGACTCTAGTATTTTTTCCTGAGGAGTAACGATGTTTTAATTTTTCTGTAACAAGAAACGAGTATTTTAGTTTTCTGGCTAAATATCACGATAAAATTAAATTGTAAGAATATCCCTGAGTAACTTTATTTGTATATTAGATTATTATAAATAAGTTTGATTCTAGAATTTTTTACTGAGGAGTAACGATGTTTTAATTTCTCTGGAACTAGAAACGAATATTTTTGTTTTCTCGCTTAAATATAACGATAATATTAAATTGTAAGAATATCCCAGAGAAACTTTATTTTTATAATAGATTTTTTCAATAAGTTTGATTCTAGCATTTTTTCCTGAGGAGTAACAATGTTATTATTTTTCTGGAGCTAGAAACGATAATTTTAGTTTTATCGCTTAAATATAACGTTAAAATTAAATTGTAAGAATATCCCTGAGTAACTTTATTTGTATATTAGATTATTTTTAATAAGTTTGATTCTAGCATTTTTTCCTGAGGAGTAACGATGTTTTAATTTTTCTGCTACTAGAAAAGATTATTTTAGATTTCTCGCTTAAATATCACGATAAAATTAAATTGTAAGAATATCCCTGAGTAACTTTATTTGTATATTAGAGTTTTCTAAATAAGTTTGATCCTAACATTTTTTCCTGAGGAGTAACGATGTTTTAATTTTTCTGGAACTAGAAATGAATATTTTAGATTTCTCGCTTAAATATCACGATAAAATTAAATTGTAAGAATATCCCTGAGTAACTTTATTTGTATATTAGATTTTTCTTAATAGGTTTGATTCTAGCATTTTTTCCTGAGGTGTAACGATGTTTTAATTTTACTGGAACTAGAAACGAATATTTTAGTTTTCTCACATAAATATCACGATAAAATTAAATTGTAAGAATAGCCCTGAGTAACTTTATTTGTATATTAGATTATTCTTAATAAGTTTGATTCTAGCATTTTTTTCCTGAAGAGTAACGATGTTTTAATTTTTCTGGAGCTAGTAACGAATATTTTAGATTTCTCGCTTAAATATCACGATAAAATTAAATTGTAAGAATATCCCTGAGTAACTTTATTTGTATATTAGAGTTTTCTAAATAAGTTTGATCCTAACATTTGTTCCTGAGGAGTAACGATGTTTTAATTTTTCTGGAGCTAGTAACGAATATTTTAGATTTCTCGCTTAAATATCACGATAAAATTAAATTGTAAGAATATCCCTAAATAACTTTATTTGTTTATTAGATTTTTTTTAATAAGTTTGATTCTAACATTTTTTTCTGAGTAACAATATTTTTATTTTTCTGGAACTATAAACGAATATTTTAGTTTTCTCGCTTAAATATCACGATAAAATTAAATTGTAAGATTATCCCTTAGTAACTTTATTTTTATAATAGATTTGTTTAATAAGTTTGATTCTAGCATTTTTTCCTGAGAAGTAACGATGTTTTAATTTATCTGTAACAAGAAACGAGTATTTTAATTTTCTGGCTTAAATATCACGATAAAATTAAATTGTAAGAATATCCCTGAGTAACTTTATTTGTGTATTAGATTATTCTAAATAAGTTTGAATCTAGCATTTTTTCCTGAGGAGTAACGATGTTTTAATTTTACTGGAACTAGAAACGAATATTTTAGTTTTCTCACTAAATATCACGATAAAATTAAATTGTAAGAATATCCCTGAGTAACTTTATTTGTGTATTAGATTATTCTAAATAAGTTTGAATCTAGCATTTTTTCCTGAGGAGTAATGATGTTTTAATTTTTCTGGAGCTAGTAACGAATATTTTAGATTTCTCGCTTAAATATCACGATAAAATTAAATTGTAAGAATATCCCTGAGTAACTTTATTTGTTTATTAGATCTTTTTTAATAAGTTTGATTCTAGCATTTTTTTCAGAGTAACAATATTTTTATTTTTCTGGAACTATAAACGAATATTTTAGTTTTCTCGCTTAAATATCACGATAAAATTAAATTGTAAGATTATCCCTGAGTAACTTTATTTTTATAATAGATTTGTTTAATAAGTTTGATTCTAGCATTTTTTCCTGAGGAGTAACGATGTTTTAATTTTTCTGTAACAAGAAACGAGTATTTTAGTTTTCTAGCTTAAATATCACGATAAAATTAAATTGTAAGAATATCCCGGAGTAACTTTATTTGTATATTAGATTATTCTAAATAAGTTTGATTCTAGAATTTTTTCCTGAGGAGTAACGATGTTTTAATTTTTCTGGAACTAGAAACGAATATTTTAGATTTCTCGCTTAAATATCACGATAAAATTAAATTGTAAGATTATCCCTGAGTAACTTTATTTGTATATTAGATTTTTCTTAATAAGTTTGATTCTAGCATTTTTTCCTGAGGCGTAACGATGTTTTAATTTATCTGGAACTAGAAACGAATATTTTAGTTTTCTCGCTTAAATATAACGATAAAATTAAATTTTAAGAATATCCCTAAATAACTTTATTTGTATATTAGATTTTTCTTAATAAGTTTGATTCTAGCGTTTTTTCCTGAGGAGAACGATGTTTTAATTTTTTTGTAACAAGAAACGAGTATTTTAGTTGTCTCGCTTAAATATCACGATAAAATTAAATTGTAAGAATATCCCGGAGTAACTTTATTTGTGTATTAGATTATTCTTAAAAAGTTTGATTCTAGCATTTTTTCCTGAGGAGTAACGATGTTTTAATTTTTCTGTAGCTAGTAACGAATATTTTAGATTTCTCGCTAAATATCACGATAAAATTAAATTTTAAGAATATCCCTGAGTAACTTTATTTGTTTATTAGATTTTTTTTAATAAGTTTGATTCTAGCATTTTTCCTGAGGAGTAATAATATTTTTATTTTTCTGGAACTATAAACGAATATTTTAGTTTTCTCGATTAAATATCACGATAAAATTAAATTGTAAGATTATCCCTGAGTAACTTTATTTTTATAATAGATTTGTTTAATAAGTTTGATTCTAGCATTTTTTCCTGAGGAGTAACGATGTTTTAATTTTTCTGTAACAAGAAACGAGTATTTTAGTTTTCTGGCTTAACTATCACGATAAAATTAAATTGTAAGAATAACCCTGAGTAACTTTATTTGTATATTAGATTATTCTAAATAAATTTGATTCTAGCATTTTTTCCTGAGGAGTAACGATGTTTTAATTTTTCTGTAACAAGAAACGAGTATTTTAGTTTTCTGGCTTAAATATCACGATAAAATTAAATTGTAAGAATAGCCCTGAGTAACTTTATTTGTATATTAGATTATTCTTAATAACTCTGATTCTAGCATTTTTTTCCTGAAGAGTAACGATGTTTTAATTTTTCTGGAGCTAGTAACGAATATTTTAGATTTCTCGCTTAAATATCACGATAAAATTAAATTGTAAGAATATCCCTGAGTAACTTTATTTGTGTATTAGATTTTTCTTAATAAGTTTGACTCTTGCATTTTTTCCTGAGGAGTAACGATGTTTTAATTTTTCTGGAACTAGAAACGAATATTTTAGTTTTCTCGCTTAAATATAACGATAAAATTAAATTGTAAGAATATCCCTAAATAACTTTATTTGTATATTAGATTTTTCTTAATAAGTTTGATTCTAGCGTTTTTTTCTGAGGAGTAACGATGTTTTAATTTTTCTGTAACAAGAAACGAGTATTTTAGTTGTCTCGCTTAAATATCACGATAAAATTAAATTGTAAGAATATCCCGGAGTAACTTTATTTGTGTATTAGATTATTCTTAAATAGTTTGATTCTAGCATTTTTTCCTGAGGAGTAACGATGTTTTAATTTTTCTGTAGCTAGTAACGAATATTTTAGATTTCTCGCTAAATATCACGATAAAATTAAATTGTAAGAATATCCCTGAGTAACTTTATTTGTTTATTAGATTTTTTTTAATAAGTTTGATTCTAGCATTTTTTTCTGAGGAGTAATAATATTTTTATTTTTCTGGAACTATAAACGAATATTCTAGTTTTCTCGCTTAAATATCACGATAAAATTAAATTGTAAGAATATCCCTAAATAACTTTATTTGTATATTAGATTTTTCTTAATAAGTTTGATTCTAGCATTTTTTCCTGAGGAGTAACGATGTTTTAATTTTTCTGTAACAAGAAACGAGTATTTTAGTTTTCTGGCTTAAATATCACGATAAAATTAAATTGTAAGAATAACCCTGAGTAACTTTATTTGTATATTAGATTATTCTAAATAAATTTGATTCTAGCATTTTTTCCTGAGGAGTAACGATGTTTTAATTTTTCTGTAACAAGAAACGAGTATTTTAGTTTTCTGGCTTAAATATCACGATAAAATTAAATTGTAAGAATATCCCTGAGTAACATTATTTGTATATTAGATTATTCTAAATAAGTTTGATTCTAGCATTTTTTCCTGAGGAGTAACGATGTTTTAATTTTTCTGGAACTAGAAACGAATATTTTAGATTTCTCGCTTAAATATCACGATAAAATTAAATTGTAAGAATATCCCTGTGTAACTTTATTTGTATATTAGATTTTTGTTAATAGGTTTGATTCTAGCATTTTTTCCTGAGGAGTAACGATGTTTTAATTTTTCTAGAACTAGAAACGAATATTTTAGTTTTCTCGCTTAAATATAATGATAAAATTAAATTGTAAGAATATCCCTGAGTACCTTTATTTGTATATTAGATTTTTTTTATAAATTTGATTCTAGCATTTTTTCCTGAGGAGTAACGATGTTTTAATTTTTCTGTAACAAGAAACGAGTATTTTAGTTTTCTGGCTTAAATATCACGATAAAATTAAATTGTAAGAATATCCCTGATTAACTTTATTTGTATATTAGATTATTCTTAATAAGTTTGATTCTAGCATTTTTTCCTGAAGAGTAACGATGTTTTAATTTTTCTGGAGCAAGTAACGAATATTTTAGATTTCTCGCTTAAATATCTCGATAAAATTAAATTGTATGAATATCCCTGAGTAACTTTATTTGTGTATTAGATTTTTCTTAATAAGTTTGACTCTAGCATTTTTTACTGAGGAGTAACGATGTTTTAATTTTTCTGGACCTAGAAACGAATATTTTAGTTTTCTCGCTTAAATATAACGATAAAATTAAATTGTAAGAATATCCCTGAGTAACTTTAATTGTATATTAGAGTTTTATAAATAAGTTTGATCCTAAAATTTTTTCCTGAGGAGTAACGATGTTTTAATTTTTCTGTAACAAGAAACGAGTATTTTAGTTTTCTGGGTTAAATATCACGATAAAATTAAATTGTAAGAATATCCCTGAGTAACCTTATTTGTATATTAGATTTTTTTAATAAGTTTGATTCTAGCATTTTTTCCTGAGGAGTAACGATGTTTTAATTTTTCTGTAACAAGAAACGAGTATTTTAGTTTTCTGGCTTAAATATCACGATAAGATTAAATTGTAAGAATATCCCTGAGTAACCTTATTTGTATATTAGATTTTTTTAATAAGTTTGATTCTAGCATTTTTTCCTGAGGTGTAACGATGTTTTAATTTTACTGGAACTAGAAACGAATATTTTTGTATTCTCACACAAATATCACGATAAAATTAAATTGTAAGAATTGCCCTGAGTAACTTTATTTGTATATTAGATTTTTTTAATAAGTTTGATTCTAGCATTTTTTACTGATGAGTAACGATGTTTTAATTTCTCTGGAACTAGAAACGAATATTTTTGTTTTCTCGCTTAAATATAACGATAAAATTAAATTGTAAGAATATCCCAGAGAAACTTTATTTTTATAATAGATTTTTTCAATAAGTTTGATTCTAGCATTTTTTCCTGAGGAGTAACAATGTTATTATTTTTCTGGAGCTAGAAACGATAATTTTAGTTTTATCGCTTAAATATAACGTTAAAATTAAATTGTAAGAATATCCCTGAGTAACTTTATTTGTATATTAGATTATTCTTAATAAGTTTGATTCTAGCATTTTTTCCTGAGGAGTAACGATGTTTTAATTTTTCTGGAACTAGAAAAGATTATTTTAGATTTCTCGCTTAAATATCACGATAATATTAAATTGTAAGAATATCCCTGAGTAACTTTATTTGTATATTAGAGTTTTCTAAATAAGTTTGATCCTAACATTTTTTCCTGTGGAGTAACGATGTTTTAATTTTTCTGTAACAAGAAACGAGTATTTTAGTTTTCTGGCTTAAATATCACGATAAAATTAAATTGTAAGAATATCCCCGAGTAACTTTATTTGTATATTAGATTTTTTTAATAAGTTTGATTCTAGCATTTTTTCCTGAGGAGTAACGATGTTTTAATTTTACTGGAACTAGAAACAAATATTTTAGTTTTTTCACATAAATATCACGATAAAATTAAATTGTAAGAATAGCCCTGAGTAACTTTATTTGTATATTAGATTATTCTTAATAACTTTGATTCTGGCATTTTTTTCCTGAAGAGAAACGATGTTTTAATTTTTCTGGAGCTAGTAACGAATATTGTAGTTTTCTCGCTTAAATATCACGATAAAATTAAATTGTAAGAATATCCCTGTGTAACTTTATTTGTATATTAGATTTTTCTTAATAGGTTTGATTCTAGCATTTTTTCCTGAGGAGTAACGATGTTTTAATTTTACTGGAACTAGAAACGAATATTTTAGTTTTCTCACATAAATATCACGATAAAATTAAATTGTAAGAATAGCTTTGAGTAACTTTATTTGTATATTAGATTATTCTTAATAAGTTTGATTCTAGCATTTTTTTCCTGAAGAGTAACGATGTTTTAATTTTTCTGGAGCTAGTAACGAATATTTTAGATTTCTCGCTTAAATATCACGATAAAATTAAATTGTAAGAATATCCCCGAGTAACTTTATTTGTATATTAGAGTTTTCTAAATAAGTTTGATCCTAACATTTTTTCCTGAGGAGTAACGATGTTTTAATTTTTCTGGAGCTAGTAACGAATATTTTAGATTTCTCGCTTAAATATCACAATAAAATTAAATTGTAAGAATATCCCTAAATAACTTTATTTGTTTATTAGATTTTTTTTAATAAGTTTGATTCTAACATTTTTTTCTGAGTAACAATATTTTTATTTTTCTGGAACTATAAACGAATATTTTAGTTTTCTCGCTTAAATATCACAATAAAATTAAATTGTAAGAATATCCCTGAGTAACTTTATTTGTATATTAGAGTTTTCTAAATAAGTTTGATTCTAGCATTTTTTCCTGAGGAGTAACGATGTTTTAATTTTTCTGGAGCTAGTAACGAATATTTTAGATTTCTCGCTTAAATATCACGATAAAATTAAATTGTAAGAATATCCCTGAGTAACTTTATTTGTATATTAGAGTTTTCTAAATAAGTTTGATTCTAGCATTTTTTCCTGAGGAGTAACGATGTTTTAATTTTACTGGAACTAGAAACAAATATTTTAGTTTTTTCACATAAATATCACGATAAAATTAAATTGTAAGAATAGCCCTGAGTAACTTTATTTGTATTTTAGATTATTCTTAATAACTTTGATTCTGGCATTTTTTTCCTGAAGAGTAACGAGGTTTTAATTTTTCTGGATCTAGTAACGAATATTTTAGTTTTCTCGCTTAAATATCACGATAAAATTAAATTGTAAGATTATCCCTGAGTAACTTTATTTTTATAATAGATTTGTTTAATAAGTTTGATTCTAGCATTTTTACCTGAGGAGTAACGATGTTTTAATTTTTCTGTAACAAGAAACGAGTATTTTAGTTTTCTAGCTTAAATATCACGATAAAATTAAATTGTAAGAATATCCCTAAGTAACTTTATTTGTATATTAGATTATTCTAAATAAGTTTGATTCTAGCATTTTTTCCTGAGGAGTAACGATGTTTTAATTTTTCTGGAACTAGAAACGAATATTTTAGATTTCTCGCTTAAATATCACGATAAAATTAAATTGTAAGATTATCCCTGAGTAACTTTATTTGTATATTAGATTTTTCTTAATAAGTTTGATTCTAGCATTTTTTCCTGAGGAGTAACGATGTTTTAATTTTTCTGGAACTAGAAACGAATATTTTAGATTTCTCGCTTAAATATCACGATAAAATTAAATTGTAAGATTATCCCTGAGTAACTTTATTTGTATATTAGATTTTTCTTAATAAGTTTGATTCTAGCATTTTTTCCTGAGGAGTAACGATGTTTTAATTTTTCTGTAACAAGAAAGGATTTTTTTAGTTTTCTGGCTTAAATATCACAATAAAATTAAATTGTAAGAATATCCCTGAGTAACTTTATTTGTATATTAGAGTTTTCTAAATAAGTTTGATCCTAACATTTTTTCCTGTGGAGTAACGATGTTTTAATTTTTCTGTAACAAGAAACGAGTATTTTAGTTTTCTGGCTTAAATATCACGATAAAATTAAATTGTAAGAATATCCCTGAGTAACTTTATTTGTATATTAGATTTTTTCAATAAGTTTGATTCTAGCATTTTTTCCTGAGGAGTAACGATGTTTTAATTTTACTGGAACTAGAAACAAATATTTTAGTTTTTTCACATAAATATCACGATAAAATTAAATTGTAAGAATAGCCCTGAGTAACTTTATTTGTATTTTAGATTATTCTTAATAACTTTGATTCTGGCATTTTTTTCCTGAAGAGTAACGAGGTTTTAATTTTTCTGGAGCTAGTAACGAATATTTTAGTTTTCTCGCTTAAATATCACGATAAAATTAAATTGTAAGATTATCCCTGAGTAACTTTATTTTTATAATAGATTTGTTTAATAAGTTTGATTCTAGCATTTTTACCTGAGGAGTAACGATGTTTTAATTTTTCTGTAACAAGAAACGAATATTTTAGTTTTCTCGCTTAAATATCACGATAAAATTAAATTGTAAGAATATCCCTAAGTAACTTTATTTGTATATTAGATTATTCTAAATAAGTTTGATTCTAGCATTTTTTCCTGAGGAGTAACGATGTTTTAATTTTTCTGGAACTAGAAACGAATATTTTAGATTTCTCGCTTAAATATCACGATAAAATTAAATTGTAAGATTATCCCTGAGTAACTTTATTTGTATATTAGATTTTTCTTAATAAGTTTGATTCTAGCATTTTTTCCTGAGGAGTAACGATGTTTTAATTTTTCTGTAACAAGAAACGAGTATTTTAGTTTTCTGGCTTAAATATCACGATAAAATTAAATTGTAAGAATATCCCTGAGTATCTTTATTTGTATATTAGATTATTCTAGATAAGTTTGTTTCTAGCATTTTTTGCTGAGGAGTAACGACGTTTTAATTTTTCTGGAACTAGAAACGAATATTTTAGATTTCTCGCTTAAATATCATGATAAAATTAAATTGTAAGATTATCCCTGAGTAACTTTATTTTTATAATAGATTTGTTTAATAAGTTTGATTCTAGCATTTTTTCCTGAGGAGTAACGATGTTTTAATTTTTCTGTAACAAGAAACGAGTATTTTAGTTTTCTAGCTTAAATATCACGATAAAATTAAATTGTAAGAATATCCCTGAGTAACTTTATTTGTATATTAGATTATTCTAAATAAGTTTGATTCTAGCATTTTTTCCTGAGGAGTAACGATGTTTTAATTTTTCTGGAACTAGAAACGAAAGTTTTAGATTTCTCGCTTAAATATCACGATAAAATTAAATTGTAAGATTATCCTTGAGTAACTTTATTTGTATATTAGATTTTTCTTAATAAGTTTGATTCTAGCATTTTTTCCTGAGGAGTAACGATGTTTTAATTTTTCTGTAACAAGAAACGAGTATTTTAGTTTTCTGGCTTAAATATCACGATAAAATTAAATTGTAAGAATATCCCTGAGTAACTTTATTTGTATATTAGATTTTTTTTATGTTTGATTCTAGCATTTTTTCTGAGGAGTAACGATGTTTTAATTTTTCTGGAACTAGAAAAGATTATTTTAGATATCTCGCTTATATATCACGATAAAATTAAATTGTAAGAATATCCCTGAGCAACTTTATTTGTATATTAGATTATTCTAAATAAGTTTGATCCTAACATTTATTCCTGAGGAGTAA
The DNA here is from genome assembly GCA_911728475.2 of Pterostichus madidus. Classification (NCBI taxonomy): domain Eukaryota; kingdom Metazoa; phylum Arthropoda; class Insecta; order Coleoptera; family Carabidae; genus Pterostichus; species Pterostichus madidus. The sequence continues at coordinate 17,765,872 of OU452311.1, read as the reverse complement.
CGATGTTTTAATTTTTCTGTAACAAGAAACGAGTATTTTAGTTTTCTCGCTTAAATATCACGATAAAATTAAATTGTAAGAATATCCCGGAGTAACTTTATTTGTATATTAGATTATTCTTAATAAGTTTGTTCTAGCATATTTTCCTGAGGAGTAACGATGTTTTAATTTTACTGGAACTAGAAACGAATATTTTAGTTTTCTCACATAAATATCACGATAAAATTAAATTGTAAGAATATCCCTGAGTAACTTTATTTGTATATTAGATTATTTTAAATAAGTTTGATTCTAACATTTTTTCCTGAGGAGTAACGATGTTTTAATTTTACTGGAACTAGAAACAAATATTTTAGTTTTTTCACATAAATATCACGATAAAATTAAATTGTAAGAATAGCCCTGAGTAACTTTATTTGTATTTTAGATTATTCTTAATAACTTTGATTCTGGCATTTTTTTCCTGAAGAGTAACGAGGTTTTAATTTTTCTGGAGCTAGTAACGAATATTTTAGTTTTCTCGCTTAAATATCACGATAAAATTAAATTGTAAGATTATCCCTGAGTAACTTTATTTTTATAATAGATTTGTTTAATAAGTTTGATTCTAGCATTTTTACCTGCGGATTAACGATGTTTTAATTTTTCTGTAACAAGAAACGAGTATTTTAGTTTTCTAGCTTAAATATCACGATAAAATTAAATTGTAAGAATATCCCTGAGTAACTTTATTTGTATATTAGATTATTCTAAATAAGTTTGATTCTAGCATTTTTTCCTGAGGAGTAACGATGTTTTAATTTTTCTGGAACTAGAAACGAATATTTTAGATTTCTCGCTTAAATATCACGATAAAATTAAATTGTAAGATTATCCCTGAGTAACTTTATTTGTATATTAGATTTTTCTTAATAAGTTTGATTCTAGCATTTTTTCCTGAGGAGTAACGATGTTTTAATTTTTCTGTAACAAGAAACGAGTTTTTTAGTTTTCTGGCTTAAATATCACGATAAAATTAAATTGTAAGAATATCCCTGAGTAACTTTATTTGTATATTAGAGTTTTCTAAATAAGTTTGATCCTAACATTTTTTCCTGTGGAGTAACGATGTTTTAATTTTTCTGTAACAAGAAACGAGTATTTTAGTTTTCTGGCTTAAATATCACGATAAAATTAAATTGTAAGAATATCCCTGAGTAACTTTATTTGTATATTAGATTTTTTCAATAAGTTTGATTCTAGCATTTTTTCCTGAGGAGTAACGATGTTTTAATTTTACTGGAACTAGAAACAAATATTTTAGTTTTTTCACATAAATATCACGATAAAATTAAATTGTAAGAATAGCCCTGAGTAACTTTATTTGTATTTTAGATTATTCTTAATAACTTTGATTCTGGCATTTTTTTCCTGAAGAGTAACGAGGTTTTAATTTTTCTGGAGCTAGTAACGAATATTTTAGTTTTCTCGCTTAAATATCACGATAAAATTAAATTGTAAGATTATCCCTGAGTAACTTTATTTTTATAATAGATTTGTTTAATAAGTTTGATTCTAGCATTTTTACCTGAGGAGTAACGATGTTTTAATTTTTCTGTAACAAGAAACGAGTATTTTAGTTTTCTAGCTTAAATATCACGATAAAATTAAATTGTAAGAATATCCCTAAGTAACTTTATTTGTATATTAGATTATTCTAAATAAGTTTGATTCTAGCATTTTTTCCTGAGGAGTAACGATGTTTTAATTTTTCTGGAACTAGAAACGAATATTTTAGATTTCTCGCTTAAATATCACGATAAAATTAAATTGTAAGATTATCCCTGAGTAACTTTATTTGTATATTAGATTTTTCTTAATAAGTTTGATTCTAGCATTTTTTCCTGAGGAGTAACGATGTTTTAATTTTTCTGTAACTAGAAACGAGTATTTTAGTTTTCTGGCTTAAATATCACGATAAAATTAAATTGTAAGAATATCCCTGAGTATCTTTATTTGTATATTAGATTATTCTAGATAAGTTTGTTTCTAGCATTTTTTGCTGAGGAGTAACGACGTTTTAATTTTTCTGGAACTAGAAACGAATATTTTAGATTTCTCGCTTAAATATCATGATAAAATTAAATTGTAAGATTATCCCTGAGTAACTTTATTTTTATAATAGATTTGTTTAATAAGTTTGATTCTAGCATTTTTTCCTGAGGAGTAACGATGTTTTAATTTTTCTGTAACAAGAAACGAGTATTTTAGTTTTCTAGCTTAAATATCACGATAAAATTAAATTGTAAGAATATCCCTGAGTAACTTTATTTGTATATTAGATTATTCTAAATAAGTTTGATTCTAGCATTTTTTCCTGAGGAGTAACGATGTTTTAATTTTTCTGGAACTAGAAACGAAAGTTTTAGATTTCTCGCTTAAATATCACGATAAAATTAAATTGTAAGATTATCCTTGAGTAACTTTATTTGTATATTAGATTTTTCTTAATAAGTTTGATTCTAGCATTTTTTCCTGAGGAGTAACGATGTTTTAATTTTTCTGTAACAAGAAACGAGTATTTTAGTTTTCTGGCTTAAATATCACGATAAAATTAAATTGTAAGAATATCCCTGAGTAACTTTATTTGTATATTAGATTTTTTTTATGTTTGATTCTAGCATTTTTTCTGAGGAGTAACGATGTTTTAATTTTTCTGGAACTAGAAAAGATTATTTTAGATATCTCGCTTAAATATCACGTTAAAATTAAATTGTAAGAATATCCCTGAGTAACTTTATTTGTATATTAGATTATTCTAAATAAGTTTGATCCTAACATTTATTCCTGAGGAGTAACGATGTTTTAATTTTTCTGTAACAAGAAACGAGTATTTTAGTTTTCTCGCTTAAATATCACGATAAAATTAAATTGTAAGAATATCCCGGAGTAACTTTATTTGTATATTAGATTATTCTTAATAAGTTTGTTCTAGCATATTTTCCTGAGGAGTAACGATGTTTTAATTTTACTGGAACTAGAAACGAATATTTTAGTTTTCTCACATAAATATCACGATAAAATTAAATTGTAAGAATATCCCTGAGTAACTTTATTTGTATATTAGATTATTTTAAATAAGTTTGATTCTAACATTTTTTCCTGAGGAGTAACGATGTTTTAATTTTACTGGAACTAGAAACAAATATTTTAGTTTTTTCACATAAATATCACGATAAAATTAAATTGTAAGAATAGCCCTGAGTAACTTTATTTGTATTTTAGATTATTCTTAATAACTTTGATTCTGGCATTTTTTTCCTGAAGAGTAACGAGGTTTTAATTTTTCTGGAGCTAGTAACGAATATTTTAGTTTTCTCGCTTAAATATCACGATAAAATTAAATTGTAAGATTATCCCTGAGTAACTTTATTTTTATAATAGATTTGTTTAATAAGTTTGATTCTAGCATTTTTACCTGCGGAGTAACGATGTTTTAATTTTTCTGTAACAAGAAACGAGTATTTTAGTTTTCTAGCTTAAATATAACGATAAAATTAAATTGTAAGAATATCCCTAAGTAACTTTATTTGTATATTAGATTAATCTAAATAAGTTTGATTCTAGCATTTTTTCCTGAGGAGTAACGATGTTTTAATTTTTCTGGAACTAGAAACGAATATTTTAGATTTCTCGCTTAAATATCACGATAAAATTAAATTGTAAGATTATCCCTGAGTAACTTTATTTGTATATTAGATTTTTCTTAATAAGTTTGATTCTAGCATTTTTTCCTGAGGAGTAACGATGTTTTAATTTTTCTGTAACAAGAAACGAGTATTTTAGTTTTCTGGCTTAAATATCACGATAAAATTAAATTGTAAGAATATCCCTGAGTATCTTTATTTGTATATTAGATTATTCTAGATAAGTTTGTTTCTAGCATTTTTTGCTGAGGAGTAACGACGTTTTAATTTTTCTGGAACTAGAAACGAATATTTTAGATTTCTCGCTTAAATATCACGATAAAATTAAATTGTAAGAATATCCCGGAGTAACTTTATTTGTATATTAGATTAATCTTAATAAGTTTGATTCTAGCATTTTTTCCTGAAGAGTAACGATGTTTTAATTTTTCTGGAGCTAGTAACGAATATTTTAGATTTCTCGCTTAAATATCACGATAAAATTAAATTGTAAGATTATCCCTGAGTAACTTTATTTTTATAATAGATTTTTTTTATAAGTTTGATTCTAGCATTTTTTCTGAGGAGTAACGATGTTTTAATTTTTCTGTAACAAGAAACGAGTATTTTAGTTTTCTAGCTTAAATATCACGATAAAATTAAATTGTAAGAATATCCCTGAGTAACTTTATTTGTATATTAGATTATTCTAAATAAGTTTGATTCTAGCATTTTTTCCTGAGGAGTAACGATGTTTTAATTTTTCTGGAACTAGAAACGAATATTTTAGATTTCTCGCTTAAATATCACGATAAAATTAAATTGTAAGATTATCCCTGAGTAACTTTATTTGTATATTAGATTTTTCTTAATAAGTTTGATTCTAGCATTTTTTCCTGAGGAGTAACGATGTTTTAATTTTTCTGTAACAAGAAACGAGTTTTTTAGTTTTCTGGCTTAAATATCACGATAAAATTAAATTGTAAGAATATCCCTGAGTAACTTTATTTGTATATTAGAGTTTTCTAAATAAGTTTGATCCTAACATTTTTTCCTGTGGAGTAACGATGTTTTAATTTTTCTGTAACAAGAAACGAGTATTTTAGTTTTCTGGCTTAAATATCACGATAAAATTAAATTGTAAGAATATCCCTGAGTAACTTTATTTGTATATTAGATTTTTTCAATAAGTTTGATTCTAGCATTTTTTCCTGAGGAGTAACGATGTTTTAATTTTACTGGAACTAGAAACAAATATTTTAGTTTTTTCACATAAATATCACGATAAAATTAAATTGTAAGAATAGCCCTGAGTAACTTTATTTGTATTTTAGATTATTCTTAATAACTTTGATTCTGGCATTTTTTTCCTGAAGAGTAACGAGGTTTTAATTTTTCTGGAGCTAGTAACGAATATTTTAGTTTTCTCGCTTAAATATCACGATAAAATTAAATTGTAAGATTATCCCTGAGTAACTTTATTTTTATAATAGATTTGTTTAATAAGTTTGATTCTAGCATTTTTACCTGAGGAGTAACGATGTTTTAATTTTTCTGTAACAAGAAACGAGTATTTTAGTTTTCTAGCTTAAATATCACGATAAAATTAAATTGCAAGAATATCCCTAAGTAACTTTATTTGTATATTAGATTATTCTAAATAAGTTTGATTCTAGCATTTTTTCCTGAGGAGTAACGATGTTTTAATTTTTCTGGAACTAGAAACGAATATTTTAGATTTCTCGCTTAAATATCACGATAAAATTAAATTGTAAGATTATCCCTGAGTAACTTTATTTGTATATTAGATTTTTCTTAATAAGTTTGATTCTAGCATTTTTTCCTGAGGAGTAACGATGTTTTAATTTTTCTGTAACAAGAAACGAGTATTTTAGTTTTCTGGCTTAAATATCACGATAAAATTAAATTGTAAGAATATCCCTGAGTATCTTTATTTGTATATTAGATTATTCTAGATAAGTTTGTTTCTAGCATTTTTTGCTGAGAAGTAACGACGTTTTAATTTTTCTGGAACTAGAAACGAATATTTTAGATTTCTCGCTTAAATATCATGATAAAATTAAATTGTAAGATTATCCCTGAGTAACTTTATTTTTATAATAGATTTGTTTAATAAGTTTGATTCTAGCATTTTTTCCTGAGGAGTAACGATGTTTTAATTTTTCTGTAACAAGAAACGAGTATTTTAGTTTTCTAGCTTAAATATCACGATAAAATTAAATTGTAAGAATATCCCTGAGTAACTTTATTTGTATATTAGATTATTCTAAATAAGTTTGATTCTAGCATTTTTTCCTGAGGAGTAACGATGTTTTAATTTTTCTGGAACTAGAAACGAAAGTTTTAGATTTCTCGCTTAAATATCACGATAAAATTAAATTGTAAGATTATCCTTGAGTAACTTTATTTGTATATTAGATTTTTCTGTATAAGTTTGATTCTAGCATTTTTTCCTGAGGAGTAACGATGTTTTAATTTTTCTGTAACAAGAAACGAGTATTTTAGTTTTCTGGCTTAAATATCACGATAAAATTAAATTGTAAGAATATCCCTGAGTAACTTTATTTGTATATTAGATTTTTTTATGTTTGATTCTAGCATTTTTTCTGAGGAGTAACGATGTTTTAATTTTTCTGGAACTAGAAAAGATTATTTTAGATATCTCGCTTAAATATCACGTTAAAATTAAATTGTAAGAATATCCCTGAGTAACTTTATTTGTATATTAGATTATTCTAAATAAGTTTGATCCTAACATTTATTCCTGAGGAGTAACGATGTTTTAATTTTTCTGTAACAAGAAACGAGTATTTTAGTTTTCTCGCTTAAATATCACGATAAAATTAAATTGTAAGAATATCCCGGAGTAACTTTATTTGTATATTAGATTATTCTTAATAAGTTTGTTCTAGCATATTTTCCTGAGGAGTAACGATGTTTTAATTTTACTGGAACTAGAAACGAATATTTTAGTTTTCTCACATAAATATCACGATAAAATTAAATTCTAAGAATATCCCTGAGTAACTTTATTTGTATATTAGATTATTTTAAATAAGTTTGATTCTAACATTTTTTCCTGAGGAGTAACGATGTTTTAATTTTACTGGAACTAGAAACAAATATTTTAGTTTTTTCACATAAATATCACGATAAAATTAAATTGTAAGAATAGCCCTGAGTAACTTTATTTGTATTTTAGATTATTCTTAATAACTTTGATTCTGGCATTTTTTTCCTGAAGAGTAACGAGGTTTTAATTTTTCTGGAGCTAGTAACGAATATTTTAGTTTTCTCGCTTAAATATCACGATAAAATTAAATTGTAAGATTATCCCTGAGTAACTTTATTTTTATAATAGATTTGTTTAATAAGTTTGATTCTAGCATTTTTACCTGCGGAGTAACGATGTTTTAATTTTTCTGTAACAAGAAACGAGTATTTTAGTTTTCTAGCTTAAATATCACGATAAAATTAAATTGTAAGAATATCCCTAAGTAACTTTATTTGTATATTAGATTATTCTAAATAAGTTTGATTCTAGCATTTTTTCCTGAGGAGTAACGATGTTTTAATTTTTCTGGAACTAGAAACGAATATTTTAGATTTCTCGCTTAAATATCACGATAAAATTAAATTGTAAGATTATCCCTGAGTAACTTTATTTGTATATTAGATTTTTCTTAATAAGTTTGATTCTAGCATTTTTTCCTGAGGAGTAACGATGTTTTAATTTTTCTGTAACAAGAAACGAGTATTTTAGTTTTCTGGCTTAAATATCACGATAAAATTAAATTGTAAGAATATCCCTGAGTATCTTTATTTGTATATTAGATTATTCTAGATAAGTTTGTTCATTTTTTGCTGAGGAGTAACGACGTTTTAATTTTTCTGGAACTAGAAACGAATATTTTAGATTTCTCGCTTAAATATCACGATAAAATTAAATTGTAAGAATATCCCGGAGTAACTTTATTTGTATATTAGATTAATCTTAATAAGTTTGATTCTAGCATTTTTTCCTGAAGAGTAACGATGTTTTAATTTTTCTGGAGCTAGTAACGAATATTTTAAATTTCTCGCTTAAATATCACGATAAAATTAAATTGTAAGATTATCCCTGAGTAACTTTATTTTTATAATAGATTTTTTTTATAAGTTTGATTCTAGCATTTTTTCTGAGGAGTAACGATGTTTTAATTTTTCTGTAACAAGAAACGAGTATTTTAGTTTTCTAGCTTAAATATCACGATAAAATTAAATTGTAAGAATATCCCTGAGTAACTTTATTTGTATATTAGATTATTCTAAATAACTTTGATTCTGGCATTTTTTTCCTGAGGAGTAACGATGTTTTAATTTTTCTGGAACTAGAAACGAATATTTTAGATTTCTCGCTTAAATATCACGATAAAATTAAATTGTAAGATTATCCCTGAGTAACTTTATTTGTATATTAGATTTTTCTTAATAAGTTTGATTCTAGCATTTTTTCCTGAGGAGTAACGATGTTTTAATTTTTCTGTAACAAGAAACGAGTTTTTTAGTTTTCTGGCTTAAATATCACGATAAAATTAAATTGTAAGAATATCCCTGAGTAACTTTATTTGTATATTAGAGTTTTCTAAATAAGTTTGATCCTAACATTTTTTCCTGTGGAGTAACGATGTTTTAATTTTTCTGTAACAAGAAACGAGTATTTTAGTTTTCTGGCTTAAATATCACGATAAAATTAAATTGTAAGAATATCCCTGAGTAACTTTATTTGTATATTAGATTTTTTCAATAAGTTTGATTCTAGCATTTTTTCCTGAGGAGTAACGATGTTTTAATTTTACTGGAACTAGAAACAAATATTTTAGTTTTTTCACATAAATATCACGATAAAATTAAATTGTAAGAATAGCCCTGAGTAACTTTATTTGTATTTTAGATTATTCTTAATAACTTTGATTCTGGCATTTTTTTCCTGAAGAGTAACGAGGTTTTAATTTTTCTGGAGCTAGTAACGAATATTTTAGTTTTCTCGCTTAAATATCACGATAAAATTAAATTGTAAGATTATCCCTGAGTAACTTTATTTTTATAATAGATTTGTTTAATAAGTTTGATTCTAGCATTTTTACCTGAGGAGTAACGATGTTTTAATTTTTCTGTAACAAGAAACGAGTATTTTAGTTTTCTAGCTTAAATATCACGATAAAATTAAATTGTAAGAATATCCCTAAGTAACTTTATTTGTATATTAGATTATTCTAAATAAGTTTGATTCTAGCATTTTTTCCTGAGGAGTAACGATGTTTTAATTTTTCTGGAACTAGAAACGAATATTTTAGATTTCTCGCTTAAATATCACGATAAAATTAAATTGTAAGATTATCCCTGAGTAACTTTATTTGTATATTAGATTATTCTTAATAAGTTTGATTCTAGCATTTTTTCCTGAGGAGTAACGATGTTTTAATTTTTCTGTAACAAGAAACGAGTATTTTAGTTTTCTGGCTTAAATATCACGATAAAATTAAATTGTAAGAATATCCCTGAGTATCTTTATTTGTATATTAGATTATTCTAGATAAGTTTGTTTCTAGCATTTTTTGCTGAGGAGTAACGACGTTTTAATTTTTCTGGAACTAGAAACGAATATTTTAGATTTCTCGCTTAAATATCATGATAAAATTAAATTGTAAGATTATCCCTGAGTAACTTTATTTTTATAATAGATTTGTTTAATAAGTTTGATTCTAGCATTTTTTCCTGAGGAGTAACGATGTTTTAATTTTTCTGTAACAAGAAACGAGTATTTTAGTTTTCTAGCTTAAATATCACGATAAAATTAAATTGTAAGAATATCCCTGAGTAACTTTATTTGTATATTAGATTATTCTAAATAAGTTTGATTCTAGCATTTTTTCCTGAGGAGTAACGATGTTTTAATTTTTCTGGAACTAGAAACGAAAATTTTAGATTTCTCGCTTAAATATCACGATAAAATTAAATTGTAAGATTATCCTTGAGTAACTTTATTTGTATATTAGATTTTTCTTAATAAGTTTGATTCTAGCATTTTTTCCTGAGGAGTAACGATGTTTTAATTTTTCTGTAACAAGAAACGAGTATTTTAGTTTTCTGGCTTAAATATCACGATAAAATTAAATTGTAAGAATATCCCTGAGTAACTTTATTTGTATATTAGATTTTTTTTATGTTTGATTCTAGCATTTTTTCTGAGGAGTAACGATGTTTTAATTTTTCTGGAACTAGAAAAGATTATTTTAGATATCTCGCTTAAATATCACGTTAAAATTAAATTGTAAGAATATCCCTGAGTAACTTTATTTGTATATTAGATTATTCTAAATAAGTTTGATCCTAACATTTATTCCTGAGGAGTAACGATGTTTTAATTTTTCTGTAACAAGAAACGAGTATTATAGTTTTCTCGCTTAAATATCACGATAAAATTAAATTGTAAGAATATCCCGGAGTAACTTTATTTGTATATTAGATTATTCTTAATAAGTTTGTTCTAGCATTTTTTTCTGAGGAGTAACAATATTTTTATTTTTCTGGAACTATAAACGAATATTTTCGATTTCTCGCTTAAATATCACGATAAAATTAAATTGTAAGAATATCCCTGAGTAACTTTATTTGTATATTAGATTATTTTTTATAAGTTTGATTCTAGCATTTTTTCCTGAGGAGTAACGATGTTTTAATTTTTTGGAGCTAGTAACGAATATTTTAGATTTCTCGCTTAAATATCACGATAAAATTAAATTGTAAGAATATCCGTGAGTAACTTTATTTGTTTATTAGATTTTTTTTAATAAGTTTGATTCTAGAATATTTTCCTGAGGAGTAACGATGTTTTAATTTTTCTGGATCTAGAAAAGATTATTTAAGATTTCTCGCTTAAATATCACGTTAAATTAAATTGTAAGAATATCCCTGAGTAACTTTATTTGTATATTAGATTATTCTAAATAAGTTTGATTCTAGCATTTTTTCCTGAGGAGTAACGATGTTTTAATTTTACTGGAACTAGAAACGAATATTTTAGTTTTCTCACATAAATATCACGATAAAATTAAATTGTAAGAATATCCCTGAGTAACTTTATTTGTATATTAGATTATTCATAATAAGTTTGATTCTAGCATTTTTTCCTGAGGAGTAACGATGTTTTAATTTTTCTGGAACTAGAAAAGATTATTTAAGATTTCTCGCTTAAATATCACGTTAAAATTAAATTGTAAGAATATCCCTGAGTAACTTTATTTGTATATTAGATTATTCTAAATAAGTTTGATTCTCGCATTTTTTCCTGAGGAGTAATGATGTTTTAATTTTTCTGTAACAAGAAACGAGTATTTTAGTTTTCTGGCTTAAATATCACGATAAAATTAAATTGTAAGAATATCCCTGAGTAACTTTATTTGTATATTAGATTATTCTAAATAAGTTTGATTCTAGCATTTTTTCCTGAGGAGTAACGATGTTTTAATTTTTCTGGAACTAGAAACGAATATTTTACATTTCTCGCTTAAATATAACGATAAAATTAAATTGTAGGAATATCCCTGAGTAACTTTATTTGTATATTAGATTATTCTAAATAAGTTTGATCCAAACAATTTTTCCTGAGGAGTAACGATGTTTTAATTTTTCTGTAACAAGAAACGAGTATTTTAGTTTTCTCGCTTATATATCACGATAAAATTAAATTGTAAGAATATCCCTGAGCAACTTTATTTGTATATTAGATTATTCTAAATAAGTTTGATTCTAGCATTTTTTCCTGAGGAGTAAAGATGTTTTAATTTTTCTGGAACTAGAAACGAATATTTTAGATTTCTCGCTTAAATAACACGATCAAATTAAATTGTAAGAATATCCCAGAGTAACTTTATTTGTATATTAGATTTTTTTTAATAAGTTTGATTCTAGCATTTTTTCCTGAGGAGTAACGATGTTTTAATTTTTCTGTAACAAGAAACGAGTATTTTAGTTTTCTGGCTAAAATATCACGATTAAATTAAATTGTAAGAATATCCCTGAGTAACTTTATTTGTATATTAGATTATTCTAAATAAGTTTGATTCTAGCATTTTTTCCTGAGGAGTAAAGATGTTTTAATTTTTCTGGAACTAGAAACGAATATTTTAGATTTCTCGCTTAAATATCACGATAAAATTAAATTGTAAGAATATCCCAGAGTAACTGTATTTGTATATTAGATTTTTTTTAATAAGTTTGATTCTAGCATTTTTCCTGAGGAGTAACGATGTTTTAATTTTTCTGGAACTAGAAAAGATTATTTTAGATATCTCGCTTAAATATCACGTTAAAATTAAATTGTAGGAATATCCCTGAGTAACTTTATTTGTATATTAGATTATTCTAAATAAGTTTGATCCTAACATTTTGACCTGAGGAGTAACGATGTTTTAATTTTTCTGTAACAAGAAACGAGTATTTTAGTTTTCTCGCTTAAATATCACGATAAAATTAAATTGTAAGAATATCCCGGAGTAACTTTATTTGTATATTATGTTATTTTTAATAAGTTTGATTCGAGCATTTTTTCCTGAGGAGTAACGATGTTTTTTAATTTTTCTGGAGCTAGTAACGAATATTTTTGATTTCTCGCTTAAATATCACGATAAAATTAAATTGTGAGAATATCCCTGAGTAACTTTATTTGTTTATTAGATTTTTTTTAATAAGTTTGATTCTAGCATTTTTTTCTGAGTAACAATATTTTTATTTTTCTGGAACTATAAAATTAAATTGTAAGATTATCCCTGAGTAACTTTATTTTTATAATAGATTTGTTCAATAAGTTTGATTCTAGCATTTTTTCCTGAGAAGTAACGATGTTTTAATTTTTCTGTAACAAGAAACGAGTATTTTAGTTTTCTGGCTTAAATATTACGATAAAATTAAATTGTAAGAATATCCCTGAGTAACTTTATTTGTATATTAGTTTATTCTAAATAAGTTTGATTCTAGCATTTTTTCCAGAGGAGTAACGATGTTTTAATTTTTCTGGAACTAGAAATATTATTTTAGATATCTCACTTAAATATCACGTTAAAATTAAATTGTAACTTTATTTGTATATTAGATTATTCTAAATAAGTTTGATTCTAGCATTTTTTCTTGAGGAGTAACGATTTAGATTTCTCGCTTAAATATCACGATAAAATTAAATTGTAAGAATATCCCTGAGTAACTTTATTTGTATATTAGATTATTCTAAATAAGTTTGATTCTCGCATTTTTTCCTGAGGAGTAATGATGTTTTAATTTTTCTGTAACAAGAAACGAGTATTTTAGTTTTCTGGCTTAAATATCACGATAAAATTAAATTGTAAGAATATCCCTGAGTAACTTTATTTGTATATTAGATTATTCTAAATAAGTTTGATTCTAGCATTTTTTCCTGAGGAGTAACGATGTTTTAATTTTTCTGGAACTAGAAACGAATATTTTACATTTCTCGCTTAAATATAACGATAAAATTAAATTGTAGGAATATCCCTGAGTAACTTTATTTGTATATTAGATTATTCTAAATAAGTTTGATCCAAACAATTTTTCCTGAGGAGTAACGATGTTTTAATTTTTCTGTAACAAGAAACGAGTATTTTAGTTTTCTCGCTTATATATCACGATAAAATTAAATTGTAAGAATATCCCTGAGTAACTTTATTTGTATATTAGATTATTCTAAATAAGTTTGATTCTAGCATTTTTTCCTGAGGAGTAAAGATGTTTTAATTTTTCTGGAACTAGAAACGAATATTTTAGATTTCTCGCTTAAATAACACGATAAAATTAAATTGTAAGAATATCCCTGAGTAACTTTATTTGTATATTAGATTTTTTTTAATAAGTTTGATTCTAGCATTTTTTCCTGAGGAGTAACGATGTTTTAATTTTTCTGTAACAAGAAACGAGTATTTTAGTTTTCTGGCTAAAATATCACGATTAAATTAAATTGTAAGAATATCCCTGAGTAACTTTATTTGTATATTAGATTATTCTAAATAAGTTTGATTCTAGCATTTTTTCCTGAGGAGTAAAGATGTTTTAATTTTTCTGGAACTAGAAACGAATATTTTAGATTTCTCGCTTAAATATCACGATAAAATTAAATTGTAAGAATATCCCAGAGTAACTGTATTTGTATATTAGATTTTTTTTAATAAGTTTGATTCTAGCATTTTTCCTGAGGAGTAACGATGTTTTAATTTTTCTGGAACTAGAAAAGATTATTTTAGATATCTCGCTTAAATATCACGTTAAAATTAAATTGTAGGAATATCCCTGAGTAACTTTATTTGTATATTAGATTATTCTAAATAAGTTTGATCCTAACATTTTGACCTGAGGAGTAACGATGTTTTAATTTTTCTGTAACAAGAAACGAGTATTTTAGTTTTCTCGCTTAAATATCACGATAAAATTAAATTGTAAGAATATCCCGGAGTAACTTTATTTGTATATTATGTTATTTTTAATAAGTTTGATTCGAGCATTTTTTCCTGAGGAGTAACGATGTTTTTTAATTTTTCTGGAGCTAGTAACGAATATTTTTGATTTCTCGCTTAAATATCACGATAAAATTAAATTGTGAGAATATCCCTGAGTAACTTTATTTGTTTATTAGATTTTTTTTAATAAGTTTGATTCTAGCATTTTTTTCTGAGTAACAATATTTTTATTTTTCTGGAACTATAAAATTAAATTGTAAGATTATCCCTGAGTAACTTTATTTTTATAATAGATTTGTTCAATAAGTTTGATTCTAGCATTTTTTCCTGAGAAGTAACGATGTTTTAATTTTTCTGTAACAAGAAACGAGTATTTTAGTTTTCTGGCTTAAATATTACGATAAAATTAAATTGTAAGAATATCCCTGAGTAACTTTATTTGTATATTAGTTTATTCTAAATAAGTTTGATTCTAGCATTTTTTCCTGAGGAGTAACGATGTTTTAATTTTTCTGGAACTAGAAATATTATTTTAGATATCTCACTTAAATATCACGTTAAAATTAAATTGTAACTTTATTTGTATATTAGATTATTCTAAATAAGTTTGATTCTAGCATTTTTTCTTGAGGAGTAACGATGTTTTAATTTTTCTGGAACTAGAAACGAATATTTTAGATTTCTCGCTTAAATATCACGATAAAATTAAATTGTAAGTATATCCCTGAGTAACTTTATTTGTATATTAGAGTTTTTTAAATAAGTTTGATCCTAACATTTTTTCCTGAGGAGTAACGAAGTTTAAATTTTTCTGTAACAAGAAACGAGTATTTTAGTTTTCTGGCTTAAATATCACGATAAAATTAAATTGTAAGAATATAATATATTAAGAGTAACTTTATTTGTATATTAGATTTTTTTTAAAAAGTTTGATTCTAGCATTTTTTCCTGAGGAGTAACGATGTTTTAAATTTACTGGAACTAGAAACGAATATTTTAGTTATCTCACATAAATATCACGATAAATTTAAATTGTAAGAATATCCCTGAGTAACTTTATTTGTATATTAGATTATTCTTAATAAGTTTGATCCTAGCATTTTTTCCTGAGGAGTAACGATGTTTAAATTTTTCTTGAACTAGAAAAATTATTTTAGATTTCTCGCTTAAATATCACGTTAAAATTAAATTGTAAGAATATCCCTGAGTAACTTTATTTGTATATTAGCTTATTCTAAATAAGTATGATCCTAACATTTTTTCCTGAGGAGTAACGATGTTTTAATTTTTCTGTAACAAGAAACGAGTATTTTAGTTTTCTGGCTTAAATATCACGATAAAATTAAATTGTAAGAATATCCCTGAGTAACTTTATTTGTATATTCGATTATTATAAATAAGTTTGTTCCTAACATTTTTTCCTGAGGAGTAACGATGTTTTAATTTTTCTGGAACTAGAAACGAATATTTTAGTTTTCTCGCTTAAATATAACGATAAAATTAAATTGTAAGAATATACCTGAGTAACTTTATTTGTATACTAGATTATTATAAATAAGTTTGTTCCTAACATTTTTTCCTGAGGAGTAACGATGTTTTAATTTTTCTGTAACAAGAAACGAGTATTTTAGTTGTCTCGCTTAAATATCACGTTAAAATTAAATTGTAAGAATATCCCTGAGTAACTTTATTTGTATATTAGAATATTCTAAATAAGTTTGATTCTAGCATTTTTTCCTGAGGAATAACGATGTTTTAATTTTTCTGGAACTAGAAACGAATATGTTAGATTTCTCGCTTAAATATCACGATAAAATTAAATTATAAGAATATCCCTGAGTAACTTTATTTGCATATTAGATTTTTCTTAATAAGTTTGAATCTAGCATTTTTTCCTGAGGAGTAACGATGTTTTAATTATTCTGGAACTAGAAACGAATATTTTAGTTTTCTCGCTTAAATATAACGATAAAATTAAATTGTAAGAATATCCCTGAGTAACTTTATATGTATATTAGATTTTTTTTATAAGTTTGATTCTAGCATTTTTTCCTGAGGAGTAACGATGTTTTAATTTTACTAGAACTAGAAACGAATATTTTAGTTTTCTCACATAAATATCACGATAAAATTAAATTGTAAGAATATCCCTGAGTAACTTTATTTGTATATTAGAGTTTTCTAAATAAGTTTGATCCTAACATTTTATCCTGAGGAGTAACGATGTTTTAATTTTTCTGTAACAAGAAACGAGTATTTTAGTTTTCTCGCTTAAATATCACGATAAAATTAAATTGTAAGAATATCCCTGAGTAACTTTATTTGTATATTAGATTATTCTTAATAAGTTTGATTCTAGCATTTTTTCCTGAGGAGTAACGATGTTTTAATTTTTCTGGAGCTAGTAACGAATATTTTAGATTTCTCGCTTAAATATCACAATAAAATTAAATTGGAAGAATATCCCCGAGTAACTTTATTTGTTTATTAGATTTTTTTTAATAAGTTTGATTCTAGAATTTTTTCCTGAGTAACGATGTTTTAATTTTTCTGGAACTAGAAAAGATTATTTTAGATTTCTCGCTTAAATATCACGATAAAATTAAATTGTAAGAATATCCCTGAGTAACTTTATTTGTATATTAGAGTTTTCTAAATAAGTTTGATCCTAACATTTTTTCCTGAGGAGTAACGATGTTTTAATTTTTCTGTTACAAGAAACGAGTATTTTAGTTTTCTGGCTTAAATATCACGATAAAATAAAAAATTGTAAGAATATCCCTGAGTAACTTTATTTGTATATTAGATTATTCTAAATAAGTTTGATTCTAGCATTTTTTCCTGAGGAGTAACGATGTTTTAATTTTTCTGGAACTAGAAAAGATTATTTAAGATTTCTCGCTTAAATAACAACTAAAATACTCGTTTCTTATTACAGAAAAATTAAAACATCGTTACTCCTCAGGAAAAAATGTTAGGAACAAACTTATTTATAATAATCTAATATACAAATAAAGTTACTCAGGGATATTCTTACAATTTAATTTTAACGTGATATTTAAGCGAGAAATCTAAAATAATCTTTTCTAGTTCCAGGAAAATTAAAACATCGTTACTCCTCAGGAAAAAATGCTAGAATCAAACTTAGTAAAAATAATCTAATATACAAATAAAGTTACTCAGGGATATTCTTACAATTTAATTTTATCGTGATATTTATGTGAGAAAACTAAAATATTCGTTTCTAGTTCCAGTAAAATTAAAACACCGTTACTCCTCAGGAAAAAATGCTAGCATCAAACTTATTAAGAAAAATCTAATACACAAATAAAGTTACTCAGGGATAACCTTACAATTTAATTTTATCGTGATATTTATGTGAGAAAACTAAAATATTCGTTTCTAGTTCCAGAAAAATTAAAACATCGTTACTCCTCAGGAAAAAATGTTAGGATCATACTTATTTAGAATAAGCTAATATACAAATAAAGTTACTCAGGGATATTCATACAATTTAATTTTAACGTGATATTTAAGCGAGAAATCTAAAATAATCTTTTCTAGTTCAAGAAAATTTAAACATCGTTACTCCTCAGGAAAAAATGCTAGGATCAAACTTATTAAGAATAATCTAATATACAAATAAAGTTACTCAGGGATATTCTTACAATTTAATTTTATCGTGATATTTATGTGAGATAACTAAAATATTCGTTTCTAGTTCCAGTAAATTTAAAACATCGTTACTCCTCAGGAAAAATGCTAGAATCAAACTTTTTAAAAAAAATCTAATATACAAATAAAGTTACTCTTATTATATTATATTCTTACAATTTAATTTTATCGTGATATTTAAGCCAGAAAACTAAAATACTCGTTTCTTGTTACAGAAAAATTAAAACATCGTTACTCCTCAGGTCAAAATGTTAGGATCAAACTTATTTAGAATAATCTAATATACAAATAAAGTTACTCAGGGATATTCCTACAATTTAATTTTAACGTGATATTTAAGCGAGATATCTAAAATAATCTTTTCTAGTTCCAGAAAAATTAAAAAATCGTTACTCCTCAGGAAAAATGCTAGAATCAAACTTATTAAAAAAAATCTAATATACAAATACAGTTACTCTGGGATATTCTTACAATTTAATTTTATCGTGATATTTAAGCGAGAAATCTAAAATATTCGTTCCTAGTTACAGAAAAATTAAAACATCTTTACTCCTCAGGAAAAAATGCTAGACTCAAACTTATTTAGAATAATCTAATATACAAATAAAGTTACCCAGGGATATTCTTACAATTTAATTTTATCGTGATATTTAAGCAAGAAAACTAAAATACTCGTTTCTTGTTACAGAAAAATTAAAACATCGTTACTCCTCAGGAAAAAATGTTAGGATCAAACTTATTTAGAAAACTCTAATATACAAATAAAGTTACTCAGGGATATACTTACAATATAATTTTATCGTGATATTTAAGCGAGAAATCTAAAATATTCGTTACTAGCTCCAGAAAAATTAAAACATCGTTACTCCTCAGGAAAAAATGCTAGAATCAAACTTATTAAAAATAATCTAATATACAAATAAAGTTACTCAGGGATATTCTTACAATTTAATTTTATCGTGATATTTAAGCGAGAAATCTAAAATATTCGTTACTAGCTCCAGAAAAATTAAAACATCGTTACTCCTCAGGAAAAAATGCTAGAATCAAACTTATTAAGAATAATCTAATATACAAATAAAGTTGCTCAGGGATATTCTTACAATTTAATTTTATCGTGATATTATATATCCCAGTAACTTTATTTGTATATTAGATTATTCATAATAAGTTTGATTCTAGCATTTTTTCCTGAGGGGTAACGATGTTTTAATTTTTCTGGAACTAGAAAAGATTATTTAAGATTTCTCGCTTAAATATCACGTTAAAATTAAATTGTAAGAATATCCCTGAGTAACTTTATTTGTATATTAGATTATTCTAAATAAGTTTGATTCTAGCATTTTTTCCTGAGGAGTAACGATGTTTTAATTTTACTGGAACTAGAAACGAATATTTTAGTTTTCTCACATAAATATCACGATAAAATTAAATTGTAAGAATATCCCTGAGTAACTTTATTTGTATATTAGATTATTCATAATAAATTTGATTCTAGCATTTTTTCCTGAGGAGTAACGATGTTTTAATTTTTCTGGAGCTAGTAACGAATATTTTAGATTTCTCGCTTAAATATCACAATAAAATTAAATTGTAAGAATATCCCTAAATAACTTTATTTGTTTATTAGATTTTTTTTAATAAGTTTGATTCTAACATTTTTTTCTGAGTAACAATATTTTTATTTTTCTGGAACTATAAACGAATATTTTAGTTTTCTCGCTTAAATATCACGATAAAATTAAATTGTAAGAATATCCCTGAGTAACTTTATTTTTATAATAGATTTGTTTAATAAGTTTGATTCTAGCATTTTTTCCTGAGAAGTAACGATGTTTTAATTTATCTGTAACAAGAAACGAGTATTTTAGTTTTCTGGCTTAAATATCACGATAAAATTAAATTGTAAGAATATCCCTGAGTAACTTTATTTGTGTATTGGATTATTCTAAATAAGTTTGAATCTAGCATTTTTTCCTGAGGAGTAATGATGTTTTAATTTTTCTGGAACTAGAAACGAATATTTTAGATTTCTCGCTTAAATATCACGATAAAATTAAATTGTAAGAATATCCCTGAGTAACTTTATTTGTTTATTAGATCTTTTTTAATAAGTTTGATTCTAGCATTTTTTTCTGAGGAGTAACAATATTTTTATTTTTCTGGAACTATAAACGAATATTTTAGTTTTCTCGCTTAAATATCACGATAAAATTAAATTGTAAGATTATCCCTGAGTAACTTTATTTTTATAATAGATTTGTTTCATAAGTTTGATTCTAGCATTTTTTCCTGAGGAGTAACGATGTTTTAATTTTTCTGTAACAAGAAACGAGTATTTTAGTTTTCTAGCTTAAATATCACGATAAAATTAAATTGTAAGAATATCCCGGAGTAACTTTATTTGTATATTAGATTATTCTAAATAAGTTTGATTCTAGCATTTTTTCCTGAGGAGTAACGATGTTTTAATTTTTCTGGAACTAGAAACGAATATTTTAGATATTTCGCTTAAATATCACGATAAAATTAAATTGTAAGATTATCCCTGAGTAACTTTACTTGTATATTAGATTTTTCTTAATAAGTTTGACTCTTGCATTTTTTCCTGAGGAGTAACGATGTTTTAATTTTTCTGGAACTAGAAACGAATATTTTAGTTTTCTCGCTTAAATATAACGATAAAATTAAATTGTAAGAATATCCCTAAATAACTTTATTTGTATATTAGATTTTTCTTAATAAGTTTGATTCTAGCGTTTTTTCCTGAGGAGTAACGATGTTTTAATTTTTCTGTAACAAGAAACGAGTATTTTAGTTGTCTCGCTTAAATATCACGATAAAATTAAATTGTAAGAATATCCCGGAGTAACTTTATTTGTGTATTAGATTATTCTTAAATAGTTTGATTCTAGCATTTTTTCCTGAGGAGTAACGATGTTTTAATTTTTCTGTAGCTAGTAACGAATATTTTAGATTTCTCGCTAAATATCACGATAAAATTAAATTGTAAGAATATCCCTGAGTAACTTTATTTGTTTATTAGATTTTTTTTAATAAGTTTGATTCTAGCATTTTTTTCTGAGGAGTAATAATATTTTTATTTTTCTGGAACTATAAACGAATATTCTAGTTTTCTCGCTTAAATATCACGATAAAATTAAATTGTAAGAATATCCCTAAATAACTTTATTTGTATATTAGATTTTTCTTAATAAGTTTGATTCTAGCATTTTTTCCTGAGGAGTAACGATGTTTTAATTTTTCTGTAACAAGAAACGAGTATTTTAGTTTTCTGGCTTAAATATCACGATAAAATTAAATTGTAAGAATAACCCTGAGTAACTTTATTTGTATATTAGATTATTCTAAATAAATTTGATTCTAGCATTTTTTCCTGAGGAGTAACGATGTTTTAATTTTTCTGTAACAAGAAACGAGTATTTTAGTTTTCTGGCTTAAATATCACGATAAAATTAAATTGTAAGAATATCCCTGAGTAACTTTATTTGTATATTAGATTATTCTAAATAAGTTTGATTCTAGCATTTTTTCCTGAGGAGTAACGATGTTTTAATTTTACTGGAACTAGAAACGAATATTTTAGTTTTCTCACATAAATATCACGATAAAATTAAATTGTAAGAATATCCCTGAGTAACTTTATTTGTATATTAGATTATTCATAATAAATTTGATTCTAGCATTTTTTCCTGAGGAGTAACGATGTTTTAATTTTTCTGGAGCTAGTAACGAATATTTTAGATTTCTCGCTTAAATATCACAATAAAATTAAATTGTAAGAATATCCCTAAATAACTTTATTTGTTTATTAGATTTTTTTTAATAAGTTTGATTCTAACATTTTTTTCTGAGTAACAATATTTTTATTTTTCTGGAACTATAAACGAATATTTTAGTTTTCTCGCTTAAATATCACGATAAAATTAAATTGTAAGAATATCCCTGAGTAACTTTATTTTTATAATAGATTTGTTTAATAAGTTTGATTCTAGCATTTTTTCCTGAGAAGTAACGATGTTTTAATTTATCTGTAACAAGAAACGAGTATTTTAGTTTTCTGGCTTAAATATCACGATAAAATTAAATTGTAAGAATATCCCTGAGTAACTTTATTTGTGTATTGGATTATTCTAAATAAGTTTGAATCTAGCATTTTTTCCTGAGGAGTAATGATGTTTTAATTTTTCTGGAACTAGAAACGAATATTTTAGATTTCTCGCTTAAATATCACGATAAAATTAAATTGTAAGAATATCCCTGAGTAACTTTATTTGTTTATTAGATCTTTTTTAATAAGTTTGATTCTAGCATTTTTTTCTGAGGAGTAACAATATTTTTATTTTTCTGGAACTATAAACGAATATTTTAGTTTTCTCGCTTAAATATCACGATAAAATTAAATTGTAAGATTATCCCTGAGTAACTTTATTTTTATAATAGATTTGTTTCATAAGTTTGATTCTAGCATTTTTTCCTGAGGAGTAACGATGTTTTAATTTTTCTGTAACAAGAAACGAGTATTTTAGTTTTCTAGCTTAAATATCACGATAAAATTAAATTGTAAGAATATCCCTGAGTAACTTTATTTGTATATTAGATTATTCTAAATAAGTTTGATTCTAGCATTTTTTCCTGAGGAGTAACGATGTTTTAATTTTTCTGGAACTAGAAACGAATATTTTAGATATTTCGCTTAAATATCACGATAAAATTAAATTGTAAGATTATCCCTGAGTAACTTTACTTGTATATTAGATTTTTCTTAATAAGTTTGACTCTTGCATTTTTTCCTGAGGAGTAACGATGTTTTAATTTTTCTGGAACTAGAAACGAATATTTTAGTTTTCTCGCTTAAATATAACGATAAAATTAAATTGTAAGAATATCCCTAAATAACTTTATTTGTATATTAGATTTTTCTTAATAAGTTTGATTCTAGCGTTTTTTCCTGAGGAGTAACGATGTTTTAATTTTTCTGTAACAAGAAACGAGTATTTTAGTTGTCTCGCTTAAATATCACGATAAAATTAAATTGTAAGAATATCCCGGAGTAACTTTATTTGTGTATTAGATTATTCTTAAATAGTTTGATTCTAGCATTTTTTCCTGAGGAGTAACGATGTTTTAATTTTTCTGTAGCTAGTAACGAATATTTTAGATTTCTCGCTAAATATCACGATAAAATTAAATTGTAAGAATATCCCTGAGTAACTTTATTTGTTTATTAGATTTTTTTTAATAAGTTTGATTCTAGCATTTTTTTCTGAGGAGTAATAATATTTTTATTTTTCTGGAACTATAAACGAATATTCTAGTTTTCTCGCTTAAATATCACGATAAAATTAAATTGTAAGAATATCCCTAAATAACTTTATTTGTATATTAGATTTTTCTTAATAAGTTTGATTCTAGCATTTTTTCCTGAGGAGTAACGATGTTTTAATTTTTCTGTAACAAGAAACGAGTATTTTAGTTTTCTGGCTTAAATATCACGATAAAATTAAATTGTAAGAATAACCCTGAGTAACTTTATTTGTATATTAGATTATTCTAAATAAATTTGATTCTAGCATTTTTTCCTGAGGAGTAACGATGTTTTAATTTTTCTGTAACAAGAAACGAGTATTTTAGTTTTCTGGCTTAAATATCACGATAAAATTAAATTGTAAGAATATCCCTGAGTAACTTTATTTGTATATTAGATTATTCTAAATAAGTTTGATTCTAGCATTTTTTCCTGAGGAGTAACGATGTTTTAATTTTTCTGGAACTAGAAAAGAATATTTTAGATTTCTCGCTTAAATATCACGATAAAATTAAATTGTAAGAATATCCCTGTGTAACTTTATTTGTATATTAGATTTTTGTTAATAGGTTTGATTCTAGCATTTTTTCCTGAGGAGTAACGATGTTTTAATTTTTCTAGAACTAGAAACGAATATTTTAGTTTTCTCGCTTAAATATAATGATAAAATTAAATTGTAAGAATATCCCTGAGTAACTTTATTTGTATATTAGATTTTTTTTATAAATTTGATTCTAGCATTTTTTCCTGAGGAGTAACGATGTTTTAATTTTTCTGTAACAAGAAACGAGTATTTTAGTTTTCTGGCTTAAATATCACGATAAAATTAAATTGTAAGAATATCCCTGATTAACTTTATTTGTATATTAGATTATTCTTAATAAGTTTGATTCTAGCATTTTTTCCTGAAGAGTAACGATGTTTTAATTTTTCTGGAGCAAGTAACGAATATTTTAGATTTCTCGCTTAAATATCTCGATAAAATTAAATTGTATGAATATCCCTGAGTAACTTTATTTGTGTATAAGATTTTTCTTAATAAGTTTGACTCTAGCATTTTTTACTGAGGAGTAACGATGTTTTAATTTTTCTGGACCTAGAAACGAATATTTTAGTTTTCTCGCTTAAATATAACGATAAAATTAAATTGTAAGAATATCCCTGAGTAACTTTAATTGTATATTAGAGTTTTATAAATAAGTTTGATCCTAAAATTTTTTCCTGAGGAGTAACGATGTTTTAATTTTTCTGTAACAAGAAACGAGTATTTTAGTTTTCTGGGTTAAATATCACGATAAAATTAAATTGTAAGAATATCCCTGAGTAACCTTATTTGTATATTAGATTTTTTTAATAAGTTTGATTCTAGCATTTTTTCCTGAGGAGTAACGATGTTTTAATTTTTCTGTAACAAGAAACGAGTATTTTAGTTTTCTGGCTTAAATATCACGATAAGATTAAATTGTAAGAATATCCCTGAGTAACCTTATTTGTATATTAGATTTTTTTAATAAGTTTGATTCTAGCATTTTTTCCTGAGGAGTAACGATGTTTTAATTTTACTGGAACTAGAAACGAATATTTTTGTATTCTCACACAAATATCACGATAAAATTAAATTGTAAGAATTGCCCTGAGTAACTTTATTTGTATATTAGATTTTTTTAATAAGTTTGATTCTAGCATTTTTTACTGAGGAGTAACGATGTTTTAATTTCTCTGGAACTAGAAACGAATATTTTTGTTTTCTCGCTTAAATATAACGATAAAATTAAATTGTAAGAATATCCCAGAGAAACTTTATTTTTATAATAGATTTTTTCAATAAGTTTGATTCTAGCATTTTTTCCTGAGGAGTAACAATGTTATTATTTTTCTGGAGCTAGAAACGATAATTTTAGTTTTATCGCTTAAATATAACGTTAAAATTAAATTGTAAGAATATCCCTGAGTAACTTTATTTGTATATTAGATTATTCTTAATTAGTTTGATTCTAGCATTTTTTCCTGAGGAGTAACGATGTTTTAATTTTTCTGGAACTAGTAAAGATTATTTTAGATTTCTCGCTTAAATATCACGATAATATTAAATTGTAAGAATATCCCTGAGTAACTTTATTTGTATATTAGAGTTTTCTAAATAAGTTTGATCCTAACATTTTTTCCTGTGGAGTAACGATGTTTTAATTTTTCTGTAACAAGAAACGAGTATTTTAGTTTTCTGGCTTAAATATCACGATAAAATTAAATTGTAAGAATATCCCCGAGTAACTTTATTTGTATATTAGATTTTTTTAATAAGTTTGATTCTAGCATTTTTTCCTGAGGAGTAACGATGTTTTAATTTTACTGGAACTAGAAACAAATATTTTAGTTTTTTCACATAAATATCACGATAAAATTAAATTGTAAGAATAGCCCTGAGTAACTTTATTTGTATATTAGATTATTCTTAATAACTTTGATTCTGGCATTTTTTTCCTGAAGAGAAACGATGTTTTAATTTTTCTGGAGCTAGTAACGAATATTGTAGTTTTCTCGCTTAAATATCACGATAAAATTAAATTGTAAGATTATCCCTGAGTAACTTTATTTTTATAATAGATTTGTTTAATAAGTTTGATTCTAGCATTTTTTCCTGAGGAGTAACGATGTTTTAATTTTTCTGGAACTAGAAACGAATATTTTAGATTTCTCGCTTAAATATCACGATAAAATTAAATTGTAAGAATATCCCCGAGTAACTTTATTTGTATATTAGAGTTTTCTAAATAAGTTTGATCCTAACATTTTTTCCTGAGGAGTAACGATGTTTTAATTTTTCTGGAGCTAGTAACGAATATTTTAGATTTCTCGCTTAAATATCACAATAAAATTAAATTGTAAGAATATCCCTAAATAACTTTATTTGTTTATTAGATTTTTTTTAATAAGTTTGATTCTAACATTTTTTTCTGAGTAACAATATTTTTATTTTTCTGGAACTATAAACGAATATTTTAGTTTTCTCGCTTAAATATCACAATAAAATTAAATTGTAAGAACATCCCTGAGTAACTTTATTTGTATATTAGAGTTTTCTAAATAAGTTTGATTCTAGCATTTTTTCCTGAGGAGTAACGATGTTTTAATTTTTCTGGAGCTAGTAACGAATATTTTAGATTTCTCGCTTAAATATCACGATAAAATTAAATTGTAAGAATATCCCTGAGTAACTTTATTTGTATATTAGAGTTTTCTAAATAAGTTTGATTCTAGCATTTTTTCCTGAGGAGTAACGATGTTTTAATTTTACTGGACCTAGAAACAAATATTTTAGTTTTTTCACATAAATATCACGATAAAATTAAATTGTAAGAATAGCCCTGAGTAACTTTATTTGTATATTAGATTATTCTAAATAAGTTTGATTCTAGCATTTTTTCCTGAGGAGTAACGATGTTTTAATTTTTCTGTAACAAGAAACGAGTATTTTAGTTTTCTGGCTTAAATATCACGATAAAATTAAATTGTAAGAATATCCCTGAGTATCTTTATTTGTATATTAGATTATTCTAGATAAGTTTGTTTCTAGCATTTTTTGCTGAGGAGTAACGACGTTTTAATTTTTCTGGAACTAGAAACGAATATTTTAGATTTCTCGCTTAAATATCACGATAAAATTAAATTGTAAGAATATACCGGAGTAACTTTATTTGTATATTAGATTAATCTTAATAAGTTTGATTCTAGCATTTTTTCCTGAAGAGTAACGATGTTTTAATTTTTCTGGAGCTAGTAACGAATATTTTAGATTTCTCGCTTAAATATCACGATAAAATTAAATTGTAAGATTATCCCTGAGTAACTTTATTTTTATAATAGATTTTTTTTATAAGTTTGATTCTAGCATTTTTTCTGAGGAGTAACGATGTTTTAATTTTTCTGTAACAAGAAACGAGTATTTTAGTTTTCTAGCTTAAATATCACGATAAAATTAAATTGTAAGAATATCCCTGAGTAACTTTATTTGTATATTAGATTATTCTAAATAAGTTTGATTCTAGCATTTTTTCCTGAGGAGTAACGATGTTTTAATTTTTCTGGAACTAGAAACGAATATTTTAGATTTCTCGCTTAAATATCACGATAAAATTAAATTGTAAGATTATCCCTGAGTAACTTTATTTGTATATTAGATTTTTCTTAATAAGTTTGATTCTAGCATTTTTTCCTGAGGAGTAACGATGTTTTAATTTTTCTGTAACAAGAAACGAGTATTTTAGTTTTCTAGCTTAAATATCACGATAAAATTAAATTGTAAGAATATCCCTGAGTAACTTTATTTGTATATTAGATTATTCTAAATAAGTTTGATTCTAGCATTTTTTCCTGAGGAGTAACGATGTTTTAATTTTTCTGGAACTAGAAACGAAAATTTTAGATTTCTCGCTTAAATATCACGATAAAATTAAATTGTAAGATTATCCTTGAGTAACTTTATTTGTATATTAGATTTTTCTTAATAAGTTTGATTCTAGCATTTTTTCCTGAGGAGTAACGATGTTTTAATTTTTCTGTAACAAGAAACGAGTATTTTAGTTTTCTGGCTTAAATATCACGATAAAATTAAATTGTAAGAATATCCCTGAGTAACTTTATTTGTATATTAGATTTTTTTTATGTTTGATTCTAGCATTTTTTCTGAGGAGTAACGATGTTTTAATTTTTCTGGAACTAGAAAAGATTATTTTAGATATCTCGCTTAAATATCACGTTAAAATTAAATTGTAAGAATATCCCTGAGTAACTTTATTTGTATATTAGATTATTCTAAATAAGTTTGATCCTAACATTTATTCCTGAGGAGTAACGATGTTTTAATTTTTCTGTAACAAGAAACGAGTATTATAGTTTTCTCGCTTAAATATCACGATAAAATTAAATTGTAAGAATATCCCGGAGTAACTTTATTTGTATATTAGATTATTCTTAATAAGTTTGTTCTAGCATATTTTCCTGAGGAGTAACGATGTTTTAATTTTACTGGAACTAGAAACGAATATTTTAGTTTTCTCACATAAATATCACGATAAAATTAAATTGTAAGAATATCCCTGAGTAACTTTATTTGTATATTAGATTATTTTAAATAAGTTTGATTCTAACATTTTTTCCTGAGGAGTAACGATGTTTTAATTTTTCTGGATCTAGTAACGAATATTTTAGATTTCTCGCTTAAATATCACGATAAAATTAAATTGTAAGAAGTAACTTTATTTGTTTATTAGATTTTTTTTAATAAGTTTAATTCTAGCATTTTTTTCTGAGGAGTAACAATATTTTTATTTTTCTGGAACTATAAACGAATATTTTCGATTTCTCGCTTAAATATCACGATAAAATTAAATTGTAAGAATATCCCTGAGTAACTTTATTTGTGTATTAGATTTTTCTTAATAAGTTTGATTCTAGCATTTTTTCCTGAGGAGTAACGATGTTTTAATTTTTCTGTAACAAGAAACGAGTATTTTAGTTTTCTAGCTTAAATATCACGATAAAATTAAATTGTAAGAATATCCCTGAGTAACTTTATTTGTATATTAGATTATTCTACATAAGTATGATCCTAACATTTTTCCTGAGGAGTAACGATATTTAATTTTTCTGTAACAAGAAACGAGTATTTTAGTTTTCTGGCTTAAATATCAGGATAAAATTAAATTGTAAGAATATCCCTGAGTAACTTTATTTGTTTATTAGATTATTCTTAATAAGTTTGTTCTAGCATTTTTTCCTGAGGAGTAACGATGTTTTAATTTTACTGGAACTAGAAAAGAATATTTTAGTTTTCTCGCTTAAATATCACGATAAAATTAAATTGTAAGATTATCCCTGAGTAACTTTATTTTTATAATAGATTTGTTTAATAAGTTTGATTCTAGCATTTTTTCCTGAGGAGTAACGATGTTTTAATTTTTTTGGAGCTAGTAACGAATATTTTAGATTTCTCGCTTAAATATCACGATAAAATTAAATTGTAAGAATATCCCTGAGTAACTTTATTTGTGTATTAGATTTTTCTTAATAAGTTTGATTCTAGCATTTTTTCCTGAGGAGTAACGATGTTTTAATTTTTCTGTAACAAGAAACGAGTATTTTAGTTTTCTAGCTTAAATATCACGATAAAATTAAATTGTAAGAATATCCCTGAGTAACTTTATTTGTATATTAGATTATTCTAAATAAGTTTGATTCTAGCATTCTTTCCTGAGGAGTAACGATGTTTTAATTTTTCTGGAACTAGAAACGAATATTTTAGATTTCTCGCTTAAATATCACGATAAAATTAAATTGTAAGATTATCCCTGAGTAACTTTATTTGTATATTAGATTTTTCTTAATAAGTTTGATTCTAGCATTTTTTCCTGAGGAGTAACGATGTTTTAATTTTTCTGTAACAAGAAACGAGTATTTTAGTTTTCTCGCTTAAATATCACGATAAAATTAAATTGTAAGAATATCCCGGAGTAACTTTATTTGTATATTAGATTTTTCTTAATAAGTTTGATTCTAGCATTTTTCCTGATGAGTAACGATGTTTTAATTTTTTTGGATCTAGAAAAGAATATTTTAGATTTCTCGCTTAAATATAACGATAAAATTAAATTGTAAGAATATCCCAGAGTAACTTTATTTGTATATTAGATTTTTTTTAATAAGTTTGATTCTAGCATTTTTTTCCTGAGGAGTAACGATGTTTTAATTTTACTGGAACTAGAAACGAATATTTTAGTTTTCTCACATAAATATCACGATAAAATTAAATTGTAAGAATATCCCTGAGTAACTTTATTTGTATATTAGATTATTCTAAATAAGTTTGATCCAAACAATTTTTCCTGAGGAGTAACGATGTTTTAATTTTTCTGTAACAAGAAACGAGTATTTTAGTTTTCTCGCTTATATATCACGATAAAATTAAATTGTAAGAATATCCCTGAGCAACTTTATTTGCATATTAGATTATTCTTAATAAGTTTGATTCTAGCATTTTTTCCTGAGGAGTAACGATGTTTTAATTTTTCTGGAGCTAGTAACGAATATTTTAGATTTCTCGCTTAAATATCACGATAAAATTAAATTGTAAGAAGTAACTTTATTTGTTTATTAGATTTTTTTTAATAAGTTTAATTCTAGCATTTTTTTCTGAGGAGTAACAATATTTTTATTTTTCTGGAACTATAAACGAATATTTTCGATTTCTCGCTTAAATATCACGATAAAATTAAATTGTAAGAATATCCCTGAGTAACTTTATTTGTATATTAGATTATTTTTTATAAGTTTGATTCTAGCATTTTTTCCTGAGGAGTAACGATGTTTTAATTTTTTGGAGCTAGTAACGAATATTTTAGATTTCTCGCTTAAATATCACGATAAAATTAAATTGTAAGAATATCCGTGAGTAACTTTATTTGTTTATTAGATTTTTTTTAATAAGTTTGATTCTAGAATATTTTCCTGAGGAGTAACGATGTTTTAATTTTTCTGGATCTAGAAAAGATTATTTAAGATTTCTCGCTTAAATATCACGTTAAATTAAATTGTAAGAATATCCCTGAGTAACTTTATTTGTATATTAGATTATTCTAAATAAGTTTGATTCTAGCATTTTTTCCTGAGGAGTAACGATGTTTTAATTTTACTGGAACTAGAAACGAATATTTTAGTTTTCTCACATAAATATCACGATAAAATTAAATTGTAAGAATATCCCTGAGTAACTTTATTTGTATATTAGATTATTCATAATAAGTTTGATTCTAGCATTTTTTCCTGAGGAGTAACGATGTTTTAATTTTTCTGGAACTAGAAAAGATTATTTAAGATTTCTCGCTTAAATATCACGTTAAAATTAAATTGTAAGATTATCCCTGAGTAACTTTATTTGTATAT
Organism: Pterostichus madidus; assembly: GCA_911728475.2. Taxonomy (NCBI): domain Eukaryota; kingdom Metazoa; phylum Arthropoda; class Insecta; order Coleoptera; family Carabidae; genus Pterostichus; species Pterostichus madidus. The sequence goes on along the minus strand of OU452311.1, from coordinate 17,734,739 downwards.
TAGATTATTCTAAATAAGTTTGATTCTCGCATTTTTTCCTGAGGAGTAATGATGTTTTAATTTTTCTGTAACAAGAAACGAGTATTTTAGTTTTCTGGCTTAAATATCACGATAAAATTAAATTGTAAGAATATCCCTGAGTAACTTTATTTGTATATTAGATTATTCTAAATAAGTTTGATTCTAGCATTTTTTCCTGAGGAGTAACGATGTTTTAATTTTTCTGGAACTAGAAACGAATATTTTACATTTCTCGCTTAAATATAACGATAAAATTAAATTGTAAGAATATCCCTGAGTAACTTTATTTGTATATTAGATTATTCTAAATAAGTTTGATCCAAACAATTTATCCTGAGGAGTAACGATGTTTTAATTTTTCTGTAACAAGAAACGAGTATTTTAGTTTTCTCGCTTATATATCACGATAAAATTAAATTGTAAGAATATCCCTGAGCAACTTTATTTGTATATTAGATTATTCTAAATAAGTTTGATTCTAGCATTTTTTCCTGAGGAGTAAAGATGTTTTAATTTTTCTGGAACTAGAAACGAATATTTTAGATTTCTCGCTTAAATAACACGATCAAATTAAATTGTAAGAATATCCCAGAGTAACTTTATTTGTATATTAGATTTTTTTTAATAAGTTTGATTCTAGCATTTTTTCCTGAGGAGTAACGATGTTTTAATTTTTCTGTAACAAGAAACGAGTATTTTAGTTTTCTGGCTAAAATATCACGATTAAATTAAATTGTAAGAATATCCCTGAGTAACTTTATTTGTATATTAGATTATTCTAAATAAGTTTGATTCTAGCATTTTTTCCTGAGGAGTAAAGATGTTTTAATTTTTCTGGAACTAGAAACGAATATTTTAGATTTCTCGCTTAAATATCACGATAAAATTAAATTGTAAGAATATCCCAGAGTAACTGTATTTGTATATTAGATTTTTTTTAATAAGTTTGATTCTAGCATTTTTCCTGAGGAGTAACGATGTTTTAATTTTTCTGGAACTAGAAAAGATTATTTTAGATATCTCGCTTAAATATCACGTTAAAATTAAATTGTAGGAATATCCCTGAGTAACTTTATTTGTATATTAGATTATTCTAAATAAGTTTGATCCTAACATTTTGACCTGAGGAGTAACGATGTTTTAATTTTTCTGTAACAAGAAACGAGTATTTTAGTTTTCTCGCTTAAATATCACGATAAAATTAAATTGTGAGAATATCCCTGAGTAACTTTATTTGTTTATTAGATTTTTTTTAATAAGTTTGATTCTAGCATTTTTTTCTGAGTAACAATATTTTTATTTTTCTGGAACTATAAAATTAAATTGTAAGATTATCCCTGAGTAACTTTATTTTTATAATAGATTTGTTTAATAAGTTTGATTCTAGCATTTTTTCCTGAGAAGTAACGATGTTTTAATTTTTCTGTAACAAGAAACGAGTATTTTAGTTTTCTGGCTTAAATATTACGATAAAATTAAATTGTAAGAATATCCCTGAGTAACTTTATTTGTATATTAGTTTATTCTAAATAAGTTTGATTCTAGCATTTTTTCCTGAGGAGTAACGATGTTTTAATTTTTCTGGAACTAGAAATATTATTTTAGATATCTCACTTAAATATCACGTTAAAATTAAATTGTAACTTTATTTGTATATTAGATTATTCTAAATAAGTTTGATTCTAGCATTTTTTCTTGAGGAGTAACGATGTTTTAATTTTTCTGGAACTAGAAACGAATATTTTAGATTTCTCGCTTAAATATCACGATAAAATTAAATTGTAAGTATATCCCTGAGTAACTTTATTTGTATATTAGAGTTTTTTAAATAAGTTTGATCCTAACATTTTTTCCTGAGGAGTAACGAAGTTTAAATTTTTCTGTAACAAGAAACGAGTATTTTAGTTTTCTGGCTTAAATATCACGATAAAATTAAATTGTAAGAATATAATATATTAAGAGTAACTTTATTTGTATATTAGATTTTTTTTAAAAAGTTTGATTCTAGCATTTTTTCCTGAGGAGTAACGATGTTTTAAATTTACTGGAACTAGAAACGAATATTTTAGTTATCTCACATAAATATCACGATAAATTTAAATTGTAAGAATATCCCTGAGTAACTTTATTTGTATATTAGATTATTCTTAATAAGTTTGATCCTAGCATTTTTTCCTGAGGAGTAACGATGTTTAAATTTTTCTTGAACTAGAAAAATTATTTTAGATTTCTCGCTTAAATATCACGTTAAAATTAAATTGTAAGAATATCCCTGAGTAACTTTATTTGTATATTAGCTTATTCTAAATAAGTATGATCCTAACATTTTTTCCTGAGGAGTAACGATGTTTTAATTTTTCTGTAACAAGAAACGAGTATTTTAGTTTTCTGGCTTAAATATCACGATAAAATTAAATTGTAAGAATATCCCTGAGTAACTTTATTTGTATATTCGATTATTATAAATAAGTTTGTTCCTAACATTTTTTCCTGAGGAGTAACGATGTTTTAATTTTTCTGGAACTAGAAACGAATATTTTAGTTTTCTCGCTTAAATATAACGATAAAATTAAATTGTAAGAATATACCTGAGTAACTTTATTTGTATACTAGATTATTATAAATAAGTTTGTTCCTAACATTTTTTCCTGAGGAGTAACGATGTTTTAATTTTTCTGTAACAAGAAACGAGTATTTTAGTTGTCTCGCTTAAATATCACGTTAAAATTAAATTGTAAGAATATCCCTGAGTAACTTTATTTGTATATTAGAATATTCTAAATAAGTTTGATTCTAGCATTTTTTCCTGAGGAATAACGATGTTTTAATTTTTCTGGAACTAGAAACGAATATGTTAGATTTCTCGCTTAAATATCACGATAAAATTAAATTATAAGAATATCCCTGAGTAACTTTATTTGCATATTAGATTTTTCTTAATAAGTTTGAATCTAGCATTTTTTCCTGAGGAGTAACGATGTTTTAATTATTCTGGAACTAGAAACGAATATTTTAGTTTTCTCGCTTAAATATAACGATAAAATTAAATTGTAAGAATATCCCTGAGTAACTTTATATGTATATTAGATTTTTTTTATAAGTTTGATTCTAGCATTTTTTCCTGAGGAGTAACGATGTTTTAATTTTACTAGAACTAGAAACGAATATTTTAGTTTTCTCACATAAATATCACGATAAAATTAAATTGTAAGAATATCCCTGAGTAACTTTATTTGTATATTAGAGTTTTCTAAATAAGTTTGATCCTAACATTTTATCCTGAGGAGTAACGATGTTTTAATTTTTCTGTAACAAGAAACGAGTATTTTAGTTTTCTCGCTTAAATATCACGATAAAATTAAATTGTAAGAATATCCCTGAGTAACTTTATTTGTATATTAGATTATTCTAAATAAGTTTGATTCTAGCATTTTTTCCTGAGGAGTAACGATGTTTTAATTTTTCTGGAACTAGAAAAGATTATTTAAGATTTCTCGCTTAAATAACAACTAAAATACTCGTTTCTTATTACAGAAAAATTAAAACATCGTTACTCCTCAGGAAAAAATGCTAGAATCAAACTTAGTAAAAATAATCTAATATACAAATAAAGTTACTCAGGGATATTCTTACAATTTAATTTTATCGTGATATTTATGTGAGAAAACTAAAATATTCGTTTCTAGTTCCAGTAAAATTAAAACATCGTTACTCCTCAGGAAAAAATGCTAGCATCAAACTTATTAAGAAAAATCTAATACACAAATAAAGTTACTCAGGGATAACCTTACAATTTAATTTTATCGTGATATTTATGTGAGAAAACTAAAATATTCGTTTCTAGTTCCAGAAAAATTAAAACATCGTTACTCCTCAGGAAAAAATGCTAGAATCAAACTTATTAAAAAAAATCTAATGTACAAATAAAGTTACTCTGGGATATACTTACAATTTAATTTTATCGTGATATTTAAGCGAGAAAACTAAAATATTCGTTTCTAATTACAGAATAATAAAAACCTCGTTACTCCTCAGGAAAAAATGCTAGAATCAAACTTAATTAGAATAAACTAATATACAAATAAAGTTACTCAGGGATATTCTTATAATTTAATTTTATCGTGATATTTAAGCCAGATAACTAAAATACTCGTTTCTTGTTACAGAAAAATTAAAACATCGTTACTCCTCAGGAAAAAATGTTAGGATCATACTTATTTAGAATAAGCTAATATACAAATAAAGTTACTCAGGGATATTCATACAATTTAATTTTAACGTGATATTTAAGCGAGAAATCTAAAATAATCTTTTCTAGTTCAAGAAAAATTTAAACATCGTTACTCCTCAGGAAAAAATGCTAGGATCAAACTTATTAAGAATAATCTAATATACAAATAAAGTTACTCAGGGATATTCTTACAATTTAATTTTATCGTGATATTTATGTGAGATAACTAAAATATTCGTTTCTAGTTCCAGTAAATTTAAAACATCGTTACTCCTCAGGAAAAAATGCTAGAATCAAACTTTTTAAAAAAAATCTAATATACAAATAAAGTTACTCTTATTATATTATATTCTTACAATTTAATTTTATCGTGATATTTAAGCCAGAAAACTAAAATACTCGTTTCTTGTTACAGAAAAATTAAAACATCGTTACTCCTCAGGTCAAAATGTTAGGATCAAACTTATTTAGAATAATCTAATATACAAATAAAGTTACTCAGGGATATTCCTACAATTTAATTTTAACGTGATATTTAAGCGAGATATCTAAAATAATCTTTTCTAGTTCCAGAAAAATTAAAAAATCGTTACTCCTCAGGAAAAATGCTAGAATCAAACTTATTAAAAAAAATCTAATATACAAATACAGTTACTCTGGGATATTCTTACAATTTAATTTTATCGTGATATTTAAGCGAGAAATCTAAAATATTCGTTTCTAGTTACAGAAAAATTAAAACATCTTTACTCCTCAGGAAAAAATGCTAGAATCCAACTTATTTAGAATAATCTAATATACAAATAAAGTTACCCAGGGATATTCTTACAATTTAATTTTATCGTGATATTTAAGCAAGAAAACTAAAATACTCGTTTCTTGTTACAGAAAAATTAAAACATCGTTACTCCTCAGGAAAAAATGTTAGGATCAAACTTATTTAGAAAACTCTAATATACAAATAAAGTTACTCAGGGATATACTTACAATTTAATTTTATCGTGATATTTAAGCGAGAAATCTAAAATATTCGTTCCTTGTTCCAGAAAAATTAAAACATCGTTACTCCTCAGGAAAAAATGCTAGAATCAAACTTATTTAGAATAATCTAATATACAAATAAAGTTACTCAGGGATATTCTTACAATTTAATTTTAACGTGATATTTAAGCGAGAAATCTAAAATATTCGTTACTAGCTCCAGAAAAATTAAAACATCGTTACTCCTCAGGAAAAAATGCTAGAATCAAACTTATTAAAAATAATCTAATATACAAATAAAGTTACTCAGGGATATTCTTACAATTTAATTTTATCGTGATATTTAAGCGAGAAATCTAAAATATTCGTTACTAGCTCCAGAAAAATTAAAACATCGTTACTCCTCAGGAAAAAATGCTAGAATCAAACTTATTAAGAATAATCTAATATACAAATAAAGTTGCTCAGGGATATTCTTACAATTTAATTTTATCGTGATATTATATATCCCAGTAACTTTATTTGTATATTAGATTATTCATAATAAGTTTGATTCTAGCATTTTTTCCTGAGGGGTAACGATGTTTTAATTTTTCTGGAACTAGAAAAGATTATTTAAGATTTCTCGCTTAAATATCACGTTAAAATTAAATTGTAAGAATATCCCTGAGTAACTTTATTTGTATATTAGATTATTCTAAATAAGTTTGATTCTTGCATTTTTTCCTGAGGAGTAACGATGTTTTAATTTTTCTGTAACAAGAAACGAGTATTTTAGTTTTCTGGCTTAAATATCACGATAAAATTAAATTGTAAGAATATCCCTGAGTAACTTTATTTGTATATTAGATTTTTCTTAATAAGTTTGAATCTAGCATTTTTTCCTGAGGAGTAACGATGTTTTAATTTTTCTGGAACTAGAAACGAATATTTTAGTTTTCTCGCTTAAATATAACGATAAAATTAAATTGTAAGAATATCCCTGAGTAATTTTATTTGTATATTAGATTATTATAAATAAGTTTGTTCCTAACATTTTTTCCTGAGGAGTAACGATGTTTTAATTTTTCTGTAACAAGAAACGAGTATTTTAGTTGTCTCGCTTAAATATCACGTTAAAATTAAATTGTAAGAATATCCCTGAGTAACTTTATTTGTATATTAGATTATTCTAAATAAGTTTGGTTCTAGCATTTTTTCCTGAGGAGTAACGATGTTTTAATTTTACTGGAACTAGAAACGAATATTTTAGTTTTCTCACATAAATATCACGATAAAATTAAATTGTAAGAATATCCCTGAGTAACTTTATTTGTATATTAGATTATTCATAATAAGTTTGATTCTAGCATTTTTTCCTGAGGAGTAACGATGTTTTAATTTTTCTGGAACTAGAAAAGATTATTTAAGATTTCTCGCTTAAATATCACGTTAAAATTAAATTGTAAGAATATCCCTGAGTAACTTTATTTGTATATTAGATTATTCTAAATAAGTTTGATTCTAGCATTTTTTCCTGAGGAGTAAAGATGTTTTAATTTTTCTGGAACTAGAAAAGATTATTTTAGATTGCTCGCTTAAATATCACGTTAAAATTAAATTGTAAGAATATCCCTGAGTAACTTTATTTGTATATTAGATTATTCTAAATAAGTTTGATTCTTGCATTTTTTCCTGAGGAGTAACGATGTTTTAATTTTTCTGTAACAAGAAACGAGTATTTTAGTTTTCTGGCTTAAATATCACGATAAAATTAAATTGTAAGAATATCCCTGAGTAACTTTATTTGTATATTAGATTTTTCTTAATAAGTTTGAATCTAGCATTTTTTCCTGAGGAGTAACGATGTTTTAATTTTTCTGGAACTAGAAACGAATATTTTAGTTTTCTCGGTTAAATATAACGATAAAATTAAATTGTAAGAATATCCCTGAGTAATTTTATTTGTATATTAGATTATTATAAATAAGTTTGTTCCTAACATTTTTTCCTGAGGAGTAACGATGTTTTAATTTTTCTGTAACAAGAAACGAGTATTTTAGTTGTCTCGCTTAAATATCACGTTAAAATTAAATTGTAAGAATATCCCTGAGTAACTTTATTTGTATATTAGATTATTCTAAATAAGTTTGGTTCTAGCATTTTTTCCTGAGGAGTAACGATGTTTTAATTTTACTGGAACTAGAAACGAATATTTTAGTTTTCTCACATAAATATCACGATAAAATTAAATTGTAAGAATATCCCTGAGTAACTTTATTTGTATATTAGATTATTCATAATAAGTTTGATTCTAGCATTTTTTCCTGAGGAGTAACGATGTTTTAATTTTTCTGGAACTAGAAAAGATTATTTAAGATTTCTCGCTTAAATATCACGTTAAAATTAAATTGTAAGAATATCCCTGAGTAACTTTATTTGTATATTAGATTATTCTAAATAAGTTTGTTCCTAACATTTTTTCCAGAGGAGTAACGATGTTTTAATTTTTCTGTAACAAGAAACGAGTATTTTAGTTGTTTCGCTTAAATATCACGATAAAATTAAATTGTAAGAATATCCCTGAGTAACTTTATTTGTATATTAGATTATTCTTAATGAGTTTGATTCTAGCATTTTTTCCTAAGGAGTAACGATGTTTTAATTTTTCTGGAGCTAGTAACGAATATTTTAGATTTCTCGCTTAAATGTCACGATAAAATTAAATTGTAAGAATATCCGTGAGTAACTTTATTTGTTTATTAGATTTTTTTTAATAAGTTTGATTCTAGCATTTTTTTCAGAGGAGTAACAATATTTTTATTTTTCTGGAGCTATAAACGAATATTTTAGTTATCTCGCTTAAATATCACGATAAAATTAAATTGTAAGATTATCCCTGAGTAACTTTATTTTTATAATAGATTTGTTTAATAAGTTTGATTCTAGCATTTTTTCCTGAGGAGTAACGATATTTTAATTTTTCTGTAACAAGAAACGATTAATTTAGTTTTCTGACTTAAATATCACGATAAAATTTAATTGAAAGAATATCCCTGAGTAACTTTATTTGTATATTAGATTTTTCTTAATAAGTTTGAATCTAGCATTTTTTCCTGAGGAGGAACGATGTTTTAATTTTTCTGGAACTAGAAACGAATATTTTAGTTTTCTCGCTTAAATATAACGATAAAATTAAATTGTAAGAATATCCCTGAGTAACTTTATTTGTATATTAGATTATTCTTAATAAGTATGTTCCTAACATTTTTTCCTGAGGAGTAACGATGTTTTAATTTTTCTGGACCTAGAAACAAATATTTTAGTTTTCTCGCTTAAATATAACGATAAAATCAAATTGTAAGAATATTCCTGAGTAACTTTATTTGTGTATTAGATTTTTCTTAATAAGTTTGATTCTAGCATTTTTTCCTGAGGAGTAACGATGTTTTAATTTTACTGGAACTAGAAAAGAATATTTTAGTTTTCTCATATAAATATCACGATAAAATTAAATTGTAAGAATATCCCTGAGTAACTTTATTTGTATATTAGATTATTCTTAATAAGTTTGATTCTAGCATTTTTTCCTAAGGAGTAACGATGTTTTAATTTTTCTGGAGCTAGTAACGAATATTTTAGATTTCTCGCTTAAATATCACGATAAAATTAAATTGTAAGAATATCCCTGAGTAACTTTATTTGTTTATTAGATTTTTTTTAATAAGTTTGATTCTAGCATTTTTTTCCGAGGAGTAACAATATTTTTATTTTTCTGGAGCTATAAACGAATATTTTAGTTTTCTCGCTTAAATATCACGATAAAATTAAATTGTAAGATTATCCCTGAGTAACTTTATTTTTATAATAGATTTGTTTAATAAGTTTGATTCTAGCATTTTTTCCTGAGGAGTAACGATGTTTTAATTTTTCTGTAACAAGAAACGATTAATTTAGTTTTCTGGCTTAAATATCACGATAAAATTAAATTGTAAGAATATCCCTGAGTAACTTTATTTGTATATTAGATTATTCTAAATAAGTTTGAATCTATCATTTTTTCCTGAGGAGTAACGATGTTTTAATTTTTCTGGAACCAGAAACGACTATTTTAGATTTCTTGCTTAAATATCACTTTAAAATTAAATTGTAAGAATATCCCTGAGTAACTTTATTTGTATATTAGATTATTCTAAATAAGTTTGTTCCTAACATTTTTTCCTGAGGAGTAACGATGTTTTAATTTTTCTGTAACAAGAAACAAGTATTTTAGTTTTCTGGCTTAAATATCACGTTAAAATTAAATTGTAAAAATATCCCTGAGTAACTTTATTTGTATATTAGATTATTCTAAATAAGTTTGATACTAGCATTTTTCCCTGAGGAGTAACGATGTTTTAATTTTTCTGGAACTAGAAACGAATATTTTAGATTTCTCGCTTAAATACCACGATAAAATTAAATTGTAAAAATATCCCTGAGTAACTTTATTTGTATATTAGATTATTCTTAATAAGTTTGATTCTAGCATTTTTTCCTGAGAAGTAACGATGTTTTAATTTTTCTGGAACTAGAAACGAATATTTTAGATTTCTCGCTTAAATATAACGATAAAATTAAATTGAAAGAATATCCCTGAGTACCTTTATTTGTATATTAGATTTTTCTTAATAAGTTTGAATCTAGCATTTTTTCCTGAGGAGGAACGATGTTTTAATTTTTCTGGAACTAGAAACGAATATTTTAGTTTTCTCGCTTAAATATAACGATAAAATTAAATTGTAAGAATATCCCTGAGTAACTTTATTTGTTTATTAGATTTTTTTTAATAAGTTTGATTCTAGCATTTTTTTCCGAGGAGTAACAATATTTTTATATTTCTGGAGCTATAAACGAATATTTTAGTTTTCTCGCTTAAATATCACGATAAAATTAAATTGTAAGATTATCCCTGAGTAACTTTATTTTTATAATAGATTTGTTTAATAAGTTTGATTCTAGCATTTTTTCCTGAGGAGTAACGATGTTTTAATTTTTCTGTAACAAGAAACGATTAATTTAGTTTTCTGGCTTAAATATCACGATAAAATTAAATTGTAAGAATATCCCTGAGTAACTTTATTTGTATATTAGATTATTCTAAATAAGTTTGAATCTATCATTTTTTCCTGAGGAGTAACGATGTTTTAATTTTTCTGGAACCAGAAACGACTATTTTAGATTTCTTGCTTAAATATCACTTTAAAATTAAATTGTAAGAATATCCCTGAGTAACTTTATTTGTATATTAGATTATTCTAAATAAGTTTGTTCCTAACATTTTTTCCTGAGGAGTAACGATGTTTTAATTTTTCTGTAACAAGAAACAAGTATTTTAGTTTTCTGGCTTAAATATCACGTTAAAATTAAATTGTAAAAATATCCCTGAGTAACTTTATTTGTATATTAGATTATTCTAAATAAGTTTGATACTAGCATTTTTCCCTGAGGAGTAACGATGTTTTAATTTTTCTGGAACTAGAAACGAATATTTTAGATTTCTCGCTTAAATACCACGATAAAATTAAATTGTAAAAATATCCCTGAGTAACTTTATTTGTATATTAGATTATTCTTAATAAGTTTGATTCTAGCATTTTTTCCTGAGAAGTAACGATGTTTTAATTTTTCTGGAACTAGAAACGAATATTTTAGATTTCTCGCTTAAATATAACGATAAAATTAAATTGAAAGAATATCCCTGAGTACCTTTATTTGTATATTAGATTTTTCTTAATAAGTTTGAATCTAGCATTTTTTCCTGAGGAGGAACGATGTTTTAATTTTTCTGGAACTAGAAACGAATATTTTAGTTTTCTCGCTTAAATATAACGATAAAATTAAATTGTAAGAATATCCCTGAGTAACTTTATTTGTTTATTAGATTTTTTTTAATAAGTTTGATTCTAGCATTTTTTTCCGAGGAGTAACAATATTTTTATATTTCTGGAGCTATAAACGAATATTTTAGTTTTCTCGCTTAAATATCACGATAAAATTAAATTGTAAGATTATCCCTGAGTAACTTTATTTTTATAATAGATTTGTTTAATAAGTTTGATTCTAGCATTTTTTCCTGAGGAGTAACGATGTTTTAATTTTTCTGTAACAAGAAACGATTAATTTAGTTTTCTGGCTTAAATATCACGATAAAATTAAATTGTAAGAATATCCCTGAGTAACTTTATTTGTATATTAGATTATTCTAAATAAGTTTGAATCTATCATTTTTTCCTGAGGAGTAACGATGTTTTAATTTTTCTGGAACCAGAAACGACTATTTTAGATTTCTTGCTTAAATATCACTTTAAAATTAAATTGTAAGAATATCCCTGAGTAACTTTATTTGTATATTAGATTATTCTAAATAAGTTTGTTCCTAACATTTTTTCCTGAGGAGTAACGATGTTTTAATTTTTCTGTAACAAGAAACAAGTATTTTAGTTTTCTGGCTTAAATATCACGTTAAAATTAAATTGTAAAAATATCCCTGAGTAACTTTATTTGTATATTAGATTATTCTAAATAAGTTTGATACTAGCATTTTTCCCTGAGGAGTAACGATGTTTTAATTTTTCTGTAACTAGAAACGAATATTTTAGATTTCTCGCTTAAATACCACGATAAAATTAAATTGTAAAAATATCCCTGAGTAACTTTATTTGTATATTAGATTATTCTTAATAAGTTTGATTCTAGCATTTTTTCCTGAGAAGTAACGATGTTTTAATTTTTCTGGAACTAGAAACGAATATTTTAGATTTCTCGCTTAAATATAACGATAAAATTAAATTGAAAGAATATCCCTGAGTACCTTTATTTGTATATTAGATTTTTCTTAATAAGTTTGAATCTAGCATTTTTTCCTGAGGAGGAACGATGTTTTAATTTTTCTGGAACTAGAAACGAATATTTTAGATTTCTCGCTTAAATATCACAATAAAATTAAATTGTAAGAATATCCCAAAGTAACTTTATTTTTATAATAGATTTTTTCAATAAGTTTGATTCTAGCATTTTTTCCTGAGGAGTAACAATGTTATTATTTTTCTGGAGCTAGAAACGAAAATTTTAGTTTTATCGCTTAAATATAACGTTAAAATTAAATTGTAAGATTATCCCAGAGTAACTTTATTTGTATATTAGATTATTCTTAATAAGTTTGATTCTAGCATTTTTTCCTGAGGAGTAACGATGTTTTAATTTTTCAGGAACTAGAAACGAATATTTTAGTTTTCTCACATAAATGTCACGATAAAATTAAATTGTAAGAATAGCCCTGAGTAACTTTATTTGTATATTAGATTATTCTTAATAAGTTTGATTCTAGCATTTTTTTCCTGAAGAGTAACGATGTTTTAATTTTTCTTGTACTAGAAACGAATATTTTTGATTTCTCGTTTAAATATCACAATAAAATTAAATTATAAGAATATCCCTGAGTAACTTTATTTGTATATTAGATTTTTCTTAATAAGTTTGAATCTAGCATTTTTTACTGAGGAGTAACGATGTTTTAATATTACTGGAACTAGAAACGAATATTTTAGTTTTCTCGTTTAAATATCACGATAAAATTAAATTATAAGAATATCCCTGAGTAACTTTATTTGTATATTAGATTTTTCTTAATAAGTTTGAATCTAGCATTTTTTCCCTCAGAGTAACGATGTTTTAATTTTTCTGGAACTAGAAACGAATATTTTAGTTTTTTTTCGCTTAAATATAACGATAAAATTAAATTGTAAGAATATCCCTGAGTAACTTTATTTGTATATTAGATTTTTTTAATAAGTTTGATTCTAGCATTTTTTCCTGAGGAGTAACGATGTTTTAATTTTACTGGAACTAGAAACGAATATTTTAGTTTTCTTACATAAATATCACGATAAAATTAAATTGTAAGAATAGCCCTGAGTAACTTTATTAGTATATTAGATTATTCTTAATAAGTTTGATTCTAGCATTTTTTTCCTGAAGAGTAACGATGTTTTAATTTTACTGGAACTAGAAACGAATATTTTAGATTTCTCACATAAATATCACGATAAAATTAAATTGTAAGAATATCCCAGAGTAACTTTATTTGTATATTAGATTTTTTTAATAAGTTTGATTCTAGCATTTTTTCCTGAGGAGTAACGATGTTTTAATTTTTCTGGAACTAGAAACGAATATTTTAGATTTCTCGCTTAAATATAACGATAAAATTAAATTGTAAGAATATCCCTGAGTAACTTTATTTGTTTATTAGATTTTTTTAATAAGTTTGATTCTAGCATTTTTTCCTGAGGAGTAACGATGTTTTAATTTTACTGGAACTAGAAACGAATATTTTAGATTTCTCACATAAATATCACGATAAAATTAAATTGTAAGAATATCCCAGAGTAACTTTATTTTTATAATAGATTTTTTCAATAAGTTTGATTCTAGCATTTTTTCCTGAGGAGTAACGATGTTTTAATTTTTCTGGAATTAGAAACGAATATTTTATTTTTCTCGCTTAAATATAACGATAAAATTAAATTGTAAGAATATCCCTGAGTAACTTTATTTGTATATTAGATTTTTTTAATAAGTTTGATTCTAGCATTTTTTCCTGAGGAGTAACGATGTTTTAATTTTTCTGGAACTAGAAACGAATATTTTAGATTTCTCGCTTAAATATCACGATAAAATTAAATTGTAAGAATATCCCTGAGTAACTTTATTTGTATATTAGATTTTTTTAATAAGTTTGATTCTAGCATTTTTTCCTGAGGAGTAACGATGTTTTAATTTTACTGGAACTAGAAACGAATATTTTAGTTTTCTCACATAAATATCACGATAAAATTAAATTGTAAGAATATCCCTGAGTAACTTTATTTGTATATTAGATTTTTCTTAATAAGTTTGAATCTAGCATTTTTTCCTAAGGAGTAACGATGTTATTATTTTTCTGGAGCTAGAAACAAAAATTTTAGTTTTATCGCTTAAATATAACGTTAAAATTAAATTGTAAGAATATCCCTGAGTAACTTTATTTGTATATTAGATTATTCTAAATAAGTATGATCCTAACATTTTTTCCTGAGGAGTAACGATGTTTTAATTTTTCTGGAACTAGAAAAGAATATTTTAGATTTCTCGCTTAAATATCACGATAAAATTAAATTGTAAGAATATCCCTGAGTAACTTTATTTGTATATTAGTTTATTCTAAATAAGTTTGATTCTAGCATTTTTTCCTGAGGAGTAACGAGGTTTTTTTTATTCTTTAATTAGAAACGAATATTTTAGTTTTCTCACTTAAATATCACGATAAAATTAAATTGTAAGAATGTCCCAGAGTAACTTTATTTGTATATTAGATTATTCTAAATAAGTTTGTTCCTAACATTTTTTCATGAGAAGTAACGATGTTTTAATTTTTCTGTAACAAGAAACGAGTATTTTAGTTTTCTGGCTTAAATATCACGATAAAATTAAATTATAAGAATATCCCTGAGTAACTTTATTTGTATATTAGATTTTTTTAATAAGTTTGATTCTAGCATTTTTTTCCTGAAGAGTAACGATGTTTTAATTTTTCTGGAACTGGAAACTAATATTTTAGATTTCTCGCTTAAATATCACGATAAAATTAAATTATAAGAATATCCCTGAGTAACTTTATTTGTATATTAGATTTCTCTTAATAAGTTTGAATCTAGCATTTTTTCCTGAGGAGTAACGATGTTTTAATTTTTCTGGAACTAGAAACGAATATTTTAGTTTTCTCGCTTAAATATAACGATAAAATTAAATTGTAAGAATATCCCTGAGTATCTTTATTTGTATATTAGATTTTTTTAATAAGTTTGATTCTAGCATTTTGTTCTGAGGAGTAACGATGTTTTAATTTTACTGGAACTAGAAACGAATATTTTAGATTTCTCACATAAATATCACGATAAAATTAAATTGTAAGAATAGCTCTGAGTAACTTTATTTGTATATTAGATTATTCTTAATAAGTTTGATTCTAGCATTTTTTCCTGAAGAGTAACGATGTTTTAATTTTTCTGGAGCTAGTAACGAATATTTTAGTTTTCTCGCTTAAATATAACGATAAAATTAAATTGTAAGAATATCCCAGAGTAACTTTATTTTTATAATAGGTTTTTTCAATAAGTTTGATTCTAGCATTTTTTCCTGAGGAGTAACAATGTTATTATTTTTCTGGAGCTAGAAACGAAAATTTTAGTTTTATCGCTTAAATATAACGTTAAAATTAAATTGTAAGAATATCCCTGAGTAACTTTATTTGTATATTAGATTATTCTTAATAAGTTTGATTCTAGCATTTTTTCCTGAGGAGTAACTATGTTTTAATTTTTCTGGAACTAGAAACGAATATTTTAGTTTTCTCGCTTAAATATCACGATAAAATTAAATTGTAAGAATATCCATGCGTAACTTTATTTGTATATTAGATTTTTTTAATAAGTTTGATTCTAGCATTTTTTCCTGAGGAGTAACGATGTTTTAATTTTAATGGAACTAGAAACGAATATTTTAGTTTTCTCACATAAATATCGCGATAAAATTAAATTGTAAGAATAGCCCTGAGTAACTTTATTTGTATATTAGATTATTCTTAATAAGTTTGATTCTAGCATTTTTTTCCTGAGAAGTAACGATGTTTTAATTTTTCTGTAACAAGAAACGAGTATTTTAGTTGTCTCGCTTAAATATCACGATAAAATTAAATTGTAAGAATATCCCTGAGTAACTTTATTTGTATATTAGATTATTCTTAATAAGTTTGATTCTAGCATTTTTTCCTGAGGAGTAACAATGTTATTATTTTTCTGGAGCTAGAAATGAAAATTTTAGTTTTATCGCGTAAATATAACGTTAAAATTAAATTGTAAGAATATCCCTGAGTAACTTTATTTGTATATTAGATTATTCTAAATAAGTATGATCCTAACAATTTTTCCTGAGGAGTAACGATGTTTTAATTTTTCAGTAACAAGAAACGAGTATTTTAGTTTTCTCGCTTAAATAACACGATAAAATTAAATTATAAGAATATCCCTGAGTAACTTTATTTGTATATTAGATTTTTTTAATAAGTTTGATTCTAGCATTTTTTTCCTGAAGAGTAACGATGTTTTAATTTTTCTGGAACTAGAAACTAATATTTTAGATTTCTCGCTTAAATATCACGATAAAATTAAATTATAAGAATATCCCTGAGTAACTTTATTATTATTATATTAGATTTATCTTAATAAGTTTGAATCTAGCATTTTTTCCTGAGGAGTAACGATGTTTTAATTTTTCTGGAACTAGAAAAGATTATTTTAGATTTCTCGCTTAAATATCACGTTAAAATTAAATTGTAAGAATATCCCTGAGTAACTTTATTTGTATATTAGATTATTATAAATAAGTTTGTTCCTAACATTTTTTCCTGAGGAGTAACGATGTTTAAATTTTTCTGTAACAAGAAACGAGTATTTTAGTTGTCTCGCTTAAATATCATGTTAAAATTAAATTGTAAGAATATCCCTGAGTAACTTTATTTGTATATTAGATTATTCTAAATAAATTTGATTCTAGCATTTTTTCCTGAGGAGTTTTAATTTTTCTTGTACTAGAAACGAATATTTTAGATTTCTCGCTAAATATCACGATAAAATTAAATTATAAGAATATCCCTGAGTAACTTTATTTGTATATTAGATTTTTCTTAATAAGTTTGAATCTAGCATTTTTCCTGAGGAGTAACGATGTTTTAATTTGTCTGGAACTAGAAACGAATATTTTAGTTTTCTCGCTTAAATATAACGATAAAATTAATGTTTTAATTTTTCTTGTACTAGAAACGAATATTTTAGATTTCTCGCTTAAATATCACGATAAAATTCAATTATAAGAATATCCCTGAGTAACTTTATTTGTATATTAGATTTTTCTTAATAAGTTTGAATCTAGCATTTTTCCTGAGGAGTAACGATGTTTTAATTTTTCTGGACCTAGAAACGAATATTTTAGTTTTCTCGCTAAAATATAACGATAAAATTAAATTGTAAGAATATCCCTGAGTAACTTTATTTGTATATTAGATTTTTTTAATAAGTTTGATTCTAGCATTTTTTCCTGAGGAGTAACGATGTTTTAATTTTACTGGAACTAGAAACGAATATTTTAGATTTCTCACATAAATATCACGATAAAATTAAATTGTAAGAATAGCTCTGAGTAACTTTATTTGTATATTAGATTATTCTTAATAAGTTTGATTCTAGCATTTTTTTCCTGAAGAGTAACGATGTTTTAATTTTTCTGGAGCTAGTAACGAATATTTTAAATTTCTCGCTTAAATATCACGATAAGATTAAATTGTAAGGATATCCCTGATTAACTTTATTTGTGTATTAGATTTTTCTTAATATGTTTGATTCTAGCATTTTTTACTGAGGAATAACGATGTTTTAATTTTACTGGAACTAGAAACGAATATTTTAGTTTTCTCGCTTAAATATAACGATTAAATTAAATTGTAAGAATATCCCAGAGTAACTTTATTTTTATAATAGATTTTTTTAATAAGTTTGATTCTAGCATTTTTTCCTGAGGAGTAACGATGTTTTAATTTTACTGGAACTAGAAACGAATATTTTAGTTTTCTCACATAAATATCACGATAAAATTAAATTGTAAGAATATCCCTGAGTAACTTTATTTGTTTATTAGATTTTTCTTAATAAGTTTGAATCTAGCATTTTTTCCTAAGGAGTAACGATGTTATTATTTTTCTGGAGCTAGAAACAAAAATTTTAGTTTTATCGCTTAAATATAACGTTAAAATTAAATTGTAAGAATATCCCTGAGTAACTTTATTTGTATATTAGATTATTCTAAATAAGTATGATCCTAACATTTTTTCCTGAGGAGTAACGATGTTTTAATTTTTCTGGAACTAGAAAAGAATATTTTAGATTTCTCGCTTAAATATCACGATAAAATTAAATTGTAAGAATATCCCTGAGTAACTTTATTTAGAATTTAGAGGAAAAATCCTGAGGAGTAACGAGGTTTTTTTTATTCTTTAATTAGAAACGAATATTTTAGTTTTCTCACTTAAATATCACGATAAAATTAAATTGTAAGAATGTCCCAGAGTAACTTTATTTGTATATTAGATTATTCTAAATAAGTTTGTTCCTAACATTTTTTCATGAGAAGTAACGATGTTTTAATTTTTCTGTAACAAGAAACGAGTATTTTAGTTTTCTGGCTTAAATATCACGATAAAATTAAATTATAAGAATATCCCTGAGTAGCTTTATTTGTATTTTAGATTTTTCTTAATAAGTTTGAATCTAGCATTTTTTCCTGAGGAGTAACGATGTTTTAATTTTTCAGGAACTAGAAAAGATTATTTTAGATTTCTCGCTTAAATATCACGTTAAAATTAAATTGTAAGAATATCCCTGAGTAACTTTATTTGTATATTAGATTTTTTTAATAAGTATGATCCTAACATTTTTTCCTGAGGAGTAACGATGTTTTAATTTTTCGGTAACAAGAAACGAGTATTTTAGTTTTCTGGCTTAAATATCACGATAAAATTAAATTATAAGAATATCCCTGAGTAACTTTATTTGTATATTAGATTTTTTTAATAAGTTTGATTCTAGCATTTTTTTCCTGAAGAGTAACGATGTTTTAATTTTTCTGGAACTAGAAACTAATATTTTAGATTTCTCGCTTAAATATCACGATAAAATTAAATTATAAGAATATCCCTGAGTAACTATATTTGTATATTAGATTTCTCTTAATAAGTTTGAATCTAGCATTTTTTCCTGAGGAGTAACGATGTTTTAATTTTTCTGGAACTAGAAACGAATATTTTAGTTTTCTCGCTTAAATATAACGATAAAATTAAATTGTAAGAATATCCCTGAGTATCTTTATTTGTATATTAGATTTTTTTAATAAGTTTGATTCTAGCATTTTTTCCTGAAGAGTAACGATGTTTTAATTTTTCTGGAGCTAGTAAAGAATATTTTAGTTTTCTCGCTTAAATATAACGATAAAATTAAATTGTAAAAATATCCCAGAGTAACTTTATTTTTATAATAGGTTTTTTCAATAAGTTTGATTCTAGCATTTTTTCCTGAGGAGTAACAATGTTATTATTTTTCTGGAGCTAGAAACGAAAATTTTAGTTTTATCGCTTAAATGTAACGTTAAAATTAAATTGTAAGAATATCCCTGAGTAACTTTATTTGTATATTAGATTATTCTTAATAAGTTTGATTCTAGCATTTTTTCCTGAGGAGTAACTATGTTTTAATTTTTCTGGAACTAGAAACGAATATTTTAGTTTTCTCGCTTAAATATCACGATAAAATTAAATTGTAAGAATATCCATGAGTAACTTTATTTGTATATTAGATTTTTTTAATAAGTTTGATTCTAGCATTTTTTCCTGAGGAGTAACGATGTTTTAATTTTAATGGAACTAGAAACGAATATTTTAGTTTTCTCACATAAATATCGCGATAAAATTAAATTGTAAGAATAGCCCTGAGTAACTTTATTTGTATATTAGTTTATTCTAAATAAGTTTGATTCTAGCATTTTTTCCTGAGGAGTAACGAGGTTTTTTTTATTCTTTAATTAGAAACGAATATTTTAGTTTTCTCACTTAAATATCACGATAAAATTAAATTGTAAGAATGTCCCAGAGTAACTTTATTTGTATATTAGATTATTCTAAATAAGTTTGTTCCTAACATTTTTTCATGAGAAGTAACGATGTTTTAATTTTTCTGTAACAAGAAACGAGTATTTTAGTTTTCTGGCTTAAATATCACGATAAAATTAAATTATAAGAATATCCCTGAGTAACTTTATTTGTATATTAGATTTTTCTTAATAAGTTTGAATCTAGCATTTTTTCCTGAGGAGTAACGATGTTTTAATTTTTCAGGAACTAGAAAAGATTATTTTAGATTTCTCGCTTAAATATCACGTTAAAATTAAATTGTAAGAATATCCCTGAGTAACTTTATTTGTATATTAGATTTTTTTAATAAGTATGATCCTAACATTTTTTCCTGAGGAGTAACGATGTTTTAATTTTTCGGTAACAAGAAACGAGTATTTTAGTTTTCTGGCTTAAATATCACGATAAAATTAAATTATAAGAATATCCCTGAGTAACTTTATTTGTATATTAGATTTTTTTAATAAGTTTGATTCTAGCATTTTTTTCCTGAAGAGTAACGATGTTTTAATTTTTCTGGAACTAGAAACTAATATTTTAGATTTCTCGCTTAAATATCACGATAAAATTAAATTATAAGAATATCCCTGAGTAACTTTATTTGTATATTAGATTTCTCTTAATAAGTTTGAATCTAGCATTTTTTCCTGAGGAGTAACGATGTTTTAATTTTTCTGGAACTAGAAACGAATATTTTAGTTTTCTCGCTTAAATATAACGATAAAATTAAATTGTAAGAATATCCCTGAGTATCTTTATTTGTATATTAGATTTTTTTAATAAGTTTGATTCTAGCATTTTTTTCTGAGGAGTAACGATGTTTTAATTTTTCTGGAACTAGAAACGAATATTTTAGTTTTCTCGCTTAAATATCACGATAAAATTAAATTGTAAGAATAGCTCTGAGTAACTTTATTTGTATATTAGATTATTCTTAATAAGTTTGATTCTAGCATTTTTTCCTGAAGAGTAACGATGTTTTAATTTTTCTGGAACTAGAAACGAATATTTTAGTTTTCTCGCTTAAATATAACGATAAAATTAAATTGTAAGAATATCCCAGAGTAACTTTATTTTTATAATAGGTTTTTTCAATAAGTTTGATTCTAGCATTTTTTCCTGAGGAGTAACAATGTTATTATTTTTCTGGAGCTAGAAACGAAAATTTTAGTTTTATCGCTTAAATATAACGTTAAAATTAAATTGTAAGAATATCCCTGAGTAACTTTATTTGTATATTAGATTATTCTTAATAAGTTTGATTCTAGCATTTTTTCCTGAGGAGTAACTATGTTTTAATTTTTCTGGAACTAGAAACGAATATTTTAGTTTTCTCGCTTAAATATCACGATAAAATTAAATTGTAAGAATATCCATGAGTAACTTTATTTGTATATTAGATTTTTTTAATAAGTTTGATTCTAGCATTTTTTCCTGAGGAGTAACGATGTTTTAATTTTAATGGAACTAGAAACGAATATTTTAGTTTTCTCACATAAATATCGCGATAAAATTAAATTGTAAGAATAGCCCTGAGTAACTTTATTTGTATATTAGATTATTCTTAATAAGTTTGATTCTAGCATTTTTTTCCTGAAGAGTAACGATGTTTTAATTTTTCTGGAACTAGAAACGAATATTTTAGATTTCTCGCTTAAATATCACGATAAAATTAAATTATAAGAATATCCCTGAGTAACTTTATTTGTATATTAGATTTTTCTTAATAAGTTTGAATCTAGCATTTTTTCCCGAGGAGTAATGATGTTTTAATTTTTCTGGAGCTAGTAACGAATATTATATTAGATTTTTCTTAATAAGTTTGAATCTAGCATTTTTTCCTGAGGAGTAACAATGTTATTATTTTTCTGGAGCTAGAAACGAAAATTTTAGTTTTATCGCTTAAATATAACGTTAAAATTAAATTGTAAGAATATCCCTGAGTAACTTTATTTGTATATTAGATTATTCTAAATAAGAATGATCCTAACATTTTTTCCTGAGGAGTAACGATGTTTTAATTTTTCTGGAACTAGAAAAGATTATTTTAGATTTCTCGCTTAAATATCACGATAAAATTAAATTGTAAGAATGTCCCAGAGTAACTTTATTTGTATATTAGATTATTCTAAATAAGTTTGTTCCTAACATTTTTTCCTGACAAGTAACGATGTTTTAATTTTTCTGTAACAAGAAACGAGTATTTTAGTTGTCTCGCTTAAATATCACGATAAAATTAAATTGTAAGAATATCCCTGAGTAACTTTATTTGTATATTAGATTATTCTTAATAAGTTTGATTCTAGCATTTTTTCCTGAGGAGTAACAATGTTATTATTTTTCTGGAGCTAGAAATGAAAATTTTAGTTTTATCGCGTAAATATAACGTTAAAATTAAATTGTAAGAATATCCCTGAGTAACTTTATTTGTATATTAGATTATTCTAAATAAGTATGATCCTAACATTTTTTCCTGAGGAGTAACGATGTTTTAATTTTTCTGTAACAAGAAACGAGTATTTTAGTTTTCTGGCTTAAATATCACGATAAAATTAAATTATAAGAATATCCCTGAGTAACTTTATTATTATTATATTAGATTTATCTTAATAAGTTTGAATCTAGCATTTTTTCCTGAGGAGTAACGATGTTTTAATTTTTCTGGAACTAGAAAAGATTATTTTAGATTTCTCGCTTAAATATCACGTTAAAATTAAATTGTAAGAATATCCCTGAGTAACTTTATTTGTATATTAGATTATTATAAATAAGTTTGTTCCTAACATTTTTTCCTGAGGAGTAACGATGTTTTAATTTTTCTGGAACTAGAAACTAATATTTTAGATTTCTCGCTTAAATATCACGATAAAATTAAATTATAAGAATATCCCTGAGTAACTTTATTATTATTATATTAGATTTATCTTAATAAGTTTGAATCTAGCATTTTTTCCTGAGGAGTAACGATGTTTTAATTTTTCTGGAACTAGAAAAGATTATTTTAGATTTCTCGCTTAAATATCACGTTAAAATTAAATTGTAAGAATATCCCTGAGTAACTTTATTTGTATATTAGATTATTATAAATAAGTTTGTTCCTAACATTTTTTCCTGAGGAGTAACGATGTTTAAATTTTTCTGTAACAAGAAACGAGTATTTTAGTTGTCTCGCTTAAAATCATGTTAAAATTAAATTGTAAGAATATCCCTGAGTAACTTTATTTGTATATTAGATTATTCTAAATAAATTTGATTCTAGCATTTTTTCCTGAGGAGTTTTAATTTTTCTTGTACTAGAAACGAATATTTTAGATTTCTCGCTTAAATATCACGATAAAATTAAATTATAAGAATATCCCTGAGTAACTTTATTTGTATATTAGATTTTTCTTAATAAGTTTGAATCTAGCATTTTTCCTGAGGAGTAACGATGTTTTAATTTTTCGGGAACTAGAAACGAATATTTTAGTTTTCTCGCTTAAATATAACGATAAAATTAATGTTTTAATTTTTCTTGTACTAGAAACGAATATTTTAGATTTCTCGCTTAAATATCACGATAAAATTCAATTATAAGAATATCCCTGAGTACCTTTATTTGTATATTAGATTTTTCTTAATAAGTTTGAATCTAGCATTTTTCCTGAGGAGTAACGATGTTTTAATTTTTCTGGACCTAGAAACGAATATTTTAGTTTTCTCGCTTAAATATAACGATAAAATTAAATTGTAAGAATATCCCTGAGTAACTTTATTTGTATATTAGATTTTTTTAATAAGTTTGATTCTAGCATTTTTTCCTGAGGAGTAACGATGTTTTAATTTTACTGGAACTAGAAACGAATATTTTAGATTTCTCACATAAATATCACGATAAAATTAAATTGTAAGAATAGCTCTGAGTAACTTTATTTTTATATTAGATTATTCTTAATAAGTTTGATTCTAGCATTTTTTTCCTGAAGAGTAACGATGTTTTAATTTTTCTGGAGCTAGTAACGAATATTTTAAATTTCTCGCTTAAATATCACGATAAGATTAAATTGTAAGGATATCCCTGAGTAACTTTATTTGTGTATTAGATTTTTCTTAATATGTTTGATTCTAGCATTTTTTACTGAAGAATAACGATGTTTTAATTTTTCTGGAACTAGAAACGAATATTTTAGTTTTCTCGCTTAAATATAACGATAAAATTAAATTGTAAGAATATCCCAGAGTAACTTTATTTTTATAATAGATTTTTTCAATAAGTTTGATTCTAGCATTTTTTCCTGAGGAGTAACAATGTTATTATTTTTCTGGAGCTAGAAACGAAAATTTTAGTTTTATCGCTTAAATATAACGTTAAAATTAAATTGTAAGAATATCCCTGAGTAACCTTATTTGTATATTAGATTATTCTTAATAAGTTTGATTCTAGCATTTTTTCCTGAGGAGTAACGATGTTTTAATTTTTCTGGAACTAGAAACGAATATTTTAGTTTTCTCACATAAATATCACGATAAAATTAAATTGTAAGTATAGCCCTGAGTAACTTTATTTGTATATTAGATTATTCTTAATAAGTTTGATTCTAGCATTTTTTCCTGAGGAGTAACTATGTTTTAATTTTTCTGGAACTAGAAACGAATATTTTAGTTTACTCGCTTAAATATCACGATAAAATTAAATTGTAAGAATATCCATGAGTAACTTTATTTATATATTAGATTTTTTTAATAAGTTTGTTTCTAGCATTTTTTCCTGAGGAGTAACGATGTTTTAATTTTAATGGAACTAGAAACGAATATTTTAGATTTCTCACATAAATATCACGATAAAATTAAATTGTAAGAATAGCTCTGAGTAACTTTATTTGTATATTAGATTATTCTTAATAAGTTTGATTCTAGCATTTTTTTCCTGAAGAGTAACGATGTTTTAATTTTTCTGGAACTAGAAACGAATATTTTAGATTTCTCGCATAAATATCACGATAAAATTAAATTGTAAGAATATCCCGGAGTAACTTTATTTGTATATTAGATTATTCTTAATAAGTATGATTCTAGCATTTTTTCCTGAGGAGTAACGATGTTTTAATTTTTCTGTAACAAGAGACGAGTATTTTAGTTTTCTGGCTTAAATATCACGATAAAATTAAATTGTAAGAATGTCCCAGAGTAACTTTATTTGTATATTAGATTATTCTAAATAAGTTTGTTCCTAACATTTTTTCCTGAGAAGTAACGATGTTTTAATTTTTCTGTAACAAGAAACGAGTATTTTAGTTGTCTCGCTTAAATATCACGATAAAATTAAATTGTAAGAATATCCCTGAGTAACATTATTTGTATATTAGATTATTCTTAATAAGTTTAATTCTAGCATTTTTTCCTGAGGAGTAACAATGTTATTATTTTTCTGGAGCTAGAAACGAAAATTTTAGTTTTATCGCTTAAATATAACGTTAAAATTAATTTGTAAGAATATCCCTGAGTAACTTTATTTGTATATTAGATTATTCTAAATAAGTATGATCCTAACATTTTTTCCTGAGGAGTAACGATGTTTTAATTTTTCTGTAACAAGAAACGAGTATTTTAGTTTTCTGGCTTAAATATCACGATAAAAATAAATTGTAAGAATATCCCTGAGTAACTTTATTTGTATATTAGATTTTTTTAATAAGTTTGATTCTAGCATTTTTTCCTGAAGAGTAACGATGTTTTAATTTTTCTGGAGCTAGTAACGAATATTTTAAATTTCTCGCTTAAATATCACGATAAAATTAAATTGTAAGAATATCCCTGAGTAACTTTATTTGTATATTAGATTTTTCTTAATAAGTTTGAATCTAGCATTTTTTCCTAAGGAGTAACGATGTTTTAATTTTTCTGGAACTAGAAACGAATATTTTAGTTTTTTTTCGCTTAAATATAACGATAAAATTAAATTGTAAGAATATCCCTCAGTAACTTTATTTGTATATTAGATTTTTTTAATAAGTTTGAGTCTAGCATTTTTTCCTGAGGAGTAACGATGTTTTAATTTTACTGGAACTAGAAACGAATATTTTAGTTTTCTCACATAAATATCACGATAAAATTAAATTGTAAGAATATTCCTGAGTAACTTTATTTGTGTATTAGATTTTTTTTAATAAGTTTGAATCTAGCATTTTTTCCTAAGGAGTAACGATGTTATTATTTTTCTGGTGCTAGAAACAAAAATTTTAGTTTTATCGCTTAAATATAACGTTAAAATTAAATTGTAAGAATATCCCTGAGTAACTTTATTTGTATATTAGATTATTCTAAATAAGTATGATCCTAACATTTTTTCCTGAGGAGTAACGATGTTTTAATTTTTCTGGAACTAGAAAAGAATATTTTAGATTTCTCGCTTAAATATCACGATAAAATTAAATTGTAAAAATATCCCTGAGTAACTTTATTTGTATATTAGTTTATTCTAAATAAGTTTGATTCTAGCATTTTTTCCTGAGGAGTAACGAGGTTTTTTTTATTCTTTAATTAGAAACGAATATTTTAGTTTTCTCACTTAAATATCACGATAAAATTAAATTGTAAAAATGTCCCAGAGTAACTTTATTTGTATATTAGATTATTCTTAATAAGTTTGTTCCTAACATTTTTTCATGAGAAGTAACGATGTTTTAATTTTTCTGTAACAAGAAACGAGTATTTTAGTTGTCTCGCTTAAATATCACGATAAAATTAAATTGTAAGAATATCCCTGAGTAACTTTATTTGTATATTAGATTATTCTTAATAACTTTGATTCTAGCATTTTTTCCTGAGGAGTAACAATGTTATTATTTTTCTGGGGCTAGAAATGAATATTTTAGTTTTATCGCTTAAATATAACGTTAAAATTAAATTGTAAGAATATCCCTGAGTAACTTTATTTGTATATTAGATTATTCTAAATAAGTATGATCCTAACATTTTTTCCTGAGGAGTAACGATGTTTTAATTTTTCTGTAACAAGAAACGAGTATTTTAGTTTTCTGGCTTAAATATCACGATAAAATTAAATTATAAGAATATCCCTGAGTAACTTTATTTGTATATTAGATTTTTCTTAATAAGTTTGAATCTAGCATTTTTTCCTGAGGAGTAACGATGTTTTAATTTTTCAGGAACTAGAAAAGATTATTTTAGATTTCTCGCTTAAATATCACGTTAAAATTAAATTGTAAGAATATCCCTGAGTAACTTTATTTGTATATTAGATTTTTTTAATAAGTATGATCCTAACATTTTTTCCTGAGGAGTAACGATGTTTTAATTTTTCGGTAACAAGAAACGAGTATTTTAGTTTTCTGGCTTAAATATAACGATAAAATTAAATTATAAGAATATCCCTGAGTAACTTTATTTGTATATTAGATTTTTTTAATAAGTTTGATTCTAGCATTTTTTTCCTGAAGAGTAACGATGTTTTAATTTTTCTGGCGCTAGTAACGAATATTTTAGATTTCTCGCTTAAATATCACTATAAAATTAAATTATAAGAATATCCCTGAGTAACTTTATTTGTATATTAGATTTCTCTTAATAAGTTTGAATCTAGCATTTTTTCCTGAGGAGTAACGATGTTTTAATTTTTCTGGAACTAGAAACGAATATTTTAGTTTTCTCGCTTAAATATAACGATAAAATTAAATTGTAAGAATATCCCTGAGTATCTTTATTTGTATATTAGATTTTTTTAATAAGTTTGATTCTAGCATTTTTTTCTGAGGAGTAACGATGTTTTAATTTTACTGGAACTAGAAACGAATATTTTAGATTTCTCACATAAATATCACGATAAAATTAAATTGTAAGAATAGCTCTGAGTAACTTTATTTGTATATTAGATTATTCTTAATAAGTTTGATTCTAGCATTTTTTCCTGAAGAGTAACGATGTTTTAATTTTTCTGGAGCTAGTAACGAATATTTTAAATTTCTCGCTTAAATATCACGATAAAATTAAATTGTAAGGATATCCCTGAGTAACTTTATTTGTGTATTAGATTATTCTAAATAAGTTTGTTCCTAACATTTTTTCCTGAGAAGTAACGATGTTTTAATTTTTCTGTAACAAGAAACGAGTATTTTAGTTGTCTCGCTTAAATATCACGATAAAATTAAATTGTAAGAATATCCCTGAGTAACATTATTTGTATATTAGATTATTCTTAATAAGTTTAATTCTAGCATTTTTTCCTGAGGAGTAACAATGTTATTATTTTTCTGGAGCTAGAAACGAAAATTTTAGTTTTATCGCTTAAATATAACGTTAAAATTAAATTGTAAGAATATCCCTGAGTAACTTTATTTGTATATTAGAGTTTTCTAAATAAGTTTGATCCTAACATTTTTTCCTGAGGAGTAACGATGTTTTAATTTTTCTGTAACAAGAGACAAGTATTTTAGTTTTCTGGCTTAAATATCACGATAAAGTTAAATTATAAGAATATCCCTGAGTAACTTTATTTGTGTATTAGATTTTTCTTAATAAGTTTGAATCTAGCATTTTTTCCTAAGGAGTAACGATGTTATTATTTTTCTGGGGCTAGAAACAAAAATTTTAGTTTTATCGCTTAAATATAACGTTAAAATTAAATTGTAAGAATATCCCTGAGTAACTTTATTTGTATATTAGATTATTCTAAATAAGTTTGATTCTAGCATTTTTTCCTGAGGAGTTACGAGGTTTTTATTATTCTGTAATTAGAAACGAATATTTTAGTTTTCTCGCTTAAATATCACGATAAAATTAAATTGTAAGAATGTCCCAGAGTAACTTTATTTGTATATTAGATTATTCTAAATAAGTTTGTTCCTAACATTTTTTCCTGAGAAGTAACGATGTTTTAATTTTTCTGTAACAAGAAACGAGTATTTTAGTTTTCTGGCTTAAATATCACGATAAAATTAAATTGTAAGAATAACCCTGAGTAACTTTATTTGTATATTAGATTATTCTAAATAAGTTTGATTCTAGCATTTTTTCCTGAGGAGTTACGAGGTTTTTATTATTCTGTAATTAGAAACGAATATTTTAGTTGTCTCGCTTAAATATCACGATAAAATTAAATTGTAAGAATATCCCTGAGTAACATTATTTGTATATTAGATTATTCTTAATAAGTTTAATTCTAGCATTTTTTCCTGAGGAGTAACAATGTTATTATTTTTCTGGAGCTAGAAACGAAAATTTTAGTTTTATCGCTTAAATATAACGTTAAAATTAAATTGTAAGAATATCCCTGAGTAACTTTATTTGTGTATTAGATTATTCTAAATAAGTATGATCCTAACATTTTTTCCTGAGGAGTAACGATGTTTTAATTTTTCTGTAACAAGAAACGAGTATTTTAGTTTTCTGGCTTAAATATCACGATAAAATTAAATTATAAGAATATCCCTGAGTAACTTTATTTGTATATTAGATTTTTCTTAATAAGTTTGAATCTAGCATTTTTTCCTGAGGAGTAACGATGTTTTAATTTTTCAGGAACTAGAAAAGATTATTTTAGATTTCTCGCTTAAATATCACGTTAAAATTAAATTGTAAGAATATCCCTGAGTAACTTTATTTGTATATTAGATTTTTTTAATAAGTATGATCCTAACATTTTTTCCTGAGGAGTAACGATGTTTTAATTTTTCGGTAACAAGAAACGAGTATTTTAGTTTTCTGGCTTAAATATCACGATAAAATTAAATTATAAGAATATCCCTGAGTAACTTTAATTGTATATTAGATTTTTTTAATAAGTTTGATTCTAGCATTTTTTTCCTGAAGAGTAACGATGTTTTAATTTTTCTGGAACTAGAAACGAATATTTTAGTTTTCTCGCTTAAATATAACGATAAAATTAAATTGTAAGAATATCCCTGAGTATCTTTATTTGTATATTAGATTTTTTTAATAAGTTTGATTCTAGCATTTTTTTCTGAGGAGTAACGATGTTTTAATTTTACTGGAACTAGAAACGAATATTTTAGATTTCTCACATAAATATCACGATAAAATTAAATTGTAAGAATAGCTCTGAGTAACTTTATTTGTATATTAGATTATTTTTAATAAGTTTGATTCTAGCATTTTTTCCTGAAGAGTAACGATGTTTTAATTTTTCTGGAGCTAGTAACGAATATTTTAAATTTCTCGCTTAAATATCACGATAAAATTAAATTGTAAGGATATCCCTGAGTAACTTTATTTGTGTATTAGATTATTCTAAATAAGTTTGTTCCTAACATTTTTTCCTGAGAAGTAACGATGTTTTAATTTTTTTGTTACAAGAAACGAGTATTTTAGTTGTCTCGCTTAAATATCACGATAAAATTAAATTGTAAGAATATCCCTGAGTAACATTATTTGTATATTAGATTATTCTTAATAAGTTTAATTCTAGCATTTTTTCCTGAGGAGTAACAATGTTATTATTTTTCTGGAGCTAGAAACGAAAATTTTAGTTTTATCGCTTAAATATAACGTTAAAATTAAATTGTAAGAATAGCCCTGAGTAACTTTATTTGTATATTAGATTATTTTTAATAAGTTTGATTCTAGCATTTTTTTCCTGAAGAGTAACGATGTTTTAATTTTTCAGGAACTAGAAACGAATATTTTATATTTCTCGCTTAAATATCACGATAAAATTAAATTATAAGAATATCCCTGAGTAACTTTATTTGTATATTAGATTTTTCTTAATAAGTTTGATTCTAGCATTTTTTTCTGAAGAGTAACGATGTTATAATTTTTCTGGAGCTAGTAACGAATATTTTAAATTTCTCACATAAATATCACGATAAAATTAAATTGTAAGAATGTCCCAGAGTAACTTTATTTGTATATTAGATTATTCTAAATAAGTTTGTTCCTAACATTTTTTCCTGAGAAGTAACGATGTTTTAATTTTTCTGTAACAAGAAACGAGTATTTTAGTTGTCTCGCTTAAATATCACGATAAAATTAAATTGTAAGAATATCCCTGAGTAACATTATTTGTATATTAGATTATTCTTAATAAGTTTAATTCTAGCATTTTTTCCTGAGGAGTAACAATGTTATTATTTTTCTGGAGCTAGAAACGAAAATTTTAGTTTTATCGCTTAAATATAACGTTAAAATTAAATTGTAAGAATATCCCTGAGTAACTTTATTTGTATATTAGAGTTTTCTAAATAAGTTTGATCCTAACATTTTTTCCTGAGGAGTAACGATGTTTTAATTTTTCTGTAACAAGAAACGAGTATTTTAGTTTTCTGGCTTAAATATCACGATAAAATTAAATTGTAAGAATATCCCTAAGTAACTTTATTTGTATATTAGATTTTTTTAATAAGTTTGATTCTAGCATTTTTTCCTAAGGAGTAACGATGTTTTAATTTTTCTGGAGCTAGTAACGAATATTTTAAATTTCTCACATAAATATCACGATAAAATTAAATTGTAAGAATGTCCCAGAGTAACTTTATTTGTATATTAGATTATTCTAAATAAGTTTGTTCCTAACATTTTTTCCTGAGAAGTAACGATGTTTTAATTTTTCTGTAACAAGAAACGAGTATTTTAGTTGTCTCGCTTAAATATCACGATAAAATTAAATTGTAAGAATATCCCTGAGTAACATTATTTGTATATTAGATTATTCTTAATAAGTTTAATTCTAGCATTTTTTCCTGAGGAGTAACAATGTTATTATTTTTCTGGAGCTAGAAACGAAAATTTTAGTTTTATCGCTTAAATATAACGTTAAAATTAAATTGTAAGAATATCCCTGAGTAACTTTATTTGTATATTAGAGTTTTCTAAATAAGTTTGATCCTAACATTTTTTCCTGAGGAGTAACGATGTTTTAATTTTTCTGTAACAAGAAACGAGTATTTTAGTTTTCTGGCTTAAATATCACGATAAAATTAAATTGTAAGAATATCCCTAAGTAACTTTATTTGTATATTAGATTTTTTTAATAAGTTTGAATCTAGCATTTTTTCCTAAGGAGTAACGATGTTTTAATTTTTCTGGAACTAGAAACGAATATTTTAGTTTTTTTTCGCTTAAATATAACGATAAAATTAAATTGTAAGAATATCCCTGAGTAACTTTATTTGTATATTAGATTTTTTTAATAAGTTTGATTCTAGCATTTTTTCCTGAGGAGTAACGATGTTTTAATTTTACTGGAACTAGAAACGAATATTTTAGTTTTCTCACTTAAATATCACGATAAAATTAAATTGTAAGAATGTCCCAGAGTAACTTTATTTGTATATTAGATTATTCTAAATAAGTTTGTTCCTAACATTTTTTCATGAGAAGTAACGATGTTTTAATTTTTCTGTAACAAGAAACGAGTATTTTAGTTGTCTCGCTTAAATATCACGATAAAATTAAATTGTAAGAATATCCCTGAGTAATTTTATTTGTATATTAGATTATTCTTAATAAGTTTGATTCTAGCATTTTTTCCTGAGGAGTAACAATGTTATTATTTTTCTGGGGCTAGAAATGAATATTTTAGTTTTATCGCTTAAATATAACGTTAAAATTAAATTGTAAGAATATCCCTGAGTAACTTTATTTGTATATTAGATTACTCTAAATAAGTATGATCCTAACATTTTTTCCTGAGGAGTAACGATGTTTTAATTTTTCTGTAACAAGAAACGAGTATTTTAGTTTTCTGGCTTAAATATCACGATAAAATTAAATTATAAGAATATCGCTGAGTAACTTTATTTGTATATTAGATTTTTCTTAATAAGTTTGAATCTAGCATTTTTTCCTGAGGAGTAACGATGTTTTAATTTTTCAGGAACTAGAAAAGATTATTTTAGATTTCTCGCTTAAATATCACGTTAAAATTAAATTGTAAGAATATCCCTGAGTAACTTTATTTGTATATTAGATTTTTTTAATAAGTATGATCCTAACATTTTTTCCTGAGGAGTAACGATGTTTTAATTTTTCGGTAACAAGAAACGAGTATTTTAGTTTTCTGGCTTAAATATCACGATAAAATTAAATTATAAGAATATCCCTGAGTAGCTTTATTTGTATATTAGATTTTTTTAATAAGTTTGATTCTAGCATTTTTTTCCTGAAGAGTAACGATGTTTTAATTTTTCTGGAACTAGAAACTAATATTTTAGATTTCTCGCTTAAATATCACGATAAAATTAAATTATAAGAATATCCCTGAGTAACTTTATTTGTATATTAGATTTCTCTTAATAAGTTTGAATCTAGCATTTTTTCCTGAGGAGTAACGATGTTTTAATTTTTCTGGAACTAGAAACGAATATTTTAGTTTTCTCGCTTAAATATAACGTTAAAATTAAATTGTAAGAATAGCCCTGAGTAACTTTATTTGTATATTAGATTATTTTTAATAAGTTTGATTCTAGCATTTTTTTCCTGAAGAGTAACGATGTTTTAATTTTTCAGGAACTAGAAACGAATATTTTAGATTTCTCGCTTAAATATCACGATAAAATTAAATTATAAGAATATCCGTGAGTAACTTTATTTGTATATTAGATTTTTCTTAATAAGTTTGATTCTAGCATTTTTTTCTGAGGAGTAACGATGTTTTAATTTTACTGGAACTAGAAACGAATATTTTAGATTTCTCACATAAATATCACGATAAAATTAAATTGTAAGAATAGCTCTGAGTAACTTTATTTGTATATTAGATTATTCTTAATAAGTTTGATTCTAGCATTTTTTCCTGAAGAGTAACGATGTTTTAATTTTTCTGGAGCTAGTAACGAATATTTTAAATTTCTCGCTTAAATATCACGATAAAATTAAATTGTAAGGATATCCCTGAGTAACTTTATTTGTGTATTAGATTATTCTAAATAAGTTTGTTCCTAACATTTTTTCCTGAGAAGTAACGATGTTTTAATTTTTCTGTAACAAGAAACGAGTATTTTAGTTGTCTCGCTTAAATATCACGATAAAATTAAATTGTAAGAATATCCCTGAGTAACATTATTTGTATATTAGATTATTCTTAATAAGTTTAATTCTAGCATTTTTTCCTGAGGAGTAACAATGTTATTATTTTTCTGGAGCTAGAAACGAAAATTTTAGTTTTATCGCTTAAATATAACGTTAAAATTAAATTGTAAGAATATCCCTGAGTAACTTTATTTGTATATTAGAGTTTTCTAAATAAGTTTGATCCTAACATTTTTTCCTGAGGAGTAACGATGTTTTAATTTTTCTGTAACAAGAGACAAGTATTTTAGTTTTCTGGCTTAAATATCACGATAAAGTTAAATTGTAAGAATATCCCTGAGTAACTTTATTTGTATATTAGATTATTCTAAATAAGTTTGATTCTAGCATTTTTTCCTGAGGAGTTACGAGGTTTTTATTATTCTGTAATTAGAAACGAATATTTTAGTTTTCTCGCTTAAATATCACGATAAAATTAAATTGTAAGAATGTCCCAGAGTAACTTTATTTGTATATTAGATTATTCTAAATAAGTTTGTTCCTAACATTTTTTCCTGAGAAGTAACGATGTTTTAATTTTTCTGTAACAAGAAACGAGTATTTTAGTTTTCTGGCTTAAATATCACGATAAAATTAAATTGTAAGAATAACCCTGAGTAACTTTATTTGTATATTAGATTATTCTAAATAAGTTTGATTCTAGCATTTTTTCCTGAGGAGTTACGAGGTTTTTATTATTCTGTAATTAGAAACGAATATTTTAGTTGTCTCGCTTAAATATCACGATAAAATTAAATTGTAAGAATATCCCTGAGTAACATTATTTGTATATTAGATTATTCTTAATAAGTTTAATTCTAGCATTTTTTCCTGAGGAGTAACAATGTTATTATTTTTCTGGAGCTAGAAACGAAAATTTTAGTTTTATCGCTTAAATATAACGTTAAAATTAAATTGTAAGAATATCCCTGAGTAACTTTATTTGTGTATTAGATTTTTTTAATAAGTTTGATTCTAGCATTTTTTTCTGAGGAGTAACGATGTTTTAATTTTACTGGAACTAGAAACGAATATTTTAGATTTCTCACATAAATATCACGATAAAATTAAATTGTAAGAATAGCTCTGAGTAACTTTATTTGTATATTAGATTTCTCTTAATAAGTTTGAATCTAGCATTTTTTCCTGAGGAGTAACGATGTTTTAATTTTTCTGGAACTAGAAACGAATATTTTAGTTTTCTCGCTTAAATATAACGATAAAATTAAATTGTAAGAATATCCCTGAGTATCTTTATTTGTATATTAGATTTTTTTAATAAGTTTGATTCTAGCATTTTTTTCTGAGGAGTAACGATGTTTTAATTTTACTGGAACTAGAAACGAATATTTTAGATTTCTCACATAAATATCACGATAAAATTAAATTGTAAGAATAGCTCTGAGTAACTTTATTTGTATATTAGATTATTCTTAATAAGTTTGATTCTAGCATTTTTTCCTGAAGAGTAACGATGTTTTAATTTTTCTGGAGCTAGTAACGAATATTTTAAATTTCTCGCTTAAATATCACGATAAAATTAAATTGTAAGGATATCCCTGAGTAACTTTATTTGTGTATTAGATTTTTCTTAATATGTTTGATTCTAGCATTTTTTACTGAGGAATAACGATGTTTTAATTTTTCTGGAACTAGAAACGAATATTTTAGTTTTCTCGCTTAAATATAACGATAAAATTAAATTGTAAGAATATCCCAGAGTAACTTTATTTTTATAATAGGTTTTTTCAATAAGTTTGGTTCTAGCATTTTTTCCTGAGGAGTAACAATGTTATTATTTTTCTGGAGCTAGAAACGAAAATTTTAGTTTTATCGCTTAAATATAACGTTAAAATTAAATTGTAAGAATATCCCTGAGTAACTTTATTTGTATATTAGATTATTCTTAATAAGTTTGATTCTAGCATTTTTTCCTGAGGAGTAACTATGTTTTAATTTTTCTGGAACTAGAAACGAATATTTTAGTTTTCTCGCTTAATATCACGATAAAATTAAATTGTAAGAATATCCATGAGTAACTTTATTTGTATATTAGATTTTTTTAATAAGTTTGATTCTAGCATTTTTTCCTGAGGAGTAACGATGTTTTAATTTTACTGGAACTAGAAACGAATATTTTAGTTTTCTCACATAAATATCACGATAAAATTAAATTGTAAGAATAGCCCTGAGTAACTTTATTTGTATATTAGATTATTCTTAATAAGTTTGATTCTAGCATTTTTTTCCTGAAGAGTAACGATGTTTTAATTTTTCTGGAACTAAAAACGAATATTTTAGATTTCTCGCTTAAATATCACGATTAAATTAAATTATAAGAATATCCCAGAGTAACTTTATTTTTATAATAGGTTTTTTCAATAAGTTTGATTCTAGCATTTTTTCCTGAGGAGTAACAATGTTATTATTTTTCTGGAGCTAGAAACGAAAATTTTAGTTTTATCGCTTAAATATAACGTTAAAATTAAATTGTAAGAATATCCCTGAGTAACTTTATTTGTATATTTGATTATTCTTAATAAGTTTGATTCTAGCATTTTTTCCTGAGGAGTAACTATGTTTTAATTTTTCTGGAACTAGAAACGAATATTTTAGTTTTCTCGCTTAAATATCACGATAAAATTAAATTGTAAGAATATCCATGAGTAACTTTATTTGTATATTAGATTTTTTTAATAAGTTTGATTCTAGCATTTTTTCCTGAGGAGTAACGATGTTTTAATTTTACTGGAACTAGAAACGAATATTTTAGTTTTCTCACATAAATATCACGATAAAATTAAATTGTAAGAATAGCCCTGAGTAACTTTATTTGTATATTAGATTATTCTTAATAAGTTTGATTCTAGCATTTTTTTCCTGAAGAGTAACGATGTTTTAATTTTTCTGGAACTAAAAACGAATATTTTAGATTTCTCGCTTAAATATCACGATTAAATTAAATTATAAGAATATCCCAGAGTAACTTTATTTTTATAATAGGTTTTTTCAATAAGTTTGATTCTAGCATTTTTTCCTGAGGAGTAACAATGTTATTATTTTTCTGGAGCTAGAAACGAAAATTTTAGTTTTATCGCTTAAATATAACGTTAAAATTAAATTGTAAGAATATCCCTGAGTAACTTTATTTGTATATTAGATTATTCTTAATAAGTTTGATTCTAGCATTTTTTCCTGAGGAGTAACTATGTTTTAATTTTTCTGGAACTAGAAACGAATATTTTAGTTTTCTCGCTTAAATATCACGATAAAATTAAATTGTAAGAATATCCATGAGTAACTTTATTTGTATATTAGATTTTTTTAATAAGTTTGATTCTAGCATTTTTTCCTGAGGAGTA
Source organism: Pterostichus madidus (assembly GCA_911728475.2). NCBI lineage: Eukaryota > Metazoa > Arthropoda > Insecta > Coleoptera > Carabidae > Pterostichus > Pterostichus madidus. The sequence goes on along the minus strand of OU452311.1, from coordinate 17,697,325 downwards.
ACGATGTTTTAATTTTACTGGAACTAGAAACGAATATTTTAGTTTTCTCACATAAATATCACGATAAAATTAAATTGTAAGAATAGCCCTGAGTAACTTTATTTGTATATTAGATTATTCTTAATAAGTTTGATTCTAGCATTTTTTTCCTGAAGAGTAATGATGTTTTAATTTTTCTGGAACTAAAAACGAATATTTTAGTTTTCTCGCTTAAATATCACGATAAAATTAAATTGTAAGAATATCCCTGAGTAACTTTATTTGTATATTAGATTTTTTTAATAAGTTTGATTCTAGCATTTTTTCCTGAAGAGTAACGATGTTTTAATTTTTCTGGAGCTAGTAACGAATATTTTAAATTTCTCGCTTAAATATCACGATAAAATTAAATTGTAAGGATATCCCTGAGTAACTTTATTTGTGTATTAGATTTTTCTTAATATGTTTGATTCTAGCATTTTTTACTGAGGAATAACGATGTTTTAATTTTTCTGGAACTAGAAACGAATATTTTAGTTTTCTCGCTTAAATATAACGATAAAATTAAATTGTAAGAATATCCCAGAGTAACTTTATTTTTATAATAGGTTTTTTCAATAAGTTTGATTCTAGCATTTTTTCCTGAAGAGTAACGATGTTTTAATTTTTCTGGAGCTAGTAACGAATATTTTAAATTTCTCGCTTAAATATCACGATAAAATTAAATTGTAAGGATATCCCTGAGTAACTTTATTTGTGTATTAGATTTTTCTTAATATGTTTGATTCTAGCATTTTTTCCTGAGGAGTAACTATGTTTTAATTTTTCTGGAACTAGAAACGAATATTTTAGTTTTCTCGCTTAATATCACGATAAAATTAAATTGTAAGAATATCCATGAGTAACTTTATTTGTATATTAGATTTTTTTAATAAGTTTGATTCTAGCATTTTTTCCTGAGGAGTAACGATGTTTTAATTTTACTGGAACTAGAAACGAATATTTTAGTTTTCTCACATAAATATCACGATAAAATTAAATTGTAAGAATAGCCCTGAGTAACTTTATTTGTATATTAGATTATTCTTAATAAGTTTGATTCTAGCATTTTTTTCCTGAAGAGTAACGATGTTTTAATTTTTCTGGAACTAAAAACGAATATTTTAGATTTCTCGCTTAAATATCACGATTAAATTAAATTATAAGAATATCCCAGAGTAACTTTATTTTTATAATAGGTTTTTTCAATAAGTTTGATTCTAGCATTTTTTCCTGAGGAGTAACAATGTTATTATTTTTCTGGAGCTAGAAACGAAAATTTTAGTTTTATCGCTTAAATATAACGTTAAAATTAAATTGTAAGAATATCCCTGAGTAACTTTATTTGTATATTAGATTATTCTTAATAAGTTTGATTCTAGCATTTTTTCCTGAGGAGTAACGATGTTTTAATTTTACTGGAACTAGAAACGAATATTTTAGTTTTCTCACATAAATATCACGATAAAATTAAATTGTAAGAATAGCCCTGAGTAACTTTATTTGTATATTAGATTATTCTTAATAAGTTTGATTCTAGCATTTTTTTCCTGAAGAGTAACGATGTTTTAATTTTTCTGGAACTAAAAACGAATATTTTAGATTTCTCGCTTAAATATCACGATTAAATTAAATTATAAGAATATCCCAGAGTAACTTTATTTTTATAATAGGTTTTTTCAATAAGTTTGATTCTAGCATTTTTTCCTGAGGAGTAACAATGTTATTATTTTTCTGGAGCTAGAAACGAAAATTTTAGTTTTATCGCTTAAATATAACGTTAAAATTAAATTGTAAGAATATCCCTGAGTAACTTTATTTGTATATTAGATTATTCTTAATAAGTTTGATTCTAGCATTTTTTCCTGAGGAGTAACTATGTTTTAATTTTTCTGGAACTAGAAACGAATATTTTAGTTTTCTCGCTTAAATATCACGATAAAATTAAATTGTAAGAATATCCATGTGTAACTTTATTTGTATATTAGATTTTTTTAATAAGTTTGATTCTAGCATTTTTTCCTGAGGAGTAACGATGTTTTAATTTTACTGGAACTAGAAACGAATATTTTAGTTTTCTCACATAAATATCACGATAAAATTAAATTGTAAGAATAGCCCTGAGTAACTTTATTTGTATATTAGATTATTCTTAATAAGTTTGATTCTAGCATTTTTTTCCTGAAGAGTAACGATGTTTAATTTTTCTGGAACTAAAAACGAATATTTTAGTTTTCTCGCTTAAATATCACGATAAAATTAAATTGTAAGAATATCCCTTAGTAACTTTATTTGTATATTAGATTTTTTTAATAAGTTTGATTCTAGCATTTTTCCTGAGGAGTAACGATGTTTTAATTTTACTGGAACTAGATACGAATATTTTAGTTTTCTCACATAAATATCACGATAAAATTAAATTGTAAGAATATCCCTGAGTAACTTTATTTGTATATTAGATTATTCTAAATAAGTATGATCCTAACATTTTTTCCTGAGGAGTAACGATGTTTTAATTTTTCTGGAACTAGAAAAGAATATTTTAGATTTCTCGCTTAAATATCACGATAAAATTAAATTGTAAGAATATCCCTGAGTAACTTTATTTGTATATTAGTTTATTCTAAATAAGTTTGATTCTAGCATTTTTTCCTGAGGAGTAACAATGTTATTATTTTTCTGGGGCTAGAAATGAATATTTTAGTTTTATCGCTTAAATATAACGTTAAAATTAAATTGTAAGAATATCCCTGAGTAACTTTATTTGTATATTAGATTATTCTAAATAAGTATGATCCTAACATTTTTTCCTGAGGAGTAACGATGTTTTAATTTTTCTGTAACAAGAAACGAGTATTTTAGTATTCTGGCTTAAATATCACGATAAAATTAAATTATAAGAATATCCCTGAGTAACTTTATTTGTATATTAGATTTTTCTTAATAAGTTTGAATCTAGCATTTTTTCCTGAGGAGTAACGATGTTTTAATTTTTCAGGAACTAGAAAAGATTATTTTAGATTTCTCGCTTAAATATCACGTTAAAATTAAATTGTAAGAATATCCATGAGTAACTTTATTTGTATATTAGATTTTTTTAATAAGTATGATCCTAACATTTTTTCCTGAGGAGTAACGATGTTTTAATTTTTCGGTAACAAGAAACGAGTATTTTAGTTTTCTGGCTTAAATATCACGATAAAATTAAATTATAAGAATATCCCTGAGTAACTTTATTTGTATATTACATTTTTTTAATAAGTTTGATTCTAGCATTTTTTTCCTGAAGAGTAACGATGTTTTAATTTTTCTGGAACTAGAAACTAATATTTTAGATTTCTCGCTTAAATATCAGGATAAAATTAAATTATAAGAATATCCCTGAGTAACTTTATTTGTATATTAGATTTCTCTTAATAAGTTTGAATCTAGCATTTTTTCCTGAGGAGTAACGATGTTTTAATTTTTCTGGAACTAGAAACGAATATTTTAGTTTTCTCGCTTAAATATAACGATAAAATTAAATTGTAAGAATATCCCTGAGTATCTTTATTTGTATATTAGATTTTTTAATAAGTTTGATTCTAGCATTTTTTTCTGAGGAGTAACGATGTTTTAATTTTACTGGAACTAGAAACGAATATTTTAGATTTCTCACATAAATATCACGATAAAATTAAATTGTAAGAATAGCTCTGAGTAACTTTATTTGTATATTAGATTATTCTTAATAAGTTTGATTATAGCATTTTTTCCTGATGAGTAACGATGTTTTAATTTTTCTGGAGCTAGTAACGAATATTTTAAATTTCTCTCTTAAATATCACGATAAAATTAAATTGTAAGGATATCCCTGAGTAACTTTATTTGTGTATTAGATTTTTCTTAATATGTTTGATTCTAGCATTTTTTACTGAGGAATAACGATGTTTTAATTTTTCTGGAACTAGAAACGAATATTTTAGTTTTCTCGCTTAAATATAACGATAAAATTAAATTGTAAGAATATCCCAGAGTAACTTTATTTTTATAATAGGTTTTTTCAATAAGTTTGATTCTAGCATTTTTTCCTGAGGAATAACAATGTTATTATTTTTCTGGAGCTAGAAACGAAAATTAGAGTTTTATCGCTTAAATATAACGTTAAAATTAAATTGTAAGAATATCCCTGAGTAACTTTATTTGTATATTAGATTATTCTTAATAAGTTTGATTCTAGCATTTTTTCCTGAGGAGTAACTATGTTTTAATTTTTCTGGAACTAGAAACGAATATTTTAGTTTTCTCGCTTAAATATCACGATAAAATTAAATTGTAAGAATATCCATGAGTAACTTTATTTGTATATTAGATTTTTTTAATAAGTTTGATTCTAGCATTTTTTCCTGAGGAGTAACGATGTTTTAATTTTACTGGAACTAGAAACGAATATTTTAGTTTTCTCACATAAATATCACGATAAAATTAAATTGTAAGATTATCCCTGAGTAACTTTATTTTTATAATAGATTTGTTTAATAAGTTTGATTCTAGCATTTTTTGCTGAGGAGTAACGACGTTTTAATTTTTCTGGAACTAAAAACGAATATTTTAGATTTCTCGCTTAAATATCACGATAAAATTAAATTATAAGAATATCCCTGAGTAACTTTATTTGTATATTAGATTTTTCTTAATAAGTTTGAATCTAGCATTTTTTCCTGAGGAGTAACGATGTTTTAATTTTTCTGGAACTAGAAACGAATATTTTAGTTTTTTTTCGCTTAAATATAACGATAAAATTAAATTGTAAGGATATCCCTGAGTAACTTTATTTGTGTATTAGATTTTTCTTAATATGTTTGATTCTAGCATTTTTTACTGAGGAATAACGATGTTTTAATTTTTCTGGAACTAGAAACGAATATTTTAGTTTTCTCGCTTAAATATAACGATAAAATTAAATTGTAAGAATATCCCAGAGTAACTTTATTTTTATAATAGGTTTTTTCAATAAGTTTGATTCTAGCATTTTTTCCTGAGGAGTAACAATGTTATTATTTTTCTGGAGCTAGAAACGAAAATTTTAGTTTTATCGCTTAAATATATCGTTAAAATTAAATTGTAAGAATATCCCTGAGTAACTTTATTTGTATATTAGATTATTCTTAATAAGTTTGATTCTAGCATTTTTTCCTGAGGAGTAACTATGTTTTAATTTTTCTGGAACTAGAAACGAATATTTTAGTTTTCTCGCTTAATATCACGATAAAATTAAATTGTAAGAATATCCATGAGTAACTTTATTTGTATATTAGATTTTTTTAATAAGTTTGATTCTAGCATTTTTTCCTGAGGAGTAACGATGTTTTAATTTTACTGGAACTAGAAACGAATATTTTAGTTTTCTCACATAAATATCACGATAAAAATAAATTGTAAGAATAGCCCTGAGTAACTTTGTTTGTATATTAGATTATTCTTAATAAGTTTGATTCTAGCATTTTTTTCCTGAAGAGTAACGATGTTTTAATTTTTCTGGAACTAGAAACGAATATTTTAGATTTCTCGCTTAAATATCACGATAAAATTAAATTATAAGAATATCCCTGAGTAACTTTATTTGTATATTAGATTTTTCTTAATAAGTTTGAATCTAGCATTTTTTCCTGAGGAGTAACGATGTTTTAATTTTTCTGGAACTAGAAACGAATATTTTAGTTTTTTTTTCGCTTAAATGTAACGATAAAATTAAATTGTAGGAATATCCCTGAGTAACTTTATTTGTATATTAGATTTTTCTTAATAAGTTTGAATCTAGCATTTTTTCCCGAGGAGTAACGATGTTTTAATTTTTCTGGAGCTAGTAACGAATATTTTAGATTTCTCGCTTAAATATCACGATAAAATTAAATTGTAAGAATATCCATGCGTAACTTTATTTGTATATTAGATTTTTTTAATAAGTTTGATTCTAGCATTTTTTTCCTGAAGAGTAACGATGTTTTAATTTTTCTGGAACTAGAAACTAATATTTTAGATTTCTCGCTTAAATATCACGATAAAATTAAATTGTAAGAATATCCCTGAGTAACTTTATTTGTATATTAGTTTATTCTAAATAAGTTTGATTCTAGCATTTTTTCCTGAGGAGTAACAATGTTATTATTTTTCTGGGGCTAGAAATGAATATTTTAGTTTTATCGCTTAAATATAACGTTAAAATTAAATTGTAAGAATATCCCTGAGTAACTTTATTTGTATATTAGATTATTCTAAATAAGTATGATCCTAACATTTTTTCCTGAGGAGTAACGATGTTTTAATTTTTCTGTAACAAGAAACGAGTATTTTAGTATTCTGGCTTAAATATCACGATAAAATTAAATTATAAGAATATCCCTGAGTAACTTTATTTGTATATTAGATTTTTCTTAATAAGTTTGAATCTAGCATTTTTTCCTGAGGAGTAACGATGTTTTAATTTTTCAGGAACTAGAAAAGATTATTTTAGATTTCTCGCTTAAATATCACGTTAAAATTAAATTGTAAGAATATCCATGAGTAACTTTATTTGTATATTAGATTTTTTTAATAAGTATGATCCTAACATTTTTTCCTGAGGAGTAACGATGTTTTAATTTTTCGGTAACAAGAAACGAGTATTTTAGTTTTCTGGCTTAAATATCACGATAAAATTAAATTATAAGAATATTCCTGAGTAACTTTATTTGTATATTAGATTTTTTTAATAAGTTTGATTCTAGCATTTTTTTCCTGAAGAGTAACGATGTTTTAATTTTTCTGGAACTAGAAACAAATATTTTAGATTTCTCGCTTAAATATCAGGATAAAATTAAATTATAAGAATATCCCTGAGTAGCTTTATTTGTATATTAGATTTCTCTTAATAAGTTTGAATCTAGCATTTTTTCCTGAGGAGTAACGATGTTTTAATTTTTCTGGAACTAGAAACGAATATTTTAGTTTTCTCGCTTAAATATAACGATAAAATTAAATTATAAGAATATCCCTGAGTAACTTTATTTGTATATTAGATTTTTCTTAATAAGTTTGAATCTAGCATTTTTTCCTGAGGAGTAACGATGTTTTAATTTTTCTGGAACTAGAAACGAATATTTTAGTTTTTTTTCGCTTAAATATAACGATAAAATTAAATTGTAAGGATATCCCTGAGTAACTTTATTTGTGTATTAGATTTTTCTTAATATGTTTGATTCTAGCATTTTTTACTGAGGAATAACGATGTTTTAATTTTTCTGGAACTAGAAACGAATATTTTAGTTTTCTCGCTTAAATATAACGATAAAATTAAATTGTAAGAATATCCCTGAGTAACTTTATTTGTATATTAGATTTTTTTAATAAGTTTGATTCTAGCATTTTTTTCTGAGGAGTAACGATGTTTTAATTTTACTGGAACTAGAAACGAATATTTTAGATTTCTCACATAAATATCACGATAAAATTAAATTGTAAGAATAGCTCTGAGTAACTTTATTTGTATATTAGATTATTCTTAATAAGTTTGATTCTAGCATTTTTTCCTGATGAGTAACGATGTTTTAATTTTTCTGGAGCTAGTAACGAATATTTTAAATTTCTCTCTTAAATATCACGATAAAATTAAATTGTAAGGATATCCCTGAGTAACTTTATTTGTGTATTAGATTTTTCTTAATATGTTTGATTCTAGCATTTTTTACTGAGGAATAACGATGTTTTAATTTTTCTGGAACTAGAAACGAATATTTTAGTTTTCTCGCTTAAATATAACGATAAAATTAAATTGTAAGAATATCCCAGAGTAACTTTATTTTTATAATAGGTTTTTTCAATCAGTTTGATTCTAGCATTTTTTCCTGAGGAGTAACGATGTTTTAATTTTACTGGAACTAGAAACGAATATTTTAGTTTTCTCACATAAATATCACGATAAAATTAAATTGTAAGAATAGCCCTGAGTAACTTTATTTGTATATTAGATTATTCTTAATAAGTTTGATTCTAGCATTTTTTCCTGAAGAGTAACGATGTTTTAATTTTTCTGGAACTAAAAACGAATATTTTAGTTTTCTCGCTTAATATCACGATAAAATTAAATTGTAAGAATATCCATGAGTAACTTTATTTGTATATTAGATTTTTTTAATAAGTTTGATTCTAGCATTTTTTCCTGAGGAGTAACGATGTTTTAATTTTACTGGAACTAGAAACGAATATTTTAGTTTTCTCACATAAATATCACGATAAAAATAAATTGTAAGAATAGCCCTGAGTAACTTTGTTTGTATATTAGATTATTCTTAATAAGTTTGATTCTAGCATTTTTTTCCTGAAGAGTAACGATGTTTTAATTTTTCTGGAACTAGAAACGAATATTTTAGATTTCTCGCTTAAATATCACGATAAAATTAAATTATAAGAATATCCCTGAGTAACTTTATTTGTATATTAGATTTTTCTTAATAAGTTTGAATCTAGCATTTTTTCCTGAGGAGTAACGATGTTTTAATTTTTCTGGAACTAGAAACGAATATTTTAGTTTTTTTTTCGCTTAAATGTAACGATAAAATTAAATTGTAGGAATATCCCTGAGTAACTTTATTTGTATATTAGATTTTTCTTAATAAGTTTGAATCTAGCATTTTTTCCCGAGGAGTAACGATGTTTTAATTTTTCTGGAGCTAGTAACGAATATTTTAGATTTCTCGCTTAAATATCACGATAAAATTAAATTATAAGAATATCCCTGAGTAACTTTATTTGTATATTAGATTTTTCGTAATAAGTTTGAATCTAGCATTTTTTCCTGAGGAGTAACAATGTTATTATTTTTCTGGAGCTAGAAACGAAAATTTTAGTTTTATCGCTTAAATATAACGTTAAAATTAAATTGTAAGAATATCCCTGAGTAACTTTACTTGTATATTAGATTATTCTAAATAAGAATGATCCTAACATTTTTTCCTGAGGAGTAACGATGTTTTAATTTTTCTGTAACAAGAAACGAGTATTTTAGTTTTCTGGCTTAAATATCACGATAAAATTAAATTATAAGAATATCCCTGAGTAACTTTATTTGTATATTAGATTTTTTTAATAAGTTTGATTCTAGCATTTTTTTCCTGAAGAGTAACGATGTTTTAATTTTTCTGGAACTAGAAACTAATATTTTAGATTTCTCGCTTAAATATCACGATAAAATTAAATTATAAGAATATCCCTGAGTAACTTTATTATTATTATATTAGATTTATCTTAATAAGTTTGAATCTAGCATTTTTTCCTGAGGAGTAACGATGTTTTAATTTTTCTGGAACTAGAAAAGATTATTTTAGATTTCTCGCTTAAATATCACGTTAAAATTAAATTGTAAGAATATCCCTGAGTAACTTTATTTGTATATTAGATTATTATTAATAAGTTTGTTCCTAACATTTTGTCCTGAGGAGTAACGATGTTTAAATTTTTCTGTAACAAGAAACGAGTATTTTAGTTGTCTCGCTTAAATATCACGTTAAAATTAAATTGTAAGAATATCCCTGAGTAACTTTATTTGTATATTAGATTATTCTAAATAAATTTGATTCTAGCATTTTTTCCTGAGGAGTTTTAATTTCTCTTGTACTAGAAACGAATATTTTAGATTTCTCGCTTAAATATCACGATAAAATTAAATTATAAGAATATCCCTGAGTAACTTTATTTGTATATTAGATTTTTCTTAATAAGTTTGAATCTAGCATTTTTCCTGAGGAGTAACGATGTTTTAATTTTTCTGGAACTAGAAACGAATATTTTAGTTTTCTCGCTTAAATATAACGATAAAATTAATGTTTTAATTTTTCTTGTACTAGAAACGAATATTTTAGATTTCTCGCTTAAATATCACGATAAAATTAAATTATAAGAATATCCCTGAGTAACTTTATTTGTATATTAGATTTTTCTTAATAAGTTTGAATCTAGCATTTTTCCTGAGGAGTAACGATGTTTTAATTTTTCTGGACCTAGAAACGAATATTTTAGTTTTCTCGCTTAAATATAACGATAAAATTAAATTGTAAGAATATCCCTGAGTAACTTTATTTGTATATTAGATTTTTTTAATAAGTTTGATTCTAGCATTTTTTCCTGAGGAGTAACGATGTTTTAAATTTACTGGAACTAGAAACGAATATTTTAGATTTCTCACATAAATATCACGATAAAATTAAATTGTAAGAATAGCTCTGAGTAACTTTATTTGTATATTAGATTATTCTTAATAAGTTTGATTCTAGCATTTTTTTCCTGAAGAGTAACGATGTTTTAATTTTTCTGGAGCTAGTAACGAATATTTTAAATTTCTCGCTTAAATATCACGATAAGATTAAATTGTAAGGATATCCCTAAGTAACTTTATTTGTGTATTAGATTTTTCTTAATATGTTTGATTCTATCATTTTTTACTGAGGAATAACGATGTTTTAATTTTTCTGGAACTAGAAACGAATATTTTAGTTTTCTCGCTTAAATATAACGATAAAATTAAATTGTAAGAATATCCCAGAGTAACTTTATTTTTATAATAGATTTTTTCAATAAGTTTGATTCTAGCATTTTTTCCTGAGGAGTAACAATGTTATTATTTTTCTGGAGCTAGAAACGAAAATTTTAGTTTTATCGCTTAAATATAACGTTAAAATTAAATTGTAAGAATATCCCTGAGTAACTTTATTTGTATATTAGATTTTTTTAATAAGTTTGATTCTAGCATTTTTTCCTGAGGAGTAACGATGTTTTAATTTTACTGGAACTAGAAACGAATATTTTAAATTTCTCACATAAATATCACGATAAAATTAAATTGTAAGAATAGCCCTGAGTAACTTTATTTGTATATTAGATTATTCTTAATAAGTTTGATTCTAGCATTTTTTCCTGAAGAGTAACGATGTTTTAATTTTTCTGGAACTAAAAACGAATATTTTAGTTTTCTCGCTTAATATCACGATAAAATTAAATTGTAAGAATATCCATGAGTAACTTTATTTGTATATTAGATTTTTTTAATAAGTTTGATTCTAGCATTTTTTCCTGAGGAGTAACGATGTTTTAATTTTACTGGAACTAGAAACGAATATTTTAGTTTTCTCACATAAATATCACGATAAAAATAAATTGTAAGAATAGCCCTGAGTAACTTTGTTTGTATATTAGATTATTCTTAATAAGTTTGATTCTAGCATTTTTTTCCTGAAGAGTAACGATGTTTTAATTTTTCTGGAACTAGAAACGAATATTTTAGATTTCTCGCTTAAATATCACGATAAAATTAAATTATAAGAATATCCCTGAGTAACTTTATTTGTATATTAGATTTTTCTTAATAAGTTTGAATCTAGCATTTTTTCCTGAGGAGTAACGATGTTTTAATTTTTCTGGAACTAGAAACGAATATTTTAGTTTTTTTTTCGCTTAAATGTAACGATAAAATTAAATTGTAGGAATATCCCTGAGTAACTTTATTTGTATATTAGATTTTTCTTAATAAGTTTGAATCTAGCATTTTTTCCCGAGGAGTAACGATGTTTTAATTTTTCTGGAGCTAGTAACGAATATTTTAGATTTCTCGCTTAAATATCACGATAAAATTAAATTATAAGAATATCCCTGAGTAACTTTATTTGTATATTAGATTTTTCGTAATAAGTTTGAATCTAGCATTTTTTCCTGAGGAGTAACAATGTTATTATTTTTCTGGAGCTAGAAACGAAAATTTTAGTTTTATCGCTTAAATATAACGTTAAAATTAAATTGTAAGAATATCCCTGAGTAACTTTACTTGTATATTAGATTATTCTAAATAAGAATGATCCTAACATTTTTTCCTGAGGAGTAACGATGTTTTAATTTTTCTGTAACAAGAAACGAGTATTTTAGTTTTCTGGCTTAAATATCACGATAAAATTAAATTATAAGAATATCCCTGAGTAACTTTATTTGTATATTAGATTTTTTTAATAAGTTTGATTCTAGCATTTTTTTCCTGAAGAGTAACGATGTTTTAATTTTTCTGGAACTAGAAACTAATATTTTAGATTTCTCGCTTAAATATCACGATAAAATTAAATTATAAGAATATCCCTGAGTAACTTTATTATTATTATATTAGATTTATCTTAATAAGTTTGAATCTAGCATTTTTTCCTGAGGAGTAACGATGTTTTAATTTTTCTGGAACTAGAAAAGATTATTTTAGATTTCTCGCTTAAATATCACGTTAAAATTAAATTGTAAGAATATCCCTGAGTAACTTTATTTGTATATTAGATTATTATTAATAAGTTTGTTCCTAACATTGTGTCCTGAGGAGTAACGATGTTTAAATTTTTCTGTAACAAGAAACGAGTATTTTAGTTGTCTCGCTTAAATATCACGTTAAAATTAAATTGTAAGAATATCCCTGAGTAACTTTATTTGTATATTAGATTATTCTAAATAAATTTGATTCTAGCATTTTTTCCTGAGGAGTTTTAATTTCTCTTGTACTAGAAACGAATATTTTAGATTTCTCGCTTAAATATCACGATAAAATTAAATTATAAGAATATCCCTGAGTAACTTTATTTGTATATTAGATTTTTCTTAATAAGTTTGAATCTAGCATTTTTCCTGAGGAGTAACGATGTTTTAATTTTTCTGGAACTAGAAACGAATATTTTAGTTTTCTCGCTTAAATATAACGATAAAATTAATGTTTTAATTTTTCTTGTACTAGAAACGAATATTTTAGATTTCTCGCTTAAATATCACGATAAAATTAAATTATAAGAATATCCCTGAGTAACTTTATTTGTATATTAGATTTTTCTTAATAAGTTTGAATCTAGCATTTTTCCTGAGGAGTAACGATGTTTTAATTTTTCTGGACCTAGAAACGAATATTTTAGTTTTCTCGCTTAAATATAACGATAAAATTAAATTGTAAGAATATCCCTGAGTAACTTTATTTGTATATTAGATTTTTTTAATAAGTTTGATTCTAGCATTTTTTCCTGAGGAGTAACGATGTTTTAAATTTACTGGAACTAGAAACGAATATTTTAGATTTCTCACATAAATATCACGATAAAATTAAATTGTAAGAATAGCTCTGAGTAACTTTATTTGTATATTAGATTATTCTTAATAAGTTTGATTCTAGCATTTTTTTCCTGAAGAGTAACGATGTTTTAATTTTTCTGGAGCTAGTAACGAATATTTTAAATTTCTCGCTTAAATATCACGATAAGATTAAATTGTAAGGATATCCCTAAGTAACTTTATTTGTGTATTAGATTTTTCTTAATATGTTTGATTCTAGCATTTTTTACTGAGGAATAACGATGTTTTAATTTTTCTGGAACTAGAAACGAATATTTTAGTTTTCTCGCTTAAATATAACGATAAAATTAAATTGTAAGAATATCCCAGAGTAACTTTATTTTTATAATAGATTTTTTCAATAAGTTTGATTCTAGCATTTTTTCCTGAGGAGTAACAATGTTATTATTTTTCTGGAGCTAGAAACGAAAATTTTAGTTTTATCGCTTAAATATAACGTTAAAATTAAATTGTAAGAATATCCCTGAGTAACTTTATTTGTATATTAGATTTTTTTAATAAGTTTGATTCTAGCATTTTTTCCTGAGGAGTAACGATGTTTTAATTTTACTGGAACTAGAAACGAATATTTTAAATTTCTCACATAAATATCACGATAAAATTAAATTGTAAGAATAGCCCTGAGTAACTTTATTTGTATATTAGATTATTCTTAATAAGTTTGATTCTAGCATTTTTTCCTGAGGAGTAACTATGTTTTAATTTTTCTGGAACTAGAAACGAATATTTTAGTTTTCTCGCTTAAATATCACGATAAAATTAAATTGTAAGAATATCCATGAGTAACTTTATTTGTATATTAGATTTTTTTAATAAGTTTGATTCTAGCATTTTTTCCTGAGGAGTAACGATGTTTTAATTTTACTGGAACTAGAAACGAATATTTTAGATTTCTCACATAAATATCACGATAAAATTAAATTGTAAGAATAGCTCTGAGTAACTTTATTTGTATATTAGATTATTCTTAATAAGTTTGATTCTAGCATTTTTTTCCTGAAGAGTAACGATGTTTTAATTTTTCTGGAGCTAGTAACGAATATTTTAAATTTCTCGCTTAAATATCACGATAAGATTAAATTGTAAGGATATCCCTGAGTAACTTTATTTGTGTATTAGATTTTTCTTAATATGTTTGATTCTAGCATTTTTTTCTGAGGAATAACGATGTTTTAATTTTTCTGGAGCTAGAAACGAAAATTTTAGTTTTATCGCTTAAATATAACGTTAAAATTAAATTGAAAGAATAGCCCTGAGTAACTTTATTTGTATATTAGATTATTCTTAATAAGTTTGATTCTAGCATTTTTTTCCTGAAGAGTAACGATGTTTTAATTTTTCAGGAACTAGAAACGAATATTTTAGATTTCTCGCTTAATATCACGATAAAATTAAATTGTAAGAATATCCATGAGTAACTTTATTTGTATATTAGATTTTTTTAATAAGTTTGATTCTAGCATTTTTTCCTGAGGAGTAACGATGTTTTAATTTTACTGGAACTAGAAACGAATATTTTAGTTTTCTCACATAAATATCACGATAAAATTAAATTGTAAGAATAGCCCTGAGTAACTTTATTTGTATATTAGATTATTCTTAATAAGTTTGATTCTAGCATTTTTTTCCTGAAGAGTAACGATGTTTTAATTTTTCTGGAACTAGAAACGAATATTTTAGTTTTTTTTTCGCTTAAATGTAACGATAAAATTAAATTGTAGGAATATCCCTGAGTAACTTTATTTGTATATTAGATTTTTCTTAATAAGTTTGAATCTAGCATTTTTTCCCGAGGAGTAACGATGTTTTAATTTTTCTGGAGCTAGTAACGAATATTTTAGATTTCTCGCTTAAATATCACGATAAAATTAAATTATAAGAATATCCCTGAGTAACTTTATTTGTATATTAGATTTTTCTTAATAAGTTTGAATCTAGCATTTTTTCCTGAGGAGTAACAATGTTATTATTTTTCTGGAGCTAGAAACGAAAATTTTAGTTTTATCGCTTAAATATAACGTTAAAATTAAATTGTAAGAATATCCCTGAGTAACTTTATTTGTATATTAGATTATTCTAAATAAGAATGATCCTAACATTTTTTCCTGAGGAGTAACGATGTTTTAATTTTTCTGTAACAAGAAACGAGTATTTTAGTTTTCTGGCTTAAATATCACGATAAAATTAAATTATAAGAATATCCCTGAGTAACTTTATTTGTATATTAGATTTTTTTAATAAGTTTGATTCTAGCATTTTTTTCCTGAAGAGTAACGATGTTTTAATTTTTCTGGAACTAGAAACTAATATTTTAGATTTCTCGCTTAAATATCACGATAAAATTAAATTATAAGAATATCCCTGAGTAACTTTATTATTATTATATTAGATTTATCTTAATAAGTTTGAATCTAGCATTTTTTCCTGAGGAGTAACGATGTTTTAATTTTTCTGGAACTAGAAAAGATTATTTTAGATTTCTCGCTTAAATATCACGTTAAAATTAAATTGTAAGAATATCCCTGAGTAACTTTATTTGTATATTAGATTATTATTAATAAGTTTGTTCCTAACATTTTTTCCTGAGGAGTAACGATGTTTAAATTTTTCTGTAACAAGAAACGAGTATTTTAGTTGTCTCGCTTAAATATCACGTTAAAATTAAATTGTAAGAATATCCCTGAGTAACTTTATTTGTATATTAGATTATTCTAAATAAATTTGATTCTAGCATTTTTTCCTGAGGAGTTTTAATTTTTCTTGTACTAGAAACGAATATTTTAGATTTCTCGCTTAAATATCACGATAAAATTAAATTATAAGAATATCCCTGAGTAACTTTATTTGTATATTAGATTTTTCTTAATAAGTTTGAATCTAGCATTTTTCCTGAGGAGTAACGATGTTTTAATTTTTCTGGAACTAGAAACGAATATTTTAGTTTTCTCGCTTAAATATAACGATAAAATTAATGTTTTAATTTTTCTTGTACTAGAAACGAATATTTTAGATTTCTCGCTTAAATATCACGATAAAATTAAATTATAAGAATATCCCTGAGTAACTTTATTTGTATATTAGATTTTTCTTAATAAGTTTGAATCTAGCATTTTTCCTGAGGAGTAACGATGTTTTAATTTTTCTGGACCTAGAAACGAATATTTTAGTTTTCTCGCTTAAATATAACGATAAAATTAAATTGTAAGAATATCCCTGAGTAACTTTATTTGTATATTAGATTTTTTTAATAAGTTTGATTCTAGCATTTTTTCCTGAGGAGTAACGATGTTTTAAATTTACTGGAACTAGAAACGAATATTTTAGATTTCTCACATAAATATCACGATAAAATTAAATTGTAAGAATAGCTCTGAGTAACTTTATTTGTATATTAGATTATTCTTAATAAGTTTGATTCTAGCATTTTTTTCCTGAAGAGTAACGATGTTTTAATTTTTCTGGAGCTAGTAACGAATATTTTAAATTTCTCGCTTAAATATCACGATAAGATTAAATTGTAAGGATATCCCTGAGTAACTTTATTTGTGTATTAGATTTTTCTTAATATGTTTGATTCTAGCATTTTTTACTGAGGAATAACGATGTTTTAATTGTTCTGGAACTAGAAACGAATATTTTAGTTTTCTCGCTTAAATATAACGATAAAATTAAATTGTAAGAATATCCCAGAGTAACTTTATTTTTATAATAGATTTTTTCAATAAGTTTGATTCTAGCATTTTTTCCTGAGGAGTAACAATGTTATTATTTTTCTGGAGCTAGAAACGAAAATTTTAGTTTTATCGCTTAAATATAACGTTAAAATTAAATTGTAAGAATATCCCTGAGTAACTTTATTTGTATATTAGATTTTTTTAATAAGTTTGATTCTAGCATTTTTTCCTGAGGAGTAACGATATTTTAATTTTACTGGAACTAGAAACGAATATTTTAAATTTCTCACATAAATATCACGATAAAATTAAATTGTAAGAATAGCCCTGAGTAACTTTATTTGTATATTAGATTTTTCTTAATAAGTTTGAATCTAGCATTTTTCCTGAGGAGTAACGATGTTTTAATTTTTCTGGAACTAGAAACGAATATTTTAGTTTTCTCGCTTAAGTATCACGATAAAATTAAATTGTAAGAATATCCATGAGTAACTTTATTTGTATATTAGATTTTTCTTAATATGTTTGATTCTAGCATTTTTTACTGAGGAATAACGATGTTTTAATTTTTCTGGAGCTAGAAACGAAAATTTTAGTTTTATCGCTTAAATATAACGTTAAAATTAAATTGAAAGAATAGCCCTGAGTAACTTTATTTGTATATTAGATTATTCTTAATAAGTTTGATTCTAGCATTTTTTTCCTGAAGAGTAACGATGTTTTAATTTTTCAGGAACTAGAAACGAATATTTTAGATTTCTCGCTTAAATATCACGATAAAATTAAATTATAAGAATATCCCTGAGTAACTTTATTTGTATATTAGATTTTTCTTAATAAGTTTGAATCTAGCATTTTTTCCTGAGGAGTAACGATGTTTTAATTTTTCTGGAACTAGAAACGAATATTTTAGTTTTCTCGCTTAAATATAACGATAAAATTAAATTGTAAGAATATCCCTGAGTAACATTATTTGTATATTAGATTATTCTTAATAAGTTTGATTCTAGCATTTTTTCCTGAGGAGTAACAATGTTATTATTTTTCTGGAGCTAGAAACGAAAATTTTAGTTTTATCGCTTAAATATAACGTTAAAATTAAATTGTAAGAATATCCCTGAGTAACTTTATTTGTATATTAGAGTTTTCTAAATAAGTTTGATCCTAACATTTTTTCCTGAGGAGTAACGATGTTTTAATTTTTCTGTAACAAGAAACGAGTATTTTAGTTTTCTGGCTTAAATATCACGATAAAATTAAATAGTAAGAATATCCCTGAGTAACTTTATTTGTACATTAGATTATTCTAAATAAGTTTGATTCTAGCATTTTTTCCTGAGGAGTAACGAGGTTTTTATTATTCTGTAATTAGAAACGAATATTTTAGTTTTCTCGCTTAAATATCAAGATAAAATTAAATTGTAAGCATATCCCAGAGTAACTTTATTTGCATATTAGACTATTCTTAATAAGTTTGATTCTAGCATTTTTTCCTGAGGAGTAACGATGTTTTAATTTTTCTGGAACTAGAAAAGATTATTTTAGATTTCTCGCTTAAATATAACGATTAAATTAAATTGTAAGAATATTCCTGAGTAACTTTATTTGTGTATTAGATTTTTCTTAATAAGTTTGACTCTAGCATTTTTTCCTGAGGAGTAACGATGTTTTAATTTTACTGGAACTAGAAACGAATATTTTAGTTTTCTCACGATTAAATTAAATTGTAAGAATATCCCAGAGTAACTTTATTTTTATAATAGATTTTTTCAATAAGTTTGATTCTAGAATTTTTTTCTGAGGAGTAACAATGTTATTATTTTCCTGGAGCTAGAAACGAAAATTTTAGTTTTATCGCTTTAATATAACGTTAAAATTAAATTGTAAGAATATCCCTGAGTAACTTTATTTGTATATTAGAGTTTTCTAAATAAATTTGATCCTAACATTTTTTCCTGAGGAGTAACGATGTTTTAATTTTTCTGTAACAAGAAACGAGTATTTTTGTTTTCTCGCTTAAATATCACGATAAAATTAAATTGTAAGAATATCCCTGAGTAACTATATTTTTATAATAGATTTGTTTAATAAGTTTGATTCTAGCATTTATTTTAGCAAATATCACGATTAAATTAAATTGTAAGAATATCCCAGAGTAACTTTATTTTTATAATAGATTTTTTCAATAAGTTTGATTCTAGAATTTTTTTCTGAGGAGTAACAATGTTATTATTTTCCTGGAGCTAGAAACGAAAATTTTAGTTTTATCGCTTTAATATAACGTTAAAATTAAATTGTAAGAATATCCCTGAGTAACTTTATTTGTATATTAGAGTTTTCTAAATAAATTTGATCCTAACATTTTTTCCTGAGGAGTAACGATGTTTTAATTTTTTTGGAACTAGAAACGAATATTTTAGATTTCTCGCTTAAATATCACGATAAAATTAAATTGTAAGAATATCCCTGAGTAACTATATTTTTATAATAGATTTGTTTAATAAGTTTGATTCTAGCCTTTTTTCCTGAGGAGTAACGATGTTTTAATTTTTCTGGAACTAGAAACGATTATTTCAGTTTTCTCGCTTAAATATAACGATAAAATTAAATTGTAAGAATGTCCCAGAGTAACTTTATTTGTATATTAGATTATTCTAAATAAGTTTGTTCCTAACATTTTTTCCTGAGAAGTAACGATGTTTTAATTTTTCTGTAACAAGAAACGAGTATTTTAGTTGTCTCGCTTAAATATCACGATAAAATTAAATTATAAGAATATCCCTGAGTAACTTTATTTGTATATTAGATTTTTTTAATAAGTTTGATTCTAGCATTTTTTTCCTAAATTGAAAAGATTATTTTAGATTTCTCGCTTAAATATAACGATTAAATTAAATTGTAAGAATATTCCTGAGTAACTTTATTTGTGTATTAGATTTTTCTTAATAAGTTTGACTCTAGCATTTTTTCCTGAGGAGTAACGATGTTTTTATTTTACTGGAACTAGAAACGAATATTTTAGTTTTCTCACATAAATATCACGATTAAATTAAATTGTAAGAATATCCCAGAATAACTTTATTTTTATAATAGATTTTTTCAATAAGTTTGATTCTAGAATTTTTTTCTGAGGAGTAACAATGTTATTATTTTCCTGGAGCTAGAAACGAAAATTTTAGTTTTATCGCTTTAATATAACGTTAAAATTAAATTGTAAGAATATCCCTGAGTAACTTTATTTGTATATTAGAGTTTTCTAAATAAGTTTGATCCTAACATTTTTTCCTGAGGAGTAACGATGTTTTAATTTTTCTGTAACAAGAAACGAGTATTTTTGTTTTCTCGCTTAAATATCACGATAAAATTAAATTGTAAGAATATCCCTGAGTAACTATATTTTTATAATAGATTTGTTTAATAAGTTTGATTCTAGCATTTTTTCCTGAGGAGTAACGATGTTTTAATTTTTCTGGAACTAGAAACGATTATTTCAGTTTTCTCGCTTAAATATGACGATAAAATTAAATTGTAAGAATATCCCAGAGTAACTTTATTTTTATAATAGATTTTTTCAATAAGTTTGATTCTAGCATTTTTTCCTGAGGAGTAACAATGTTATTATTTTTCTGGAGCTAGAAACGAAAATTTTAGTTTTATTGCTTAAATATAACGTTAAGGTCGCGTGAAAAATGCTGCTAAATGTTTTGTCCAACAAATCTCAAAAACTACTGAACCGATTTCATTTATTTTTTGTATACGTTAACTATATTTAATATAGATTGTCATGAATATAAAATCAAGTAATGTTTAATTTAAATTATTTAGAAATAATGAATTTTATTTTCATTTAAAATGATTATTTACTTCCATTTTAAATTCATGACAATAAGTAAGATAAAATGAATTCAAATATATATTACTTTTGCAAAACAAATGTCTCGTTTTTTAGTTTTGTTGGACAAAAGAATTGTCCATAAGCGTAATATAAAATTAGTTCAGCGTAATTCCGCTTAGCGGCGCGTTCATCTGACTACACTCAAACTTATGTCCGCTACTATCTCGCTGTGTCGCGATGTTTTCTCTATTAGGAATGGATGTTATTCTTTTATGAGTACATGAGTAGATAAAATTCTAAGGACAGGAAAACAATTTAACAAGTGTAAATTTCATATACGCTCTGTGAGTGAGTAACCAATAGAAGATGAAAATACAAGTTACATCAATTCTCATTGTTTAAAATCGTATAAAAATAAATGAATAGAAAACAAATATTTTTGCGTAGATTTACAAAATATAATATCCAATACTATTTCTTCAAGGATGTACTGCGGATGTTTACATTTTTTTTTTTTTTTAATTCTACCCAAAATTAGTTCAACGAGAACACATTCTTTATAAAATAAAATACGTATCGGTTCCATTTTGGTCTTCCATAATTCTTCGTCAAATATTATTTCTTCCACAAATAATTTTGCATTATCATTCAAATATACAATGAAATATCCCTTTTTTCTATTTGTTATGCGCATTTGACCTTGAATCTGAAATGGTAGTATTTATTAGAAAAATTACTCATATACTACGATTTTCAGAACGTACCTGTTAATAATATGAATGATTTGTTTTCAACTGAATTTTATTATTTTTCTTCTCTAAATAAAACGATTTATTTCTTGCTATTTCATTTTCCAGTGCTACTTCCATTTCCTCCATAGAATCATAAAGACCGTAATACATTTTATTTCAATTACATGTGAGTCATTTAGTAATCCTGCAAATAATTTAAATTTGTAAATGTATTAACGCAAGAATGTTTTTAAATAAATTGTTACCATCGGGAGATGCAGCCAGAAAACAATATTCTCTATCAATATAAAGTCCCGCCAAAGTAATTTTACATTTAAAATCATTCTCAATTTTTTTACGCGCTACTTTCATTTTGATTTTTCCATGTAAAATGGCCGGCGTATTTATGCTCGTTGGAAACAAAAGTTTCAATAATAAATATTGATTACCTTTCTAATTATTTCTCAGATATAAACGATATTTCCGGTGTACTAGGTTGTTCGATATTTTCTACATTGCTGAAAAGAAAAATTATGAATTGAAAATTAATTAAGAAAGTAAAAATATTATTATATCAATTATTATTGATAAGTGTTTACTTTAAAAACAAACAAAAAATAATTTTAAAACAAAATCAGATCTAATTTTTTACTATTTTTATTCTTTCTATTAGGATTTTACTTACAATTTTTAGTGTGAATTTTTTTTGTGAAATAATATGTTACATAAATTAATGTACCTTTCAAAAAGACTCCTATTTATAGATTTTGATGGAGTAAGTAATGTCTGGGAGTTCCAAATTAATTAAATCGGACGTTGAAGAAGAAGAAGAACCTGAAGTATGAGATGTAGTTTTTTGGTATTGTAAAAAATTCAAGATGTTTTCTAAAAATGTAAAAATTTTAAACTATACTGAAATGTGTATTTCGTATTTTTTATTTGGCTTTCTTTAATTAAATAAATATAAATGCCGAAAATATTTAATGAATATTAAAAAAAAAACCTTGCAGACGTAGATGGTTGAGGAGATATTTCTTTTTAGCAATATTTTTCTTTCATTTTTGCAACTCTAGATTTTCGATATCTTTTGCTAATTTTACTTGGACGAATTCGCTTTGGTGACATTTTAATATAAAAATTGCAATTTGGAAATGAATTGATTAAAAGAGAGTAACAAATTTAACTTATGCTTTACAGTAGTAAATTATTACTTATTAACTTCATGCAATAATTTTTTTTAATTAAAATGTATTGATACATACATACTTTGATAATTTACCTACCACCATGTTATTATATATTCACACTCACTTTTCCAAGATTGAACTTAAATTAATTTGGAAATGAATTGATTAAAAGAGAGTAACAAATTTAACATATGTTTACAGTAATAAATTATTACTTATTAACTTCATGCAATAATTTTTTTTAATTAATATGTATTGATACATACATACTTTGATAATTTACTTACCACTATGTTATATATTCATATTAATTTTTTCAAGATTTAACTTAAATTAATTTTCTTGTTATGCACTATTCAACGAACTGTACCAGAATAATTTGTGTGTGGTGATATTTCAAGCTTCCCTTAAAATTGTAAACAAAGTGTTTGTATTTTCAAGCGATAAGAGAGGGAACGTTGATTTTTTTGGGTAATAAATTGTGTCCATTTATGATACAAATCGGTTTGTGCCTGAGTGAAATGTATGAGTGTTTGGATAAAGGCGTGTGTTATAGGGCTGGGTACTTGTGATTTTCTTATTTATTTTTAAGGTTGGGTAATACGGCGATAGTGGTGGACATTTAGCTTAAAATTTTTAGTTTTTTTGTAAGTGAACTATGTTTTAAAATTTCACCTAAATACACTGCATCTTCTATAAAACAATATTAAAATAAGTTTGTTTTTAAAAGAATGAAGCATATATATGTATTTCGTGTTAGTTTACCTATATATTTCAGGACATGATGATAGAAAAACATAACATCATAAATCTTCGAGTTTATCGTTTCGTCTCCCAAATGTAAATAATACATACTAAAGAATAAAATTTAAATCTATGTCTATGAACACTCGCGGTGCGAGGAGAGGAAGGAGAGTTTGCTGTTAGTAGAAGTAACTATTGGCATTAGATTTTGCGCTCACAGTGCTCTTCTAAAGTACAAGTGGCGCCTACGGAGAGCGGTCTGCGGATGTAACGAATACTAACACATTTTAACGCAACCTTAAAATTAAATTGTAAGAATATCCCTGAGTAACTTTATTTGTATATTAGATTATTCTAAATAAGTATGATCCTAACATTTTTTCCTGAGGAGTAACGATGTTTTAATTTTTTTGGAACTAGAAACGAATATTTTAGATTTCTCGCTTAAATATCACGATAAAATTAAATTGTAAGAATATCCCTGAGTAACTTTATTTTTATATTAGTTTATTCTTAATAAGTTTGATTCTAGCATTTTTTCCTGAGGAGTAACGATGTTTTAATTTTTCTGTAACAAGAGACGAGTATTTTAGTTTTCTGGCTTAAATATCACGATTAAATTAAATTGTAAGAATATCCCTGAGTAACTTTATTTGTATATTAGATTATTCTTAATAAGTTTGATTCTAGCATTTTTTACTGAGGAGTAACGATGTTTTAATTTTTCTGGAACTAGAAACGATTATTTTAGTTTTCTCGCTTAAATATAACGATAAAATTAAATTGTAAGAATATCCCAGAGTAACTTTATTTTTATAATAGATTTTTTCAATAAGTTTGATTCTAGCATTTTTTCCTGAGGAGTAACAATGTTATTATTTTTCTGGAGCTAGAAACGAAAATTTTAGTTTTATCGCTTAAATATAACGTTAAAATTAAATTGTAAGAATATCCCTGAGTAACTATATTTGTATATTAGATTATTCTAAATAAGTATGATCCTAACATTTTTTCCTGAGGAGTAACGATGTTTTAATTTTTTTGGAACTAGAAACGAATATTTTAGATTTCTCACTTAAATATCACGATAAAATTAAATTGTAAGAATATCCCTGAGTAGCTTTATTTCTATATTAGTTTATTCTAAATAAGTTTGATTCTAGCATTTTTTCCTGAGGAGTAACGAGGTTTTTATTATTCTTTAATTAGAAACGAATATTTTAGTTTTCTCGCTTAAATATCACGATAAAATTAAATTGTAAGAATGTCCCAGAGTAACTTTATTTGTATATTAGATTATTCTAAATAAGTTTGTTCCTAACATTTTTTCCTGAGAAGTAACGATGTTATAATTTTTCTGTAACAAGAAACGAGTATTTTAGTTGTCTCGCTTAAATATCACGATAAAATTAAATTGTAAGAATATCCCTGAGTAACTTTATTTGTATATTAGATTATTCTAAATAAGTATGATCCTAACATTTTTTCCTGAGGAGTAACGATGTTTTAATTTTTTTGGAACTAGAAACGAATATTTTAGATTTCTCGCTTAAATATCACGATAAAATTAAATTGTAAGAATATCCCTGAGTAACTTTATTTTTATATTAGTTTATTCTTAATAAGTTTGATTCTAGCATTTTTTCCTGAGGAGTAACGATGTTTTAATTTTTCTGTAACAAGAGACGAGTATTTTAGTTTTCTGGCTTAAATATCACGATTAAATTAAATTGTAAGAATATCCCTGAGTAACTTTATTTGTATATTAGATTATTCTTAATAAGTTTGATTCTAGCATTTTTTACTGAGGAGTAACGATGTTTTAATTTTTCTGGAACTAGAAACGATTATTTTAGTTTTCTCGCTTAAATATAACGATAAAATTAAATTGTAAGAATATCCCAGAGTAACTTTATTTTTATAATAGATTTTTTCAATAAGTTTGATTCTAGCATTTTTTCCTGAGGAGTAACAATGTTATTATTTTTCTGGAGCTAGAAACGAAAATTTTAGTTTTATCGCTTAAATATAACGTTAAAATTAAATTGTAAGAATATCCCTGAGTAACTATATTTGTATATTAGATTATTCTAAATAAGTATGATCCTAACATTTTTTCCTGAGGAGTAACGATGTTTTAATTTTTTTGGAACTAGAAACGAATATTTTAGATTTCTCACTTAAATATCACGATAAAATTAAATTGTAAGAATATCCCTGAGTAGCTTTATTTCTATATTAGTTTATTCTAAATAAGTTTGATTCTAGCATTTTTTCCTGAGGAGTAACGAGGTTTTTATTATTCTTTAATTAGAAACGAATATTTTAGTTTTCTCGCTTAAATATCACGATAAAATTAAATTGTAAGAATGTCCCAGAGTAACTTTATTTGTATATTAGATTATTCTAAATAAGTTTGTTCCTAACATTTTTTCCTGAGAAGTAACGATGTTATAATTTTTCTGTAACAAGAAACGAGTATTTTAGTTGTCTCGCTTAAATATCACGATAAAATGAAATTGTAAGAATATCCCTGAGTAACTTTATTTGTATATTAGATTATTCTAAATAAGTATGATCCTAACATTTTTTCCTGAGGAGTAACGATGTTTTAATTTTTCTGTAACAAGAAACGAGTATTTTAGTTTTCTGGCTTAAATATCACGATAAAATTAAATTATAAGAATATCCCTGAGTAACTTTATTTGTATATTAGATTTTTTTAATAAGTTTGATTCTAGCATTTTTTCCTGAGGAGTAACGATGTTTTAATTTTACTGGAACTAAAAACGAATATTTTAGATTTCTCACATAAATATCACGATAAAATTAAATTGTAAGAATAGCTCTGAGTAACTTTATTTGTATATTAGATTATTCTTAATAAGTTTGGTTCTAGCATTTTTTACTGAGGAATAACGATGTTTTAATTTTTCTGGAACTAGAAACGAATATTTTAGTTATCTCGCTTAAATATAACGATAAAATTAAATTGTAAGAATATCCCTGACTAACTTTATTTGTATATTAGATTATTCTAAATAAGTTTGTTTTTAGCATTTTTTCCTGAGAAGTAACGATGTTTTAATTTTTCTGGAACTAGAAACGAGTATTTTAGTTTTCTGGCTTTAATATCACGATAAAATTAAATTGTAAGAATATCCCTGACTAACTTTATTTGTATATTAGATTATTCTAAATAAGTTTGATTCTAGCATTTTTTTCTGAAGAGTA
This sequence comes from Pterostichus madidus, assembly GCA_911728475.2. Taxonomy (NCBI): domain Eukaryota; kingdom Metazoa; phylum Arthropoda; class Insecta; order Coleoptera; family Carabidae; genus Pterostichus; species Pterostichus madidus. The sequence continues at coordinate 17,670,750 of OU452311.1, read as the reverse complement.
ACAATATTTTTATTTTTCTGGAACTATAAACGAATATTATAGTTTTCTCACATAAATATCACGATAAAATTAAATTGAAAGAATATCCATGAGTAACTTTATTTGTGTAATAGATTTTTCTAAATAAGTTTGATTCTAGCATTTTTTCCTGAGGAGTAACTTTGTTTTAGTTTTTCTGGAGCTAGTAACGAATATTTTATATTTCCAGCTTAAATATCACGATAAAATTAAATTGTAAGATTATCCCTGAGTAACTGTATTTTTATAATAGATTTGTTTAATAAGTTTGATTCTAGCATTTTTTCCTGAGAAGTAACGATGTTTTAATTTTTCTGTAACAAGAAACGAGTAATTTAGTTTTCTGGCTTAAATATCACGATAAAATTAAATTGTAAGAATATCCCTGAGTAACTTTATTTGTATATTAGATTATTCTAAATAAGTTTGATTCTGGCATTTTTTCCTGAGGAGTAACGATGTTTTAATTTTTCTGGAACTAGAAACGAATATTATAGTTTTCTCAGATAAATATCACGATAAAATTAAATTGAAAGAATATCCATGAGTAACTTTATTTGTGTAATAGATTTTTCTTAATAAGTTTGATTCTAGCATTTTTTACTGAGGAGTAACGATGTTTTAATTTTTCTGGAACTAGAAAAGATTATTTTAGATTTCTCGCTTCAATATCACGATAAAATTAAATTGTAAGAATATCCCAGAGTAACTTAATTTGTATATTAGAGTTTTCTAAATAAGTTTGATCCTAACATTTTTTCCTGAGGAGTAACGATGTTTTAATTTTTCTGTAACAAGAAACGAGTATTTTTGTTTTCTCGCTTAAATATCACTATAAAATTAAATTGTAAGATTATCCCTGAGTAACTTTATTTTTGTAATAGATTTGTTTAATAAGTTTGATTCTAGCTTTTTTTCCTGAGGAGTAACGATGTATTAATTTTTATAGAACTAAAAAAGATTATTTTAGATTTCTCGCTTAAATATCACGATAAAATTAAATTCTAAGAATATCCCTGAGTAACTTTATTTGTATATTAGATTATTCTAAATAAGTTTGATTCTAGCATTTTTTCCTGAGAAGTAACGATGTTTTAATTTTACTGGAACTAGAAACGAATATTTCAGTTTTCTCACATAAATATCACGATAAAATTAAATTGTAAGAATATCCATGAGTAACTTTATTTGTGTAATAGATTTTTCTTAATAAGTTTGATTCTAGCATTTTTTACTGAGGAGTAACGATGTTTTAATTTTTCTGGAACTAGAAAAGATTATTTTAGATTTCTCGCTTAAATATCACGTAAAATTAAATTGTAAGAATATCCCTAAGTAACTTTATTTGTATATTAGATTATTCTAAATAAGTTTGATTCTAGCATTTTTTCCTGAGGAGTAACGATGTTTTAATTTTTCTGGAACTAGAAACGAATATTTTAGATTTCTCGCTTAAATATAACGATAAAATTAAATTCTAAGAATATCCCTGAGTAACTTTATTTGTATATTAGATTATTCTAAATAAGTTTGATTCTAGCTTTTTTTCCTGAGGAGTAACGATGTTTTAATTTTTCTGTAACAAGCAACGAGTATTTTAGTTTTCTCGCTTAAATATCACGATAAAATTAAATTGTAAGAATATCTCGGAGTAACTTTATTTGTTTATTAGATTATTCTTAATAAGTTTGATTCTAGCATTTTTTCCTGAGGAGTAACTTTGTTTTAGTTTTTCTGGAGCTAGTAACGAATATTTTAGATTTCCCGCTTAAATATCACGATAAAATTAAATTGTAAGAATATCCCTGAGTAACTTTATTTGTTTATTAGATTTTTTTTAATAGGTTTGATTCTAGCATTTTTTTCTGAGGAGTAACAATATTTTTATTTTTCTGGAACTATAAACGAATATTATAGTTTTCTCGCTTAAATATCACGATAAAATTAAATTGTAACATTATCCCTGAGTAACTTTATTTTTATATTAGATTATTCTAAATAAGTTTGATTCTAGCATTTTTTCCTGAGGAGTAACGATGTTTTAATTTTTCTGGAACTAGAAACGAATATTTTAGATTTCTCGCTTAAATATCACGATAAAATTAAATTCTAAGAATATCCCTGAGTAACTTTATTTGTATATTAGATTATTCTAAATAAGTTTGATTCTAGCATTTTTTCCTGAGAAGTAACGATGTTTAATTTTACTGGAACTAGAAACGAATATTTCAGTTTTCTCACATAAATATCACGATAAAATTAAATTGTAAGAATATCCATGAGTAACTTTATTTGTGTAATAGATTTTTCTTAATAAGTTTGATTCTAGCATTTTTTACTGAGGAGTAACGATGTTTTAATTTTTCTGGAACTAGAAAAGATTATTTTAGATTTCTCGCTTAAATATCACGATAAAATTAAATTGTAAGAATAACCCTGAGTAACTTTATTTGTATATTAGAGTTTTCTAAATAAGTTTGATCCTAACATTTTTTCCTGAGGAGTAACGATGTTTTAATTTTTCTGTAACAAGAAACGAGTATTTTTGTTTTCTCGCTTAAATATCACGATAAAATTAAATTGTAAGAATATCCCAGAGTAACTTTATTTTTATAATAGATTTGTTTAATAAGTTTGATTCTAGCCTTTTTTCCTGAGGAGTAACGATGTATTAATTTTTATAGAACTAGAAAAGATTATTTTAGATTTCTCGCTTAAATATCACGATAAAATTAAATTGTATGAATATCCCTGAGTAACTTTATTTGTATATTAGAGTTTTCTAAATAAGTTTGATCCTAACATTTTTTCCTGAGGAGTAACGATGTTTTAATTTTTCTGTAACAAGAAACGAGTATTTTAGTTTTCTGTCTTAAATATCACGATAAAATTAAATTGTAAGAATATCCCTGACTAACTTTATTTGTATATTAGATTATTCTAAATAAGTTTGTTTTTAGCATTTTTTCCTGAGGAGTAACGATGTTTTTATTATTCTGTAATTAGAAACGAATATTTTAGTTTTCTCGCTTAAATATCACGATAAAATTAAATTGTAAGAATATCCCTGAGTAACTTTATTTGTATATTAGATTATTCTAAATAAGTTTGATTCTAGCATTTTTTTCTGAAGAGTAACAATATTTTTATTTTTCTGGAACTATAAACGAATATTATAGTTTTCTCGCTTAAATATCACGATAAAATTAAATTGTAAGAATATCCCTGAGTAACTTTATTTGTATATTAGATTATTCTAAATAAGTTTGATTCTAGCATTTTTTCCTGAGGAGTAACGATGTTTTAATTTTTCTGGAACTAGAAACGAATATTTTAGATGTCTCGCTTAAATATCACGATAAAATTAAATTCTAAGAATATCCCTGAGTAACTTTATTTGTATATTAGATTATTCTAAATAAGTTTGATTCTAGCATTTTTTCCTGAGAAGTAACGATGTTTTAATTTTACTGGAACTAGAAACGAATATTTCAGTTTTCTCACATAAATATCACGATAAAATTAAATTGTAAGAATATACATGAGTAACTTTATTTGTGTAATAGATTTTTCTTCATAAGTTTGATTCTAGCATTTTTTACTGAGGAGTAACGATATTTTAATTTTTCTGGAACTAGAAAAGATTATTTTAGATTTCTCGCTTAAATATCACGATAAAATTAAATTGTAAGAATATCCCTGAGTAACTTTATTTATATATTAGAGTTTTCTAAATAAGTTTGATCCTAACATTTTTTCCTGAGGAGTAACGATGTTTTAATTTTTCTGTAACAAGAAACGAGTATTTTTGTTTTCTCGCTTAAATATCACGATAAAATTAAATTGTAAGAATATCCCTGAGTAACTTTATTTTTATAATAGATTTGTTTAATAAGTTTGATTCTAGCTTTTTTTCCTGAGGAGTAACGATGTATTAATTTTTATAGAACTAGAAAAGATTATTTTAGATTTCTCGCTTAAATATCACGATAAAATTAAATTGTAAGAATATCCCTCAGTAACTTTATTTGTATATTAGATTATTCTAAATAAGTTTGATTCTAGCATTTTTTCCTGAGAAGTAACGATGTTTTAATTTTACTGGAACTAGAAACGAATATTTCAGTTTTCTCACATAAATATCACGATAAAATTAAATTGTAAGAATATCCATGAGTGACTTTATTTGTGTAATAGATTTTTCTTAATAAGTTTGATTCTAGCATTTTTTACTGAGGAGTAACGATGTTTTAATTTTTCTGGAACTAGAAAAGATTATTTTAGATTTCTCGCTTAAATATCACGTTAAAATTAAATTGTAAGAATATCCCTGAGTAACTTTATTTGTATATTAGATTATTCTAAATAAGTTTGATTCTAGCATTTTTTCCTGAGGAGTAACGATGTTTTAATTTTTCTGGAACTAGAAACGAATATTTTAGATTTCTCTAAATATCACGATAAAATTAAATTCTAAGAATATCCCTGAGTAACTTTATTTGTATATTAGATTATTATAAATAAGTTTGATTCTAGTATTTTTTCCTGAGGAGTAACGATGTTTTAATTTTTCTGTAACAAGCAACGAGTATTTTAGTTTTCTCGCTTAAATATCACGATAAAATTAAATTCTAAGAATATCCCTGAGTAACTTTATTTGTATATTAGATTATTCTAAATAAGTTTGATTCTAGCATTTTTTCCTGAGGAGTAACGATGTTTTAATTTTTCTGTAACAAGCAACGAGTATTTTAGTTTTCTCGCTTAAATATCACGATAAAATTAAATTGTAAGAATATCTCGGAGTAACTTTATTTGTATATTAGATTATATTTAATAAGTCTGATTCTAGCATTTTTTCCTGAGGAGTAACTTTGTTTTAGTTTTTCTGGAGCTAGTAACGAATATTTTAGATTTCCCGCTTAAATATCACGATAAAATTAAATTGTAAGAATATCCCTGAGTAACTTTATTTGTATATTAGATTATTCTAAATAAGTTTGATTCTAGCATTTTTTCCTGAGGAGTAACTTTGTTTTAGTTTTTCTGGAGCTAGTAACGAATATTTTAGATTTCCCGCTTAAATATCACGATAAAATTAAATTGTAAGAATATCCCTGAGTAACTTTATTTGTTTATTAGATTTTTTTTAATAAGTTTGATTCTAGCATTTTTTTCTGAGGAGTAACAATATTTTTATTTTTCTGGAACTATAAACGAATATTTTAGTTTTCTCGCTTAAATATCACGATAAAATTAAATTGTAAGAATATCCCTGAGTAACTTTATTTGTATATTCGAGTTTTCTAATTAAGTTTGATCCTAACATTTTTTCCTGACGAGTAACGATGTTTTAATTTTTCTGTAACAAGAAACGAGTATTTTAGTTTTCTGGCTTAAATATCACGATAAAATTAAATTGTAAGAATATCCCTGAGTAACTTTATTTGTATATTAGATTATTCTAAATAAGTTTGTTTTTAGCATTTTTTCCTGAGGAGTAACGATGTTTTAATTTTTCTGTAATTAGAAACGAATATTTTAGTTTTCTCGCTTAAATATCACGATAAAATTAAATTGTAAGAATATCCCTGAGTAACTTTATTTGTATATTAGATTATTCTAAATTAGTTTGATTCTAGCATTTTTTTCTGAAGAGTAACAATATTTTTATTTTTCTGGAACTATAAACGAATATTATAGTTTTCTCGCTTAAATATCACGATAAAATTAAATTGTAAGAATATCCCTGAGTAACTTTATTTGTATATTAGATTATACTAAATAAGTTTGATTCTAGCATTTTTTCCTGAGGAGTAACGATGTTTTAATTTTTCTGGAACTAGAAACGAATATTTTAGTTTTCTGGCTTAAATATCACGATAAAATTAAATTCTAAGAATATCCCTGAGTAACTTTATTTGTATATTAGATTATTCTAAATAAGTTTGATTCTAGCATTTTTTCCTGAGAAGTAACGATGTTTTAATTTTACTGGAACTAGAAACGAATATTTTAGTTTTCTCACATAAATATCACGATAAAATTAAATTGTAAGAATATACATGAGTAACTTTATTTGTGTAATAGATTTTTCTTAATAAGTTTGATTCTAGCATTTTTTACTGAGGAGTAACGATGTTTTAATTTTTCTGGAACTAGAAAAGATTATTTTAGATTTCTCGCTTAAATATCACGTTAAAATTAAATTGTAAGAATATCCCTGAGTAACTTTATTTGTATATTAGATTATTCTAAATAAGTTTGATTCTAGCATTTTTTCCTGAGGAGTAACGATGTTTTAATTTTTCTGGAACTAGAAACGAATATTTTAGATTTCTCTAAATATCACGATAAAATTAAATTCTAAGAATATCCCTGAGTAACTTTATTTGTATATTAGATTATTATAAATAAGTTTGATTCTAGTATTTTTTCCTGAGGAGTAACGATGTTTTAATTTTTCTGTAACAAGCAACGAGTATTTTAGTTTTCTCGCTTAAATATCACGATAAAATTAAATTCTAAGAATATCCCTGAGTAACTTTATTTGTATATTAGATTATTCTTAATAAGTTTGATTCTAGCATTTTTTCCTGAGGAGTAACGATGTTTTAATTTTTCTGGAACAAGCAACGAGTATTTTAGTTTTCTCGCTTAAATATCACGATAAAATTAAATTGTAAGAATATCTCGGAGTAACTTTATTTGTATATTAGATTATATTTAATAAGTCTGATTCTAGCATTTTTTCCTGAGGAGTAACTTTGTTTTAGTTTTTCTGGAGCTAGTAACGAATATTTTAGATTTCCCGCTTAAATATCACGATAAAATTAAATTGTAAGAATATCCCTGAGTAACTTTATTTGTATATTAGATTATTCTAAATAAGTTTGATTCTAGCATTTTTTCCTGAGGAGTAACTTTGTTTTAGTTTTTCTGGAGCTAGTAACGAATATTTTAGATTTCCCGCTTAAATATCACGATAAAATTAAATTGTAAGAATATCCCTGAGTAACTTTATTTGTTTATTAGATTTTTTTTAATAGGTTTGATTCTAGCATTTTTTTCTGAGGAGTAACAATATTTTTATTTTTCTGGAACTATAAACGAATATTTTAGATTTCTCGCTTAAATATCACGATAAAATTAAATTGTAAGAATATCCCTGAGTAACTTTATTTGTATATTAGAGTTTTCTAAATAAGTTTGATCCTAACATTTTTTCCTGACGAGTAACGATGTTTTAATTTTTCTGTAACAAGAAACGAGTATTTTAGTTTTCTGGCTTAAATATCACGATAAAATTAAATTGTAAGAATATCCCTGAGTAACTTTATTTGTATATTAGATTATTCTAAATAAGTTTGTTTTTAGCATTTTTTCCTGAGGAGTAACGATGTTTTAATTTTTCTGTAATTAGAAACGAATATTTTAGTTTTCTCGCTTAAATATCACGATAAAATTAAATTGTAAGAATATCCCTGAGTAACTTTATTTGTATATTAGATTATTCTAAATTAGTTTGATTCTAGCATTTTTTTCTGAAGAGTAACAATATTTTTATTTTTCTGGAACTATAAACGAATATTATAGTTTTCTCGCTTAAATATCACGATAAAATTAAATTGTAAGAATATCCCTGAGTAACTTTATTTGTATATTAGATTATACTAAATAAGTTTGATTCTAGCATTTTTTCCTGAGGAGTAACGATGTTTTAATTTTTCTGGAACTAGAAACGAATATTTTAGATTTCTCGCTTAAATATCACGATAAAATTAAATTCTAAGAATATCCCTGAGTAACTTTATTTGTATATTAGATTATTCTAAATAAGTTTGATTCTAGCATTTTTTCCTGAGAAGTAACGATGTTTTAATTTTACTGGAACTAGAAACGAATATTTCAGTTTTCTCACATAAATATCACGATAAAATTAAATTGTAAGAATATACATGAGTAACTTTATTTGTGTAATAGATTTTTCTTAATAAGTTTGATTCTAGCATTTTTTACTGAGGAGTAACGATATTTTAATTTTTCTGGAACTAGAAAAGATTATTTTAGATTTCTCGCTTAAATATAACGATAAAATTAAATTGTAAGAATATCCCTGAGTAACTTTATTTGTATATTAGAGTTTTCTAAATAAGTTTGAACCTAACATTTTTTCCTGAGGAGTAACGATGTTTTAATTTTTCTGTAACAAGAAACGAGTATTTTTGTTTTCTCGCTTAAATATCACGATAAAATTAAATTGTAAGAATATCCCTGAGTAACTTTATTTTTATAATAGATTTGTTTAATAAGTTTGATTCTAGCTTTTTTTCCTGAGGCAGTACGGCAGCGTAAAAACTGCGGCTCGGTGTGCCCGGTAGGCCCAGGCCCGACTCGGGCTGTAGCGCCAGTAAAGAAGTAAAGAAGATTATTCTAAATAAGTTTGATTCTAGCATTTTTTCCTGAGAAGTAACGATGTTTTAATTTTACTGGAACTAGAAATGAATATTTCAGTTTTCTCACATAAATATCACGTTAAAATTAAATTGTAAGAATATCCATGAGTAACTTTATTTGTGTAATAGATTTTTCTTAATAAGTTTGATTCTAGCATTTTTTACTGAGGAGTAACGATGTTTTAATTTTTCTGGAACTAGAAAAGATTATTTTAGATTTCTCGCTTAGATATCACGATAAAATTAAATTGTAAGAATATCCCTGAGTAACTTTATTTGTATATTAGAATTTTCTAAATAAGTTTGATACTAACATTTTTTCCTGAGGAGTAACGATGTTTTAATTTTTCTGTAACAAGAAACGAGTATTTTAGTTTTCTCGCTTAAATATCACGATAAAATTATATTGTAAGAATATCCCTGAGTAACTTTATTTTTATAATAGATTTGTTTAATAAGTTTCATTCTAGCTTTTTTTCCTGAGGAGTAACGATGTATTAATTTTTATAGAACTAGAAAAGATTATTTTAGATTTCTCGCTTAAATATCACGATAAAATTAAATTGTAAGAATATCCCTGAGTAACTTTATTTGTATATTAGAGTTTTCTAAATAAGTTTGATCCTAACATTTTTTCCTGAGGAGTAACGATGTTTTAATTTTTCTGTAACAAGAAACGAGTATTTTAGTTTTCTGGATTAAATATCACGATAAAATTAAATTGTAAGAATATCCCTGACTAACTTTATTTGTATATTAGATTATTTTTAATAAGTTTGATTCTAGCATTTATTACTGAGGAATAACGATGTTTTTATTATTCTGTAATTAGAAACGAATATTTTATTTTTCTCGCTTACATATCACGATAAAATTAAATTGTAAGAATATCCCTGAGTAACTTTATTTTTATAATAGATTTGTTTAATAAGTTTGATTCTAGCATTTTTTCCTGAGGAGTAACGATGTTTTAATTTTTCTGGAGCTAGTAAAGAATATTTTAGATTTCTCGCTTAAATATCACGATAAAATTAAATTGTAAGAATATCCCTGAGTAACTTTATTTGTATATTAGATTATTCTAAATAAGTTTGATTCTAGCATTTTTTCCTGAGAAGTAACGATGTTTTAATTTTACAGGAACTAGAAACGAATATTTCAGTTTTCTCACATAAATATCACGATAAAATTAAATTGTAAGTATATCCATGAGTAACTTTATTTGTGTAATAGATTTTTCTTAATAAGTTTGATTCTAGCATTTTTTACTGAGGAGTAACGATGTTTTAATTTTTCTGGAACTAGAAACGAATATTTTAGTTTTCTCACATAAATATCACGATAAAATTAAATTGTAAGATTAGCCCTGAGTAACTATATTTGTATATTAGATTATTCTTAATAAGTTTGATTCTAGCATTTTTATCCTGAAGAGTAACGATGTTTTAATTTCTCTGGAACTAGAAACTAATATTTTAGATTTCTCGCTTAAATATCACGATAAAATTAAATTATAAGAATATCCCAGAGTAACTTTATTTTTATAATAGATTTTTTCAATAAGTTTGATTCTAGCATTTTTTCCTGAGGAGTAACAATGTTATTATTTTCCTGGAGCTAGAAACGAAAAATTGAGAAATCTAAAATATTCGTTTCTAGTTCCAGAAAAATTAAAACATCGTTACTCCTCAGAAAAAAATGCTAGAATCAAACTTATTTAGAATAATCTAATATACAAATAAAGTTACTCAGGGATATTCTTACAATTTAATTTTATCGTGATATTTAAGCGAGAAATCTAAAATATTCGTTTCTAGTTCCAGAAAAATTAAAACATCGTTACTCCTCAGAAAAAAATGCTAGAATCAAACTTATTTAGAATAATCTAATATACAAATAAAGTTACTCAGGGATATTCTTACAATTTAATTTTATCGTGATATTTAAGCGAGAAATCTAAAATAATCTTTTCTAGTTCCAGAAAAATTAAAACATCGTTACTCCTCAGGAAAAAATGCTAGAATCAAACTTATTTAAAATAATCTAATATACAAATAAAGTTACTCAGGGATATTCTTACAAATTAATTTTATCGTGATATTTAGCCAGAAAACTAAAATACTCGTTTCTTGTTACAGAAAAATTAAAACATCGTTACTCCTCAGGAAAAAATGCTAGAATCAAACCTATTAAACAAATCTATTATAAAAATAAATCTACTCAGGGATAATATTACAATTTAATTTTATCGTGATATTTAAGCGAGAAATCTAAAATATTCTTTACTAGATCCAGAAAAATTAAAACATCGTTACTCCTCAGGAAAAAATGCTAGAATCAAACTTATTAAACAAATCTATTATAAAAATAAAGTTACTCAGGGATATTCTTACAATTTAATTTTATCGTGATATTTAAGCGAGAAATCGAAAATAATCTTTTCTAGTTCCAGAAAAATTAAAACATCGTTACTCCTCAGAAAAAATGCTAGAATCAAACTTACTAAGAATAATCTAATATACAAATAAAGTTACTCAGGGATATTCTTACAATTTAATTTTAACGTGATATTTAAGCGAGCAATCTAAAATATTCGTTTCTAGTTCCAGAAAAATTAAAACATCGTTACTCCTCAGTAAAAAATGCTAGAATCAAACTTATTAAGAAAAATCTATTACACAAATAAAGTTACTCATGGATATTCTTACAATTTAATGTTATCGTGATATTTAAGCGAGAAATCAAAAATATTCTTTACTAGCTCCCGAAAAATTAAAACATCGTTACTCTTCAGGAAAAAATTCTAGAATCAAACTTATTAAGAATAATCTAATATACAAATAAAGTTACTCAGGGATATTCTTACAATTTAATTTTATCGTGATATTTAAGCGAGAAATCTAAAATAATCGTTTCTAGTTCCAGTAAAATTAAAACAGCGTTACTCCTAAGGAAAAAATGCTAGAATCAAACTTATTAAAAAAATCTAATATACAAATAAAGTTACTCAGGGATATTCTTACAATTTAATTTTATCGTTATATTTAAGCGAAAAAACTAAAATATTCGTTTCTAGTTCCAGAAAAATTAAAACATCGTTACTCCTCAGGAAAAAATGCTAGATTCAAACTTATTAAGAAAAATCTAATATACAAATAAAGTTACTCAGGGATATTCTTACAATTTAATTTTATCGTGATATTTAAGCGAGAAATCTAAAATATTCGTTTCTAGTTCCAGAAAAATTAAAACATCGTTACTCCTCAGGAAAAAATGCTAGAATCAAACTTATTTAGAATAATCTAATATACAAATAAAGTTACTCAGGGATATTCTTACAATTTAATTTTATCGTGATATTTAAGCCAGAAAACTAAAATACTCGGTTTCTTGTTACAGAAAAATTAAAACATCGTAACTCCTCAGGAGAAAATGCTAGAATCAAACTTATTAAATAAATCTAATATAAAAATAAAGTTACTCAGGGATAATCTTACAATTTAATTTTATCGTGATATTTAAGCGAGAAAACTAAAATATTCGTTTTTAGCTCCAGAAAAATAATAACATTGTTACTCCTCAGGAAAAAATGCTAGAATCAAACTTATTGAAAAAATCTATTACACAAATAAAGTTACTCATGGATATTCTTACAATTTAATGTTATCGTGATATTTAAGCAAGAAATCAAAAATATTCGTTACTAGCTCCAGAAAAATTAAAACATCGTTACTCTTCAGGAAAAAATGCTAGAATCAAACTTATTAAGAATAATCTAATATACACAAATAAAGTTACTCAGGGATATTCTCACAATTTAATTTTATCGTGATATTTATGTGAGAAAACTAAAATAATCGTTTCTTGTTACAGAAAAATTAAAACATCGTTACTCCTCAGAAAAAAATGCTAGAATCAAACTTATTAAACAAATCTATTATAAAAATAAAGTTACTCAGGGATAATCTTACAATTTAATTTTATCGTGATATTTAAGCGAGAAAACTAAAATATTCGTTTATAGTTCTAGAAAAATAAAAATATTGTTACTCCTCAGAAAAAAATGCTAGAATCAAAGTTATTAAAAAAAATCTAATAAACAAATAAAGTTACTCAGGGATATTCTTACAATTTAATTTTATCGTGATATTTAAGCGAGAAATCTAAAATATTCTTTCTAGCTCCAGAAAAATTAAAACATCGTTACTCCTCAGGAAAAAATGTTAGGATCAAACTTATTTAGAAAACTCCAATATACAAATAAAGTTACTCAGGGATATTCTTACAATTTAATTTTATCGTGATATTTAAGCGAGATATCTAAAATAATCTTTTCTAGTTCCAGGAAAATTAAAACATCGTTACTCCTCAGAAAAAATGCTTGAATCAAACTTACTAAGAATAATCTAATATACAAATAAAGTTACTCAGGGATATTCTTACAATTTAATTTTAACGTGATATTTAAGCGAGAAATCTAAAATATTCGTTTCTAGTTCCAGAAAAATTAAAACATCGTTACTCCTCAGTAAAAAATGCTAGAATCAAACTTATTAAGAAAAATCTATTACACAAATAAAGTTACTCATGGATATTCTTACAATTTAATTTTATCGTGATATTTAAGCGAGAAATCTAAAATATTCGTTTCTAGTTCCAGAAAAATTAAAACATCGTTACTCCTCAGAAAAAAATGCTAGATTCAAACTTATTAAGAAAAATCTAATATACAAATAAAGTTACTCAGGGATATTCTTACAATTTAATTTTATCGTGATATTTAAGCGAGAAATCTAAAATATTCGTTTCTAGTTCCAGACAAATTAAAACATCGTTACTCCTCAGGAAAAAATGCTAGAATCAAACTTATTTAGAATAATCTAATATACAAATAAAGTTACTCAGGGATATTCTTACAATTTAATTTTATCGTGATATTTAAGCGAGAAAACTAAAATACTCGTTGCTTGTTACAGAAAAATTAAAACATCGTTACACCTCAGGAAAAAATGTTAGGATCAAACTTATTTAGAATAATCTAATATACAAATAAAGTTACTCAGGGATATTCTTACAATTTAATTTTATCGTGATATTTATGCGAGTAATCTAAAATACTCGTTTCTTGTTACAGAAAAATTAAAACATCGTTACTCCTCAAGAAAAAATGTTAGGATCAAACTTATTTAGAAAACTCTAATATACAAATAAGTTACTCAGGGATATTCTTACAATTTAATTTTATCGTGTTATTTAAGCGAGAAATCTAAAATAATCGTTTCTAGTTCCAGTAAAATTAAAACATCGTTACTCCTCAGGAAAAAATGCTAGAATCAAACTTATTTAGAATAATCTAATATACAAATAAAGTTAATCAGGGATATTCTTACAATTTAATTTTATCGTGTTATTTAAGCCAGAAAACTAAAATACTCGGTTTCTTGTTACAGAAAAATTAAAACATCGTTACTCCTCAGGAAAAAATGCTAGATTCAAACTTATTAAGAAAAATCTAATATACAAATAAAGTTACTCAGGGATATTCTTACAATTTAATTTTATCGTGATATTTAAGCGAGATATCTAAAATATTCGTTTCTAGTTCCAGAAAAATTAAAACATCGTTACTCCTCAGGAAAAAATGCTAGAATCAAACTTATTTAGAATAATCTAATATACAAATAAAGTTACTCAGGGATATTCTTACAATTTAATTTTATCGTGATATTTAAGCCAGAAAACTAAAATATTCGTTTCTAGCTCCAGAAAAATAATAACATTGTTACTCCTCAGGAAAAAATGCTAGAATCAAACTTATTGAAAAAATCTATTACAAAAATAAAGTTACTCATGGATATTCTTACAATTTAATGTTATCGTGATATTTAAGCGAGAAATCAAAAATATTCGTTACTAGCTCCAGAAAAATTAAAACATCGTTACTCTTCAGGAAAAAATGCTAGAAACAAACTTTTTAAGAATAATCTAATACACAAATAAAGTTACTCCGGGATATTCTTACAATTTAATTTTATCGTGATATTTAATCGAGAAATCTAAAATATTCGTTACTAGCTCCAGAAAAATTAAAACATCGTTACTCTTCAGGAAAAAAATGCTAGAATCAAACTTATTAAGAATAATCTAATATACAAATAAAGTTACTCAAGGCTATTCTTACAATTTAATTTTATCGTGATATTTATGTGAGAAAACTAAAATATTCGTTTCTAGTTCCAGTAAAATTAAAACATCGTTACGCCTCAGGAAAAAATGCTAGATTCAAATTTATTAAGAAAAATCTAATATACAAATAAAGTTACTCAGGGATATTCTTACAATTTAATTTTATCGTGATATTTAAGCGAGAAAACAAAAATACTCGTTGCTTGTTAAAGAAAAATTAAAACATCGTTACTCCTCAGGAAAAAATGTTAGGATCAAACTTATTTAGAAAACTCTAATATACAAACAAAGTTACTCAGGGATATTCTTACAATTTAATTTTATCGTGATATTTAAGCGAGAAATCTAAAATAATCGTTTCTATTTCCAGTAAAATTAAAACATCGTTACTCCTCAGGAAAAAATGCTAGAATCAAACTTATTTAGAATAATCTAATATACAAATAAAGTTACTCAGGATATTCTTACAATTTAATTTTGTCGTGATATTTAAGCGAGAAAACTAAAATATTCGTTTCTAGCTCCAGAAAAATAATAACATTGTTACTCCTCAGGAAAAAATGCTAGAATTAAACTTATTAAAAAAATCTAATATACAAATAAAGTTACTCAGGGATATTCTTACAATTTAATTTTATCGTGATATTTAAGCGAGAAATCTAAAATAATCGTTTCTATTTCCAGAAAAATTAAAACATCGTTACTCTTCAGAAAAAAATGCTACAATCAAACTTATTAAGAATAATCTAATATACAAATAAAGTTACTCAGGGATATTCTCACAATTTAATTTTATCGTGATATTTAAGCGAGAAATCTAAAATAATCTTTTCTAGTTCCAGAAAAATTAAAACATCGTTACTCCTCAGGAAAAAATGCTAGATTCAAACTTATTAAGAAAACTCTAATATACAAATAATGTTACTCAGGGATAATCTTAGAATTTAATTTTATCGTGATATTTAAGCGAGAAATCTAAAATATTCGTTTCTAGTTCCAGAAAAATTAAAACATCGTTACTCCTCAGGAAAAAATGCTAGAATCAAACTTATTTAGTATAATCTAATATACAAATAAAGTTACTCAGGGATATTCTTACAATTTAATTTTATCGTGATATTTAAGCGAGAAATCTAAAATATTCGTTTCTAGTTCCAGAAAAATTAAAACATCGTTACTCCTCAGGAAAAAATGCTAGAATCAAACTTATTTAGAATAATCTAATATACAAATAAAGTTACTCAGGGATATTCTTACAATTTAATTTTATCGTGATATTTAAGCCAGAAAACTAAAATACTCGGTTTCTTGTTACAGAAAAATTAAACATCGTTACTCCTCAGGAGAAAATGCTAGAATCAAACTTATTAAACAAATCTATTATAAAAATAAAGTTACTCAGGGATAATCTTACAATTTAATTTTATCGTGATATTTAAGCCAGAAAACTAAAATACTCGGTTTCTTGTTACAGAAAAATTAAACATCGTTACTCCTCAGGAAAAAATGCTAGAATCAAACTTATTTAGAATAATCTAATATACAAATAAAGTTACTCAGGGATATTCTTACAATTTAATTTTAACGTGATATTTAAGCCAGAAAACTAAAATACTCAGTTTCTTGTTACAGAAAAATTAAAACATCGTTACTCCTCAGGAAAAAATGCTAGATTCAAACTTATTAAGAAAAATCTAATATACAAATAAAGTTACTCAGGGATATTCTTACAATTTAATTTTATCGTGATATTTAAGCGAGATATCTAAAATATTCGTTTCTAGTTCCAGAAAAATTAAAACATCGTTACTCCTCAGGAAAAAATGCTAGAATCAAACTTATTTAGAATAATCTAATATACAAATAAAGTTACTCAGGGATATTCTTACAATTTAATTTTATCGTGATATTTAAGCCAGAAAACTAAAATACTCGGTTTCTTGTTACAGAAAAATTAAACATCGTTACTCCTCAGGAGAAAATGCTAGAATCAAACTTATTAAACAAATCTATTATAAAAATAAAGTTACTCAGGGATAATCTTACAATTTAATTTTATCGTGATATTTAAGCGAGAAAACTAAAATATTCGTTTCTAGCTCCAGAAAAATAATAACATTGTTACTCCTCAGGAAAAAATGCTAGAATCAAACTTATTGAAAAAATCTATTACACAAATAAAGTTACTCATGGATATTCTTACAATTTAATTTTATCGTGATATTTAAGCGAGAAATCAAAAATTTCGTTACTAGCTCCAGAAAAATTAAAACATCGTTACTCTTCAGGAAAAAATGCTAGAATCAAACTTATTAAGAATAATCTAATATATAAATAAAGTTATTCAGGGATATTCTCACAAATTAATTTTATCGTTATATTTATGTGAGAAAACTAAAATATTCGTTTCTAGTTCCAGTAAAATTAAAACATCGTTACTCCGCAGGATAAAATGCTAGAATCAAACTTATTAAGAAAACTCTAATATACAAATAATGTTACTCAGGGATAATCTTAGAATTTAATTTTATCGTGATATTTAAGCGAGAAATCTAAAATATTCGTTTCTAGTTCCAGAAAAATTAAAACATCGTTACTCCTCAGGAAAAAATGCTAGAATCAAACTTATTTAGTATAATCTAATATACAAATAAAGTTACTCAGGGATAATCTTACAATTTAATTTTATAGTGATATTTAAGCGAGAAATCTAAAATATTCGTTTCTAGTTCCAGAAAAATTAAAACATCGTTACTCCTCAGGAAAAAATGCTAGAAACAAACTTTTTAAGAATAATCTAATACACAAATAAAGTTACTCCGGGATATTCTTACAATTTAATTTTATCGTGATATTTAATCGAGAAATCTAAAATATTCGTTACTAGCTCCAGAAAAATTAAAACATCGTTACTCTTCAGGAAAAAAATGCTAGAATCAAACTTATTAAGAATAATCTAATATACAAATAAAGTTACTCAAGGCTATTCTTACAATTTAATTTTATCGTGATATTTATGTGAGAAAACTAAAATATTCGTTTCTAGTTCCAGTAAAATTAAAACATCGTTACTCCTCAGGAAAAAATGCTAGATTCAAACTTATTATGAAAAATCTAATATACAAATAAAGTTACTCAGGGATATTCTTACAATTTAATTTTATCGTGATATTTAAGCGAGAAAACAAAAATACTCGTTGCTTGTTAAAGAAAAATTAAAACATCGTTACTCCTCAGGAAAAAATGTTAGGATCAAACTTATTTAGAATAATCTAATATACAAATAAAGTTACTCAGGGATATTCTTACCATTTAATTTTATCGTAATATTTAAGCGAGAAATCTAAAATACTCGTTTCTTGTTACAGAAAAATTAAAACATCGTTACTCCTCAAGAAAAAATGTTAGGATCAAACTTATTTAGAAAACTCTAATATACAAATAAAGTTACTCAGGGATATTCTTACAATTTAATTTTATCGTGATATTTAAGCGAGAAATCTAAAATAATCTTTTCTAGTTCCAGAAAAATTAAAACATCGTTACTCCTCAGGAAAAAATGCTAGAATCAAACTTATTTAGAATATTCTAATATACAAATAAAGTTACTCAGGGATATTCTTACAAATTAATTTTATCGTGATATTTAAGCCAGAAAACTAAAATACTCGTTTCTTGTTACAGAAAAAATAAAACATCGTTACTTCTCAGGAAAAAATGCTAGAATCAAACTTATTAAACAAATCTATTATAAAAATAAAGTTACTCAGGGATATTCTTACAATTTAATTTTAACGTTATATATAAACGATAAAACTAAAATATTTGTTTCTAGCTCCAGAAAAATAATAACATTGTTACTCCTCAGGAAAAAATGCTAGAATCAAACTTATTGGAAAAATCTATTATAAAAATAAAGTTACTCTGGGGTATTCTTACAATTTAATTTTATCGTTATATTTAATCGAGAAAACTAAAATATTAGTTTCTAGTTCCAGAAAAATTAAAACATCGTTACTCTTCAGTAAAAAATGCTAGAATCAAACTTATTAAGAAAAATCTATTACACAAATAAAGTTACTCATGGATATTCTTACAATTTAATTTTATCATGATATTTATGTGAGAAAACTGAAATATTCGTTTCTAGTTCCAGTAAAATTAAAACATCGTTACTCCTCAGGAAAAAATGCTAGAATCAAACTTATTAAAAAAAATCTAATACACAAATAAAGTTACTCTGGGATATTCTTACAATTTAATTTTATCGTGATATTTAAGCGAGAAATCAAAAATATTCGTTACTAGCTCCAGAAAAATTAAAACATCGTTACTCCTCAGGAAAAAATGCTAGAATCAAACTTATTTAGAATAATCTAATATACAAATAAAGTTACTCAGGATATTCTTACAATTTAATTTTATCGTGATATTTAAGCGAGAAAACTAAAATACTCGTTGCTTGTTACAGAAAAATTAAAACATCGTTACTCCTCAGTAAAAAATGCTAGAATCAAACTTATTAGAAAAATCTAATACACAAATATAGTTACTCATGGATATTCTTACAATTTAATTTTATCGTGATATTTAAGCGAGAAATCAAAAATATTCGTTACTAGCTCCAGAAAAATTAAAACATCGTTACTCCTCAGGAAAAAATGCTAGAATCAAACTTATTAAAAAAAATCTAATATACAAATAAAGTTACTCAGGGATATTCTTACAATTTAATTTTATCGTTATATTTAAGCGAGAAAACTAAAATATTCGTTTCTAGTTCCAGAAAAATTATAACATCGTTACTCTTCAGAAAAAAATGCTAGAATCAAACTTATTAAGAATAATCTAATATACAAATAAAGTTACTCAGGGATATTCTCACAATTTAATTTTGTCGTGATATTTATGTGAGAAAACTAAAATATTCGTTTCTAGGTCCAGTAAAATTAAAACATCGTTACTCCTCAGGAAAAAATGCTAGAATCAAACTTATTAAACAAATCTATTATAAAAATAAAGTTACTAAGGGATATTCTCACAATTTAATTTTATCGTGATATTTAAGCGAGAAAACTAAAATATTCGTTTCTAGCTCCAGAAAAATAATAACATTGTTACTCCTCAGGAAAAAATGCTAGAATCAAACTTATTGGAAAAATCTATTACACAAATAAAGTTACTCATGGATATTCTTACAATTTAATGTTATCGTGATAATTAAGCGATAAATCAAAAATATTCGTTACTAGCTCCAGAAAAATTAGAACATCGTTACTCTTCAGAAAAAAATGCTACAATCAAACTTATTAAGAATAATCTAATATACAAATAAAGTTACTCAGGGATATTCTCACAATTTAATTTTATCGTGATATTTAAGCGAGAAATCTAAAATAATCTTTTCTAGTTCCAGAAAAATTAAAACATCGTTACTCCTCAGGAAAAAATGCTAGATTCAAACTTATTAAGAAAAATCTAATATACAAATAAAGTTACTCAGGGATATTCTTACAATTTAATTTTATCGTGATATTTAAGCGAGAAATCTAAAATATTCGTTTCTAGTTCCAGAAAAATTAAAACATCGTTACTCCTCAGGATAAAATGCTAGAATCAAACTTATTAAGAAAACTCTAATATACAAATAATGTTACTCAGGGATAATCTTAGAATTTAATTTTATCGTGATATTTAAGCGAGAAATCTAAAATATTCGTTTCTAGTTCCAGAAAAATTAAAACATCGTTACTCCTCAGGAAAAAATGCTAGAATCAAACTTATTTAGTATAATCTAATATACGAATAAAGTTACTCAGGGATATTCTTACAATTTAATTTTATCGTGATATTTAAGCGAGAAATCTAAAATATTCGTTTCTAGTTCCAGAAAAATTAAAACAGCGTTACTCCTCAGGAAAAAATGCTAGAATCAAACTTATTTAGAATAATCTAATATACAAATAAGTTACTCAAGGATATTCTTACAATTTAATTTTATCGTGATATTTAAGCGAGAAATCTAAAATATTCGTTTCTAGTTCCAGAAAAATTGAAACATCGTTACTCATCAGGAAAAAATGCTAGAATCAAACTTATTAAACAAATCTATTATAAAAATAAAGTTAATCAGGGATAATCTTACAATTTAATTTTATCGTGATATTTAAGCGAGAAAACTAAAATATTCGTTTATAGTTCCAGAAAAATAAAAATATTATTACTCCTCAGAAAAAAATGCTAGAATCAAACTTATTAAAAAAAATTTAATAAACAAATAAAGTTACTCAGGGATATTCTTACAATTTAATTTTATCGTGATATTTAGCGAGAAATCTAAAATATTCGTTACTAGCTACAGAAAAATTAAAACATCGTTACTCTTCAGGAAAAAAATTCTAGATTCAAACTTATTAAGAAAAATTTAATATACAAATAAAGTTACTCAGGGATATTCTTACAATTTAATTTTATCGTGATATTTAAGCGAGAAATCTAAAATACTCGTTTCTTGTTACAGAAAAATTAAAACATCGTTACTCCTCAAGAAAAAATGTTAGGATCAAACTTATTTAGAAAACTCTAATATACAAATAAAGTTACTCAGGGATATTCTTACAATTTAATTTTATCGTGATATTTAAGCGAGAAATCTAAAATAATCGTTTCTATTTCCAGTAAAATTAAAACATCGTTACTCGTCAGGAAAAAATGCTAGAATCAAACTTATTAAAAAAATCTAATACACAAATAAAGATACTCAGGGATATTCTTACAATTTAATTTTATCGTTATATTTAAGCGAGAAAACTAAAATATTCGTTTCTAGTTCCAGAAAAATTAAAACATCGTTACTCCTCAGGAAAAAATGCTAGATTCAAACTTATTAAGAAAAATCTAATATACAAATTAAGTTACTCAGGGATATTCTTACAATTTAATTTTATCGTGATATTTAAGCGAGAAATCTAAAATAATCTTTTCTAGTTCCAGAAAAATTAAAACATCGTTACTCCTCAGGAAAAAATGCTAGAATCAAACTTATTTAGAATAATCTAATATACAAATAAAGTTACTCAGGGATATTCTTACAAATTAATTTTATCGTGATATTTAAGCCAGAAAACTAAAATACTCGTTTCTTGTTACAGAAAAATTAAAACATCGTTACTTCTCAGGAAAAAATGCTAGAATCAAACTTATTAAACAAATCTATTATAAAAATAAAGTTACTCAGGGATATTCTTACAATTTAATTTTAACGTTATATTTAAGCGATAAAACTAAAATATTCGTTTCTAGCTTCAGAAAAATAATAACATTGTTACTCCTCAGGAAAAAATGCTAGAATCAAACTTATTGGAAAAATCTATTATAAAAATAAAGTTACTCTGGGATATTCGTACAATTTAATTTTATCGTTATATTTAATCGAGAAAACTAAAATATTAGTTTCTAGTTCCAGAAAAATTAAAACATCGTTACTCTTCAGTAAAAAATGCTAGAATCAAACTTATTAAGAAAAATCTATTACACAAATAAAGTTACTCAGGGATATTCTTACAATTTAATTTTATCGTGATATTTAAGCGAGAAATCTAAAATATTCGTTTCTAGTTCCAGAAAAATTAAAACATCGTTACTCCTCAGGAAAAAATGCTAGAATCAAACTTATTTAGAATTATCTAATATACAAATAAAGTTACTCAGGATATTCTTACAATTTAATTTTATCGTGATATTTAAGCGAGAAAACTAAAATACTCGTTGCTTGTTACAGTAAAATTAAAACATCGTTACTCTTCAGTAAAAAATGCTAGAATCAAGCTTATTAAGAAAAATCTAATACACAAATATAGTTACTCATGGATATTCTTACAATTTAATTTTATCGTGATATTTAAGCGAGAAATCAAAAATATTCGTTACTAGCTCCAGAAAAATTAAAACATCGTTACTCCTCAGGAAAAAATGCTAGAATCAAACTTATTAAAAAAAATCTAATATACAAATAAAGTTACTCAGGGATATTCTTACAAATTAATTTTATCGTGATATTTAAGCCAGAAAACTAAAATACTCGTTTCTTGTTACAGAAAAATTAAAACATCGTTACTTCGCAGGAAAAAATGCTAGAATCAAATTTATTAAACAAATCTCAATCTACAATTTAATTTTATCGTTATATTTAAGCGAGAAAACTAAAATATTAGTTTCTAGTTCCAGAAAAATTAAAACATCGTTACTCTTCAGTAAAAAAATGCTAGAATCAAACTTATTAAGAAAAATCTATTACACAAATAAAGTTACTCATGGATATTCTTACAATTTAATTTTATCATGATATTTATGTGAGAAAACTGAAATATTCGTTTCTAGTTCCAGTAAAATTAAAACATCGTTACTCCTCAGGAAAAAATGCTAGAATCAAACTTATTTAGAATAATCTAATATACAAATTAAGCTACTCAGGGATATTCTTAGAATTTAATTTTATAGTGATATTTAAGCGAGAAATCTAAAATATTCGTTTCTAGTTCCAGAAAAATTGAAACATCGTTACTCATCAGCAAAAAATGCTAGAATCAAACTTATTAAACAAATCTATTATAAAAATAAAGTTAATCAGGGATAATCTTACAATTTAATTTTATCGTGATATTTAAGCGAGAAAACTAAAATATTCGTTTATAGTTCCAGAAAAATAAAAATATTATTACTCCTCAGAAAAAAATGCTAGAATCAAACTTATTAAAAAAAATCTAATAAACAAATAAAGTTACTCAGGGATATTCTTACAATTTAATTTTATCGTGATATTTAGCGAGAAATCTAAAATATTCGTTACTAGCTACAGAAAAATTAAAACATCGTTACTCCTCAGGAAAAAATGCTAGAAACAAACTTATTAAGAATAATCTAATATACAAATTAAGTTACTCAGGGCTATTCTTACAATTTAATTTTATCGTGATATTTATGTGAGAAAACTAAAATATTCGTTTCTAGTTCCAGTAAAATTAAAACATCGTTACTCCTCAGGAAAAAATGCTAGATTCAAACTTATTAAGAAAAATTTAATATACTAATAAAGTTACTCCGGGATATTCTTACAGTTTAATTTTATCGTGATATTTAATCGAGAAATCTAAAATAATCGTTACTAGCTCCAGAAAAATTAAAACATCGTTACTCTTCAGGAAAAAAATGCTAGAATCAAACTTATTAAGAATAATCTAATATACCTACAAATAAAGTTACTCTGGGCTATTCTTACAATTTAATTATATCGTGATATTTATGTGAGAAAACTAAAATATTCGTTTCTAGTTCCAGTAAAATTAAAACATCGTTACTCCTCAGGAAAAAATGCTAGATTCAAACTTATTAAGAAAAATTTAATATACAAATAAAGTTACTCAGGGATATTCTTACAATTTAATTTTATCGTGATATTTAAGCGAGAAATCTAAAATACTCGTTTCTTGTTACAGAAAAATTAAAACATCGTTACTCCTCAAGAAAAAATGTTAGGATCAAACTTATTTAGAAAACTCTAATATACAAATAAAGTTACTCAGGGATATTCTTACAATTTAATTTTATCGTGATATTTAAGCGAGAAATCTAAAATAATCGTTTCTATTTCCAGTATAATTAAAACATCGTTACTCGTCAGGAAAAAATGCTAGAATCAAACTTATTAAAAAAATCTAATACACAAATAAAGTTACTCAGGGATATTCTTACAATTTAATTTTATCGTTATATTTAAGCGAGAAAACTAAAATATTCGTTTCTAGTTCCAGAAAAATTAAAACATCGTTACTCCTCAGGAAAAAATGCTAGATTCAAACTTATTAAGAAAAATCTAATATACAAATTAAGTTACTCAGGGATATTCTTACAATTTAATTTTATCGTGATATTTAAGCGAGAAATCTAAAATAATCTTTTCTAGTTCCAGAAAAATTAAAACATCGTTACTCCTCAGGAAAAAATGCTAGAATCAAACTTATTTAGAATAATCTAATACACAAATAAAGTTACTCAGGGATATTCTTACAAATTAATTTTATCGTGATATTTAAGCCAGAAAACTAAAATACTCGGTTCTTGTTACAGAAAAATTAAAACATCGTTACTTCTCAGGAAAAAATGCTAGAATCAAACTTATTAAACAAATCTATTATAAAAATAAAGTTACTCAGGGATATTCTTACAATTTAATTTTAACGTTATATTTAAGCGATAAAACTAAAATATTCGTTTCTAGCTCCAGAAAAATAATAACATTGTTACTCCTCAGGCAAAAATGCTAGAATCAAACTTATTGGAAAAATCTATTATAAAAATAAAGTTACTCTGGGATATTTTTACAATTTAATTTTATCGTTATATTTAATCGAGAAAACTAAAATATTAGTTTCTAGTTCCAGAAAAATTAAAACATCGTTACTCTTCAGGAAAAAATGCTAGGATCAAACTTATTAAGAAAAATCTATTACACAAATAAAGTTACTCATGGATATTCTTACAATTGAATTTTATCGTGATATTTATGTGAGAAAACTGAAATATTCGTTTCTAGTTCCAGTAAAATTAAAACATCGTTACTCCTCAGGAAAAAATGCTAGAATCAAACTTATTTAGAATAATCTAATATACAAATAAAGCTACTCAGGGATATTCTTAGAATTTAATTTTATCGTGATATTTAAGCGAGAAATCTAAAATATTCGTTTCTAGTTCCAGAAAAATTAAAACATCGTTACTCCTCAGGAAAAAATGCTAGAATCAAAGTTATTTAGAATAATCTAATATACAAATAAAGTTACTCAGGATATTCTTACAATTTAATTTTATCGTGATATTTAAGCGAGAAAACTAAAATACTCGTTGCTTGTTACAGTAAAATTAAAACATCGTTACTCTTCAGGAAAAAATGCTAGAATCAAGCTTATTAAGAAAAATCTAATACACAAATATAGTTACTCATGGATATTCTTACAATTTAATTTTATCGTGATATTTAAGCGAGAAATCAAAAATATTCGTTACTAGCTCCAGAAAAATTAAACCATCGTTACTCCTCAGGAAAAAATGCTAGAATCAAACTTATTAAAAAAAATCTAATATACAAATAAAGTTACTCAGGGATATTCTTACAAATTAATTTTATCGTGATATTTAAGCCAGAAAACTAAAATACTCGTTTCTTGTTACAGAAAAATTAAAACATCGTTACTTCGCAGGAAAAAATGCTAGAATCAAATTTATTAAACAAATTTCAATCTACAATTTAATTTTATCGTTATATTTAAGCGAGAAAACTAAAATATTAGTTTCTAGTTCCAGAAAAATTAAAACATCGTTACTCTTCAGTAAAAAAATGCTAGAATCAAACTTATTAAGAAAAATCTATTACACAAATAAAGTTACTCATGGATATTCTTACAATTTAATTTTATCATGATATTTATGTGAGAAAACTGAAATATTCGTTTCTAGTTCCAGTAAAATTAAAACATCGTTACTCCTCAGGAAAAAATGCTAGAATCAAACTTATTTAGAATAATCTAATATACAAATTAAGCTACTCAGGGATATTCTTAGAATTTAATTTTATAGTGATATTTAAGCGAGAAATCTAAAATATTCGTTTCTAGTTCCAGAAAAATTGAAACATCGTTACTCATCAGGAAAAAATGCTAGAATCAAACTTATTAAACACATCTATTATAAAAATAAAGTTAATCAGGGATAATCTTACAATTTAATTTTATCGTGATATTTAAGCGAGAAAACTAAAATATTCGTTTATAGTTCCAGAAAAATAAAAATATTATTACTCCTCAGAAAAAAATGCTAGAATCAAACTTATTAAAAAAAATCTAATAAACAAATAAAGTTACTCAGGGATATTCTTACAATTTAATTTTATCGTGATATTTAGCGAGAAATCTAAAATATTCGTTACTAGCTACAGAAAAATTAAAACATCGTTACTCCTCAGGAAAAAATGCTAGAAACAAACTTATTAAGAATAATCTAATATACAAATTAAGTTACTCAGGGCTATTCTTACAATTTAATTTTATCGTGATATTTATGTGAGAAAACTAAAATATTCGTTTCTAGTTCCAGTAAAATTAAAACATCGTTACTCCTCAGGAAAAAATGCTAGATTCAAACTTATTAAGAAAAATTTAATATACTAATAAAGTTACTCCGGGATATTCTTACAGTTTAATTTTATCGTGATATTTAATCGAGAAATCTAAAATATTCGTTACTAGCTCCAGAAAAATTAAAACATCGTTACTCTTCAGGAAAAAAATGCTAGAATCAAACTTATTAAGAATAATCTAATATACCTACAAATAAAGTTACTCAGGGCTATTCTTACAATTTAATTATATCGTGATATTTATGTGAGAAAACTAAAATATTCGTTTCTAGTTCCAGTAAAATTAAAACATCGTTACTCCTCAGGAAAAAATGCTAGATTCAAACTTATTAAGAAAAATTTAATATACAAATAAAGTTACTCAGGGATATTCTTACAATTTAATTTTATCGTGATATTTAAGCGAGAAATCTAAAATACTCGTTTCTTGTTACAGAAAAATTAAAACATCGTTACTCCTCAAGAAAAAATGTTAGGATCAAACTTATTTAGAAAACTCTAATATACAAATAAAGTTACTCAGGGATATTCTTACAATTTAATTTTATCGTGATATTTAAGCGAGAAATCTAAAATAATCGTTTCTATTTCCAGTATAATTAAAACATCGTTACTCGTCAGGAAAAAATGCTAGAATCAAACTTATTAAAAAAATCTAATACACAAATAAAGTTACTCAGGGATATTCTTACAATTTAATTTTATCGTTATATTTAAGCGAGAAAACTAAAATATTCGTTTCTAGTTCCAGAAAAATTAAAACATCGTTACTCCTCAGGAAAAAATGCTAGATTCAAACTTATTAAGAAAAATCTAATATACAAATTAAGTTACTCAGGGATATTCTTACAATTTAATTTTATCGTGATATTTAAGCGAGAAATCTAAAATAATCTTTTCTAGTTCCAGAAAAATTAAAACATCGTTACTCCTCAGGAAAAAATGCTAGAATCAAACTTATTTAGAATAATCTAATATACAAATAAAGTTACTCAGGGATATTCTTACAAATTAATTTTATCGTGATATTTAAGCCAGAAAACTAAAATACTCGGTTCTTGTTACAGAAAAATTAAAACATCGTTACTTCTCAGGAAAAAATGCTAGAATCAAACTTATTAAACAAATCTATTATAAAAATAAAGTTACTCAGGTATATTCTTACAATTTAATTTTAACGTTATATTTAAGCGATAAAACTAAAATATTCGTTTCTAGCTCCAGAAAAATAATAACATTGTTACTCCTCAGGAAAAAATGCTAGAATCAAACTTATTGGAAAAATCTATTATAAAAATAAAGTTACTCTGGGATATTTTTACAATTTAATTTTATCGTTATATTTAATCGAGAAAACTAAAATATTAGTTTCTAGTTCCAGAAAAATTAAAACATCGTTACTCTTCAGGAAAAAATGCTAGGATCAAACTTATTAAGAAAAATCTATTACACAAATAAAGTTACTCATGGATATTCTTACAATTGAATTTTATCGTGATATTTATGTGAGAAAACTGAAATATTCGTTTCTAGTTCCAGTAAAATTAAAACATCGTTACTCCTCAGGAAAAAATGCTAGAATCAAACTTATTTAGAATAATCTAATATACAAATAAAGCTACTCAGGGATATTCTTAGAATTTAATTTTATCGTGATATTTAAGCGAGAAATCTAAAATATTCGTTTCTAGTTCCAGAAAAATTAAAACATCGTTACTCCTCAGGAAAAAGTGCTAGAATCAAAGTTATTTAGAATAATCTAATATACAAATAAAGTTACTCAGGATATTCTTACAATTTAATTTTATCGTGATATTTAAGCGAGAAAACTAAAATACTCGTTGCTTGTTACAGAAAAATTAAAACATAGTTACTCCTCAGTAAAAAATGCTAGAATCAAACTTATTAAGAAAAATCTAATACACAAATATAGTTACTCATGGATATTCTTACAATTTAATTTTATCGTGATATTTAAGCGAGAAATCAAAAATATTCGTTACTAGCTCCAGAAAAATTAAAACATCGTTACTCCTCAGGAAAAAATGCTAGAATCAAACTTATTAAAAAAAATCTAATATACAAATAAAGTTACTCAGGGATATTCTTACAATTTAATTTTATCGTTTTATTTAAGCGAGAAAACTAAAATATTCGTTTCTAGTTCCAGAAAAATTATAACATCGTTACTCTTCAGAAAAAAATGCTAGAATCAAACTTATTAAGAATAATCTAATATACAAATAAAGTTACTCAGGGATATTCTCACAATTTAATTTTATCGTGATATTTATGTGAGAAAACTAAAATATTCGTTTCTAGTTCCAGTAAAATTAAAACATCGTTACTCCTCAGGAAAAAATGCTAGAATCAAACTTATTTAGAATAATCTAATATACAAATAAAGTTACTCAGGGATATTCTTACAAATTAATTTTATCGTGATATTTAAGCCAGAAAACTAAAATACTCGTTTCTTGTTACAGAAAAATTAAAACATCGTTACTTCTCAGGAAAAAATGCTAGAATCAAACTTATTAAACAAATCTATTATAAAAATAAAGTTACTCAGGGATATTCTTACAATTTAATTTTAACGTTATATTTAAGCGATAAAACTAAAATATTCGTTTCTAGCTCCAGAAAAATAATAACATTGTTACTCCTCAGGAAAAAATGCTAGAATCAAACTTATTGGAAAAATCTATTATAAAAATAAAGTTACTCTGGGATATTCTTACAATTTAATTTTATCGTTATATTTAATCGAGAAAACTAAAATATTAGTTTCTAGTTCCAGAAAAATTAAAACATCGTTACTCTTCAGTAAAAAATGCTAGAATCAAACTTATTAAGAAAAATCTATTACACAAATAAAGTTACTCAGGGATATTCTTACAATTTAATTTTATCGTGATATTTAAGCGAGAAATCTAAAATATTCGTTTCTAGTTCCAGAAAAATTAAAACATCGTTACTCCTCAGGAAAAAATGCTAGAATCAAACTTATTTAGAATTATCTAATATACAAATAAAGTTACTCAGGATATTCTTACAATTTAATTTTATCGTGATATTTAAGCGAGAAAACTAAAATACTCGTTGCTTGTTACAGTAAAATTAAAACATCGTTACTCTTCAGTAAAAAATGCTAGAATCAAGCTTATTAAGAAAAATCTAATACACAAATATAGTTACTCATGGATATTCTTACAATTTAATTTTATCGTGATATTTAAGCGAGAAATCAAAAATATTCGTTACTAGCTCCAGAAAAATTAAAACATCGTTACTCCTCAGGAAAAAATGCTAGAATCAAACTTATTAAAAAAAATCTAATATACAAATAAAGTTACTCAGGGATATTCTTACAAATTAATTTTATCGTGATATTTAAGCCAGAAAACTAAAATACTCGTTTCTTGTTACAGAAAAATTAAAACATCGTTACTTCGCAGGAAAAAATGCTAGAATCAAATTTATTAAACAAATCTCAATCTACAATTTAATTTTATCGTTATATTTAAGCGAGAAAACTAAAATATTAGTTTCTAGTTCCAGAAAAATTAAAACATCGTTACTCTTCAGTAAAAAAATGCTAGAATCAAACTTATTAAGAAAAATCTATTACACAAATAAAGTTACTCATGGATATTCTTACAATTTAATTTTATCATGATATTTATGTGAGAAAACTGAAATATTCGTTTCTAGTTCCAGTAAAATTAAAACATCGTTACTCCTCAGGAAAAAATGCTAGAATCAAACTTATTTAGAATAATCTAATATACAAATTAAGCTACTCAGGGATATTCTTAGAATTTAATTTTATAGTGATATTTAAGCGAGAAATCTAAAATATTCGTTTCTAGTTCCAGAAAAATTGAAACATCGTTACTCATCAGGAAAAAATGCTAGAATCAAACTCATTAAACAAATCTATTATAAAAATAAAGTTAATCAGGGATAATCTTACAATTTAATTTTATCGTGATATTTAAGCGAGAAAACTAAAATATTCGTTTATAGTTCCAGAAAAATAAAAATATTATTACTCCTCAGAAAAAAATGCTAGAATCAAACTTATTAAAAAAAATCTAATAAACAAATAAAGTTACTCAGGGATATTCTTACAATTTAATTTTATCGTGATATTTAGCGAGAAATCTAAAATATTCGTTACTAGCTACAGAAAAATTAAAACATCGTTACTCCTCAGGAAAAAATGCTAGAAACAAACTTATTAAGAATAATCTAATATACAAATTAAGTTACTCAGGGCTATTCTTACAATTTAATTTTATCGTGATATTTATGTGAGAAAACTAAAATATTCGTTTCTAGTTCCAGTAAAATTAAAACATCGTTACTCCTCAGGAAAAAATGCTAGATTCAAACTTATTAAGAAAAATTTAATATACTAATAAAGTTACTCCGGGATATTCTTACAGTTTAATTTTATCGTGATATTTAATCGAG
Source organism: Pterostichus madidus (assembly GCA_911728475.2). Taxonomy (NCBI): domain Eukaryota; kingdom Metazoa; phylum Arthropoda; class Insecta; order Coleoptera; family Carabidae; genus Pterostichus; species Pterostichus madidus. The sequence goes on along the minus strand of OU452311.1, from coordinate 17,639,421 downwards.
AAATCTAAAATATTCGTTACTAGCTCCAGAAAAATTAAAACATCGTTACTCTTCAGGAAAAAAATGCTAGAATCAAACTTATTAAGAATAATCTAATATACCTACAAATAAAGTTACTCAGGGCTATTCTTACAATTTAATTATATCGTGATATTTATGTGAGAAAACTAAAATATTCGTTTCTAGTTCCAGTAAAATTAAAACATCGTTACTCCTCAGGAAAAAATGCTAGATTCAAACTTATTAAGAAAAATTTAATATACAAATAAAGTTACTCAGGGATATTCTTACAATTTAATTTTATCGTGATATTTAAGCGAGAAATCTAAAATACTCGTTTCTTGTTACAGAAAAATTAAAACATCGTTACTCCTCAAGAAAAAATGTTAGGATCAAACTTATTTAGAAAACTCTAATATGCAAATAAAGTTACTCAGGGATATTCTTACAATTTAATTTTATCGTGATATTTAAGCGAGAAATCTAAAATAATCGTTTCTATTTCCAGTATAATTAAAACATCGTTACTCGTCAGGAAAAAATGCTAGAATCAAACTTATTAAAAAAATCTAATACACAAATAAAGTTACTCAGGGATATTCTTACAATTTAATTTTATCGTTATATTTAAGCGAGAAAACTAAAATATTCGTTTCTAGTTCCAGAAAAATTAAAACATCGTTACTCCTCAGGAAAAAATGCTAGATTCAAACTTATTAAGAAAAATCTAATATACAAATTAAGTTACTCAGGGATATTCTTACAATTTAATTTTATCGTGATATTTAAGCGAGAAATCTAAAATAATCTTTTCTAGTTCCAGAAAAATTAAAACATCGTTACTCCTCAGGAAAAAATGCTAGAATCAAACTTATTTAGAATAATCTAATATACAAATAAAGTTACTCAGGGATATTCTTACAAATTAATTTTATCGTGATATTTAAGCCAGAAAACTAAAATACTCGGTTCTTGTTACAGAAAAATTAAAACATCGTTACTTCTCAGGAAAAAATGCTAGAATCAAACTTATTAAACAAATCTATTATAAAAATAAAGTTACTCAGGGATATTCTTACAATTTAATTTTAACGTTATATTTAAGCGATAAAACTAAAATATTCGTTTCTAGCTCCAGAAAAATAATAACATTGTTACTCCTCAGGAAAAAATGCTAGAATCAAACTTATTGGAAAAATCTATTATAAAAATAAAGTTACTCTGGGATATTTTTACAATTTAATTTTATCGTTATATTTAATCGAGAAAACTAAAATATTAGTTTCTAGTTCCAGAAAAATTAAAACATCGTTACTCTTCAGGAAAAAATGCTAGGATCAAACTTATTAAGAAAAATCTATTACACAAATAAAGTTACTCATGGATATTCTTACAATTGAATTTTATCGTGATATTTATGTGAGAAAACTGAAATATTCGTTTCTAGTTCCAGTAAAATTAAAACATCGTTACTCCTCAGGAAAAAATGCTAGAATCAAACTTATTTAGAATAATCTAATATACAAATAAAGCTACTCAGGGATATTCTTAGAATTTAATTTTATCGTGATATTTAAGCGAGAAATCTAAAATATTCGTTTCTAGTTCCAGAAAAATTAAAACATCGTTACTCCTCAGGAAAAAATGCTAGAATCAAAGTTATTTAGAATAATCTAATATACAAATAAAGTTACTCAGGATATTCTTACAATTTAATTTTATCGTGATATTTAAGCGAGAAAACTAAAATACTCGTTGCTTGTTACAGTAAAATTAAAACATCGTTACTCTTCAGTAAAAAATGCTAGAATCAAGCTTATTAAGAAAAATCTAATACACAAATATAGTTACTCATGGATATTCTTACAATTTAATTTTATCGTGATATTTAAGCGAGAAATCAAAAATATTCGTTACTAGCTCCAGAAAAATTAAACCATCGTTACTCCTCAGGAAAAAATGCTAGAATCAAACTTATTAAAAAAAATCTAATATACAAATAAAGTTACTCAGGGATATTCTTACAAATTAATTTTATCGTGATATTTAAGCCAGAAAACTAAAATACTCGTTTCTTGTTACAGAAAAATTAAAACATCGTTACTTCGCAGGAAAAAATGCTAGAATCAAATTTATTAAACAAATCTCAATCTACAATTTAATTTTATCGTTATATTTAAGCGAGAAAACTAAAATATTAGTTTCTAATTCCAGAAAAATTAAAACATCGTTACTCTTCAGTAAAAAAATGCTAGAATCAAACTTATTAAGAAAAATCTATTACACAAATAAAGTTACTCATGGATATTCTTACAATTTAATTTTATCATGATATTTATGTGAGAAAACTGAAATATTCGTTTCTAGTTCCAGTAAAATTAAAACATCGTTACTCCTCAGGAAAAAATGCTAGAATCAAACTTATTTAGAATAATCTAATATACAAATTAAGCTACTCAGGGATATTCTTAGAATTTAATTTTATAGTGATATTTAAGCGAGAAATCTAAAATATTCGTTTCTAGTTCCAGAAAAATTGAAACATCGTTACTCATCAGGAAAAAATGCTAGAATCAAACTTATTAAACACATCTAATATAAAAATAAAGTTAATCAGGGATAATCTTACAATTTAATTTTATCGTGATATTTAAGCGAGAAAACTAAAATATTCGTTTATAGTTCCAGAAAAATAAAAATATTATTACTCCTCAGAAAAAAATGCTAGAATCAAACTTATTAAAAAAAATCTAATAAACAAATAAAGTTACTCAGGGATATTCTTACAATTTAATTTTATCGTGATATTTAGCGAGAAATCTAAAATATTCGTTACTAGCTACAGAAAAATTAAAACATCGTTACTCCTCAGGAAAAAATGCTAGAAACAAACTTATTAAGAATAATCTAATATACAAATTAAGTTACTCAGGGCTATTCTTACAATTTAATTTTATCGTGATATTTATGTGAGAAAACTAAAATATTCGTTTCTAGTTCCAGTAAAATTAAAACATCGTTACTCCTCAGGACAAAATGCTAGATTCAAACTTATTAAGAAAAATTTAATATACTAATAAAGTTACTCCGGGATATTCTTACAGTTTAATTTTATCGTGATATTTAATCGAGAAATCTAAAATATTCGTTACTAGCTCCAGAAAAATTAAAACATCGTTACTCTTCAGGAAAAAAATGCTAGAATCAAACTTATTAAGAATAATCTAATATACCTACAAATAAAGTTACTCAGGGCTATTCTTACAATTTAATTATATCGTGATATTTATGTGAGAAAACTAAAATATTCGTTTCTAGTTCCAGTAAAATTAAAACATCGTTACTCCTCAGGAAAAAATGCTAGATTCAAACTTATTAAGAAAAATTTAATATACAAATAAAGTTACTCAGGGATATTCTTACAATTTAATTTTATCGTGATATTTAAGCGAGAAATCTAAAATACTCGTTTCTTGTTACAGAAAAATTAAAACATCGTTACTCCTCAAGAAAAAATGTTAGGATCAAACTTATTTAGAAAACTCTAATATACAAATAAAGTTACTCAGGGATATTCTTACAATTTAATTTTATCCTGATATTTAAGCGAGAAATCTAAAATAATCGTTTCTATTTCCAGTATAATTAAAACATCGTTACTCGTCAGGAAAAAATGCTAGAATCAAACTTATTAAAAAAATCTAATACACAAATAAAGTTACTCAGGGATATTCTTACAATTTAATTTTATCGTTATATTTAAGCGAGAAAACTAAAATATTCGTTTCTAGTTCCAGAAAAATTAAAACATCGTTACTCCTCAGGAAAAAATGCTAGAATCAAACTTATTAAGAAAAATCTAATATACAAATTAAGTTACTCAGGGATATTCTTACAATTTAATTTTATCGTGATATTTAAGCGAGAAATCTAAAATAATCTTTTCTAGTTCCAGAAAAATTAAAACATCGTTACTCCTCAGGAAAAAATGCTAGAATCAAACTTATTTAGAATAATCTAATATACAAATAAAGTTACTCAGGGATATTCTTACAAATTAATTTTATCGTGATATTTAAGCCAGAAAACTAAAATACTCGGTTCTTGTTACAGAAAAATTAAAACATCGTTACTTCTCAGGAAAAAATGCTAGAATCAAACTTATTAAACAAATCTATTATAAAAATAAAGTTACTCAGGTATATTCTTACAATTTAATTTTAACGTTATATTTAAGCGATAAAACTAAAATATTCGTTTCTAGCTCCAGAAAAATAATAACATTGTTACTCCTCAGGAAAAAATGCTAGAATCAAACTTATTGGAAAAATCTATTATAAAAATAAAGTTACTCTGGGATATTTTTACAATTTAATTTTATCGTTATATTTAATCGAGAAAACTAAAATATTAGTTTCTAGTTCCAGAAAAATTAAAACATCGTTACTCTTCAGGAAAAAATGCTAGGATCAAACTTATTAAGAAAAATCTATTACACAAATAAAGTTACTCATGGATATTCTTACAATTGAATTTTATCGTGATATTTATGTGAGAAAACTGAAATATTCGTTTCTAGTTCCAGTAAAATTAAAACATCGTTACTCCTCAGGAAAAAATGCTAGAATCAAACTTATTTAGAATAATCTAATATACAAATAAAGCTACTCAGGGATATTCTTAGAATTTAATTTTATCGTGATATTTAAGCGAGAAATCTAAAATATTCGTTTCTAGTTCCAGAAAAATTAAAACATCGTTACTCCTCAGGAAAAAATGCTAGAATCAAAGTTATTTAGAATAATCTAATATACAAATAAAGTTACTCAGGATATTCTTACAATTTAATTTTATCGTGATATTTAAGCGAGAAAACTAAAATACTCGTTGCTTGTTACAGAAAAATTAAAACATAGTTACTCCTCAGTAAAAAATGCTAGAATCAAACTTATTAAGAAAAATCTAATACACAAATATAGTTACTCATGGATATTCTTACAATTTAATTTTATCGTGATATTTAAGCGAGAAATCAAAAATATTCGTTACTAGCTCCAGAAAAATTAAAACATCGTTACTCCTCAGGAAAAAATGCTAGAATCAAACTTATTAAAAAAAATCTAATATACAAATAAAGTTACTCAGGGATATTCTTACAATTTAATTTTATCGTTTTATTTAAGCGAGAAAACTAAAATATTCGTTTCTAGTTCCAGAAAAATTATAACATCGTTACTCTTCAGAAAAAAATGCTAGAATCAAACTTATTAAGAATAATCTAATATACAAATAAAGTTACTCAGGGATATTCTCACAATTTAATTTTATCGTGATATTTATGTGAGAAAACTAAAATATTCGTTTCTAGTTCCAGTAAAATTAAAACATCGTTACTCCTCAGGAAAAAATGCTAGAATCAAACTTATTAAGAATAATCTAATATACAAATTAAGTTACTCAGGGATATTCTTACAATTTAATTTTATCGTTATATTTAAGCGAGAAAACTAAAATATTCTTTTCTAGTTCCAGAAAAATTAAAACATCGTTACTCCTCAGGAAAAAATGCTAGATTCAAACTTATTAAGAAAAATCTAATATACAAATAAAGTTACTCAGGGATATTCTTACAATTTAATTTTATCGTGATATTTAAGCGAGAAATCTAAAATAATCTTTTCTAGTTCCAGAAAAATTAAAACATCGTTACTCCTCAGGAAAAAATGCTAGAATCAAACTTATTTAGAATAATCTAATATACAAATAAAGTTACTCAGGGATATTCTTACAATTAAATTTTATCGTGATATTTAAGCGAGAAATCTAAAATAATCTTTTCTAGTTCCAGAAAAATTAAAACATCGTTACTCCTCAGGAAAAAATGCTAGAATTAAACTTATTTAGAATAATCTAATATACAAATAAAGTTACTCAGGGATATTCTTACAAACTAATTTTATCGTGATATTTAAGCCAGAAAACTAAAATACTCGTTTCTTGTTACAGAAAAATTAAAACATCGTTACTTCTCAGGAAAAAATGCTAGAATCAAACTTATTAAACAAATCTATTAAAAAAATAAAGTTACTCAGGGATATTCTTACAATTTAATTTTAACGTTATATTTAAGCGATAAAACTAAAATATTCGTTTCTAGCTCCAGAAAAATAATAACATTGTTACTCCTCAGGAAAAAATGCTAGAATCAAACTTATTGGAAAAATCTATTATGAAAATAAAGTTACTCTGGGATATTCTTACAATTTAATTTTATCGTTATATTTAATCGAGAAAACTAAAATATTAGTTTCTAGTTCCAGAAAAATTAAAACATCGTTACTCTTCAGTAAAAAATGCTAGAATCAAACTTATTAAGAAAAATCTATTACACAAATAAAGTTACTCATGGATATTCTTACAATTTAATTTTATCGTGATATTTATGTGAGAAAACTAAAATATTCGTTTCTAGTTCCAGTAAAATTAAAACATCGTTACTCCTCAGGAAAAAATGCTAGAATCAAACTTATTAAGAATAATCTAATATACAAATTAAGTTACTCAAGGATATTCTTACAATTTAATTTTATCGTTATATTTAAGCGAGAAAACTAAAATATTCTTTTCTAGTTAGAGAAAAATTAAAACATCGTTACTCCTCAGGAAAAAATGCTAGATTCAAACTTATTAAGAAAAATCTAATATACAAATAAAGTTACTCAGGGATATTCTTACAATTTAATTTTATCGTGATATTTAAGCGAGAAATCTAAAATAATCTTTTCTAGTTCCAGAAAAATTAAAACATCGTTACTCCTCAGGAAAAAATGCTAGAATTAAACTTATTTGGAATAATCTAATATACAAATAAAGTTACTCAGGGATATTCTTACAATTTAATTATATCGTTATATTTAAGCGAGAAAACTAAAATATTCGTTTCTAGTTCCAGAAAAATTAAAACATCGTTACTCTTCAGAAAAAAATGCTAGAATCAAACTTATTGAGAATAATCTAATATACAAATAAAGTTACTCAGGGATATTCTCACAATTTAATTTTATCGTGATATTTAAGCGAGAAAACTAAAATATTCGTTTCTAGTTCCAGTAAAATTAAAACATCGTTACTCTTCAGGAAAAAAATGCTAGATTCAAACTTATTAAGAAAAATTTAATATACAAATCAAGTTACTCAGGGATATTCTTACAATTTAATTTTATCGTGATATTTAAGCGAGAAAACAAAAATACTCGTTGCTTGTTACAGAAAAATTAAAACATCGTTACTCCTCAGGAAAAAATGTTAGGATCAAACTTATTTAGAATAATCTAATATACAAATAAAGTTACTCAGGGATATTCTTACCATTTAATTTTATCTGATATTTAAGCGAGAAATCTAAAATACTCGTTTCTTGCTACAGAAAAATTAAAACATCGTTACTCCTCAAGAAAAAATGTTAGGATCAAACTTATTTAGAAAACTCTAATATACAAATAAAGTTACTCAGGGATATTCTTACAATTTAATTTTATCGTGATATTTAAGCGAGAAATCTAAAATAATCGTTTCTATTTCCAGTAAAATTAAAACATCGTTACTCCTCAGTAAAAAATGCTAGAATCAAACTTATTAAAAAAATCTAATACACAAATAAAGTTACTCAGGGATATTCTTACAATTTAATTTTATCGTTATATTTAAGCGAGAAAACTAAAATATTCGTTTCTAGTTCCAGAAAAATTAAAAATGCTAGATTCAAACTTATTAAGAAAAATCTAATATACAAATTAAGTTACTCAGGGATATTCTTACAATTTAATTTTATCGTGATATTTAAGCGAGAAATCTAAAATAATCTTTTCTAGTTCCAGAAAAATTAAAACATCGTTACTCCTCAGGAAAAAATGCTAGAATCAAACTTATTTAGAATAATCTAATATACAAATAAAGTTACTCAGGGATATTCTTACAATTTAATTTTATCGTGATATTTAAGCGAGAAATCTAAAATAATCTTTTCTAGTTCCAGAAAAATTAAAACATCGTTACTCCTCAGGAAAAAATGCTAGAATCAAACTTATTTAGAATAATCTAATATACAAATAAAGTTACTCAGGGATATTCTTACAAATTAATTTTATCGTGATATTTAAGCCAGAAAACTAAAATAATCGTTTCTTGTTATAGAAAAATTAAAACATCGTTACTTCGCAGGAAAAAATGCTAGAATCAAACTTATTAAACAAATCTATTATAAAAATAAAGTTACTCAGGGAAATTCTTACAATTTAATTTTAACGTTATATTTAAGCGATAAAACTAAATTATTCGTTTCTAGCTCCAGAAAAATAATAACATTGTTACTCCTCAGGAAAAAATGCTAGAATCAAACTTATTGGAAAAATCTATTATAAAAATAAAGTTACTCAGGGATATTCTTACAATTTAATTTTATCGTTATATTTAAGCGAGAAAACTAAAATATTCGTTTCTAGTTCCAGAAAAATTAAAAATGCTAGATTCAAACTTATTAAGAAAAATCTAATATACAAATTAAGTTACTCAGGGATATTCTTACAATTCAATTTTAACGTTATATTTAAGCGAGAAAACTAAAATATTCGTTTCTAGTTCCAGAAAAATTAAAACATCGTTACTCCTCAGGAAAAAATGCTAGAATCAAACTTATTAAACAAATCTATTATAAAAATAAAGTTACTCAGGGATATTCTTACAATTTAATTTTATCGTGATATTTAAGCGAGAAAACAAAAATACTCGTTTCTTGTTACAGAAAAATTAAAACTTCGTTACTCCTCAGAAAAAAATGTTAGGATCAAACTTATTTAGAAAACTCTAATATACAAATAAAGTTACTCAGGGATATTCTTACAATTTAATTTTATCGTGATATTTAAGCGAGAAATCTAAAATAATCTTTTCTAGTTCCAGAAAAATTAAAACATCGTTACTACTCAGTAAAAAATGATAGAATCAAACTTATTAAGAATAATCTAATATACAAATAAAGTTACTCAGGGATATTCTTACAATTCAATTTTAACGTTATATTTAAGCGAAAAAATTAAAATTTTCGTTTCTACCTCCAGACAAATAATAACATTGTTACTCCTCAGGAAAAAATGCTAGAATCAAACTTATTGAAAAAATCTATTATAAAAATAAAGTTACTCTGGGATATTCTTACAATTTAATTTTATCGTTATATTTAACCGAGAATACTAAAATATTCGTTTCTAGTTCCAGAAAAATTAAAACATCGTTACTCCTCAGGAGAAAATGCTAGAATCAAACTTATTAAACAAATCTATTATAAAAATAAAGTTACTCAGGGATATTCTTACAATTCAATTTTTACGTTATATTTAAGCGAAAAAACTAAAATTTTCGTTTCTAGCTCCAGACAAATAATAACATTGTTACTCCTCAGGAAAAAATGCTAGAATCAAACTTATTGAAAAAATCTATTATAAAAATAAAGTTACTCTGGGATATTCTTACAATTTAATTTTATCGTTATATTTAAGCGAGAAAACTAAAATATTCGTTTCTAGTTCCAGAAAAATTAAAACATCGTAACTCTTCAGGAAAAAATGCTAGAATCAAACTTATTAAGAATAATCTAATATACAAATTAAGTTACTCAGGGATATTCTTACAATTTAATTTTATCGTTATATTTAAGCGAGAAAACTAAAATATTCTTTTCTAGTTCCAGAAAAATTAAAACATCGTTACTCCTCAGGAAAAAATGCTAGATTCAAACTTATTAAGAAAAATCTAATATACAAATAAAGTTACTCAGGGATATTCTTACAATTTAATTTTATCGTGATATTTAAGCGAGAAATCTAAAATAATCTTTTCTAGTTCCAGAAAAATTAAAACATCGTTACTCCTCAGGAAAAAATGCTAGAATCAAACTTATTTAGAATAATCTAATATACAAATAAAGTTACTCAGGGATATTCTTACAATTTAATTTTATCGTGATATTTAAGCGAGAAAACTAAAATATTCGTTTCTAGTTCCAGAAAAATTATAACATCGTTACTCTTCAGAAAAAAATGCTAGAATCAAACTTATTAAGAATAATCTAATATACAAATAAAGTTACTCAGGGATATTCTCACAATTTAATTTTATCGTGATATTTATGTGAGAAAACTAAAATATTCGTTTCTAGTTCCAGTAAAATTAAAACATCGTTACTCCTCAGGAAAAAATGCTAGAATCAAACTTATTAAGAATAATCTAATATACAAATTAAGTTACTCAGGGATATTCTTACAATTTAATTTTATCGTTATATTTAAGCGAGAAAACTAAAATATTCTTTTCTAGTTCCAGAAAAATTAAAACATCGTTACTCCTCAGGAAAAAATGCTAGATTCAAACTTATTAAGAAAAATCTAATATACAAATAAAGTTACTCAGGGATATTCTTACAATTTAATTTTATCGTGATATTTAAGCGAGAAATCTAAAATAATCTTTTCTAGTTCCAGAAAAATTAAAACATCGTTACTCCTCAGGAAAAAATGCTAGAATCAAACTTATTTAGAATAATCTAATATACAAATAAAGTTACTCAGGGATATTCTTACAATTTAATTTTATCGTGATATTTAAGCGAGAAATCTAAAATAATCTTTTCTAGTTCCAGAAAAATTAAAACATCGTTACTCCTCAGGAAAAAATGCTAGAATTAAACTTATTTAGAATAATCTAATATACAAATAAAGTTACTCAGGGATATTCTTACAAACTAATTTTATCGTGATATTTAAGCCAGAAAACTAAAATACTCGTTTCTTGTTACAGAAAAATTAAAACATCGTTACTTCTCAGGAAAAAATGCTAGAATCAAACTTATTAAACAAATCTATTAAAAAAATAAAGTTACTCAGGGATATTCTTACAATTTAATTTTAACGTTATATTTAAGCGATAAAACTAAAATATTCGTTTCTAGCTCCAGAAAAATAATAACATTGTAACTCCTCAGGAAAAAATGCTAGAATCAAACTTATTGGAAAAATCTATTATGAAAATAAAGTTACTCTGGGATATTCTTACAATTTAATTTTATCGTTATATTTAATCGAGAAAACTAAAATATTAGTTTCTAGTTCCAGAAAAATTAAAACATCGTTACTCTTCAGTAAAAAATGCTAGAATCAAACTTATTAAGAAAAATCTATTACACAAATAAAGTTACTCATGGATATTCTTACAATTTAATTATATCGTGATATTTATGTGAGAAAACTAAAATATTCGTTTCTAGTTCCAGTAAAATTAAAACATCGTTACTCCTCAGGAAAAAATGCTAGAATCAAACTTATTAAGAATAATCTAATATACAAATTAAGTTACTCAGGGATATTCTTACAATTTAATTTTATCGTTATATTTAAGCGAGAAAACTAAAATATTCTTTTCTAGTTCCAGAAAAATTAAAACATCGTTACTCCTCAGGAAAAAATGCTAGATTCAAACTTATTAAGAAAAATCTAATATACAAATAAAGTTACTCAGGGATATTCTTACAATTTAATTTTATCGTGATATTTAAGCGAGAAATCTAAAATAATCTTTTCTAGTTCCAGAAAAATTAAAACATCGTTACTCCTCAGGAAAAAATGCTAGAATCAAACTTATTTAGAATAATCTAATATACAAATAAAGTTACTCAGGGATATTCTTACAATTTAATTTTATCGTGATATTTAAGCGAGAAAACTAAAATACTAGTTGCTTGTTACAGAAAAATTAAAACATCGTTACTCCTCAGTAAAAAATGCTAGAATCAAACTTATTAAGAAGAATCTAATACACAAATATAGTTACTCATGGATATTCTTACAATTTAATTTTATCGTGATATTTAAGCGAGAAATCAAAAATATTCGTTACTAGCTCCAGAAAAATTAAAACATTGTTACTCCTCAGGAAAAAATGCTAGAATCAAACTTATTAAAAAAAATCTAATATACAAATAAAGTTACTCAGGGATATTCTCACAATTTAATTTTATCGTGATATTTAAGCGAGAAAACTAAAATATTCGTTTCTAGTTCCAGAAAAATTAAAACATCGTTACTCCTCAGGAAAAAATGCTAGAATCAAACTTATTTAGAATAATCTAATATACAAATAAAGTTACTCAGGGATATTCTTACAATTTAATTTTATCGTGATATTTAAGCGAGAAATCTAAAATAATCTTTTCTAGTTCCAGAAAAATTAAAACATCGTTACTCCTCAGGAAAAAATGCTAGAATTAAACTTATTTAGAATAATCTAATATACAAATAAAGTTACTCAGGGATATTCTTACAATTTAATTATATCGTTATATTTAAGCGAGAAAACTAAAATATTCGTTTCTAGTTCCAGAAAAATTAAAACATCGTTACTCTTCAGAAAAAAATGCTAGAATCAAACTTATTGAGAATAATCTAATATACAAATAAAGTTACTCAGGGATATTCTCACAATTTAATTTTATCGTGATATTTAAGCGAGAAAACTAAAATATTCGTTTCTAGTTCCAGTAAAATTAAAACATCGTTACTCTTCAGGAAAAAAATGCTAGATTCAAACTTATTAAGAAAAATTTAATATACAAATAAAGTTACTCAGGGATATTCTTACAATTTAATTTTATCGTGATATTTAAGCGAGAAAACAAAAATACTCGTTGCTTGTTACAGAAAAATTAAAACATCGTTACTCCTCAGGAAAAAATGTTAGGATCAAACTTATTTAGAATAATCTAATATACAAATAAAGTTACTCAGGGATATTCTTACCATTTAATTTTATCTGATATTTAAGCGAGAAATCTAAAATACTCGTTTCTTGTTACAGAAAAATTAAAACATCGTTACTCCTCAAGAAAAAATGTTAGGATCAAACTTATTTAGAAAACTCTAATATACAAATAAAGTTACTCAGGGATATTCTTACAATTTAATTTTATCGTGATATTTAAGCGAGAAATCTAAAATAATCGTTTCTATTTCCAGTAAAATTAAAACATCGTTACTCCTCAGTAAAAAATGCTAGAATCAAACTTATTAAAAAAGTCTAATACACAAATAAAGTTACTCAGGGATATTCTTACAATTTAATTTTATCGTTATATTTAAGCGAGAAAACTAAAATATTCGTTTCTAGTTCCAGAAAAATTAAAAATGCTAGATTCAAACTTATTAAGAAAAATCTAATATACAAATAAAGTTACTCAGGGATATTCTTACAATTTAATTTTATCGTGATATTTAAGCGAGAAATCTAAAATAATCTTTTCTAGTTCCAGAAAAATTAAAACATCGTTACTCCTCAGGAAAAAATGCTAGAATCAAACTTATTAAGAATAATCTAATATACAAATAAAGTTACTCAGGGATATTCTTACAATTTAATTTTATCGTGATATTTAAGCGAGAAATCTAAAATAATCTTTTCTAGTTCCAGAAAAATTAAAACATCGTTACTCCTCAGGAAAAAATGCTAGAATCAAACTTATTTAGAATAATCTAATATACAAATAAAGTTACTCAGGGATATTCTTACAAATTAATTTTATCGTGATATTTAAGCCAGAAAACTAAAATACTCGTTTCTTGTTATAGAAAAATTAAAACATCGTTACTTCGCAGGAAAAAATGCTAGAATCAAACTTATTAAACAAATCTATTATAAAAATAAAGTTACTCAGGGAAATTCTTACAATTTAATTTTAACGTTATATTTAAGCGATAAAACTAAATTATTCGTTTCTAGCTCCAGAAAAATAATAACATTGTTACTCCTCAGGAAAAAATGCTAGAATCAAACTTATTGGAAAAATCTATTATAAAAATAAAGTTACTCAGGGATATTCTTACAATTTAATTTTATCGTTATATTTAAGCGAGAAAACTAAAATATTCGTTTCTAGTTCCAGAAAAATTAAAAATGCTAGATTCAAACTTATTAAGAAAAATCTAATATACAAATTAAGTTACTCAGGGATATTCTTACAATTCAATTTTAACGTTATATTTAAGCGAGAAAACTAAAATATTCGTTTCTAGTTCCAGAAAAATTAAAACATCGTTACTCCTCAGGAAAAAATGCTAGAATCAAACTTATTAAACAAATCTATTATAAAAATAAAGTTACTCAGGGATATTCTTACAATTTAATTTTATCGTGATATTTAAGCGAGAAAACAAAAATACTCGTTTCTTGTTACAGAAAAATTAAAACTTCGTTACTCCTCAGGAAAAAATGTTAGGATCAAACTTATTTAGAAAACTCTAATATACAAATAAAGTTACTCAGGGATATTCTTACAATTTAATTTTATCGTGATATTTAAGCGAGAAATCTAAAATAATCTTTTCTAGTTCCAGAAAAATTAAAACATCGTTACTCCTCAGTAAAAAATGATAGAATCAAACTTATTAAGAATAATCTAATATACAAATAAAGTTACTCAGGGATATTCTTACAATTCAATTTTAACGTTATATTTAAGCGAAAAAATTAAAATTTTCGTTTCTACCTCCAGACAAATAATAACATTGTTACTCCTCAGGAAAAAATGCTAGAATCAAACTTATTGAAAAAATCTATTATAAAAATAAAGTTACTCTGGGATATTCTTACAATTTAATTTTACCGTTATATTTAAGCGAGAAATCTAAAATATTCGTTTCTAGTTCCAGAAAAATTAAAACATCGTTACTCCTCAGGAGAAAATGCTAGAATCAAACTTATTAAACAAATCTATTATAAAAATAAAGTTACTCAGGGATATTCTTACAATTCAATTTTAACGTTATATTTAAGCGAAAAAACTAAAATTTTCGTTTCTAGCTCCAGACAAATAATAACATTGTTACACCTCAGGAAAAAATGCTAGAATCAAACTTATTGAAAAAAACTATTATAAAAATAAAGTTACTCTGGGATATTCTTACAATTTAATTTTATCGTTATATTTAAGCGAGAAAACTAAAATATTCGTTCTAGTTCCAGAAAAATTAAAACATCGTTACTCTTCAGGAAAAAATGCTAGAATCAAACTTATTAAGAATAATCTAATATACAAATAAAGTTACTCAGGGATATTCTCACAATTCAATTTTATCGTGTTATTTATGTGAGAAAACTAAAATATTCGTTTCTAGTTCCAGTAAAATTAAAACATCGTTACTCCTCAGGAAAAAATGCTAGAATCAAACTTATTAAAAAAAATCTAATACACAAATAAAGTTACTCTGGGATATTCTTACAATTTAATTTTATCGTTATATTTAAGCGAGAAAACTAAAATATTCGTTCTAGTTCCAGAAAAATTCAAACATCGTTACTCCTCAGGAAAATATGCTAGAATCAAACTTATGAAAAAATATCTAATAAACAAATAAAGTTCTTACAATTTAATTTTATCGTGATATTTAACGAGAAACCTAAAATAATCTTTTCTAGTTCCAGAAAACTCCTCAGTAAAAAATGCTAGAATCAAACTTATTAAGAATAATCTAATATACAAATAAAGTTACTCAGGGATATTCTTACAATTCAATTTTAACGTTATATTTAAGCGATAAAACTAAAATTTTCGTTTCTAGCTCCAGAAAAATAATAACATTGTTACTCCTCAGGAAAAAATGCTAGAATCAAACTTATTGAAACTATTATAAAAATAAAGTTACTCTGGGATATTCTTACAATTTAATTTTATCGTTATATTTAAGCGAGAAAACTAAAATATTCCTTTCTAGTCCCAGAAAAATTAAAACATCGTTACTCCTCAGTAAAAAATGCTAGAAACAAACTTATTAAGAAAAATCTAATACACAAATAAAGTTATTCATGGATATTCTTACAATTTAATTTTATCGTGATATTTAAGCGAGAAATCAAAAATATTCGTTACTAGCTCCAGAAAAATTAAAACATCGTAACTCTTCAGGAAAAAATGCTAGAATCAAACTTATTAAGAATAATCTAATATACAAATAAAGTTACTCTGGGATATTCTTACAATTTAATTTTATCGTTATATTTAAGCGAGAAAACTAAAATATTCGTTCTAGTTCCAGAAAAATTAAAACATCGTTACTCCTCAGGAAAAAATGTTAGGAACAAACTTATTTAGAATAATCTAATATACAAATAAAGTTACTCAGGGTTATTCTTACTTTTTAATTTTAACGTGATATTTAAGCGAGAAATCTAAAATAATCTTTTCTAGTTCCAGAAAAATTAAAACATCTTTACTCCTCAGTAAAAAATGCTAGAATCAAACTTATTAAGGATAATCTAATATACAAATAAAGTTACTCAGGGATATTCTTACAATTCAATTTTAACGTTATATTTAAGCGATAAAACTAAAATTTTCGTTTCTAGCTCCAGAAAAATAATAACATTGTTACTCCTAAGGACAATATGCTAGAATCAAACTTATTAAGAAAAATCTAATACACAAATAAAGTTACTCATGGATATTCTTACAATTTAATTTTATCGTGATATTTAAGCGAGAAATCAAAAATATTCGTTACCAGCTCCAGAAAAATTAAAACATCGTAACTCTTCAGGAAAAAAGCTAGAATCAAACTTATTAAGAATAATCTAATATACAAATAAAGTTACTCAGGGATATTCTCACAATTCAATTTTATTGTGATATTTATGTGAGAAAACTAAAATATTCGTTTCTATTTCCAGTAAAATTAAAACATCGTTATTCCTCAGGAAAAAATGCTAGAATCAAACTTATTAAAAAAAATCTAATATACAAATAAAGTTACTCTGGGATATTCTTACAATTTAATTTTATCGTTATATTTAAGCGAGAAAACTAAAATATTCGTTCTAGTTCCAGAAAAATTAAAACATCGTTACTCCTCAGGAAAAAATGTGAGGAACAAACTTATTTAGAATAATCTAATATACAAATAAAGTTACTCAGGGTTATTCTTACTTTTTAATTTTAACGTGATATTTAAGCGAGAAATCTAAAATAATCTTTTCTAGTTCCAGAAAAATTAAAACATCGTTACTCCTCAGTAAAAAATGCTAGAATCAAACTTATTAAGAATAATCTAATATACAAATAAAGTTACTCAGGGATATTCTTACAATTCAATTTTAACGTTATATTTAAGCGATAAAACTAAAATTTTCGTTTCTAGCTCCAGAAAAATAATAACATTGTTACTCCTCAAGACAAAATGCTAGAATCAAACTTATTGAAAAAATCTGTTATAAAAATAAAGTTACTCTGGGATATTCTTACAATTTAATTTTATCGTTATATTTAAGCGAGAAAACAAAAATACTCGTTTCTAGCTCCGGAAAAATTAAAACATCGTTACTCCTCAGTAAAAAATGCTAGAAACAAACTTATTAAGAAAAATCTAATACACAAATAAAGTTACTCATGGATATTCTTACAATTTAATTTTATCGTGATATTTAAGCGAGAAATCTAAAATATTCGTTACTAGCATTTTTTCCTGAGGAGTAACAATGTTATTATTTTTCTGGAACTAGAAACGAAAATTTTAGTTTTATCGCTTAAATATAACGTTAAAATTGAATTGTAAGAATATCCCTGAGTAACTTTATTTGTATATTAGATTATTCTTAATAAGTTTGATTCTAGCATTTTTTACTGAGGAGTTTTCTGGAACTAGAAAAGATTATTTTAGATTTCTCGCTTAAATATCACGATAAAATTAAATTGTAAGAACTTTATTTGTTTATTAGATATTTTTTCATAAGTTTGATTCTAGCATATTTTCCTGAGGAGTAACGATGTTTTAATTTTTCTGGAACTAGAACGAATATTTTAGTTTTCTCGCTTAATTATAACGATAAAATTAAATTGTACGAATATCCCAGAGTAACTTTATTTGTGTATTAGATTTTTTTTAATAAGTTTGATTCTAGCATTTTTTCCTGAGGAGTAACGATGTTTTAATTTTACTGGAAATAGAAACGAATATTTTAGTTTTCTCACATAAATATCACAATAAAATTGAATTGTGAGAATATCCCTGAGTAACTTTATTTGTATATTAGATTATTCTTAATAAGTTTGATTCTAGCATTTTTTCCTGAAGAGTTACGATGTTTTAATTTTTCTGGAGCTGGTAACGAATATTTTTGATTTCTCGCTTAAATATCACGATAAAATTAAATTGTAAGAATATCCATGAGTAACTTTATTTGTGTATTAGATTTTTCTTAATAAGTTTGTTTCTAGCATTTTTTACTGAGGAGTAACGATGTTTTAATTTTTTGTAACAAGAAACGAGTATTTTTGTCTTCTCGCTTAAATATCACGATAAAATTAAATTGTAAAAATATCCCTGAGTAACTTTATTTTTATAATAGATTTGTTTAATAAGTTTGATTCTAGCTTTTTTTCCTGAGGAGTAACGATGTTTTAATTTTTCTGTAACAAGAAACAAGTATTTTAGTTTTCTGGCTTAATTATCACGATAAAATTAAATTGTAAGATTATCCCTGAGTAACTTTATTTGTATATTAGATTATTCTAAATAAGTTTGATTCTAGCATTTTTTCCTGAGGAGTAACGATGTTTTAATTTCTCTGGAACTAGAAAGGAATATTTTAGTTTTCTCGCTTAAATATAACTTTAAAATTGAATTGTAAGAATATCCCTGAGTAACTTTATTTGTGTATTAGATTATTCTTAATAAGTTTGATTCTAGCATTTTTTACTGAGAAGTTTTCTGGAACTAGAAAAGATTATTTTAGATTTCTCGCTTAAATATCACGATAAAATTAAATTGTAAGAATATCCCTGAGTAACTTTATTTGTATATTAGAGTTTTCTAAATAAGTTTGATCCTAACATTTTTTCCTGAGGAGTAACGATGTTTTAATTTTTCTGTAACAAGAAACGAGTATTTTTGTTTTCTCGCTTAAATATCACGATAAAATTAAATTGTAAGAATATCCCTGAGTAACTTAATTTTTATAATAGATTTGTTTAATAAGTTTGATTCTAGCATTTTTTCCTGAGGAGTAACGATGTTTTAATTTTATTGGAACTAGAAACGAATATTTTAGTTTTCTCACATAAATATCACGATAAAATTGAATTGTGAGAATATCCCTGAGTAACTTTATTTGTATATTAGATTAATCTTCATAAGTTTGATTCTAGCATTTTTTCCTGAAGAGTTACGATGTTTTAATTTTTCTGGAGCTAGTAACGAATCTTTTTGATTTCTCGCTTAAATATCACGATAAAATTAAATTGTAAGAATATCCATGAGTAACTTTATTTGTGTATTAGATTTTTCTTAATAAGTTTGTTTCTAGCATTTTTTACTGAGGAGTAACGATGTTTTAATTTTTCTGGAACTAGAAACGAATATTTTAGTTTTCTCGCTTAAATATAACGATAAAATTAAATTGTAAGAATATCCCTGAGTAACTTTATTTGTATATTAGAGTTTTCTAAATAAATTTGATTCTAGCATTTTTTCCTGAGGAGTAACGAGGTTTTTATTATTCTGTAATTAGAAACGAATATTTTAGTTTTCTCGCTTAAATATCACGATAAAATTAAATTGTAAGAATATCCCTGAGTAACTTTATTTGTATATTAGATTATTCTAAATAAGTATGATCCTATCATTTTTTCCTGATAAGTAACGATGCTTTAATTTTTCTGGAACTAGAAACGAGTATTTTAGTTTTCTGGCTTAAATATCACGATAAAATTAAATTGTAAGAATATCCCTGAGTAACTTTATTTGTATATTAGATTATTCTTAATAAGTTTGATTCTAGCATTTTTTCCTGAGGAGTAACGATGTTTTAATTTTTCTGGAACTAGAAACGAATATTTTAGATTTCTCGCTTAAATATCACGATAAAATTAAATTGTAAGAATATCCCGGAGTAACTTTATTTGTATATTAGATTTTTTTTAATACGTTTGATTCTAGCATTTTTTCCTGAGGAGTAACGATGTTTTAATTTTTCTGGAGCTAGTAACGAATATTTTAGTTTTCTCGCTTAAATATCACGAAAAAATTAAATTGTAAGAATATCCCTGAGTAACTTTATTTGTATATTAGATTATTCTAAATAAGTATGATCCTATCATTTTTTCCTGATAAGTAACGATGTTTTAATTTTTCTGGAACTAGAAACGAGTATTTTAGTTTTCTGGCTTAAATATCACGATAAAATTAAATTGTAAGAATATCCCTGAGTAACTTTATTTGTATATTAGATTATTCTTAATAAGTTTGATTCTAGCATTTTTTCCTGAGGAGTAACGATGTTTTAATTTTTCTGGAGCTAGTAACGAATATTTTAGATTTCTCGTTTAAATATAGCGATAAAATTAAATTGTAAGAATATCCCTGAGTAACTTTATTTGTATATTAGATTTTTCTTAATAAGTTTCATTCTAGCATTTTCTCCTGAGCTGTAACGATGTTTTAATTTTTTTGGAACTAGAAACGAATATTTTAGTTTTCTCGCTTAAATATAACGATAAAATTAAATCGTAAGAATATGCCAGAGTAACTTTATTTGTATATTAGATTTTTTTAATAAGTTTGATTCTAGCATTTTTTCCTGAAGAGTAACGATGTTTTAATTTTTCTGGAACTAGAAAAAATTATTTTAGATTTCTCGCTTAAATATCACGATAAAATTAAATTGTACGACTATCCCAGAGTAACTTTATTTGTTTATTAGATTTTTTTAAATAAGTTTGATTCTAGCATTTTTTTCTCAGTAAAAATATTTTTATTTTTCTGGAACTATAAACGAATATTTTAGTTTTCTCGCTTAAATATCACGATTAAATTAAATTGTAAGAATATCCCTGAGTAACTTTATTTGTATATTAGATTATTCTTAATAAGTTTGATTCTAGCATTTTTACTGAGGAGTAACGATGTTTTAATTTTTCTGGAACTAGAAACGAATATTTTAGTTTTCTCGCTTAAATATAACGATAAAATTAAATTGTAAGAATATCCCAGAGTAACTTTATTTTTATAATAGATTTTTTCAATAAGTTTGATTCTAGCATTTTTTCCTGAGGAGTAACAATGTTATTATTTTTCTGGAGCTAGAAACGAAAATTTTAGTTTTATCGCTTAAATATAACGTTAAAATTGAATTGTAAGAATATCCCTGAGTAACTTTATTTGTATATTAGATTATTCTTAATAAGTTTGATTCTAGCATTTTTTACTGAGGAGTTTTCTGGAACTAGAAAAGATTATTTTAGATTTCTCGCTTAAATATCACGATAAAATTAAATTGTAAGAACTTTATTTGTTTATTAGATATTTTTTCATAAGTTTGATTCTAGCATATTTTCCTGAGGAGTAACGATGTTTTAATTTTTCTGGAACTAGAACGAATATTTTAGTTTTCTCGCTTAATTATAACGATAAAATTAAATTGTACGAATATCCCAGAGTAACTTTATTTGTGTATTAGATTTTTTTTAATAAGTTTGATTCTAGCATTTTTTCCTGAGGAGTAACGATGTTTTAATTTTACTGGAAATAGAAACGAATATTTTAGTTTTCTCACATAAATATCACAATAAAATTGAATTGTGAGAATATCCCTGAGTAACTTTATTTGTATATTAGATTATTCTTAATAAGTTTGATTCTAGCATTTTTTCCTGAAGAGTTACGATGTTTTAATTTTTCTGGAGCTGGTAACGAATATTTTTGATTTCTCGCTTAAATATCACGATAAAATTAAATTGTAAGAATATCCATGAGTAACTTTATTTGTGTATTAGATTTTTCTTAATAAGTTTGTTTCTAGCATTTTTTACTGAGGAGTAACGATGTTTGAATTTTTCTGGAACTAGAAACGAGTATTTTAGTTTTCTCGCTTAAATAAACGATAAAATTAAATTGTAAGAATATCCCAGAGTAACTTTATTTTTATAATAGATTTTTTCAATAAGTTTGATTCTAGCATTTTTTCCTGAGGAGTAATGATGTTTTAATTTTTCTGGAACTAGAGAGGAATATTTTAGTTTTCTCGCTTAAATATAACGTTAAAATTGAATTGTAAGAATATCCCTGAGTAACTTTATTTGTGTATTAGATTATTCTTAATAAGTTTGATTCTAGCATTTTTTACTGAGGAGTTTTCTGGAACTAGAAAAGATTATTTTAGATATCTCGCTTAAATATCACGATAAAATTAAATTGTAAGAATATCCCTGAGTAACTTTATTTGTATATTAGAGTTTTCTAAATAAGTTTGATCCTAACATTTTTTCCTGAGGAGTAACGATGTTTTAATTTTTTGTAACAAGAAACGAGTATATTTGTTTTCTCGCTTAAATATCACGATAAAATTAAATTGTAAAAATATCCCTGAGTAACTTTATTTTTATAATAGATTTGTTTAATAAGTTTGATTCTAGCTTTTTTTCCTGAGGAGTAACGATGTTTTAATTTTTCTGTAACAAGAAACAAGTATTTTAGTTTTCTGGCTTAATTATCACGATAAAATTAAATTGTAAGATTATCCCTGAGTAACTTTATTTGTATATTAGATTATTCTAAATAAGTTTGATTCTAGCATTTTTTCCTGAGGAGTAACGATGTTTTAATTTTTCTGGAACTAGAAAGGAATATTTTAGTTTTCTCGCTTAAATATAACTTTAAAATTGAATTGTAAGAATATCCCTGAGTAACTTTATTTGTGTATTAGATTATTCTTAATAAGTTTGATTCTAGCATTTTTTACTGAGGAGTTTTCTGGAACTAGAAAAGATTATTTTAGATTTCTCGCTTAAATATCACGATAAAATTAAATTGTAAGAATATCCCTGAGTAACTTTATTTGTATATTAGAGTTTTCTAAATAAGTTTGATCCTAACATTTTTTCCTGAGGAGTAACGATGTTTTAATTTTTCTGTAACAAGAAACGAGTATTTTTGTTTTCTCGCTTAAATATCACGATAAAATTAAATTGTAAGAATATCCCTGAGTAACTTAATTTTTATAATAGATTTGTTTAATAAGTTTGATTCTAGCATTTTTTCCTGAGGAGTAACGATGTTTTAATTTTATTGGAACTAGAAACGAATATTTTAGTTTTCTCACATAAATATCACGATAAAATTGAATTGTGAGAATATCCCTGAGTAACTTTATTTGTATATTAGATTAATCTTCATAAGTTTGATTCTAGCATTTTTTCCTGAAGAGTTACGATGTTTTAATTTTTCTGGAGCTAGTAACGAATCTTTTTGATTTCTCGCTTAAATATCACGATAAAATTAAATTGTAAGAATATCCATGAGTAACTTTATTTGTGTATTAGATTTTTCTTAATAAGTTTGTTTCTAGCATTTTTACTGAGGAGTAACGATGTTTTAATTTTTCTGGAACTAGAAACGAATATTTTAGTTTTCTCGCTTAAATATAACGATAAAATTAAATTGTAAGAATATCCCAGAGTAACTTTATTTTTATAATAGATTTTTTCAATAAGTTTGATTCTACCATTTTTTCCTGAGGAGTAACAATGTTATTATTTGTCTGGAGCTAGAAACGAAAATTTTAGTTTTATCGCTTAAATATAACGTTAAAATTGAATTGTAAGAATATCCCTGAGTAACTTTATTTGTATATTAGATTATTCTTAATAAGTTTGATTCTATCATTTTTTACTGAGGAGTAACGATGTTTCAATTTTTCTGGAACTAGAAAAGATTATTTTAGATTTCTCGCTTAAATGTCACGATAAAATTAAATTGTAAGAATATCCCTGAGTAACTTTATTTGTATATTAGAGTTTTCTAAATAAATTTGATTCTAGCATTTTTTCCTGAGGAGTAACGAGGTTTTTATTATTCTGTAATTAGAAACGAATATTTTAGTTTTCTCGCTTAAATATCACGATAAAATTAAATTGTAAGAATATCCCTGAGTAACTTTATTTGTATATTAGATTATTCTAAATAAGTATGATCCTATCATTTTTTCCTGATAAGTAACGATGCTTTAATTTTTCTGGAACTAGAAACGAGTATTTTAGTTTTCTGGCTTAAATATCACGATAAAATTAAATTGTAAGAATATCCCTGAGTAACTTTATTTGTATATTAGATTATTCTTAATAAGTTTGATTCTAGCATTTTTTCCTGAGGAGTAACGATGTTTTAATTTTTCTGGAACTAGAAACGAATAATTTAGATTTCTCGCTTAAATATCACGATAAAATTAAATTGTAAGAATATCCCTGAGTAACTTTATTTGTATATTAGATTATTCTGAATAAGTTTGATTCTAGCATTTTTTACTGAGGAGTTTTCTGGAACTAGAAAAGATTATTTTAGATTTCTCGCTTAAATATCACGATAAAATTAAATTGTAAGAACTTTATTTGTTTATTAGATATTTTTTCATAAGTTTGATTCTAGCATATTTTCCTGAGGAGTAACGATGTTTTAATTTTTCTGGAACTAGAACGAATATTTTAGTTTTCTCGCTTAATTATAACGATAAAATTAAATTGTACGAATATCCCAGAGTAACTTTATTTGTGTATTAGATTTTTTTTAATAAGTTTGATTCTAGCATTTTTTCCTGAGGAGTAACGATGTTTTAATTTTACTGGAAATAGAAACGAATATTTTAGTTTTCTCACATAAATATCACAATAAAATTGAATTGTGAGAATATCCCTGAGTAACTTTATTTGTATATTAGATTATTCTTAATAAGTTTGATTCTAGCATTTTTTCCTGAAGAGTTACGATGTTTTAATTTTTCTGGAGCTGGTAACGAATATTTTTGATTTCTCGCTTAAATATCACGATAAAATTAAATTGTAAGAATATCCATGAGTAACTTTATTTGTGTATTAGATTTTTCTTAATAAGTTTGTTTCTAGCATTTTTTACTGAGGAGTAACGATGTTTGAATTTTTCTGGAACTAGAAACGAGTATTTTAGTTTTCTCGCTTAAATAAACGATAAAATTAAATTGTAAGAATATCCCAGAGTAACTTTATTTTTATAATAGATTTTTTCAATAAGTTTGATTCTAGCATTTTTTCCTGAGGAGTAATGATGTTTTAATTTTTCTGGAACTAGAGAGGAATATTTTAGTTTTCTCGCTTAAATATAACGTTAAAATTGAATTGTAAGAATATCCCTGAGTAACTTTATTTGTGTATTAGATTATTCTTAATAAGTTTGATTCTAGCATTTTTTACTGAGGAGTTTTCTGGAACTAGAAAAGATTATTTTAGATATCTCGCTTAAATATCACGATAAAATTAAATTGTAAGAATATCCCTGAGTAACTTTATTTGTATATTAGAGTTTTCTAAATAAGTTTGATCCTAACATTTTTTCCTGAGGAGTAACGATGTTTTAATTTTTTGTAACAAGAAACGAGTATTTTTGTTTTCTCGCTTAAATATCACGATAAAATTAAATTGTAAAAATATCCCTGAGTAACTTTATTTTTATAATAGATTTGTTTAATAGGTCTGATTCTAGCATTTTTTCCTGAGGAGTAACGATGTTTTAATTTTTCTGGAACTAGAAAGGAATATTTTAGTTTTCTCGCTTAAATATAACTTTAAAATTGAATTGTAAGAATATCCCTGAGTAACTTTATTTGTGTATTAGATTATTCTTAATAAGTTTGATTCTAGCATTTTTTACTGAGGAGTTTTCTGGAACTAGAAAAGATTATTTTAGATTTCTCGCTTAAATATCACGATAAAATTAAATTGTAAGAATATCCCTGAGTAACTTTATTTGTATATTAGAGTTTTCTAAATAAGTTTGATCCTAACATTTTTTCCTGAGGAGTAACGATGTTTTAATTTTTCTGTAACAAGAAACGAGTATTTTTGTTTTCTCGCTTAAATATCACGATAAAATTAAATTGTAAGAATATCCCTGAGTAACTTAATTTTTATAATAGATTTGTTTAATAAGTTTGATTCTAGCATTTTTTCCTGAGGAGTAACGATGTTTTAATTTTATTGGAACTAGAAACGAATATTTTAGTTTTCTCACATAAATATCACGATAAAATTGAATTGTGAGAATATCCCTGAGTAACTTTATTTGTATATTAGATTAATCTTCATAAGTTTGATTCTAGCATTTTTTCCTGAAGAGTTACGATGTTTTAATTTTTCTGGAGCTAGTAACGAATCTTTTTGATTTCTCGCTTAAATATCACGATTAAATTAAATTGTAAGAATATCCATGAGTAACTTTATTTGTGTATTAGATTTTTCTTAATAAGTTTGTTTCTAGCATTTTTACTGAGGAGTAACGATGTTTTAATTTTTCTGGAACTAGAAACGAATATTTTAGTTTTCTCGCTTAAATATAACGATAAAATTAAATTGTAAGAATATCCCAGAGTAACTTTATTTTTATAATAGATTTTTTCAATAAGTTTGATTCTACCATTTTTTCCTGAGGAGTAACAATGTTATTATTTGTCTGGAGCTAGAAACGAAAATTTTAGTTTTATCGCTTAAATATAACGTTAAAATTGAATTGTAAGAATATCCCTGAGTAACTTTATTTGTATATTAGATTATTCTTAATAAGTTTGATTCTAGCATTTTTTACTGAGGAGTTTTCTGGAACTAGAAAAGATTATTTTAGATTTCTCGCTTAAATATCACGATAAAATTAAATTGTCAGAATATCCCTGAGTAACTTTATTTGTTTATTAGATTTTTTTTCATAAGTTTGATTCTAGCATATTTTCCTGAGGAGTAACGATGTTTTAATTTTTCTGGAACTAGAAAGGAATATTTTAGTTTTCTCGCTTAAATATAACGATAAAATTAAATTGTAAGAATATCCCTGAGTAACTTTATTTGTGTATTAGATTTTTCTTAATAAGTTTGATTCTTGCATTTTTTCCTGAGGAGTAACGATGTTTTAATTTTACTGGAACTAGAAACGAATATTTTTTTTTTGTCACATAATTATCACGATAAAATTAATTTGTAAGAATATCCCTGAGTAACTTTATTTGTATATTAGATTATTTTAAATAAGTTTGATTCTAGCATTTTTTACTGAGGAGTTTTCTGGAACTAGAAAAGATTATTTTAGATTTCTCGCTTAAATATCACGATAAAATTAAATTGTAAGAATATCCCTGAGTAACTTTATTTGTATATTAGAGTTTTCTAAATAAGTCTGATCCTAACATTTTTTCCTGAGGAGTAACGATGTTTTAATTTTTCTGTAACAAGAAACGAGTATTTTTGTTTTCTCGCTTAAATATCACGATAAAATTAAATTGTAAGAATAACCCTGAGTAACTTTATTTGTATATTAGATTATTCTAAATTAGTTTGATCCTAACATTTTTCCCTGAGGAGTAACGATGTTTTAATTTTTCTGTAACAAGCAACGAGTATTTTAGTTTTCTCGCTTAAATATCTCGATAAAATTAAATTGTAAGAATATCTCGGAGTAACTTTATTTGTATATTAGATTATTCTTAATAAGTTTGATTCTAGCATTTTTTACTGAGGAGTAACGATGTTTTAATTTTTCTGGAACTAGAAACGAATATTTTAGTTTTCTCGCTTAAATATAACGATAAAATTAAATTGTAAGAATATCCCTGAGTAACTTTATTTTTATAATAGATTTTTTCAATAAGTTTGATTCTAGCATTTTTTCCTGAGGAGTAACAATGTTATTATTTTTCTGGAGCTAGAAACGGAAATTTTAGTTTTATCGCTTAAATATAACGTTAAAATTGAATTGTAAGAATATCCCTGAGTAACTTTATTTGTATATTAGATTATTCTTAATAAGTTTGATTCTAGCATTTTTTACTGAGGAGTTTTCTGGAACTAGAAAAGATTATTTTAGATTTCTCGCTTAAATATCACGATAAAATTAAATTGTAAGAATATCCCTGAGTAACTTTATTTGTATATTAGAGTTTTCTAAATAAGTTTGATCCTAACATTTTTTCCTGAGGAGTAACGATGTTTTAATTTTTCTGTAACAAGAAACGAGTATTTTTGTTTTCTCGCTTAAATATCACGATAAAATTAAATTGTAAGAATATCCCTGAGTAACTTTATTTTTATAATAGATTTGTTTAATAAGTTTGATTCTAGCATTTTTTCCTGAGGAGTAACGATGTTTTAATTTTTCTGGAACTAGAAAAGATTATTTTAGATTTCTCGCTTAAATATCACGATAAAATTAAATTGTCAGAATATCCCTGAGTAACTTTATTTGTTTATTAGATTTTTTTTCATAAGTTTGATTCTAGCATATTTTCCTGAGGAGTAACGATGTTTTAATTTTTCTGGAACTAGAACGAATATTTTAGTTTTCTGGCTTAAATATCACGATAAAATTAAATTGTAAGAATATCCCTGAGTAACTTTATTTGTATATTAGATTATTCTAAATATGTTTGATTCTAGCATTTTTTCCTGAGGAGTAACGATATTTTAATTTTTCTGGAACTAGAAAGGAATATTTTAGTTTTCTCGCTTAAATATAACGATAAAATTAAATTGTAAGAATATCCCTGAGTAACTTTATTTGTATATTAGATTATACTTAATAAGTTTGATTCTTGCATTTTTTCCTGAGGAGTAACGATGTTTTAATTTTACTGGAACTAGAAACGAATATTTTAGTTTTCTCACATAAATTTCACGATAAAATTAAATTGTAAGAATATCCCTGAGTAACTTTATTTGTATATTAGATTATTCTTAATAAGTTTGATTCTAGCATTTTTTCCTGAGGAGTAACGATGTTTTAATTTTTCTGGAACTAGAAACGAATATTTTAAATTTCTCGCTTAAATATCACGATAAAATTAAATTCTAAGATTATCCCTGAGTAACTTTATTTGTATATTAGATTTTTCTTAATAAGTTTCATTCTAGCATATTTTCCTGAGGAGTAACGATGTTTTAATTTTACTGGAACTAGAAACGAATATTTTAGTTTTCTCACATAAATATCACGATAAAATTAAATTGTGAGAATATCCCGGAGTAACTTTATTTGTATATTAGATTATTCTTAATAAGTTTGATTCTAGCATTTTTTCCTGAAGAGTAACGATGTTTTAATTTTTCTGGTGCTAGTAACGAATATTTTTGATTTCTCGCTTAAATATCACGATAAAATTAAATTGTAAGAATATCCATGAGTAACTTTATTTGTGTAATAGATTTTTTTTAATAAGTTTGATTCTAGCATTTTTTACTGAGGAGTAACGATGTTTTAATTTTTCTGGAACTAGGAACGAATATTTTAGTTTTATCGCTTAAATATAACGTTAAAATTGAATTGTAAGAATATCCCTGAGTAACTTTATTTGTATATTAGATTATTCTTAATAAGTTTGATTCTAGCATTTTTTACTGAGGAGTTTTCTGGAACTAGAAAAGATTATTTTAGATTTCTCGCTTAAATATCTCGATAAAATTAAATTGTAAGAATATCCCTGAGTAACTTTATTTGTATATTAGAGTTTTCTAAATAAGTTTGATCCTAACATTTTTTCCTGAGGAGTAACGATATTTTAATTTTTCTGTAACAAGAAACGAGTATTTTAGTTTTCTCGCTGAAATATCACGATAAAATTAAATTGTAAGAATATCCCTGAGTAACTTAATTTTTATAATAGATTTGTTTAATAAGTTTGATTCTAGCATTTTTTCCTGAGGAGTAACGATGTTTTAATTTTATTGGAACTAGAAACGAATATTTTAGTTTTCTCACATAAATATCACGATAAAATTGAATTGTGAGAATATCCCTGAGTAACTTTATTTGTATATTAGATTAATCTCCATAAGTTTGATTCTAGCATTTTTTCCTGAAGAGTTACGATGTTTTAATTTTTTTGGAGCTAGTAACGAATATTTTTGATTTCTCGCTTAAATATCACGATAAAATTAAATTGTAAGAATATCCATGAGTAACTTTATTTGTGTATTAGATTTTTCTTAATAAGTTTGATTCTAGCATTTTTTCCTGAGGAGTAACGATGTTTTAATTTTACTGGAACTAGAAACGAATATTTTAGTTTTATCACATAAATATCACGATAAAATTAAATTGTAAGAATATCCCTGACTAACTTTATTTGTATATTAGATTATTTTTCATAAGTTTGATTCTAGCATTTTTTCCTGAGAAGTAACGATGTTTTAATTTTTCTGGAACTAGAAAAGATTATTTTAGATTTCTCGCTTAAATATCACGTTAACATTAAATTGTAAGAATGTCCCTGAGTAACTTTATTTTTATATTAGATTATTCTAAATATGTTTGTTCCTAACATTTTTTCCTGAGAAGTAACGATGTTTTAATTTTCTGTAACAAGAAACGAGTATTTTAGTTGTCTCGCTTAAATATCACGATAAAATTAAATTGTAAGAATATCCCTGAGTAACTTTATTTGTATATTAGATTATTCTAAATAAGTTTGATTCTAGCATTTTTTCCTGAGGAGTAACGATGTTTTAATTTTTCTGGAACTAGAAACGAATATTTTAAAATTCTCGCTTAAATATCACGATAAAATTAAATTCTAAGATTATCCCTGAGTAACTTTATTTGTATATTAGATTTTTCTTAATAAGTTTGATTCTAGCATATTTTCCTGAGGAGTAACGATGTTTTAATTTTTCTGGAACTAGAAACGAATATTTTAGATTTCTCGCTTAAATATCACGATAAAATTAAATTCTAAGAATATCCCTGAGTAACTTTATTTGTATATTAGATTATTCTAAATAAGTTTGATTCTAGCATTTTTTCCTGAGGAGTAACGATGTTTTAATTTTACTGGAACTAGAAACGAATATTTTAGTTTTCTCACATAAATATCACGATAAAATTAAATTGTGTGAATATCCCTGAGTAACTTTATTTGTATATTAGATTATTCTTAATAAGTTTGATTCTAGCATTTTTTCCTGAAGAGTAACGATGTTTTAATTTTTCTGGTGCTAGTAACGTATATTTTTGATTTCTCGCTTAAATATCACGATAAAATTAAATTGTAAGAATATCCATGAGTAACTTTATTTGTGTAATAGATTTTTCTTAATAAGTTTGATTCTAGCATTTTTTACTGAGGAGTAACGATGTTTTAATTTTTCTGGAACTAGAAACGAATATTTTAGATTTCTCGCTTAAATATCACGATAAAATTAAATTCTAAGATTATCCCTGAGTAACTTTATTTGTATATTAGATTTTTCTTAATAAGTTTGATTCTAGCATATTTTCCTGAGGAGTAACGATGTTTTAATTTTTCTGGAACTAGAAACGAATATTTTAGATTTCTCGCTTAAATATCACGATAAAATTAAATTCTAAGAATATCCCTGAGTAACTTTATTTGTATATTAGATTATTCTAAATAAGTTTGATTCTAGCATTTTTTCCTGAGGAGTAACGATGTTTTAATTTTACTGGAACTAGAAACGAATATTTTAGTTTTCTCACATAAATATCACGATAAAATTAAATTGTGTGAATATCCCTGAGTAACTTTATTTGTATATTAGATTATTCTTAATAAGTTTGATTCTAGCATTTTTTCCTGAAGAGTAACGATGTTTTAATTTTTCTGGTGCTAGTAACGTATATTTTTGATTTCTCGCTTAAATATCACGATAAAATTAAATTGTAAGAATATCCATGAGTAACTTTATTTGTGTAATAGATTTTTCTTAATAAGTTTGATTCTAGCATTTTTTACTGAGGAGTAACGATGTTTTAATTTTTCTGGAACTAGAAACGAATATTTTAGATTTCTCGCTTAAATATCACGATAAAATTAAATTCTAAGATTATCCCTGAGTAACTTTATTTGTATATTAGATTTTTCTTAATAAGTTTCATTCTAGCATATTTTCCTGAGGAGTAACGATGTTTTAATTTTTCTGGAACTAGAAACGAATATTTTAGATTTCTCGCTTAAATATCACGATAAAATTAAATTCTAAGAATATCCCTGAGTAACTTTATTTGTATATTAGATTATTCTAAATAAGTTTGATTCTAGCATTTTTTCCTGAGGAGTAACGATGTTTTAATTTTACTGGAACTAGAAACGAATATTTTAGTTTTCTCACATAAATATCACGATAAAATTAAATTGTGTGAATATCCCTGAGTAACTTTATTTGTATATTAGATTATTCTTAATAAGTTTCATTCTAGCATTTTTTCCTGAAGAGTAACGATGTTTTAATTTTTCTGGTGCTAGTAACGTATATTTTTGATTTCTCGCTTAAATATCACGATAAAATTAAATTGTAAGAATATCCATGAGTAACTTTATTTGTGTAATAGATTTTTCTTAATAAGTTTGATTCTAGCATTTTTTACTGAGGAGTAACGATGTTTTAATTTTTCTGGAACTAGAAACGAATATTTTAGATTTCTCGCTTAAATATCACGATAAAATTAAATTCTAAGATTATCCCTGAGTAACTTTATTTGTATATTTGATTTTTCTTAATAAGTTTGATTCTAGCATTTTTTCCTGAAGAGTAACGATGTTTTAATTTTTCTGGTGCTAGTAACGAATATTTTTGATTTCTCGCTTAAATATCACGATAAAATTAAATTGTAAGAATATCCATGAGTAACTTTATTTGTGTAATAGATTTTTTTTAATAAGTTTGATTCTAGCATTTTTTACTGAGGAGTAACGATGTTTTAATTTTTCTGGAACTAGAAACGAATATTTTAGTTTTCTCGCTTAAATATAACGTTAAAATTAAATTGTAAGAATATCCCAGAGTAACTTTATTTTTATAATAGATTTTTTCAATAAGTTTGATTCTAGCATTTTTTCCTGAGGAGTAACAATGTTATTATTTTTCTGGAGCTAGAAACGAAAATTTTTGTTTTATCGCTTAAATATAACGTTAAAATTGAATTGTAAGAATATCCCTGAGTAACTTTATTTGTATATTAGATTATTCTTAATAAGTTTGATTCTAGCATTTTTTACTGAGGAGTTTTCTGGAACTAGAAAAGATTATTTTAGATTTCTCGCTTAAATATCACGATAAAATTAAATTGTAAGAATATCCCTGAGTAACTTTATTTGTATATTAGAGTTTTCTAAATAAGTTTGATCCTAACATTTTTTCCTAAAGAGTAACGATGTTTTAATTTTTCTGGTGCTAGTAACGAATATTTTTGATTTCTCGCTTAAATATCACGATAAAATTAAATTGTAAGAATATCCATGAGTAACTTTATTTGTGTAATAGATTTTTTTTAATAAGTTTGATTCTAGCATTTTTTCCTTAGGAGTAACGATGTTTTAATTTTTCTGGAGCTAGTAAAGAATATTTTAGATTTCTCGCTTAAATATCACGATAAAATTAAATTGTCAGAATATCCCTGAGTAACTTTATTTGTTTATTAGATTTTTTTTCATAAGTTTGATTCTAGCATATTTTCCTGAGGAGTAACGATGTTTTAATTTTTCTGGAACTAGAAAGGAATATTTTAGTTTTCTCGCTTAAATATAACGATAAAATTAAATTGTAAGAATATCCCTGAGTAACTTTATTTGTGTATTAGATTTTTCTTAATAAGTTTGATTCTTGCATTTTTTCCTGAGGAGTAACGATGTTTTAATTTTACTGGAACTAGAAACGAATATTTTTTTTTTGTCACATAATTATCACGATAAAATTAATTTGTAAGAATATCCCTGAGTAACTTTATTTGTATATTAGATTATTTTAAATAAGTTTGATTCTAGCATTTTTTACTGAGGAGTTTTCTGGAACTAGAAAAGATTATTTTAGATTTCTCGCTTAAATATCACGATAAAATTAAATTGTAAGAATATCCCTGAGTAACTTTATTTGTATATTAGAGTTTTCTAAATAAGTTTGATCCTAACATTTTTTCCTGAGGAGTAACGATGTTTTAATTTTTCTGTAACAAGAAACGAGTATTTTTGTTTTCTCGCTTAAATATCACGATAAAATTAAATTGTAAGAATAACCCTGAGTAACTTTATTTGTATATTAGATTATTCTAAATTAGTTTGATCCTAACATTTTTCCCTGAGGAGTAACGATGTTTTAATTTTTCTATAACAAGCAACGAGTATTTTAGTTTTCTCGCTTAAATATCTCGATAAAATTAAATTGTAAGAATATCTCGGAGTAACTTTATTTGTATATTAGATTATTCTTAATAAGTTTGATTCTAGCATTTTTTCCTGAGGAGTAACGACGTTTTAATTTTACTGGAACTAGAAACGAATATTTTAGTTTTCTCACATAAATATCACGATAAAATTAAATTGTAAGAATATCCCTGAGTAACTTTATTTGTATATTAGATTATTCTTAATAAGTTTGATTCTAGCATTTTTTCCTGAGGAGTAACGATGTTTTAATTTTTCTGGAACTAGAAACGAATATTTTAGATTTCTCGCTTAAATATCACGATAAAATTAAATTCTAAGATTATCCCTGAGTAACTTTATTTGTATATTAGATTTTTCTTAATAAGTTTCATTCTAGCATATTTTCCTGAGGAGTAACGATGTTTTAATTTTTCTGGAACTAGAACGAATATTTTAGTTTTCTGGCTTAAATATCACGATAAAATTAAATTGTAAGAATATCCCTGAGTAACTTTATTTGTATATTAGATTATTCTAAATATGTTTGATTCTAGCATTTTTTCCTGAGGAGTAACGATGTTTTAATTTTTCTGGAACTAGAAAGGAATATTTTAGTTTTCTCGCTTAAATATAACGATAAAATTAAATTGTAAGAATATCCCTGAGTAACTTTATTTGTGTATTAGATTTTTCTTAATAAGTTTGATTCTTGCATTTTTTCCTGAGGAGTAACGATGTTTTAATTTTACTGGAACTAGAAACGAATATTTTTTTTTTGTCACATAATTATCACGATAAAATTAATTTGTAAGAATATCCCTGAGTAACTTTATTTGTATATTAGATTATTTTAAATAAGTTTGATTCTAGCATTTTTTACTGAGGAGTTTTCTGGAACTAGAAAAGATTATTTTAGATTTCTCGCTTAAATATCACGATAAAATTAAATTGTAAGAATATCCCTGAGTAACTTTATTTGTATATTAGAGTTTTCTAAATAAGTTTGATCCTAACATTTTTTCCTGAGGAGTAACGATGTTTTAATTTTTCTGTAACAAGAAACGAGTATTTTTGTTTTCTCTCTTAAATATCACGATAAAATTAAATTGTAAGAATAACCCTGAGTAACCTTATTTGTATATTAGATTATTCTAAATTAGTTTGATCCTAACATTTTTCCCTGAGGAGTAACGATGTTTTAATTTTTTTGTAACAAGCAACGAGGATTTTAGTTTTCTCGCTTAAATATCTCGATAAAATTAAATTGTAAGAATATCTCGGAGTAACTTTATTTGTATATTAGATTATTCTTAATAAGTTTGATTCTAGCATTTTTTCCTGAGGAGTAACGATGTTTTAATTTTACTGGAACTAGAAACGAATATTTTAGTTTTCTCACATAAATATCACGATAAAATTAAATTGTAAGAATATCCCTGAGTAACTTTATTTGTATATTAGATTATTCTTAATAAGTTTGATTCTAGCATTTTTTCCTGAGGAGTAACGATGTTTTAATTTTTCTGGAACTAGAAACGAATATTTTAGATTTCTCGCTTAAATATCACGATAAAATTAAATTCTAAGATTATCCCTGAGTAACTTTATTTGTATATTAGATTTTTCTTAATAAGTTTCATTCTAGCATATTTTCCTGAGGAGTAACGATGTTTTAATTTTTCTGGAACTAGAAACGAATATTTTTGATTTCTCGCTTAAATATCACGTTAAAATTAAATTGTAACTTAATGAGTAACTTTATTTGTGTAATAGATTTTTCTTAATAAGTTTGATTCTAGCATTTTTTACTGAGGAGTAACGATGTTTTAATTTTTCTGGAACTAGAAACGAATATTTTAGATTTCTCGCTTAAATATCACGATAAAATTAAATTCTAAGATTATCCCTGAGTAACTTTATTTGTATATTAGATTTTTCTTAATAAGTTTCATTCTAGCATAATTTCCTGAGGAGTAACGATGTTTTAATTTTTCTGGAACTAGAAAAGAATATTTTAGATTTCTCGCTTAAATATCACGATAAAATTAAATTCTAAGAATATCCCTGAGTAACTTTATTTGTATATTAGATTATTCTAAATAAGTTTGATTCTAGCATTTTTTCCTGAGGAGTAACGATGTTTTAATTTTACTGGAATTAGAAACGAATATTTTAGTATTCTCACATAAATATCACGATAAAATTAAATTGTGAGAATATCCCTGAGTAACTTTATTTGTATATTAGATTATTCTTAATAAGTTTGATTCTAGCATTTTTTCCTGAAGAGTAACGATGTTTTAATTTTTCTGGTGCTAGTAACGAATATTTTTGATTTCTCGCTTAAATATCACGATAAAATTAAATTGTAAGAATATCCATGAGTAACTTTATTTGTGTAATAGATTTTTTTTAATAAGTTTGATTCTAGCATTTTTTACTGAGGAGTAACGATGTTTTAATTTTTCTGGAACTAGAAACGAATATTTTAGTTTTCTCGCTTAAATATAACGATAAAATTAAATTGTAAGAATATCCCAGAGTAACTTTATTTTTATAATAGATTTTTTCAATAAGTTTGATTTTAGCATTTTTTCCTGAGGAGTAACAATGTTATTATTTTTCTGGAGCTAGAAACGAAAATTTTAGTTTTATCGCTTAACGTTATATAACGTTAAAATTGAATTGTAAGAATATCCCTGAGTAACTTTATTTGTATATTAGATTATTCTTAATAAGTTTGATTCTAGTATTTTTTACTGAGGAGTTTTCTGGAACTAGAAAAGATTATTTTAGATTTCTCGCATAAATATCACGATAAAATTAAATTGTAAGAATATCCCTGAGTAACTTTATTTGTATATTAGAGTTTTCTAAATAAGTTTGATCCTAACATTTTTTCCTGAGGAGTAACGATGTTTTAATTTTTCTGTAACAAGAAACGAGTATTTTTGTTTTCTCGCTTAAATATCACGATAAAATTAAATTGTAAGAATATCCCTGAGTAACTTTATTTTTATAATAGATTTGTTTAATAAGTTTGATTCTAGCATTTTTTCCTGAGGAGTAACGATGTTTTAATTTTTCTGGAGCTAGTAAAGAATATTTTAGATTTCTCGCTTAAATATCACGATAAAATTAAATTGTCAGAATATCCCTGAGTAACTTTATTTGTTTATTAGATTTTTTTTCATAAGTTTGATTCTAGCATATTTTCCTGAGGAGTAACGATGTTTTAATTTTTCTGGAACTAGAACGAATATTTTAGTTTTCTGGCTTAAATATCACGATAAAATTAAATTGTAAGAATATCCCTGAGTAACTTTATTTGTATATTAGATTATTCTAAATATGTTTGATTCTAGCATTTTTTCCTGAGGAGTAACGATGTTTTAATTTTTCTGGAACTAGAAAGGAATATTTTAGTTTTCTCGCTTAAATATAACGATAAAATTAAATTGTAAGAATATCCCTGAGTAACTTTATTTGTGTATTAGATTTTTCTTAATTAGTTTCATTCTTGCATTTTTTCCTGAGGAGTAACGATGTTTTAATTTTACTGGAACTAGAAACGAATATTTTTTTTTTGTCACATAATTATCACGATAAAATTAATTTGTAAGAATATCCCTGAGTAACTTTATTTGTATATTAGATTATTTTAAATAAGTTTGATTCTAGCATTTTTTACTGAGGGGTTTTCTGGAACTAGAAAAGATTATTTTAGATTTCTCGCTTAAATATCACGATAAAATTAAATTGTAAGAATATCCCTGAGTAACTTTATTTGTATATTAGAGTTTTCTAAATAAGTTTGATCCTAACATTTTTTCCTGAGGAGTAACGATGTTTTAATTTTTCTGTAACAAGAAACGAGTATTTTTGTTTTCTCGCTTAAATATCACGATAAAATTAAATTGTAAGAATAACCCTGAGTAACTTTATTTGTATATTAGATCATTCTAAATTAGTTTGATCCTAACATTTTTCCATGAGGAGTAACGATGTTTTAATTTTTCTGTAACAAGCAACGAGTATTTTAGTTTTCTCGCTTAAATATCTCGATAAAATTAAATTGTAAGAATATCTCGGAGTAACTTTATTTGTATATTAGATTATTCTTAATAAGTTTGATTCTAGCATTTTTTCCTGAGGAGTAACGATGTTTTAATTTTACTGGAACTAGAAACGAATATTTTAGTTTTCTCACATAAATATCACGATAAAATTAAATTGTAAGAATATCCCTGACTAACTTTATTTGTATATTAGATTATTCTTAATAAGTTTGATTCTAGCATTTTTTCCTGAGGAGTAACGATGTTTTAATTTCTCTGGAACTAGAAACGAATATTTTAGATTTCTCGCTTAAATATCACGATAAAATTAAATTCTAAGATTATCCCTGAGTAACTTTATTTGTATATTAGATTTTTCTTAATAAGTTTCATTCTAGCATATTTTCCTGAGGAGTAACGATGTTTTTAATTTTTCTGGAACTAGAAACGAATATTTTAGATTTCTCGCTAAATATCACGATAAAATTAAATTCTAAGAATATCCCTGAGTAACTTTATTTGTATATTAGATTATTCTAAATAAGTTTGATTCTAGCATTTTTTCCTGAGGAGTAACGATGTTTTAATTTTACTGGAACTAGAAACGAATATTTTAGTTTTCTCACATAAATATCACGATAAAATTTAATTGTGAGAATATCTCTGAGTAACTTTATTTGTATATTAGATTATTCTTAATAAGTTTGATTCTAGCATTTTTTCCTGAAGAGTAACCATGTTTTAATTTTTCTGGTGCTAGTAACGAATATTTTTGATTTCTCGCTTAAATATCACGATAAAATTAAATTGTAAGAATATCCCAGAGTAACTTTATTTTTATAATAGATTTTTTCAATAAGTTTGATTCTAGCATTTTTTACTGAGGAGTAACGATGTTTTAATTTTTCTGGAACTAGAAACGATTATTTTAGTTTTCTCGCTTAAATATAACGATAAAATTAAATTGTAAGAATATCCCAGAGTAACTTTATTTTTATAATAGATTTTTTCAATAAGTTTGATTCTAGCATTTTTTCCTGAGGAGTAACAATGTTATTATTTTTCTGGAGCTAAAAACGAAAATTTTAGTTTTATCGCTTAAATATAACGTTAAAATTGAATTGTAAGAATATCCCTGAGTAACTTTATTTGTATATTAGATTATTCTAAATAAGTTTGATTCTAGCATTTTTTCCTGAGGGGTAACGATGTTTTAATTTTTCTGGAACTAGAAACGAATATTTTAGATTTCTCGCTTAAATATCACGTTAAAATTAAATTCTAAGAATATTCCTGAGTAACTTTATTTGTATATTAGATTATACTAAATAAGTTTGATTCTAGCATTTTTTCCTGAGGAGTAACGATGTTTTAATTTTTCTGGAACTAGAAACGAATATTTTAGATTTCTCGCTTAAATATCACGATAAAATTAAATTGTAAGAATATCCCCGAGTAACTTTATTTGTATATTAGAGTTTTCTAAATAAGTTTGATCCTAACATTTTTTCCTGAGGAGTAACGATGTTTTAATTTTTCTGTAACAAGAAACGAGTATTTTAGTTTTCTGGCTTAAATATCACGATAAAATTGAATTGTAAGTATATCCCTGACTATTATTTGTATATTAGATTATTCTAAATAAGTTTGATTCTAGCTTTTTTTCTTGAGGAGTAACGATGTTTTAATTTTTCTGGAACTAGAAAAGATTATTTTAGATTTCTCGCTTAAATATCACGTTAAAATTAAATTGTAAGAATATCCCTGAGTAACTTTATTTGTATATTAGATTATTCTAAATAAGTATGATCCTAACATTTTTTCCTGAGGAGTAACGATGTTTTAATTTTTCTGTAACAAGAAACGAGTATTTTAGTTTTCTGGCTTAAATATCACGATAAAATTAAATTGTAAGAATATCCCTGAGTAACTTTATTTGTATATTAGATTATTCTAAATAAGTTTGATTTTAGCATTTTTTCCTGAGGAGTAACGATGTTTTAATTTTTCTGGAACTAGAAAAGATTATTTTAGATTTCTCGCTTAAATATCACGTTAAAATTAAATTCTAAGAATATCCCTGAGTAACTTTATTTGTATATTAGATTATTCTAAATAAGTTTGATTCTAGCATTTTTTCCTGAGGGGTAACGATGTTTTAATTTTTCTGGAACTAGAAACGAATATTTTAGTTTTCTCGCTTAACTATAACGACAAAATTAAATTGTAAGAATATCCCAGAGTAACTTTCTTTGTATATTAGATTTTTTTTAATAAGTGTGATTCTAGCATTTTTTCCTGAGGAGTAACGATGTTTTAATTTTTCTGGAACTAGAAAAGATTATTTTAGATTTCTCGCTTAAATATCACGTTAAAATTAAATTGTAAGAATATCCCTGAGTAACTTTATTTGTATATTAGATTATTCTAAATAAGTATGATCCTAACATTTTTTCCTGAGGAGTAACGATGTTTTAATTTTTCTGTAACAAGAAACGAGTATTTTAGTTTTCTGGCTTAAATATCACGATAAAATTAAATTGTAAGAATATCCCTGAGTAACTTTATTTGTATATTAGATTATTCTAAATAAGTTTGATTTTAGCATTTTTTCCTGAGGAGTAACGATGTTTTAATTTTTCTGGAACTAGAAAAGATTATTTTAGATTTCTCGCTTAAATATCACGTTAAAATTAAATTCTAAGAATATCCCTGAGTAACTTTATTTGTATATTAGATTATTCTAAATAAGTTTGATTCTAGCATTTTTTCCTGAGGGGTAACGATGTTTTAATTTTTCTGGAACTAGAAACGAATATTTTAGATTTCTCGCTTAAATATCACGATAAAATTAAATTGTAAGAATATCCCTGAGTAACTTTATTTGTATATTAGAGTTTTCTAAATAAGTTTGATCCTAACATTTTTTCCTGAGGAGTAACGATGTTTTAATTTTTCTGTAACAAGAAACGAGTATTTTAGTTTTCTGGTTTAAATATCACGATAAAATTAAATTGTAAGAATATCCCTGAGTAACTTTACTTGTATATTAGATTATTCTAAATAAGTTTGATTCTAGCTTTTTTTCCTGAGGAGTAACGATGTTTTAACTTTTCTGGAACTAGAAAAGAATATTTTAGTTTTCTCGCTTAACTATAACGATAAAATTAAATTGTAAGAATATCCCAGAGAAACTTTATTTGTATATTAGATTTTTTTTAATAAGTTTGATTCTAGCATTTTTTCCTGACGAGTAACGATGTTTTAATTTATCTGGAACTAGAAAAGATTATTTTAGTTTTCTCACATAAATATCACGATAAAATTAAATTGTAAGAATATCCCGGAGTAACTTTATTTGTATATTAGATTATTCTTAATAAGTTTGATTCTAGCATTTTTTCCTGAAGAGTAACGATGTTTTAATTTTTCTGGAGCTAGTAAGGAATATTTTAGATTTCTCGCTTAAATATCACGATAAAATTAAATTGTTAGAATATCCCTGAGTAACTTTATTTGTATATTAGATTATTCTAAATAAGTTTGACTCTAGCATTTTTTCCTGAGGAGTAACGATGTTTTAATTTTTCTGGAGCTAGTAACGAATATTTTAGATTTCTCGCTTAAATATCACGATAAAATTAAATTGTAAGAATATCCCTGAGTAACTTTATTTGTATATTAGATTTTTTTTAATAAGTTTGATTCTAGAATTTTTTCCTGAGGAGTAACGATGTTTGAATTTTTCTAGAACTAGAAAAGATTATTTTAGATTTCTCGCTTAAATATCACGATAAAATTAAATTGTAAGAATATCCCTGAGTAACTTTATTTGTATATTAGAATTTTCTAAATAAGTTTGATCCCAACATTTTTTCTTGAGGAGTAACGATGTTTTAATTTTTCTGTAACAAGAAACGAGTATTTTAGTTTTCTGGCTTAAATATCACGATAAAATTAATTTGTAAGAATATTCCTGAGTAACTTTATTTGTATATTAGATTATTCTAAATAAGTTTGATTCTAGCATTTTTTTCTGAAGAGTAACGATGTTTTAATTTTTCTGAAACTAGAAAAGATTATTTTAGATTTCTCGCTTAAATATCACGTTAAAATTAAATTGTAAGAATATCCCTGAGTAACTTTATTTGCATATTAGATTATTCGAAATAAGTTTGATTCTAGCTTTTTTTCCTGAGGAGTAACGATGTTTTACTTTTTCTGGAACTAGAAACGAATATTTTAGATTTCTCGCTTAAATATCGCGATAAAATTAAATTGTAAGAATATCTCTGAGTAACTTTATTTGTATATTAAAGTTTTCTAAATAAGTTTGATCCTAACATTTTTTCCTGAGGAGTAACGAGGTTTTAATTTTTCTGTAACAAGAAACGAGTATTTAAGTTTTCTGGTTTAAATATCACGATAAAATTAAATTGTAAGAATATCCCTGAGTAACTTTATTTGTATATTAGATTATTCTAAAAAAGTTTGATTCTAGCTTTTTTTCCTGAGGAGTAACGATGTTTTAATTTTTCTGGAACTAGAAAAGAATATTTTAGTTTTCTCGCTTAACTATAACGATAAAATTAAATTGTAAGAATATCCCAGAGAAACTTTATTTGTATATTAGATTTTTTTTAATAAGTTTGATTCTAGCATTTTTTCCTGAGGAGTAACGATGTTTTAATTTATCTGGAACTAGAATAGATTATTTTAGTTTTCTCACATAAATATCACGATAAAATTAAATTGTAAGAATATCCCGGAGTAACTTTATTTGTATATTAGATTATTCTTAATAAGTTTGATTCTAGCATTTTTTCCTGAAGAGTAACGATGTTTTAATTTTTCTGGAGCTAGTAAGGAATATTTTAGATTTCTCGCTTAAATATCACGATAAAATTAAATTGTTAGAATATCCCTGAGTAACATTATTTGTATATTAGATTATTCTAAATAAGTTTGACTCTAGCATTTTTTCCTGAGGAGTAACGATGTTTTAATTTTTCTGGAGCTAGTAACGAATATTTTAGATTTCTCGCTTAAATATCACGATAAAATTAAATTGTAAGAATATCCCTGAGTAACTTTATTTGTATATTAGATTTTTTTTAATAAGTTTGATTCTAGAATTTTTTCCTGAGGAGTAACGATGTTTGAATTTTTCTAGAACTAGAAAAGATTATTTTAGATTTCTCGCTTAAATATCACGATAAAATTAAATTGTAAGAATATCCCTGAGTAACTTTATTTGTATATTAGAATTTTCTAAATAAGTTTGATCCCAACATTTTTTCTTGAGGAGTAACGATGTTTTAATTTTTCTGTAACAAGAAACGAGTATTTTAGTTTTCTGGCTTAAATATCACGATAAAATTAATTTGTAAGAATATTCCTGAGTAACTTTATTTGTATATTAGATTATTCTAAATAAGTTTGATTCTAGCATTTTTTTCTGAAGAGTAACGATGTTTTAATTTTTCTGAAACTAGAAAAGATTATTTTAGATTTCTCGCTTAAATATCACGTTAAAATTAAATTGTAAGAATATCCCTGAGTAACTTTATTTGTATATTAGATTATTCTAAATAAGTTTGATTCTAGCTTTTTTTCCTGAGGAGTAAC
The DNA here is from genome assembly GCA_911728475.2 of Pterostichus madidus. Taxonomy (NCBI): domain Eukaryota; kingdom Metazoa; phylum Arthropoda; class Insecta; order Coleoptera; family Carabidae; genus Pterostichus; species Pterostichus madidus. Next base: position 17,595,487 of record OU452311.1, on the reverse strand, counting down.
GATGTTTTACTTTTTCTGGAACTAGAAACGAATATTTTAGATTTCTCGCTTAAATATCGCGATAAAATTAAATTGTAAGAATATCTCTGAGTAACTTTATTTGTATATTAAAGTTTTCTAAATAAGTTTGATCCTAACATTTTTTCCTGAGGAGTAACGAGGTTTTAATTTTTCTGTAACAAGAAACGAGTATTTAAGTTTTCTGGTTTAAATATCACGATAAAATTAAATTGTAAGAATATCCCTGAGTAACTTTATTTGTATATTAGATTATTCTAAAAAAGTTTGATTCTAGCTTTTTTTCCTGAGGAGTAACGATGTTTTAATTTTTCTGGAACTAGAAAAGAATATTTTAGTTTTCTCGCTTAACTATAACGATAAAATTAAATTGTAAGAATATCCCAGAGTAACTTTATTTGTATATATTGATTTTTTTTAATAAGTTTGATTCTAGCATTTTTTCCTGAGGAGTAACGATGTTTTAATTTTTCTGGAACTAGAAAAGATTATTTTAGATTTCTCGCTTAAATATCACGTTAAAATTAAATTGTAAGAATGTCCCTGAGTAACTTTATTTGTATATTAGATTTTTTTTAATAAGTTTGATTCTAGCATTTTTTCCTGAGGAGTAACGATGTTTTAATTTATCTGGAACTAGAAAAGATTATTTTAGATTTCTCGCTTAAATATCACGATAAAATTAAATTGTAAGAATATCCCTGAGTAACTTTATTTGTATATTAGATTATTCTAAATAAGTGTGATCCTAACATTTTTTCCTGAGGAGTAACGATGTTTTAATTTTTCTGTAACAAGAAACGAGTATTTTAGTTTTCTGGCTTAAATATCACGATAAAATTAAATTGAAAGAATATCCCTGAGTAACTTTATTTGTATATTAGATTATTCTAAATAAGTTTGATTCTAGCATTTTTTCCTGAGGAGTAACGATGTTTTAATTTTTCTGGAACTAGAAAAGATTATTTTAGATTTCTCGCTTAAATATCACGTTAAAATTAAATTGTAAGAATATCCCTGAGTAACTTTATTTGTATATTAGATTATTATAAATAAGTTTGATTCTAGCTTTTTTTCCTGAGGAGTAACGATGTTTTAATTTTTCTGGAACTAGAAACGAATATTTTAGATTTCTCGCTTAAATATCGCGATAAAATTAAATTGTAAGAATATCTCTGAGTAACTTTATTTGTATATTAAAGTTTTCTAAATAAGTTTGATCCTAACATTTTTTCCTGAGGAGTAACGAGGTTTTAATTTTTCTGTAACAAGAAACGAGTATTTAAGTTTTCTGGTTTAAATATCACGATAAAATTAAATTGTAAGAATATCCCTGAGTAACTTTATTTGTATATTAGATTATTCTAAAAAAGTTTGATTCTAGCTTTTTTTCCTGAGGAGTAACGATGTTTTAATTTTTCTGGAACTAGAAAAGAATATTTTAGTTTTCTCGCTTAACTATAACGATAAAATTAAATTGTAAGAATATCCCAGAGTAACTTTATTTGTATATATTGATTTTTTTTAATAAGTTTGATTCTAGCATTTTTTCCTGAGGAGTAACGATGTTTTAATTTTTCTGGAACTAGAAAAGATTATTTTAGATTTCTCGCTTAAATATCACGTTAAAATTAAATTGTAAGAATGTCCCTGAGTAACTTTATTTGTATATTAGATTTTTTTTAATAAGTTTGATTCTAGCATTTTTTCCTGAAGAGTAACGATGTTTTAATTTTTCTGGAACTAGAAACGAATATTTTAGATTTCTCGCTTAAATATCACGATAAAATTAAATTGTAAGAATATCCCTGAGTAACTTTATTTGTATATTAGATTATTCTAAATAAGTTTGATTCTAGCATTTTTTCCTGAGGAGTAACGATGTTTTAATTTTTCTGGAACTAGAAACGAATATTTTAGATTTCTAGCTTAAATATCACGATAAAATTAAATTGTAAGAGTATCCATGAGTAACTTTATTTGTTTATTAGATTTTTTTTCATAAGTTTGATTCTAGAATTTTTTCCTGAGGAGTAACGATGTATTAATTTTTCTAGAACTAGAAAAGATTATTTTAGAATTCTCCCTTAAATATCACGATAAAATTAAATTGTAAGTATATCCCTGAGTAACTTTATTTGTATATTAGATTATTCTAAATAAGTTTGATCCTAACATTTTTTCCTGAGGAGTAACGATGTTTTAATTTTTCTGTAACAAGAAACGATTATTTTAGTTTTCTCGCTTAAATATCACGATAAAATTAAATTGTAAGAATATCCCGGAGTAACTTTATTTGTATATTAGATTATTCTTAATAAGTTTGATTCTAGCATTTTTTCCTGAGGAGTAGCGATGTTTTAATTTTTCTGGAGCTAGTAACGAATATTTTAGATTTCTCGCTTAAATATCACGACAAAATTAAATTGTAAGAATATCCCTGATTTGTATATTAGATTATTCTAAATAAGTTTGATTCTAGCATTTTTTTCCTGAGGAGTAACGATGTTTTAATTTTACTGTAACTAGAAACGAATATTTTAGTTTTCTCACATAAATATCACGATAAAATTAAATTGTGAGAATATCCCTGAGTAACTTTATTTGTATATTAGATTATTCTTAATAAGTTTGATTCTAGCATTTTTTCCTGAAGAGTAACGATGTTTTAATTTTTCTGTAACAAGAAACGAGTATTTTAGTTTTCTGGCTTAAATATCACGATAAAATTAATTTGTAAGAATATCCCTGAGTAACTTTATTTGTATATTAGATTATTCTAAATAAGTTTGATTCTAGCATTTTTTCCTGAGGAGTAACGATGTATTAATTGTTCTGGAACTAGAAAAGTTTATTTTAGATTTCTCGCTTAAATATCACGTTAAAATTAAATTGTAAGAATATCCCTGAGTAACTTTATTTGTATATTAGATTATACTAAATAAGTTTGATTCTAGCATTTTTTCCTGAGGAGTAACGATGTTTTAATTTTTCTGGAACTAGAAACGAATATTTTAGATTTCTCGCTTAAATATCACGATAAAATTAAATTGTAAGAATATCCCCGAGTAACTTTATTTGTATATTAGAGTTTTCTAAATAAGTTTGATCCTAACATTTTTTCCTGAGGAGTAACGATGTTTTAATTTTTCTGTAACAAGAAACGAGTATTTTAGTTTTCTGGCTTAAATATCACGATAAAATTAAATTGTAAGTATATCCCTGACTATTATTTGTATATTAGATTATTCTAAATAAGTTTGATTCTAGCTTTTTTTCTTGAGGAGTAACGATGTTTTAATTTTTCTGGAACTAGAAAAGATTATTTTAGATTTCTCGCTTAAATATCACGTTAAAATTAAATTGTAAGAATATCCCTGAGTAACTTTATTTGTATATTAGATTATTCTAAATAAGTATGATCCTAACATTTTTTCCTGAGGAGTAACGATGTTTTAATTTTTCTGTAACAAGAAACGAGTATTTTAGTTTTCTGGCTTAAATATCACGATAAAATTAAATTGTAAGAATATCCCTGAGTAACTTTATTTGTATATTAGAGTTTTCTAAATAAGTTTGATTCTAGCATTTTTTCCTGAGGAGTAACGATGTTTTAATTTTTCTGTAACAAGAAACGAGTATTTTAGTTTTCTGGTTTAAATATCACGATAAAATTAAATTGTAAGAATATCCCTGAGTAACTTTACATGTATATTAGATTATTCTAAATAAGTTTGATTCTAGCTTTTTTTCCTGAGGAGTAACGATGTTTTAACTTTTCTGGAACTAGAAAAGAATATTTTAGTTTTCTCGCTTAACTATAACGATAAAATTAAATTGTAAGAATATCCCAGAGAAACTTTATTTGTATATTAGATTTTTTTTAATAAGTTTGATTCTAGCATTTTTTCCTGAGGAGTAACGATGTTTTAATTTATCTGGAACTAGAAAAGATTATTTTAGTTTTCTCACATAAATATCACGATAAAATTAAATTGTAAGAATATCCCGGAGTAACTTTATTTGTATATTAGATTATTCTTAATAAGTTTGATTCTAGCATTTTTTCCTGAAGAGTAACGATGTTTTAATTTTTCTGGAGCTAGTAACGAATATTTTAGATTTCTCGCTTAAATATCACGATAAAATTAAATTGTAAGAATATCCCTGAGTAACTTTATTTGTATATTAGATTTTTTTTAATAAGTTTGATTCTAGAATTTTTTCCTGAGGAGTAACGATGTTTGAATTTTTCTAGAACTAGAAAAGATTATTTTAGATTTCTCGCTTAAATATCACGATAAAATTAAATTGTAAGAATATCCCTGAGTAACTTTATTTGTATATTAGAATTTTCTAAATAAGTTTGATCCCAACATTTTTTCTTGAGGAGTAACGATGTTTTAATTTTTCTGTAACAAGAAACGAGTATTTTAGTTTTCTGGCTTAAATATCACGATAAAATTAATTTGTAAGAATATTCCTGAGTAACTTTATTTGTATATTAGATTATTCTAAATAAGTTTGATTCTAGCATTTTTTTCTGAAGAGTAACGATGTTTTAATTTTTCTGAAACTAGAAAAGATTATTTTAGATTTCTCGCTTAAATATCACGTTAAAATTAAATTGTAAGAATATCCCTGAGTAACTTTATTTGTATATTAGATTATTCTAAATAAGTTTGATTCTAGCTTTTTTTCCTGAGGAGTAACGATGTTTTAATTTTTCTGGAACTAGAAACGAATATTTTAGATTTCTCGCTTAAATATCGCGATAAAATTAAATTGTAAGAATATCTCTGAGTAACTTTATTTGTATATTAAAGTTTTCTAAATAAGTTTGATCCTAACATTTTTTCCTGAGGAGTAACGAGGTTTTAATTTTTCTGTAACAAGAAACGAGTATTTAAGTTTTCTGGTTTAAATATCACGATAAAATTAAATTGTAAGAATATCCCTGAGTAACTTTATTTGTATATTAGATTATTCTAAAAAAGTTTGATTCTAGCTTTTTTTCCTGAGGAGTAACGATGTTTTAATTTTTCTGGAACTAGAAAAGAATATTTTAGTTTTCTCGCTTAACTATAACGATAAAATTAAATTGTAAGAATATCCCAGAGTAACTTTATTTGTATATATTGATTTTTTTTAATAAGTTTGATTCTAGCATTTTTTCCTGAGGAGTAACGATGTTTTAATTTTTCTGAAACTAGAAAAGATTATTTTAGATTTCTCGCTTAAATATCACGTTAAAATTAAATTGTAAGAATGTCCCTGAGTAACTTTATTTGTATATTAGATTTTTTTTAATAAGTTTGATTCTAGCATTTTTTCCTGAGGAGTAACGATGTTTTAATTTTTCTGGAACTAGAAAAGATTATTTTAGATTTCTCGCTTAAATATCACGATAAAATTAAATTGTAAGAATATCCCTGAGTAACTTTATTTGTATATTAGATTATTCTAAATAAGTTTGATCCTAACATTTTTTCCTGAGGAGTAACGATGTTTTAATTTTTCTGTAACAAGAAACGATTATTTTAGTTTTCTCGCTTAAATATCACGATAAAATTAAATTGTAAGAATATCCCTGAGTAACTTTATTTGTATATTAGATTATTCTTAATAAGTTTGATTCTAGCATTTTTTCCTGAGGAGTAACGATGTTTTAATTTTTCTTGAGCTAGTAACGAATATTTTAGATTTCTCGCTTAAATATCACGATAAAATTAAATTGTAAGAATATCCCTGATTTGTATATTAGATTATTCTAAATAAGTTTGATTCTAGCATTTTTTCCTGAGGAGTAACGATGTTTTAATTTTACTGTAACTAGAAACGAATATTTTAGTTTTCTCACATAAATATCACGATAAAATTAAATTGTGAGAATATCCCTGAGTAACTTTATTTGTATATTAGATTATTCTTAATAAGTTTGATTCTAGCATTTTTTCCTGAAGAGTAACGATGTTTTAATTTTTCTGTAACAAGAAACGAGTATTTTAGTTTTCTGGCTTAAATATCACGTTAAAATTAAATTGTAAGAATATCCCTGAGTAACTTTATTTGTATATTAGATTATACTAAATAAGTTTGATTCTAGCATTTTTTCCTGAGGAGTAACGATGTTTTAATTTTTCTGGAACTAGAAACGAATATTTTAGATTTCTCGCTTAAATATCACGATAAAATTAAATTGTAAGAATATCCCCGAGTAACTTTATTTGTATATTAGAGTTTTCTAAATAAGTTTGATCCTAACATTTTTTCCTGAGGAGTAACGATGTTTTAATTTTTCTGTAACAAGAAACGAGTATTTTAGTTTTCTGGCTTAAATATCACGATAAAATTAAATTGTAAGTATATCCCTGACTATTATTTGTATATTAGATTATTCTAAATAAGTTTGATTCTAGCTTTTTTTCTTGAGGAGTAACGATGTTTTAATTTTTCTGGAACTAGAAAAGATTATTTTAGATTTCTCGCTTAAATATCACGTTAAAATTAAATTGTAAGAATATCTCTGAGTAACTTTATTTGTATATTAGATTATTCTAAATAAGTATGATCCTAACATTTTTTCCTGAGGAGTAACGATATTTTAATTTTTCTGTAACAAGAAACGAGTATTTTAGTTTTCTGGCTTAAATATCACGATAAAATTAAATTGTAAGAATATCCCTGAGTAACTTTATTTGTATATTAGATTATTCTAAATAAGTTTGATTTTAGCATTTTTTCCTGAGGAGTAACGATGTTTTAATTTTTCTGGAACTAGAAAAGATTATTTTAGATTTCTCGCTTAAATATCACGTTAAAATTAAATTCTAAGAATATCCCTGAGTAACTTTATTTGTATATTAGATTATTCTAAATAAGTTTGATTCTAGCATTTTTTCCTGAGGGGTAACGATGTTTTAATTTTTCTGGAACTAGAAACGAATATTTTAGTTTTCTCGCTTAACTATAACGACAAAATTAAATTGTAAGAATATCCCAGAGTAACTTTATTTGTATATTAAATTTTTTTTAATAAGTGTGATTCTAGCATTTTTTCCTGAGGAGTACCGATGTTTTAAATTTCTGGAACTAGAAAAGATTATTTTAGATTTCTCGCTTAAATATCACGTTAAAATTAAATTGTAAGAATATCCCTGAGTAACTTTATTTGTATATTAGATTATTCTAAATAAGTATGATCCTAACATTTTTTCCTGAGGAGTAACGATGTTTTAATTTTTCTGTAACAAGAAACGAGTATTTTAGTTTTCTGGCTTAAATATCACGATAAAATTAAATTGTAAGAATATCCCTGAGTAATTTTATTTGTATATTAGATTATTCTAAATAAGTTTGATTTTAGCATTTTTTCCTGAGGAGTAACGATGTTTTAATTTTTCTGGAACTAGAAAAGATTATTTTAGATTTCTCGCTTAAATATCACGTTAAAATTAAATTCTAAGAATATCCCTGAGTAACTTTATTTGTATATTAGATTATTCTAAATAAGTTTGATTCTAGCATTTTTTCCTGAGGGGTAACGATGTTTTAATTTTTCTGGAACTAGAAACGAATATTTTAGATTTCTCGCTTAAATATCACGATAAAATTAAATTGTAAGAATATCCCTGAGTAACTTTATTTGTATATTAGAGTTTTCTAAATAAGTTTGATCCTAACATTTTTTCCTGAGGAGTAACGATGTTTTAATTTTTCTGTAACAAGAAACGAGTATTTTAGTTTTCTGGTTTAAATATCACGATAAAATTAAATTGTAAGAATATCCCTGAGTAACTTTACTTGTATATTAGATTATTCTAAATAAGTTTGATTCTAGCTTTTTTTCCTGAGGAGTAACGATGTTTTAAATTTCTGGAACTAGAAAAGAATATTTTAGTTTTCTCGCTTAACTATAACGATAAAATTAAATTGTAAGAATATCCCGTAGTAACTTTATTTGTATATTAGATTATTCTTAATAAGTTTGATTCTAGCATTTTTTCCTGAAGAGTAACGATGTTTTAATTTTTCTGGAGCTAGTAAGGAATATTTTAGATTACTCGCTTAAATAACACGATAAAATTAAATTGTTAGAATATCCCTGAGTAACTTTATTTGTATATTAGATTATTCTAAATAAGTTTGACTCTAGCATTTTTTCCTGAGGACTAACGATGTTTTAATTTTTCTGGAGCTAGTAACGAATATTTTAGATTTCTCGCTTAAATATCACGATAAAATTAAATTGTAAGAATATCCCTGAGTAACTTTATTTGTATATTAGATTTTTTTTAATAAGTTTGATTCTAGAATTTTTTCCTGAGGAGTAACGATGTTTGAATTTTTCTAGAACTAGAAAAGATTATTTTAGATTTCTTGCTTAAATATCACGATAAAATTAAATTGTAAGAATATCCCTGAGTAACTTTATTTGTATATTAGAATTTTCTAAATAAGTTTGATCCCAACATTTTTTCATGAGGAGTAACGATGTTTTAATTTTTCTGTAACAAGAAACGAGTATTTTAGTTTTCTGGCTTAAATATCACGATAAAATTAATTTGTAAGAATATTCCTGAGTAACTTTATTTGTATATTAGATTATTCTAAATAAGTTTGATTCTAGCATTTTTTTCTGAAGAGTAACGATGTTTTAATTTTTCTGAAACTAGAAAAGATTATTTTAGATTTCTCGCTTAAATATCACGTTAAAATTAAATTGTAAGAATATCCCTGAGTAACTTTATTTGTATATATTGATTTTTTTTAATAAGTTTGATTCTAGCATTTTTTCCTGAGGAGTAACGATGTTTTAATTTTTCTGGAACTAGAAAAGATTATTTTAGATTTCTCGCTTAAATATCACGATAAAATTAAATTGTAAGAATATCCCTGAGTAACTTTATTTGTATATTAGATTATTCTAAATAAGTGTGATCCTAACATTTTTTCCTGAGGAGTAACGATGTTTTAATTTTTCTGTAACAAGAAACGAGTATTTTAGTTTTCTGGCTTAAATATCACGATAAAATTAAATTGTGAGAATATCCCTGAGTAACTTTATTTGTATATTAGATTATTCTAAATAAGTTTGATCCTAACATTTTTTCCTGAGGAGTAACGATGTTTTAATTTTTCTGTAACAAGAAACGATTATTTTAGTTTTCTCGCTTAAATATCACGATAAAATTAAATTGTAAGAATATCCCGGAGTAACTTTATTTGTATATTAGATTATTCTTAATAAGTTTGATTCTAGCATTTTTTCCTGAGGAGTAGCGATGTTTTAATTTTTCTGGAGCTAGTAACGAATATTTTAGATTTCTCGCTTAAATATCACGATAAAATTAAATTGTAAGAATATCCCTGATTTGTATATTAGATTATTCTAAATAAGTTTGATTTTAGCATTTTTTCCTGAGGAGTAACGATGTTTTAATTTTACTGTAACTAGAAACGAATATTTTAGTTTTCTCACATAAATATCACGATAAAATTAAATTGTAAGAATATCCCTGAGTACCTTTATTTGTATATTAGATTTTTTTAATAAGTTTGATTCTAGCATTTTTTCCTGAGGAGTAACGATGTTTTAATTTTTCTGGAACTAGAAAAGATTATTTTAGATTTCTCGCTTAAATATCACGTTAAAATTAAATTGTAAGAATGTCCCTGAGTAACTTTATTTGTATATTAGATTTTTTTTAATAAGTTTGATTCTAGCATTTTTTCCTGAGGAGTAACGATGTTTTAATTTTTCTGGAACTAGAAAAGATTATTTTAGATTTCTCGCTTAAATATCACGATAAAATTAAATTGTAAGAATATCCCTGAGTAACTTTATTTGTATATTAGATTATTCTAAATAAGTGTGATCCTAACATTTTTTCCTGAGGAGTAACGATGTTTTAATTTTTCTGTAACAAGAAACGAGTATTTTAGTTTTCTGGCTTAAATATCACGATAAAATTAAATTGTGAGAATATCCCTGAGTAACTTTATTTGTATATTAGATTATTCTAAATAAGTTTGATCCTAACATTTTTTCCTGAGGAGTAACGATGTTTTAATTTTTCTGTAACAAGAAACGATTATTTTAGTTTTCTCGCTTAAATATCACGATAAAATTAAATTGTAAGAATATCCCGGAGTAACTTTATTTGTATATTAGATTATTCTTAATAAGTTTGATTCTAGCATTTTTTCCTGAGGAGTAGCGATGTTTTAATTTTTCTGGAGCTAGTAACGAATATTTTAGATTTCTCGCTTAAATATCACGATAAAATTAAATTGTAAGAATATCCCTGATTTGTATATTAGATTATTCTAAATAAGTTTGATTCTAGCATTTTTTCCTGAGGAGTAACGATGTTTTAATTTTACTGTAACTAGAAACGAATATTTTAGTTTTCTCACATAAATATCACGATAAAATTAAATTGTGAGAATATCCCTGAGTAACTTTATTTGTATATTAGATTATTCTTAATAAGTTTGATTCTAGCATTTTTTCCTGAAGAGTAACGATGTTTTAATTTTTCTGTAACAAGAAACGAGTATTTTAGTTTTCTGGCTTAAATATCACGATAAAATTAATTTGTAAGAATATCCCTGAGTAACTTTATTTGTATATTAGATTATTCTAAATAAGTTTGATTCTAGCATTTTTTCCTGAGGAGTAACGATGTATTAATTGTTCTGGAACTAGAAAAGTTTATTTTAGATTTCTCGCTTAAATATCACGTTAAAATTAAATTGTAAGAATATCCCTGAGTAACTTTATTTGTATATTAGATTATACTAAATAAGTTTGATTCTAGCATTTTTTCCTGAGGAGTAACGATGTTTTAATTTTTCTGGAACTAGAAACGAATATTTTAGATTTCTCGCTTAAATATCACGATAAAATTAAATTGTAAGAATATCCCCGAGTAACTTTATTTGTATATTAGAGTTTTCTAAATAAGTTTGATCCTAACATTTTTTCCTGAGGAGTAACGATGTTTTAATTTTTCTGAACAAGAAACGAGTATTTTAGTTTTCTGGCTTAAATATCACGATAAAATTAAATTGTAAGTATATCCCTGACTATTATTTGTATATTAGATTATTCTAAATAAGTTTGATTCTAGCTTTTTTTCTTGAGGAGTAACGATGTTTTAATTTTTCTGGAACTAGAAAAGATTATTTTAGATTTCTCGCTTAAATATCACGTTAAAATTAAATTGTAAGAATATCCCTGAGTAACTTTATTTGTATATTAGATTATTCTAAATAAGTATGATCCTAACATTTTTTCCTGAGGAGTAACGATGTTTTAATTTTTCTGTAACAAGAAACGAGTATTTTAGTTTTCTGGCTTAAATATCACGATAAAATTAAATTGTAAGAATATCCCTGAGTAACTTTATTTGTATATTAGATTATTCTAAATAAGTTTGATTTTAGCATTTTTTCCTGAGGAGTAACGATGTTTTAATTTTTCTGGAACTAGAAAAGATTATTTTAGATTTCTCGCTTAAATATCACGTTAAAATTAAATTCTAAGAATATCCCTGAGTAACTTTATTTGTATATTAGATTATTCTAAATAAGTTTGATTCTAGCATTTTTTCCTGAGGGGTAACGATGTTTTAATTTTTCTGGAACTAGAAACGAATATTTTAGTTTTCTCGCTTAACTATAACGACAAAATTAAATTGTAAGAATGTCCCAGAGTAACTTTATTTGTATATTAGATTTTTTTTAATAAGTTTGATTCTAGCATTTTTTCCTGAGGAGTAACGATGTTTTAATTTTTCTGGAACTAGAAAAGATTATTTTAGATTTCTCGCTTAAATATCACGATAAAATTAAATTGTAAGAATATCCCTGAGTAACTTTATTTGTATATTAGATTATTCTAAATAAGTGTGATCCTAACATTTTTTCCTGAGGAGTAACGATGTTTTAATTTTTCTGTAACAAGAAACGAGTATTTTAGTTTTCTGGCTTAAATATCACGATAAAATTAAATTGTGAGAATATCCCTGAGTAACTTTATTTGTATATTAGATTATTCTAAATAAGTTTGATCCTAACATTTTTTCCTGAGGAGTAACGATGTTTTAATTTTTCTGTAACAAGAAACGATTATTTTAGTTTTCTCGCTTAAATATCACGATAAAATTAAATTGTAAGAATATCCCGGAGTAACTTTATTTGTATATTAGATTATTCTTAATAAGTTTGATTCTAGCATTTTTTCCTGAGGAGTAGCGATGTTTTAATTTTTCTGGAGCTAGTAACGAATATTTTAGATTTCTCGCTTAAATATCACGATAAAATTAAATTGTAAGAATATCCCTGATTTGTATATTAGATTATTCTAAATAAGTTTGATTTTAGCATTTTTTCCTGAGGAGTAACGATGTTTTAATTTTTCTGGAACTAGAAACGAATATTTTAGTTTTCTCACATAAATATCACGATAAAATTAAATTGTAAGAATATCCCTGAGTACCTTTATTTGTATATTAGATTTTTTTAATAAGTTTGATTCTAGCATTTTTTCCTGAGGAGTAACGATGTTTTAATTTTTCTGGAACTAGAAAAGATTATTTTAGATTTCTCGCTTAAATATCACGTTAAAATTAAATTGTAAGAATGTCCCTGAGTAACTTTATTTGTATATTAGATTTTTTTTAATAAGTTTGATTCTAGCATTTTTTCCTGAGGAGTAACGATGTTTTAATTTTTCTGGAACTAGAAAAGATTATTTTAGATTTCTCGCTTAAATATCACGATAAAATTAAATTGTAAGAATATCCCTTTATTTGTATATTAGATTATTCTAAATAAGTGTGATCCTAACATTTTTTCCTGAGAAGTAACGATGTTTTAATTTTTCTGTAACAAGAAACGAGTATTTTAGTTTTCTGGCTTAAATATCACGATAAAATTAAATTGTGAGAATATCCCTGAGTAACTTTATTTGTATATTAGATTATTCTAAATAAGTTTGATCCTAACATTTTTTCCTGAGGAGTAACGATGTTTTAATTTTTCTGTAACAAGAAACGATTATTTTAGTTTTCTCGCTTAAATATCACGATAAAATTAAATTGTAAGAATATCCCGGAGTAACTTTATTTGTATATTAGATTATTCTTAATAAGTTTGATTCTAGCATTTTTTCCTGAGGAGTAACGATGTTTTAATTTTTCTGGAGCTAGTAACGAATATTTTAGATTTCTCGCTTAAATATCACGATAAAATTAAATTGTAAGAATATCCCTGATTTGTATATTAGATTATTCTAAATAAGTTTGATTCTAGCATTTTTTCCTGAGGAGTAACGATGTTTTAATTTTACTGTAACTAGAAACGAATATTTTAGTTTTCTCACATAAATATCACGATAAAATTAAATTGTGAGAATATCCCTGAGTAACTTTATTTGTATATTAGATTATTCTTAATAAGTTTGATTCTAGCATTTTTTCCTGAAGAGTAACGATGTTTTAATTTTTCTGTAACAAGAAACGAGTATTTTAGTTTTCTGGCTTAAATATCACGATAAAATTAATTTGTAAGAATATCCCAGAGTAACTTTATTTGTATATTAGATTATTCTAAATAAGTTTGATTCTAGCATTTTTTCCTGAGGAGTAACGATGTATTAATTGTTCTGGAACTAGAAAAGTTTATTTTAGATTTCTCGCTTAAATATCACGTTAAAATTAAATTGTAAGAATATCCCTGAGTAACTTTATTTGTATATTAGATTATACTAAATAAGTTTGATTCTAGCATTTTTTCCTGAGGAGTAACGATGTTTTAATTTTTCTGGAACTAGAAACGAATATTTTAGATTTCTCGCTTAAATATCACGATAAAATTAAATTGTAAGAATATCCCCGAGTAACTTTATTTGTATATTAGAGTTTTCTAAATAAGTTTGATCCTAACATTTTTTCCTGAGGAGTAACGATGTTTTAATTTTTCTGAACAAGAAACGAGTATTTTAGTTTTCTGGCTTAAATATCACGATAAAATTAAATTGTAAGTATATCCCTGACTATTATTTGTATATTAGATTATTCTAAATAAGTTTGATTCTAGCTTTTTTTCTTGAGGAGTAACGATGTTTTAATTTTTCTGGAACTAGAAAAGATTATTTTAGATTTCTCGCTTAAATATCACGTTAAAATTAAATTGTAAGAATATCCCTGAGTAACTTTATTTGTATATTAGATTATTCTAAATAAGTATGATCCTAACATTTTTTCCTGAGGAGTAACGATGTTTTAATTTTTCTGTAACAAGAAACGAGTATTTTAGTTTTCTGGCTTAAATATCACGATAAAATTAAATTGTAAGAATATCCCTGAGTAACTTTATTTGTATATTAGATTATTCTAAATAAGTTTGATTTTAGCATTTTTTCCTGAGGAGTAACGATGTTTTAATTTTTCTGGAACTAGAAAAGATTATTTTAGATTTCTCGCTTAAATATCACGTTAAAATTAAATTCTAAGAATATCCCTGAGTAACTTTATTTGTATATTAGATTATTCTAAATAAGTTTGATTCTAGCATTTTTTCCTGAGGGGTAACGATGTTTTAATTTTTCTGGAACTAGAAACGAATATTTTAGTTTTCTCGCTTAACTATAACGACAAAATTAAATTGTAAGAATATCCCAGAGTAACTTTATTTGTATATTAGATTTTTTTTAATAAGTGTGATTCTAGCATTTTTTCCTGAGGAGTAACGATGTTTTAATTTTTCTGGAACTAGAAAAGATTATTTTAGATTTCTCGCTTAAATATCACGTTAAAATTAAATTGTAAGAATATCCCTGAGTAACTTTATTTGTATATTAGATTATTCTAAATAAGTATGATCCTAACATTTTTTCCTGAGGAGTAACGATGTTTTAATTTTTCTGTAACAAGAAACGAGTATTTTAGTTTTCTGGCTTAAATATCACGATAAAATTAAATTGTAAGAATATCCCTGAGTAACTTTATTTGTATATTAGATTATTCTAAATAAGTTTGATTTTAGCATTTTTTCCTGAGGAGTAACGATGTTTTAATTTTTCTGGAACTAGAAAACATTATTTTAGATTTCTCGCTTAAATATCACGTTAAAATTAAATTCTAAGAATATCCCTGAGTAACTTTATTTGTATATTAGATTATTCTAAATAAGTTTGATTCTAGCATTTTTTCCTGAGGGGTAACGATGTTTTAATTTTTCTGGAACTAGAAACGAATATTTTAGATTTCTCGCTTAAATATTACGATAAAATTAAATTGTAAGAATATCCCTGAGTAACTTTATTTGTATATTAGAGTTTTCTAAATAAGTTTGATCCTAACATTTTTTCCTGAGGAGTAACGATGTTTTAATTTTTCTGTAACAAGAAACGAGTATTTTAGTTTTCTGGTTTAAATATCACGATAAAATTAAATTGTAAGAATATCCCTGAGTAACTTTACTTGTATATTAGATTATTCTAAATAAGTTTGATTCCAGCTTTTTTTCCTGAGGAATAACGATGTTTTAACTTTTCTGGAACTAGAAAAGAATATTTTAGTTTTCTCGCTTAACTATAACGATAAAATTAAATTGTAAGAATATCCCTGAGTAACTTTATTTGTATATTAGAATTTTCTAAATAAGTTTGATCCCAACATTTTTTCTTGAGGAGTAACGATGTTTTAATTTTTCTGTAACAAGAAACGAGTATTTTAGTTTTCTGGCTTAAATATCACGATAAAATTAAATTGAAAGAATATCCCTGAGTAACTTTATTTGTATATTAGATTATTCTAAATAAGTTTGATTCTAGCTTTTTTTCCTGAGGAGTAACGATGTTTTAATTTTTCTGGAACTAGAAACGAATATTTTAGATTTCTCGCTTAAATATCGCGATAAAATTAAATTGTAAGAATATCTCTGAGTAACTTTATTTGTATATTAAAGTTTTCTAAATAAGTTTGATCCTAACATTTTTTCCTGAGGAGTAACGAGGTTTTAATTTTTCTGTAACAAGAAACGAGTATTTAAGTTTTCTGGTTTAAATATCACGATAAAATTAAATTGTAAGAATATCCCTGAGTAACTTTATTTGTATATTAGATTATTCTAAAAAAGTTTGATTCTAGCTTTTTTTCCTGAGGAGTAACGATGTTTTAATTTTTCTGGAACTAGAAAAGAATATTTTAGTTTTCTCGCTTAACTATAACGATAAAATTAAATTGTAAGAATATCCCAGAGTAACTTTATTTGTATATATTGATTTTTTTTAATAAGTTTGATTCTAGCATTTTTTCCTGAGGAGTAACGATGTTTTAATTTTTCTGGAACTAGAAAAGATTATTTTAGATTTCTCGCTTAAATATCACGTTAAAATTAAATTGTAAGAATGTCCCTGAGTAACTTTATTTGTATATTAGATTTTTCTTAATAAGTTTGATTCTAGCATTTTTTCCTGAGGAGTAACGATGTTTTAATTTTTCTGGAACTAGAAAAGATTATTTTAGATTTCTCGCTTAAATATCACGATAAAATTAAATTGTAAGAATATCCCTGAGTAACTTTATTTGTATATTAGATTATTCTAAATAAGTGTGATCCTAACATTTTTTCCTGAGGAGTAACGATGTTTTAATTTTTCTGTAACAAGAAACGAGTATTTTAGTTTTCTGGCTTAAATATCACGATAAAATTAAATTGAAAGAATATCCCTGAGTAACTTTATTTGTATATTAGATTATTCTAAATAAGTTTGATTCTAGCATTTTTTCCTGAGGAGTAACGATGTTTTAATTTTTCTGGAACTAGAAAAGATTATTTTAGATTTCTCGCTTAAATATCACGTTAAAATTAAATTGTAAGAATATCCCTGAGTAACTTTATTTGTATATTAGATTATTCTAAATAAGTTTGATTCTAGCTTTTTTTCCTGAGGAGTAACGATGTTTTAATTTTTCTGGAACTAGAAACGAATATTTTAGATTTCTCGCTTAAATATCGCGATAAAATTAAATTGTAAGAATATCTCTGAGTAACTTTATTTGTATATTAAAGTTTTCTAAATAAGTTTGATCCTAACATTTTTTCCTGAGGAGTAACGAGGTTTTAATTTTTCTGTAACAAGAAACGAGTATTTAAGTTTTCTAGTTTAAATATCACGATAAAATTAAATTGTAAGAATATCCCTGAGTAACTTTATTTGTATATTAGATTATTCTAAAAAAGTTTGATTCTAGCTTTTTTTCCTGAGGAGTAACGATGTTTTAATTTTTCTGGAACTAGAAAAGAATATTTTAGTTTTCTCGCTTAACTATAACGATAATATTAAATTGTTTAAGAGGAATATCTAAAGAGAGATAGGATTGGCTTGTAATATAGGTTCGATAATAGGGATTGTAGGTGGAGTTACGGATTCTTTTGTTATCTTCTTCATAAAGAATTTCATTGTATGACAAAAGTATGTTTTCTAATTCTGTTTTAAGAAGTATACAGCTCTGTTTTTCCCATACAGTAGTGAAATTAGATTTAATAAGAGTTGTTTGAAGGTGCCTCACCCAATTGAATTTGTTTTGTTTTTCGAAGGGAATGTCAGTCTTGTTTAATTCTAGCAATTTGTTGTAACAAATTTTCACGTATCTATCATCGGTCATGAGAAGCATTTTATGCCAAAAACGGAGAGTTTTTTCAAGTATTGTAATTACGATATTTTTAGATCCAGTCTCCCTTCTGATAATGTAGTTTGGCGTGGTTTTCTGCCAGTTGAGAAGAGACTTAAAGTACTGTGCTTGTCCTTTCTCAATGCTTCCTTGCTGAAAAAAACCCCAAACTTCTGCACCATATAATAACGATGGTATAAGTACTGAGTTGTAGAGTTTCAGGTTTGTTGCCCAACTGTGTGTCTGTGCTTTTAATAAAGTGTTTTTTATAGCACCTGTGGTTCTTCTGCTGGTAGTTAGTTTTTCTATTGTGTTTTCATTATACCGTCCAGAAGCTGAGAAAGTAGTTCCCAGATACGTATATTTGTTTACGAAACTAATTTCTTTCTCTTGACATGTATGTTTTATATGCCGCTTGGGAGTTCTTCCTACATGAAAATGTATTATTTTAGTTTTGTCTGAATTTATATTTAGTTCGTTCAAATTACAATATTTAGATAGTGCGTTTAATTTTCTTTGTATATCAGGTTGGCTATGTGAAAATATTACTAGGTCGTCTGCATATTGTAAGGTGAGAATGTCTATTTTATTATTAATAAAGTAGCCTTGAAGATTTTCTTTTCTTATGAAGTTTTCGAGGTCTGATATGTAAATTGCGAATAGTAATGGGCTGGTACACTCTCCCTGCAGGACCCCCTTAGTTATTTCAATTTCTTCCGATAGTGCGTTATTCACATTGACTTTTAGTACTGCTCCTGCGTATATATTCTTTAATAATCTGGTTACTTTTCCGCTTATTCCAGCCCGATATACTTTGTCCCAGAGTTTGTTATGTGGTATGGAGTCGAATGCCTTCTGGAAATCGACGAAAATAGCGTATGTGCCTTGTTTACTGGTTAAAAACGAGGAGTGTACAATCGAATTCAAGAATATCCCTGAGTAACTTTATTTGTATATTAGATTATTATAAATAAGTTTGATTCTAGCATTTTTTCCTGAGGAGTAACGATGTGTAAATTTTTCTGGAACTAGAAACGAATATTTTAGTTTTCTCACATAAATATCACGATAAAATTAAATTGTAAGAATATCCCGGAGTAACTTTATTTGTATATAAGATTATTCTTAATAAGTTTGATTCTAGCATTTTTTCCTGAGGAGTAACGATGTTTTAATATTTCTGGAACTAGAAAAGATTATTTTAGATTTCTCGCTTAAATATCACGTTAACATTAAATTGTAAGAATTTCCCTGAGTAACTTTATTTTTATATTAGATTATTCTAAATAAGTTTGTTCCTAACATTTTTCCTGAGAAGTAACGATGTTTTAATTTTCTGTAACAAGAAACGAATATTTTAGATTTCTCGCTTAAATATCACGTTAAAATTAAATTGTAAGAATATCCCTGAGTAACTTTATTTGTATATTAGATTTTTTTTAATAAGTTTGATTCTAGCATTTTTTCCTGAGGAGTAACGATGTTTTAATTTTTCTGGAACTAGAAAAGATTATTTTAGATTTCTCGCTTAAATATCACGATAAAATTAAATTGTAAGAATATACCTGAGTAACTTTATTTGTATATTAGATTATTCTAAATAAGTGTGATCCTAACATTTTTTCCTGAGGAGTAACGATGTTTTAATTTTTCTGTAACAAGAAACGAGTATTTTAGTTTTCTGGCTTAAATATCACGATAAAATTAAATTGAAAGAATATCCCTGAGTAACTTTATTTGTATATTAGATTATTCTAAATAAGTTTGATTCTAGCATTTTTTCCTGAGGAGTAACGATGTTTTAATTTTTCTGGAACTAGAAAAGATTATTTTAGATTTCTCGCTTAAATATCACGTTAAAATTAAATTGTAAGAATATCCCTGAGTATCTTTATTTGTATATTAGATTATTCTAAATAAGTTTGATTCTAGCATTTTTTCCTGAGGAGTAACGATGTTTTAATTTTTCTGGAACTAGAAACGAATATTTTAGATTTCTCGCTTAAATATCACGATAAAATTAAATTGTAAGAATATCCCTGAGTAACTTTATTTGTATATTAGAGTTTTC
This sequence comes from Pterostichus madidus, assembly GCA_911728475.2. NCBI lineage: Eukaryota > Metazoa > Arthropoda > Insecta > Coleoptera > Carabidae > Pterostichus > Pterostichus madidus. The sequence goes on along the minus strand of OU452311.1, from coordinate 17,575,711 downwards.
TAAATAAGTTTGATCCTAACATTTTTTCCTGAGGAGTAACGAGGTTTAAATTTTTCTGTAACAAGAAACGAGTATTTAAGTTTTCTGGTTTAAATATCACGATAAAATTAAATTGTAAGAATATCCCTGAGTAACTTTATTTGTATATTAGATTATTCTAAATAAGTTTGATTCTAGCTTTTTTTCCTGAGGAGTAACGATGTTTTAATTTTTCTGGAACTAGAAAAGATTATTTTAGATTTCTCGCTTAAATATCACGTTAAAATTAAATTGTAAGAATATCCCTGAGTAACTTTATTTGTATATTAGATTATTATAAATAAGTTTGACTCTAGCATTTTTTCCTGAGGAGTAACGATGTTTTAATTTTTCTGGAGCTAGTAACGAATATTTTAGATTTCTCGCTTAAATATCACGATAAAATTAAATTGTAAGAATATCCCCGAGTAACTTTATTTGTATATTAGATTATTCTAAATAAGTTTGATTCTAGCTTTTTTTCCTGAGGAGTAACGATGTTTTAATTTTTCTAGAACTAGAAAAGATTATTTTAGATTTCTCGCTTAAATATCACGATAGAATTAAATTGTAAGAATATCCCAGAGTAACTTTATTTGTATATTAGATTTTTTTTAATAAGTTTGATTCTAGCATTTTTTCCTGAGGAGTAACGATGTTTTAATTTTTCTGGAACTAGAAACGAATATTTTAGATTTCTCGCTTAAATATCGCGATAAAATTAAATTGTAAGAATATCTCTGAGTAACTTTATTTGTATATTAGAGTTTTCTAAATAAGTTTGATCCTAACATTTTTTCCTGAGGAGTAACGAGGTTTTAATTTTTCTGTAACAAGAAACGAGTATTTAAGTTTTCTGGTTTAAATATCACGATAAAATTAAATTGTAAGAATATCCCTGAGTAACTTTATTTGTATATTAGATTATTCTAAATAAGTTTGATTCTAGCTTTTTTTCCTGAGGAGTAACGATGTTTTAATTTTTCTGGAACTAGAAAAGATTATTTTAGATTACTCGCTTAAATATCACGTTAAACTTAAATTGTAAGAATATCCCTGAGTAACTTTATTTGTATATTAGATTATTATAAATAAGTTTGATTCTAGCATTTTTTCCTGAGGAGTAACGATGTGTAAATTTTTCTGGAACTAGAAACGAATATTTTAGTTTTCTCACATAAATATCACGATAAAATTAAATTGTAAGAATATCCCGGAGTAACTTTATTTGTATATAAGATTATTCTTAATAAGTTTGATTCTAGCATTTTTTCCTGAGGAGTAACGATGTTTTAATTTTTCTGGAACTAGAAAAGATTATTTTAGATTTCTCGCTTAAATATCACGTTAACATTAAATTGTAAGAATTTCCCTGAGTAACTTTATTTTTATATTAGATTATTCTAAATAAGTTTGTTCCTAACATTTTTTCCTGAGAAGTAACGATGTTTTAATTTTCTGTAACAAGAAAAGAATATTTTAGAATTCTCGCTTAAATATCACGTTAAAATTAAATTGTAAGAATATCCCTGAGTAACTTTATTTGTATATTAGATTATTCTAAATAAGTGTGATCCTAACATTTTTTCCTGAGGAGTAACGATGTTTTAATTTTTCTGTAACAAGTAACGAGTATTTTAGTTTTCTGGCTTAAATATCACGATAAAATTGAATTGAAAGAATATCCCTGAGTAACTTTATTTGTATATTAGTTTATTATAAATAAGTTTGATTCTAGCATTTTTTCCTGAGGAGTAACGATGTTTTAATTTTTCTGGAACTAGAAAAGATTATTTTAGATTTCTCGCTTAAATATCACGTTAAAATTAAATTGTAAGAATATCCCTGAGTAACTTTATTTGTATATTAGATTATTCTAAATAAGTTTGATTCTAGCATTTTTTCCTGAGGAGTAACGATGTTTTAATTTTTCTGGAACTAGAAACGAATATTTTAGATTTCTCGCTTAAATATCACGATAAAATTAAATTGTAAGAATATCCCTGAGTAACTTTATTTGTATATTAGAGTTTTCTAAATAAGTTTGATCCTAACATTTTTTTCTGAGGAGTAACGAGGTTTTAATTTTTCTGTAACAAGAAACGAGTATTTAAGTTTTCTGGTTTAAATATCACGATAAAATTAAATTGTAAGAATATCCCTGAGTAACTTTATTTGTATATTGGATTATTCTAAATAAGTTTGATTCTAGCTTTTTTTCCTGAGGAGTAACGATGTTTTAATTTTTCTGGAACTAGAAAAGATTATTTTAGATTTCTCGCTTAAATATCACGTTAAAATTAAATTGTAAGAATATCCCTGAGTAACTTTATTTGTTTATTAGATTATTATAAATAAGTTTGATTCTAGCATTTTTTCCTGAGGAGTAACGATGTGTTAATTTTTCTGGAACTAGAAACGAATATTTTAGTTTTCTCACATAAATATCACGATAAAATTAAATTGTAAGACTAGCCCTGAGTAACTTTATTTGTATATTAGATTATTCTTAATAAGTTTGATTCTAGCATTTTTTCCTGAGGAGTAACGATGTTTTAATTTTTCTGGAGCTAGTAACGAATATTTTAGATTTCTCGCTTAAATATCACGATAAAATTAAATTGTAAGAATATCCCTGAGTAACTTTTTTTGTATATTAGATTATTCTAAATAAGTTTGACTCTAGCATTTTTTCCTGAGGAGTAACGATGTTTTAATTTTTCTGGAGCTAGTAACGAATATTTTAGATTTCTCGCTTAAATATCACGATAAAATTAAATTGTAAGAATATCCCTGAGTAACTTTATTTGTTTATTAGATTTTTTTTAATAAGTTTGATTCTAGCATTTTTTCCTGAGGAGTAACGATGTTTTAATTTTTCTAGAACTAGAAAAGATTATTTTAGATTTCTCGCTTAAATATCACGATAAAATTAAATTGTAAGAATATCCCAGAGTAACTTTATTTGTATATTAGATTTTTTTTAATAAGTTTGATTCTAGCATTTTTTCCTGAGGAGTAACGATGTTTTAATTTTTCTGGAACTAGAAAAGATTATTTTAGATTTCTCGCTTAAATATCACGATAAAATTAAATTGTAAGAATATCCCTGAGTAACTTTATTTGTATATTAGATTATTCTAAATAAGTGTGATCCTAACATTTTTTCCTGAGGAGTAACGATGTTTTAATTTTTCTGTAACAAGAAACGAGTATTTTAGTTTTCTGGCTTAAATATCACGATAAAATTAAATTGAAAGAATATCCCTGAGTAACTTTATTTGTATATTAGATTATTCTAAATAAGTTTGATTCTAGCATTTTTTCCAGAGGAGTAACGATGTTTTAATTTTTCTGGAACTAGAAAAGATTATTTTAGATTTCTCGCTTAAATATCACGTTAAAATTAAATTGTAAGAATATCCCTGAGTAACTTTATTTGTGTATTAGATTATTCTAAATAAGTTTGATTCTAGCATTTTTTCCTGAGGAGTAACGATGTTTTAATTTTTCTGGAACTAGAAACGAATATTTTAGATTTCTCGCTTAAATATCGCGATAAAATTAAATTGTAAGAATATCCCTGAGTAACTTTATTTGTATATTAGAGTTTTCTAAATAAGTTTGATCCTGACATTTTTTCCTCAGGAGGAACGATGTTTTAATTTTTCTGTAACAAGAAACGAGTATTTTAGTTTTCTGGCTTAAATATCACGATAAAATTAAATTGTAAGAATATCCCTGAATAACTTTATTTGTATATTAGATTATTCTAAATAAGTTTGATTCTAGCTTTTTTTCTTGAGGAGTAACGATGTTTTAATTTTTCTGGAACTAGAAAAGAATATTTTAGTTTTCTCGCTTAACTATAACGATAAAATTAAATTGTAAGAATATCCCAGAGTAACTTTATTTGTATATTAGATTTTTTTTAATAAGTTTGATTCTAGCATTTTTTCCTGAGGAGTAACGATGTTTTAATTTTTCTGGAACTAGAAAAGATTATTTTAGATTTCTCGCTTAAATATCACGTTAAAATTAAATTGTAAGAATATCCCTGAGTAACTTTATTTGTATATTAGATTATTCTAAATAAGTATAATCCTAACATTTTTTCCTGAGGAGTAACGATGTTTTAATTTTTCTGTAACAAGAAACGAGTATTTTAGTTTTCTCGCTTAAATATCACGATAAAATTAAATTGTAAGAATATCCCAGAGTAACTTTATTTGTATATTAGTTTATTCTAAATAAGTTTGATTCTAGCATTTTTGCCTGAGGAGTAACGAGGTTTTTATTATTCTGTAATTAGAAACGAATATTTTAGTTTTCTCGCTTAAATATCACGATAAAATTAAATTGTAAGAATATCTCAGAGTAACTTTATTTGTATATTATATTTTTTTTAATAAGTTTGATTCTAGCATTTTTTCCTGAGGAGTAACGATGTTTTAATTTTTCTGGAACTAGAAAAGATTATTTTAGATTTCTCGCTTAAATATCACGATAAAATTAAATTGTAAGAATATCCCTGAGTATCTTTATTTGCATATTAGTTTATTCTAAATAAGTTTGATTCTAGCATTTTTTCCTGAGGAGTAACGAGGTTTTTATTATTCTGTAATTAGAACGAATATTTTAGTTTTCTCGCTTAAATATCACGATAAAATTAAATTGTAAGAATATCCCTGAGTAACTTTATTTGTGTATTAGATTATTCTAAATAAGTATGATCCTAACATTTTTTCCTGAGGAGTAACGATGTTTTAATTTTTCTGGAACTAGAAAAGATTATTTTAGATTTCTCGCTTAAATATCACGATAAAATTAAATTGTAAGAATATCCCTGAGTAACTTTATTTGTATATTAGATTTTTTTTAATAAGTTTGATTCTAGCATTTTTTCCTGAGGAGTAACGATGTTTTAATTTTTCTGGAACTAGAAAAGATTATTTTAGATTTCTCGCTTAAATATCACGATAAAATTAAATTGTAAGAATATCCCTGAGTAACTTTATTTGTATATTAGATTATTCTAAATAAGTGTGATCCTAACATTTTTTCCTGAGTAGTAACGATGTTTTAATTTTTCTGTAACAAGAAACGAGTATTTTAGTTTTCTGGCTTAAATATCACGATAAAATTAAATTGAAAGAATATCCCTGAGTAACTTTATTTGTATATTAGATTATTCTAAATAAGTTTGATTCTAGCATTTTTTCCTGAGGAGTAACGTTGTTTTAATTTTTCTGGAACTAGAAAAGATTATTTTAGATATCTCGCTTAAATATCACGATAAAATTAAATTGTAAGAATATCCCTGAGTAACTTTATTTGTATATTAGATTATTCTAAATAAGTGTGATCCTAACATTTTTTCCTGAGGAGTAACGATGTTTTAATTTTTCTGTAACAAGAAACGAGTATTTTAGTTTTCTGGCTTAAATATCACGATAAAATTGAATTGAAAGAATATCCCTGAGTAACTTTATTTGTATATTAGTTTATTATAAATAAGTTTGATTCTAGCATTTTTTCCTGAGGAGTAACGATGTTTTAATTTTTCTGGAACTAGAAAAGATTATTTTAGATTTCTCGTTTAAATATCACGTTAAAATTAAATTGTAAGAATATCCCTGAGTAACTTTATTTGTATATTAGATTATTCTAAATAAGTTTGATTCTAGCATTTTTTCCTGAGGAGTAACGATGTTTTAATTTTTCTGGAACTAGAAACGAATATTTTAGATTTCTCGCTTAAATATCACGATAAAATTAAATTGTAAGAATATCCCTGAGTAACTTTATTTGTATATTAGAGTTTTCTAAATAAGTTTGATCCTAACATTTTTTCCTGAGGAGTAACGAGGTTTTAATTTTTCTGTAACAAGAAACGAGTATTTAAGTTTTCTGGTTTAAATATCACGATAAAATTAAATTGTAAGAATATCCCTGAGTAACTTTATTTGTATATTGGATTATTCTAAATAAGTTTGATTCTAGCTTTTTTTCCTGAGGAGTAACGATGTTTTAATTTTTCTGGAACTAGAAAAGATTATTTTAGATTTCTCGCTTAAATATCACGATAAAATTAAATTGTAAGAATATCCCTGAGTAACTTTATTTGTTTATTAGATTATTATAAATAAGTTTGATTCTAGCATTTTTTCCTGAGGAGTAACGATGTGTTAATTTTTCTGGAACTAGAAACGAATATTTTAGTTTTCTCACATAAATATCACGATAAAATTAAATTGTAAGACTAGCCCTGAGTAACTTTATTTGTATATTAGATTATTCTTAATAAGTTTGATTCTAGCATTTTTTCCTGAGGAGTAACGATGTTTTAATTTTTCTGGAGCTAGTAACGAATATTTTAGATTTCTCGCTTAAATATCACGATAAAATTAAATTGTAAGAATATCCCTGAGTAACTTTTTTTGTATATTAGATTATTCTAAATAAGTTTGACTCTAGCATTTTTTCCTGAGGAGTAACGATGTTTTAATTTTTCTGGAGCTAGTAACGAATATTTTAGATTTCTCGCTTAAATATCACGATAAAATTAAATTGTAAGAATATCCCTCAGTAACTTTATTTGTTTATTAGATTTTTTTTAATAAGTTTGATTCTAGAATTTTTTCCTGAGGAGTAACGATGTTTTAATTTTTCTAGAACTAGAAAAGATTATTTTAGATTTCTCGCTTAAATATCACGATAAAATTAAATTGTAAGAATATCCCTGAGTAACTTTATTTGTATATTAGATTATTCTAAATAAGTGTGATCCTAACATTTTTTCCTGAGGAGTAACGATGTTTTAATTTTTCTGTAACAAGAAACGAGTATTTTAGTTTTCTGGCTTAAATATCACGATAAAATTAAATTGAAAGAATATCCCTGAGTAACTTTATTTGAATATTAGATTATTCTAAATAAGTTTGATTCTAGCATTTTTTCCTGAGGAGTAACGATGTTTTAATTTTTTTGGAACTAGAAAAGATTATTTTAGATTTCTCGCTTAAATATCACGTTAAAATTAAATTGTAAGAATATCCCTGAGTAACTTTATTTGTATATTAGATTATTCTAAATAAGTTTGATTCTAGCATTTTTTCCTGAGGAGTAACGATGTTTTAATTTTTCTGGAACTAGAAACGAATATTTTAGATTTCTCGCTTAAATATCTCGATAAAATTAAATTGTAAGAATATCCCTGAGTAACTTTATTTGTATATTAGAGTTTTCTAAATAAGTTTGATCCTAACATTTTTTCCTGAGGAGTAACGAGGTTTTAATTTTTCTGTAACAAGAAACGAGTATTTAAGTTTTCTGGTTTAAATATCACGATAAAATTAAATTGTAAGAATATCCCTGAGTAACTTTATTTGTATATTAGATTATTCTAAATAAGTTTGATTCTAGCTTTTTTTCCTGAGGAGTAACGATGTTTTAATTTTTCTGGAACTAGGAAAGATTATTTTAGATTTCTCGCTTAAATATCACGTTAAAATTAAATTGTAAGAATATCCCTGAGTAACTTTATTTGTATATTAGATTATTATAAATAAGTTTGATTCTAGCATTTTTTCCTGAGGAGTAACGATGTGTTAATTTTTCTGGAACTAGAAACGAATATTTTAGTTTTCTCACATAAATATCACGATAAAATTAAATTGTAAGAATATCCCGGAGTAACTTTATTTGTATATAAGATTATTCTTAATAAGTTTGATTCTAGCATTTTTTCCTGAGGAGTAACGATGTTTTAATTTTTCTGGAACTAGAAAAGATTATTTTAGATTTCTCGCTTAAATATCACGTTAACATTAAATTGTAAGAATTTCCCTGAGTAACTTTATTTTTATATTAGATTATTCTAAATAAGTTTGTTCCTAACATTTTTTCCTGAGAAGTAACGATGTTTTAATTTTCTGTAACAAGAAAAGAATATTTTAGAATTCTCGCTTAAATATCACGTTAAAATTAAATTGTAAGAATATCCCTGAGTAACTTTATTTGTATATTAGATTTTTTTTAATAAGTTTGATTCTAGCATTTTTTCCTGAGGAGTAACGTTGTTTTAATTTTTCTGGAACTAGAAAAGATTATTTTAGATATCTCGCTTAAATATCACGATAAAATTAAATTGTAAGAATATCCCTGAGTAACTTTATTTGTATATTAGATTATTCTAAATAAGTGTGATCCTAACATTTTTTCCTGAGGAGTAACGATGTTTTAATTTTTCTGTAACAAGAAACGAGTATTTTAGTTTTCTGGCTTAAATATCACGATAAAATTGAATTGAAAGAATATCCCTGAGTAACTTTATTTGTATATTAGTTTATTATAAATAAGTTTGATTCTAGCATTTTTTCCTGAGGAGTAACGATGTTTTAATTTTTCTGGAACTAGAAAAGATTATTTTAGATTTCTCGCTTAAATATCACGTTAAAATTAAATTGTAAGAATATCCCTGAGTAACTTTATTTGTATATTAGATTATTCTAAATAAGTTTGATTCTAGCATTTTTTCCTGAGGAGTAACGATGTTTTAATTTTTCTGGAACTAGAAACGAATATTTTAGATTTCTCGCTTAAATATCACGATAAAATTAAATTGTAAGAATATCCCTGAGTAACTTTATTTGTATATTAGAGTTTACTAAATAAGTTTGATCCTAACATTTTTTCCTGAGGAGTAACGAGGTTTTAATTTTTCTGTAACAAGAAACGAGTATTTAAGTTTTCTGGTTTAAATATCACGATAAAATTAAATTGTAAGAATATCCCTGAGTAACTTTATTTGTATATTGGATTATTCTAAATAAGTTTGATTCTAGCTTTTTTTCCTGAGGAGTAACGATGTTTTAATTTTTCTGGAACTAGAAAAGATTATTTTAGATTTCTCGCTTAAATATCACGTTAAAATTAAATTGTAAGAATATCCCTGAGTAACTTTATTTGTTTATTAGATTATTATAAATAAGTTTCATTCTAGCATTTTTTCCTGAGGAGTAACGATGTGTTAATTTTTCTGGAACTAGAAACGAATATTTTAGTTTTCTCACATAAATATCACGATAAAATTAAATTGTAAGACTAGCCCTGAGTAACTTTATTTGTATATTAGATTATTCTTAATAAGTTTGATTCTAGCATTTTTTCCTGAGGAGTAACGATGTTTTAATTTTTCTGGAGCTAGTAACGAATATTTTAGATTTCTCGCTTAAATATCACGATAAAATTAAATTGTAAGAATATCCCTGAGTAACTTTTTTTGTATATTAGATTATTCTAAATAAGTTTGACTCTAGCATTTTTTCCTGAGGAGTAACGATGTTTTAATTTTTCTGGAGCTAGTAACGAATATTTTAGATTTCTCGCTTAAATATCACGATAAAATTAAATTGTAAGAATATCCCTGAGTAACTTTATTTGTTTATTAGATTTTTTTTAATAAGTTTGATTCTAGAATTTTTTCCTGAGGAGTAACGATGTTTTAATTTTTCTAGAACTAGAAAAGATTATTTTAGATTTCTCGCTTAAATATCACGATAAAATTAAATTGTAAGAATATCCCAGAGTAACTTTATTTGTATATTAGATTTTTTTTAATAAGTTTGATTCTAGCATTTTTTCCTGAGGAGTAACGATGTTTTAATTTTTCTGGAACTAGAAAAGATTATTTTAGATTTCTCGCTTAAATATCACGATAAAATTAAATTGTAAGAATATCCCTGAGTAACTTTATTTGTATATTAGATTATTCTAAATAAGTGTGATCCTAACATTTTTTCCTGAGGAGTAACGATGTTTTAATTTTTCTGTAACAAGAAACGAGTATTTTAGTTTTCTGGCTTAAATATCACGATAAAATTAAATTGAAAAAATATCCCTGAGTAACTTTATTTGTATATTAGATTATTCTAAATAAGTTTGATTCTAGCATTTTTTCCAGAGGAGTAACGATGTTTTAATTTTTCTGGAACTAGAAAAGATTATTTTAGATTTCTCGCTTAAATATCACGTTAAAATTAAATTGTAAGAATATCCCTGAGTAACTTTATTTGTGTATTAGATTATTCTAAATAAGTTTGATTCTAGCATTTTTTCCTGAGGAGTAACGATGTTTTAATTTTTCTGGAACTAGAAACGAATATTTTAGATTTCTCGCTTAAATATCGCGATAAAATTAAATTGTAAGAATATCCCTGAGTAACTTTATTTGTATATTAGAGTTTTCTAAATAAGTTTGATCCTGACATTTTTTCCTGAGGAGTAACGATGTTTTAATTTTTCTGTAACAAGAAACGAGTATTTTAGTTTTCTGGCTTAAATATCACGATAAAATTAAATTGTAAGAATATCCCTGAATAACTTTATTTGTATATTAGATTATTCTAAATAAGTTTGATTCTAGCTTTTTTTCTTGAGGAGTAACGATGTTTTAATTTTTCTGGAACTAGAAAAGAATATTTTAGTTTTCTCGCTTAACTATAACGATAAAATTAAATTGTAAGAATATCCCAGAGTAACTTTATTTGTATATTAGATTTTTTTTAATAAGTTTGATTCTAGCATTTTTTCCTGAGGAGTAACGATGTTTTAATTTTTCTGGAACTAGAAAAGATTATTTTAGATTTCTCGCTTAAATATCACGTTAAAATTAAATTGTAAGAATATCCCTGAGTAACTTTATTTGTATATTAGATTATTCTAAATAAGTATAATCCTAACATTTTTTCCTGAGGAGTAACGATGTTTTAATTTTTCTGTAACAAGAAACGAGTATTTTAGTTTTCTGGCTTAAATATCACGATAAAATTAAATTGTAAGAATATCCCTGAGTAACTTTATTTGTATATTAGTTTATTCTAAATAAGTTTGATTCTAGCATTTTTGCCTGAGGAGTAACGAGGTTTTTATTATTCTGTAATTAGAAACGAATATTTTAGTTTTCTCGCTTAAATATCACGATAAAATTAAATTGTAAGAATATCTCAGAGTAACTTTATTTGTATATTATATTTTTTTTAATAAGTTCGATTCTAGCATTTTTTCCTGAGGAGTAACGATGTTTTAATTTTTCTGGAACTAGAAAAGATTATTTTAGATTTCTCGCTTAAATATCACGATAAAATTAAATTGTAAGAATATCCCTGAGTATCTTTATTTGCATATTAGTTTATTCTAAATAAGTTTGATTCTAGCATTTTTTCCTGAGGAGTAACGAGGTTTTTATTATTCTGTAATTAGAACGAATATTTTAGTTTTCTCGCTTAAATATCACGATAAAATTAAATTGTAAGAATATCCCTGAGTAACTTTATTTGTGTATTAGATTATTCTAAATAAGTATGATCCTAACATTTTTTCCTGAGGAGTAACGATGTTTTAATTTTTCTGGAACTAGAAAAGATTATTTTAGATTTCTCGCTTAAATATCACGTTAACATTAAATTGTAAGAATATCCCGGAGTAACTTTATTTTTATATTAGATTATTCTAAATAAGTTTGTTCCTAACATTTTTTCCTGAGGAGTAACGAGGTTTTTATTATTCTGTAATTAGAAACGAATATTTTAGTTTTCTCGCTAAATATCACGATAAAATTAAATTGTAAGAATATCCCTGAGTAACTTTATTTGTATATTAGATTTTTTTTAATAAGTTTGATTCTAGCATTTTTTCCTGAGGAGTAACGATGTTTTAATTTTTCTGGAACTAGAAAAGATTATTTTAGATTTCTCGCTTAAATATCACGATAAAATTAAATTGTAAGAATATCCCTGAGTAACTTTATTTGTATATTAGATTATTCTAAATAAGTGTGATCCTAACATTTTTTCCTGAGTAGTAACGATGTTTTAATTTTTCTGTAACAAGAAACGAGTATTTTAGTTTTCTGGCTTAAATATCACGATAAAATTAAATTGAAAGAATATCCCTGAGTAACTTTATTTGTATATTAGATTATTCTAAATAAGTTTGATTCTAGCATTTTTTCCTGAGGAGTAACGATGTTTTAATTTTTCTGGAACTAGAAAAGATTATTTTAGATTTCTCGCTTAAATATCACGTTAAAATTAAATTGTAAGAATATCCCTGAGTATCTTTATTTGTATATTAGATTATTCTAAATAAGTTTGATTCTAGCATTTTTTCCTGAGGAGTAACGATGTTTTAATTTTTCTGGAACTAGAAACGAATATTTTAGATTTCTCGCTTAAATATCACGATAAAATTAAATTGTAAGAATATCCCTGAGTAACTTTATTTGTATATTAGAGTTTTCTAAATAAGTTTGATCCTAACATTTTTTCCTGAGGAGTAACGAGGTTTAAATTTTTCTGTAACAAGAAACGAGTATTTAAGTTTTCTGGTTTAAATATCACGATAAAATTAAATTGTAAGAATATCCCTGAGTAACTTTATTTGTATATTAGATTATTCTAAATAAGTTTGATTCTAGCTTTTTTTCCTGAGGAGTAACGATGTTTTAATTTTTCTGGAACTAGAAAAGATTATTTTAGATTTCTCGCTTAAATATCACGTTAAAATTAAATTGTAAGAATATCCCTGAGTAACTTTATTTGTATATTAGATTATTATAAATAAGTTTGACTCTAGCATTTTTTCCTGAGGAGTAACGATGTTTTAATTTTTCTGGAGCTAGTAACGAATATTTTAGATTTCTCGCTTAAATATCACGATAAAATTAAACTGTAAGAATATCCCCGAGTAACTTTATTTGTATATTAGATTATTCTAAATAAGTTTGATTCTAGCTTTTTTTCCTGAGGAGTAACGATGTTTTAATTTTTCTAGAACTAGAAAAGATTATTTTAGATTTCTCGCTTAAATATCACGATAGAATTAAATTGTAAGAATATCCCAGAGTAACTTTATTTGTATATTAGATTTTTTTTAATAAGTTTGATTCTAGCATTTTTTCCTGAGGAGTAACGATGTTTTAATTTTTCTGGAACTAGAAACGAATATTTTAGATTTCTCGCTTAAATATCGCGATAAAATTAAATTGTAAGAATATCTCTGAGTAACTTTATTTGTATATTAGAGTTTTCTAAATAAGTTTGATCCTAACATTTTTTCCTGAGGAGTAACGAGGTTTTAATTTTTCTGTAACAAGAAACGAGTATTTAAGTTTTCTGGTTTAAATATCACGATAAAATTAAATTGTAAGAATATCCCTGAGTAACTTTATTTGTATATTAGATTATTCTAAATAAGTTTGATTCTAGCTTTTTTTCCTGAGGAGTAACGATGTTTTAATTTTTCTGGAACTAGAAAAGATTATTTAGATTACTCGCTTAAATATCACGTTAAACTTAAATTGTAAGAATATCCCTGAGTAACTTTATTTGTATATTAGATTATTATAAATAAGTTTGATTCTAGCATTTTTTCCTGAGGAGTAACGATGTGTTAATTTTTCTGGAACTAGAAACGAATATTTTAGTTTTCTCACATAAATATCACGATAAAATTAAATTGTAAGAATATCCCGGAGTAACTTTATTTGTATATAAGATTATTCTTAATAAGTTTGATTCTAGCATTTTTTCCTGAGGAGTAACGATGTTTTAATTTTTCTGGAACTAGAAAAGATTATTTTAGATTTCTCGCTTAAATATCACGTTAACATTAAATTGTAAGAATTTCCCTGAGTAACTTTATTTTTATATTAGATTATTCTAAATAAGTTTGTTCCTAACATTTTTCCTGAGAAGTAACGATGTTTTAATTTTCTGTAACAAGAAACGAATATTTTAGATTTCTCGCTTAAATATCACGTTAAAATTAAATTGTAAGAATATCCCTGAGTAACTTTATTTGTATATTAGATTTTTTTTAATAAGTTTGATTCTAGCATTTTTTCCTGAGGAGTAACGATGTTTTAATTTTTCTGGAACTAGAAAAGATTATTTTAGATTTCTCGCTTAAATATCACGATAAAATTAAATTGTAAGAATATCCCTGAGTAACTTTATTTGTATATTAGATTATTCTAAATAAGTGTGATCCTAACATTTTTTCCTGAGGAGTAACGATGTTTTAATTTTTCTGTAACAAGAAACGAGTATTTTAGTTTTCTGGCTTAAATATCACGATAAAATTAAATTGAAAGAATATCCCTGAGTAACTTTATTTGTATATTAGATTATTCTAAATAAGTTTGATTCTAGCATTTTTTCCTGAGGAGTAACGATGTTTTAATTTTTCTGGAACTAGAAAAGATTATTTTAGATTTCTCGCTTAAATATCACGTTAAAATTAAATTGTAAGAATATCCCTGAGTAACTTAATTTGTATATTAGAGTTTTCTAAATAAGTTTGATCCTAACATTTTTTCCTGAGGAGTAACGAGGTTTTAATTTTTCTGTAACAAGAAACGAGTATTTAAGTTTTCTGGTTTAAATATCACGATAAAATTAAATTGTAAGAATATCCCTGAGTAACTTTATTTGTATATTAGATTATTCTAAATAAGTTTGATTCTAGCTTTTATTTCCTGAGGAGTAACGATGTTTTAATTTTTCTGGAACTAGAAAAGATTATTTTAGATATCTCGCTTAAATATCACGTTAAAATTAAATTGTAAGAATATCCCTGAGTAACTTTATTTGTATATTAGATTATTATAAATAAGTTTGATTCTAGCATTTTTTCCTGAGGAGTAACGATGTGTTAATTTTTCTGGAACTAGAAACGAATATTTTAGTTTTCTCACATAAATATCACGATAAAATTAAATTGTAAGACTAGCCCTGAGTAACTTTATTTGTATATTAGATTATTCTTAATAAGTTTGATTCTAGCATTTTTTCCTGAGGAGTAACGATGTTTTAATTTTTCTGGAGCTAGTAACGAATATTTTAGATTTCTCGCTTAAATATCACGATAAAATTAAATTGTAAGAATATCCCTGAGTAACTTTTTTTGTATATTAGATTATTCTAAATAAGTTTGACTCTAGCATTTTTTCCTGAGGAGTAACGATGTTTTAATTTTTCTGGAGCTAGTAACGAATATTTTAGATTTCTCGCTTAAATATCACGATAAAATTAAATTGTAAGAATATCCCTGAGTAACTTTATTTGTTTATTAGATTTTTTTTAATAAGTTTGATTCTAGAATTTTTTCCTGAGGAGTAACGATGTTTTAATTTTTCTAGAACTAGAAAAGATTATTTTAGATTTCTCGCTTAAATATCACGATAAAATTAAATTGTAAGAATATCCCTGAGTAACTTTATTTGTATATTAGATTATTCTAAATAAGTGTGATCCTAACATTTTTCCTGAGGAGTAACGATGTTTTAATTTTTCTGTAACAAGAAACGAGTATTTTAGTTTTCTGGCTTAAATATCACGATAAAATTAAATTGAAAGAATATCCCTGAGTAACTTTATTTGAATATTAGATTATTCTAAATAAGTTTGATTCTAGCATTTTTTCCTGAGGAGTAACGATGTTTTAATTTTTTTGGAACTAGAAAAGATTATTTTAGATTTCTCGCTTAAATATCACGTTAAAATTAAATTGTAAGAATATCCCTGAGTAACTTTATTTGTATATTAGATTATTCTAAATAAGTTTGATTCTAGCATTTTTTCCTGAGGAGTAACGATGTTTTAATTTTTCTGGAACTAGAAACGAATATTTTAGATTTCTCGCTTAAATATCTCGATAAAATTAAATTGTAAGAATATCCCTGAGTAACTTTATTTGTATATTAGAGTTTTCTAAATAAGTTTGATCCTAACATTTTTTCCTGAGGAGTAACGAGGTTTTAATTTTTCTGTAACAAGAAACGAGTATTTAAGTTTTCTGGTTTAAATATCACGATAAAATTAAATTGTAAGAATATCCCTGAGTAACTTTATTTGTATATTAGATTATTCTAAATAAGTTTGATTCTAGCTTTTTTTCCTGAGGGGTAACGATGTTTTAATTTTTCTGGAACTAGGAAAGATTATTTTAGATATCTCGCTTAAATATCACGTTAAAATTAAATTGTAAGAATATCCCTGAGTAACTTTATTTGTATATTAGATTATTATAAATAAGTTTGATTCTAGCATTTTTTCCTGAGGAGTAACGATGTGTTAATTTTTCTGGAACTAGAAACGAATATTTTAGTTTTCTCACATAAATATCACGATAAAATTAAATTGTAAGAATATCCCGGAGTAACTTTATTTGTATATAAGATTATTCTTAATAAGTTTGATTCTAGCATTTTTTCCTGAGGAGTAACGATGTTTTAATTTTTCTGGAACTAGAAAAGATTATTTTAGATTTCTCGCTTAAATATCACGTTAACATTAAATTGTAAGAATTTCCCTGAGTAACTTTATTTTTATATTAGATTATTCTAAATAAGTTTGTTCCTAACATTTTTTCCTGAGAAGTAACGATGTTTTAATTTTCTGTAACAAGAAAAGAATATTTTAGAATTCTCGCTTAAATATCACGTTAAAATTAAATTGTAAGAATATCCCTGAGCAACTTTATTTGTATATTAGATTTTTTTTAATAAGTTTGATTCTAGCATTTTTTCCTGAGGAGTAACGTTGTTTTAATTTTTCTGGAACTAGAAAAGATTATTTTAGATATCTCGCTTAAATATCACGATAAAATTAAATTGTAAGAATATCCCTGAGTAACTTTATTTGTATATTAGATTATTCTAAATAAGTGTGATCCTAACATTTTTTCCTGAGGAGTAACGATGTTTTAATTTTTCTGTAACAAGAAACGAGTATTTTAGTTTTCTGGCTTAAATATCACGATAAAATTGAATTGAAAGAATATCCCTGAGTAACTTTATTTGTATATTAGTTTATTATAAATAAGTTTGATTCTAGCATTTTTTCCTGAGGAGTAACGATGTTTTAATTTTTCTGGAACTAGAAAAGATTATTTTAGATTTCTCGCTTAAATATCACGTTAAAATTAAATTGTAAGAATATCCCTGAGTAACTTTATTTGTATATTAGATTATTCTAAATAAGTTTGATTCTAGCATTTTTTCCTGAGGAGTAACGATGTTTTAATTTTTCTGGAACTAGAAACGAATATTTTAGATTTCTCGCTTAAATATCACGATAAAATTAAATTGTAAGAATATCCCTGAGTAACTTTATTTGTATATTAGAGTTTTCTAAATAAGTTTGATCCTAACATTTTTTCCTGAGGAGTAACGAGGTTTTAATTTTTCTGTAACAAGAAACGAGTATTTAAGTTTTCTGGTTTAAATATCACGATAAAATTAAATTGTAAGAATATCCCTGAGTAACTTTATTTGTATATTAGATTATTCTAAATAAGTTTGATTCTAGCTTTTTTTCCTGAGGAGTAACGATGTTTTAATTTTTCTGGAACTAGAAAAGATTATTTTAGATATCTCGCTTAAATATCACGTTAAAATTAAATTGTAAGAATATCCCTGAGTAACTTTATTTGTTTATTAGATTATTATAAATAAGTTTGATTCTAGCATTTTTTCCTGAGGAGTAACGATGTGTTAATTTTTCTGGAACTAGAAACGAATATTTTAGTTTTCTCACATAAATATCACGATAAAATTAAATTGTAAGACTAGCCCTGAGTAACTTTATTTGTATATTAGATTATTCTTAATAAGTTTGATTCTAGCATTTTTTCCTGAGGAGTAACGATGTTTTAATTTTTCTGGAGCTAGTAACGAATATTTTAGATTTCTCGCTTAAATATCACGATAAAATTAAATTGTAAGAATATCCCTGAGTAACTTTTTTTGTATATTAGATTATTCTAAATAAGTTTGACTCTAGCATTTTTTCCTGAGGAGTAACGATGTTTTAATTTTTCTGGAGCTAGTAACGAATATTTTAGATTTCTCGCTTAAATATCACGATAAAATTAAATTGTAAGAATATCCCTGAGTAACTTTATTTGTTTATTAGATTTTTTTTAATAAGTTTGATTCTAGAATTTTTTCCTGAGGAGTAACGATGTTTTAATTTTTCTAGAACTAGAAAAGATTATTTTAGATTTCTCGCTTAAATATCACGATAAAATTAAATTGTAAGAATATCCCAGAGTAACTTTATTTGTATATTAGATTTTTTTTAATAAGTTTGATTCTAGCATTTTTTCCTGAGGAGTAACGATGTTTTAATTTTTCTGGAACTAGAAAAGATTATTTTAGATTTCTCGCTTAAATATCACGATAAAATTAAATTGTAAGAATATCCCTGAGTAACTTTATTTGTATATTAGATTATTCTAAATAAGTGTGATCCTAACATTTTTTCCTGAGGAGTAACGATGTTTTAATTTTTCTGTAACAAGAAACGAGTATTTTAGTTTTCTGGCTTAAATATCACGATAAAATTAAATTGAAAGAATATCCCTGAGTAACTTTATTTGTATATTAGATTATTCTAAATAAGTTTGATTCTAGCATTTTTTCCAGAGGAGTAACGATGTTTTAATTTTTCTGGAACTAGAAAAGATTATTTTAGATTTCTCGCTTAAATATCACGTTAAAATTAAATTGTAAGAATATCCCTGAGTAACTTTATTTGTGTATTAGATTATTCTAAATAAGTTTGATTCTAGCATTTTTTCCTGAGGAGTAACGATGTTTTAATTTTTCTGGAACTAGAAACGAATATTTTAGATTTCTCGCTTAAATATCGCGATAAAATTAAATTGTAAGAATATCCCTGAGTAACTTTATTTGTATATTAGAGTTTTCTAAATAAGTTTGATCCTGACATTTTTTCCTGAGGAGTAACGATGTTTTAATTTTTCTGTAACAAGAAACGAGTATTTTAGTTTTCTGGCTTAAATATCACGATAAAATTAAATTGTAAGAATATCCCTGAATAACTTTATTTGTATATTAGATTATTCTAAATAAGTTTGATTCTAGCTTTTTTTCTTGAGGAGTAACGATGTTTTAATTTTTCTGGAACTAGAAAAGAATATTTTAGTTTTCTCGCTTAACTATAACGATAAAATTAAATTGTAAGAATATCCCAGAGTAACTTTATTTGTATATTAGATTTTTTTTAATAAGTTTGATTCTAGCATTTTTTCCTGAGGAGTAACGATGTTTTAATTTTTCTGGAACTAGAAAAGATTATTTTAGATTTCTCGCTTAAATATCACGTTAAAATTAAATTGTAAGAATATCCCTGAGTAACTTTATTTGTATATTAGATTATTCTAAATAAGTATAATCCTAACATTTTTTCCTGAGGAGTAACGATGTTTTAATTTTTCTGTAACAAGAAACGAGTATTTTAGTTTTCTGGCTTAAATATCACGATAAAATTAAATTGTAAGAATATCCCTGAGTAACTTTATTTGTATATTAGTTTATTCTAAATAAGTTTGATTCTAGCATTTTTGCCTGAGGAGTAACGAGGTTTTTATTATTCTGTAATTAGAAACGAATATTTTAGTTTTCTCGCTTAAATATCACGATAAAATTAAATTGTAAGAATATCTCAGAGTAACTTTATTTGTATATTATATTTTTTTTAATAAGTTTGATTCTAGCATTTTTTCCTGAGGAGTAACGATGTTTTAATTTTTCTGGAACTAGAAAAGATTATTTTAGATTTCTCGCTTAAATATCACGATAAAATTAAATTGTAAGAATATCCCTGAGTATCTTTATTTGCATATTAGTTTATTCTAAATAAGTTTGATTCTAGCATTTTTTCCTGAGGAGTAACGAGGTTTTTATTATTCTGTAATTAGAACGAATATTTTAGTTTTCTCGCTTAAATATCACGATAAAATTAAATTGTAAGAATATCCCTGAGTAACTTTATTTGTGTATTAGATTATTCTAAATAAGTATGATCCTAACATTTTTTCCTGAGGAGTAACGATGTTTTAATTTTTCTGGAACTAGAAAAGATTATTTTAGATTTCTCGCTTAAATATCACGTTAACATTAAATTGTAAGAATATCCCGGAGTAACTTTATTTTTATATTAGATTATTCTAAATAAGTTTGTTCCTAACATTTTTTCCTGAGGAGTAACGAGGTTTTTATTATTCTGTAATTAGAAACGAATATTTTAGTTTTCTCGCTTAAATATCACGATAAAATTAAATTGTAAGAATATCTCAGAGTAACTTTATTTGTATATTAGATTTTTTTTAATAAGTTTGATTCTAGCATTTTTTCCTGCGGAGTAACGATGTTTTAATTTTTCTGGAACTAGAAAAGATTATTTTAGATTTCTCGCTTAAATATCACGATAAAATTAAATTGTAAGAATATCCCTGAGTATCTTTATTTGCATATTAGTTTATTCTAAATAAGTTTGATTCTAGCATTTTTTCCTGAAGAGTAACGAGGTTTTTATTATTCTGTAATTAGAAACGAATATTTTAGTTTTCTCGCTTAAATATCACGATAAAATTAAATTGTAAGAATATCCCTGAGTAACTTTATTTGTGTATTAGATTATTTTAAAAAAGTATGATCCTAACATTTTTTCCTGAGGAGTAACGATGTTTTAATTTTTCTGGAACTAGAAAAGATTATTTTAGATTTCTCGCTTAAATATCACGTTAACATTAAATTGTAAGAATATCCCGGAGTAACTTTATTTTTATTTTAGATTATTCTAAATAAGTTTGTTCCTAACATTTTTTCCTGAGGAGTAACGAGGTTTTTATTATTCTGTAATTAGAAACGAATATTTTAGTTTTCTCGCTTAAATATCACGATAAAATTAAATTGTAAGAATATCTCAGAGTAACTTTATTTGTATATTAGATTTTTTTTAATAAGTTTGATTCTAGCATTTTTTCCTGAGGAGTAACGATGTTTTAATTTTTCTGGAACTAGAAAAGATTATTTTAGATTTCTCGCTTAAATATCACGTTAACATTAAATTGTAAGAATATCCCGGAGTAACTTTATTTTTATATTAGATTATTCTAAATAAGTTTGTTCCTAACATTTTTTCCTGAGAAGTAACGATGTTTTAATTTTCTGTAACAAGAAACGAATATTTTAGTTTTCTCGCTTAAATATCACGATAAAATTAAATTGTAAGAATATCCCGGAGTAACTTTATTTGTATATTAGATTTTTTTAATAAGTTTGATTCTAGCATTTTTTCCTGAGGAGTAACGATGTGTTAATTTTTCTGGAACTAGAAACGAATATTTAAGTTTTCTCGCTTAAATATAACGATAAAATTAAATTGTAAGAATATCCCTGAGTAACTTTATTTGTATATTAGATTTTTTTAATAAGTTTGATTCTAGCATGTTTTCCTGAGGAGTAACGATGTTTTAATTTTTCTGTAACAACAAACGAGTATTTTAGTTTTCTGGCTTAAATATCACGATAAAATTAAATTGTAAGAATATCCCAGAGTAACTTTATTTGTATATTAGATTATTCTAAATAAGTTTGATTCTAGCATTTTTTCCTAAGGAGTAACGATGTTTTAATTTTTCTGGAACTAGAAACGAATATTTTAGATTTCTCGCTTAAATATCACGATAAAATTAAATTGTAAGAATATCCCTGAGTAACTTTATTTGTATATTAGATTTTTCTTAATAAGTTTGATTCTAGCATTTTTTCCTGAGGAGTAACGATGTTTTAATTTTTCTGGAACTAGAAACGAGTATTTTAGTTTTCTGGCTTAAATATCATGATAAAATTAAATTGTAAGAATATCCCTGAGTAACTTTATTTGTATATTAGATTAATCTTAATAAGTTTGATTCTAGCATTTTGTCCTGAGGAGTAACGATGTGTTAATTTTTCTGGAACTAGAAACGAATATTTAAGTTTTCTCGCTTAAATATAACGATAAAATTAAATTGTAAGAATATCCCTGAGTAACTTTATTTGTATATTAGATTTTTTTAATAAGTTTGATTCTAGCATGTTTTCCTGAGGAGTAACGATGTTTTAATTTTTCTGTAACAACAAACGAGTATTTTAGTTTTCTGGCTTAAATATCACGATAAAATTAAATTGTAAGAATATCCCAGAGTAACTTTATTTGTATATTAGATTATTCTAAATAAGTTTGATTCTAGCATTTTTTCCTAAGGAGTAACGATGTTTTAATTTTTCTGGAACTAGAAACGAATATTTTAGATTTCTCGCTTAAATATCACGATAAAATTAAATTGTAAGAATATCCCGGAGTAACTTTATTTGTATATTAGATTTTTTTAATAAGTTTGATTCTAGCATTTTTTCCTGAGGAGTAACGATGTGTTAATTTTTCTGGAACTAGAAACGAATATTTAAGTTTTCTCGCTTAAATATAACGATAAAATTAAATTGTAAGAATATCCCTGAGTAACTTTATTTGTATATTAGATTTTTTTAATAAGTTTGATTCTAGCATGTTTTCCTGAGGAGTAACGATGTTTTAATTTTTCTGTAACAACAAACGAGTATTTTAGTTTTCTGGCTTAAATATCACGATAAAATTAAATTGTAAGAATATCCCAGAGTAACTTTATTTGTATATTAGATTATTCTAAATAAGTTTGATTCTAGCATTTTTTCCTAAGGAGTAACGATGTTTTAATTTTTCTGGAACTAGAAACGAATATTTTAGATTTCTCGCTTAAATATCACGATAAAATTAAATTGTAAGAATATCCCTGAGTAACTTTATTTGTATATTAGATTTTTCTTAATAAGTTTGATTCTAGCATTTTTTCCTGAGGAGTAACGATGTTTTAATTTTTCTGGAACTAGAAACGAATATTTTAGATTTCTCGCTTAAATATCACGATAAAATTAAATTGTAAGAATATCCCTGAGTAACTTTATTTGTATATTAGATTTTTCTTAATAAGTTTGATTCTAGCATTTTGTCCTGAGGAGTAACGATGTTTTAATTTTTCTGGAACTAGAAAAGATTATTTTAGATTTCTCGCTTAAATATCACGATAAAATTAAATTGTAAGAATATCCCTGAGTAACTTTATTTGTATATTAGAGTTTTCTAAATAAATTTGATCCAAACATTTTTTCCTGTGGAGTAACGATGTTTTAATTTTTCTGTAACAAGAAACGAGTATTTTAGTTTTCTCGATTAAATATCACGATAAAATTAAATTGTAAGAATGTCCCTTAGTAACTTTATTTGTATATTAGATTACTCTTAATAAGTTTGATTCTAGCATTTTTTCCTGAGGAGTAACGATGTT
This sequence comes from Pterostichus madidus, assembly GCA_911728475.2. NCBI lineage: Eukaryota > Metazoa > Arthropoda > Insecta > Coleoptera > Carabidae > Pterostichus > Pterostichus madidus. The sequence continues at coordinate 17,552,455 of OU452311.1, read as the reverse complement.
TTAATTTTTCTTGAGCTAGTAACGAATATTTTAGATTTCTCGCTTAAATATCACAATAAAATTAAATTGTAAGATTATCCTTGAGTAACTTTATTTGTTTATTAGATTTTTTTTAATAAGTTTGATTCTAGAATTTTTTCCTGAGGAGTAACGATGTTTTAATTTTTCTAGAACTAGAAAAGATTATTTTAGATTTCTCGCTTAAATATCACGATAAAATTAAATTGTAAGAATATCCCTGAGTAACTTTATTTGTATATTAGAGTTTTCTTAATAAGTTTGATCCTAACATTTTTTCCTGAGGAGTAACGATGTTTTAATTTTTCTGTAACAAGAAACGAGTATATTAGTTGTCTGGCTTAAATATAACGATAAAATTAAATTGTAAGAATATCCCGGAGTAACTTTATTTGTATATTAGATTATTCTAAATAAGTTTGATTCCAGCATTTTTTCCTGAGGAGTAACGATGTTTTAATTTTTCTGGAACTAGAAACGAATATTTTAGATTTCTCGCTTAAATATCACGTTAAAATTAAATTGTAAGAATATCCCTGAGTAACTTTATTTGTATATTAGATTATTATAAATAAGTTTGATTCTAGCATTTTTTCCTGAGGAGTAACGATGTGTTAATTTTTCTGGAACAAGAAACGAGTATTTTAGTTTTCTCGATTAAATATCACGATAAAATTAAATTGTAAGAATGTCCCTTAGTAACTTTATTTGTATATTAGATTACTCTTAATAAGTTTGATTCTAGCATTTTTTCCTGAGGAGTAACGATGTTTTAATTTTCTTGGAACTAGAAACGAATATTTTAGTTTTCTCGCTTAAATATAACGATAAAATTAAATTGTAAGAATATCCCAGCGTAACTTTATTTGTAGGTATATTAGATTTTTTTTTAAGTTTGATTCTAGCATTTTTTCCTGAGGAGTAACGATGTTTTAATTTTTCTGGAACTAGAAAAGATTATTTTAGATATCTCGCTTAAATATCAAGTTAAAATTAAATTGTAAGAATATCCCTGAGTAACTTTATTTTTATAATAGATTTGTTTAATAAGTTTGATTCTAGCATTTTATCCTGAGAAATAAAGATGTTTTAATTTTTCTGTAACAAGAAACGAGTATTTTAGTTTTCTGGCTTAAATATCACAATAAAATTAAATTGTAAGAATATCCCTGAGTAACTTTATTTGTATATTAGATTATTCTAAATAGGTTTGATTCTAGCATTTTTTCCTGAGGAGTATCGATGTTTTAATTTTTCTGGAACTAGAAAAGATTATTTTAGATTTCTCGCTTAAATATCACGTTAAAATTAAATTGTAAGAATATCCCTGAGTAACTTTATTTGTATATTAGATTATTCTAAATAAGTTTGATTCTAGCATTTTTTCCTGAGGAGTAACGAAGTTTTAATTTTTCTGGAACTAGAAACGAATATTTTGGATTTCTCGCTTAAATATCACGATAAAATTAAATTGTAAGAATATCCCTGAGTAACTTTATTTGTATATTAGATTATTCTAAATAAGTTTGATTCTAGCATTTTTTCCTGAGGAGTAACGATGTTTTAATTTTACTGTAACTAGAAACGAATATTTTAGTTTTCTCACATAAATATCACGATAAAATTAAATTGTGAGAATATCCCTGAGTAACTTTATTTGTATATTAGATTATTCTTAATAAGTTTGATTCTAGCATTTTTTCCTGAAGAGTAACGATGTTTTAATTTTTCTGGAAATAGAAACGAATATTTTAGATTTCTCGCTTAAATATCACGATAAAATTAAATTGTAAGAATATCCCAGAGTAACTTTATTTGTATATTAGATTTTTTTTAATAAGTTTGATTCTAGCATTTTTTCCTGAGGAGTAACGATGTTTTAATTTTTCTGGAACTAGAAAAGATTATTTTAGATTTCTCGCTTAAATATCACGTTAAAATTAAATTGTAAGAATATCCCTGAGTAACTTTATTTGTATATTAGATTATTATAAATAAGTTTGATTCTAGCATTTTTTCCTGAGGAGTAACGATGTTTTAATTTTTCTGGAACTAGAAAAGATTATTTTAGATTTCTCGCTTAAATATCACGTTAAAATTAAATTGTAAGAATATCCCAGAGTAACTTTATTTGTATATTAGATTTTTTTTAATAAGTTTGATTCTAGCATTTTTTCCTGAGAAATAAAGATGTTTTAATTTTTCTGTAACAAGAAACGAGTATTTTAGTTTTCTGGTTTAAATATCACGATAAAATTAAATTGTAAGAATATACCTGAGTAACTTTATTTGTATATTAGATTATTCTAAATAAGTTTGATTCTAGCATTTTTTCCTGAGGAGTAACGATGTTTTAAATTTTCTGGAACTAGAAAAGATTATTTTAGATTTCTCGCTTAAATATCACGTTAAAATTAAATTGTAAGAATATCCCAGAGTAACTTTATTTGTATATTAGATTTTTTTTAATAAGTTTGATTCTAGCATTTTTTCCTGAGGAGTAACGATGTTTTAATTTTTCTGGAACTAGAAAAGATTATTTTAGATTTCTCGCTTAAATATCACGATAAAATTAAATTGTAAGACTAGCCCTGAGTAACTTTATTTGTATATTAGATTATTCTTAATAAGTTTGATTCTAGCATTTTTTCCTGAAGAGTAACGATGTTTAAATTTTTCTGGAGCTAGTAACGAATATTTTAGATTTCTCGCTTAAATATCACGATAAAATTAAATTGTAAGAATATCCCTAAGTAACTTTTTTTGTATATTAGATTATTTTAAATAAGTTTGACTCTAGCATTTTTTCCTGAGGAGTAACGATGTTTTAATTTTTCTGGAGCTAGTAACGAATATTTTAGATTTCTCGCTTAAATATCACGATAAAATTAAATTGTAAGAATATCCCTGAGTAACTTTATTTGTATATTAGATTTTTTTAATAAGTTTGATTCTAGAATTTTTTCCTGAGGAGTAACGATGTTTTAATTTTTCTAGAACTAGAAAAGATTATTTTAGATTTCTCGCTTAAATATCACGATAAAATTAAATTGTAAGAATATCCCTGAGTAACTTTATTTGTATATTAGATTTTTTTTAATAAGTTTGATTCTAGCATTTTTTCCTGAGGAGTAACTATGTTTTAATTTTTCTGAAACTAGAAAAGATTATTTTAGATTTCTCGCTTAAATATCACGTTAAAATTAAATTGTAAGAATATCCCTGAGTAACTTTATTTGTATATTAGATTATTATAAATAAGTTTGATTCTAGCTTTTTTTCTTGATGAGTAACGATGTTTTAATTTTTCTGGAACTAGAAAAGAATATTTTAGTTTTCTCGCTTAACTATAACGATAAAATTAAATTGTAAGAATATCCCAGAGTAACTTTATTTGTATATTAGATTTTTTTTAATAAGTTTGATTCTAGCATTTTTCCTGAGGAGTAACGATGTTTTAATTTTTCTGAAACTAGAAAAGATTATTTTAGATATCTCGCTTAAATATCACGTTAAAATTAAATTGTAAGAATATCCCTGAGTAACTTTATTTGTATATTAGATTATTATAAATAAGTATAATCCTAACATTTTTTCCTGAGGAGTAACGATGTTTTAATTCTTCTGTAACAAGAAACGAGTATTTTAGTTTTCTGGCTTAAATATCACGATAAAATTAAATTGTAAGAATATCCCTGAGTAACTTTATTTGTATATTAGTTTATTCTAAATAAGTTTCATTCTAGCATTTTTTCCTGAGGAGTAACGAGGTTTTTATTATTCTGTAATTAGAAACGAATATTTTAGTTTTCTCGCTTAAATATCACGATAAAATTAAATTGTAAGAATATCCCAGAGTAACTTTATTTGTATATTAGATTTTTTTTTAATAAGTTTGATTCTAGTATTTTTTCCTGAGGAGTAACGATGTTTTAATTTTTCTGGAACTAGAAAAGATTATTTTAGATTTCTCGCTTAAATATCACGATAAAATTAAATTGTAAGAATATCCCTGAGTAACTTTATTTGTATATTAGTTTATTCTAAATAAGTTTGATTCTAGCATTTTTTCCTGAGAAGTAACGATGTTTTAATTTTTCTGGAACTAAAAACGAATTTTTAGTTTTCTCGCTTAAATATAACGATAAAATTAAATTGTAAGAATATCCCTGAGTAACTTTTTTTGTGTATTAGATTTTTCTTAATAAGTTTGATTCTAGCATTTTTTCCTGAGGAGTAACGATGTTTTAATTTTTCTGGAACTAGAAACGAGTATTTTAGTTTTCTGGCTTAAATATCATGATAAAATTAAATTGTAAGAATATCCCTGAGTAACTTTATTTGTATATTAGATTATTCTAAATAAGTTTGATTCTAGCATTTTTTCCTAAGGAGTAACGATGTTTTAATTTTTCTGGAACTAGAAACCAATATTTTAGTTTTCTCGCTTAAATATAACGATAAAATTAAATTGTAAGAATATCCCAGAGTAACTTTATTTTTATAATAGATTTTTTCAATAAGTTTGATTCTAGCATTTTTTCCTGGGGAGTAACAATGTTATTATTTTTCTGGAGGTAGAAACGAAAATTTTTGTTTTATCGCTTAAATATAACGTTAAAATTAAATTGTAATAATATCCCTGAGTAACTTTATTTGTATATTAGATTAATCTTAATAAGTTTGATTCTAGCATTTTGTCCTGAGGAGTAACGATGTTTTAATTTTTCTGGAACTAGAAAAGATTATTTTAGATTTCTCGCTTAAATATCACGATAAAATTAAATTGTAAGAATATCCCTGAGTAACTTTATTTGTATATTAGAGTTTTCTAAATAAGTTTGATCCAAACATTTTTTCCTGTGGAGTAACGATGTTTTAATTTTTCTGTAACAAGAAACGAGTATTTTAGTTTTCTCGATTAAATATCACGATAAAATTAAATTGTAAGAATGTCCCTTAGTAACTTTATTTGTATATTAGATTACTCTTAATAAGTTTGATTCTAGCATTTTTTCCTGAGGAGTAACGATGTTTTAATTTTTCTTGAGCTAGTAACGAATATTTTAGATTTCTCGCTTAAATATCACAATAAAATTAAATTGTAAGAATATCCCTGAGTAACTTTATTTGTTTATTAGATTTTTTTTAATAAGTTTGATTCTAGAATTTTTTCCTGAGGAGTAACGATGTTTTAATTTTTCTGGAACTAGAAAAGATTATTTTAGATTTCTCGCTTAAATATCACGATAAAATTAAATTGTAAGAATATCCCTGAGTAACTTTATTTGTATATTAGAGTTTTCTTAATAAGTTTGATCCTAACATTTTTTCCTGAGGAGTAACGATGTTTTAATTTTTCTGTAACAAGAAACGAGTATATTAGTTTTCTGGCTTAAATATAACGATAAAATTAAATTGTAAGAATATCCCGGAGTAACTTTATTTGTATATTAGATTATTCTAAATAAGTTTGATTCCAGCATTTTTTCCTGAGGAGTAACGATGTTTTAATTTTTCTGGAACTAGAAACGAATATTTTAGATTTCTCGCTAAAATATCACGTTAAAATTAAATTGTAAGAATATCCCTGAGTAACTTTATTTGTATATTAGATTATTATAAATAAGTTTGATTCTAGCATTTTTTCCTGAGGAGTAACGATGTGTTAATTTTTCTGGAACAAGAAAGGAGTATTTTAGTTTTCTCGATTAAATATCACGATAAAATTAAATTGTAAGAATGTCCCTTAGTAACTTTATTTGTATATTAGATTACTCTTAATAAGTTTGATTCTAGCATTTTTTCCTGAGGAGTAACGATGTTTTAATTTTCTTGGAACTAGAAACGAATATTTTAGTTTTCTCGCTTAAATATAACGATAAAATTAAATTGTAAGAATATCCCAGAGTAACTTTATTTGTAGGTATATTAGATTTTTTTTTAAGTTTGATTCTAGCATTTTTTCCTGAGGAGTAACGATGTTTTAATTTTTCTGGAACTAGAAAAGATTATTTTAGATATCTCGCTTAAATATCAAGTTAAAATTAAATTGTAAGAATATCCCTGAGTAACTTTATTTTTATAATAGATTTGTTTAATAAGTTTGATTCTAGCATTTTATCCTGAGAAATAAAGATGTTTTAATTTTTCTGTAACAAGAAACGAGTATTTTAGTTTTCTGGCTTAAATATCACGATAAAATTAAATTGTAAGAATATCCCTGAGTAACTTTATTTGTATATTAGATTATTCTAAATAGGTTTGATTCTAGCATTTTTTCCTGAGGAGTATCGATGTTTTAATTTTTCTGGAACTAGAAAAGATTATTTTAGATTTCTCGCTTAAATATCACGTTAAAATTAAATTGTAAGAATATCCCTGAGTAACTTTATTTGTATATTAGATTATTCTAAATAAGTTTGATTCTAGCATTTTTTCCTGAGGAGTAACGAAGTTTTAATTTTTCTGGAACTAGAAACGAATATTTTGGATTTCTCGCTTAAATATCACGATAAAATTAAATTGTAAGAATATCCCTGAGTAACTTTATTTGTATATTAGATTATTCTAAATAAGTTTGATTCTAGCATTTTTTCCTGAGGAGTAACGATGTTTTAATTTTACTGTAACTAGAAACGAATATTTTAGTTTTCTCACATAAATATCACGATAAAATTAAATTGTGAGAATATCCCTGAGTAACTTTATTTGTATATTAGATTATTCTTAATAAGTTTGATTCTAGCATTTTTTCCTGAAGAGTAACGATGTTTTAATTTTTCTGGAAATAGAAACGAATATTTTAGATTTCTCGCTTAAATATCACGATAAAATTAAATTGTAAGAATATCCCAGAGTAACTTTATTTGTATATTAGATTTTTTTTAATAAGTTTGATTCTAGCATTTTTTCCTGAGGAGTAACGATGTTTTAATTTTTCTGGAACTAGAAAAGATTATTTTAGATTTCTCGCTTAAATATCGCGATAAAATTAAATTGTAAGAATATCCCAGAATAACTTTATTTGTATATTAGATTTTTTTTAATAAGTTTGATTCTAGCATTTTTTCCTGAGAAATAAAGATGTTTTAATTTTTCTGTAACAAGAAACGAGTATTTTAGTTTTCTGGTTTAAATATCACGATAAAATTAAATTGTAAGAATATACCTGAGTAACTTTATTTGTATATTAGATTATTCTAAATAAGTTTGATTCTAGCATTTTTTCCTGAGGAGTAACGATGTTTTAAATTTTCTGGAACTAGAAAAGATTATTTTAGATTTCTCGCTTAAATATCACGTTAAAATTAAATTGTAAGAATATCCCAGAGTAACTTTATTTGTATATTAGATTTTTTTTAATAAGTTTGATTCTAGCATTTTTTCCTGAGGAGTAACGATGTTTTAATTTTTCTGGAACTAGAAAAGATTATTTTAGATTTCTCGCTTAAATATCACGATAAAATTAAATTGTAAGACTAGCCCTGAGTAACTTTATTTGTATATTAGATTATTCTTAATAAGTTTGATTCTAGCATTTTTTCCTGAAGAGTAACGATGTTTAAATTTATCTGGAGCTAGTAACGAATATTTTAGATTTCTCGCTTAAATATCACGATAAAATTAAATTGTAAGAATATCCCTAAGTAACTTTTTTTGTATATTAGATTATTCTAAATAAGTTTGACTCTAGCATTTTTTCCTGAGGAGTAACGATGTTTTAATTTTTCTGGAGATAGTAACGAATATTTTAGATTTCTCGCTTAAATATCACGATAAAATTAAATTGTAAGAATATCCCTGAGTAACTTTATTTGTATATTAGATTTTTTTAATAAGTTTGATTCTAGAATTTTTTCCTGAGGAGTAACGATGTTTTAATTTTTCTAGAACTAGAAAAGATTATTTTTGATTTCTCGCTTAAATATCACGATAAAATTAAATTGTAAGAATATCCCTGAGTAACTTTATTTGTATATTAGATTTTTTTTAATAAGTTTGATTCTAGCATTTTTTCCTGAGGAGTAACGATGTTTTAATTTTTCTGAAACTAGAAAAGATTATTTTAGATTTCTCGCTTAAATATCACGTTAAAATTAAATTGTAAGAATATCCCTGAGTAACTTTATTTGTATATTAGATTATTATAAATAAGTTTGATTCTAGCTTTTTTTCTTGATGAGTAACGATGTTTTAATTTTTCTGGAACTAGAAAAGAATATTTTAGTTTTCTCGCTTAACTATAACGATAAAATTAAATTGTAAGAATATCCCAGAGTAACTTTATTTGTATATTAGATTTTTTTTAATAAGTTTGATTCTAGCATTTTTTCCTGAGGAGTAACGATGTTTTAATTTTTCTGAAACTAGAAAAGATTATTTTAGATATCTCGCTTAAATATCACGTTAAAATTAAATTGTAAGAATATCCCTGAGTAACTTTATTTGTATATTAGATTATTATAAATAAGTATAATCCTAACATTTTTTCCTGAGGAGTAACGATGTTTTAATTCTTCTGTAACAAGAAACGAGTATTTTAGTTTTCTGGCTTAAATATCACGATAAAATTAAATTGTAAGAATATCCCTGAGTAACTTTATTTGTATATTAGTTTATTCTAAATAAGTTTGATTCTAGCATTTTTTCCTGAGGAGTAACGAGGTTTTTATTATTCTGTAATTAGAAACGAATATTTTAGTTTTCTCGCTTAAATATCACGATAAAATTAAATTGTAAGAATATCCCAGAGTAACTTTATTTGTATATTAGATTTTTTTTAATAAGTTTGATTCTAGCATTTTTTCCTGAGGAGTAACGATGTTTTAATTTTTCTGGAACTAGAAAAGATTATTTTAGATTTCTCGCTTAAATATCACGATAAAATTAAATTGTAAGAATATCCCAGAGTAACTTTATTTGTATATTAGTTTATTCTAAATAAGTTTGATTATAGCATTTTTTCCTGAGGAGTAACGATGTTTTAATTTTTCTGGAACTAAAAACGAAAATTTTTGTTTTATCGCTTAAATATAACGTTAAAATTAAATTGTAAGAATGTCCCTTAGTAACTTTATTTGTATATTAGATTACTCTTAATAAGTTTGATTCTAGCATTTTTTCCTGAGGAGTAACGATGTTTTAATTTTTCTGGAGCTAGTAACGAATATTTTAGATTTCTCGCTTAAATATCACAATAAAATTAAATTGTAAGAATATCCCTGAGTAACTTTATTTGTTTATTAGATTTTTTTTAATAAGTTTGATTCTAGAATTTTTTCCTGAGGAGTAACGATGTTTTAATTTTTCTGTAACAAGAAACGAGTATATTAGTTTTCTGGCTTAAATATAACGATAAAATTAAATTGTAAGAATATCCCGGTGTAACTTTATTTGTATATTAGATTATTCTAAATAAGTTTGATTCCAGCATTTTTTCCTGAGGAGTAACGATGTTTTAATTTTTCTGGAACTAGAAACGAATATTTTAGATTTCTCGCTTAAATATCACGATAAAATTAAATTGTAAGAATATCCCGGAGTAACTTTATTTGTATATTAGATTTTTCTTAATAAGTTTGATTCTAGCATTTTTTCCTGAGGAGTACCGATGTTTTAATTTTCTTGGAACTAGAAACGAATATTTTAGTTTTCTCACTTAAATATAACGATAAAATTAAATTGTAAGAATATCCCAGAGTAACTTTATTTGTATATTAGATTTTTTTTTAAGTTTGATTCTAGCATTTTTTCCTGAGGAGTAACGATGTTTTAATTTTACTGTAACTAGAAACGAATATTTTAGTTTTCTCACATAAATATCACGATAAAATTAAATTGTAAGAATATCCCTGAGTAACTTTATTTGTGTATTAGATTATTCTAAATAAGTATGATTCTAGCATTTTTTCCTGAGGAGTAACGATGTTTTAATTTTTCTGAAACTAGAAACGAATATTTTAGTTTTCTCGCTTAAATTTTACGATAAAATTAAATTGTAAGAATGTCCCTGAGTAACTTTATTTGTATATTAGATTATTCTAAATAAGTTTGATTCTAGCATTTTTTCCTGAGGAGTAACGATGTTTTAATTTTTCTGGAACTAGAAACGAATATTTTAGTTTTCTCGCTTAAATATCACGATAAAATTAAATTGTAAGAATATCCCTGAGTAACTTTATTTGTTTATTAGATTTTTTTAATAAGTTTGATTCTAGCATTTTTTTCTGAGGAGTAACAATATTTTTATTTTTCTGGAACTATAAACGAATATTTTAGTTTTCTCTCTTAAATATCACGATAAAATTAAATTGTAAGATTATCCCTGAGTAATTTTATTTTTATAATAGATTTGTTTAATAAGTTTGATTCTAGCATTTTTTCCTGAGGAGTAACGATGTTTTAATTTTTCTGGAACTAGAAACGAATATTTTAGATTTCTCGCTTAAATATCACGATAAAATTAAATTCTAAGAATATCCCTGAGTAACTTTATTTGTATATTAGATTATTCTAAATAAGTTTGATTCTAGCATTTTATCCTGAGGAGTAACGATGTTTTAATTTTACTGGAACTAGAAACGAATATTTTTGTTTTCTCACATAAATATCACGATAAAATTAAATTGTGAGAATATCCCTGAGTAACTTTATTTGTATATTAGATTATTCTTAATAAGTTTGATTCTAGCATTTTTTCCTGAAGAGTAACGATGTTTTAATTTTTCTGGAACTAGAAACGAATATTTTAGATTTCTCGCTTAAATATCACGTTAAAATTAAATTGTAAGAATATCCCTGAGTAACTTTATTTGTATATTAGATTATTCTAAATAAGTTTGATTCTAGCACTTTTTCCTGAGGAGTAACGATGTTTTAATTTTTCTGGAACTAGAAACGAATATTTTAGATTTCTCGCTTAAATATCACGATAAAATTAAATTCTAAGATTATCCCTGAGTGACTTTATTTGTGTATTAGATTTTTCTTAATAAGTTTGATTCTAGCATTTTGTCCTGAGGAGTAACGATGTTTTAATTTTACAGGAACTAGAAACGAATATTTTAGTTTTCTCACATAAATATCACGATAAAATTAAATTGTGAGAATATCCCTGAGTAACTTTATTTGTATATTAGATTATTCTTAATAAGTCTGATTCTAGCATTTTTTCCTGAAGAGTAACGATGTTTTAATTTTTCTAGAACTAGAAAAGATTATTTTAGATTTCTCGCTTAAATGTCACGATAAAATTAAATTGTAAGAATATCCCGGAGTAACTTTATTTGTATATTAGACTATTCTTAATAAGTTTGATTCTAGCATTTTTTCCTGAGGAGTAACGATGTTTTAATTTTTCTGGAGCTAGTAACGAATATTTTAGATTTCTCGCTTAAATATCACGATAAAATTAAATTGTAAGAATATCCCTGAGTAACTTTATTTGTTTATTAGATTTTTTTTAATAAGTTTGATTCTAGCATTTTTTTCTGAGTAACAATATTTTTATTTTTCTGGAACTATAAACGAATATTTTAGTTTTCTCGCTTAAATGTCACGATAAAATTAAATTGTAAGATTATCCCTGAGTAACTTTATTTTTATAATAGATTTGTTTAATAAGTTTGATTCTAGCATTTTCTCCTGAGAAGTAACGATGTTTTAATTTTTCTGTAACAAGAAACGAGTATTTTAGTTTTCTGGCTTAAATATCACGATAAAATTAATTTGTAAGAATATCCCTGAGTAACTTTATTTGTATATTAGATTAATCTAAATAAGTTTGATTCTAGCATTTTTTCCTGAGGAGTAACGATGTTTTAATTTTTCTGGAACTAGAAAAGATTATTTTAGATTTCTCGCTTAAATGTCACGTTAAAATTAAATTGTAAGAATATTCCTGAGTAACTTTATTTGAATATTAGATTATTCTAAATAAGTTTGATTCTAGCATTTTTTCCTGAGGAGTAACGATGTTTTAATTTTTCTGGAACTAGAAACGAATATTTTAGATTTCTCGCTTAAATATCTCGATAAAATTAAATTGTAAAAATATCCCTGAGTAACTTTATTTGTATATTAGAGTTTTCTAAATAAGTTTGATCCTAACAATTTTTCCTGAGGAGTAACGATGTTTTAATTTTTCTGTAACAAGAAACGAGTATTTTAGTTTTCTGGTTTAAATATCACGATAAAATTAAATTGTAAGAATATCCCTGAGTAACTTTATTTGTATATTAGATTATTCGAAATAAGTTTGATTCTAGCTTTTTTTCCTGAGGAGTAACGATGTTTTAATTTTTCTGGAACTAGAAAAGAATATTTTAGTTTTCTCGCTTAAGCTATAGTTAACTATAACGATAAAATTAAATTGTAAGAATATCCCAGAGTAACTTTATTTGTATATTAGATTTTTTTTAATAAGTTTGATTCTAGCATTTTTTCCTGAGGAGTAACGATGTTTTAATTTTTCTGAAACTAGAAAAGATTATTTTAGATTTCTCGCTTAAATATCACGTTAAAATTAAATTGTAAGAATATCCCTGAGTAACTTTATTTGTATATTAGATTATTATAAATAAGTATAATCCTAACATTTTTTCCTGAGGAGTAACGATGTTTTAATTCTTCTGTAACAAGAAACGAGTATTTTAGTTTTCTGGCTTAAATATCACGATAAAATTAAATTGTAAGAATATCCCTGAGTAACTTTATTTGTATATTAGTTTATTTTAAATAAGTTTGATTCTAGCATTTTTTCCTGAGGAGTAACGAGGTTTTTATTATTCTGTAATTAGAAACGAATATTTTAGTTTTCTCGCTTAAATATCACGATAAAATTAAATTGTAAGAATATCCCAGAGTAACTTTATTTGTATATTAGATTTTTTTTAATAAGTTTGTTTCTAGCATTTTTTCCTGAGGAGTAACGATGTTTTAATTTTTCTGGAACTAGATAAGATTATTTTAGATTTCTCGCTTAAATATCACGATAAAATTAAATTGTAAGAATATCCCTGAGTAACTTTATTTGTATATTAGTTTATTCTAAATAAGTTTGATTCAAGCATTTTTTCCTGAGGAGTAACGATGTTTTAATTTTTCTGGAACTAAAAACGAATATTTTAGTTTTCTCGCTTAAATATAACGATAAAATTAAATTGTAAGAATATCCCTGAGTAACTTTTTTTGTGTATTAGATTTGTCTTAATAAGTTTGATTCTAGCATTTTTTCCTGAGAAGTAACGATGTTTTAATTTTCTGTAACAAGAAACGAGTATCTTAGTTGTCTCGCTTAAATATCACGATAAAATTAAATTGTAAGAATATCCCGGAGTAACTTTATTTGTATATTAGATTATTCTTAATAAGTTTGATTCTAGCATTTTTTCCTGAGGAGTAACGATGTTTTAATTTTTCTGGAGCTAGTAACGAATATTTTAGATTTCTCACATAAATATCACGATAAAATTAAATTGTAAGAATATCCCTGAGTACCTTTATTTGTTTATTAGATTTTTTTAATAAGTTTGATTCTAGGATTTTTTTCTGAGGAGTAACAATATTTTTATTTTACTGGAACTAGAAACGAATATTTTAGATTTCTCACATAAATATCACGATAAAATTAAATTGTAAGAATATCCCTGAGTAACTTTATTTGTATATAAGATTATTCTTAATAAGTTTGATTCTAGCATTTTTTCCTGAGGAGTAACGATGTTTTAATTTTTCTGGAACTAGAAAAGATTATTTTAGATTTCTCGCTTAAATATTACGTTAACATTAAATTGTAAGAATTTCCCTGAGTAACTGTATTTTTATATTAGATTATTCTAAATAAGTTTGTTCCTAACATTTTTTCCTGAGAAGTAACGATGTTTTAATTTTCTGTAACAAGAAACGAGTATCTTAGTTGTCTCGCTTAAATATCACGATAAAATTAAATTGTAAGAAAATCCCGGAGTAACTTTATTTGTATATTAGATTAATCTAAATAAGTTTGATTCTAGCATTTTTTCCTGAGGGGTAACGATGTTTTAATTTTTCTGGAACTAGAAAAGATTATTTTAGATTTCTCGCTTAAATGTCACGTTAAAATTAAATTGTAAGAATATTCCTGAGTAACTTTATTTGTATATTAGATTATTCTAAATAAGTTTGATTCTAGCATTTTTTCCTGAGGAGTAACGATGTTTTAATTTTTCTGGAACTAGAAACGAATATTTTAGATTTCTCGCTTAAATATCTCGATAAAATTAAATTGTAAAAATATCCCTGAGTAACTTTATTTGTATATTAGAGTTTTCTAAATAAGTTTGATCCTAACAATTTTTCCTGAGGAGTAACGATGTTTTAATTTTTCTGTAACAAGAAACGAGTATTTTAGTTTTCTGGTTTAAATATCACGATAAAATTAAATTGTAAGAATATCCCTGAGTAACTTTATTTGTATATTAGATTATTCGAAATAAGTTTGATTCTAGCATTTTTTCCTGAGGAGTAACGAGGTTTTTATTATTCTGTAATTAGAAACGAATATTTTAGTTTTCTCGCTTAAATATCACGATAAAATTAAATTGTAAGAATATCCCAGAGTAACTTTATTTGTATATTAGATTTTTTTTAATAAGTTTGTTTCTAGCATTTTTTCCTGAGGAGTAACGATGTTTTAATTTTTCTGGAACTAGAAAAGATTATTTTAGATTTCTCGCTTAAATATCACGATAAAATTAAATTGTAAGAATATCCCTGAGTAACTTTATTTGTATATTAGTTTATTCTAAATAAGTTTGATTCTAGCATTTTTTCCTGAGGAGTAACGATGTTTTAATTTTTCTGGAACTAAAAACGAATATTTTAGTTTTCTCGCTTAAATATAACGATAAAATTAAATTGTAAGAATATCCCTGAGTAACTTTTTTTGTGTATTAGATTTTTCTTAATAAGTTTGATTCTAGCATTTTTCCTGAGGAGTAACGATGTTTTAATTTTACTGGAACTAGAAACGAATATTTTAGATTTCTCACATAAATATCACGATAAAATTAAATTGTAAGAATATCCCTGAGTAACTTTATTTGTATATAAGATTATTCTTAATAAGTTTGATTCTAGCATTTTTTCCTGAGGAGTAACGATGTTTTAATTTTTCTGGAACTAGAAAAGATTATTTTAGATTTCTCGCTTAAATATTACGTTAACATTAAATTGTAAGAATTTCCCTGAGTAACTGTATTTTTATATTAGATTATTCTAAATAAGTTTGTTCCTAACATTTTTTCCTGAGAAGTAACGAGGTTTTTATTATTCTGTAATTAGAAACGAGTATCTTAGTTGTCTCGCTTAAATATCACGATAAAATTAAATTGTAAGAATATCCCGGAGTAACTTTATTTGTATATTAGATTATTCTTAATAAGTTTGATTCTAGCATTTTTTCCTGAGGAGTAACGATGTTTTAATTTTTCTGGAGCTAGTAACGAATATTTTAGATTTCTCGCTTAAATATCACGATAAAATTAAATTGTAAGAATATCCCTGAGTACCTTTATTTGTTTATTAGATTTTTTTAATAAGTTTGATTCTAGGATTTTTTTCTGAGGAGTAACAATATTTTTATTTTTCTGGAACTATTAACGTATATTTTAGTTTTCTCGCTTAAATATCACGATAAAATTAAATTGTAAGATTATCCCTGAGTAACTTTATTTTTATAATAGATTTGATTAATAAGTTTGATTCTAGTATTTTTTCCTGAGGAGTAACGATGTTTTAATTTTTCTGTAACAAGAAACGAGTATTTTAGTTTTCTGGCTAAATATCACGATAAAATTAAATTGTAAGAATATCCCTGAGTAACTTTATTTGTTTATTAGATTATTATAAATAAGTTTGATTCTAGCATTTTTTCCTGAGGAGTAACGATGTGTTAATTTTTCTGGAACTAGAAACGAATATTTTAGTTTTCTCGCTTAAATATAACGATAAAATTAAATTGTAAGAATATCCCTGAGTAACTTTATTTGTATACTAGATTTTTTTAATAAGTTTGATTCTAGCATGTTTTCCTGAGGAGTAACGATGTTTTAATTTACTGGAACTAGAAACGAATATTTTAGTTTTCTCACATAAATATCACGATAAAATTAAATTGTAAGACTAGCCCTGAGTAACTTTATTTGTATATTAGATTATTCTTAATAAGTTTGATTCTAGCATTTTTTCCTGAGGAGTAACGATGTTTTAATTTTTCTGTAACAAGAAACGAGTATTTTAGTTTTCTGGCTTAAATATCACGATAAAATTAAATTGTAAGAATATCCCAGAGTAACTTTATTTGTATATTAGATTATTCTAAATAAGTTTGATTCTAGCATTTTTTCCTGAGGAGTAACGATGTTATAATTTTTCTGGAACTAGAAACGAATATTTTAGATTTCTCGCTTAAATATCACGATAAAATTAAATTGTAAGAATATCCCTGAGTAACTTTATTTGTATATTATATTTTTCTTAATAAGTTTGATTCTAGCATTTTTTCCTGAGGAGTAACGATGTTTGAATTTTTCTGGAACTAGAAACGAGTATTTTAGTTTTCTGGCTTAAATATCATGATAAAATTAAATTGTAAGAATATCCCTGAGTAACTTTATTTGTATATTAGATTATTCTAAATAAGTTTGATTCCAGCATTTTTTCCTAAGGAGTAACGATGTTTTAATTTTTCTGGAACAAGAAACCAATACTTTAGTTTTCTTCGCTTAAATATAACGATAAAATTAAATTGTAAGAATATCCCAGAGTAACTTTATTTTTATAATAGATTTTTTCAATAAGTTTGATTCTAGCATTTTTTCCTGGGGAGTAACAATGTTATTATTTTTCTGGAGGTAGAAACGAAAATTTTTGTTTTATCGCTTAAATGTAACGTTAAAATTAAATTGTAAGAATATCCCTGAGTAACTTTATTTGTATATTAGATTAATCTTAATAAGTTTGATTCTAGCATTTTGTCCTGAGGAGTAACGATGTTTTAATTTTTCTGGAACTAGAAAAGATTATTTTAGATTTCTCGCTTAAATATCACGATAAAATTAAATTGTAAGAGTATCCCTGAGTAACTTTATTTGTATATTAGAGTTTTCTAAATAAGTTTGATCCTAACATTTTTTCCTGTGGAGTAACGATGTTTTAATTTTTCTGTAACAAGAAACGAGTATTTTAGTTTTCTCGATTAAATATCACGATAAAATTAAATTGTAAGAATGTTTTAATTTTTCTGGAACTAGAAAAGATTATTTTAGATATCTCGCTTAAATATCACGTTAAAATTAAATTGCAAGAATATCCCTTAGTAACTTTATTTGTATATTAGATTACTCTTAATAAGTTTGATTCTAGCATTTTTTCCTGAGGAGTAACGATGTTTTAATTTTTCTGGAGCTAGTAACGAATATTTTAGATTTCTCGCTTAAATATCACAATAAAATTAAATTGTAAGAATATCCCTGAGTAACTTTATTTGTTTATTAGATTTTTTTTAATAAGTTTGATTCTAGAATTTTTTCCTGAGGAGTAACGATGTTTTAATTTTTCTAGAACTAGAAAAGATTATTTTAGATTTCTCGCTTAAATATCACGATAAAATTAAATTGTAAGAATATCCCTGAGTAACTTTATTTGTATATTAGAGTTTTCTAAATAAGTTTGATCCTAACATTTTTTCCTGAGGAGTAACGATGTTTTAATTTTTCTGTAACAAGAAACGAGTATATTAGTTTTCTGGCTTAAATATAACGATAAAATTAAATTGTAAGCATATCCCGGAGTAACTTTATTTGTATATTAGATTATTCTAAATTAGTTTGATTCCAGCATTTTTTCCTGAGGAGTAACGATGTTTTAATTTTTCTGGAACTAGAAACGAATATTTTAGATTTCTCGCTTAAATATAACGATAAAATTAAATTGTAAGCATATCCCGGAGTAACTTTATTTGTATATTAGATTATTCTAAATAAGTTTGATTCCAGCATTTTTTCCTGAGGAGTAACGATGTTTTAATTTTTCTGGAACTAGAAACGAATATTTTAGATTTCTCGCTTAAATATCACGATAAAATTAAATTGTAAGAATATCCCAGAGTAACTTTATTTGTATATTAGATTTTTTTTTAAGTTTGATTCTAGCATTTTTTCCTGAGGAGTAACGATGTTTTAATTTTTCTGGAACTAGAAAAGATTATTTTAGATATCTCGCTTAAATATCACGTTAAAATTAAATTGCAAGAATATCCCTGAGTAACTTTATTTGTATATTAGATTATTCTAAATAAGTTTGGTCCTAACATTTTTTCCTGAGGAGTAACGATGTTTTAATTTTTCTGTAACAAGAAACGAGTATTTTAGTTTTCTCGCTTAAATATCACGATAAAATTAAATTGTAAGATTATCCCTGAGTAACTTTATTTGTTTATTAGATTTTTTTTAATAAGTTTGATTCTAGCATTTTTTTCTGAGTAACAATATTTTTATTTTTCTGGAACTATAAACGAATATTTTAGTTTTCTCGCTTAAATATCACGATAAAATTAATTTGTAAGATTATCCCTGAGTAACTTTATTTTTATAATAGATTTGTTTAATAAGTTTGATTCTAGCATTTTTTCCTGAGAAATAAAGATGTTTTAATTTTTCTGTAACAAGAAACGAGTATTTTAGTTTTCTGGCTTAAACATCACGATAAAATTAAATTGTAAGAATATCCCTGAGTAGCTTTATTTGTATATTAGATTATTCTAAATAGGTTTGATTCTAGCATTTTTTCCTGAGGAGTAACGATGTTTTAATTTTTCTGGAACTAGAAAAGATTATTTTAGATTTCTCGCTTAAATATCACGTTAAAATTAAATTGTAAGAATATCCCTGAGTAACTTTATTTGTATATTAGATTTTTCTTAATAAGTTTGATTGTAGCATATTTTCCTGAGGAGTAACGATGTTTTAATTTTACTGTAACTAGAAACGAATATTTTAGTTTTCTCACATAAATATCACGATAAAATTAAATTGTAAGAATATCCCTGAGTAACTTTATTTGTGTATTAGATTATTCTAAATAAGTTTGATTCTAGCATTTTTTCCTGAGGAGTAACGATGTTTTAATTTTTCTGAAACTAGAAACGAATATTTTAGTTTTCTCGCTTAAATATCACGATAAAATTAAATTGTAAGAATATCCCTGAGTAACTTTATTTGTATATTAGATTATTCTAAATAAGTTTGATTCTAGCATTTTTTCCTGAGGTGTAACGATGTTTTAATTTTACTGTAAGTAGAAACGAATATTTTAGTTTTCTCACATAAATATCACGATAAAATTAAATTGTGAGAATATCCCTGAGTAACTTTATTTGTATATTAGATTATTCTTAATAAGTTTGATTCTAGCATTTTTTCCTGAATAGTAACGATGTTTTAATTTTTCTGGAACTAGAAACGAATATTTTAGATTTCTCGCTTAAATATCACGATAAAATTAAATTCTAAGAATATCCCTGAGTAACTTTATTTGTGTATTAGATTATTCTAAATAAGTTTGATTCTAGCATTTTTTCCTGAGGAGTAACGATGTTTTAATTTTTCTGGAACTAGAAACGAATTTTTTGTTTTCTCACATAAATATCACGATAAAATTAAATTGTGAGAATATCCCTGAGTAACTTTATTTGTATATTAGATTATTATTAATAAGTTTGATTCTAGCATTTTTTCCTGAAGAGTAACGATGTTTTAATTTTTCTGGAACTAGAAACGAATATTTTAGATTTCTCGCTTAAATATCACGATAAAATTAAATTGTAAAAATATCCCTGAGTAACTTTATTTGTATATTAGATTATTCTAAATAAGTTTGATTCTAGCACTTTTTCCTGAGGAGTAACGATGTTTTAATTTTTCTGGAACTAGAAACGAATATTTTAGATTTCTCGCTTAAATATCACGATAAAATTAAATTCTAAGATTATCCCTGAGTGACTTTATTTGTGTATTAGATTATTCTTAATAAGTCTGATTCTAGCATTTTTTCCTGAAGAGTAACGATGTTTTAATTTTTCTGGAACTAGTAACGAATATTTTAGATTTCTCGCTTAAATATCACGATAAAATTAAATTGTAAGAATATCCCTGAGTAACTTTATTTGTTTATTAGATTTTTTTTAATAAGTTTGATTCTAGCATTTTTTTCTGAGTAACAATATTTTTATTTTTCTGGAACTATAAACGAATATTTTAGTTTTCTCGCTTAAATGTCACGATAAAATTAAATTGTAAGATTATCCCTGAGTAACTTTATTTTTATAATAGATTTGTTTAATAAGTTTGATTCTAGCATTTTCTCCTGAGAAGTAACGATGTTTTAATTTTTCTGTAACAAGAAACGAGTATTTTAGTTTTCTGGCTTAAATATCACGATAAAATTAATTTGTAAGAATATCCCTGAGTAACTTTATTTGTATATTAGATTATTCTTAATAAGTTTGATTCTAGCATTTTTTCCTGAGGAGTAACGATGTTTTAATTTTTCTGGAGCTAGTAACGAATATTTTAGATTCCTCGCTTAAATATCACGATAAAATTAAATTGTAAGAATATCCCTGAGTAACTTTATTTGTTTATTAGATTTTTTTTAATAAGTTTGATTCTAGCATTTTTTTCTGAGTAACAATATTTTTATTTTTCTGGAACTATAAACGAATATTTTAGTTTTCTCGCTTAAATATCACGATAAAATTAAATTGTAAGATTATCCCTGAGTAACTTAATTTTTATAATAGATTTGTTTAATAAGTTTGATTCTAGCATTTTTTCCTGAGAAGTAACGATGTTTTAATTTTTCTGTAACAAGAAACGAGTTTTTTAGTTTTCTGGCTTAAATATCACGATAAAATTAATTTGTAAGAATATCCCTGAGTAACCTTATTTGTATATTAGATTATTCTAAATAAGTTTGATTCTAGCATTTTTTCCTGAGGAGTAACGATGTTTTAATTTTTCTGGAACTAGAAAAGATTATTTTAGATTTCTCGCTTAAATATCACGATAAAATTAAATTGTAAGAATATCCCTGAGTAACTTTATTTGTATATTAGAGTTTTCTAAATAAGTTTGATCCTAACATTTTTTCCTGAGGAGTAACGATGTTTTAATTTTTCTAGTTCTAGAAAAGATTATTTTAGATTTCTCGCTTAAATATCACGTTAACATTAAATTGTAAGAATTTCCCTGAGTAACTTTATTTTTATATTAGATTATTCTAAATAAGTTTGTTCCTAACATTTTTTCCTGAGAAGTAACGATGTTTTAATTTTCTGTAACAAGAAACGAGTATTTTAGTTGTCTCGCTTAAATATCACGATAAAATTAAATTGTAAGAATATCCCGGAGTAACTTTATTTGTATATTAGATTATTCTAAATAAGTTTGATCCTAACATTTTCTCCTGAGGAGTAACGATGTTTTAATTTTTCTGGAGCTAGTAACGAATATTTTTGATTTCTCGCTTAAATATCACAATAAAATTAAATTGTAAGAATATCACTGAGTAACTTTATTTGTTTATTAGATTTTTTTTAATAAGTTTGATTCTAGCATTTTTTTCTGAGGAGTAACAATATTTTTATTTTTCTGGAACTATAAACGAATATTTTAGTTTTCTCGCTTAAATATCACGATAAAATTAAATTGTAAGATTATCCCTGAGTAACTTTATTTTTATAATAGATTTGTTTAATAAGTTTGATTCTAGAATTGTTTCCTGAGGAGTAACGATGTTTTAATTTTTCTGGAACTAGAAAAATTATTTTAGATTTCTCGCTTAAATATCACGATAAAATTAAATTGTAAGAATATCCCTGAGTAACTTTATTTGTGTATTAGATTTTTCTTAATAAGTTTGATTCTAGCATTTTTTCCTGAGGAGTAACGATGTTTTTTTTTTACTGGAACTAGAAACGAATATTTTAGTTTTCTCACATAAATATCACGATAAAATTAAATTGTGAGAATATCCCTGAGTAACTTTATTTGTATATTAGATTATTCTTAATAAGTTTGATTCTAGCATTTTTTCCTGAGGAGTAACGATGTTTTAATTTTTCTGGAACTAGAAAAGATTATTTTAGATTTCTCGCTTAAATATCACGTTAACATTAAATTGTAAGAATTTCCCTGATTAACTTTATTTGTATATTAGATTATTCTAAATAAGTTTGTTCCTAACATTTTTCCCTGAGGGGTAACGATGTTTTAATTTTTCTGTAACAAGAAACTTATTTAGAATAATCTAATATACAAATAAAGTTACTCCGGGATATGCTTACAATT
This sequence comes from Pterostichus madidus, assembly GCA_911728475.2. NCBI lineage: Eukaryota > Metazoa > Arthropoda > Insecta > Coleoptera > Carabidae > Pterostichus > Pterostichus madidus. The sequence goes on along the minus strand of OU452311.1, from coordinate 17,530,046 downwards.
TAATTTTATCGTGATATTTAAGCTAGAAAACTAAAATATTCGTTTATAGTTCCAGAAAAATAAAAATATTGTTACTCAGAAAAAAATGCTAGAATCAAACTTATTAAAAAAAATCTAATAAACAAATAAAGTTACTCAGGGATATTATTACAATTTAATTTTATCGTGATATTTAAGCGAGAAATCTAAAATATTCGTTACTAGCTCCAGAAAAATTAAAACATCGTTACTCCTCAGGAAAAAATGCTAGAATCAAACTTATTAAGAATAATCTAATATACAAATAAAGTACATACATACGTACATACATATCTTCACGCTATATCCCAACAAATGTGGTAGCACGAACCCTAAAATCACTCATAAAATATTCACTCATCACACCCATCAAACAACCAGCAATCACCAAACATTTTCATCCAAACACACCATTCTCACTTCAACCACATTTATAGATCACTCCATATAAACTCATTCATTTATTACACTCGAAAACATTATCACACAACAAACCTTCAATCACATCATTCCTATTCTCTTACCATTCATTTTCCTTCCTCAACGTACATAACATACGCATAAAAAAAAAAAAATCTCAAATTACTCACATATACTCCTAACAACGAATCTAATAACGAAACTAACAACGAATCTACAAGATTAGAAAAGATGAAAGCGATAGTCTACACTTGTATATGAAAGAAAAGACCACACAATGCAGTCACAGAAAATGAAACAAAAAGATAAGAAAGGGAGGGAGCGTCGCCCTGCGCATGTTTTTGAAAGTGAATTTTATACAATTGCAGTTAAACACTCTACGTAATAACTGAAAACGAATTAAAAGATAAGAAAGGAAGGGAGTGTCGTTCTACGCTTGTTTTTGGAAGTGAATTCCACACAATTGCAGTTAAACACTCAATGTAGGATCAGAAAACGAATAAAAAAGATAAGAAACGAAGGGAGTGTCGTCCCTGAGCTTGTTTTTGAAAGTGAATTTCACACAATTACAGGTAAACACTCTAATGAAATTACTAAACAACGAAACTAAAATCTAAAACCCTGCGCTTTTCTGAAATCATCAGATTCATTCCGCAATTAATCTTCGCCAAACGTTCCTATCCTGACACACCACTTTTGCTTCATCCACATTCATAATTCCTTTCATACAAGCACGTTTGTTCCTCGTACTCGGAAACTTTCGTTCACGCAACAATTTTTCTATCATATTCATCCATTTATTCATAGGTCGCCCACGCAATCGTTCACCCTCAATTTCACCAACATATACCTGTTTCACTAATCTCTCATTCGACATACGTTCAACATGCCCAAACCATCTCAACTGACTTATACCTACTTTTCTAACTACATTCTTCTCAATTTCACACTCATCATACACCAATGTATTCCGGACACGATCTCTTCTAGTATAACTACACACACCCCGCAAATACCTCATTTCCACAGCAGTTATACGACGTTCATGTTTCTTCATCCACACCCAACATTCACTACCATACATCAATGAAGGCACTAAAACACCATTATACACACTCAATCGAGCATCTCTGGATACATTAACATTTCTAGCAAAGGTTCCCAGAGCACCCAATACCTTGCATCCCGCAGATACTCGTCTTTCAATCTCACAATCAATACGTCCATCCCTCGAAAACACACTACCCAAATATAAAAACTCATTCACTTGACCCAATCTCACACCATTCACCGAAACATTGCAGTTGGTCACCAAATCACTCTTCTCAAACACTAACACTTTACATTTATCAACATTTAATAACAGATTGAAACCTTTTCCTACTTCATTTATACTTAGAATCATTCTTCTCAATTGCTCTTCAGATTCACCCATAACAACAACATCATCCGCATACGCTAACGCAGGCACTACACTGCCACCAATATGTACACCATCCACCCCATTCAGCGCCGTTCGTAACAACACATCCATATACAAATTAAACAGCCACGGAGACATCCCACAACCTTGTTTCACACCAACATCTATACAAAACCAATCACTCAATCTACCATCAACTCTCACCGCAGCCTCGCTACCATCATACAACGCACGAATTGCCCCCAACAAATTCCCGTATATACCGTACTGTAGAAGTACATCCCACAAAGTCTCGCGATGAACACTATCATATGCTTTTTTAAGATCGAGAAAGCCACAGAACACCTTTTTGTTCTTAGCAAGTGACTTCTCAACAATCATACGAAGAGAAAATAATTGATCCACACACCCTCTCTCAGGCAAAAAACCACCTTGCATATCGCTTATCTTGGAAATGGTTAAGGTTCGTACCTTATGAATAAGAATCTTCCCGTACAACTTCCCTACCACACTCAGCAAACTTATCGCACGAAAATTATTACATTCACTCGAACTACCTTTGCCTTTAAATAAAGGACAAATGACAGCACGTTTCCAATCATCAGAAGCCACACACCGTTTTAAACAAAATCTAAACAAATAAACTAACCAGTCAAATAACCTCTCACCTCCATATTTCAACATCTCATTCGATATACCATCCAAACCAGGAGCCTTACCATTCTTCAGACGCATCAATCCAAAACTAACATCACTCTCATCTATATCCCAATCATCACCACTAACATTTTCTCTAACATTTTCACTACTACCATTCCCTCCATTTATGCTACCAAATAAAGCCCTAAAATACTCACACCATCTATTCCTAACATCTGACTCATTCCACAATAACTCACCATCAGCACTTTTAATCGCTTTCACTGCCCTTAAATTACCACCTCTCAATCTCTTCACACTCAACCAAAACATTCTTTTATTCATACTAAAATCATTTGTCAATCTTTCACTCATCAAGTCATCAAAACGTGCCTTACTTTCTCTCACAATTCTCTTAACACATTTATTTAACCTCTTGTATTCTAGTAAGCATTCATCTCGTAAACTTCCAGGTACATCTTTTACATTTGGAAAACGCAAATATGCTCTCTTTTTCTCTTCAATCGCCTCTTTTACTTCATCATTCCACCATGCATTCTTTGGACAAGAGCCTAATCTACATTCACCACAAACTTCTTTTGCACAATTAAGAACTGTATTCTTAAATTTCAACCACACATCATTTATGCTGCGTTCAAAATTAAGCTCACATACAGGCAAAGATTCATTAATTTTCTCAACAAACGTATCTCTAACATCCTCATTCTGCAGTACACTGGATTTCACACGAAACATTTTTTCGATACCTTTCACCCTCATCCGCCAACATTTATCCAAACGTATACGCGATACCACCAAATAATGGTCATTCGTACCCAATTCAGTACCACGCTTCACACGCGTATCTATAACTAAACTTCTCAATCGTTCATCGTACAAAATAAAATCAATTAAACTTCGTCTATTCTCACGCATATTCTCCCATGAATACAAATGAGCTAATTTATGTTTAAAAACAGAGTTGGAAACAAAGAGATTACGCTCCAAACAGAAAGATACTATTTTCCTACCATTTTCATTCTCTCACATCATTAAACTTACCCAAAACATTTCCAGACATGCTTCTCTTTACTCCCACCCAACCATTTAAATCACCACATACGATAACTTTCTCACCTGAATCACACAAATCAGTCACACAATCTAACAAATTCCAAAACCGATCTTTTTCGAGATCATTTTCAGATTCAGTTGGGCCATAAACTGACACAACGAAGATTCTATGAAAGCCTACCTTTAATCTCAGCCAAAGAATTCTAGATGAAATACAGTCATAATCCCTTACAAACGGTTTCATTCTTTCACTAACAAGCACACCTACTCCATGCTTTGCACGTTCATTCTCAGCTACACCCGACCACAAGCAAAACATTCCATCCACCTCTTCCTCACTACAGCCTTTCCTCTTAGTCTCACTTACACACAAAACATCTACATTATACACACGCATTGCATTCATCAATTCAATTTCTTTCCCAGTTATACCACGAACATTCCACGTACCAAACTTACATTCATCAAATTTTTCCCATTTATTCCTCATTTAAACAAAAGATAGTAAAAGAAGGGTTCTCTCGGTAAAAGGGTAGAAGTTAAGGTAGCTTACCAAACTTATCCTTAACTATAAAGGAAAATAGAAATAAAAAGAAATAAATAAATTACATGACACCTGTCAACCGTCAATCATACAAGAACAAAACATAACTTAGCGTTTCTAAGTACGTAACTAATATAAACAAATAACGAAATGAAAAGAAAATATACTACAAAAATCTAAATTATTATAAAAAGAAAAGATAACACTTATCTTAGTAAAATGCTATGCTAGCAATCCGGTGGAAAACAGTCTATATAAATCCAACTCCAAATAACCAGTCAAAAGACGAAATAAAACACAAATTTGACGGACGAGTGTTGTTTATTCTGTTGCTAACCAAACACATAAAATAAAGTTACTCCGGGATATTCTTACAATTTAATTTAATTTTATCGTGATATTTAAGCGAGAAATCTAAAATATTCTTTACTAGCTCCAGAAAAATTAAAACATCGTTACTCCTCAGGAAAAAATGCTAGAATCAAACTTATTAAACAAATCTATTATAAAAATAAAGTTACTCAAGGATATTCTTACAATTTAATTTTATCGTGATATTTAAGCGAGAAAACAAAAATACTCGTTTCTTGTTACAGAAAAATTAAAACATCGTTACTCCTCAGGAAAAAATGTTAGGATCAAACTTATTTAGAAAACTCTAACATACAAATAAAGTTACTCAGGGATATTCTTACAATTCAATTTTAACGTTATATTTAAGCGATAAAACTAAAATTTTCGTTTCTAGCTCCAGAAAAATAATAACATTGTTACTCCTCAGGTAAAAATGATAGAATCAAACTTATTGAAAAAATCTATTATAAAAATAAAGTTACTCTGGGATATTCTTACAATTTAATTTTATCGTTATATTTAAGCGAGAAAACTAAAATATTCGTTTATAGTTCCAGAAAAATAAAAATATTGTTACTCCTCAGAAAAAAATGCTAGAATCAAACTTATTAAAAAAAATCTAATAAACAAATAAAGTTACTCAGGAATATTCTTACAATTTAATTTTATCGTGATATTGAAGCGAGAAATCTAAAATATTCGTTACTAGCTCCAGAAAAATTAAAACATCCTTACTCCTCAGGAAAAAATGCTAGAATCAAACTTATTAAAAATAATCTAATATACAAACAAAGTTACTCCGAGATATTCTTACAATTTAATTTTATCGTGATATTTAAGCGAGAAAACTAAAATACTCGTTGCTTGTTACAGCAAAATTGAAACATCTTTACTCCTCAGGAAAAAATGCTAGAATGAAACTTATTAAAAAAAATCTAATATACAAATAAAGTTACTCAGGGATATTCTTACAATTTAATTTTAACGTGATATTTAAGCGAGAAATCTGAAATATTCGTTTATAGTTCCAGAAAAATTAAAACATCGTTACTCCTCAGGAAAAAATGCTAGAATCAAACTTATTAAGAATAATCTAATATACAAATAAAGTTACTCAGGGATATTCTTACAATTTAATTTTATCGTGATATTTATGTGAGAAAACTAAAATATTCGTTTCTAGTTCCAGTAAAATTAAAACATCGTTACTCCTCAGGTAAAAATGCTAGAATCAAACTGATTAAGAATAATCTAATATACAAATAAAGTTACTCCGAGATATTCTTACAATTTAATTTTAATCGAGATATTTAAGCGAGAAAACTAAAATACTCGTTGCTTGTTACAGAAAAATTAAAACATCGTTACTCCTCAGGAAAAAATGTTAGGATCAAACTTATTTAGAATAATCTAATATACAAATAAAGTTACTCAGGGATATTCTTACAATTTAATTTTAACGTGATATTTAAGCGAGAAATCTAAAATAATCTTTTCTAGTTCCAGAAAAATTAAAACATCGTTACTCCTCAGGAAAAAAATGCTAGAATCAAACTTATTAAAAAAATCTAATACACAAATAAAATTACTCTGGGATAGTCTTACAATTTAATTTTATCGTTATATTTAAGCGAGAAAACTAAAATATTCTTTTCTAGTTCCAGAAAAATTAAAACATCGTTACTCCTCAGGAAAAAATGCTAGAGTCAAACTTATTAAGTAAAATCTAATATACAAATAAAGTTACTCAGGGATATTCTTATAATTTAATTTTATCGTGATATTTAAGCGAGAAATCTAAAATATTCGTTTCTAGTTCCAGAAAAATTAAAACATCGTTACTCCTCAGGAAAAAATGCTAGAATCAAACTTATTTAGAATAATCTAATATACAAATAAAGTTACTCAGGGATAATCTTACAATTTAATTTTATCGTGATACTTAAGCCCGAAAACTAAAATACTCGTTTCTTGTTACAGAAAAATTAAAACATCGTTACTTCTCAGGAAAAAATGCAAGAATCAAACTTATTAAACAAATCTATTATAAAAATAAAGTTACTCAGGTATAATCTTACAATTTAATTTTATCGTGATATTTAAGCGAGGAAACTAAAATATTCGTTTATAGTTCCAGAAAAATAAAAATATTGTTACTCAGAAAAAAATGCTAGAATCAAACTTATTAAAAAAAATCTAATAAACAAATAAAGTTACTCAGGGATAGTCGTACAATTTAATTTTAACGTGATATTTAAGCGAGAAATCTAAAATATTCGTTACTAGCTCTAGAAAAATTAAAACATCGTTACTCCTCAGGAAAAATGTTAGGATCAAACTTATTTAGAATAATCTAATATACAAATAAAGTTACTCAGGGATATTCGTACAATTTAATTTTATCGTGATATTTAAGCGAGAAATCAAAAATAATCTTTTCTAGTTCCAGAAAAATTAAAACATCGTTACTCCTCAGGAAAAAATGCTAAAATTAAAAAAAATATAATATACAAATAAAGTTACTCTGGGATATTCATACAATTTAATTTTATCGTTATATTTAAGCGAGAAAATTAAAATATTCGTTTCTAGTTCCAAAAAAATTTAAACATCGTTACTCCTCAGGAAAAAATGCTAGAATCAAACTTATTAAGAAAAATCTAATATACAAATAAAGTTACTCCGGGATATTCTTACAATTCAATTTTATCGTGATATTTAAGCGAGAAATCTAAAATATTCGTTTCTAGTTCCAGAAAAATTAAAACATCGTTACTCCTCAGGAAAAAATGCTAGAATCAAACTTATTAAGAATAATCTAATATACAAATAAAGTTACTCAGGGATATTCTTACAATTTAATTTTATCGTGATATTTAAGCCAGAAAACTAAAATACTCGTTTCTAGTTCCAGAAAAATTAAAACATCGTTACTCCTCAGTAAAAAATGCTAGAATCAAACTTATTAAGAAAAATCTAATACACAAATAACGTTACTCATGGATATTCTTACAATTTAATTTTATCGTGATATTTAAGCGAGAAATCAAAAATATTCGTTACTAGCTCCAGAAAAATTAAAACATCGTTACTCTTCAGGAAAAAATGCTAGAATCAAACTTATTAAGAATAATCTAATATACAAATAAAGTTACTCAGGGATATTGTCACAATTTAATTTTATCGTGATATTTATGTGAGAGAACTAAAATATTCGTTTCTAGTTCCAGTAAAATTAAAACATCGTTATTCCTCAGGAAAAAATGCTAGAATCAAACTTATTAAAAAAAATCTAATATACAAATAAAGTTACTCAGGGATTTTCTTACAATTTAATTTTATCGTGATATTTAAGCGAGAAATCTAAAATATTCGTTTCTAGTTCCAGAAAAATTAAAACATCGTTACTCCTCAGGAAAAAATGCTAGAATCAAACTTATTAAGAAAAATCTAATATACAAATAAAGTTACTCAGGGATATTCTTACAATTTAATTTTATCGTGATATTTAAGCGAGAAATCTAAAATAATCTTTTCTAGGTCCAGAAAAATTAAAACATCGTTACTCCTCAGGAAAAAATGCTAGAATCAAACTTATTAAAAATAATCTAATATACAAATAAAGTTACTCAGGTATATTCTTACAATTTAATTTTATCGTGATATTTAGCGAGAAATCTAAAATATTCGTTACTAGCTCCAGAAAAATTAAAACATCGTTACTCCTCAGGAAAAAATGCTAGAATCAAACTTATTAAGAATAATCTAATATACAAATAAAGTTACTCAGGGATATTCTTACAATTTAATTTTATCGTGATATTTAAGCGAGAAAACTAAAATACTCGTTTCTTGTTACAGTAAAATTAAAACATCGTTACTCCTCAGGAAAAAATGTTAGGATCAAACTTATTAAAAATAATCTAATATACAAATAAAGTTACTCAGGGCTATTCTTACAATTTAATTTTATCGTGATATTTATGTGAGAAAACTAAAATTTTCGTTTTTAGCTCCAGAAAAATAATAACATTGTTACTCCTCAGGAAAAAAATGCTAGAATCAAACTTATTGAAAAAATCTATTATAAAAATAAAGTTACTCTGGGATATTCTTACAATTTAATTTTATCGTTATATTTAAGCGAGAACACTAAAATATTCGTTTCTAGTTCCAGAAAAATTAAAACATCGTTACTCCTCAGTAAAAAATGCTAGAATCAAACTTATTAAGAAAAATCTAATACACAAATAAAGTTACTCAGGGATATTCTTACAATTTAATTTTATCGTGATATTTAAGCGAGAAATCTAAAATATTCGTTACTACCTCCAGAAAAATTAAAACATCGTTACTCTTCAGGAAAAAATGCTAGAATCAAACTTATTAAGAATAATCTAATATACAAATAAAGTTACTCAGGACTATTCTTACAATTTAATTTTAACGTGATATTTATGTGAGAAAACTAAAATATTCTTTTCTAGTTCCAGTAAAATTAAAACATCGTTACTCCTCAGTAAAAAATGCTAGAATCAAACTTATTAAGAAAAATCTAATACACAAATAAAGTTACTCAGAGATATTCTTACAATTTAATTTTATCGTGATATTTAAGCGAGAAATCTAAAATATTCGTTACTACCTCCAGAAAAATTAAAACATCGTTACTCTTCAGGAAAAAATGCTAGAATCAAACTTATTAAGAATAATCTAATATACAAATAAAGTTACTCAGGGCTATTCTTACAATTTAATTTTAACGTGATATTTATGTGAGAAAACTAAAATATTCTTTTCTAGTTCCAGTAAAATTAAAACATCGTTACTCCTCAGGAAAAAATGCTAGAATCAAACTTATTTTAAAAATCTATTATAAAAATAAATTTACTCAGGGATATTCTTACAATTTAATTTTATCGTGATATTTAAGCGAGAAATCTAAAATATTCGTTTCTAGTTCCAGAAAAATTAAAACATCGTTACTCCTCAGTAAAAAATGCTACGATCAAACTTATTAAGAAAAATCTAATACACAAATAAAGTTACTCAGGGATATTCTTACAATTTAATTTTATCGTGATATTTAAGCGAGAAATCTAAAATATTCGTTACTACCTCCAGAAAAATTAAAACATCGTTACTCTTCAGGAAAAAATGCTAGAATCAAACTTATTAAGAATAATCTAATATACAAATAAAGTTACTCAGGGATATTCTTACAATTTAATTTTATCGTGATATTTAAGCGAGAAAACTAATACTCGTTTCTTGTTACAGAAAAATTAAAACATCGTTACTCCTCAGGAAAAAATGTTAGGATCAAACTTATTTAGAAAACTCTAATATACAAATAAAGTTACTCAGGGATATTATTACAATTTAATTTTATCGTGATATTTAGCGAGAAATCTAAAATATTCGTTACTAGCTCCAGAAAAATTAAAACATCGTTACTCCTTAGGAAAAAATGCTAGAATCAAACTTATTAAGAATAATCTAATATACAAATAAAGTTACTCCGGGATATTCTTACAATTTAATTTTATCGTGATATTTAAGCGAGAAAACTAAAATACTCGTTTCTTGTTACAGTAAAATTAAAACATCGTTACTCCTCAGGAAAAAATGTTAGGATCAAACTTATTAAGAATAATCTAATATACAAATAAAGTTACTCAGGGCTATTCTTACAATTTAATTTTATCGTGATATTTATGTGAGAAAACTAAAATTTTCGTTTCTAGCTCCAGAAAAATAATAACATTGTTACTCCTCAGGAAAAAAATGCTAGAATCAAACTTATTGAAAAAATCTATTATAAAAATAAAGTTACTCTGGGATAATCTTACAATTTAATTTTATCATTATATTTTAGCACAGTGGTATGAAGTCGGCCTGTGGATCCTGAGGTCCCGGGTTCGATTCCCACAGGCGACAAATTTTCATAATTTGAAAAAAGCTATCCCTGTGGCTCCTCCACCACTAACATGTTTGGGGGCCGTGATTTGACGACTGGTAACAGCACTTCACGCGCAAAATATATCACTTACCGAGATCTGCTGTAGCAGAGTGCCATACCCAGTAATGGGTCGAAGGCGTGATGATATATTTATTTATATTTAAGCGAGAAAACTAAAATATTCGTTACTAGCTCCAGAAAAATTAAAACATCGTTACTCTTCAGGAAAAAATGCTAGAATCAAACTTATTAAGAATAATCTAATATACAAATAAAGTTACTCAGAGCTATTCTTACAATTTAATTTTAACGTGATATTTATGTGAGAAAACTAAAATATTCGTTTCTAGTTCCAGTAAAATTAAAACATCGTTACTCCTCAGGAAAAAATGCTAGAATCAAACTTATTAAGAATAATCTAATATACAAATAAAGTTACTCCGAGATATTCTTACAATTTAATTTTATCGTGATATTTAAGCCAGAAAACTAAAATACTCTTTTCTTGTTACAGAAAAATTAAAACTTCGTTACTCCTCAGGAAAAAATGCTAGAAACAAACTTATTAAACAAATCTATTATAAAAATAAAGTTACTCAGGGATAATCTTACAATTTAATTTCATCGTGATATTTAAGCGAGAAAACTAAAATATTTGTTACTAGCTCCAGAAAAATTAAAACATCGTTACTCCTCAGGAAAAAAGGCTAGATTCAAACTTATTAAGAAAAATCTAATATACAAATAAAGTTACTCAGGGATATTCTTACAATTTAATTTTAACGTGATATTTAAGCGAGAAATCTAAAATATTCGTTTCTAGTTCCAGAAAAATTAAAACATCGTTACTCCTCAGGAAAAAATGCTAGAATCAAACTTATTTAGAATAATCTAATATACAAATAAAGTTACTCAGGGATATTCTTACAATTTAATTTTAGCGTGATATTTAAGCCAGAAAACTAAAATACTCGTTTCTTGTTACAGAAAAATTAAAACATCGTTACGCCTCAGGAAAAAATGTTAGGAACAAACTTATTTAGAATAATCTAATATACAAATAAAGTTACTCAGGGATATTCTTACAATTTATTTTTAACGTGATATTTAAGCGAGAAATCTAAAATAATCTTTTCTAGTTCCAGAAAAATTAAAACATCGTTACTCCTCAGGAAGAAATTCTAGAATCAAACTTATTAAACAAATCTATTATAAAAATAAAGTTACTCAGGGATAATCTTACAATTTAATTTTATCGTGATATTTAAGCGAGAAAACTAAAATATTCGTTAATAGTTCCAGAAAAATAAAAAGATTGTTACTCCTCAGAAAAAAATGCTAGAATCAAACTTATTAAAAAAATCTAATAAACAAATAAATTTACTCAGGGATATTCTTACAATTTAATTTTATCGTGATATTTAAGCGAGAAATCTAAAATATTCGTTACTAGCTCCAGAAAAATTAAAACATCGTTACTCCTCAGGAAAAAATGCTAGAATCAAACTTATTAAAAATAATCTAATATACAAATAAAGTTACTCCGAGATATTCTTACAATTTAATTTTATCGTGATATTTAAGCGAGAAAACTAAAATACTCGTTGCTTGTTACAGAAAAATTAAAACATCGTTACTCCTCAGGAAAAATGTTAGGATCAAACTTATTAAGAATAATCTAATATACAAATAAAGTTACTCAGGGCTATTCTTACAATTTAATTTTATCGTGATATTTATGTGAGAAAACTAAAATTTTCGTTTCTAGCTCCAGAAAAATAATAACATTGTTACTCCTCAGGAAAAAAATGTTAGAATCAAACTTATTGAAAAAATCTATTATAAAAATAAAGTTACTCTGGGATAATCTTACAATTTAATTTTATCGTTATATTTAAGCGAGAACACTAAAATATTCGTTTCTAGTTCCAGAAAAATTAAAACATCGTTACTCCTCAGTAAAAAATGCTAGAATCAAACTTATTAAAAAAAATCTAATAAACAAATAAAGTTACTCAGGGATATTCTTACAATTTAATTTTATCGTGATATTTAAGCGAGAAAACTAATAATCTAATATACAAATAAAGTTACTCCGGGATATTCTTACAATTTAATTTTATCGTGATATTTAAGCGAGAAATCTAAAATATACGTTACTACCTCGAGAAAAATTAAAACATCGTTACTCTTCAGGAAAAAATGCTAGAATCAAACTTATTAAGAATAATCTAATATACAAATAAAGTTACTCAGGGCTATTCTTACAATTTAATTTTATCGTGATATTTATGTGAGAAAACTAAAATATTCGTTTCTAGTTCCAGTAAAATTAAAACATCGTTACTCCTCAGGAAAAAATGCTAGAATCAAACTTATTAAAAAAATCTAATATACAAATAAAGTTACTCAGGGATATTCTTACAATTTAATTTTATCGTTATATTTAAGCGAGAAAACTAAAATATTCGTTTCTAGTTCCAGAAAAATTAAAATATTGTTACTCCTCAGAAAAAAAAGCTAGAATCAAACTTATTAAAAAAAATCTAATAAACAAATAAAGTTACTCAGGGATATTCTTACAATTTAATTTTATCGTGATATTTAAGCGAGAAAACTAATAATCTAATATACAAATAAAGTTACTCCGGGATATTCTTACAATTTAATTTTATCGTGATATTTAAGCGAGACAACTAAAATACTCGTTTCTTGTTACAGAAAAATTAAAACATCGTTACTCCTCAGGAAAAAATGTTAGGAACAAACTTATTTAGAATAATCTAATATACAAATAAAGTTACTCAGGGATATTCTTACAATTTATTTTTAACGTGATATTTAAGCGAGAAATCTAAAATAATCTTTTCTAGTTCCAGAAAAATTAAAACATCGTTACTCCTCAGGAAGAAATTCTAGAATCAAACTTATTAAACAAATCTATTATAAAAATAAAGTTACTCAGGGATAATCTTACAATTTAATTTTATCGTGATATTTAAGCGAGAAAACTAAAATATTCGTTAATAGTTCCAGAAAAATAAAAAGATTGTTACTCCTCAGAAAAAAATGCTAGAATCAAACTTATTAAAAAAATCTAATAAACAAATAAATTTACTCAGGGATATTCTTACAATTTAATTTTATCGTGATATTTAAGCGAGAAATCTAAAATATTCGTTACTAGCTCCAGAAAAATTAAAACATCGTTACTCCTCAGGAAAAAATGCTAGAATCAAACTTATTAAAAATAATCTAATATACAAATAAAGTTACTCCGAGATATTCTTACAATTTAATTTTATCGTGATATTTAAGCGAGAAAACTAAAATACTCGTTGCTTGTTACAGAAAAATTAAAACATCGTTACTCCTCAGGAAAAATGTTAGGATCAAACTTATTTAGAATAATCTAATATACAAATAAAGTTACTCAGGGATATTCTTACAATTTAATTTTAACGTGATATTTAAGCGAGAAATCTAAAATAATCTTTTCTAGTTCCAGAAAAATTAAAACATCGTTACTCCTCAGGAAAAGATGCTAGAATCAAACTTATTAAGAATAATCTAATATACAAATAAAGTTATTTAGGGATATTCTTACAATTTAATTTTATCGTTATATTTAAGCGAGAAAACTAAAATATTCTTTTCTAGTTCCAGAAAAATTAAAACATCGTTACTCCTCAGGAAAAAATGCTAGAATCAAACTTATTAATTTAAAATCTAATATATAAATAAAGTTACACAAAGATATTCTTACAATTTAATTTTATCGTGATATTTAAGCGAGATATCTAAAATATTCGTTTCTAGTTCCAGAAAAATTAAAACATCGTTACTCCTCAGGAAAAAATGCTAGAATCAAACTTATTTAGAATAATCTAATATACAAATAAAGTTACTCAGGGATATTCTTACAATTTAATTTTATCGTGATATTTCAGCCAGAAAACTAAAATACTCGTTTCTTGTTACAGAAAAATTAAAACGTCGTTACTTCTCAGGAAAAAATGCTAGAATCAAACTTATTAAACAAATCTATTATAAAAATAAAGTTACTCAGGGATAATCTTACAATTTAATTTTATCGTGATATTTAAGCGAGAAAACTAAAATATTCGTTTACAGTTCCAGAAAAATAAAAATATTGTTACTCAGAAAAAAATTCTAGAATCAAACTTATTAAAAAAAATCTAATAAACAAATAAAGTTACTCAGGGATATTCTTACAATTTAATTTTATCGTGATATTTAAGCGAGAAATCTAAAATATTCGTTACTAGCTCCAGAAAAATTAAAACATCGTTACTCCTCAGGAAAAGATGCTAGAATCAAACTTATTAAGAATTATCTAATATACAAATAAAGTTACTCAGGGATATTCTCAAAATTTAATTTTATCGTGATATTTATGTGAGAAAACTAAAATATTCGTTTCTAGTTCCAGTAAAATTAAAACATCCGTTACTCCTCAGGAAAAAATGCTAGAATCAAACTTATTAAAAAAAATCTAATATACAAATAAAATTACTCTGGGATATTCTTACAATTTAATTTTATCGTTATATTTAAGCGAGAAAACTAAAATATTCTTTTCTAGTTCCAGAAAAATTAAAACATCGTTACTCCTCAGAAAAAAATGCTAGAATCAAACTTATTAATAAAAATCTAATATACAAATAAAGTTACTCAGGGATATTCTTACAATTTAATTTTATCGTGATATTTAAGCGAGAAATCTAAAATATTCGTTTCTAGTTCCAGAAAAATTAAAACATCGTTACTCCTCAGGAAAAAATGCTAGAATCAAACTTATTTAGAATAATCTAATATACAAATAAAGTTACTCAGGGATATTCTTACAATTTAATTTTATCGTGATATTTAAGCCAGAAAACTAAAATACTCGTTTCTTGTTACAGAAAAATTAAAACATCGTTACTTCTCATGAAAAAATGCTAGAATCAAACTTATTAAACAAATCTATTATAAAAATAAAGTTACTCAGGGATAATCTTACAATTTAATTTTATCGTGATATTTAAGCGAGAAAACTAAAATATTCGTTTACAGTTCCAGAAAAATAAAAATATTGTTACTCAGAAAAAAATGCTAGAATCAAACTTATTAAAAAAAATCTAATAAACAAATAAAGTTACTCAGGGATATTCTTACAATTTAATTTTATCGTGATATTTAAGCGAGAAATCTAAAATATTCGTTACTAGCTCCAGAAAAATTAAAACATCGTTACTCCTCAGGAAAAAATGGTAGAATCAAACTTATTAAGAATAATCTAATATACAAATAAAGTTACTCCGGGATATTCTTACAATTTAATTTTATCGTGATATTTAAGCGAGAAATCTAAAATATTCGTTTCTAGTTCCAGAAAAATTAAAACATCGTTACTCCTTAGGAAAAAATGCTAGAATCAAACTTATTTAGAATAATCTAATATACAAATAAAGTTACTCAGGGATATTCTTACAATTTAATTTTATCGTGATATTTAAGCCAGAAAACTAAAATACTCGTTTCTTGTTACAGAAAAATTAAAACATCGTTACTTCTCAGGAAAAAATGCTAGAATCAAACTTATTAAACAAATCTATTATAAAAATAAAGTTACTCAGGGATAATCTTACAATTTAATTTTATCGTGATATTTAAGCGAGAAAACTAAAATATTCGTTTACAGTTCCAGAAAAATAAAAATATTGTTACTCAGAAAAAAATGCTAGAATCAAACTTATTAAAAAAAATCTAATAAACAAATAAAGTTACTCAGGGATATTCTTACAATTTAATTTTATCGTGATATTTAAGCGCGAAATCTAAAATATTCGTTACTAGCTCCAGAAAAATTAAAACATCGTTACTCCTCAGGAAAAAATGGTAGAATCAAACTTATTAAGAATAATCTAATATACAAATAAAGTTACTCCGGGATATTCTTACAATTTAATTTTATCGTGATATTTAAGCGAGAAATCTAAAATATTCGTTTCTAGTTCCAGAAAAATTAAAACATCGTTACTCCTCATGAAAAAATGCTAGAATCAAACTTATTTAGAATAATCTAATATACAAATAAAGTTACTCAGGGATATTCTTACAATTTAATTTTATCGTGATATTTAAGCGAGACAATTAAAATACTCGTTTCTTGTTACAGAAAAATTAAAACATCGTTACTCCTCAGGAAAAAATGTTAGGAACAAACTTATTTAGAATAATCTAATATACAAATAAAGTTATTTAGGGATATTCTTACAATTTAATTTTATCGTGATATTTATGTGAGAAAACTAGAATATTCGTTTCTAGTTCCAGTAAAATTAAAACATCCGTTACTCCTCAGGAAAAAATGCTAGAATCAAACTTATTAAAAAAAATCTAATATACAAATAAAATTACTCTGGGATAGTCTTACAATTTAATTTTATCGTTATATTTAAGCGAGAAAACTAAAATATTCTTTTCTAGTTCCAGAAAAATTAAAACATCGTTACTCCTCAGGAAAAAATGCTAGAATCAAACCTATTAATTTAAAATCTAATATACAAATAAAGTTACTCAGGGATATTCTTACAATTTAATTTTATCGTGATATTTAAGCGAGAAATCTAAAATATTCGTTTCTAGTTCCAGAAAAATTAAAACATCGTTACTCCTCAGGAAAAAATGCTAGAATCAAACTTATTAAAAAAAATCTAATAAACAAATAAAGTTACTCAGGGATATTCTTACAATTTAATTTTATCGTGATATTTCAGCCAGAAAACTAAAATACTCGTTTCTTGTTACAGAAAAATTAAAACGTCGTTACTTCACAGGAAAAAATGCTAGAATCAAACTTATTAAACAAATCTATTATAAAAATAAAGTTACTCAGGGATAATCTTACAATTTAATTTTATCGTGATATTTAAGCGAGAAAACTAAAATATTCGTTTACAGTTCCAGAAAAATAAAAATATTGTTACTCAGAAAAAAATTCTAGAATCAAACTTATTAAAAAAAATCTAATAAACAAATAAAGTTACTCAGGGATATTCTTACAATTTAATTTTATCGTGATATTTAAGCGAGAAATCTAAAATATTCGTTACTAGCTCCAGAAAAATTAAAACATCGTTACTCCTCAGGAAAAAATGCTAGAATCAAACTTATTAATAAAAATCTAATATACAAATAAAGTTACTCAGGGATATTCTTACAATTTAATTTTATCGTGATATTTAAGCGAGAAATCTAAAATATTCGTTTCTAGTTCCAGAAAAATTAAAACATCGTTACTCCTCAGGAAAAAATGCTAGAATCAAACTTATTTAGAATAATCTAATATACAAATAAAGTTACTCAGGGATATTCTTACAATTTAATTTTATCGTGATATTTAAGCCAGAAAACTAAAATACTCGTTTCTTGTTACAGAAAAATTAAAACATCGTTACTTCTCATGAAAAAATGCTAGAATCAAACTTATTAAACAAATCTATTATAAAAATAAAGTTACTCAGGGATAATCTTACAATTTAATTTTATCGTGATATTTAAGCGAGAAAACTAAAATATTCGTTTACAGTTCCAGAAAAATAAAAATATTGTTACTCAGAAAAAAATGCTAGAATCAAACTTATTAAAAAATTCTAATAAACAAATAAAGTTACTCAGGGATATTCTTACAATTTAATTTTATCGTGATATTTAAGCGAGAAATCTAAAATATTCGTTACTAGCTCCAGAAAAATTAAAACATCGTTACTCCTCAGGAAAAAATGGTAGAATCAAACTTATTAAGAATAATCTAATATACAAATAAAGTTACTCCGGGATATTCTTACAATTTAATTTTATCGTGATATTTAAGCGAGAAATCTAAAATATTCGTTTCTAGTTCCAGAAAAATTAAAACATCGTTACTCCTTAGGAAAAAATGCTAGAATCAAACTTATTTAGAATAATCTAATATACAAATAAAGTTACTCAGGGATATTCTTACAATTTAATTTTATCGTGATATTTAAGCCAGAAAACTAAAATACTCGTTTCTTGTTACAGAAAAATTAAAACATCGTTACTTCTCAGGAAAAAATGCTAGAATCAAACTTATTAAACAAATCTAATATAAAAATAAAGTTACTCAGGGATAATCTTACAATTTAATTTTATCGTGATATTTAAGCGAGAAAACTAAAATATTCGTTTACAGTTCCAGAAAAATAAAAATATTGTTACTCAGAAAAAAATGCTAGAATCAAACTTATTAAAAAAAATCTAATAAACAAATAAAGTTACTCAGGGATATTCTTACAATTTAATTTTATCGTGATATTTAAGCGCGAAATCTAAAATATTCGTTACTAGCTCCAGAAAAATTAAAACATCGTTACTCCTCAGGAAAAAATGGTAGAATCAAACTTATTAAGAATAATCTAATATACAAATAAAGTTACTCCGGGATATTCTTACAATTTAATTTTATCGTGATATTTAAGCGAGAAATCTAAAATATTCGTTTCTAGTTCCAGAAAAATTAAAACATCGTTACTCCTCATGAAAAAATGCTAGAATCAAACTTATTTAGAATAATCTAATATACAAATAAAGTTACTCAGGGATATTCTTACAATTTAATTTTATCGTGATATTTAAGCGAGAAATCTAAAATATTCGTTTCTAGTTCCAGAAAAATTAAAACATCGTTACTCCTTAGGAAAAAATGCTAGAATCAAACTTATTTAGAATAATCTAATATACAAATAAAGTTACTCAGGGATATTCTTACAATTTAATTTTATCGTGATATTTAAGCCAGAAAACTAAAATACTCGTTTCTTGTTACAGAAAAATTAAAACATCGTTACTTCTCAGGAAAAAATGCTAGAATCAAACTTATTAAACAAATCTATTATAAAAATAAAGTTACTCAGGGATAATCTTACAATTTAATTTTATCGTGATATTTAAGCGAGAAAACTAAAATATTCGTTTACAGTTCCAGAAAAATAAAAATATTGTTACTCAGAAAAAAATGCTAGAATCAAACTTATTAAAAAAAATCTAATAAACAAATAAAGTTACTCAGGGATATTCTTACAATTTAATTTTATCGTGATATTTAAGCGCGAAATCTAAAATATTCGTTACTAGCTCCAGAAAAATTAAAACATCGTTACTCCTCAGGAAAAAATGGTAGAATCAAACTTATTAAGAATAATCTAATATACAAATAAAGTTACTCCGGGATATTCTTACAATTTAATTTTATCGTGATATTTAAGCGAGAAATCTAAAATATTCGTTTCTAGTTCCAGAAAAATTAAAACATCGTTACTCCTCATGAAAAAATGCTAGAATCAAACTTATTTAGAATAATCTAATATACAAATAAAGTTACTCAGGGATATTCTTACAATTTAATTTTATCGTGATATTTAAGCGAGACAATTAAAATACTCGTTTCTTGTTACAGAAAAATTAAAACATCGTTACTCCTCAGGAAAAAATGTTAGGAACAAACTTATTTAGAATAATCTAATATACAAATAAAGTTACTCAGGGATATTCTTACAATTTAATTTTAACGTGATATTTAAGCGAGAAAACTAAAATAATCTTTTCTAGTTCCAGAAAAATTAAAACATCGTTACTCCTCAGGAAAAGATGCTAGAATCAAACTTATTAAGAATAATCTAATATACAAATAAAGTTATTTAGGGATATTCTTACAATTTAATTTTATCGTGATATTTATGTGAGAAAACTAGAATATTCGTTTCTAGTTCCAGTAAAATTAAAACATCCGTTACTCCTCAGGAAAAAATGCTAGAATCAAACTTATTAAAAAAAATCTAATATACAAATAAAATTACTCTGGGATAGTCTTACAATTTAATTTTATCGTTATATTTAAGCGAGAAAACTAAAATATTCTTTTCTAGTTCCAGAAAAATTAAAACATCGTTACTCCTCAGGAAAAAATGCTAGAATCAAACCTATTAATTTAAAATCTAATATACAAATAAAGTTACTCAGGGATATTCTTACAATTTAATTTTATCGTGATATTTAAGCGAGAAATCTAAAATATTCGTTTCTAGTTCCAGAAAAATTAAAACATCGTTACTCCTCAGGAAAAAATGCTATAATCAAACTTATTAAAAAAAATCTAATAAACAAATAAAGTTACTCAGGGATATTCTTACAATTTAATTTTATCGTGATATTTCAGCCAGAAAACTAAAATACTCGTTTCTTGTTACAGAAAAATTAAAACGTCGTTACTTCTCAGGAAAAAATGCTAGAATCAAACTTATTAAACAAATCTATTATAAAAATAAAGTTACTCAGGGATAATCTTACAATTTAATTTTATCGTGATATTTAAGCGAGAAAACTAAAATATTCGTTTACAGTTCCAGAAAAATAAAAATATTGTTACTCAGAAAAAAATTCTAGAATCAAACTTATTAAAAAAAATCTAATAAACAAATAAAGTTACTCAGGGATATTCTTACAATTTAATTTTATCGTGATATTTAAGCGAGAAATCTAAAATATTCGTTACTAGCTCCAGAAAAATTAAAACATCGTTACTCCTCAGGAAAAAATGCTAGAATCAAACTTATTAATAAAAATCTAATATACAAATAAAGTTACTCAGGGATATTCTTACAATTTAATTTTATCGTGATATTTAAGCGAGAAATCTAAAATATTCGTTTCTAGTTCCAGAAAAATTAAAACATCGTTACTCCTCAGGAAAAAATGCTAGAATCAAACTTATTTAGAATAATCTAATATACAAATAAAGTTACTCAGGGATATTCTTACAATTTAATTTTATCGTGATATTTAAGCCAGAAAACTAAAATACTCGTTTCTTGTTACAGAAAAATTAAAACATCGTTACTTCTCATGAAAAAATGCTAGAATCAAACTTATTAAACAAATCTATTATAAAAATAAAGTTACTCAGGGATAATCTTACAATTTAATTTTATCGTGATATTTAAGCGAGAAAACTAAAATATTCGTTTACAGTTCCAGAAAAATAAAAATATTGTTACTCAGAAAAAAATGCTAGAATCAAACTTATTAAAAAAATTCTAATAAACAAATAAAGTTACTCAGGGATATTCTTACAATTTAATTTTATCGTGATATTTAAGCGAGAAATCTAAAATATTCGTTACTAGCTCCAGAAAAATTAAAACATCGTTACTCCTCAGGAAAAAATGGTAGAATCAAACTTATTAAGAATAATCTAATATACAAATAAAGTTACTCCGGGATATTCTTACAATTTAATTTTATCGTGATATTTAAGCGAGAAATCTAAAATATTCGTTTCTAGTTCCAGAAAAATTAAAACATCGTTACTCCTTAGGAAAAAATGCTAGAATCAAACTTATTTAGAATAATCTAATATACAAATAAAGTTACTCAGAGATATTCTTACAATTTAATTTTATCGTGATATTTAAGCCAGAAAACTAAAATACTCGTTTCTTGTTACAGAAAAATTAAAACATCGTTACTTCTCAGGAAAAAATGCTAGAATCAAACTTATTAAACAAATCTATTATAAAAATAAAGTTACTCAGGGATAATCTTACAATTTAATTTTATCGTGATATTTAAGCGAGAAAACTAAAATATTCGTTTACAGTTCCAGAAAAATAAAAATATTGTTACTCAGAAAAAAATGCTAGAATCAAACTTATTAAAAAAAATCTAATAAACAAATAAAGTTACTCAGGGATATTCTTACAATTTAATTTTATCGTGATATTTAAGCGCGAAATCTAAAATATTCGTTACTAGCTCCAGAAAAATTAAAACATCGTTACTCCTCAGGAAAAAATGGTAGAATCAAACTTATTAAGAATAATCTAATATACAAATAAAGTTACTCCGGGATATTCTTACAATTTAATTTTATCGTGATATTTAAGCGAGAAATCTAAAATATTCGTTTCTAGTTCCAGAAAAATTAAAACATCGTTACTCCTCATGAAAAAATGCTAGAATCAAACTTATTTAGAATAATCTAATATACAAATAAAGTTACTCAGGGATATTCTTACAATTTAATTTTATCGTGATATTTAAGCCAGAAAACTAAAATACTCGTTACTAGTTCCAGTAAAATTAAAACATCGTTACTCCTCAAGAAAAAATGTTAGGATCAAACTTATTTAGAAAACTCTAATATACAAATAAAGTTACTCAGGGATATTCTTACAATTTATTTTTATCGTGATATTTAAGCGAGAAATCTAAAATAATCTTTTCTAGTTCTAGAAAAATTAAAACATCGTTACTCCTCAGGAAAAAATGTTAGAATCAAACTTATTTAGAATAATCTAATATACAAATAAAGTTACTCAGGGATATTCTTACAATTTAATTTTATCGTGATATTTAAGCCAGAAAACTAAAATACTCGTTACTAATTCCAGTAAAATTAAAACATCATTACTTCTCAGGAAAAAATGTTAGGAACAAACTTATTTAGAATAATCTAATATACAAATAAAATTACTCAGGGTTATTCTTACAATTTAATTTTAACGTGATATTTAAGCGAGAAATCTAAAATTAAAACATCGTTACTCCTCAGGAAAAAATGCTAGAATCAAACTTATTAAGAAAAATCTAATACACAAATAAAGTTACTCAGGGATATTCTTACAATTTAATTTTATCGTTATATTTAAGCGAGAAAACTAAAATATTCGTTTCTAGATAGCTAGCTCAGTGGTATGAAGTCGGCCTGTGGATCCAGAGGTCCCTGTTTCGATTCCCACAGGCGACTAATTTTCATAATTTGAAAAAGCTATCCCTGTGGCTCCTTCACCACTAACTTGTTTGGGGGCCGTGATTTGACGACTGGTAACCGCACTTCATGCGCAAAATATATCACTTACCGAGATCTGCTTCAGCAGAGTGCCACACCCAGTAATGGGTAGAAGGCGTGATGATATATTTATTTATTTATTTTTTAGTTCCAGAAAAATTAAAACATCGTTACTCCTCAGGAAAAAATGTTAGGATCATACTTATTAAGAATAATCTAATATACAAATAAAGTTACTCAGGGATATTCTCACAATTTAATTTTATCGTGATATTTAAGCGAGAAAACTAAAATACTCGTTTCTTGTTACAGAAAAATTAAAACTTCGTTACTACTCAGGAAAAAATGTTAGGATCAAACTTATTTAGAAAACTCTAATATACAAATAAAGTTACTCAGGGATATTCTTACAATTTAATTTTATCGTGATATTTAAGCGAGAAATCTAAAATAATCTTTTCTAGTTCCAGAAAAATTAAAACATCGTTACTCCTCAGTAAAAAATGCTAGAATCAAACTTATTAAGAATAATCTAATATACAAATTAAGTTACTCAGGGATATTCTTACAATTCAATTTTAACGTTTTATTTAAGCGATAAAACTAAAATTTTCGTTTCTAGCTCCAGAAAAATAATAACATTGTAACTCCTCAGGGAAAAATGCTAGAATCAAACTTATTGAAAAAATCTATTATAAAAATAAAGTTACTCTGGGATATTCTTACAATTTAATTTTATCGTTATATTTAAGCGAGAAAACTAAAATATTCGTTTCTAGTTCCAGAAAAATTAAAACATCGTTACTCCTCAGTAAAAAATACTAGAAACAAACTTATTAAGAAAAATCTAATACACAAATAAAGTTACTCATGGATATTCTTACAATTTAATTTTATCGTTATATTTAAGCGAGAAAACTAAAATATTCGTTCTAGTTCCAGAAAAATTAAAACATCGTTACTCCTCAGGAAAATATGCTAGAATGAAACTTATTAAGAAAAATCTAATATACAAATAAAGTTACTCAGGGATATTCTTACAATTTAATTTTATCGTGATATTTAAGCGAGAAATCTAAAATATTCGTTTCTAGTTCCAGAAAAATTAAAACATCGTTACTCCTCAGGAAAAAATGCTAGAATCAAACTTATTTAGAATAATTTAATATACAAATAAAGTTACTCAGGGATATTCTTACAATTTAATTTTATTGTGATATTTAAGCCAGAAAACTAAAATACTCTTTTCTTGTTACAGAAAAATTAAAACTTCGTTACTCCTCAGGAAAAAATGCTAGAAACAAACTTATTAAACAAATCTATTATAAAAATAAAGTTACTCAGGGATAATCTTACAATTTAATTTTATCGTGATATTTAAGCGAGAAAACTAAAATATTCGTTACTAGCTCCAGAAAAATTAAAACATCTTTACTCCTCAGGAAAAAATGGTAGAATCAAACTTATTAAGAAAAATCTAATATACAAATAAAGTTACTCAGGGATATTCTTACAATTTAATTTTATCGTGATATTTAAGCGAGAAAACTAAAATACTCGTTGCTTGTTACAGAAAAATTAAAACATCGTTACTCCTCAGGAAAAAATGTTTGGATCAAACTTATTTAGAAAACTCTAATATACAAATAAAGTTACTCAGGGATATTCTTACAATTTAATTTTATCGAGATATTTAAGCGAGAAATCTAAAATAATCTTTTCTAGTTCCAGAAAAATTAAAACATCGTTACTCCTCACGAAAAAATTCTAGAATCAGACTTATTAAACAAATCTATTATAAAAATAAAGTTACTCAGGGATAATCTTACAATTTAATTTTATCGTGATATTTAAGCGAGAAAACTAAAATATTCGTTTATAGTTCCAGAAAAATAAAAATATTGTTACTCCTCAGAAAAAATTGCTAGAATCAAACTTATTAAACAAAATCTAATAAACAAATAAAGTTACTCAGGGATATTCTTACAATTTAATTTTATCGTGATATTTAAGCGAGAAATCTAAAATATTCGTTACTACCTCCGGAAAAATTAAAACATCGTTACTCCTCAGGAAAAAATGCTAGAATCAAACTTATTAAGAATAATCTAATATGCAAATAAAGTTACTCCGAGATATTCTTACAATTTAATTTTATCGTGATATTTAAGCGAGAAAACTAAAATACTCGTTGCTGGTTACAGAAAAATTAAAACATCGTTACTCCTCAGGAAAAAATGTTTGGATCTAACTTATTTAGAATAATCTAATATACAAATAAAGTTACTCAGGGATATTCTTACAATTTAATTTTAACGTGATATTTAAGCGAGAAATCTAAAATAATCTTTTCTAGTACCAGAAAAATTAAAACATCGTTACACCTCAGGAAAAAATGCTAGATCAAACTTATTAAGAATAATCTAATATACAAATAAAGTTACTCAGGGATATTCTTACAATTTAATTTTATCGTGATATTTATGTGAGAAAACTAAAATATTCGTTTCTAGTTCCAGTAAAATTAAAACATCGTTACTCCTCAGGAAAAAATGCTAGAATCAAACTTATTAAAAAAAATCTAATATACAAATAAAATTACTCTGGGATAGTCTTACAATTTAATTTTATCGTTATATTTAAGCGAGAAAACTAAAATATTCTTCTCTAGTTCCAGAAAAATTAAAACATCGTTACTCCTCAGGAAAAAATGCTAGAATCAAACTTATTAAGAATAATCTAATATACAAATAAAGTTACTCAGGGATATTCTTACAATTTAATTTTATCGTGATATTTAAGCGAGAAAACTAAAATACTCGTTTCTAGCTCCAGAAAAATAATAACATTGTTACTCCTCAGGAGAAAAATGCTAGAATCAAACTTATTGAAAAAATCTATTATAAAAATAAAGTTACTCTGGGATATTCTTACAATTTAATTTTATCGTTATATTTAAGCGAGAAAACTAAAGTATTCGTTTCTAGTTCCAGAAAAATTTAAACATCGTTACTCCTCAGTAAAAAATGCTAGAATCAAACTTATTAAGAAAAATCTAATACATAAATAAAGTTACTCAGGGATATTCTTACAATTTAATTTTATCGTGATATTTAAGCGAGAAATCTAAAATATTCGTTACTACCTCCAGAAAAATTAAAACATCGTTACTCTTCAGGAAAAAATGCTAGAATCAAACTTATTAAGAATAATCTAATATACAAATAAAGTTACTCAGGGCTATTCTTACAATTTAATTTTAACGTGATATTTATGTGAGAAAACTAAAATATTCTTTTCTAGTTCCAGTAAAATTAAAACATCGTTACTCCTCAGGAAAAAATGCTAGAATCAAACTTATTTTAAAAATCTATTATAAAAATAAATTTACTCAGGGATATTCTTACAATTTAATTTTATCGTGATATTTAAGCGAGAAATCTAAAATATTCGTTTCTAGTTCCAGAAAAATTAAAACATCGTTACTCCTCAGTAAAAAATGCTAGGATCAAACTTATTAAGAAAAATCTAATACACAAATAAAGTTACTCAGGGATATTCTTACAATTTAATTTTATAGTGATATTTAAGCGAGAAATCTAAAATATTCGTTACTACCTCCAGAAAAATTAAAACATCGTTACTCTTCAGGAAAAAATGCTAGAATCAAACTTATTAAGAATAATCTAATATACAAATAAAGTTACTCAGGGATATTCTTACAATTTAATTTTATCGTGATATTTAAGCGAGAAAACTAATACTCGTTTCTTGTTACAGAAAAATTAAAACATCGTTACTCCTCAGGAAAAAATGTTAGGATCAAACTTATTTAGAAAACTCTAATATACAAATAAAGTTACTCAGGGATATTCTTACAATTTAATTTTATCGTGATATTTAGCGAGAAATCTAAAATATTCGTTACTAGCTCCAGAAAAATTAAAACATCGTTACTCCTTAGGAAAAAATGCTAGAATCAAACTTATTAAGAATAATCTAATATACAAATAAAGTTACTCCGGGATATTCTTACAATTTAATTTTATCGTGATATTTAAGCGAGAAAACTAAAATACTCGTTTCTTGTTACAGTAAAATTAAAACATCGTTACTCCTCAGGAAAAAATGTTAGGATCAAACTTATTAAGAATAATCTAATATACAAATAAAGTTACTCAGGGCTATTCTTACAATTTAATTTTATCGTGATATTTATGTGAGAAAACTAAAATTTTCGTTTCTAGCTCCAGAAAAATAATAACATTGTTACTCCTCAGGAAAAAAATGCTAGAATCAAACTTATTGAAAAAATCTATTATAAAAATAAAGTTACTCTGGGATAATCTTACAATTTAATTTTATCGTTATATTTTAGCACAGTGGTATGAAGTCGGCCTGTGGATCCTGAGGTCCCGGGTTCGATTCCCACAGGCGACAAATTTTCATAATTTGAAAAAAGCTATCCCTGTGGCTCCTCCACCACTAACATGTTTGGAGGCCGTGATTTGACGACTGGTAACAGCACTTCACGCGCAAAATATATCACTTACCGAGATCTGCTGTAGCAGAGTGCCACACCCAGTAATGGGTCGAAGGCGTGATGATATATTTATTTATATTTAAGCGAGAAAACTAAAATATTCGTTACTAGCTCCAGAAAAATTAAAACATCGTTACTCTTCAGGAAAAAATGCTAGAATCAAACTTATTAAGAATAATCTAATATACAAATAAAGTTACTCAGAGCTATTCTTACAATTTAATTTTAACGTGATATTTATGTGAGAAAACTAAAATATTCGTTTCTAGTTCCAGTAAAATTAAAACATCGTTACTCCTCAGGAAAAAATGCTAGAATCAAACTTATTAAGAATAATCTAATATACAAATAAAGTTACTCCGAGATATTCTTACAATTTAATTTTATCGTGATATTTAAGCCAGAAAACTAAAATACTCTTTTCTTGTTACAGAAAAATTAAAACTTCGTTACTCCTCAGGAAAAAATGCTAGAAACAAACTTATTAAACAAATCTATTGTAAAAATAAAGTTACTCAGGGATATTCTTACAATTTAATTTTAACGTGATATTTAAGCGAGAAATCTAAAATATTCGTTTCTAGTTCCAGAAAAATTAAAACATCGTTACTCCTCAGGTAAAAATGCTAGAATCAAACTTATTTAGAATAATCTAATATACAAATAAAGTTACTCAGGGATATTCTTACAATTTAATTTTAGCGTGATATTTAAGCCAGAAAACTAAAATACTCGTTTCTTGTTACAGAAAAATTAAAACATCGTTACTCCTCAGGAAAAAATGTTAGGATCAAACTTATTTAGAATAATCTAATATACAAATAAAGTTACTCAGGGATATTCTTACAATTTAATTTTAACGTGATATTTAAGCGAGAAATCTAAAATAATCTTTTCTAGCTCCAGAAAAATTAAAACATCGTTACTCCTCAGGAAAAAATGGTAGAATCAAACTTATTAAGAATAATCTAATATACAAATAAAGTTACTCCGGGATATTCTTACAATTTAATTTTAACGTGATATTTAAGCGAGAAATCTAAAATAATCTTTTCTAGTTCCAGAAAAATTAAAACATCGTTACTCCTCAGGAAATAATGCTAGAATCAAACTTATTAAAAAAAATCTAATATACAAATAAAGTTACTCTGGGATATTCTTACAATTTAATTTTATCGTTATTTTTAAGCGACAAAACTAAAATACTCGTTTCTTGTTACAGAAAAATTAAAACATCGTTACTCCTCAGGAAAAAATGCTAGAATCAAACTTATTAAAAAAAATCTAATATACAAATAAAATTACTCTGGGATAGTCTTACAATTTAATTTTATCGTTATATTTAAGCGAGAAAACTAAAATATTCTTTTCTAGTTCCAGAAAAATTAAAACATCGTTACTCCTCAGGAAAAAATGCTAGAATCAAACTTATTAAGAAAAATCTAATATACAAATAAAGTTACTCAGGGATATTCTTACAATTTAATTTTATCGTGATATTTAAGCGAGAAATCTAAAATATTCGTTTCTAGTTCCAGAAAAATTAAAACATCGTTACTCCTCAGGAAAAAATGCTAGAATCAAACTTATTTAGAATAATCTAATACACAAATAAAGTTACTCAGGGATATTCTTACAATTTAATTTTATCGTGATATTTAAGCCAGAAAACTAAAATACTCGTTTCTTGTTACAGAAAAATTAAAACATCGTTACTTTTCAAGAAAAAATGCTAGAATCAAACTTATTAAACAAATCTATTATAAAAATAAAGTTACTCAGGGATAATCTTACAATTTAATTTTATCGTGATATTTAAGCGAGAAAACTAAAATATTCGTTAATAGTTCCAGAAAAATAAAAATATTGTTACTCCTTAGAAAAAAATGCTAGAATCAAACTTATTAAAAAAAATCTAATAAACAAATAAAGGTACTCAGGGATATTCTTACAATTTAATTTTATCGTGATATTTAAGCGAGAAATCTAAAATATTCGTTACTAGCTCCAGAAAAATTAAAACATCGTTACTCCTCAGGAAAAAATGCTAGAATCAAACTTATTAAGAATGATCTAATATACAAATAAAGTTACTCCGGGATATTCTAACAATTTAATTTTATCGTGATATTTAAGCGAGATAACTAAAATACTCGTTTCTTGTTACAGAAAATTAAAAAATCGTTACTTCTCAGGAAAAAATGTTAGGAACAAACTTATTTAGAATAATCTAATATACAAATAAAGTTACTCAGGGATATTCTTACAATTTAATTTTAACGTGATATTTAAGCGAGAAATCTAAAATATTCGTTTCTAGTTCCAGAAAAATTAAAACATCGTTACTCCTCAGGAAAAAATGCTAGAATCAAACTTATTAAGAAAAATCTAATACACAAATAAAGTTACTCAGAGATATTCTTACAATTTAATTTTATCGTTATATTTAAGCGAGAAAACTAAAATATTCGTTTCTAGTTCCAGAAAAATTAAAACATCGTTACTCCTCAGGAAAAAATGTTAGGATCATACTTATTTAGAATAATCTAATATACAAATAAATTTACTCAGGGATATTCCTACAATTTAATTTTAACGTGATATTTAAGCGAGAAATCTAAAATAATCTTTTCTAGTTCCAGAAAAATTAAAACATCGTTACTCCACAGGAAAAAATGCTAGAATCAAACTTATTTAGAATAATCTAATATACAAATAAAGTTACTCAGGGATATTCTTACAATTTAATTTTATCGTGATATTTAAGCGAGAAAACTAAAATACTCGTTTCTTGTTACAGAAAAATTAAAACTTCGTTACTCCTCAGGAAAAAATGTTTGGATCAAACTTATTTAGAAAACTCTAATATACAAATAAAGTTACTCAGGGATATTCTTACAATTTAATTTTATCGTGATATTTAAGCGAGAAATCTAAAATAATCTTTTCTAGTTCCAGAAAAATAAAAACATCGTTACTCCTCAGTAAAAAATGCTAGAATCAAACTTATTAAGAATAATCTAATATACAAATAAAGTTACTCAGGGATATTCTTACAATTCAATTTTAACGTTATATTTAAGCGATAAAACTAAAATTTTCGTTTCTAGCTCCAGAAAAATAATAACATTGTTACTCCTCAGGAAAAAATGCTAGACTCAAACTTATTGAAAAAATCTATTATAAAAATAAAGTTACTCTGGGATAATCTTACAATTTAATTTTATCGTTATATTTAAGCGAGAAAACTAAAATATTCGTTTCTAGTTTCAGAAAAATTAAAACATCGTTACTCCTCAGTAAAAAATGCTAGAATCAAACTTATTAAGAAAAATCTATTACACAAATAAAGTTACTCATGGATATTCTTACAATTTAATTTTATCGTGATATTTATGTGAGAAAACTAAAATATTCGTTTCTAGTTCCAGTAAAATTAAAACATGGTTACTCCTCAGGAAAAAATGCTAGAATCAAACTTATTTAGAATAATCTAATATACAAATAAAGTTACTCAGGGATATTCTTAGAATTTAATTTTATCGTGATATTTAAGCGAGAAATCTAAAATATTCGTTTCTAGTTCCAGAAAAATTCAAACATCGTTACTCCTCAGGAAAATATGCTAGAATCAAACTTATTAAGAAAAATCTAATATACAAATAAAGTTACTCAGGGATAATCTTACAATTTAATTTTATCGTGATATTTAAGCCAGAAAACTAAAATACTCGTTTCTTGTTACAGAAAAATTAAAACATCGTTACTCCTAAGATAAAAATTCTAGATTCAAACTTATTAAACAAATCTATTATAAAAATAAAGTTACTCAGGGATAATCTTACAATTTAATTTTATCGTGATATTTAAGCGAGAAAACTAAAATATTCGTTTATAGTTCCAGAAAAATAAAAATATTGTTACTCCTCAGAAAAAAATGCTAGAATCAAACTTATTAAAAAAAATCTAATAAACAAATAAAGTTACTCAGGGATATTCTTACAATTTAATTTTATCGTGATATTGAAGCGAGAAATCTAAAATATTCGTTACTAGCTCCAGAAAAATTAAAACATCGTTACTCCTCAGGACAAAAAAGCTAGAATCAAAATTATTAAAAATAATCTAATATACAAACAAAGTTACTCCGAGATATGCTTACAATTTAATTTTATCGTGATATTTAAGCGAGAAAACTAAAATACTCGTTGCTTGTTACAGCAAAATTAAAACATCGTTACTCCTCAGGAAAAAATGTTAGGATCAAACTTATTTAGAATAATCTAATATACAAATAAAGTTACTCAGGGATATTCTTACAATTTAATTTTAACGTGATGTTTAAGCGAGAAATCTAAAATAATCTTTTCTAGGTCCAGAAAAATTAAAACATCGTTACTCCTCAGGAAAAAATGCTAGAATCAAACTTATTAAAAAAAATCTAATATACAATTAAAATTACTCTGGGATAGTCTTACAATTTAATTTTATCGTTATATTTAAGCGAGAAAACTAAAATATTCTTTTCTAGTTCCAGAAAAATTAAAACAACGTTACTCCTCAGGAAAAAATACTAGACTCAAACTTATTAAGAAAAATCTAATATACAAATAAAGTTACTCAGGGATATTCTTACAATTTAATTTTATCGTGATATTTAAGCGAGAAATCTAAAATATTCGTTTCTAGTTCCAGAAAAATTAAAACATCGTTACTCCTCAGGAAAAAATGCTAGAATCAAACTTATTTAGAAACTAATATACAAATAAAGTTACTCAGGGATATTCTTACAATTTAATTTTAACGTGATATTTAAGCGAGAAAACTAAAATATTCGTTTATAGTTCCAGAAAAATAAAAATATTGTTACTCAGAAAAAAATGCTAGAATCAAACTTATTAAAAAAAGCTAATAAACAAATAAAGTTACTCAGGGATAGTCGTACAATTTAATTTTAACGTGATATTTAAGCGAGAAATCTAAAATATTCGTTACTAGCTCTAGAAAAATTAAAACATCGTTACTCCTCAGGAAAAAATGTTAGGATCAAACTTATTTAGAATAATCTAATATACAAATAAAGGTACTCAGGGATATTCGTACAATTTAATTTTATCGTGATATTTAAGCGAGAAATCTAAAATAATCTTTTCTAGTTCCAGAAAAATTAAAACATCGTTACTCCTCAGGAAAAAATGCTAAAATCAAACTTATTAAAAAAAATCTAATATACAAATAAAGTTACTCTGGGATATTCTTACAATTTAATTTTATCGTTATATTTAAGCGAGAAAACTAAAATATTCGTTTCTAGTTCCAAAAAAATTAAAACATCGTTACTCCTCAGGAAAAAATGCTAGAATCAAACTTATTAAGAAAAATCTAATATACAAATAAAGTTACTCCGGGATATTCTTACAATTGAATTTTATCGTGATATTTTAGCGAGAAATCTAAAATATTCGTTTCTAGTTCCAGAAAAATTAAAACATCGTTACTCCTCAGGAAAAAATGCTAGAATCAAACTTATTAAGAATAATCTAATATGCAAATAAAGTTACTCAGGGATATTCTTACAATTTAATTTTATCGTGATATTTAAACCAGAAAACTAAAATACTCGTTTCTAGTTCCAGAAAAATTAAAACATCGTTACTCCTCAGGAAAAAATGTTAGGATCATACTTATTTAGAATAATCTAATATACAAATAAATTTACTCAGGGATATTCCTACAATTTAATTTTAAAGTGATATTTAAGCGAGAAATCTAAAATAATCTTTTCTAGTTCCAGAAAAATTAAAACATCGTTACTCCACAGGAAAAAATGCTAGAATCAAACTTATTTAGAATAATCTAATATACAAATAAAGTTACTCAGGGATATTCTTACAATTTAATTTTATCGTGATATTTAAGCGAGAAAACTAAAATACTCGTTTCTTGTTACAGAAAAATTAAAACTTCGTTACTCCTCAGGAAAAAATGTTAGGATCAAACTTATTTAGAAAACTCTAATATACAAATAAAGTTACTCAGGGATATTCTTACAATTTAATTTTAACGTGATATTTAAGCGAGAAATCTAAAATAATCTTTTCTAGTTCCAGAAAAATTAAAACATCGTTACTCCTCAGTAAAAAATGCTAGAATCAAACTTATTAAGAATAATCTAATATACAAATAAAGTTACTCAGGGATATTCTTACAATTCAATTTTAACGTTATATTTAAGCGATAAAACTAAAATTTTCGTTTCTAGCTCCAGAAAAATAATAACATTGTTACTCCTCAGGAAAAAATGCTAGACTCAAACTTATTGAAAAAATCTATTATAAAAATAAAGTTACTCTGGGATAATCTTACAATTTAATTTTATCGTTATATTTAAGCGAGAAAACTAAAATATTCGTTTCTAGTTTCAGAAAAATTAAAACATCGTTACTCCTCAGTAAAAAATGCTAGAATCAAACTTATTAAGAAAAATCTATTACACAAATAAAGTTACTCATGGATATTCTTACAATTTAATTTTATCGTGATATTTATGTGAGAAAACTAAAATATTCGTTTCTAGTTCCAGTAAAATTAAAACATGGTTACTCCTCAGGAAAAAATGCTAGAATCAAACTTATTTAGAATAATCTAATATACAAATAAAGTTACTCAGGGATATTCTTAGAATTTAATTTTATCGTGATATTTAAGCGAGAAATCTAAAATATTCGTTTCTAGTTCCAGAAAAATTCAAACATCGTTACTCCTCAGGAAAATATGCTAGAATCAAACTTATTAAGAAAAATCTAATATACAAATAAAGTTACTCAGGGATAATCTTACAATTTAATTTTATCGTGATATTTAAGCCAGAAAACTAAAATACTCGTTTCTTGTTACAGAAAAATTAAAACATCGTTACTCCTAAGAAAAAAATTCTAGATTCAAACTTATTAAACAAATCTATTATAAAAATAAAGTTACTCAGGGATAATCTTACAATTTAATTTTATCGTGATATTTAAGCGAGAAAACTAAAATATTCGTTTATAGTTCCAGAAAAATAAAAATATTGTTACTCCTCAGAAAAAAATGCTAGAATCAAACTTATTAAAAAAAATCTAATAAACAAATAAAGTTACTCAGGGATATTCTTACAATTTAATTTTATCGTGATATTGAAGCGAGAAATCTAAAATATTCGTTACTAGCTCCAGAAAAATTAAAACATCGTTACTCCTCAGGACAAAAAAGCTAGAATCAAACTTATTAAAAATAATCTAATATACAAACAAAGTTACTCCGAGATATTCTTACAATTTAATTTTATCGTGATATTTAAGCGAGAAAACTAAAATACTCGTTGCTTGTTACAGCAAAATTAAAACATCGTTACTCCTCAGGAAAAAATGTTAGGATCAAACTTATTTAGAATAATCTAATATACAAATAAAGTTACTCAGGGATATTCTTACAATTTAATTTTAACGTGATATTTAAGCGAGAAATCTAAAATAATCTTTTCTAGTTCCAGAAAAATTAAAACATCTTTACTCCTCAGGAAAAAATGCTAGAATCAAACTTATTAAAAAAAATCTAATATACAATTAAAATTACTCTGGGATAGTCTTACAATTTAATTTTATCGTTATATTTAAGCGAGAAAACTAAAATATTCTTTTCTAGTTCCAGAAAAATTAAAACAACGTTACTCCTCAGGAAAAAATACTAGACTCAAACTTATTAAGAAAAATCTAATATACAAATAAAGTTACTCAGGGATATTCTTACAATTTAATTTTATCGTGATATTTAAGCGAGAAATCTAAAATATTCGTTTCTAGTTCCAGAAAAATTAAAACATCGTTACTCCTCAGGAAAAAATGCTAGAATCAAACTTATTTAGAATCTAATATACAAATAAAGTTACTCAGGGATATTCTTACAATTTAATTTTAACGTGATATTTAAGCGAGAAAACTAAAATATTCGTTTATAGTTCCAGAAAAATAAAAATATTGTTACTCAGAAAAAAATGCTAGAATCAAACTTATTAAAAAAGCTAATAAACAAATAAAGTTACTCAGGGATAGTCGTACAATTTAATTTTAACGTGATATTTAAGCGAGAAATCTAAAATATTCGTTACTAGCTCTAGTAAAATTAAAACATCGTTACTCCTCAGGAAAAAATGTTAGGATCAAACTTATTTAGAATAATCTAATATACAAATAAAGGTACTCAGGGATATTCGTACAATTTAATTTTATCGTGATATTTAAGCGAGAAATCTAAAATAATCTTTTCTAGTTCCAGAAAAATTAAAACATCGTTACTCCTCAGGAAAAAATGCTAAAATCAAACTTATTAAAAAAAATCTAATATACAAATAAAGTTACTCTGGGATATTCTTACAATTTAATTTTATCGTTATATTTAAGCGAGAAAACTAAAATATTCGTTTCTAGTTCCAAAAAAATTAAAACATCGTTACTCCTCAGGAAAAAATGCTAGAATCAAACTTATTAAGAAAAATCTAATATACAAATAAAGTTACTCCGGGATATTCTTACAATTGAATTTTATCGTGATATTTTAGCGAGAAATCTAAAATATTCGTTTCTAGTTCCTGAAAAATTAAAACATCGTTACTCCTCAGGAAAAAATGCTAGAATCAAACTTATTAAGAATAATCTAATATACAAATAAAGTTACTCAGGGATATTCTTACAATTTAATTTTATCGTGATATTTAAACCAGAAAACTAAAATACTCGTTTCTAGTTCCAGAAAAATTAAAACATCGTTACTCCTCAGTAAAAAATGCTAGAATCAAACTTATTAAGAAAAATCTAATACACAAATAAAGTTACTCATGGATATTCTTACAATTTAATTTTATCGTGATATTTAAGCCAGAAAACTAAAATACTCGTTGCTTGTTACAGAAAAATTAAAACATCGTTACTTCTCAGGAAAAAATGTTAGGATCAAACTTATTTAGAATAATCTAATATACAAATAAAGTTACTCAGGGATAGTCTTACAATTTAATTTTATCGTTATATTTAAGCGAGAAAACTAAAATATTCTTTTCTAGTTCCAGAAAAATTAAAACAACGTTACTAAACAGGAAAAAATGCTATACTCAAACTTATTAAGAAAAATCTAATATACAAATAAAGTTACTCAGGGATATTCTTACAATTTAATTTTATCGTGATATTTAAGCGAGAAATCTAAAATATTCGTTTCTAGTTCCAGAAAAATTAAAACATCGTTACTCCTCAGGAAAAAATGCTAGAATCAAACTTATTTAGAATAATCTAATATACAAATAAAGTTACTCAGGGATATTCTTACAATTTAATTTTATCGTGATTTTTAAGCCCGAAAACTAAAATACTCGTTTCTTGTTACAGAAAAATTAAAACATCGTTACTTCTCATGAAAAAATGCTAGAATCAAACTTATTTAGAATAATCTAATATACAAATAAAGTTACTCAGGGATATTCTTACAATTTAATTTTATCGTGATATTTAAGCCAGAAAACTAAAATACTCGTTGCTTGTTACAGAAAAATTAAAACATCAGGAAAAAATGTTAGGATCAAACTTATTTAGAATAATCTAATATACAAATAAAGTTACTCAGGGATATTCTTACAATTTAATTTTAACGTGATATTTAAGCGAGAAATCTAAAATAATCTTTTCTAGTTCCAGAAAAATTAAAACATCGTTACTAGTCAGGAAAAAATGCTAGAATCAAACTTATTAAAAGTAATCTAATATACAAATAAAGTTACTCAGGGATATTCTTACAATTTAATTTTATCGTGATATTTATGTGAGAAAACTAAAATATTCGTTTCTAGTTCCAGTAAAATTAAAACATCGTTACTCCTCAGGAAAAAATGCTAGAATCAAACTTATTAAAAAAATTCTAATATACAAATAAAGTTACTCAGGGATATTCTTACAATTTAATTTTATCGTGATATTTAAGCGAGAAATCTAAAATATTCGTTTCTAGTTCCAGAAAAATTAAAACATCGTTACTCCTCAGGAAAAAATGCTAGAATCAAACTTATTAAGAATAATCTTATATACAAATAAAGTTACTCCGAGATATTCTTACAATTTAATTTTATCGTGATATTTAAGCGAGAAAACTAAAATACTCGTTGCTTGTTACAGAAAAATTAAAACATCGTTACTCCTCAGGAAAAAATGTTTGGATCAAACTTATTTAGAAAACTCTAATATACAAATAAAGTTACTCAGGGATATTCTTACAATTTAATTTTATCGTGATATTTAAGCGAGAAATCTAAAATAATCTTTTCTAGTTCCAGAAAAATTAAAACATCGTTACTCCTCACGAAAAAATTCTAGAATCAAACTTATTAAACAAATCTATTATAAAAATAAAGTTACTCAGGGATAATCTTACAATTTAATTTTATCGTGATATTTAAGCGAGAAAACTAAAATATTCGTTTATAGTTCCAGAAAAATAAAAATATTGTTACGCCTCAGAAAAAATTGCTAGAATCAAACTTATTAAACAAAATCTAATAAACAAATAAAGTTACTCAGGGATATTCTTACAATTTAATTTTATCGTGATATTTAAGCGAGAAATCTAAAATATTCGTTACTACCTCCGGAAAAATTAAAACATCGTTACTCCTCAGGAAAAAATGCTAGAATCAAACTTATTAAGAATAATCTAATATACAAATAAAGTTACTCCGAGATATTCTTACAATTTAATTTTATCGTGATATTTAAGCGAGAAAACTAAAATACTCGTTGCTTGTTACAGAAAAATTAAAACATCGTTACTCCTCAGGAAAAAATGTTTGGATCAAACTTATTTAGAATAATCTAATATACAAATAAAGTTACTCAGGGATATTCTTACAATTTAATTTTAACGTGATATTTAAGCGAGAAATCTAAAATAATCTTTTCTAGTACCAGAAAAATTAAAACATCGTTACTCCTCAGGAAAAAATGCTAGATCAAACTTATTAAGAATAATCTAATATACAAATAAAGTTACTCAGGGATATTCTTACAATTTAATTTTATCGTGATATTTATGTGAGAAAACTAAAATATTCGTTTCTAGTTCCAGTAAAATTAAAACATCGTTACTCCTCAGGAAAAAATGCTAGAATCAAACTTATTAAAAAAAATCTAATATACAAATAAAATTACTCTGGGATAGTCTTACAATTTAATTTTATCGTTATATTTAAGCGAGAAAACTAAAATATTCTTCTCTAGTTCCAGAAAAATTAAAACATCGTTACTCCTCAGGACAAAATGCTAGAATCAAACTTATTAAGAATAATCTAATATACAAATAAAGTTACTCAGGGATATTCTTACAATTTAATTTTATCGTGATATTTAAGCGAGAAAACAATAATACTCGTTTCTTGTTACAGAAAAATTAAAACATCGTTACTACTCAGGAAAAAATGCTAGAATCAAACTTATTTAGAATAATCTAATATACAAATAAAGTTACTCAGGGATATTCTTACAATTTAATTTTATCGTGATATTTAAGCCAGAAAACTAAAATACTCGTTGCTTGTTACAGAAAAATTAAAACATCAGGAAAAAATGTTAGGATCAAACTTATTTAGAATAATCTAATATACAAATAAAGTTACTCAGGGATATTCTTACAATTTAATTTTATCGTGATTTTTAAGCCCGAAAACTAAAATACTCGTTTCTTGTTACAGAAAAATTAAAACATCGTTACTTCTCATGAAAAAATGCTAGAATCAAACTTATTTAGAATAATCTAATATACAAATAAAGTTACTCAGGGATATTCTTACAATTTAATTTTATCGTGATATTTAAGCCAGAAAACTAAAATACTCGTTGCTTGTTACAGAAAAATTAAAACATCAGGAAAAAATGTTAGGATCAAACTTATTTAGAATAATCTAATATACAAATAAAGTTACTCAGGGATATTCTTACAATTTAATTTTAACGTGATATTTAAGCGAGAAATCTAAAATAATCTTTTCTAGTTCCAGAAAAATTAAAACATCGTTACTAGTCAGGAAAAAATGCTAGAATCAAACTTATTAAAAATAATCTAATATACTCATGGATATTCTTACAATTTAATTTTATCGTGATATTTATGTGAGAAAACTAAAATATTCGTTTCTAGTTCCAGTAAAATTAAAACATCGTTACTCCTCAGGAAAAAATGCTAGAATCAAACTTATTAAAAAAATTCTAATATACAAATAAAGTTACTCAGGGATATTCTTACAATTTAATTTTATCGTGATATTTAAGCGAGAAATCTAAAATATTCGTTTCTAGTTCCAGAAAAATTAAAACATCGTTACTCCTCAGGAAAAAATGCTAGAATCAAACTTATTTAGAATAATCTTATATACAAATAAAGTTACTCCGAGATATTCTTACAATTTAATTTTATCGTGATATTTAAGCGAGAAAACTAAAATACTCGTTGCTTGTTACAGAAAAATTAAAACATCGTTACTCCTCAGGAAAAAATGTTTGGATCAAACTTATTTAGAAAACTCTAATATACAAATAAAGTTACTCAGGGATATTCTTACAATTTAATTTTATCGTGATATTTAAGCGAGAAATCTAAACTAATCTTTTCTAGTTCCAGAAAAATTAAAACATCGTTACTCCTCACGAAAAAATTCTAGAATCAAACTTATTAAACAAATCTATTATAAAAATAAAGTTACTCAGGGATAATCTTACAATTTAATTTTATCGTGATATTTAAGCGAGAAAACTAAAATATTCGTTTATAGTTCCAGAAAAATAAAAATATTGTTACGCCTCAGAAAAAATTGCTAGAATCAAACTTATTAAACAAAATCTAATAAACAAATAAAGTTACTCAGGGATATTCTTACAATTTAATTTTATCGTGATATTTAAGCGAGAAATCTAAAATATTCGTTACTACCTCCGGAAAAATTAAAACATCGTTACTCCTCAGGAAAAAATGCTAGAATCAAACTTATTAAGAATAATCTAATATACAAATAAAGTTACTCCGAGATATTCTTACAATTTAATTTTATCGTGATATTTAAGCGAGAAAACTAAAATACTCGTTGCTTGTTACAGAAAAATTAAAACATCGTTACTCCTCAGGAAAAAATGTTTGGATCAAACTTATTTAGAATAATCTAATATACAAATAAAGTTACTCAGGGATATTCTTACAATTTAATTTTAACGTAATATTTAAGCGAGAAATCTAAAATAATCTTTTCTAGTACCAGAAAAATTAAAACATCGTTACTCCTCAGGAAAAAATGCTAGATCAAACTTATTAAGAATAATCTAATATACAAATAAAGTTACTCAGGGATATTCTTACAATTTAATTTTATCGTGATATTTATGTGAGAAAACTAAAATATTCGTTTCTAGTTCCAGTAAAATTAAAACATCGTTACTCCTCAGGAAAAAATGCTAGAATCAAACTTATTAAAAAAAATCTAATATACAAATAAAATTACTCTGGGATAGTCTTACAATTTAATTTTATCGTTATATTTAAGCGAGAAAACTAAAATATTCTTCTCTAGTTCCAGAAAAATTAAAACATCGTTACTCCTCAGGAAAAATGCTAGAATCAAACTTATTAAGAATAATCTAATATACAAATAAAGTTACTCAGGGATATTCTTACAATTTAATTTTAACGTGATATTTAAGCGAGAAAACTAAAATATTCGTTTCTAGTTCCAGTAAAATTAAAACATCGTTACTCCTCAGGAAAAAATGCTAGAATCAAACTTATTTAGAAAACTCTAATATACAAATAAAGTTACTCAGGGATATTCTTACAATTTAATTTTATCGTGATATTTAGCGAGAAATCTAAAATATTCGTTACTAGCTCCAGAAAAATTAAAACATCGTTACTCCTCAGGAAAAAATGCTAGAATCAAACTTATTAAGAATAATCTAATATACAAATAAAGTTACTCCGGGATATTCTTACAATTTAATTTTATCGTGATATTTAAGCGAGAAAACTAAAATACTCGTTTCTTGTTACAGTAAAATTAAAACATCGTTACTCCTCAGGAAAAAATGTTAGGATCAAACTTATTAAGAATAATCTAATATACAAATAAAGTTACTCAGGGCTATTCTTACAATTTAATTTTATCGTGATATTTATGTGAGAAAACTAAAATTTTCGTTTCTAGCTCCAGAAAAATAATAACATTGTTACTCCTCAGGAAAAAAATGCTAGAATCAAACTTATTGAAAAAATCTATTATAAAAATAAAGTTACCCTGGGATATTCTTACAATTTAATTTTATCGTTATATTTAAGCGAGAAAACTAAAATATTCGTTTCTAGTTCCAGAAAAATTTAAAC
Organism: Pterostichus madidus; assembly: GCA_911728475.2. NCBI lineage: Eukaryota > Metazoa > Arthropoda > Insecta > Coleoptera > Carabidae > Pterostichus > Pterostichus madidus. The sequence goes on along the minus strand of OU452311.1, from coordinate 17,487,753 downwards.
ATCGTTACTCTTCAGGAAAAAATGCTAGAATCAAACTTATTAAGAATAATCTAATATACAAATAAAGTTACTCAGGGCTATTCTTACAATTTAATTTTAACGTGATATTTATGTGAGAAAACTAAAATATTCGTTTCTAGTTCCAGTAAAATTAAAACATCGTTACTCTTCAGGAAAAAATGCTAGAATCAAACTTATTAAGAATAATCTAATATACAAATAAAGTTACTCAGGGATATTCTTACAATTTAATTTTATCGTGATATTTAAGCGAGAAAACTAAAATAATCTTTTCTAGTTCCAGAAAACTCCTCAGTAAAAAATGCTAGAATAAAACTTATTAAGAATAATCTAATATACAAATAAAGTTACTCAGGGATATATTCTTACAATTCAATTTTAACGTTATATTTAAGCGATAAAACTAAAATTTTCGTTTCTAGCTACAGAAAAATAATAACATTGTTACTCCTCAGGAAAAAATGCTAGACTCAAACTTATTGAAAAAATCTATTATAAAAATAAAGTTACTCTGGGATAATCTTACAATTTAATTTTATCGTTATATTTTAGCACAGTGGTATGAAGTCGGCCTGTGGATCCTGAGGTCCCGGGTTCGATTCCCACAGGCGACAAATTTTCATAATTTGAAAAAAGCTATCCCTGTGGCTCCTCCACCACTAACATGTTTGGGGGCCGTGATTTGACGACTGGTAACCGCACTTCACGCGCAAAATATATCACTTACCGAGATCTGCTGTAGCAGAGTGCCACACCCAGTAATGGGTCGAAGGCGTGATGATATATTTATTTATTTATATTTAAGCGAGAAAACTAAAATATTCGTTACTAGCTCCAGAAAAATTAAAACATCGTTACTCTTCAGGAAAAAATGCTAGAATCAAACTTATTAAGAATAATCTAATATACAAATAAAGTTACTCAGAGCTATTCTTACAATTTAATTTTAACGTGATATTTATGTGAGAAAACTAAAATATTCGTTTCTAGTTCCAGTAAAATTAAAACAACGTTACTCCTCAGGAAAAAATGCTTGAATCAAACTTATTAAGAATAATCTAATATAAAAATAAAGTTACTCCGAGATATTCTTACAATTTAATTTTATCGTGATATTTAAGCCAGAAAACTAAAATACTCTTTTCTTGTTATAGAAAAATTAAAACTTCGTTACTCCTCAGAAAAAAATGCTAGAATCAAACTTATTTAGAATAATCTAATATACAAATAAAGTTAATCAGGGATATTCTTATAATTTAATTTTAGCGTGATATTTAAGCCAGAAAACTAAAATACTCGTTTCTTGTTACAGAAAAATTAAAACATCGTTACTCCTCAGGAAAAAATGTTAGGATCAAACTTATTTAGAATAATCTAATATACAAATAAAGTTACTCAGGGATATTCTTACAATTTAATTTTAACGTGATATTTAAGCGAGAAATCTAAAATAATCTTTTCTAGCTCCAGAAAAATTAAAACATCGTTACTCCTCAGGAAAAAATGGTAGAATCAAACTTATTAAGAATAATCTAATATACAAATAAAGTTACTCCGGGATATTCTTACAATTTAATTTTAACGTGATATTTAAGCGAGAAATCTAAAATATTCGTTTCTAGTTCCAGAAAAATTAAAACATCGTTACTCCTCAGGAAAAAATGCTAGAATCAAACTTATTTAGAATAATCTAATATACAAATAAAGTTAATCAGGGATATTCTTACAATTTAATTTTAACGTGATATTTAAGCCAGAAAACTAAAATACTCGTTTCTTGTTACAGAAAAATTAAAACATCGTTACTCCTCAGGAAAAAATGTTAGGATCAAACTTATTTAGAATAATCTAATATACAAATAAAGTTACTCAGGGATATTCTTACAATTTAATTTTAACGTGATATTTAAGCGAGAAATCTAAAATAATCTTTTCTAGCTCCAGAAAAATTAAAACATCGTTACTCCTCAGGAAAAAATGGTAGAATCAAACTTATTAAGAATAATCTAATATACAAATAAAGTTACTCCGGGATATTCTTACAATTTAATTTTAACGTGATATTTAAGCGAGAAATCTAAAATAATCTTTTCTAGTTCCAGAAAAATTAAAACATCGTTACTCCTCAGGAAATAATGCTAAAATCAAACTTATTAAAAAAAATCTAATATACAAATAAAGTTACTCAGGGATATTCTTACAATTTAATTTTATCGTTATTTTTAAGCGACAAAACTAAAATACTCGTTTCTTGTTACAGAAAAATTAAAACATCGTTACTTCTCAGGAAAAAATGCTAGAATCAAACTTATTAAACAAATCTATTATAAAAATAAAGTTACTCAGGGATAATCTTACAATTTAATTTTATCGTGATATTTAAGCGAGAAAACTAAAATATTCGTTAATAGTTCCAGAAAAATTAAAACTTCGTTACTCCACAGGAAAAAATGCTAGAATCAAACTTATTAAGAATAATCTAATATACAAATAAAGTTACTCCGGGATATTCTAACAATTTAATTTTATCGTGATATTTAAGCGAGACAACTAAAATACTCGTTTCTTGTTACAGAAAATTAAAACATCGTTACTTCTCAGGAAAAAATGTTAGGAACAAACTTATTTAGAATAATCTAATATACAAATAAAGTTACTCAGGGATATTCTTACAATTTAATTTTAACGTGATATTTAAGCGAGAAATCTAAATTATTCGTTTCTAGTTCCAGAAAAATTAAAACATCGTTACTCCTCAGGAAAAAATGCTAGAATCAAACTTATTAAGAAAAATCTAATACACAAATAAAGTTACTCAGAGATATTCTTACAATTTAATTTTATCGTTATATTTAAGCGAGAAAACTAAAATATTCGTTACTAGTTCCAGAAAAATTAAAACATCGTTACTCCTCAGGAAAAAAATGTTAGGATCATACTTATTTAGAATAATCTAATATACAAATAAATTTACTCAGGGATATTCCTACAATTTAATTTTAACGTGATATTTAAGCGAGAAATCTAAAATAATCTTTTCTAGTTCCAGAAAAATTAAAACAACGTTACTCCACAGTAAAAAATGCTAGAATCAAACTTATTAAGAATGATCTAATATACAAATAAAGTTACTCAGGGATATTCTTACAATTCAATTTTAACGTTATATTTAAGCGATAAAACTAAAATTTTCGTTTCTAGCTCCAGAAAAATAATAACATTGTTACTCCTCAAGGAAAAATGCTAGAATCAAACTTATTGAAAAAATCTATTATAAAAATAAAGTTACTCTGGGATATTCTTACAATTTAATTTTATCGTTATATTTAAGCAAGAAAACTAAAATATTCGTTTCTAGTTCCAGAAAAATTAAAACATCGTTACTCGTCAGTAAAAAATGCTAGAAACAAACTTATTAAGAAAAATCTAATACACAAATAAAGTTACTCATGGATATTCTTACAATTTAATTTTATCGTGATATTTAAGCGAGAAATCAAAAATATTCGTTACTAGCTCCAGAAAAATTAAAACATCGTAACTCTTCAGGAAAAAATGCTAGAATCAAACTTATTAAGAATAATCTAATATACAAATAAAGTTACTCAGGGATATTCTCACAATTTAATTTTATCGTGATATTTATGTGAGAAAACTAAAATATTCGTTACTAGCTCCAGTAAAATTAAAACATCGTTACTCCTCAGGAAAAAATGCTAGAATCAAACTTATTAAAAAAATCTAATATACAAATAAAGTTACTTTGGAATATTCTTACAATTTAATTTTATCGATATATTTAAGCGAGAAAACTAAAATATTCGTTCTAGTTCCAGAAAAATTAAAACATCGTTACTCCTCAGTAAAATATGCTAGAATCAAACTTATTAGGAAAAATCTAATATACAAATAAAGTTACTCAGGGATATTCTTACAATTTAATTTTATCGTGATATTTAAGCGAGAAATCTAAAATATTCCTTTCTAGTTCCAGAAAAATTAAAACATCGTTACTCCTCAGGAAAAAATGCTAGAATCAAACTTATTTAGAATAATTTAATATACAAATAAAGTTACTCAGGGATATTCTTACAATTTAATTTTATCGTGATATTTAAGCCAGAAAACTAAAATACTTTTTTCTTGTTACAGAAAAATTAAAACTTCGTTACTCCTCAGGAAAAAATGCTAGAAACAAACTTATTAAACAAATCTATTATAAAAATAAAGTTACTCAGGGATAATCTTACAATTTAATTTCATCGTGATATTTAAGCGAGAAAACTAAAATATTCGTTACTAGCTCCAGAAAAATTAAAACATCGTTACTCCTCAGGAAAAAAGGCTAGATTCAAACTTATTAAGAAAAATCTAATATACAAATAAAGTTACTCAGGGATATTCTTACAATTTAATTTTAACGTGATATTTAAGCGAGAAATCTAAAATATTCGTTTCTAGTTCCAGAAAAATTAAAACATCGTTACTCCTCAGGAAAAAATGCTAGAATCAAACTTATTTAGAATAATCTAATATACAAATAAAGTTACTCAGGGATATTCTTACAATTTAATTTTAACGTGATATTTAAGCGAGAAATCTAAAATAATCTTTTCTAGCTCCAGAAAAATTAAAACATCGTTACTCCTCAGGAAAAAATGGTAGAATCAAACTTATTAAGAATAATCTAATATACAAATAAAGTTACTCCGGGATATCCTTACAATTTAATTTTAACGTGATATTTAAGCGAGAAATCTAAAATAATCTTATCTAGTTCCAGAAAAATTAAGACATCGTTACTCCTCAGGAAATAATGCTAGAATCAAACTTATTAAAAAAAATCTAATATACAAATAAAGTTACTCTGGGATATTCTTACAATTTAATTTTATCGTTATTTTTAAGCGACAAAACTAAAATACTCGTTTCTTGTTACAGAAAAATTAAAACATCGTTACTCCTCAGGAAAAAATGCTAGAATCAAACTTAATAAAAAAAATCTAATATACAAATAAAATTACTCTGGGATAGTCTTACAATTTAATTTTATCGTTATATTTAAGCGAGAAAACTAAAATATTCTTTTCTAGTTCCAGAAAAATTAAAACATCGTTACTCCTCAGGAAAAAATGCTAGAATCAAACTTATTAAGAAAAATCTAATATACAAATAAAGTTACTCCGGGATATTCTTAAAATTTAATTTTATCGTGATATTTAAGCCAGAAAACTAAAATACTCGTTTCTTGTTACAGAAAAATAAAAAAATTGTTACTCAGAAAAAAATTCTAGAATCACACTTATTAAAAAAAATCTAATAAACAAATTAAGTTACTCAGGAGAAAATGCTAGAATCAAACTTATAAAACAAATCTATTATAAAAATAAAGTTACTCAGGGATATTCTTACAATTTAATTTTATCGTGATATTTAAGCGAGAAAACTAAAATATTCGTTTCTTGTTACAGAAAAATTAAAAAATCGTTAGACCTCAGGAAAAAATGTTAGGATCAAACTTATTTAGAATAATCTAATATACAAATAAAGTTACTCAGGGATATTCTTACAATTTAATTTTAACGTGATATTTAAGCGAGAAATCTAAAATAATCTTTTCTAGTTCCAGAAAAATTAAAACATCGTTACTCCTCAGGAAATAATGCTGGAATCAAACTTATTAAAAAAAATCTAATATACAAATAAAGTTACTCTGGGATATTCTTACAATTTAATTTTATCGTTATATTTAAGCGAGAAAACTAAAATATTCGTTTCTAGTTCCAAAAAAATTAAAACATCGTTACTCCTCAGGAAAAAATGCTAGAATCAAACTTATTAAAAAAAATCTAATATACTAGTAAAGTTACTCCGGGATATTCTTACAATTTAATTTTATCGTGATATTTAAGCGAGAAATCTAAAATATTCGTTTCTAGTTCCAGAAAAATTAAAACATCGTTACTCCTCAGGAAAAAATGCTAGAATCAAACTTATTAAGAATAATCTAACATACAAATAAAGTTACTCTGGGATATTCTACAATTTAATTTTATCATGATATTTAAGCGAAAAAACTAAAATACTCGTTTCTTGTTACAGAAAAATTAAAACATCGTTACTCCTCAGGAAAAAATGTTAGGATCAAACTTATTTAGAATAATCTAATACTCAAATAAAGTTACTCAGGGATATTCTTACAATTTAATTTTATCGTGATATTTAAGCGAGAAAACTAAAATACTCGTTTCTTGTTACACAAAAATTAAAACATCGTTACTCCTCAGGAAAAAATGCTAGAATCAAACTTATTAAGAATAATCTAATATACAAATAAAGGTACTCAGGGATATTCTTACAATTTAATTTTATCGTGATATTTATGTGAGAAAACTAAAATATTCGTTTCTAGTTCCAGTAAAATTAAAACATCGTTACTCCTCAGGAAAAAATTCTAGATTCAAACTTATTAAAAAAAATCTAATATACAAATAAAGTTACTCTGGGATTTTCTTACAATTTAATTTTATCGTTATATTTAAGCGAGAAAACTAAAATATTCTTTTCTAGTTCCAGAAAAATTAAAACATCGTTACTTCTCAGGAAAAAAAGCTAGAATCAAACTTATTAAGAATAATCTAATATACAAATAAAGTTACTTAGGGCTAGACTTACAATTTAATTTTATCATGATATTTATGTGAGAAAACTAAAATATTCGTTTCTAGTTCCAGTAAATTAAAACATCGTTACTCCTCAGGAAAAAATGCTAGAATCAAACTTATTAAGAAAAATCTAATACATAAATAAAGTTACTCACGGATATTCTAACAATTTAATTTTATCGTTATTTTTAAGCGACAAAACTAAAATACTCGTTTCTTGTTACAGAAAAATTAAAACATCGTTACTCCTCAGGAAAAAATGTTAGGATCATACTTATTTAGAATAAACTAATATACAAATAAATTTACTCTGGGATAGTCTTACAATTTAATTTTATCGTTATATTTAAGCGAGAAAACTAAAATATTCTTTTCTAGTTCCAGAAAAATTAAAACATCGTTACTCCTCAGGAAAAAATGCTAGAATCAAACTTATTAAGAAAAATCTAATATACAAATAAAGTTACTCCGGTATATTCTTAAAATTTAATTTTATCGTGATATTTAAGCCAGAAAACTAAAATACTCGTTTCTTGTTACAGAAAAATAAAAAAATTGTTACTCAGAAAAAAATTCTAGAATACAACTTATTAAAAAAAATCTAATAAACAAATTAAGTTACTCAGGAGAAAATGCTAGAATCAAACTTATTAAACAAATCTATTATAAAAATAAAGTTACTCAGGGATATTCTTACAATTTAATTTTATCGTGATATTTAAGCGAGAAAACTAAAATATTCGTTTCTTGTTACAGAAAAATTAAAACATCGTTAGACCTCAGGAAAAAATGTTAGGATCAAACTTATTTAGAATAATCTAATATACAAATAAAGTTACTCAGGGATATTCTTACAATTTAATTTTAACGTGATATTTAAGCGAGAAATCTAAAATAATCTTTTCTAGTTCCAGAAAAATGAAAACATCGTTACTCCTCAGGAAAAAATGCTAGAATCAAACTTATTAAAAAAAATCTAATATACAAATAAAATTACTCTGGGATAGTCTTACAATTTAATTTTATCGTGATATTTAAGCGAGAAAACTAAAATACTCGTTTCTTGTTACACAAAAATTAAAACATCGTTACTCCTCAGGAAAAAATGCTAGAATCAAACTTATTAAACAAATCTATTATAAAAATAAAGTAACTCAGGGATAATCTTACAATTTAATTTTATCGTGATATTTAAGCGAGAAAACTAAAATATTCTTTACTAGCTCCAGAAAAATAAAAACATCGTTACTCCTCAGGAAAAAGTGCTAGAATCACACTTATTAAGAATAATCTAATATACAAATAAAGTTACTCAGGGATATTCTTACAATTTAATTTTAACGTGATATTTAAGCGAGAAATCTAAATTATTCGTTTCTAGTTCCAGAAAAATTAAAACATCGTTACTCCTCAGGAAAAAATGCTAGAATCAAACTTATTAAGAAAAATCTAATACACAAATAAAGTTACTCAGAGATATTCTTACAATTTAATTTTATCGTTATATTTAAGCGAGAAAACTAAAATATTCGTTTCTAGTTCCAGAAAAATTAAAACATCGTTACTCCTCAGGAAAAAATGTTAGGATCATACTTATTTAGAATAATCTAATATACAAATAAATTTACTCAGGGATATTCCTACAATTTAATTTTAACGTGATATTTAAGCGAGAAATCTAAAATAATCTTTTCTAGTTCCAGAAAAATTAAAACATCGTTACTCCACAGGAAAAAATGCTAGAATCAAACTTATTTAGAATAATCTAATATACAAATAAAGTTACTCAGGGATATTCTTACAATTTAATTTTATCGTGATATTTAAGCGAGAAAACTAAAATACTCGTTTCTTGTTACAGAAAAATTAAAACTTCGTTACTCCTCACGAAAAAATGTTAGGATCAAACTTATTTAGAAAACTCTAATATACAAATAAAGTTACTCAGGGATATTCTTACAATTTAATTTTATCGTGATATTTAAGCGAGAAATCTAAAATAATCTTTTCTAGTTCCAGAAAAATTAAAACATCGTTACTCCTCAGTAAAAAATGCTAGAATCAAACTTATTAAGAATAATCTAATATACAAATAAAGTTACTCAGGGATATTCTTACAATTCAATTTTAACGTTATATTTAAGCGATAAAACTAAAATTTTCGTTTCTAGCTCCAGAAAAATAATAACATTGTTACTCCTCAGGGAAAAATGCTAGAATCAAACTTATTGAAAAAATCTATTATAAAAATAAAGTTACTCTGGGATATTCTTACAATTTAATTTTATCGTTATATTTAAGCAAGAAAACTAAAATATTCGTTTCTAGTTCCAGAAAAATTAAAACATCGTTACTCCTCAGTAAAAAATGCTAGAAACAAACTTATTAAGAAAAATCTAATACACAAATAAAGTTACTCATGGATATTCTTACAATTTAATTTTATCGTGATATTTAAGCGAGAAATCAAAAATATTCGTTACTAGCTCCAGAAAAATTAAAACATCGTAACTCTTCAGGAAAAAATGCTAGAATCAAACTTATTAAGAATAATCTAATATACAAATAAAGTTACTCAGGGATATTCCCACAATTTAATTTTATCGTGATATTTATGTGAGAAAACTAAAGTATTCGTTTCTAGTTCCAGTAAAATTAAAACATCGTTACTCCTCAGGAAAAAATGCTAGAATCAAACTTATTAAGAAAAATCTAATATACAAATAAAGTTACTCAGGGATATTCTTACAATTTAATTTTATCGTTATATTTAAGCAAGAAAACTAAAATATTCGTTTCTAGTTCCAGAAAAATTAAAACATCGTTACTCCTCAGTAAAAAATGCTAGAAACAAACTTATTAAGAAAAATCTAATACACAAATAAAGTTACTCATGGATATTCTTACAATTTAATTTTATCGTGATATTTAAGCGAGAAATCAAAAATATTCGTTACTAGCTCCAGAAAAATTAAAACATCGTAACTCTTCAGGAAAAAATGCTAGAATCAAACTTATTAAAAAAAATCTAATATACAAATAAAGTTACTTTGGAATATTCTTACAATTTAATTTTATCGATATATTTAAGCGAGAAAACTAAAATATTCGTTCTAGTTCCAGAAAAATTAAAACATCGTTACTCCTCAGGAAAATATGCTAGGATCAAACTTATTAAGAAAAATCTAATATACAAATAAAGTTACTCAGGGATATTCTTACAATTTAATTTTATCGTGATATTTAAGCGAGAAATCTAAAATATTCCTTTCTAGTTACAGAAAAATTAAAACATCGTTACTCCTCAGGAAAAAATGCTAGAATCAAACTTATTTAGAATAATTTAATATACAAATAAAGTTACTCAGGGATATTCTTACAATTTAATTTTATCGTGATATTTAAGCCAGAAAACTAAAATACTCTTTTCTTGTTACAGAAAAATTAAAACTTCGTTACTCCTCAGGAAAAAATGCTAGAAACAAACTTATTAAACAAATCTATTATAAAAATAAAGTTACTCAGGGATAATCTTACAATTTAATTTCATCGTGATATTTAAGCGAGAAAACTAAAATATTCGTTACTAGCTCCAGAAAAATTAAAACATCGTTACTCCTCAGGAAAAAAGGCTAGATTCAAACTTATTAAGAAAAATCTAATATACAAATAAAGTTACTCAGGGATATTCTTACAATTTAATTTTAACGTGATATTTGAGCGAGAAATCTAAAATATTCGTTTCTAGTTCCAGAAAAATTAAAACATCGTTACTCCTCAGGAAAAAATGCTAGAATCAAACTTATTTAGAATAATCTAATATACAAATAAAGTTACTCAGGGATATTCTTACAATTTAATTTTAACGTGATATTTAAGCGAGAAATCTAAAATAATCTTTTCTAGCTCCAGAAAAATTAAAACATCGTTACTCCTCAGGAAAAAATGGTAGAATCAAACTTATTAAGAATAATCTAATATACAAATAAAGTTACTCCGGGATATTCTTACAATTTAATTTTAACGTGATATTTAAGCGAGAAATCTAAAATAATCTTTTCTAGTTCCAGAAAAATTTAAACATCGTTACTCCTCAGGAAAAAATGCTAGAATCAAACTTATTAAGAAAAATCTAATATACAAATAAAGTTACTCAGAGATATTCTTACAATTTAATTTTATCGTTATATTTAAGCGAGAAAACTAAAATATTCGTTTCTAGTTCCAGAAAAATTAAAACATCGTTACTCCTCAGGAAAAAATGTTAGGATCAAACTTATTTAGAAAACTCTAATATACAAATAAAGTTACTCAGGGATATTCTTACAATTTAATTTTATCGCGATATTTAAGCGAGAAATCTAAAATAATCTTTTCTAGTTCCAGAAAAATTAAAACATCGTTACTCCTCAGTAAAAAATGCTAGAATCAAACTTATTAAGAATAATCTAATATACAAATAAAGTTACTCAGGGATATTCTTACAATTCAATTTTAACGTTATATTTAAGCGATAAAACTAAAATTTTTGTTTCTAGCTCCAGAAAAATAATAACATTGTTACTCCTCAGGGAAAAATGCTAGAATCAAACTTATTGAAAAAATCTATTATAAAAATAAAGTTACTCTGGGATATTCTTACAATTTAATTTTATCGTTATATTTAAGCAAGAAAACTAAAATATTCGTTTCTAGTTCCAGAAAAATTAAAACATCGTTACTCCTCAGTAAAAAATGCTAGAAACAAACTTATTAAGAAAAATCTAATACACAAATAAAGTTACTCATGGATATTCTTACAATTTAATTTTATCGTGATATTTAAGCGAGAAATCAAAAATATTCGTTACTAGCTCCAGAAAAATTAAAACATCGTAACTCTTCAGGAAAAAATGCTAGAATCAAACTTATTAAGAATAATCTAATATACAAATAAAGTTACTCAGGGATATTCTCACAATTTAATTTTATCGTGATATTTATGTGAGAAAACTAAAATATTCGTTTCTAGTTCCAGTAAAATTAAAACATCGTTACTCCTCAGGAAAAAATGCTAGAATCAAACTTATTAAAAAAAATCTAATATACATATAAAGTTACTTTGGAATATTCTTACAATTTAATTTTATCGATATATTTAAGCGAGAAAACTAAAATACTCTTTTCTTGTTAGAACGAATGTTCTAGTTCCAGAAAAATTAAAATATCGTTACTCCTCAGGAAAATATGCTAGAATCAAACTTATTAAGAAAAATCTAATATACAAATAAAGTTACTCAGGGATATTCTTACAATTTAATTTTATCGTGATATTTAAGCGAGAAATCTAAAATATTCCTTTCTAGTTACAGAAAAATTAAAACATCGTTACTCCTCAGGAAAAAATGCTAGAATCAAACTTATTTAGAATAATTTAATATACAAATAAAGTTACTCAGGGATATTCTTACAATTTAATTTTATCGTGATATTTAAGCCAGAAAACTAAAATACTCTTTTCTTGTTACAGAAAAATTAAAACTTCGTTACTCCTCAGGAAAAAATGCTAGAAACAAACTTATTAAACAAATCTATTATAAAAATAAAGTTACTCAGGGATAATCTTACAATTTAATTTCATCGTGATATTTAAGCGAGAAAACTAAAATATTCGTTACTAGCTCCAGAAAAATTAAAACATCGTTACTCCTCAGGAAAAAAGGCTAGATTCAAACTTATTAAGAAAAATCTAATATACAAATAAAGTTACTCAGGGATATTCTCACAATTTAATTTTATCGATATATTTAAGCGAGAAAACTAAAATACTCTTTTCTTGTTCCAGTAAAATTAAAACATCGTTACTCCTCAGGAAAAAATGCTAGAATCAAACTTATTAAGAAAAATCTAATATACAAATAAAGTTACTCAGGGATATTCTTACAATTTAATTTTATCGTTATATTTAAGCAAGAAAACTAAAATATTCGTTTCTAGTTCCAGAAAAATTAAAACATCGTTACTCCTCAGTAAAAAATGCTAGAAACAAACTTATTAAGAAAAATCTAATACACAAATAAAGTTACTCATGGATATTCTTACAATTTAATTTTATCGTGATATTTAAGCGAGAAATCAAAAATATTCGTTACTAGCTCCAGAAAAATTAAAACATCGTAACTCTTCAGGAAAAAATGCTAGAATCAAACTTATTAAAAAAAATCTAATATACAAATAAAGTTACTTTGGAATATTCTTACAATTTAATTTTATCGATATATTTAAGCGAGAAAACTAAAATATTCGTTCTAGTTAAAGAAAAATTAAAACATCGTTACTCCTCAGGAAAATATGCTAGAATCAAACTTATTAAGAAAAATCTAATATACAAATAAAGTTACTCAGGGATATTCTTACAATTTAATTTTATCGTGATATTTAAGCGAGAAATCTAAAATATTCCTATCTAGTTACAGAAAAATTAAAACATCGTTACTCCTCAGGAAAAAATGCTAGAATCAAACTTATTTAGAATAATTTAATATACAAATAAAGTTACTCAGGGATATTCTTACAATTTAATTTTATCGTGATATTTAAGCCAGAGAACTAAAATACTCTTTTCTTGTTACAGAAAAATTAAAACTTCGTTACTCCTCAGGAAAAAATGCTAGAAACAAACTTATTAAACAAATCTATTATAAAAATAAAGTTACTCAGGGATAATCTTACAATTTAATTTCATCGTGATATTTAAGCGAGAAAACTAAAATATTCGTTACTAGCTCCAGAAAAATTAAAACATCGTTACTCCTCAGGAAAAAAGGCTAGATTCAAACTTATTAAGAAAAATCTAATATACAAATAAAGTTACTCAGGGATATTCTTACAATTTAATTTTAACGTGATATTTGAGCGAGAAATCTAAAATATTCGTTTCTAGTTCCAGAAAAATTAAAACATCGTTACTCTTCAGGAAAAAATGCTAGAATCAAACTTATTTAGAATAATCTAATATACAAATAAAGTTACTCAGGGATATTCTTACAATTTAATTTTAACGTGATATTTAAGCGAGAAATCTAAAATAATCTTTTCTAGCTCCAGAAAAATTAAAACATCGTTACTCCTCAGGAAAAAATGGTAGAATCAAACTTATTAAGAATAATCTAATATACAAATAAAGATACTCCGGGATATTCTTACAATTTAATTTTAACGTGATATTTAAGCGAGAAATCTAAAATAATCTTTTCTAGTTCCAGAAAAATTAAAACATCGATACTCCTCAGGAAAAAATGCTAGAATCAAACTTATTAAGAAAAATCTAATATACAAATAAAGTTACTCAGAGATATTCTTACAATTTAATTTTATCGTTATATTTAAGCGAGAAAACTAAAATATTCGTTTCTAGTTCCAGAAAAATTAAAACATCGTTACTCCTCAGGAAAAAATGTTAGGATCAAACTTATTTAGAAAACTCTAATATACAAATAAAGTTACTCAGGGATATTCTTACAATTTAATTTTATCGTGATATTTAAGCGAGAAATCTAAAATAATCTTTTCTAGTTCCAGAAAAATTAAAACATCGTTACTTCTCAGTAAAAAATGCTAGAATCAAACTTATTAAGAATAATCTAATATACAAATAAAGTTACTCATGGATATTCTTACAATTCAATTTTAACGTTATATTTAAGCGATAAAACTAAAATTTTCGTTTCTAGCTCCAGAAAAATAATAACATTGTTACTCCTCAGGGAAAAATGCTAGAATCAAACTTATTGAAAAAATCTATTATAAAAATAAAGTTACTCTGGGATATTCTTACAATTTAATTTTATCGTTATATTTAAGCAAGAAAACTAAAATATTCGTTTCTAGTTCCAGAAAAATTAAAACATCGTTACTCCTCAGTAAAAAATGCTAGAAACAAACTTATTAAGAAAAATCTAATACACAAATAAAGTTACTCATGGATATTCTTACAATTTAATTTTATCGTGATATTTAAGCGAGAAATCAAAAATATTCGTTACTAGCTCCAGAAAAATAAAAACATCGTAACTGTTCAGGAAAAAATGCTAGAATCAAACTTATTAAGAATAATCTAATATACAAATAAAGTTACTCAGGGATATTCTCACAATTTAATTTTATCGTGATATTTATGTGAGAAAACTAAAATATTCGTTTCTAGTTCCAGTAAAATTAAAACATCGTTACTCCTCAGGAAAAAATGCTAGAATCAAACTTATTAAAAAAAATCTAATATACATATAAAGTTACTTTGGAATATTCTTACAATTTAATTTTATCGATATATTTAAGCGAGAAAACTAAAATATTCGTTCTAGTTCCAGAAAAATTAAAACATCGTTACTCCTCAGGAAAATATGCTAGAATCAAACTTATTAAGAAAAATCTAATATACAAATAAAGTTACTCAGGGATATTCTTACAATTTAATTTTATCGTGATATTTAAGCGAGAAATCTAAAATATTCCTTTCTAGTTACAGAAAAATTAAAACATCGTTACTCCTCAGGAAAAAATGCTAGAATCAAACTTATTTAGAATAATTTAATATACAAATAAAGTTACTCAGGGATATTCTTACAATTTAATTTTATCGTAATATTTAAGCCAGAAAACTAAAATACTCTTTTCTTGTTACAGAAAAATTAAAACTTCGTTACTCCTCAGGAAAAAATGCTAGAAACAAACTTATTAAACAAATCTATTATAAAAATAAAGTTACTCAGGGATAATCTTACAATTTAATTTCATCGTGATATTTAAGCAAGAAAACTAAAATATTCGTTACTAGCTCCAGAAAAATTAAAACATCGTTACTCCTCAGGAAAAAAGGCTAGATTCAAACTTATTAAGAAAAATCTAATATACAAATAAAGTTACTCAGGGATATTCTTACAATTTAATTTTAACGTGATATTTGAGCGAGAAATCTAAAATATTCGTTTCTAGTTCCAGAAAAATTAAAACATCGTTACTCCTCAGGAAAAAATGCTAGAATCAAACTTATTTAGAATAATCTAATATACAAATAAAGTTACTCAGGGATATTCTTACAATTTAATTTTAACGTGATATTTAAGCGAGAAATCTAAAATAATCTTTTCTAGCTCCAGAAAAATTAAAACATCGTTACTCCTCAGGAAAAAATGGTAGAATCAAACTTATTAAGAATAATCTAATATACAAATAAAGTTACTCCGGGATATTCTTACAATTTAATTTTAACGTGATATTTAAGCGAGAAATCTAAAATAATCTTTTCTAGTTCCAGAAAAATTAAAACATCGTTACTCCTCAGGAAATAATGCTAGAATCAAACTTATTAAAAAAAATCTAATATACAAATAAAGTTACTCTGGGATATTCTTACAATTTAATTTTATCGTAATTTTTAAGCGACAAAACTAAAATACTCGTTTCTTGTTACAGAAAAATTAAAACATCGTTACTCCTCAGGAAAAAATGCTAGAATCAAACTTATTAAAAAAAATCTAATATACAAATAAAATTACTCTGGGATAGTCTTACAATTTAATTTTATCGTTATATTTAAGCGAGAAAACTAAAATATTCTTTTCTAGTTCCAGAAAAATTAAAACATCGTTACTCCTCAGGAAAAAATGCTAGAATCAAACTTATTAAGAAAAATCTAATACACAAATAAAGTTACTCCGGGATATTCTTAAAATTTAATTTTATCGTGATATTTAGCCAGAAAACTAAAATACTCGTTTCTTGTTACAGAAAAATAAAAATATTGTTACTCAGAAAAAAATGCTAGAATCACACTTATTAAAAAAAATCTAATAAACAAATTAAGTTACTCAGGAGAAAATGCTAGAATCAAACTTATTAAACAAATCTATTATAAAAATAAAGTTACTCAGGGATAATCTTACAATTTAATTTTATCGTGATATTTAAGCGAGAAAACTAAAATATTCGTTTCTTGTTACAGAAAAATTAATACATCGTTACTCCTCAGGAAAAAATGTTAGGATCAAACTTATTTAGAATAATCTAATATACAAATAAAGTTACTCAGGGATATTCTTACAATTTAATTTTATCGTTATATTTAAGCGAGAAAACTAAAATATTCGTTTCTAGTTCCAAAAAAATTAAAACATCGTTACTCCTCAGGAAATAATGCTAGAATCAAAATTATTAAAAAAAATGTAATATACAAATAAAGTTACTCTGGGATATTCTTACAATTTAATTTTATCGTTATATTTAAGCGAGAAAACTAAAATATTCGTTTCTAGTTCCAAAAAAATTAAAACATCGTTACTCCTCAGGAAAAAATGCTAGAATCAAACTTATTAAAAAAAATCTAATATACTAGTAAAGTTACTCCGGGATATTCTTACAATTTAATTTTATCGTGATATTTAAGCGAGAAATCTAAAATACTCGTTTCTTGTTACAGAAAAATTAAAACATCGTTACTCCTCAGGAAAAAATGTTAGGATCAAACTTATTTAGAATAATCTAATACTAAAATAAAGTTACTCAGGGATATTCTTACAATTTAATTTTATCGTGATATTTAAGCCAGAAAACTAAAATACTCGTTTCTTGTTACACAAAAATTAAAACATCGTTACTCCTCAGGAAAAAATGCTAGAATCAAACTTATTAAACAAATCTATTATAAAAATAAAGTAACTCAGGGATAATCTTACAATTTAATTTTATCGTGATATTTAAGCGAGAAAACTAAAATATTCTTTACTAGCTCCAGAAAAATAAAAACATCGTTACTCCTCAGGAAAAAATGCTAGAATCACACTTATTAAGAATAATCTAATATACAAATAAAGTTACTCCGGGATATTCTTACAATTTAATTTTATCGTGATATTTAAGCGAGACAACTAAAATACTCGTTTCTTGTTACAGAAAAATTAAAACATCGTTACTCCTCAGGAAAAAAAGCTAGAATCAAACTTATTAAGAATAATCTAATATACAAATAAAGTTACTCAGGGATATTCTTACAATTTAATTTTATTGTGATATTTATGTGAGAAAACTAAAATATTCGTTTCTAGTTCCAGTAAAATTAAAACATCGTTACTCCTCAGGAAAAAATTCTAGATTCAAACTTATTAAAAAAAATCTAATATACAAATAAAGTTACTCTGGGATATTCTTACAATTTAATTTTATCGTTATATTTAAGCGAGAAAACTAAAATATTCTTTTCTAGTTCCAGAAAAATTAAAACATCGTTACTCCTCAGGAAAAAAAGCTAGAATCAAACTTATTAAGAATAATCTAATATACAAATAAAGTTACTCAGGGCTAGTCTTACAATTTAATTTTATCATGATATTTATGTGAGAAAACTAAAATATTCGTTTCTAGTTCCAGTAAATTAAAACATCGTTACTCCTCAGGAAAAAATGCTAGAATCAAACTTATTAAGAAAAATCTAATACATAAATAAAGTTACTCACGGATATTCTTACAATTTAATTTTATCGTTATATTTAAGCGAGAAAACTAAAATATTCGTTTCTAGTTCCGGAAAAATTAAAACATCGTTACTCCTCAGGAAAAAATGTTAGGATCATACTTATTTAGAATAATCTAATATACAAATAAATTTACTCAGGGATATTCCTACAATTTAATTTTATCGTGATATTTAAGCGAGAAATCAAAAATATTCGTTACTAGCTCCAGAAAAATTAAAACATCGTAACTCTTCAGGAAAAAATGCTAGAATCAAACTTATTAAGAATAATCTAATATACAAATAAAGTTACTCAGGGATATTCTCACAATTTAATTTTATCGTGATATTTATGTGAGAAAACTAAAATATTCGTTTCTAGTTCCAGTAAAATTAAAACATCGTTACTCCTCAGGAAAAAATGCTAGAATCAAACTTATTAAAAAAAATCTAATATACTAGTAAAGTTACTCCGGGATATTCTTACAATTTAATTTTATCGTGATATTTAAGCGAGAAATCTAAAATAATCTTTTCTAGTTTCAGAAAAATTAAAACATCGTTACTCCTCAGGAAATAATGCTAGAATCAAACTTATTAAAAAAAATCTAATATACAAATAAAGTTACTCTGGGATATTCTTACAATTTAATTTTATCGTTATATTTAAGCGAGAAAACTAAAATATTCGTTTCTAGTTCCAAAAAAATTAAAACATCGTTACTCCTCAGGAAAAAATGCTAGAATCAAACTTATTAAAAAAAATCTAATATACTAGTAAAGTTACTCCGGGATATTCTTACAATTTAATTTTATCGTGATATTTAAGCGAGAAATCTAAAATACTCGTTTCTTGTTACAGAAAATTTAAAACATCGTTACTCCTCAGGAAAAAATATTAGGATCAAACTTATTTAGAATAATCTAATACTAAAATAAAGTTACTCAGGGATATTCTTACAATTTAATTTTATCGTGATATTTAAGCCAGAAAACTAAAATACTCGTTTCTTGTTACACAAAAATTAAAACATCGTTACTCCTCAGGAAAAAATGCTAGAATCAAACTTATTAAACAAATCTATTATAAAAATAAAGTAACTCAGGGATAATCTTACAATTTAATTTTATCGTGATATTTAAGCGAGAAAACTAAAATATTCTTTACTAGCTCCAGAAAAATAAAAACATCGTTACTCCTCAGGAAAAAATGATAGAATCACACTTATTAAGAATAATCTAATATACAAATAAAGTTACTCCGGGATATTCTTACAATTTAATTTTATCGTGATATTTAAGCGAGACAACTAAAATACTCGTTTCTTGTTACAGAAAAATTAAAACATCGTTACTCCTCAGGAAAAAAAGCTAGAATCAAACTTATTAAAAATAATCTAATATACAAATAAAGTTACTCAGGGATATTCTTACAATTTAATTTTATCGTGATATTTATGTGAGAAAACTAAAATATTCGTTTCTAGTTCCAGTAAAATTAAAACATCGTTACTCCTCAGGAAAAATTCTAGATTCAAACTTATTAAAAAAAATCTAATATACAAATAAAGTTACTCTGGGATATTCTTACAATTTAATTTTATCGTTATATTTAAGCGAGAAAACTAAAATATTCTTTTCTAGTTCCAGAAAAATTAAAACATCGTTACTCCTCAGGAAAAAAAGCTAGAATCAAACTTATTAAGAATAATATAATATACAAATAAAGTTACTCAGGGCTAGTCTTACAATTTAATTTTATCATGATATTTATGTGAGAAAACTAAAATATTCGTTTCTAGTTCCAGTAAATTAAAACATCGTTACTCCTCAGGAAAAAATGCTAGAATCAAACTTATTAAGAAAAATCTAATACATAAATAAAGTTACTCACGGATATTCTTACAATTTAATTTTAACGTGATATTTAAGTGAGAAATCTAAAATAATCTTTTCTAGTTCCAGAAAAATTATAACATCGTTACTCCTCAGGAAATATGCTAGAATCAAACTTATTAAGAATAATCTAATACACAAATAAAATTACTCAGGGATATTCTTACAATTTAATTTTATCGTGATATTTATGTGAGAAAACTAAAATATTCGTTTCTAGTCCCAGTAAAATTAAAACATCGTTACTCCTCAGGAAAAAATGCTAGAATCAAACTTATTAAAAAAAATCTAATATGCAAATAAAGTTACTATGGGATATTCTTACAATTTAATTTTATCGTGATATTTAAGCGAGAAAACTAAAATATTCGTTTCTAATTACAGAATAATAAAAAACTCGTTACTCCTCAGGAAAAAATGCTAGAATCAAACTTATTTAGAATAAACTAATATACAAATAAAGTTACTCAGGGATATTCTTACAATTTAATTTTATCGTGATATTTAAGCCAGAAAACTAAAATACTCGTTTCTTGTTACAGAAAAATTAAAACATCGTTACTCCTCAGGAAAAAATGCTAGAATCAAACTTATTGAGAATAATCTAATATACAAATAAAGTTACTCAGGGATATTCTTACAATTTAATTTTATCGTGATATTTATGTGAGAAAACTAAAATATTCTTTTCTAGTTCCAGAAAAATTAAAACATCGCTACTCCTCAGGAAAAAAAGCTAGAATCAAACTTATTTATATATATATATATACAAATAAAGTTACTCAGGGATATTCTTACAATTTAATTTCATCGTGATATTTAAGCCAGAAAACTAAAATACTCGTTTCTTGTTACAGAAAAATTAAAACATCGTTACTCCTCAGGAAAAAATGTTAGGATCAAACTTATTTAGAAAACTCTAATATACAAATAAAGTTACTCAGGGATATTCTTACAATTTAATTTTATCGTGATATTTAAGCGAGAAATCTAAAATATTCGTTTCTAGTTCCAGAAAAATTAAAACATCGTTACTCCTCAGGAAAAAATGCTAGAATCAAACTTATTTAGAATAATCTAATATACAAATAAAGTTACTCAGGGATATTCTTACAATTTAATTTTATTGTGATATTTAAGCCAGAAAACTAAAATACTCGTTTCTTGTTACAGAAAAATTAAAACATCGTTACTTCTCAGGAAAAAATGCTAGAATCAAACTTATTAAACAAATCAATTATAAAAATAAAGTTACTCAGGGATAATCTTACAATTTAATTTTATCGTGATATTTAAGCGAGAAAACTAAAATATTCGTTTATAGTTCCAGAAAAATAAAAATATTGTTACTCAGAAAAAAATGCTAGAATCAAACTTATTAAAAAAAATCTAATAAACAAATAAAGTTACTCAGGGATATTCTTACAATTTAATTTTATCGTGATATTTAAGCGAGAAATCTAAAATATTCGTTACTAGCTCCAGAAAAATTAAAACATCGTTACTCCTCAGGACAAAATGCTAGAATCAAACTTATTAAGTATAATCTAATATACAAATAAAGTTACTCCGGCATATTCTTACAATTTAATTTTATCGTGATATTTAAGCGAGAATTCTAAAATATTCG
Source organism: Pterostichus madidus (assembly GCA_911728475.2). NCBI lineage: Eukaryota > Metazoa > Arthropoda > Insecta > Coleoptera > Carabidae > Pterostichus > Pterostichus madidus. Next base: position 17,466,053 of record OU452311.1, on the reverse strand, counting down.
TTTCTAGTTCCAGAAAAATTAAAACATCGTTACTCCTCAGGAAAAAATGCTAGAATCAAACTTATTTAGAATAATCTAATATACAAATAAAGTTACTCAGGGATATTCTTACAATTTAATTTTAACGTGATATTTAAGCGAGAAATCTAAAATAATCTTTTCTAGTTCCAGAAAAATTAAAACATCGTTACTCCTCAGGAAATAATGCTAGAATCAAACTTATTAAAAAAAATCTAATATACAAATAAAGTTACTCTGGGATATTCTTACAATTTAATTTTATCGTTATTTTTAAGCGACAAAACTAAAATACTCGTTTCTTGTTACAGAAAAATTAAAACATCGTTACTCCTCAGGAAAAAATGCTAGAATCAAACTTATTAAAAAAAATCTAATATACAAATAAAATTACTCTGGGATAGTCTTACAATTTAATTTTATCGTTATATTTAAGCGAGAAAACTAAAATATTCTTTTCTAGTTCCAGAAAAATTAAAACATCGTTACTCCTCAGGAAAAAATGCTAGAATCAAACTTATTAAGAAAAATCTAATATACAAATAAAGTTACTCCGGGATATTCTTAAAATTTAATTTTATCGTGATATTTAAGCCAGAAAACTAAAATACTCGTTTCTTGTTACAGAAAAATAAAAATATTGTTACTCCTCAGGAAAAAATGCTAGAATCAAACTTATTAAGAAAAATCTAATATACAAATAAAGTTACTCAGGGATATTCTTACAATTTAATTTTAACGTGATATTTAAGCGAGAAATCTAAAATATTCGTTTCTAGTTCCAGAAAAATTTAAACATCGTTACTCCTCAGGAAAAAATGCTAGAATCAAACTTATTTAGAATAATCTAATATACAAATTAAGTTACTCAGGGATATTCTTACAATTTAATTTTATCGTGATATTTAAGCCAGAAAATTGAAATACTCGTTTCTTGTTACAGAAAAATTAAAACATCGTTACTCCTCAGGAAAAAATGTTAGGATCAAACTTATTTAGAATAATCTAATATACAAATAAAGTTACTCAGGGATATTCTTACAATTTAATTTTAACGTGATATTTAAGCGAGAAATCAAAAATAATCTTTTCTAGTTCCAGAAAAATTAAAACATCGTAACTCCGCAGGAAAAAATGCTAGAATCAAACTTATTAAACAAATCTTTTATAAAAATAAAATTACTCAGGGATAATCTTACAATTAAATTTTATCGTGATATTTAAGCGAGAAAACTAAAATATTCGTTTATAGTTCCAGAAAAATAAAAATATTGTTACTCCTCAGAAAAAAATTCTAGAATTAAACTTATTAAAAAAAATCTAATAAACAAATAAAGTTACTCAGGGATATTCTAACAATTTAATTTTATCGTGATATTTAAGCGAGAAATCTAAAATATTCGTTACTAGCTCCAGAAAAATTAAAACATCGTTACACTTTAGGAAAAAATGCTAGAATCAAACTTATTAAGAATAATCTAATATACAAATAAAGTTACTCCGAGATATTCTTACAATTTAATTTTATCGTGATATTTAAGCGATAAAACTAAAATACTCGTTGCTTGTTACAGAAAAATTAAAACATCGTTACTCCTCAGGAAAAAATGTTAGGATCAAACTTATTCAGAATAATCTAATATACAAATAAAGTTACTCAGGGATATTCTTACAATTTAATTTTATCGTGATATTTAAGCCAGAAAACTAAAATACTCGTTTCTTGTTACAGAAAAATTAAAACATCGTTACTCCTCAGGAAAAAATGTTAGGATCAAACTTATTTAGAAAACTCTAATATACAAATAAAGTTACTCAGGGATATTCTTACAATTAAATTTTATTGTGATATTTAAGCGAGAAATCTAAAATAATCTTTTCTAGTTCCAGAAAAATTAAAACATCGTTACTCCTCAGGAAAAAATTCTAGAATCAAACTTATTTAGAATAATTTAATATACAAATAAAGTTACTCAGGGATATTCTTACAATTTAATTTTATCGTGATATTTAAGCCAGAAAACCAAAATACTCGTTTCTTGTTACAGAAAAATTAAAACATCGTTACTCCTCAGGAAAAAATGTTAGGATCAAACTTATTTAGAAAACTCTAATATACAAATAAAGTTACTCAGGGATATTCTTACAATTAAATTTTATTGTGATATTTAAGCGAGAAATCTAAAATAATCTTTTCTAGTTCCAGAAAAATTAAAACATCGTTACTCCTCAGGAAAAAATTCTAGAATCAAACTTATTTAGAATAATTTAATATACAAATAAAGTTACTCAGGGATATTCTTACAATTTAATTTTATCGTGATATTTAAGCCAGAAAACTAAAATACTCGTTTCTTGTTACAGAAAAATTAAAACATCGTTACTCCTCAGGAAAAAATGTTAGGATCAAACTTATTTAGAAAACTCTAATATACAAATAAAGTTACTCAGGGATATTCTTACAATTAAATTTTATTGTGATATTTAAGCGAGAAATCTAAAATAATCTTTTCTAGTTCCAGAAAAATTAAAACATCGTTACTCCTCAGGAAAAAATTCTAGAATCAAACTTATTTAGAATAATTTAATATACAAATAAAGTTACTCAGGGATAATCTTACAATTTAATTTTATCGTGATATTTATGTGAGAAAACTAAAATATTCGTTTCTAGTTCCAGTAAATTAAAACATCGTTACTCCTCAGGAGAAAATGGTAGAATCAAACTTATTAAACAAATCTATTATAAAAATAAAGTTACTCAGGGATACAATATAATTTTATCGTGATATTTAAGCGAGAAAACTAAAATATTCGTTTATAGTTCCAGAAAAATAAAAATATTGTTACTCAGAAAAAAATGCTAGAATCACACGTATTAAAAAAAAAATAAACAAATAAAGTTACTCAGGGATATTCTTACAATTTAATTTTATCGTGATATTTAAGCGAGAAATCTAAAATATTCGTTACTAGCTCCAGAAAAATTAAAACATCGTTACTCCTCAGGAAAAAATGCTAGAATCAAACTTATTAAGAATAATCTAATATACAAATAAAGTTACTCCAAGATATTCTTACAATTTAATTTTATCGTGATATTTAAGCGAGAAAACTAAAATACTCGTTTCTTGTTACAGAAAAATTAAAACATCGTTACTCCTCAGGAAAAAATGTTAGGATCAAACTTATTTAGAATAATCTAATATACAAATAAAGTTACTCAGTTATATTCTTACAATTTAATTTTAACGTGATATTTAAGCGAGAAATCTAAAATAATCTTTTCTAGTTCCAGAAAAATTAAAACATTGTTACTCCTCAGGAAAAAATGCTAGAAACAAACTTATTAAACAAATCTATTAAAAAAATAAAGCTACTCAGGGATAATCTTACAATTTAATTTTATCGTGATATTTAAGCGAGAAAACTAAAATATTCGTTACTAGCTCCAGAAAAATTAAAACATTGTTACTCCTCAGGAAAAAATGCTAGAATCAAACTTATTAAGAAAAATCTAATATACAAATAAAGTTACTCAGGGATATTCTTACAATTTAATTTTAACGTGATATTTAAGCGAGAAATCTAAAATATTCGTTTCTAGTTCCAGAAAAATTTAAACATCGTTACTCCTCAGGCAAAAATGCTAGAATCAAACTTATTTAGAATAATCTAATATACAAATTAAGTTACTCAGGGATATTCTTACAATTTAATTTTATCGTGATATTTAAGCCAGAAAACTAAAATACTCGTTTCTTGTTACAGAAAAATTAAAACATCGTTACTCCTCAGGAAAAAATGTTAGGATCAAACTTATTTAGAATAATCTAATATACAAATAAAGTTACTCATGGATATTCTTACAATTTAATTTTAACGTGATATTTAAGCGAGAAATCAAAAATAATCTTTTCTAGTTCCAGAAAAATTAAAACATCGTTACTCCTCAGGAAAAAATGCTAGAATCAAACTTATTAAACAAATCTTTTACAAAAATAAAATTACTCAGGGATAATCTTACAATTAAATTTTATCGTGATATTTAAGCGAGAAAACTAAAATATTCGTTTATAGTTCCAGAAAAATAAAAGTATTGTTACTCCTCAGAAAAAAATTCTAGAATCAAACTTATTAAAAAAAATCTAATAAACAAATAAAGTTACTCAGGGATATTCTTACAATTTAATTTTATCGTGATATTTAAGCGAGAAATCTAAAATATTCGTTACTAGCTCCAGAAAAATTAAAACATCGTTACTCTTTAGGAAAAAATGTTAGAATCAAACTTATTAAGAACAATCTAATATACAAATAAAGTTACTCCGAGATATTCTTATAATTTAATTTTATCGTGATATTTAAGCGAGATAACTAAAATACTCGTTGATTGTTACAGAAAAATTAAAACATCGTTACTCCTCAGGAAAAAATGCTAGGATCAAACTTATTGCAAAAATCTATTATACAAATAAAGTTACTCAGGGATATTCTTACAATTTAATTTTATCGTGATATTTAAGCCAGAAAACTAAAATACTCGTTTCTTGTTACAGAAAAATTAAAACATCGTTACTCCTCAGGAAAAAATGTTAGGATCAAACTTATTTAGAAAACTCTAATATACAAATAAAGTTACTCAGGGATATTCTTACAATTTAATTTTAACATGATATTTAAGCGAGAAATCTAAAATAATCTTTTCTAGTTCCAGAAAAATTAAAACATCGTTACTCCTCAGGAAATAATGCTAGAATCAAACTTATTAAAAAAAATCTAATATACAAATAAAGTTACTCTGGGATATTCTTACAATTTAATTTTATCGTTATATTTAAGCGAGAAAACTAAAATATTCGTTTCTAGTTTCAAAAAAATTAAAACATCATTACTCCTCAGGAAAAAATGCTAGAATCAAACTTATTAAGAAAACTCTAATATACTAGTAAAGTTACTCCGGGATATTCTTACAATTTAATTTTATCGTGATATTTAAGCGAGAAATCTAAAATATTCGTTTCTAGTTCCAGAAAAATGAAAACATCGTTACTCCTCAGGAAAAAATGCTAGAATCAAACTTATTAAGAATAATCTAATATACAAATAAAGTTACTCCGGGATATTCTACAATTTAATTTTATCGTGATATTTAAGCGAGAAAACTAAAATACTCGTTTCTTGTTACAGAAAAATTAAAACATCGTTACTCCTCAGGAAAAAATGTTAGGATCAAACTTATTTAGAATAATCTAATACACAAATAAAGTTACTCAGGGATATTCTTACAATTTAATTTTATCGTGATATTTAAGCCAGAAAACTAAAATACTCGTTTCTTGTTACACAAAAATTAAAACATCGTTACTCCTCAGGAAAAAACGCTAGAATAAAACTTATTAAACAAATCTATTATAAAAATAAAGTTACTCATCTTACAATTTAATTTTATCGTGATATTTAAGCGAGAAAACTAAAGTATTCGTTTATAGTTCCAGAAAAATAAAAATATTGTTACTCCTCAGAAAAAAATGCTAGAATCAAACTTATTTAGAATAATCTAATATACAAATAAAGTTACTCAGGGATATTCTTACAATTTAATTTTATCGTGATATTTAAGCCAGAAAACTAAAATACTCGTTTCTTGTTACAGAAAAATTAAAACATCGTTACTCCTCAGGAAAAAATGCTAGAAACAAACTTATTAAACAAATCTATTAAAAAAATAAAGTTACTCAGGGATAATCTTACAATTTAATATTATCGTGATATTTAAGCGAGAAAACTAAAATATTCGTTACTAGCTCCAGAAAAATTAAAACATTGTTACTCCTCAGGAAAAAATGATAGAATCAAACTTATTAAGAAAAATCTAATATACAAATAAAGTTTCTCAGGGATATTCTTACAATTTAATTTTAACGTGATATTTAAGCGAGAAATCTAAAATATTCGTTTCTAGTTCCAGAAAAATTAAAACATCGTTACTCCTCAGGAAAGAATGCTAGAATCAAACTTATTTAGAATAATCTAATATACAAATTAAGTTACTCAGGGATATTCTTACAATTTAATTTTATCGTGATATTTAAGCCAGAAAACTAAAATACTCGTTTCTTGTTACAGAAAAATTAAAACATCGTTACTCCTCAGGAAAAAATGTTAGGATCAAACTTATTTAGAATAATCTAATATAAAAATAAAGTTACTCAGGGATATTCTTACAATTTAATTTTATCGTGATATTTAAGCGAGAAATCTAAAATATTCGTTACTAGCTCCAGAAAAATTAAAACATCGTTACTCCTCAGGACAAAATGCTAGAATCAAACTTATTAAGAATAATCTAATATAAAAATAAAGTTACTCCAAGATATTCTTACAATTTAATTTTATCGTGATATTTAAGCGAGAAAACTAAAATACTCGTTTCTTGTTACACAAAAATTAAAACATCGTTACTCCTCAGGAAAAAATGTTAGGATCAAACTTATTTAGAATAATCTAATATACAAATAAAGTTACTCAGTTATATTCTTACAATTTAATTTTAACGTGATATTTAAGCGAGAAAACTAAAATAATCTTTTCTAGTTCCAGAAAAATTAAAACATCGTTACTCCTCAAGAAAAAATGCTAGAAACAAACTTATTAAACAAATCTATTAAAAAAATAAAGTTACTCAGGGATAATCTTACAATTTAATTTTTTCGTGATATTTAAGCGAGAAAACTAAAATATTCGTTACTAGCTCCAGAAAAATTAAAACATTGTTACTCCTCAGGAAAAAATGCTAGAATCAAACTTATTAAGAAAAATCTAATATACAAATAAAGTTACTCAGGGATATTCTTACAATTTAATTTTAACGTGATATTTAAGCGAGAAATCTAAAATATTCGTTTCTAGTTCCAGAAAAATTAAAACATCGTTACTCCTCAGGAAAAAATGCTAGAATCAAACTTATTTAGAATAATCTAATATACAAATTAAGTTACTCAGGTATATTCTTACAATTTAATTTTATCGTGATATTTAAGCCAGAAAACTAAAATACTCGTTTCTTGTTACAGAAAAATTAAAACATCGTTGCTCCTCAGAAAAAAATGTTAGGATCAAACTTATTTAGAATTATCTAATATACAAATAAAGTTACTCAGGGATATTCTTACAATTTAATTTTAACGTGATATTTAAGCGAGAAATCAAAAATAATCTTTTCTAGTTCCAGAAAAATTAAAACATCGTTACTCCTCAGGAAAAAATGCTAGAATCAAACTTATTAAACAAATCTTTTATAAAAATAAAATTACTCAGGGATAATCTTACAATTTAATTTTATCGTGATATTTAAGCCAGAAAACTAAAATACTCGTTTCTTGTTACAGAAAAATTAAAACATCGTTGCTCCTCAGAAAAAAATGTTAGGATCAAACTTATTTAGAATTATCTATTATACAAATAAAGTTACTCAGGGATATTCTTACAATTTAATTTTAACGTGATATTTAAGCGAGAAATCTAAAATATTCGTTTCTAGTTCCAGAAAAATTAAAACATCGTTACTCCTCAGGAAAAAATGCTAGAATCAAACTTATTTAGAATAATCTAATATACAAATTAAGTTACTCAGGGATATTCTTACAATTTAATTTTATCGTGATATTTAAGCCAGAAAACTAAAATACTCGTTTCTTGTTACAGAAAAATTAAAACATCGTTACTCCTCAGGAAAAAATGCTAGAAACAAACTTATTAAACAAATCTATTAAAAAAATAAAGTTACTCAGGGATAATCTTACAATTTAATATTATCGTGATATTTAAGCGAGAAAACTAAAATATTCGTTACTAGCTCCAGAAAAATTAAAACATTGTTACTCCTCAGGAAAAAATGCTAGAATCAAACTTATTAAGAAAAATCTAATATACAAATAAAGTTTCTCAGGGATATTCTTACAATTTAATTTTAACGTGATATTTAAGCGAGAAATCTAAAATATTCGTTTCTAGTTCCAGAAAAATTAAAACATCGTTACTCCTCAGGAAAGAATGCTAGAATCAAACTTATTTAGAATAATCTAATATACAAATTAAGTTACTCAGGGATATTCTTACAATTTAATTTTATCGTGATATTTAAGCCAGAAAACTAAAATACTCGTTTCTTGTTACAGAAAAATTAAAACATCGTTACTCCTCAGGAAAAAATGTTAGGATCAAACTTATTTAGAATAATCTAATATAAAAATAAAGTTACTCAGGGATATTCTTACAATTTAATTTTATCGTGATATTTAAGCGAGAAATCTAAAATATTCGTTACTAGCTCCAGAAAAATTAAAACATCGTTACTCCTCAGGACAAAATGCTAGAATCAAACTTATTAAGAATAATCTAATATACAAATAAAGTTACTCCAAGATATTCTTACAATTTAATTTTATCGTGATATTTAAGCGAGAAAACTAAAATACTCGTTTCTTGTTACACAAAAATTAAAACATCGTTACTCCTCAGGAAAAAATGTTAGGATCAAACTTATTTAGAATAATCTAATATACAAATAAAGTTACTCAGTTATATTCTTACAATTTAATTTTAACGTGATATTTAAGCGAGAAAACTAAAATAATCTTTTCTAGTTCCAGAAAAATTAAAACATCGTTACTCCTCAAGAAAAAATGCTAGAAACAAACTTATTAAACAAATCTATTAAAAAAATAAAGTTACTCAGGGATAATCTTACAATTTAATTTTTTCGTGATATTTAAGCGAGAAAACTAAAATATTCGTTACTAGCTCCAGAAAAATTAAAACATTGTTACTCCTCAGGAAAAAATGCTAGAATCAAACTTATTAAGAAAAATCTAATACACAAATAAAGTTACTCAGGGATATTCTTACAATTTAATTTTAACGTGATATTTAAGCGAGAAATCTAAAATATTCGTTTCTAGTTCCAGAAAAATTAAAACATCGTTACTCCTCAGGAAAAAATGCTAGAATCAAACTTATTTAGAATAATCTATTATACAAATTAAGTTACTCAGGGATATTCTTACAATTTAATTTTATCGTGATATTTAAGCCAGAAAACTAAAATACTCGTTTCTTGTTACAGAAAAATTAAAACATCGTTGCTCCTCAGAAAAAAATGTTAGGATCAAACTTATTTAGAATTATCTAATATACAAATAAAGTTACTCAGGGATATTCTTACAATTTAATTTTAACGTGATATTTAAGCGAGAAATCAAAAATAATCTTTTCTAGTTCCAGAAAAATTAAAACATCGTTACTCCTCAGGAAAAAATGCTAGAATCAAACTTATTAAACAAATCTTTTATAAAAATAAAATTACTCAGGGATAATCTTACAATTAAATTTTATCGTGATATTTAAGCGAGAAAACTAAAATATTCGTTTATAGTTCCAGAAAAATAAAATTATTGTTACTCCTCAGAAAAAAATTCTAGTATCAAACTTATTGAAAAAAATCTAATAAACAAATAAAGTTACTCAGGGATATTCTTACAATTTAATTTTATCGTGATATTTAAGCGAGAAATCTAAAATATTCGTTACTAGCTCCAGAAAAATTAAAACATCGTTACTCTTTAGGAAAAAATGCTAGAATCAAACTTATTAAGAATAATCTAATATACAAATAAAGTTACTCCGAGATATTCTTACAATTTAATTTTATCGTGATATTTAAGCGAGAAAACTAAAATACTCGTTGCTTGTTACAGAAAAATTAAAACATCGTTACTCCTCATGAAAAAATGTTAGGATCAAACTTATTTAGAATAATCTAATATACAAATAAAGTTACTCAGGGATATTCTCACAATTTAATTTTATCGTGATATTTATGTGAGAAAACTAAAATATTCGTTTCTTGTTCCAATAAAATTAAAACATCGTTACTCCTCAGGAAAAAACGCTAGAATCAAACTTATTAAGAATAATCTAATATACAAATAAAGTTACTCTGGGATATTCTTATAATTTAATTTTATCGTTATATTTAAGCGAGAAAACTAAAATATTCGTTTCTAGTTCCAGAAAAATTAAAACATCGTTACTCCTCAGGAAAATATGCTAGAATCAAACTTATTAAGGAAAATCTAATATACAAATAAAGTTACTCAGGGATATTCTTACAATTTAATTTTATCGTGATATTTAAGCGAGAAATCTAAAATATTCGTTACTAGCTCCAGAAAAATTAAAACATCGTTACTCCTCAGGAAAAAATGCTAGAATCAAACTTATTAAGAATAATCTAATATACAAATAAAGTTACTCCGAGATATTCTTACATTTAATTTTATCGTGATATTTAAGCGAGAAAACTAAAATACTCGTTGCTTGTTACAGAAAAATTAAAACATCGTTACTCCTCAGGAAAAAATGTTAGGATCAATCTTATTTAGAATAATCTAATATACAAATAAAGTTACTCAGGGATATTCTTACAATTTAATTTTAACGTGATATTTAAGCGAAAAATCTAAAATAATCTTTTCTAGTTCCAGAAAAGTTAAAACATCGTTACTCCTCAGGAAAAAATGCTAGAATCAAACTTATTCAAAATAATCTAATATACAAATAAAGTTACTCAGGGATATTCTTACAATTTAATTTTATCGTGAGATTTATGTGAGAAAACTAAAATATTCGTTTCTAGTTCCAGTAAAATTAAAACATCGTTACTCCTCAGGAAAAAATGCTAGAATCAATCTTATTAAAAAAAATGTAATATACAAATAAAGTTACCCAGGGATATTCTTACAATTTAATTTTATCGTGATATTTAAGCGAGAAATCTAAAATATTCGTTTCTAGTTCCAGAAAAATTAAAACATCGTTACTCCTCAGGAAAAATGCTAGAATCAAACTTATTTAGATTAATCTTATATACAAATAAAGTTACTCCGAGATATTCTTACAATTTAATTTTAACGTGATATTTAAGCGAGAAATCTAAAATATTCGTTACTAGCTCCAGAAAAATTAAAACATCGTTACTCCTCAGGAAAATATGCTAGAATCAAACTTATTAAGGAAAATCTAATATAAAAATAAAGTTACTCAGGGATAATCTTACAATTTAATTTTAACGTGATATTTAAGCGAGAAATCTAAAATAATCTTTTCTAGTTCCAGAAAAATTAAAACATCGTTACTCCTCAGGAAAAAATGCAAGATCAAACTTATTAAGAATAATCTAATATACAAATAAAGTTACTCAGGGATATTCTTACAATTTAATTTTATCGTGATATTTATGTGAGAAAACTAAAATATTCGTTTCTAGTTCCAGTAAAATTAAAACATCGTTACTCCTCAGGAAAAAATGCTAGAATCAAACTTATTAAAAAAAATCTAATATACAAATAAAATTACTCTGGGATAGTCTTACAATTTAATTTTATCGTTATATTTAAGCGAGAAAACTAAAATATTCTTCTCTAGTTCCAGAAAAATTAAAACATCGTTACTCCTTAGGAAAAAATGCTAGAAACAAACTTATTAAGAATAATCTAATATACAAATAAAGTTACTCAGGGATTTTCTTACAATTTAATTTTATCGTGATATTTAAGCGAGAAAACTAAAATACTCGTTTCTTGTTACAGAAAAATTAAAACATCGTTACTCCTCAGGAAAAAATGTTAGGATCAAACTTATTAAGAATAATCTAATATACAATTAAAGTTACTCAGGGCTATTCTTACAATTTAATTTTATCGTGATATTTATGTGAGAAAACTAAAATTTTCGTTTCTAGCTCCAGAAAAATAATAACATTGTTACTCCTCAGGAAAAAAATGCTAGAATCAAACTTATTGAAAAAATCTATTATAAAAATAAAGTTACTCTGGGATATTCTTACAATTTAATTTTATCGTTATATTTAAGCGAGAAAACTAAAATACTCGTTGCTTGTTACAGAACAATTAAAACATCGTTACTCCTCAGGAAAAAATGTTTGGATCAAACTTATTTAGAATAATCTAATATACGAATAAAGGCGAGAAAACTAAAATATTCGTTTCTAGTTCCAGAAAAATTAAAACATCGTTACTCCTCAGTAAAAAATGCAAGAATCAAACTAATTAAGAATAATCTAATACACAAATAAAGTTACTCAGGGATATTCTTACAATTTAATTTTATCGTGATATTTAAGCGAGAAATCTAAAATATTCGTTACTACCTCCAGAAAAATTAAAACATCGTTACTCTTCAGGAAAAAATGCTAGAATCAAACTTATTAAGAATAATCTAATATACAAATAAAGTTACTCAGGGCTATTCTTACAATTTAATTTTATCGTGACATTTATGTGAGAAAACTAAAATATTCGTTTCTAGTTCCAGTAAAATTAAAACATCGTTACTCCTCAGGAAAAAATGCTAGAATCAAACTTATTAAAAAAATCTAATATACAAATAAAGTTACTCAGGGATATTCTTACAATTTAATTTTATCTTTATATTTAAGCGAGAAAACTAAAATATTCGTTTCTAGTTCCAGAAAAATTAAAACATCGTTACTCCTCAGGATAAAATGCTAGATTCAAACTTATTAATAAAAATCTAATATACAAATAAAGTTACTCAGGGATATTCTTACAATTTAATTTATCGTGATATTTAAGCGAGAAATCTAAAATATTCGTTTCTAGTTCCAGAAAAATTAAAACATCGTTACTCCTCATGAAAAAATGCTAGAATCAAACTTATTTAGAATAATCTAATATACAAATAAAGTTACTCAGGGATATTCTTACAATTTAATTTTATCGTGATATTTAAGCCAGAAAACTAAAATACTCGTTTCTTGTTACAGAAAAATTAAAACATCGTTACTCCTCAGGAAAAAATGCTAGAATCAAACTTATTAAACAAATCTATTATAAAAATAAAGTTACTCAGGGTTAATCTTACAGTTTAATTTTATCGTGATATTTAAGCGAGAAAACTAAAATATTCCTTTATAGTTCCAGAAAAATAAAAATATTGTTACTCCTCAGAAAAAAATGCTAGAATCAAACTTATTAAAAAAAATCTAATAAACAAATAAAGTTACTCAGGGATATTCTTACAATTTAATTTTATCGTGATATTTAAGCGAGAAATCTAAAATATTCGTTACTAGCTCCAGAAAAATTAAAACATCGTTACTCCTCAGGAAAAAATGCTAGAATCAAACTTATTAAGAATAATCTAATATACAAATAAAGTTACTCCGGGATATTCTTACAATTTAATTTTATCGTGATATTTAAGCGAGAAAACTAAAATACTCGTTTCTTGTTACAGAAAAATTAAAACATCGTTACTCTTTAGGAGAAAATGTTAGGATCAAACTTATTTAGAATAATCTAATATACAAATAAAGTTACTCAAGGATATTCTTACAATTTAATTTTAACGTGATATTTAAGCGAGAAATCTAAAATAATCTTTTCTAGTTCCAGAAAAATTAAAACATCGTTACTCCTCAGGAAATAATGCTAGAATCAAACTTATTAAGAAAAATCTAATATACAAATAAAGCTACTCCGGGATATTCTTACAATTTAATTTTATCGTGATATTTAAGCCAGTAAACTAAAATACTAATTTCTTGTTACAAAAAATTAAAACATCGTTACTTCTCAGGAGAAAATGGTAGAATCAAACTTATTAAACAAATCTATTAGAAAAATAAAGTTACTCAGGGATAATCTTACAATTTAATTTTATCGTGATATTTAAGCGAGAAAACTAAAATATTCGTTTATAGTTCCAGAAAAATAAAAATATTGTTACTCAGAAAAAAATGCTAGAATCACACTTATTAAAAAAAATCTAATAAACAAATAAAGTTACTCAGGGATATTCTTACAATTTAATTTTATCGTGATATTTAAGCGAGAAATCTAAAATATTCGTTACTAGCTCCAGAAAAATTAAAACATCGTTACTCCTCAGGAAAAAATGCTAGAATCAAACTTATTAAGAATAATCTAATATACAAATAAAGTTACTCCAAGGTATTCTTACAATTTAATTTTATCGTGATATTTAAGCGAGAAAACTAAAATACTCATTTCTTGTTACAGAAAAATTAAAACATCGTTACTCCTCAAGAAAAAATGTTAGGATCAAACTTATTTAGAATAATCTAATATACAAATAAAGTTACTCAGTTATATTCTTACAATTTAATTTTAACGTGATATTTAAGCGAGAAATCTAAAATAATCTTTTCTAGTTCCAGAAAAATTAAAACATCGTTACTCCTCACGAAATAATGCTAGAATCAAACTTATTAAAAAAAATCTAATATACAAATAAAGTTACTCTGGGATATTCTTACAATTTAATTTTATCGTTATATTTAAGCGAGAAAACTAAAATATTCGTTACTAGCTCCAGAAAAATTAAAACATTGTTACTCCTCAGGAAAAAATGCTAGAATCAAACTTATTAAGAAAAATCTAATATACAAATAAAGTTACTCAGGGATATTCTTACAATTTAATTTTAACGTGATATTTAAGCGAGAAATCTAAAATATTCGTTTCTAGTTCCAGAAAAATTAAAACATCGTTACTCCTCAGGAAAAATGCTAGAATCAAACTAATTTAGAATAATCTAATATACAAATTAAGTTACTCAGGGATATTCTTACAATTTAATTTTATCGTGATATTTAAGCCAGATAACTAAAATACTCGTTTCTTGTTACAGAAAAATTAAAACATCGTTACTCCTCAGGAAAAAATGTTAGGATCAAACTTATTTAGAATAATCTAATATACAAATAAAGTTACTCAGTTATATTCTTACAATTTAATTTTAACGTGATATTTAAGCGAGAAATCTAAAATAATCTTTTCTAGTTCCAGAAAAATTAAAACATCGTTACTCCTCAGGAAAAAATGCTAGAAACAAACTTATTAAACAAATCTATTAAAAAAATAAAGCTACTCAGAGATAATCTTACAATTTAATTTTATCGTGATATTTAAGCGAGAAAACTAAAATATTCGTTACTAGCTCCAGAAAAATTAAAACATTGTTACTCCTCAGGAAAAAATGCTAGAATCAAACTTATTAAGAAAAATCTAATATACAAATAAAGTTACTCAGGGATATTCTTACAATTTAATTTTAACGTGATATTTAAGCGAGAAATCTAAAATATTCGTTTCTAGTTCCAGAAAAATTAAAACATCGTTACTCCTCAGGAAAAAATGCTAGAATCAAACTTATTTAGAATAATCTAATATACAAATTATGATACTCAGGGATATTCTTACAATTTAATTTTATCGTGATATTTAAGCCAGAAAACTAAAATACTCGTTTCTTGTTACAGAAAAATTAAAACATCGTTACTCCTCAGGAAAAAATGTTAGGATCAAACTTATTTAGAAACCTCTAATATACAAATAAAGTTACTCAGGGATATTCGTACAATTTAATTTTATCGTGATATTTAAGCCAGAAAACTAAAATACTAATTTCTTGTTACTGAAAAATTAAAACATCGTTACTTCTCAGGAGAAAATGGTAGAATCAAACTTATTAAACAAATCTATTATAAAAATAAAGTTACTCAGGGATAAACTTACAATTTAATTTTATCGTGATATGTAAGCGAGAAAACTAAAATATTCGTTTATAGTTCCAGAAAAATAAAAATATTGTTACTCAGAAAAAAATGCTAGAATCACACGTATTAAAAAAAAAAATAAACAAATAAAGTTACTCAGGGATATTCTTACAATTTAATTTTATCGTGATATTTAAGCGAGAAATCTAAAATATTCGTTACTAGCTCCAGAAAAATTAAAACATCGTTACTCCTCAGGAAAAAATGCTAGAATCAAACTTATTAAGAATAATCTAATATACAAATAAAGTTACTCCAAGATATTCTTACAATTTAATTTTATCGTGATATTTAAGCGAGAAAACTAAAATACTCGTTTCTTGTTACAGAAAAATTAAAACATCGTTACTCCTCAGGAAAAAATGTTAGGATCAAACTTATTTAGAATAATCTAATATACAAATAAAGTTACTCAGTTATATTCTTACAATTTAATGTTAACGTGATATTTAAGCGAGAAATCTAAAATAATCTTTTCTAGTTCCAGAAAAATTAAAACATCGTTACTCCTCAGGAAAAAATGCTAGAAACAAACTTATTAAACAAATCTATTAAAAAAATAAAGCTACTCAGGGATAATCTTACAATTTAATTTTATCGTGATATTTAAGCGAGAAAACTAAAATATTCGTTACTAGCTCCAGAAAAATTAAAACATTGTTACTCCTCAGGAAAAAATGCTAGAATCAAACTTATTAAGAAAAATCTAATATACAAATAAAGTTACTCAGGGATATTCTTACAATTTAATTTTAACGTGATATTTAAGCGAGAAATCTAAAATATTCGTTTATAGTTCCAGAAAAATAAAAATATTGTTACTCCTCAGAAAAAAATTCTAGAATTAAACTTATTAAAAAAAATCTAATAAACAAATAAAGTTACTCAGGGATATTCTAACAATTTAATTTTATCGTGATATTTAAGCTAGAAATCTAAAATATTCGTTACTAGCTCCAGAAAAATTAAAACATCGTTACTCTTTAGGAAAAAATGCTAGAATCAAACTTATTAAGAATAATCTAATATACAAATAAAGTTACTCAGGGATATTCTTACAATTTAATTTTATTTTGATATTTAAGCGAGAAATCTAAAATAATCTTTTCTAGTTCCAGAAAAATTAAAACATCGTTACTCCTCAGGAAAAAATTCTAGAATCAAACTTATTAAACAAATCTATTATAAAAATAAAGTTACTCAGGGATAATCTTACAATTTAATTTTATCGTGATATTTATGTGAGAAAACTAAAATATTCGTTTCTAGTTCCAGTAAATTAAAACATCGTTACTCCTCAGGAGAAAATGTTAGGATCAAACTTATTTAGAATAATCTAATATACAAATAAAGTTACTCAGGGATATTCTTACAATTTAATTTTATCGTGATATTTAAGCCAGAAAACTAAAATACTCGTTTCTTGTTACAGAAAAATTAAAACATCGTTACTCCTCAGGAAAAAATGTTAGGATCAAACTTATTTAGAAAACTCTAATATACAAATAAAGTTACTCAGGGATATTCTTACAATTTAATTTTATTGTGATATTTAAGCGAGAAATCTAAAATAATCTTTTCTAGTTCCAGAAAAATTAAAACATCGTTACTCCTCAGGAAAAAATTCTAGAATCAAACTTATTAAACAAATCTATTATAAAAATAAAGTTACTCAGGGATAATCTTACAATTTAATTTTATCGTGATATTTATGTGAGAAAACTAAAATATTCGTTTCTAGTTCCAGTAAATTAAAACATCGTTACTCCTCAGGAGAAAATGTTAGGATCAAACTTATTTAGAATAATCTAATATACAAATAAAGTTACTCAGGGATATTCTTACAATTTAATTTTATCGTGATATTTAAGCCAGAAAACTAAAATACTCGTTTCTTGTTACAGAAAAATTAAAACATCGTTACTCCTCAGGAAAAAATGTTAGGATCAAACTTATTTAGAAAACTCTAATATACAAATAAAGTTACTCAGGGATATTCTTACAATTTAATTTTATTGTGATATTTAAGCGAGAAATCTAAAATAATCTTTTCTAGTTCCAGAAAAATTAAAACATCGTTACTCCTCAGGAAAAAATTCTAGAATCAAACTTATTAAACAAATCTATTATAAAAATAAAGTTACTCAGGGATAATCTTACAATATAATTTTATCGTGATATTTAAGCGAGAAAACTAAAATATTCGTTTATAGTTCCAGAAAAATAAAAATATTGTTACTCAGAAAAAATGCTAGAATCACACGTATTAAAAAAAAAAATAAACAAATAAAGTTACTCAGGGATATTCTTACAATTTAATTTTATCGTGATATTTAAGCGAGAAATCTAAAATATTCGTTACTAGCTCCAGAAAAATTAAAACATCGTTACTCCTCAGGAAAAAATGCTAGAATCAAACTTATTAAGAATAATCTAATATACAAATAAAGTTACTCCAAGATATTCTTACAATTCAATTTTATCGTGATATTTAAGCGAGAAAACTAAAATACTCGTTTCTTGTTACAGAAAAATTAAAACATCGTTACTCCTCAGGAAAAAATGTTAGGATCAAACTTATTTAGAATAATCTAATATACAAATAAAGTTACTCAGTTATATTCTTACAATTTAATTTTAACGTGATATTTAAGCGAGAAATCTAAAATAATCTTTTCTAGTTCCAGAAAAATTAAAACATCGTTACTCCTCAGGAAAAAATGCTAGAAACAAACTTATTAAACAAATCTATTAAAAAAATAAAGCTACTCAGGGATAATCTTACAATTTAATTTTATCGTGATATTTAAGCGAGAAAACTAAAATATTCGTTACTAGCTCCAGAAAAATTAAAACATTGTTACTCCTCAGGAAAAAATGCTAGAATCAAACTTATTAAGAAAAATCTAATATACAAATAAAGTTACTCAGGGATATTCTTACAATTTAATTTTAACGTGATATTTAACCGAGAAATCTAAAATATTCGTTTCTAGTTCCAGAAAAATTTAAACATCGTTACTCCTCAGGCAAAAATGCTAGAATCAAACTTATTTAGAATGATCTAATATACAAATTAAGTTACTCAGGGATATTCTTACAATTTAATTTTATCGTGATATTTAAGCCAGAAAACTAAAATACTCGTTTCTTGTTACAGAAAAATTAAAACATCGTTACTCCTCAGGAAAAAATGTTAGGATCAAACTTATTTAGAATAATCTAATATACAAATAAAGTTACTCAGGGATATTCTTACAATTTAATTTTAACGTGATATTTAAGCGAGAAATCAAAAATAATCTTTTCTAGTTCCAGAAAAATTAAAACATCGTTACTCCTCAGGAAAAAATGCTAGAATCAAACTTATTAAACAAATCTTTTATAAAAATAAAATTACTCAGGGATAATCTTACAATTAAATTTTATCGTGATATTTAAGCGAGAAAACTAAAATATTCGTTTATAGTTCCAGAAAAATAAAAGTATTGTTACTCCTCAGAAAAAAATTCTAGAATCAAACTTATTAAAAAAAATCTAATAAACAAATAAAGTTACTCAGGGATATTCTTACAATTTAATTTTATCGTGATATTTAAGCGAGAAATCTAAAATATTCGTTACTAGCTCCAGAAAAATTAAAACATCGTTACTCTTTAGGAAAAAATGTTAGGATGAAACTTATTTAGAATAATCTATTATACAAATAAAGTTACTCAGGGATATTCTTACAATTTAATTTTATCGTGATATTTAAGCGAGAAATCTAAAATAATCTTTTCTAGTACCAGAAAAATTAAAACATCGTTACTCCTCAGGAAAAAATTCTAGAATCAAACTTATTAAACAAATCTATTATAAAAATAAAGTTACTCAGGGATAATCTTACAATTTAATTTTATCGTGATATTTAAGCGAGAAAACTAAAATATTCGTTTATAGTTCCAGAAAAATATAAATATTGTTACTCCTCAGAAAAAAATGCTAGAATCAAAATTATTTAGAATAATCTAATATACAAATAAAGTTACTCAGGGATATTCTTACAATTTAATTTTAACGTGATATTTAAGCGAGAAATCTAAAATAATCTTTTCTAGTTCCAGAAAAATTAAAACATCGTTACTCCTCAGGAAATAATGCTGAGGACAGGAAAAAATGTTAGGATCAAACTTATTTAGAATAATCTAATATACAAATAAAGTTACTCAGGGATATTCTTACAATTTAATTTTAACGTGATATTTAAGCGAGAAATCTAACATAATCTTTTCTAGGTCCAGAAAAATTAATACATCGTTACTCCTCAGGAAATAATGCTAGAATCAAACTTATTAAAAAAAATCTAATATACAAATAAAGTTACTCTGGGATATTCTTACAATTTAATTTTATCGTTATTTTTAAGCGAGAAAACTAAAATACTCGTTTCTTGTTACAGAAAAATTAAAACATCGTTACTCCTCAGGAAAAAATGCTAGAATCAAACTTATTAAACAAATCTATTATAAAAATAAAGTTACTCAGGGATAATCTTAGAATTTAATTTTATCGTGATATTTAAGCGAGAAATCTAAAATATTCGTTTCTTGTTACAGAAAAATTAAAACAACGTTACTCCTCAGGAAAAAATGTTAGGATCAAACTTATTTAGAATAATCTAATATACAAATAAAGTTACTCAGGGATATTCTTACAATTTAATTTTAACGTGATATTTAAGCGAGAAATCTAAAATAATCTTTTCTAGTTCCAGAAAAATTAAAACATCGTTACTCCTCAGGAAATAATGCTAGAATCAAACTTATTAAAAAAAATCTAATATACAAATAAAGTTACTCTGGGATATTCTTACAATTTAATTTTATCGTTATATTTAAGCGAGAAAACTAAAATATTCGTTTCTAGTTCCAAAAAAATTAAAACATCATTACTCCTCAGGAAAAAATGCTAGAATCAAACTTATTAAGAAAAATCTAATATACTAGTAAAGTTACTCCGGGATATTCTTACAATTTAATTTTATCGTGATATTTAAGCGAGAAATCAAAAATATTCGTTTCTAGTTCCAGAAAAATGAAAACATCGTTACTCCTCAGAAAAATATACTAGAATCAAACTTATTAAGAATAATCTAATATACAAATAAAGTTACTCCGGGATATTCTACAATTTAATTTTATCGTGATATTTAAGCGAGAAAACTAAAATACTCGTTTCTTGTTACAGAAAAATTAAAACATCGTTACTCCTCAGGAAAAAACGCTAGAATCAAACTTATTAAACAAATCTATTATAAAAATAAAGTTACTCATCTTACAATTTAATTTTAACGTGATATTTAAGCGAGAAATCTAAAATATTCGTTTCTAGTTCCAGAAAAATTAAAACATCGTTACTCCTCAGGAAAGAATGCTAGAATCAAACTTATTTAGAATAATCTAATATACAAATTAAGTTACTCAGGGATATTCTTACAATTTAATTTTATCGTGATATTTAAGCCAGAAAACTAAAATACTCGTTTCTTGTTACAGAAAAATTAAAACATCGTTACTCCTCAGGAAAAAATGTTAGGATCAAACTTATTTAGAATAATCTAATATAAAAATAAAGTTACTCAGGGATATTCTTACAATTTAATTTTATCGTGATATTTAAGCGAGAAATCTAAAATATTCGTTACTAGCTCCAGAAAAATTAAAACATCGTTACTCCTCAGGACAAAATGCTAGAATCAAACTTATTAAGAATAATCTAATATACAAATAAAGTTACTCCAAGATATTCTTACAATTTAATTTTATCGTGATATTTAAGCGAGAAAACTAAAATACTCGTTTCTTGTTACAGAAAAATTAAAACATCGTTACTCCTCAGGAAAAAATGTTAGGATCAAACTTATTTAGAAAAATCTAATATGCAAATAAAGTTACTCAGTTATATTCTTACAATTTAATTTTAACGTGATATTTAAGCGAGAAATCTAAAATAATCTTTTCTAGTTCCAGAAAAATTAAAACATCGTTACTCCTCAAGAAAAAATGCTAGAAACAAACTTATTAAACAAATCTATTAAAAAAATAAAGTTACTCAGGGATAATCTTACAATTTAATTTTTTCGTGATATTTAAGCGATAAAACTAAAATATTCGTTACTAGCTCCAGAAAAATTAAAACATTGTTACTCCTCAGGAAAAAATGCTAGAATCAAACTTATTAAGAAAAATCTAATATACAAATAAAGTTACTCAGGGATATTCTTACAATTTAATTTTAACGTGATATTTAAGCGAGAAATCTAAAATATTCGTTTCTAGTTCCAGAAAAATTAAAACATCGTTACTCCTCAGGAAAAAATGCTAGAATCCAACTTATTTAGAATAATCTAATATACAAATTAAGTTACTCAGGGATATTCTTACAATTTAATTTTATCGTGATATTTAAGCCAGAAAACTAAAATACTCGTTTCTTGTTACAGAAAAATTAAAACATCGTTACTCCTCAGAAAAAAATGTTAGGATCAAACTTATTTAGAATAATCTAATATACAAATAAAGTTACTCAGGGATATTCTTACAATTTAATTTTAACGTGATATTTAAGCGAGAAATCAAAAATAATCTTTTCTAGTTCCAGAAAAATTAAAACATCGTTACTCCTCAGGAAAAAATGCTAGAATCAAACTTATTAAACAAATCTTTTATAAAAATAAAATTACTCAGGGATAATCTTACAATTAAATTTTATCGTGATATTTAAGCGAGAAAACTAAAATATTCGTTTATAGTTCCAGAAAAATAAAAATATTGTTACTCCTCAGAAAAAAATTCTAGAATCAAACTTATTGAAAAAAATCTAATAAACAAATAAAGTTACTCAGGGATATTCTTACAATTTAATTTTATCGTGATATTTAAGCGAGAAATCTAAAATATTCGTTACTAGCTCCAGAAAAATTAAAACATCGTTACTCTTTAGGAAAAAATGCTAGAAACAAACTTATTAAGAATAATCTAATATACAAATAAAGTTACTCCGAGATATTCTTACAATTTAATTTTATCGTGATATTTAAGCGAGAAAACTAAAATACTCGTTTCTTGTTACAGAAAAATTAAAACATCGTTACTCCTCAGGAAAAAATGCTAGAATCAAACATATTTAGAAAAATCTAATACACAAATAAAGTTACTCAGGGATATTCTTACAATTTAATTTTATCGTGATATTTAAGCGAGAAATCTAAAATATTCGTTTCTAGTTCCAGAAAAATTAAAACATCGTTACTCCTCAGAATAATATGCTAGAATCAAACATATTAAGAAAAATCTAATATACAAATAAAGTTACTCAGGGATAATCTTAAAATTTAATTTTATCGTGATATTTAAGCGAGAAAACTAAAATACTCGTTTCTTGTTACAGAAAAATTAAAACATCGTTACTCCTCAGGAAAAAATGTTAGGATCAAACTTATTTAGAATAATCTAATATACAAATAAAGTTACTCAGGTATAATCTTACAATTTAATTTTAACGTGATATTTAAGCGAGAAATCTAAAATAATCTTTTCTAGTTCCAGAAAAATTAAAACATCGTTACTCCTCAAGAAAAAATGCTAGAAACAAACTTATTAAACAAATCTATTAAAAAAATAAAGTTACTCAGGGATAATCTTACAATTTTATTTTTTCGTGATATTTAAGCGAGAAAACTAAAATATTCATTACAAGCTCCAGAAAAAATAAAACATTGTTACTCCTCAGGAAAAAATGCTAGAATCAAACTTATTAAGTAAAATCTAATATACAAATAAAGTTACTCAGGGATATTCTTACAATTTAATTTTAACGTGATATTTAAGCGAGAAATCTAAAATATTCGTTTCTAGTTCCAGAAAAATTAAAACATCGTTACTCCTCAGGAAAAAATGCTAGAATCAAACTTATTTAGAATAATCTAATATACAAATTAAGTTACTCAGGGATATTCTTACAATTTAATTTTATCGTGATATTTAAGCCAGAAAACTAAAATACTCGTTTCTTGTTACAGAAAAATTAAAACATCGTTACTCCTCAGGAAAAAATGTTAGGATCAAACTTATTTAGAATAATCTAATATACAAATAAAGTTACTCAGTTATATTCTTACAATTTAATTTTAACGTGATATTTAAGCGAGAAATCTAAAATAATCTTTTCTAGTTCCAGAAAAATTAAAACATCGTTACTCCTCAAGAAAAAATGCTAGAAACAAACTTATTAAACAAATCTATTAAAAAAATAAAGTTACTCAGGGATAATCTTACAATTTAATTTTTTCGTGATATTTAAGCGAGAAAACTAAAATATTCGTTACTAGCTCCAGAAAAATTAAAACATTGTTACTCCTCAGGAAAAAATGCTAGAATCAAACTTATTAAGAAAAATCTAATATACAAATAAAGTTACTCAGGGATATTCTTACAATTTAATTTTAACGTGATATTTAAGCGAGAAATCTAAAATATTCGTTTCTAGTTCCAGAAAAATTAAAACATCGTTACTCCTCAGGAAAAAATGCTAGAATCAAACTTATTTAGAATAATCTAATATACAAATTAAGTTACTCAGGGATATTCTTACAATTTAATTTTATCGTGATATTTAAGCCAGAAAACTAAAATACTCGTTTCTTGTTACAGAAAAATTAAAACATCGTTACTCCTCAGAAAAAAATGTTAGGATCAAACTTATTTAGAATAATCTAATATACAAATAAAGTTACTCAGGGATATTCTTACAATTTAATTTTAACGTGATATTTAAGCGAGAAATCAAAAATAATCTTTTCTAGTTCCAGAAAAATTAAAACATCGTTACTCCTCAGGAAAAAATGCTAGAATCAAACTTATTAAACAAATCTTTTATAAAAATAAAATTACTCAGGGATAATCTTACAATTAAATTTTATCGTGATATTTAAGCGAGAAAACTCAAATATTCGTTTATAGTTCCAGAAAAATAAAAATATTGTTACTCCTCAGAAAAAAATTCTAGAATCAAACTTATTGAAAAAAATCTAATAAACAAATAAAGTTACTCAGGGATATTCTTACAATTTAATTTTATCGTGATATTTAAGCGAGAAATCTAAAATATTCGTTACTAGCTCCAGAAAAATTAAAACAACGTTACTCTTTAGGAAAAAATGCTAGAATCAAACTTATTAAGAATAATCTAATATACAAATAAAGTTACTCCGAGATATTCTTACAATTTAATTTTATCGTGATATTTAAGCGAGAAAACTAAAATACTCGTTGCTTGTTACAGAAAAATTAAAACATCGTTACTCCTCATGAAAAAATGTTAGGATCAAACTTATTTAGAATAATCTAATATACAAATAAAGTTACTCAGGGATATTCTTACAATTTAATTTTATCGTGATATTTATGCCAGAAAACTAAAATACTCGTTTCTTGTTACAGAAAAATTAAAACTTCGTTACTCCTCAGGAAAAAATGTTAGGATCAAACTTATTAAAAAAATCTAATATACAAATAAAGTTACTCAGGGATATTCTTACAATTTAATTTTATCTTTATATTTAAGCGAGAAAACTAAAATATTCGTTTCTAGTTCCAGAAAAATTAAAACATCGTTACTCCTCAGGATAAAATGCTAGATTCAAACTTATTAATAAAAATCTAATATACAAATAAAGTTACTCAGGGATATTCTTACAATTTAATTTATCGTGATATTTAAGCGAGAAATCTAAAATATTCGTTTCTAGTTCCAGAAAAATTAAAACATCGTTACTCCTCAGGAAAAAATGCTAGAATCAAACTTATTTAGAATAATCTAATATACAAATAAAGGCGAGAAAACTAAAATATTCGTTTCTAGTTCCAGAAAAATTAAAACATCGTTACTCCTCAGTAAAAAATGCAAGAATCAAACTAATTAAGAATAATCTAATACACAAATAAAGTTACTCAGGGATATTCTTACAATTTAATTTTATCGTGATATTTAAGCGAGAAATCTAAAATATTCGTTACTACCTCCAGAAAAATTAAAACATCGTTACTCTTCAGGAAAAAATGCTAGAATCAAACTTATTAAGAATAATCTAATATACAAATAAAGTTACTCAGGGCTATTCTTACAATTTAATTTTATCGTGACATTTATGTGAGAAAACTAAAATATTCGTTTCTAGTTCCAGTAAAATTAAAACATCGTTACTACTCAGGAAAAAATGCTAGAATCAAACTTATTAAAAAAATCTAATATACAAATAAAGTTACTCAGGGATATTCTTACAATTTAATTTTATCTTTATATTTAAGCGAGAAAACTAAAATATTCGTTTCTAGTTCCAGAAAAATTAAAACATCGTTACTCCTCAGGATAAAATGCTAGATTCAAACTTATTAATAAAAATCTAATATACAAATAAAGTTACTCAGGGATATTCTTACAATTTAATTTATCGTGATATTTAAGCGAGAAATCTAAAATATTCGTTTCTAGTTCCAGAAAAATTAAAACATCGTTACTCCTCAGGAAAAAATGCTAGAATCAAACTTATTTAGAATAATCTAATATACAAATAAAGTTACTCAGGGATATTCTTACAATTTAATTTTATCGTGATATTTAAGCCAGAAAACTAAAATACTCGTTTCTTGTTACAGAAAAATTAAAACATCGTTACTCCTCAGGAAAAAATGCTAGAATCAAACTTATTAAACAAATCTATTATAAAAATAAAGTTACTCAGGGTTAATCTTACAGTTTAATTTTATCGTGATATTTAAGCGAGAAAACTAAAATATTCCTTTATAGTTCCAGAAAAATAAAAATATTGTTACTCCTCAGAAAAAAATGCTAGAATCAAACTTATTAAAAAAAATCTAATAAACAAATAAAGTTACTCAGGGATATTCTTACAATTTAATTTTATCGTGATATTTAAGCGAGAAATCTAAAATATTCGTTACTAGCTCCAGAAAAATTAAAACATCGTTACTCCTCAGGAAAAAATGCTAGAATCAAACTTATTAAGAATAATCTAATATACAAATAAAGTTACTCCGGGATATTCTTACAATTTAATTTTATCGTGATATTTAAGCGAGAAAACTAAAATACTCGTTTCTTGTTACAGAAAAATTAAAACATCGTTACTCTTTAGGAGAAAATGTTAGGATCAAACTTATTTAGAATAATCTAATATACAAATAAAGTTACTCAAGGATATTCTTACAATTTAATTTTAACGTGATATTTAAGCGAGAAATCTAAAATAATCTTTTCTAGTTCCAGAAAAATTAAAACATCGTTACTCCTCAGGAAATAATGCTAGATTCAAACTTATTAAGAAAAATCTAATATACAAATAAAGCTACTCCGGGATATTCTTACAATTTAATTTTATCGTGATATTTAAGCCAGTAAACTAAAATACTAATTTCTTGTTACAGAAAAATTAAAACATCGTTACTTCTCAGGAGAAAATGGTAGAATCAAACTTATTATACAAATCTATTAGAAAAATAAAGTTACTCAGGGATAATCTTACAATTTAATTTTATCGTGATATTTAAGCGAGAAAACTAAAATATTCGTTTATAGTTCCAGAAAAATAAAAATATTGTTACTCAGAAAAAAATGCTAGAATCACACTTATTAAAAAAAATCTAATAAACAAATAAAGTTACTCAGGGATATTCTTACAATTTAATTTTATCGTGATATTTAAGCGAGAAATCTAAAATATTCGTTACTAGCTCCAGAAAAATTAAAACATCGTTACTCCTCAGGAAAAAATGCTAGAATCAAACTTATTAAGAATAATCTAATATACAAATAAAGTTACTCCAAGGTATTCTTACAATTTAATTTTATCGTGATATTTAAGCGAGAAAACTAAAATATTCATTTCTTGTTACAGAAAAATTAAAACATCGTTACTCCTCAAGAAAAAATGTTAGGATCAAACTTATTTAGAATAATCTAATATACAAATAAAGTTACTCAGTTATATTCTTACAATTTAATTTTAACGTGATATTTAAGCGAGAAATCTAAAATAATCTTTTCTAGTTCCAGAAAAATTAAAACATCGTTACTCCTCACGAAATAATGCTAGAATCAAACTTATTAAAAAAAATCTAATATACAAATAAAGTTACTCTGGGATATTCTTACAATTTAATTTTAACGTGATATTTAAGCGAGAAATCTAAAATATTCGTTTCTAGTTCCAGAAAAATTAAAACATCGTTACTCCTCAGGAAAAATGCTAGAATCAAACTTATTTAGAATAATCTAATATACAAATTAAGTTACTCAGGGATATTCTTACAATTTAATTTTATCGTGATATTTAAGCCAGATAACTAAAATACTCGTTTCTTGTTACAGAAAAATTAAAACATCGTTACTCCTCAGGAAAAAATGTTAGGATCAAACTTATTTAGAATAATCTAATATACAAATAAAGTTACTCAGTTATATTCTTACAATTTAATTTTAACGTGATATTTAAGCGAGAAATCTAAAATAATCTTTTCTAGTTCCAGAAAAATTAAAACATCGTTACTCCTCAGGAAAAAATGCTAGAAACAAACTTATTAAACAAATCTATTAAAAAAATAAAGCTACTCAGAGATAATCTTACAATTTAATTTTATCGTGATATTTAAGCGAGAAAACTAAAATATTCGTTACTAGCTCCAGAAAAATTAAAACATTGTTACTCCTCAGGAAAAAATGCTAGAATCAAACTTATTAAGAAAAATCTAATATACAAATAAAGTTACTCAGGGATATTCTTACAATTTAATTTTAACGTGATATTTAAGCGAGAAATCTAAAATATTCGTTTCTAGTTCCAGAAAAATTAAAACATCGTTACTCCTCAGGAAAAAATGCTAGAATCAAACTTATTTAGAATAATCTAATATACAAATTATGATACTCAGGGATATTCTTACAATTTAATTTTATCGTGATATTTAAGCCAGAAAACTAAAATACTCGTTTCTTGTTACAGAAAAATTAAAACATCGTTACTCCTCAGGAAAAAATGTTAGGATCAAACTTATTTAGAAACCTCTAATATACAAATAAAGTTACTCAGGGATATTCGTACAATTTAATTTTATCGTGATATTTAAGCCAGAAAACTAAAATACTAATTTCTTGTTACTGAAAAATTAAAACATCGTTACTTCTCAGGAGAAAATGGTAGAATCAAACTTATTAAACAAATCTATTATAAAAATAAAGTTACTCAGGGATAAACTTACAATTTAATTTTATCGTGATATGTAAGCGAGAAAACTAAAATATTCGTTTATAGTTCCAGAAAAATAAAAATATTGTTACTCAGAAAAAAATGCTAGAATCACACGTATTAAAAAAAAAAATAAACAAATAAAGTTACTCAGGGATATTCTTACAATTTAATTTTATCGTGATATTTAAGCGAGAAATCTAAAATATTCGTTACTAGCTCCAGAAAAATTAAAACATCGTTACTCCTCAGGAAAAAATGCTAGAATCAAACTTATTAAGAATAATCTAATATACAAATAAAGTTACTCCAAGATATTCTTACAATTTAATTTTATCGTGATATTTAAGCGAGAAAACTAAAATACTCGTTTCTTGTTACAGAAAAATTAAAACATCGTTACTCCTCAGGAAAAAATGTTAGGATCAAACTTATTTAGAATAATCTAATATACAAATAAAGTTACTCAGTTATATTCTTACAATTTAATGTTAACGTGATATTTAAGCGAGAAATCTAAAATAATCTTTTCTAGTTCCAGAAAAATTAAAACATCGTTACTCCTCAGGAAAAAATGCTAGAAACAAACTTATTAAACAAATCTATTAAAAAAATAAAGCTACTCAGGGATAATCTTACAATTTAATTTTATCGTGATATTTAAGCGAGAAAACTAAAATATTCGTTACTAGCTCCAGAAAAATTAAAACATTGTTACTCCTCAGGAAAAAATGCTAGAATCAAACTTATTAAGAAAAATCTAATATACAAATAAAGTTACTCAGGGATATTCTTACAATTTAATTTTAACGTGATATTTAAGCGAGAAATCTAAAATATTCGTTTATAGTTCCAGAAAAATAAAAATATTGTTACTCCTCAGAAAAAAATTCTAGAATTAAACTTATTAAAAAAAATCTAATAAA
This sequence comes from Pterostichus madidus, assembly GCA_911728475.2. Classification (NCBI taxonomy): domain Eukaryota; kingdom Metazoa; phylum Arthropoda; class Insecta; order Coleoptera; family Carabidae; genus Pterostichus; species Pterostichus madidus. Next base: position 17,436,121 of record OU452311.1, on the reverse strand, counting down.
CAAATAAAGTTACTCAGGGATATTCTAACAATTTAATTTTATCGTGATATTTAAGCTAGAAATCTAAAATATTCGTTACTAGCTCCAGAAAAATTAAAACATCGTTACTCTTTAGGAAAAAATGCTAGAATCAAACTTATTAAGAATAATCTAATATACAAATAAAGTTACTCCGAGATATTCTTACAATTTAATTTTATCGTGATATTTAAGCGAGAAAACTAAAATACTCGTTGCTTGTTACAGAAAAATTAAAACATCGTTACTCCTCAGGAAAAAATGTTAGGATCAAACTTATTTAGAATAATCTAATATACAAATAAAGTTACTCAGGGATATTCTTACAATTTAATTTTATCGTGATATTTAAGCCAGAAAACTAAAATACTCGTTTCTTGTTACAGAAAAATTAAAACATCGTTACTCCTCAGGAAAAAATGTTAGGATCAAACTTATTTAGAAAACTCTAATATACAAATAAAGTTACTCAGGGATATTCTTACAATTTAATTTTATTGTGATATTTAAGCGAGAAATCTAAAATAATCTTTTCTAGTTCCAGAAAAATTAAAACATCGTTACTCCTCAGGAAAAAATTCTAGAATCAAACTTATTAAACAAATCTATTATAAAAATAAAGTTACTCAGGGATAATCTTACAATATAATTTTATCGTGATATTTAAGCGAGAAAACTAAAATATTCGTTTATAGTTCCAGAAAAATAAAAATATTGTTACTCAGAAAAAATGCTAGAATCACACGTATTAAAAAAAAAAAATAAACAAATAAAGTTACTCAGGGATATTCTTACAATTTAATTTTATCGTGATATTTAAGCGAGAAATCTAAAATATTCGTTAATAGCTCCAGAAAAATTAAAACATCGTTACTCCTCAGGAAAAAATGCTAGAATCAAACTTATTAAGAATAATCTAATATACAAATAAAGTTACTCCAAGATATTCTTACAATTCAATTTTATCGTGATATTTAAGCGAGAAAACTAAAATACTCGTTTCTTGTTACAGAAAAATTAAAACATCGTTACTCCTCAGGAAAAAATGTTAGGATCAAACTTATTTAGAATAATCTAATATACAAATAAAGTTACTCAGTTATATTCTTACAATTTAATTTTAACGTGATATTTAAGCGAGAAATCTAAAATAATCTTTTCTAGTTCCAGAAAAATTAAAACATCGTTACTCCTCAGGAAAAAATGCTAGAAACAAACTTATTAAACAAATCTATTAAAAAAATAAAGCTACTCAGGGATAATCTTACAATTTAATTTTATCGTGATATTTAAGCGAGAAAACTAAAATATTCGTTACTAGCTCCAGAAAAATTAAAACATTGTTACTCCTCAGGAAAAAATGCTAGAATCAAACTTATTAAGAAAAATCTAATATACAAATAAAGTTACTCAGGGATATTCTTACAATTTAATTTTAACGTGATATTTAACCGAGAAATCTAAAATATTCGTTTCTAGTTCCAGAAAAATTTAAACATCGTTACTCCTCAGGCAAAAATGCTAGAATCAAACTTATTTAGAATGATCTAATATACAAATTAAGTTACTCAGGGATATTCTTACAATTTAATTTTATCGTGATATTTAAGCCAGAAAACTAAAATACTCGTTTCTTGTTACAGAAAAATTAAAACATCGTTACTCCTCAGGAAAAAATGTTAGGATCAAACTTATTTAGAATAATCTAATATACAAATAAAGTTACTCAGGGATATTCTTACAATTTAATTTTAACGTGATATTTAAGCGAGAAATCAAAAATAATCTTTTCTAGTTCCAGAAAAATTAAAACATCGTTACTCCTCAGGAAAAAATGCTAGAATCAAACTTATTAAACAAATCCTTTATAAAAATAAAATTACTCAGGGATAATCTTACAATTAAATTTTATCGTGATATTTAAGCGAGAAAACTAAAATATTCGTTTATAGTTCCAGAAAAATAAAAGTATTGTTACTCCTCAGAAAAAAATTCTAGAATCAAACTTATTAAAAAAAATCTAATAAACAAATAAAGTTACTCAGGGATATTCTTACAATTTAATTTTATCGTGATATTTAAGCGAGAAATCTAAAATATTCGTTACTAGCTCCAGAAAAATTAAAACATCGTTACTCTTTAAGAAAAAATGTTAGGATGAAACTTATTTAGAATAATCTATTATACAAATAAAGTTACTCAGGGATATTCTTACAATTTAATTTTATCGTGATATTTAAGCGAGAAATCTAAAATAATCTTTTCTAGTTCCAGAAAAATTAAAACATCGTTACTCCTCAGGAAAAAATGCTAGAAACAAACTTATTAAACAAATCTATTAAAAAAATAAAGCTACTCAGGGATAATCTTACAATTTAATTTTATCGTGATATTTAAGCGAGAAAACTAAAATATTCGTTACTAGCTCCAGAAAAATTAAAACATTGTTACTCCTCAGGAAAAAATGCTAGAATCAAACTTATTAAGAAAAATCTAATATACAAATAAAGTTACTCAGGGATATTCTTACAATTTAATTTTAACGTGATATTTAAGCGAGAAATCTAAAATATTCGTTTATAGTTCCAGAAAAATAAAAATATTGTTACTCCTCAGAAAAAAATTCTAGAATTAAACTTATTAAAAAAAATCTAATAAACAAATAAAGTTACTCAGGGATATTCTAACAATTTAATTTTATCGTGATATTTAAGCTAGAAATCTAAAATATTCGTTACTAGCTCCAGAAAAATTAAAACATCGTTACTCTTTAGGAAAAAATGCTAGAATCAAACTTATTAAGAATAATCTAATATACAAATAAAGTTACTCCGAGATATTCTTACAATTTAATTTTATCGTGATATTTAAGCGAGAAAACTAAAATACTCGTTGCTTGTTACAGAAAAATTAAAACATCGTTACTCCTCAGGAAAAAATGTTAGGATCAAACTTATTTAGAATAATCTAATATACAAATAAAGTTACTCAGGGATATTCTTACAATTTAATTTTATCGTGATATTTAAGCCAGAAAACTAAAATACTCGTTTCTTGTTACAGAAAAATTAAAACATCGTTACTCCTCAGGAAAAAATGTTAGGATCAAACTTATTTAGAAAACTCTAATATACAAATAAAGTTACTCAGGGATATTCTTACAATTTAATTTTATTGTGATATTTAAGCGAGAAATCTAAAATAATCTTTTCTAGTTCCAGAAAAATTAAAACATCGTTACTCCTCAGGAAAAAATTCTAGAATCAAACTTATTAAACAAATCTATTATAAAAATAAAGTTACTCAGGGATAATCTTACAATTTAATTTTATCGTGATATTTATGTGAGAAAACTAAAATATTCGTTTCTAGTTCCAGTAAATTAAAACATCGTTACTCCTCAGGAGAAAATGTTAGGATGAAACTTATTTAGAATAATCTATTATACAAATAAAGTTACTCAGGGATATTCTTACAATTTAATTTTATCGTGATATTTAAGCGAGAAATCTAAAATAATCTTTTCTAGTACCAGAAAAATTAAAACATCGTTACTCCTCAGGAAAAAATTCTAGAATCAAACTTATTAAACAAATCTATTATAAAAATAAAGTTACTCAGGGATAATCTTACAATTTAATTTTATCGTGATATTTAAGCGAGAAAACTAAAATATTCGTTTATAGTTCCAGAAAAATATAAATATTGTTACTCCTCAGAAAAAAATGCTAGAATCAAAATTATTTAGAATAATCTAATATACAAATAAAGTTACTCAGGGATATTCTTACAATTTAATTTTAACGTGATATTTAAGCGAGAAATCTAAAATAATCTTTTCTAGTTCCAGAAAAATTAAAACATCGTTACTCCTCAGGAAATAATGCTGAGGACAGGAAAAAATGTTAGGATCAAACTTATTTAGAATAATCTAATATACAAATAAAGTTACTCAGGGATATTCTTACAATTTAATTTTAACGTGATATTTAAGCGAGAAATCTAACATAATCTTTTCTAGGTCCAGAAAAATTAATACATCGTTACTCCTCAGGAAATAATGCTAGAATCAAACTTATTAAAAAAAATCTAATATACAAATAAAGTTACTCTGGGATATTCTTACAATTTAATTTTATCGTTATTTTTAAGCGAGAAAACTAAAATACTCGTTTCTTGTTACAGAAAAATTAAAACATCGTTACTCCTCAGGAAAAAATGCTAGAATCAAACTTATTAAACAAATCTATTATAAAAATAAAGTTACTCAGGGATAATCTTAGAATTTAATTTTATCGTGATATTTAAGCGAGAAATCTAAAATATTCGTTTCTTGTTACAGAAAAATTAAAACAACGTTACTCCTCAGGAAAAAATGTTAGGATCAAACTTATTTAGAATAATCTAATATACAAATAAAGTTACTCAGGGATATTCTTACAATTTAATTTTAACGTGATATTTAAGCGAGAAATCTAAAATAATCTTTTCTAGTTCCAGAAAAATTAAAACATCGTTACTCCTCAGGAAATAATGCTAGAATCAAACTTATTAAAAAAAATCTAATATACAAATAAAGTTACTCTGGGATATTCTTACAATTTAATTTTATCGTTATATTTAAGCGAGAAAACTAAAATATTCGTTTCTAGTTCCAAAAAAATTAAAACATCATTACTCCTCAGGAAAAAATGCTAGAATCAAACTTATTAAGAAAAATCTAATATACAAATAAAGTTACTCCAAGATATTCTTACAATTTAATTTTATCGTGATATTTAAGCGAGAAAACTAAAATACTCGTTTCTTGTTACAGAAAAATTAAAACATCGTTACTCCTCAGGAAAAAACGCTAGAATCAAACTTATTAAACAAATCTATTATAAAAATAAAGTTACTCATCTTACAATTTAATTTTAACGTGATATTTAAGCGAGAAATCTAAAATATTCGTTTCTAGTTCCAGAAAAATTAAAACATCGTTACTCCTCAGGAAAGAATGCTAGAATCAAACTTATTTAGAATAATCTAATATACAAATTAAGTTACTCAGGGATATTCTTACAATTTAATTTTATCGTGATATTTAAGCCAGAAAACTAAAATACTCGTTTCTTGTTACAGAAAAATTAAAACATCGTTACTCCTCAGGAAAAAATGTTAGGATCAAACTTATTTAGAATAATCTAATATAAAAATAAAGTTACTCAGGGATATTCTTACAATTTAATTTTATCGTGATATTTAAGCGAGAAATCTAAAATATTCGTTACTAGCTCCAGAAAAATTAAAACATCGTTACTCCTCAGGACAAAATGCTAGAATCAAACTTATTAAGAATAATCTAATATACAAATAAAGTTACTCCAAGATATTCTTACAATTTAATTTTATCGTGATATTTAAGCGAGAAAACTAAAATACTCGTTTCTTGTTACAGAAAAATTAAAACATCGTTACTCCTCAGGAAAAAATGTTAGGATCAAACTTATTTAGAATAATCTAATATGCAAATAAAGTTACTCAGTTATATTCTTACAATTTAATTTTAACGTGATATTTAAGCGAGAAATCTAAAATAATCTTTTCTAGTTCCAGAAAAATTAAAACATCGTTACTCCTCAAGAAAAAATGCTAGAAACAAACTTATTAAACAAATCTATTAAAAAAATAAAGTTACTCAGGGATAATCTTACAATTTAATTTTTTCGTGATATTTAAGCGAGAAAACTAAAATATTCGTTACTAGCTCCAGAAAAATTAAAACATTGTTACTCCTCAGGAAAAAATGCTAGAATCAAACTTATTAAGAAAAATCTAATATACAAATAAAGTTACTCAGGGATATTCTTACAATTTAATTTTAACGTGATATTTAAGCGAGAAATCTAAAATATTCGTTTCTAGTTCCAGAAAAATTAAAACATCGTTACTCCTCAGGAAAAAATGCTAGAATCCAACTTATTTAGAATAATCTAATATACAAATTAAGTTACTCAGGGATATTCTTACAATTTAATTTTATCGTGATATTTAAGCCAGAAAACTAAAATACTCGTTTCTTGTTACAGAAAAATTAAAACATCGTTACTCCTCAGAAAAAAATGCTAGAATCAAACATATTTAGAAAAATCTAATACACAAATAAAGTTACTCAGGGATATTCTTACAATTTAATTTTATCGTGATATTTAAGCGAGAAATCTAAAATATTCGTTACTAGCTCCAGAAAAATTAAAACATCGTTACTCTTTAGGAAAAAATGCTAGAAACAAACTTATTAAGAATAATCTAATATACAAATAAAGTTACTCCGAGATATTCTTACAATTTAATTTTATCGTGATATTTAAGCGAGAAAACTAAAATACTCGTTTCTTGTTACAGAAAAATTAAAACATCGTTACTCCTCAGGAAAAAATGCTAGAATCAAACATATTTAGAAAAATCTAATACACAAATAAAGTTACTCAGGGATATTCTTACAATTTAATTTTATCGTGATATTTAAGCGAGAAATCTAAAATATTCGTTTCTAGTTCCAGAAAAATTAAAACATCGTTACTCCTCAGAATAATATGCTAGAATCAAACTTATTAAGAAAAATCTAATATACAAATAAAGTTACTCAGGGATAATCTTAAAATTTAATTTTATCGTGATATTTAAGCGAGAAAACTAAAATACTCGTTTCTTGTTACAGAAAAATTAAAACATCGTTACTCCTCAGGAAAAAATGTTAGGATCAAACTTATTTAGAATAATCTAATATACAAATAAAGTTACTCAGGTATATTCTTACAATTTAATTTTAACGTGATATTTAAGCGAGAAATCTAAAATAATCTTTTCTAGTTCCAGAAAAATTAAAACATCGTTACTCCTCAAGAAAAAATGCTAGAAACAAACTTATTAAACAAATCTATTAAAAAAATAAAGTTACTCAGGGATAATCTTACAATTTAATTTTTTCGTGATATTTAAGCGAGAAAACTAAAATATTCATTACAAGCTCCAGAAAAAATAAAACATTGTTACTCCTCAGGAAAAAATGCTAGAATCAAACTTATTAAGAAAAATCTAATATACAAATAAAGTTACTCAGGGATATTCTTACAATTTAATTTTAACGTGATATTTAAGCGAGAAATCTAAAATAATCTTTTCTAGTTCCAGAAAAATTAAAACATCGTTACTCCTCAGGAAAAAATGCTAGAATCAAACTTATTTAGAATAATCTAATATACAAATTAAGTTACTCAGGGATATTCTTACAATTTAATTTTATCGTGATATTTAAGCCAGAAAACTAAAATACTCGTTTCTTGTTACAGAAAAATTAAAACATCGTTACTCCTCAGGAAAAAATGTTAGGATCAAACTTATTTAGAATAATCTAATATACAAATAAAGTTACTCAGTTATATTCTTACAATTTAATTTTAACGTGATATTTAAGCGAGAAATCTAAAATAATCTTTTCTAGTTCCAGAAAAATTAAAACATCGTTACTCCTCAAGAAAAAATGCTAGAAACAAACTTATTAAACAAATCTATTAAAAAAATAAAGTTACTCAGGGATAATCTTACAATTTAATTTTTTCGTGATATTTAAGCGAGAAAACTAAAATATTCGTTACTAGCTCCAGAAAAATTAAAACATTGTTACTCCTCAGGAAAAAATGCTAGAATCAAACTTATTAAGAAAAATCTAATATACAAATAAAGTTACTCAGGGATATTCTTACAATTTAATTTTAACGTGATATTTAAGCGAGAAATCTAAAATACTCGTTTCTAGTTCCAGAAAAATTAAAACATCGTTACTCCTCAGGAAAAAATGCTAGAATCAAACTTATTTAGAATAATCTAATATACAAATTAAGTTACTCAGGGATATTCTTACAATTTAATTTTATCGTGATATTTAAGCCAGAAAACTAAAATACTCGTTTCTTGTTACAGAAAAATTAAAGCATCGTTACTCCTCAGAAAAAAATGTTAGGATCAAACTTATTTAGAATAATCTAATATACAAATAAAGTTACTCAGGGATATTCTTACAATTTAATTTTAACGTGATATTTAAGCGAGAAATCAAAAATAATCTTTTCTAGTTCCAGAAAAATTAAAACATCGTTACTCCTCAGGAAAAAATGCTAGAATCAAACTTATTAAACAAATCTTTTATAAAAATAAAATTACTCAGGGATAATCTTACAATTAAATTTTATCGTGATATTTAAGCGAGAAAACTAAAATATTCGTTTATAGTTCCAGAAAAATAAAAATATTGTTACTCCTCAGAAAAAAATTCTAGAATCAAACTTATTGAAAAAAATCTAATAAACAAATAAAGTTACTCAGGGATATTCTTACAATTTAATTTTATCGTGATATTTAAGCGAGAAATCTAAAATATTCGTTACTAGCTCCAGAAAAATTAAAACAACGTTACTCTTTAGGAAAAAATGCTAGAATCAAACTTATTAAGAATAATCTAATATACAAATAAAGTTACTCCGAGATATTCTTACAATTTAATTTTATCGTGATATTTAAGCGAGAAAACTAAAATACTCGTTGCTTGTTACAGAAAAATTAAAACATCGTTACTCCTCATGAAAAAATGTTAGGATCAAACTTATTTAGAATAATCTAATATACAAATAAAGTTACTCAGGGATATTCTTACAATTTAATTTTATCGTGATATTTATGCCAGAAAACTAAAATACTCGTTTCTTGTTACAGAAAAATTAAAACTTCGTTACTCCTCAGGAAAAAATGTTAGGATCAAACTTATTTAGAAAACTCTAATATACAAATAAAGTTACTCAGGGATATTCTTACAATTTAATTTTATTGTGATATTTAAGCGAGAAATCTAAAATAATCTTTTCTAGTTCCAGAAAAATTAAAACATCGTTACTCCTCAGGAAAAAATTCTAGAATCAAACTTATTAAACAAATCTATTATAATAATAAAGTTACTCAGGGATAATCTTACAATTTAATTTTATCGTGATATTTATGTGAGAAAACTAAAATATTCGTTTCTAGTTCCAGTAAATTAAAACATCGTTACTCCTCAGGAAAAAATGCTAGAATCAAACATATTTAGAAAAATCTAATACACAAATAAAGTTACTCAGGGATATTCTTACAATTTAATTTTATCGTGATATTTAAGCGAGAAATCTAAAATATTCGTTTCTAGTTCCAGAAAAATTAAAACATCGTTACTGCTCAGAATAATATGCTAGAATCAAACTTATTAAGAAAAATCTAATATACAAATAAAGTTACTCAGGGATAATCTTACAATTTAATTTTATCGTGATATTTAAGCGAGAAAACTAAAATACTCGTTTCTTGTTACAGAAAAATTAAAACATCGTTACTCCTCAGGAAAAAATGTTAGGATCAAACTTATTTAGAATAATCTAATATACAAATAAAGTTACTCAGGTATATTCTTACAATTTAATTTTAACGTTATATTTTAGCGAGAAATCTAAAATAATCTTTTCTAGTTCCAGAAAAATTAAAACATCGTTACTCCTCAAGAAAAAATGCTAGAAACAAACTTATTAAACAAATCTATTAAAAAAATAAAGTTACTCAGGGATAATCTTACAATTTAATTTTTTCGTGATATTTAAGCGAGAAAACTAAAATATTCATTACAAGCTCCAGAAAAAATAAAACATTGTTACTCCTCAGGAAAAAATGCTAGAATCAAACTTATTAAGAAAAATCTAATATACAAATAAAGTTACTCAGGGATATTCTTACAATTTAATTTTAACGTGATATTTAAGCGAGAAATCTAAAATATTCGTTTCTAGTTCCAGAAAAATTAAAACATCGTTACTCCTCAGGAAAAAATGCTAGAATCAAACTTATTTAGAATAATCTAATATACAAATAAAGTTACTCAGGGATATTCTTACAATTTAATTTTAACGTGATATTTAAGCGAGAAATCTAAAATATTCGTTTCTAGTTCCAGAAAAATTAAAACATCGTTACTCCTCAGGAAAAAATGCTAGAATCAAACTTATTTAGAATAATCTAATATACAAATTAAGTTACTCAGGGATATTCTTACAATTTAATTTTATCGTGATATTTAAGCCAGAAAACTAAAATACTCGTTTCTTGTTACAGAAAAATTAAAGCATCGTTACTCCTCAGAAAAAAATGTTAGGATCAAACTTATTTAGAATAATCTAATATACAAATAAAGTTACTCAGGGATATTCTTACAATTTAATTTTAACGTGATATTTAAGCGAGAAATCAAAAATAATCTTTTCTAGTTCCAGAAAAATTAAAACATCGTTACTCCTCAGGAAAAAATGCTAGAATCAAACTTATTAAACAAATCTTTTATAAAAATAAAATTACTCAGGGATAATCTTACAATTAAATTTTATCGTGATATTTAAGCGAGAAAACTAAAATATTCGTTTATAGTTCCAGAAAAATAAAAATATTGTTACTCCTCAGAAAAAAATTCTAGAATCAAACTTATTGAAAAAAATCTAATAAACAAATAAAGTTACTCAGGGATATTCTTACAATTTAATTTTATCGTGATATTTAAGCGAGAAATCTAAAATATTCGTTACTAGCTCCAGAAAAATTAAAACAACGTTACTCTTTAGGAAAAAATGCTAGAATCAAACATATTTAGAAAAATCTAATACACAAATAAAGTTACTCAGGGATATTCTTACAATTTAATTTTATCGTGATATTTAAGCGAGAAATCTAAAATATTCGTTTCTAGTTCCAGAAAAATTAAAACATCGTTACTGCTCAGAATAATATGCTAGAATCAAACTTATTAAGAAAAATCTAATATACAAATAAAGTTACTCAGGGATAATCTTACAATTTAATTTTATCGTGATATTTAAGCGAGAAAACTAAAATACTCGTTTCTTGTTACAGAAAAATTAAAACATCGTTACTCCTCAGGAAAAAATGTTAGGATCAAACTTATTTAGAATAATCTAATATACAAATAAAGTTACTCAGGTATATTCTTACAATTTAATTTTAACGTTATATTTTAGCGAGAAATCTAAAATAATCTTTTCTAGTTCCAGAAAAATTAAAACATCGTTACTCCTCAAGAAAAAATGCTAGAAACAAACTTATTAAACAAATCTATTAAAAAAATAAAGTTACTCAGGGATAATCTTACAATTTAATTTTTTCGTGATATTTAAGCGAGAAAACTAAAATATTCATTACAAGCTCCAGAAAAAATAAAACATTGTTACTCCTCAGGAAAAAATGCTAGAATCAAACTTATTAAGAAAAATCTAATATACAAATAAAGTTACTCAGGGATATTCTTACAATTTAATTTTAACGTGATATTTAAGCGAGAAATCTAAAATATTCGTTACTAGCTCCAGAAAAATTAAAACATCGTTACTCCTCAGGAAAAAATGCTAGAATCAAACTTATTTAGAATAATCTAATATACAAATAAAGTTACTCAGGGATATTCTTACAATTTAATTTTAACGTGATATTTAAGCGAGAAATCTAAAATATTCGTTTCTAGTTCCAGAAAAATTAAAACATCGTTACTCCTCAGGAAAAAATGCTAGAATCAAACTTATTTAGAATAATCTAATATACAAATTAAGTTACTCAGGGATATTCTTACAATTTAATTTTATCGTGATATTTAAGCCAGAAAACTAAAATACTCGTTTCTTGTTACAGAAAAATTAAAGCATCGTTACTCCTCAGAAAAAAATGTTAGGATCAAACTTATTTAGAATAATCTAATATACAAATAAAGTTACTCAGGGATATTCTTACAATTTAATTTTAACGTGATATTTAAGCGAGAAATCAAAAATAATCTTTTCTAGTTCCAGAAAAATTAAAACATCGTTACTCCTCAGGAAAAAATGCTAGAATCAAACTTATTAAACAAATCTTTTATAAAAATAAAATTACTCAGGGATAATCTTACAATTAAATTTTATCGTGATATTTAAGCGAGAAAACTAAAATATTCGTTTATAGTTCCAGAAAAATAAAAATATTGTTACTCCTCAGAAAAAAATTCTAGAATCAAACTTATTGAAAAAAATCTAATAAACAAATAAAGTTACTCAGGGATATTCTTACAATTTAATTTTATCGTGATATTTAAGCGAGAAATCTAAAATATTCGTTACTAGCTCCAGAAAAATTAAAACAACGTTACTCTTTAGGAAAAAATGCTAGAATCAAACTTATTAAGAATAATCTAATATACAAATAAAGTTACTCCGAGATATTCTTACAATTTAATTTTATCGTGATATTTAAGCGAGAAAACTAAAATACTCGTTGCTTGTTACAGAAAAATTAAAACATCGTTACTCCTCATGAAAAAATGTTAGGATCAAACTTATTTAGAATAATCTAATATACAAATAAAGTTACTCAGGGATATTCTTACAATTTAATTTTATCGTGATATTTATGCCAGAAAACTAAAATACTCGTTTCTTGTTACAGAAAAATTAAAACTTCGTTACTCCTCAGGAAAAAATGTTAGGATCAAACTTATTTAGAAAACTCTAATATACAAATAAAGTTACTCAGGGATATTCTTACAATTTAATTTTATTGTGATATTTAAGCGAGAAATCTAAAATAATCTTTTCTAGTTCCAGAAAAATTAAAACATCGTTACTCCTCAGGAAAAAATTCTAGAATCAAACTTATTAAACAAATCTATTATAATAATAAAGTTACTCAGGGATAATCTTACAATTTAATTTTATCGTGATATTTATGTGAGAAAACTAAAATATTCGTTTCTAGTTCCAGTAAATTAAAACATCGTTACTCCTCAGGAAAAAATGCTAGAATCAAACATATTTAGAAAAATCTAATACACAAATAAAGTTACTCAGGGATATTCTTACAATTTAATTTTATCGTGATATTTAAGCGAGAAATCTAAAATATTCGTTTCTAGTTCCAGAAAAATTAAAACATCGTTACTGCTCAGAATAATATGCTAGAATCAAACTTATTAAGAAAAATCTAATATACAAATAAAGTTACTCAGGGATAATCTTACAATTTAATTTTATCGTGATATTTAAGCGAGAAAACTAAAATACTCGTTTCTTGTTACAGAAAAATTAAAACATCGTTACTCCTCAGGAAAAAATGTTAGGATCAAACTTATTTAGAATAATCTAATATACAAATAAAGTTACTCAGGTATATTCTTACAATTTAATTTTAACGTTATATTTTAGCGAGAAATCTAAAATAATCTTTTCTAGTTCCAGAAAAATTAAAACATCGTTACTCCTCAAGAAAAAATGCTAGAAACAAACTTATTAAACAAATCTATTAAAAAAATAAAGTTACTCAGGGATAATCTTACAATTTAATTTTTTCGTGATATTTAAGCGAGAAAACTAAAATATTCATTACAAGCTCCAGAAAAAATAAAACATTGTTACTCCTCAGGAAAAAATGCTAGAATCAAACTTATTAAGAAAAATCTAATATACAAATAAAGTTACTCAGGGATATTCTTACAATTTAATTTTAACGTGATATTTAAGCGAGAAATCTAAAATATTCGTTTCTAGTTCCAGAAAAATTAAAACATCGTTACTCCTCAGGAAAAAATGCTAGAATCAAACTTATTTAGAATAATCTAATATACAAATTAAGTTACTCAGGGATATTCTTACAATTTAATTTTATCGTGATATTTAAGCCAGAAAACTAAAATACTCGTTTCTTGTTACAGAAAAATTAAAACATCGTTACTCCTCAGGAAAAAATGTTAGGATCAAACTTATTTAGAATAATCTAATATACAAATAAAGTTACTCAGGGATATTCTTACAATTTAATTTTAACGTGATATTTAAGCGAGAAATCAAAAATAATCTTTTCTAGTTCCAGAAAAATTAAAACATCGTTACTCCTCAGGAAAAAATGCTAGAATCAAACTTATTAAACAAATCTTTTATAAAAATAAAATTACTCAGGGATAATCTTACAATTAAATTTTATCGTGATATTTAAGCGAGAAAACTAAAATATTCGTTTATAGTTCCAGAAAAATAAAAATATTGTTACTCCTCAGAAAAAAATTCTAGAATCAAACTTATTAAAAAAAATCTAATAAACAAATAAAGTTACTCAGGGATATTCTTACAATTTAATTTTATCGTGATATTTAAGCGAGAAATCTAAAATATTCGTTACTAGCTCCAGAAAAATTAAAACATCGTTACTCTTTAGGAAAAAATGCTAGAATCAAACTTATTAAGAATAATCTAATATACAAATAAAGTTACTCCGAGATATTCTTACAATTTAATTTTATCGTGATATTTAAGCGAGAAAACTAAAATACTCTTTGCTTGTTACAGAAAAATTTAAACATCGTTACTCCTCATGAAAAAATGTTAGGATCAAACTTATTTAGAATAATCTAATATACAAATAAAGTTACTCAGGGATATTCTTACAATTTAATTTTATCGTGATATTTAAGCCAGAAAACTAAAATACTCGTTTCTTGTTACAGAAAAATTAAAACATCGTTACTCCTCAGGAAAAAATGATAGGATCAAACTTATTTAGAAAACTCTAATATACAAATAAAGTTACTCAGGGATATTCTTACAATTTAATTTTATTGTGATATTTAAGCGAGAAATCTAAAATAATCTTTTCTAGTTCCAGAAAAATTAAAACATCGTTACTCCTCAGGAAAAAATTCTAGAATCAAACTTATTAAACAAATCTATTATAAAAATAAAGTTACTCAGGGATAATCTTACAATTTAATTTTATCGTGATATTTATGTGAGAAAACTAAAATATTCGTTTCTAGTTCCAGTAAATTAAAACATCGTTACTCCTCAGGAAAAAATGCTAGAATCAAACATATTTAGAAAAATCTAATACACAAATAAAGTTACTCAGGGATATTCTTACAATTTAATTTTATCGTGATACTTAAGCCAGAAAACTAAAATACTCGTTTCTTGTTACAGAAAAATTAAAAAATCGTTACTCCTCAGAAAAAAATGCTAGAATCAAACTTATTAAACAAATCTATTATAAAAATAAAGTTACTCAGGGATAATCTTACAATTTAATTTTATCGTGATATTTAAGCGAGAAAACTAAAATATTCGTTTATAATTCCAGAAAAATAAAAATATTGGTACTCCTCAGAAAAAAATGCTAGAATCAAACTTATTAAAAAAATCTAATAAACAAATAAAGTTACTCAGGGATATTCTTACAATTTAATTTTATCATGATATTTAAGCAAGAAATCTAAAATATTCCTTACTAGCTCCAGAAAAATTAAAACATCGTTACTCCTCAGGAAAAAATGCTAGAATCAAACTTATTAAGAATAATCTAATATACAAATAAAGTTACTCCGAGATATTCTTACAATTTAATTTTATCGTGATATTTAAGCGAGAAAACTAAAATACTCGTTGCTTGTTACAGAAAAATTAAAACATCGTTACTCCTCAGGAAAAAATGTTTGGATCAAACTTATTTAGAATAATCTAATATACAAATAAAGTTACTAAGGGATATTCTTACAATTTAATTTTAACGTGATATTTAAGCGAGAAATCTAAAATAATCTTTTCTAGTTCCCGAAAAATGCTAGATCAAACTTATTAAGAATAATCTAATATACAAATAAAGTTACTCAGGGATATTCTTACAATTTAATTTTAACGTGATATTTAAGCGAGAAATCTAAAATATTCGTTTCTAGTTCCAGAAAAATTAAAACATCGTTACTCCTCAGGAAAAAATGCTAGAATCAAACTTATTAGGCAAAATCTAATACACAAATAAAGTTACTCAGGGATATTCTTACAATTTAATTTTATCGTTATATTTAAGCGAGAAAACTAAAATATTCGTTTCTAGTTCCAGAAAAATTAAAACATCGTTACTCCTCAGGAAAAAATGTTAGGATCATACTTATTTAGAATAATCTAATATACAAATAAATTTACTCAGGCATATTCCTACAATTTAATTTTAACGTGATATTTAAGCGAGAAATCTAAAATAATCTTTTCTAGTTCCAGAAAAATTAAAACATCGTTACTCCTCAGGAAAAAATGCTAGAATCAAACTTATTTAGAATAATCTATTATACAAATAAAGTTACTCAAAAATCTACTTACAATTTAATTTTATCGTGATATTTAAGCGAGAAAACTAAAATACTCGTTTCTTGTTACAGAAAAATTAAAACTTCGTTACTCCTCAGGGAAAAATGTTAGGATCAAACTTATTTAGAAAACTCTAATATACAAATAAAGTTACTCAGGGATCTTCTTACAATTTAATTTTAACGTGATATTTAAGCGAGAAATATAAAATAATCTTTTCTAGTTCCAGACAAATTAAAACATCGTTACTCCTCAGTAAAAAATGCTAGAATCAAACTTATTAAGAATAATCTAATATACAATTAAAGTTACTCAGGGATATTCTTACAGTTCAATTTTAACGTTATATTTAAACGATAAAACTAAAATTTTCGTTTCTAGCTCCAGAAAAATAATAACATTGTTACTCCTCAGGAAAAAATGCTAGAATCAAACTTATAGAAAAAATCTATTATAAAAATAAAGTTACTCTGGGATATTCTTACAATTTAAATTTATCGTTATATTTAAGCGAGAAAACTAAAATATTCGTTTCTAGTTCCAGAAAAATTTAAACATCGTTACTCCTCAGGTTAATATGCTAGAATCAAACTTATTAAGAAAAATCTAATATACAAATAAAGTTACTCAGGGATATTCTTACAATTTAATTTTATCGTGATATTTAAGCGAGAAATCTAAAATAATCGTTACTAGCTCCAGAAAAATTAAAACATCGTTACTCCTCAGGAAAAAATGCTAGAATCAAACTTATTAAAAAAAATCTAATATACAAATAAAGTTACTCTGGGATATTCTTACAATTTAATTTTATCGTTATATTTAAGCGAAAAAACTAAAATATTCGTTCTAGGTCCAGAAAAATTAAAACATCGTTACTCCTCAGGAAAATATGCTAGAATCAAACTTATTAAGAAAAATCTAATATACAAATAAAGTTACTCAGGGATATTCTTACAATTTAATTTTATCGTGATATTTAAGCGAGAATTCTAAAATATTCGTTTCTAGTTCCAGAAAAATTAAAACATCGTTACTCCTCAGGAAAAAATGCTAGAATCAAACTTATTAAGAATAATACAAATAAAGTTACTCCGGGATATTCTTACAATTTAATTTTATCGTGATATTTAAGCGAGAAAATTAAAATATTCGTTTCTAGTTCCGAATAAATTAAAACATCGTTACTCCTCAGGAAAAAATGTTAGGATCATACTTATTAAGAATAATCTAATATACAAATAAAGTTACTCAGGGATATTCTTACAATTTAATTTTATCGTGATATTTATGTGAGAAAACTAAAATATTCGTTTCTTGTTCCAGTAAAATTAAAACATCGTTACTCCTCAGGAAAAAATGCTAGAATCAAACTTATTAAAAAAATCTAATATACAAATAAAGTTATTCTGAGATAGTCTTACAATTTAATTTTATCGTTATATTTAAGCGAGAAAACTAAAATATTCTTTTCTAGTTCCAGAAAAATTAAAACATCGTTAGTCCTTAGGAAAAAATGCTAGAATCAAACTTATTTAGAATAATCTAATATACAAATAAAGTTACTCAGGGATATTCTTACAATTTAATTTTAACGTGATATTTAAGCGAGAAATCTAAAATAATCGTTACTAGCTCCAGAAAAATTAAAACATCGTTACTCCTCAGGAAAAAATGCTAGAATCAAACTTATTTAGAATAATCTAATATACAAATAAAGTTACTCAGGGATATTCTTACAATTTAATTTTATCGTGATATTTAAGCCAGAAAACTAAAATACTCGTTTCTTGTTACAGAAAAATTAAAACATCGTTACTTCTCAGGAAAAAATGCTAGAATCAAACTTATTAAACAAATCAATTATAAAAATAAAGTTACTCAGGGATAATCTTACAATTTAATTTTATCGTGATATTTAAACGAGAAAACTAAAATATTCGTTTATAGTTCCAGAAAACTAAAAATATTGTTACTCAGAAAAAAATGCTAGAATCAAACTTATTAAAAAAAATCTAATAAACAAGTAAAGTTACTCAGGGATATCCTTACAATTTAATTTTATCGTGATATTTAAGCGAGAAATCTAAAATATTCGTTACTAGCTCCAGGAAAATTAAAACATCGTTACTCCTCAGGAAAAAATGCTAGAATCAAACTTATTAAGAATAATCTAATATACAAATAAAGTTACTCCGGGATATTCTTACAATTTAATTTTATCATGATATTTAAGCGAGAAAACTAAAATACTCGTTTCTTGTTACAGAAAAATTAAAACATCGTTACTCCTCAGGAAAAAATGTTAGGATCAAACTTATTTAGAATAATCTAATATAAAAATAAAGTTACTCAGGGATATTCTTACAATTTAATTTTAACGTGATATTTAAGCGATATATCTAAAATAATCTTTTCTAGTTCCAGAAAAATTAAAACATCGTTACTCCTCAGGAAAAAATGCTAGAATCAAACTTATTAAAAAAATCTAATATACAAATAAAGTTACACTGGGATATTCTTACAATTTAATTTTATCGTGATATTTAAGCGATAAATCTAAAATATTCGTTTCTAGTTCCAGAAAAATTAAAACATCGTTACTCCTCAGGAAAAAATGCTAGAATCAAACTTATTTAGAATAATCTTATATACAAATAAAGTTACTCAGGGATATTATTACAATTTAATTTTATCGTGATATTTAAGCCAGAAAACTAAAATACTCGTTTCTTGTTACAGAAAAATTAAAACATCGTTACTCCTCAGGAAAAAATGTTAGGATCAAACTTATTTAGAAAACTCTAATATACAAATAAAATTACTCAGGGATATTCTTACAATTTAATTTTATCGTGATATTTAAGCGAGAAATCTAAAATAATCTTTTCTAGTTCCAGAAAAATTAAAACATCGTTACTCCTCACGACAAAATTCTAGAATCAAACTTATTAAACAAATCTATTATAAAAATAAAGTTACTCAGGGATATTCTTACAATTTAATTTTATCGTGATATTTAAGCGAGAAATCTAAAATATTCGTTTCTACTTCCAGAAAAATTAAAACATCGTTACTCCTCAGGATAATATGCTAGAATCAAACTTATTAAGAAGAATCTAATATACAAATAAAGTTACTTAGGGATAATCTTAGAATTTAATTTTATCGTGATATTTAAGCGAGAAATCTAAAATATTCGTTTCTAGTTCCAGAAAAATTAAAACATCGTTACTCCTCAAAAAAAAATGCTAGAATCAAACTTATTTAGAATAATCTAATATACAAATAAAGTTACTCATGGATATTCTTACAATTTAATTTTATCGTGATATTTAAGCCAGAAAACTAAAATACTCGTTTCTTGTTACAGAAAAATTAAAACATCGTTCCTCCTCAGGAAAAAATGTTAGGATCATACTTATTTAGAATAATCTAATATACAAATAAAGTTACTCAGGGATATTCTTACAATTTAATGTTAACGTGATATTTAAGCGAGAAATCTAAAATAATCTTTTCTAGTTCCAGAAAAATTAAAACATCGTTACTCCTCAGGAAAAAATGCTACAATCAAACTTATTAAGAATAATCTAATATACAAATAAAGTTACTCAGGGATATTCTTACAATTTAATTTTATCGTGATATTTATGTGAGAAAACTAAAATATTCGTTTCTAGTTCCAGTAAAATTAAAACATCGTTACTCCTCAGGAAAAAATGCTAGAATCAAACTTATTAAAAAAAATCTAATATACAAATTAAGTTACTCAGGGATATTCTTACAATTTAATTTTATCGTGATATTTAAGCCAGAAAACTAAAATACTCGTTTCTTGTTACAGAAAAATTAAAACATCGTTACTCCTCAGGAAAAAATGTTAGGATCAAACTTATTTAGAAAACTCTAATATACAAATAAAGTTACTCAGGGATATTCTTACAATTTAATTTTATCGTGATATTTAAGCGAGAAATCTAAAATATTCGTTTCAAGTTCCAGAAAAATTAAAACATCGTTACTCCTCAGGAAAAAATGCTAGAATCAAACTTATTTAGAATAATCTAATATACAAATAAAGTTACTCAGGGATATTTTTACAATTTAATTTTAACGTGGTATTTAAGCGAGAAATCTAAAATAATCTTTTCTAGTTCCAGAAAAATTAAAACATCGTTACTCCTCAGGAAAAAATGCTAGAATCGAACTTATTTAGAATAATCTAATATACAAATAAAGTTACTCAGGGATATTCTTACAATTTAATTTTATCGTGATATTTAAGCCAGAAAACTAAAATACTCGTTTCTTGTTACAGAAAAATTAAAACATCGTTACTTCTCAGGAAAAAATGCTAGAATCAAACTTATTAAACAAATCAATTATAAAAATAAAGTTACTCAGGGATAATCTTACAATTTAATTTTATCGTGATATTTAAGCGAGAAAACTAAAATATTCGTTTATAGTTCCAGAAAAATAAAAATATTGTTACTCAGAAAAAAATGCTAGAATTAAACATATTAAGAATAATCTAATATACAAATAAAGTTACTCCGGGATATTCTTACAATTTAATTTTATCATGATATTTAAGCGAGAAAACTAAAATACTCGTTTCTTGTTACAGAAAAATTAAAACATCGTTACTCCTCAGGAAAAAATGTTAGGATCAAACTTATTTAGTATAATCTAATATAAAAATAAAGTTACTCAGGGATATTCTTACAATTTAAGTTTAACGTGATATTTAAGCGATATATCTAAAATAATCTTTTCTAGTTCCAGAAAAATTAAAACATCGTTACTCCTCACGACAAAATTCTAGAATCAAACTTATAAAACAAATCTATTATAAAAATAAAGTTACTCAGGGATAATCTTACAATTTAATTTTATCGTGATATTTAAACGAGAAAACTAAAATATTCGTTTATAGTTCCAGAAAACTAAAAATATTGTTACTCAGAAAAAAATGCTAGAATCAAACTTATTAAAAAAAATCTAATAAACAAGTAAAGTTACTCAGGGATATCCTTACAATTTAATTTTATCGTGATATTTAAGCGAGAAATCTAAAATATTCGTTACTAGCTCCAGGAAAATTAAAACATCGTTACTCCTCAGGAAAAAATGCTAGAATCAAACTTATTAAGAATAATCTAATATACAAATAAAGTTACTCCGGGATATTCTTACAATTTAATTTTATCATGATATTTAAGCGAGAAAACTAAAATACTCGTTTCTTGTTACAGAAAAATTAAAACATCGTTACTCCTCAGGAAAAAATGTTAGGATCAAACTTATTTAGAATAATCTAATATAAAAATAAAGTTACTCAGGGATATTCTTACAATTTAATTTTAACGTGATATTTAAGCGATATATCTAAAATAATCTTTTCTAGTTCCAGAAAAATTAAAACATCGTTACTCCTCAGGAAAAAATGCTAGAATCAAACTTATTAAAAAAATCTAATATACAAATAAAGTTACACTGGGATATTCTTACAATTTAATTTTATCGTGATATTTAAGCGATAAATCTAAAATATTCGTTTCTAGTTCCAGAAAAATTAAAACATCGTTACTCCTCAGGAAAAAATGCTAGAATCAAACTTATTTAGAATAATCTTATATACAAATAAAGTTACTCAGGGATATTATTACAATTTAATTTTATCGTGATATTTAAGCCAGAAAACTAAAATACTCGTTTCTTGTTACAGAAAAATTAAAACATCGTTACTCCTCAGGAAAAAATGTTAGGATCAAACTTATTTAGAAAACTCTAATATACAAATAAAATTACTCAGGGATATTCTTACAATTTAATTTTATCGTGATATTTAAGCGAGAAATCTAAAATAATCTTTTCTAGTTCCAGAAAAATTAAAACATCGTTACTCCTCACGACAAAATTCTAGAATCAAACTTATTAAACAAATCTATTATAAAAATAAAGTTACTCAGGGATATTCTTACAATTTAATTTTATCGTGATATTTAAGCGAGAAATCTAAAATATTCGTTTCTACTTCCAGAAAAATTAAAACATCGTTACTCCTCAGGATAATATGCTAGAATCAAACTTATTAAGAAGAATCTAATATACAAATAAAGTTACTTAGGGATAATCTTAGAATTTAATTTTATCGTGATATTTAAGCGAGAAATCTAAAATATTCGTTTCTAGTTCCAGAAAAATTAAAACATCGTTACTCCTCAAAAAAAAATGCTAGAATCAAACTTATTTAGAATAATCTAATATACAAATAAAGTTACTCATGGATATTCTTACAATTTAATTTTATCGTGATATTTAAGCCAGAAAACTAAAATACTCGTTTCTTGTTACAGAAAAATTAAAACATCGTTCCTCCTCAGGAAAAAATGTTAGGATCATACTTATTTAGAATAATCTAATATACAAATAAAGTTACTCAGGGATATTCTTACAATTTAATGTTAACGTGATATTTAAGCGAGAAATCTAAAATAATCTTTTCTAGTTCCAGAAAAATTAAAACATCGTTACTCCTCAGGAAAAAATGCTACAATCAAACTTATTAAGAATAATCTAATATACAAATAAAGTTACTCAGGGATATTCTTACAATTTAATTTTATCGTGATATTTATGTGAGAAAACTAAAATATTCGTTTCTAGTTCCAGTAAAATTAAAACATCGTTACTCCTCAGGAAAAAATGCTAGAATCAAACTTATTAAAAAAAATCTAATATACAAATTAAGTTACTCAGGGATATTCTTACAATTTAATTTTATCGTGATATTTAAGCCAGAAAACTAAAATACTCGTTTCTTGTTACAGAAAAATTAAAACATCGTTACTCCTCAGGAAAAAATGTTAGGATCAAACTTATTTAGAAAACTCTAATATACAAATAAAGTTACTCAGGGATATTCTTACAATTTAATTTTATCGTGATATTTAAGCGAGAAATCTAAAATATTCGTTTCAAGTTCCAGAAAAATTAAAACATCGTTACTCCTCAGGAAAAAATGCTAGAATCAAACTTATTTAGAATAATCTAATATACAAATAAAGTTACTCAGGGATATTTTTACAATTTAATTTTAACGTGGTATTTAAGCGAGAAATCTAAAATAATCTTTTCTAGTTCCAGAAAAATTAAAACATCGTTACTCCTCAGGAAAAAATGCTAGAATCGAACTTATTTAGAATAATCTAATATACAAATAAAGTTACTCAGGGATATTCTTACAATTTAATTTTATCGTGATATTTAAGCCAGAAAACTAAAATACTCGTTTCTTGTTACAGAAAAATTAAAACATCGTTACTTCTCAGGAAAAAATGCTAGAATCAAACTTATTAAACAAATCAATTATAAAAATAAAGTTACTCAGGGATAATCTTACAATTTAATTTTATCGTGATATTTAAGCGAGAAAACTAAAATATTCGTTTATAGTTCCAGAAAAATAAAAATATTGTTACTCAGAAAAAAATGCTAGAATTAAACATATTAAGAATAATCTAATATACAAATAAAGTTACTCCGGGATATTCTTACAATTTAATTTTATCATGATATTTAAGCGAGAAAACTAAAATACTCGTTTCTTGTTACAGAAAAATTAAAACATCGTTACTCCTCAGGAAAAAATGTTAGGATCAAACTTATTTAGTATAATCTAATATAAAAATAAAGTTACTCAGGGATATTCTTACAATTTAAGTTTAACGTGATATTTAAGCGATATATCTAAAATAATCTTTTCTAGTTCCAGAAAAATTAAAACATCGTTACTCCTCACGACAAAATTCTAGAATCAAACTTATAAAACAAATCTATTATAAAAATAAAGTTACTCAGGGATAATCTTACAATTTAATTTTATCGTGATATTTAAGCGAGAAAACAAAATATTCGTTTATAGTTCCAGAAAAATAAAAATATTGTTACTCCTCAGAAAAAAATGCTAGAATCAAACTTATTAAAAAAAATCTAATAAACAAATAAAGTTACTCAGGGATATTCTTACAATTTAATTTTATCGTGATATTTAAGCGAGAAATCTAAAATATTCGTTACTAGCTCCAGAAAAATTAAAACATCGTTACTCCTCAGGAAAAAATGCTAGAATCAAACTTATTAAGAAAAATCTAATATACAAATAAAGTTACTCAGGGATAATCTTAGAATATAATTTTATCGTGATATTTATTTATTTATTTATTTATTTATTTGATACTCTGCACAACAGGAAGTAAATCCCAATTACAGTACAGGGGGCCTACAGCTTATAGTGGAATCCGAACCACTCAGACACAATCGTATTTTTTTGATATAAGTAGAAGTCAGTGAGATTTGAACGCACGACCTCTTGCTTGCTAATTAAGAAACACAAGTTTAACCTCGCTTTTATCCACTGAGCTACGATTGCCTGTAAAATCTAAAATATTCGTTTCTAGGTCCAGAAAAATTAAAACATCGTTACTCCTTAGGAAAAAATGCTAGAATCAAACTAATTTAGAATAATCTAATATACAAATAAAGTTACTCAGGGATATTCTTACAATTTAATTTTATCGTGATATTTAAGCGAGAAATCTAAAATATTCGTTTCTAGTTCCAGAAAAATTAAAACATCGTTACTCCTCAGGATAATATGCTAGAATCAAACTTATTAAGAAAAATCTAATATACAAATAAAGTTACTTAGGGATAATCTTAGAATTAAATTTTATCGTGATATTTAAGCGAGAAATCTAAAATATTCGTTTCTAGTTCCAGAAAAATTCAAACATTGTTACTCCTCAGGAAAAAATGTTAGAATCAAACTTATTTAGAATAATCTAATATACAAATAAAGTTACTCATGGATATTCTTACAATTTAATTTTATCGTGATATTTAAGCCAGAAAACTAAAATACTCGTTTCTTGTTACAGAAAAATTAAAACATCGTTACTCCTCAGAAAAAAATGCTAGAATCAAACTTATTAAACAAATCTATTATAAAAATAAAGTTACTCAGGGATAATCTTACAATTTAATTTTATCGGGATATTTAAACGAGAAAACTAAAATATTCGTTTATAGTTCCAGAAAAATAAAAAAATTGTTACTCCTCAGAAAAAAATGCTAGAATCTAACTTATTAAAAAAAAACTAATAAACAAATAAAGTTACTCAGGGATATTCTTACAATTTAATTTTATCGTGATATTTAAACGAGAAATCTAAAATATTCGTTACTAGCTCCAGAAAAATTAAAACATCGTTACTCCTCAGGAAAAAATGCTAGAATCAAACTTATTAAGAATAATCTAATATACAAATAAAGTTACTCCGAGATATTCTTACAATTTAATTTTATCGTGATATTTAAGCGAGAAAACTAAAATACTCGTTGCTTGTTACAGAAAAATTAAAACATCGTTACTCCTCAGGAAAAAATGTTTGGATCAAACTTATTTAGAATAATCTAATATACAAATAAAGTTACTCAGGGATATTCTTACAATTTAATTTTAACGTGATATTTAAGCGAGAAATCTAAAATAATTTTTTCTAGTTCCAGAAAAATTAAAACATCGTTACTCCTCAGGAAAAAATGCTAGATCAAACATATTAAGAATAATCTATTATACAAATAAAGTTACTCAGGGATATTCTTACAATTTAATTTTATCGTGATATTTATGTGAGAAAACTAAAATATTCGTTTCTAATTACAGAATAATAAAAACCTCGTTACTCCTCAGGAAAGAATGCTAGAATCAAACTTATTTAGAATAAACTAATATACAAATAAAGTTACTCAGGGATATTCTAACAATTTAATTTTATCGTGATATTTAAGCCAGAAAACTAAAATACCCGTTTCTTGTTACAGAAAAATTAAAACATCGTTACTCCTCAGGAAAAAATGTTCGGATCATACTTATTTAGAATAATCTAATATACAAATAAAGTTACTCAGGGATATTCTTACAATTTAATTTTAACGTGATATTTAAGCGAGAAATCTAAAATAATCTTTTCTAGTTCCAGAAAAATTAAAACATCGTTACTCCTCAGGAAAAAATGCTAGAGTCAAACTTATTAAAAAAAACCTAATATACAAATAAAGTTACTCTGGGATATTCTTACAATTTAATTTTATCGTGATATTTATGTGAGAAAACTAAAATATTCGTTTCTAGTTCCAGTAAATTAAAACATCGTTGCTCCTCAGGAAAAAATGCTAGAATCAAACTTATTTAGAAAACTCTAATATACAAATAAAATTACTCAGGGATATTCTTACAATTTAATTTTATCGTGATATTTAAGCAAGAAATCTAAAATAATCTTTTCTAGTTCCAGATAAATTAAAACATCGTTACTCCTCACGACAAAATTCTAGAATCAAACTTATTAAACAAATCTATTATAAAAATAAAGTTACTCAGGGATAATCTTACAATTTAATTTTATCGCGATATTTAAGCGAGAAAACAAAATATTCGTTAATAGTTCCAGAAAAATAAAAATATTGTTACTCCTCAGAAAAAAATGCTAGAATCAAACTTATTAAAAAAAATCTAATAAACAAATAAAGTTACTCAGGGATATTCTTACAATTTAATTTTATCGTGATATTTAAGCGAGAAATCTAAAATATTCGTTACTAGCTCCAGAAAAATTAAAACATCGTTACTCCTCAGGATAAAATGCTAGAATCAAACTTATTAAGAAAAATCTAATATACAAATAAAGTTACTTAGGGATAATCTTAGAATTTAATTTTATCGTGATATTTAAGCGAGAAATCTAAAATATTCGTTTCTAGTTCCAGAAAAATTAAAACATCGTTACTCCTCAGGAAAAAATGCTAGAATCAAACTTATTTAGAATAATCTAATATACAAATAAAGTTACTCAGGGATATTCTTACAATTTAATTTTATCGTGATATTTAAGCGAGAAATCTAAAATATTCGTTTCTAGTTCCAGAAAAATTAAAACATCGTTACTCCTCAGGATAATATGCTAGAATCAAACTTATTAAGAAAAATCTAATATACAAATAAAGTTACTTAGGGATAATCTTAGAATTTAATTTTATCGTGATATTTAAGCGAGAAATCTAAAATATTCGTTTCTAGTTCCAGAAAAATTAAAACATCGTTACTCCTCAGGAAAAAATGCTTGAATCAAACTTATTAAGAATAATCTAATATACAAATAAAGTTACTCCGGGATATTCTAACAATTTAATTTTATCGTGATATTTAAGCCAGAAAACTAAAATACCCGTTTCTTGTTACAGAAAAATTAAAACATCGTTACTCCTCAGGAAAAAATGTTCGGATCATACTTATTTAGAATAATCTAATATACAAATAAAGTTACTCAGGGATATTCTTACAATTTAATTTTAACGTGATATTTAAGCGAGAAATCTAAAATAATCTTTTCTAGTTCCAGAAAAATTAAAACATCGTTACTCCTCAGGAAAAAATGCTAGAGTCAAACTTATTAAAAAAAACCTAATATACAAATAAAGTTACTCTGGGATATTCTTACAATTTAATTTTATCGTGATATTTATGTGAGAAAACTAAAATATTCGTTTCTAGTTCCAGTAAATTAAAACATCGTTGCTCCTCAGGAAAAAATGCTAGAATCAAACTTATTTAGAAAACTCTAATATACAAATAAAATTACTCAGGGATATTCTTACAATTTAATTTTATCGTGATATTTAAGCAAGAAATCTAAAATAATCTTTTCTAGTTCCAGATAAATTAAAACATCGTTACTCCTCACGACAAAATTCTAGAATCAAACTTATTAAACAAATCTATTATAAAAATAAAGTTACTCAGGGATAATCTTACAATTTAATTTTATCGCGATATTTAAGCGAGAAAACAAAATATTCGTTAATAGTTCCAGAAAAATAAAAATATTGTTACTCCTCAGAAAAAAATGCTAGAATCAAACTTATTAAAAAAAATCTAATAAACAAATAAAGTTACTCAGGGATATTCTTACAATTTAATTTTATCGTGATATTTAAGCGAGAAATCTAAAATATTCGTTACTAGCTCCAGAAAAATTAAAACATCGTTACTCCTCAGGATAAAATGCTAGAATCAAACTTATTAAGAAAAATCTAATATACAAATAAAGTTACTTAGGGATAATCTTAGAATTTAATTTTATCGTGATATTTAAGCGAGAAATCTAAAATATTCGTTTCTAGTTCCAGAAAAATTAAAACATCGTTACTCCTCAGGAAAAAATGCTAGAATCAAACTTATTTAGAATAATCTAATATACAAATAAAGTTACTCAGGGATATTCTTACAATTTAATTTTATCGTGATATTTAAGCGAGAAATCTAAAATATTCGTTTCTAGTTCCAGAAAAATTAAAACATCGTTACTCCTCAGGATAATATGCTAGAATCAAACTTATTAAGAAAAATCTAATATACAAATAAAGTTACTTAGGGATAATCTTAGAATTTAATTTTATCGTGATATTTAAGCGAGAAATCTAAAATATTCGTTTCTAGTTCCAGAAAAATTAAAACATCGTTACTCCTCAGGAAAAAATGCTTGAATCAAACTTATTAAGAATAATCTAATATACAAATAAAGTTACTCCGGGATATTCTTACAATTTAATTTTATCGTGATATTTAAGCGAGAAAACTAAAATACTCGTTTCTTGTTACAGAAAAATTAAAACATCGTTACTCCTCAGGAAAAAATGTTAGGATCATACTTATTTAGAATAATCTGATATACAAATAAAGTTACTCAGGGATATTCTTACAATTTAATTTTTACGTGATATTTAAGCGAGATATCTAAAATAATCTTTTCTAGTTCCAGAAAAATTAAAACATCGTTACTCTTCAGGAAAAAATGCTAGAAACAAACTTATTAAGAATAATCCAATATACAAATAAAGTTACTCAGGGATATTCTTACAATTTAATTTTATCGTGATATTTATGTGAGAAAACTAAAATATTCGTTTCTAGTTCCAGTAAAATTAAAATATCGTTAAACCTCAGGAAAAAAAGCTAGAATCAAACTTATTTAGAATAATCTAATATACAAATAAAGTTACTCAGGGATATTCTTACAATTTAATTTTATCGTGATATTTAAGCGAGAAATCTAAAATATTCGTTTCTAGTTCCAGAAAAATTAAAACATCGTTACTCCTCAAGAAAAAATGCTAGGATCAAACTTATTGCAAAAATCTATTATAAAAATAAAGTTACTCTGGGATATTCTTACAATTAAATTTTATCGTTATATTTAAGCGAGAAAACTAAAATATTCGTTTCTAGTTCCAGACAAATTAAAACATCGTTACTCCTCAGGAAAAAATGTTAGGATCATACTTATTTAGAATAATCTAATATACAAATAAATTTACTCAGGGATATTCCTACAATTTAATTTGAACGTGATATTTAAGCGAGAAATCTAAAATAATCTTTTCTAGTTCCAGAAAAATTAAAACATCGTTACTCCTCAGGAAAAAATGCTAGAATCAAACTTATTTAGAATAATCTAATATACAAATAAAGTTACTCAGGGATATTTTTACAGTTCAATTTTAACGTTATATTTAAGCGATAAAACTAAAATTTTTGTTTCTAGCTCCAGAAAAATAATAACATTGTTACTCCTCAGGAAAAAATGCTAGAATCAAACTTATTGAAAAAATCTATTATAAAAATAAAGTTACTCTGGGATATTCTTACAATTTAATTTTATCGTTATATTTAAGCGAGAAAACTAAAATATTCTTTTCTAGTTCCAGAAAAATTAAAACATCGTTACTCCTCAGTAAAAAATGCTAGAAACAAACTTATTAAGAAAAATCTAATACACAAATAAAGTTACTTATGGATATTCTTACAATTTAATTTTATCGTGATATTTAAACGAGAAATCAAAAATATTCGTTACTAGCTCCAGAAAAATTAAAACATCGTAACTCTTCAGGAAAAAATGCTAGAATCAAACTTATTAAGAATAATCTAATATACAAATAAAGTTGCTCAGGGATATTCTCACAATTTAATTTTATCGTGATATTTATGTGAGAAAACTAAAATATTCGTTTTTAGTTCCAGTAAAATTAAAACATCGTTACTCCTCAGGAAAAAATGCTAGAATCAAACTTATTAAAAAAAATCTAATATACAAATAAAGTTACTCTGGGATATTCTTACAATTTAATTTTATCGTTATATTTAAGCGAGAAAACTAAAAATATTCGTTCTAGTTCCAGAAAAATTAAAATATCGTTACTCCTCAGGAAAATATGCTAGAATCAAATTTATTAAGAAAAATCTAATATACAAATAAAGTTACTCAGGGATATTCTTACAATTTAATTTTAACGTTATATTTAAGCGAGAAAACTAAAATATTCTTTTCTAGTTCCAGAAAAATTAAAACATCGTTACTCCTCAGGAAAAAATGCTAGAATCAAACTTATTTAGAATAATCTAATATACAAATAAAGTTACTCAGGGATATTCTTACAGTTCAATTTTAACGTTATATTTAAGCGATAAAACTAAAATTTTTGTTTCTAGCTCCAGAAAAATAATAACATTGTTACTCCTCAGGAAAAAATGCTAGAATCAAACTTATTGAAAAAATCTATTATAAAAATAAAGTTACTCTGGGATATTCTTACAATTTAATTTTATCGTTATATTTAAGCGAGAAAACTAAAATATTCGTTTCTAGTTCCAGAAAAATTAAAACATCGTTACTCCTCAGTAAAAAATGCTAGAAACAAACTTATTAAGAAAAATCTAATACACAAATAAAGTTACTCATGGATATTCTTACAATTTAATTTTATCGTGATATTTAAGCGAGAAATCAAAAATATTCGTTTCTAGTTCCAGAAAAATTAAAACATCGTTACTCCTCAGGAAAAAATGTTAGGATCATACTTATTTAGAATAATCTAATATACAAATAAATTTACTCAGGGATATTCCTACAATTTAATTTGAACGTGATATTTAAGCGAGAAATCTAAAATAATCTTTTCTAGTTCCAGAAAAATTAAAACATCGTTACTCCTCAGGAAAAAATGCTAGAATCAAACTTATTTAGAATAATCTAATATACAAATAAAGTTACTCAGGGATATTTTTACAGTTCAATTTTAACGTTATATTTAAGCGATAAAACTAAAATTTTTGTTTCTAGCTCCAGAAAAATAATAACATTGTTACTCCTCAGGAAAAAATGCTAGAATCAAACTTATTGAAAAAATCTATTATAAAAATAAAGTTACTCTGGGATATTCTTACAATTTAATTTTATCGTTATATTTAAGCGAGAAAACTAAAATATTCTTTTCTAGTTCCAGAAAAATTAAAACATCGTTACTCCTCAGTAAAAAATGCTAGAAACAAACTTATTAAGAAAAATCTAATACACAAATAAAGTTACTTATGGATATTCTTACAATTTAATTTTATCGTGATATTTAAACGAGAAATCAAAAATATTCGTTACTAGCTCCAGAAAAATTAAAACATCGTAACTCTTCAGGAAAAAATGCTAGAATCAAACTTATTAAGAATAATCTAATATACAAATAAAGTTGCTCAGGGATATTCTCACAATTTAATTTTATCGTGATATTTATGTGAGAAAACTAAAATATTCGTTTTTAGTTCCAGTAAAATTAAAACATCGTTACTCCTCAGGAAAAAATGCTAGAATCAAACTTATTAAAAAAAATCTAATATACAAATAAAGTTACTCTGGGATATTCTTACAATTTAATTTTATCGTTATATTTAAGCGAGAAAACTAAAAATATTCGTTCTAGTTCCAGAAAAATTAAAATATCGTTACTCCTCAGGAAAATATGCTAGAATCAAATTTATTAAGAAAAATCTAATATACAAATAAAGTTACTCAGGGATATTCTTACAATTTAATTTTAACGTTATATTTAAGCGAGAAAACTAAAATATTCTTTTCTAGTTCCAGAAAAATTAAAACATCGTTACTCCTCAGGAAAAAATGCTAGAATCAAACTTATTTAGAATAATCTAATATACAAATAAAGTTACTCAGGGATATTCTTACAGTTCAATTTTAACGTTATATTTAAGCGATAAAACTAAAATTTTTGTTTCTAGCTCCAGAAAAATAATAACATTGTTACTCCTCAGGAAAAAATGCTAGAATCAAACTTATTGAAAAAATCTATTATAAAAATAAAGTTACTCTGGGATATTCTTACAATTTAATTTTATCGTTATATTTAAGCGAGAAAACTAAAATATTCGTTTCTGGTTCCAGAAAAATTAAAACATCGTTACTCCTCAGTAAAAAATGCTAGAAACAAACTTATTAAGAAAAATCTAATACACAAATAAAGTTACTCATGGATATTCTTACAATTTAATTTTATCGTGATATTTAAGCGAGAAATCAAAAATATTCGTTACTAGCTCCAGAAAAATTAAAACATCGTAACTCTTCAGGAAAAAATGCTAGAATCAAACTTATTAAAAATAATCTAATAT
The DNA here is from genome assembly GCA_911728475.2 of Pterostichus madidus. Taxonomy (NCBI): domain Eukaryota; kingdom Metazoa; phylum Arthropoda; class Insecta; order Coleoptera; family Carabidae; genus Pterostichus; species Pterostichus madidus. The sequence continues at coordinate 17,403,292 of OU452311.1, read as the reverse complement.
ACAAATAAAGTTGCTCAGGGATATTCTCACAATTTAATTTTATCGTGATATTTATGTGAGAAAACTAAAATATTCGTTTTTAGTTCCAGTAAAATTAAAACATCGTTACTCCTCAGGAAAAAATGCTAGAATCAAACTTATTAAAAAAAATCTAATATACAAATAAAGTTACTCTGGGATATTCTTACAATTTAATTTTATCGTTATATTTAAGCGAGAAAACTAAAATATTCGTTCTAGTTCCAGAAAAATTAAAATATCGTTACTCCTCAGGAAAATATGCTAGAATCAAATTTATTAAGAAAAATCTAATATACAAATAAAGTTACTCAGGGATATTCTTACAATTTAATTTTAACGTTATATTTAAGCGAGAAAACTAAAATATTCTTTTCTAGTTCCAGAAAAATTAAAACATCGTTACTCCTCAGGAAAAAATGCTAGAATCAAACTTATTTAGAATAATTTAATATACAAATAAAGATACTCAGGGATATTCTTACAATTTAATTTTATCGTGATATTTAAGCCAGAAAACTAAAATACTCTTTTCTTGTTACAGATAAATTAAAACTTCGTTACTCCTCAGGAAAAAATGCTAGAAACAAACTTTTTAAACAAATCTATTATAAAAATAAAGTTACTCAGGGATAATCTTACAATTTAATTTTACCGTGATATTTAAGCGAGAAAACTAAAATATTCGTTACTAGCTCCAGGAAAATTAAAACATCGTTACTCCTCAGGAAAAAATGCTAGAATCAAACTTATTAAGAAAAATCTAATATACAAATAATGTTACTCAGGGATATTCTTACAATTTAATTTTAACGTTATATTTAAGCGAGAAAACTAAAATATTCTTTTCTAGTTCCAGAAAAATGAAAACATCGTTACTCCTCAGGAAAAAATGCTAGAATCAAACTTATTAAGAAAAATTTAATATACAAATAAAGTTACTCAGAGATATTCTTACAATTTAATTTTAACGTGATATTTAAGCGAGAAATCTAAAATATTCGTTTCTAGTTCCAGAAAAATTAAAACATCGTTACTTCTCAGGAAAAAATGCTAGAATCAAACTTATTAAACAAATCTATTATAAAAATAAAGTTACTCAGGGATAATCTTACAATTTAATTTTATCGTGATATTTAAGCGAGAAATCTAAAATAATCTTTTCTAGTTCCAGAAAAATTAAAACATCGTTACTCCTCAGGAAAAAATTCTAGAATCAAACTTATTAAACAAATCTATTATAAAAATAAAGTTACTCAGGGATATTCTTACAATTTAATTTTATCGTGATATTTAAGCGAGAAATCTAAAATATTCGTTTCTAGTTCCAGAAAAATTAAAACATCGTTACTCCTCAGGAAAAGATGCTAGAATCAAACTTATTTAGATTAATCTAATATACAAATAAAGTTACTCAGGGATATTCTTACAATTTAATTTTATCTTGAAATTTAAGCCAGAAAACTAAAATACTCGTTTCTTGTTACAGAAAAATTAAAACATCGTTACTCCTCAGGAAAACATGCTAGAATCAAACTTATAAAACAAATCTATTACAAAAATAAAGTTACTCAGGGATAATCTTACAATTTAATTTTATCGTGATATTTAAGCGAGAAAACTAAAATATTCGTTTATAGATCCAGAAAAATAAAAATATTGTTACTCCTCAGAAACAAATGCTAGAATCAAACTTATTAAAAAAAATCTAATAAACAAATAAAGTTACTCAGGGATATTCTTACAATTTAATTTTATCGTGATATTTAAGCGAGAAATCTAAAATATTCGTTACTAGCTCCAGAAAAATTAAAACATCGTTACTCCTCAGGAAAAAATGCTAGAATCAAACTTATTTAGAATAATCTAATATACAAATAAAGTTACTCAGGGATATTCTTACAATTTAATTTTATCGTGATATTTAAGCCAGAAAACTAAAATACTCGTTTCTTGTTACAGAAAAATTAAAACATCGTTACTCCTCAGGAAAAAATGCTAGAATCAAACTTATAAAACAAATCTATTACAAAAATAAAGTTACTCAGGGATAATCTTACAATTTAATTTTATCGTGATATTTAAGCGAGAAAACTAAAATACTCGTTTCATGTTACAGAAAAATTAAAACATCGTTACTTCTCAAGAAAAAATGTTAGGATCAAACTTATTTAGAAAACTCTAATATACAAATAAAGTTACTCAGGGATATTCTTATAATTTAATTTTATCGTGATATTTAAACGAGATATCTAAAATAATCTTTTCTAGTTCTAGAAAAATTAAAACATCGTTACTCCTCAGAAACAAATTCTAGAATCAAACTTATTAAAAAAAATCTAATAAACAAATAAAGTTACTCAGGGATATTCTTACAATTTAATTTTATCGTGATATTTAAGCGAAAAATCTAAAATATTCGTTACTAGCTCCAGAAAAATTAAAACTTCAGGAAAAAATGCTAGAATCAAACTTATTAAGAATAATCTAAAATACAAATAAAGTTACTCAGGGCTAGTCTTACAATTTAATTTTATCGTGATATTTATGTGAGAAAACTAAAATATTCGTTTCTAGTTCCAGTAAATTAAAACATCGTTACTCCTCAAGAAAAAATGCTAGGATCAAACTTATTGCAAAAATCTATTATAAAAATAAAGTTACTCTGGGATATTCTTACAATTAAATTTTATCGTTATATTTAAGCGAGAAAACTAAAATATTCGTTTCTAGTTCCAGAAAAATTAAAACATCGTTACTCCTCAGGAAAAAATGTTAGGATCATACTTATTTAGAATAATCTAATATACAAATAAATTTACTCAGGGATATTCCTACAATTTAATTTTAACGTGATATTTAAGCGAGAAATCTAAAATAATCTTTTCTAGTTCCAGAAAAATTAAAACATCGTTACTCCTCAGGAAAAAATGCTAGAATCAAACTTATTTAGAATAATCTAATATACAAATAAAGTTACTCAGGGATATTCTTACAGTTCAATTTTAACGTTATATTTAAGCGATAAAACTAAAATTTTTGTTTCTAGCTCCAGAAAAATAATAACATTGTTACTCCTCAGGAAAAAATGCTAGAATCAAACTTATTGAAAAAATCTATTATAAAAATAAAGTTACTCTGGGATATTCTTACAATTTAATTTTATCGTTATATTTAAGCGAGAAAACTAAAATATTCGTTTCTAGTTCCAGAAAAATTAAAACATCGTTACTCCTCAGTAAAAAATGCTAGAAACAAACTTATTAAGAAAAATCTAATACACAAATAAAGTTACTCATGGATATTCTTACAATTTAATTTTATCGTGATATTTAAGCGAGAAATCAAAAATATTCGTTACTAGCTCCAGAAAAATTAAAACATCGTAACTCTTCAGGAAAAAATGCTAGAATCAAACTTATTAAAAAAAATCTAATATACAAATAAAGTTACTCTGGGATATTCTTACAATTTAATTTTATCGTTATATTTAAGCGAGAAAACTAAAATATTCGTTCTAGTTCCAGAAAAATTAAAATATCGTTACTCCTCAGGAAAATATGCTAGAATCAAATTTATTAAGAAAAATCTAATATACAAATAAAGTTACTCAGGGATATTCTTACAATTTAATTTTAACGTTATATTTAAGCGAGAAAACTAAAATATTCTTTTCTAGTTCCAGAAAAATTAAAACATCGTTACTCCTCAGGAAAAAATGCTAGAATCAAACTTATTTAGAATAATTTAATATACAAATAAAGATACTCAGGGATATTCTTACAATTTAATTTTATCGTGATATTTAAGCCAGAAAACTAAAATACTCTTTTCTTGTTACAGATAAATTAAAACTTCGTTACTCCTCAGGAAAAAATGCTAGAAACAAACTTTTTAAACAAATCTATTATAAAAATAAAGTTACTCAGGGATAATCTTACAATTTAATTTTACCGTGATATTTAAGCGAGAAAACTAAAATATTCGTTACTAGCTCCAGAAAAATTAAAACATCGTTACTCCTCAGGAAAAAATGCTAGAATCAAACTTATTAAGAAAAATCTAATATACAAATAAAGTTACTCAGGGATATTCTTACAATTTAATTTTAACGTTATATTTAAGCGAGAAAACTAAAATATTCTTTTCTAGTTCCAGAAAAATTAAAACATCGTTACTCCTCAGGAAAAAATGCTAGAATCAAATTTATTAAGAAAAATTTAATATACAAATAAAGTTACTCAGAGATATTCTTACAATTTAATTTTAACGTGATATTTAAGCGAGAAATCTAAAATATTCGTTTCTAGTTCCAGAAAAATTAAAACATCGTTACTTCTCAGGAAAAAATGCTAGAATCAAACTTATTAAACAAATCTATTATAAAAATAAAGTTACTCAGGGATAATCTTACAATTTAATTTTATCGTGATATTTAAGCGAGAAATCTAAAATAATCTTTTCTAGTTCCAGAAAAATTAAAACATCGTTACTCCTCAGGAAAAAATTCTAGAATCAAACTTATTAAACAAATCTATTATAAAAATAAAGTTACTCAGGGATATTCTTACAATTTAATTTTATCGTGATATTTAAGCGAGAAATCTAAAATATTCGTTTCTAGTTCCAGAAAAATTAAAACATCGTTACTCCTCAGGAAAAGATGCTAGAATCAAACTTATTTAGATTAATCTAATATACAAATAAAGTTACTCAGGGATATTCTTACAATTTAATTTTATCTTGAAATTTAAGCCAGAAAACTAAAATACTCGTTTCTTGTTACAGAAAAATTTAAACATCGTTACTCCTCAGGAAAAGATGCTAGAATCAAACTTATAAAACAAATCTATTACAAAAATAAAGTTACTCAGGGATAATCTTACAATTTAATTTTATCGTGATATTTAAGCGAGAAAACTAAAATATTCGTTTATAGATCCAGAAAAATAAAAATATTGTTACTCCTCAGAAACAAATGCTAGAATCAAACTTATTAAAAAAAATCTAATAAACAAATAAAGTTACTCAGGGATATTCTTACAATTTAATTTTATCGTGATATTTAAGCGAGAAATCTAAAATATTCGTTACTAGCTCCAGAAAAATTAAAACATCGTTACTCCTCAGGAAAAAATGCTAGAATCAAACTTATTTAGAATAATCTAATATACAAATAAAGTTACTCAGGGATATTCTTACAATTTAATTTTATCGTGATATTTAAGCCAGAAAACTAAAATACTCGTTTCTTGTTACAGAAAAATTAAAACATCGTTACTCCTCAGGAAAAAATGCTAGAATCAAACTTATAAAACAAATCTATTACAAAAATAAAGTTACTCAGGGATAATCTTACAATTTAATTTTATCGTGATATTTAAGCGAGAAAACTAAAATACTCGTTTCATGTTACAGAAAAATTAAAACATCGTTACTTCTCAAGAAAAAATGTTAGGATCAAACTTATTTAGAAAACTCTAATATACAAATAAAGTTACTCTTATAATTTAATTTTATTTATCGTGATATTTAAACGAGAAATCTAAAATAATCTTTTCTAGTTCTAGAAAAATTAAAACATCGTTACTCCTCAGAAACAAATTCTAGAATCAAACTTATTAAAAAAAATCTAATAAACAAATAAAGTTACTCAGGGATATTCTTACAATTTAATTTTATCGTGATATTTAAGCGAAAAATCTAAAATATTCGTTACTAGCTCCAGAAAAATTAAAACTTCAGGAAAAAATGCTAGAATCAAACTTATTAAGAATAATCTAAAATACAAATAAAGTTACTCAGGGCTAGTCTTACAATTTAATTTTATCGTGATATTTATGTGAGAAAACTAAAATATTCGTTTCTAGTTCCAGTAAATTAAAACATCGTTACTCCTCAGGATAAAATGCTAGAATCAAACTTATTAAAAAAAATCTAATATACAAATAAAGTTCTTCTTCTTCTTTACTGGCGCTACAGCCCGAGTCGGGCCTGGGCCTACCGGGCACACCGAGTCGCAGTTTTTACGCTGCCGTACTGCCGGTTTTCTGAGTCGATGTTACTTACTTTTTTTAAGGCATATGTATAAGTGACTAGCTTATAGCGCCCGAGTATGATTAATACAAGTAACTGTATTTTTTTATTTAACGACAAATCATACTTTGTCGACAGGCGGATTCGAACTGACGAACCTTGGTTCGGATGACGTCACAGTATGTTAAGAGATGTGCATTAACACGCTCGGCCATCGCGCCTGTTACAAATAAAGTTACTCTGGGATATTCTTACAATTTAATTTTATCGTTATATTTAAGCGAGAAAACTAAAATATTCTTTTCTAGTTCCAGAAAAATTAAAACATCGTTACTCCTCAGGAAAAATAGCTTGAATCAAACTTATTGAAAAAATCTATTATAAAAATCAAGTTACTCAGGGATAATCTTACAATTTAATTTTATCGTGATATTTAAGCGAGAAAACTAAAATATTCGTTTATAGTTCCAGAAAAATAAAAATATTGTTACTCCTCAGAAACAAATGCTAGAATAAAACTTATTAAAAAAAATCTAATAAACAAATAAAGTTACTCAGGGATATTCTTACAATTTAATTTTATTGTGATATTTAAGCGAGAAATCTAAAATATTCGTTACTAGCTCCAGAAAAATTAAAACATCGTTACTCCTCAGGAAAAAAATGCTAGAATCAAACTTATTAAGAATAATCTAATATACAAATAAAGTTACTCAGGGATATTCTTACAATTTAATTTTATCGTGATATTTAAGCGAGAAAACTAAAATACTCGTTTCTTGTTACAGAAAAATGAAAACATCGTTATTCCTCAGGAAAAAATGTTACGATCAAACTTATTTAGAAAACTCTAATATACAAATAAAGTTACTCAGGGATACTCTTAAAATTTAATTTTATCGTGATATTTAAGCGAGAAATCTAAAATAATCTTTTCTAGTTCCAGAAAAATTAAAACATCGTTACTCCTCAGGAAAAATAGCTTGAATCAAACTTATTGAAAAAATCTATTATAAAAATCAAGTTACTCAGGGATAATCTTACAATTTAATTTTATCGTGATATTTAAGCGAGAAAACTAAAATATTCGTTTATAGTTCCAGAAAAATAAAAATATTGTTACTCCTCAGAAACAAATGCTAGAATAAAACTTATTAAAAAAAATCTAATAAACAAATAAAGTTACTCAGGGATATTCTTACAATTTAATTTTATTGTGATATTTAAGCGAGAAATCTAAAATAATCTTTTCTAGTTCCAGAAAAATTAAACCCTCGTTACTCCTCAGGAAAAAATGCTAGAATAAAACTTATTAAGAATAATCTAATATACAAATAAAGTTACTCCGAGATATTCTTACAATTTAATTTTATCGTGATATTTAAGCGAGAAAACTAAAATACTCGTTGCTTGTTACAGAAAAATTAAAACATCGTTACTCCTCAGTAAAAAATGCTAGAATCAAACTTATTAAAAAAAATCTAATAAACAAATAAAGTTACTCAGGGATATTCTTACAATTTAATTTTATTGTGATATTTAAGCGAGAAATCTAAAATATTCGTTACTAGCTCCAGAAAAATTAAAACATCGTTACTCCTCAGGAAAAAAATGCTAGAATCAAACTTATTAAGAATAATCTAATATACAAATAAAGTTACTCAGGGATATTCTTACAATTTAATTTTATCGTGATATTTAAGCGAGAAAACTAAAATACTCGTTTCTTGTTACAGAAAAATGAAAACATCGTTATTCCTCAGGAAAAAATGTTACGATCAAACTTATTTAGAAAACTCTAATATACAAATAAAGTTACTCAGGGATACTCTTAAAATTTAATTTTATCGTGATATTTAAGCGAGAAATCTAAAATAATCTTTTCTAGTTACAGAAAAATTAAACCCTCGTTACTCCTCAGGAAAAAATGCTAGAATAAAACTTATTAAGAATAATCTAATATACAAATAAAGCTACTCCGAGATATTCTTACAATTTAATTTTATCGTGATATTTAAGCGAGAAAACTAAAATACTCGTTGCTTGTTACAGAAAAATTAAAACATCGTTACTCCTCAGGAAAAAATGTTAGGATCAAACTTATTTAGAATAATCTAATATACAAATAAAGTTACTCAGGGATATTCTTATAATTTAATTTTATCGTGATATTTAAGCGAGAAATCTAAAATATTCGTTTCTAGTTCCAGAAAAATTAAAACATCGTTACTCCTCAGGAAAAGATGCTAGAATCAAACGTATTAAGAATAATCTAATATACAAATAAAGTTACTCAGGGATATTCTTACAATTTAATTTTATCGTGATATTTATGTGAGAAAACTAAAATATTCGTTTCTAGTTCCAGTAAAATTAAAACATCGTTACTCCTCAGGAAAAAATGCTAAAATCAAACTTATTAAAAAAAATCTAATATACAAATAAAGTTACTCTAGGATATTCTTACAATTTAATTTTGTCGTTATATTTTAGCGAGAAAACTAAAATATTCTTTTCTACTTCCAGAAAAATTAAAACATCGTTACTCCTCAGGAAAAAAAGCTAGAATCAAACTTATTAAGAGTAATCTAATATACAAATAAAGTTACTCAGGGCTAGTCTTACAATTTAATTTTATCGTGATATTTATGTGAGAAAACTAAAATATTCGTTTCTAGTTCCAGTAAATTAAAACATCGTTACTCTACAGGAGAAAATGCTAGAATCAAACTTATTAAGAAAAATCTAATACACAAATAAAGTTACTCCGGGATATTCTTACAATTTAATTTTATCGTTATATTTAAGCGAGAAAACTAAAATACTCGTTGCTTGTTACAGAAAAATTAAAACATCGTTACTCCTCAGGAAAAAATGTTAGGATCAAACTTATTTAGAATAATCTAATATACAAATAAAGTTACTCAGGGATATTCTTACAATTTAATTTTAACGTGATATTTAAGCGAGAAATCTAAAATAATCTTTTCTAGTTCCAGAAAAATTAAAACATCGTTACTCCTCAGGAAAAGATGCTAGAATCAAACGTATTAAGAATAATCTAATATACAAATAAAGTTACTCAGGGATATTCTTACAATTTAATTTTATCGTGATATTTAAGCGAGAAAACTAAAATATTCGTTTCTAATTACAGAATAATAAAAACCTCGTTACTCCACAGGAAAAAATGCTGGAATCAAACTTATTAAGAATAATCTAATATACAAATAAAGTTACTCAGGGATATTCTTACAATTTAATTTTATCGTGATATTTATGTGAGAAAACTAAAATATTCGTTTCTAGTTCCAATAAAATTAAAACATCGTTACTCCTCAGGAAAAAATGCTAGAATAAAACTTTTTAAGAAAAATCTAATACACAAATAAAGTTACTCCGGGATATTCTTACAATTTAATTTTATCGTTATATTTAAGCGAGAAAACTAAAATATTCGTTTCTAGTTCCAGAAAAATAAAAATATTGTTACTCCTCAGAAAAAAATGCTAGAATCAAACTTATTAAAAAAAATCTAATAAACAAATAAAGTTACTCAGGGATATTCTTACAATTTAATTTTATCGTGATATTTAAGCGAGAAATCTAAAATATTCGTTACTAGCTCCAGAAAATTAAAACATTGTTACTCCTCAGGAAAAAATGCTGGAATCAAACTTATTAAGAATAATCTAATATACAAATAAAGTTACTCAGGGATATTCTTACAATTTAATTTTATCGTGATATTTAAGCGAGAAATCTAAAATATTCGTTACTACCTCCGGAAAAATTAAAACATCGTTACTCCTCAGGAAAAAATGCTAGAATCAAACTTATTAAGAATAATCTAATATACAAATAAAGTTACTCCGAGATATTCTTACAATTTAATTTTATCGTGATATTTAAGCGAGAAAACTAAAATACTCGTTGCTTGTTACAGAAAAATTAAAACATCGTTACTCCTCAGGAAAAAATGTTAGGATCAAACTTATTTAGAATAATCTAATATACAAATAAAATTACTCAGGGATATTCTTACAATTTAATTTTAACGTGATATTTAAGCGAGAAATCTAAAATAATCTTTTCTAGTTCCAGAAAAATTAAAACATCGTTACTCCTCAGGAAAAGATGCTAGAATCAAACGTATTAAGAATAATCTAATATACAAATAAAGTTACTCAGGGATATTCTTACAATTTAATTTTATCGTGATATTTATGTGAGAAAACTAAAATATTCGTTTCTAGTTCCAGTAAAATTAAAACATCCGTTACTCCTCAGGAAAAAATGCTAGAATCAAACTTTTTAAGAAAAATCTAATACACAAATAAAGTTACTCCGGGATATTCTTACAATTTAATTTTATCGTTATATTTAAGCGAGAAAACTAAAATATTCGTTTCTAGTTCCAGAAAAATAAAAATATTGTTACTCCTCAGAAAAAAATGCTAGAATCAAACTTATTAAAAAAAATCTAATAAACAAATAAAGTTACTCAGGGATATTCTTACAATTTAATTTTATCGTGATATTTAAGCGAGAAATCTAAAATATTCGTTACTAGCTCCAGAAAATTAAAACATTGTTACTCCTCAGGAAAAAATGCTGGAATCAAACTTATTAAGAATAATCTAATATACAAATAAAGTTACTCAGGGATATTCTTACAATTTAATTTTATCGTGATATTTAAGCGAGAAAACTAAAATACTCGTTGCTTGTTACAGAAAAATTAAAACATCGTTACTCCTCAGGAAAAAATGTTAGGATCAAACTTATTTAGAATAATCTAATATACTAATAAAGTTACTCAGGGATATTCTTACAATTTAATTTTAACGTGATATTTAAGCGAGAAATCTAAAATAATCTTTTCTAGTTCCAGAAAAATTAAAACATCGTTACTCCTCAGGAAAAGATGCTAGAATCAAACGTATTAAGAATAATCTAATATACAAATAAAGTTACTCAGGGATATTCTTACAATTTAATTTTATCGTGATATTTATGTGAGAAAACTAAAATATTCGTTTCTAGTTCCAGTAAAATTAAAACATCCGTTACTCCTCAGGAAAAAATGCTAGAATCAAACTTATTAAAAAAAATCTAATATACAAATAAAATTACTCTGGGATAGTCTTACAATTTAATTTTATCGTTATATTTAAGCGAGAAAACTAAAATATTCTTTTCTAGTTCCAGAAAAATTAAAACATCGTTACTCCTCTGGAAAAAATGCTAGAATAAACTTATTAAAAAAAATCTAATATACAAATAAAGTTACTCAGGGATATTCTTACAATTTAATTTTATCGTGATATTTAAGCGAGAAATCTAAAATACTCGTTTCTAGTTGCAGAAAAATTAAAACATCGTTACTCCACAGGAAAAAATGCTAGAATCAAACTTATTTAGAAAAATCTAATATACAAATAAAGTTACTCAGGGATATTCTTACAATTTAATTTTATCGTGATATTTAACCCAGAAAACTAAAATACTCCTTTCTTGTTACAGAAAAATTAAAACATCGTTACTTCTCAGGAAAAAATGCTAGAATCAAACTTATTAAACAAATCTATTATAAAAATAAAGTTACTCAGGGATAATCTTACAATTTAATTTTATTCTGATATTTAAGCGAGAAAACTAAAATATTCGTTTATAGTTCAAGAAAAATAAAAATATTGTTACTCAGAAAAAAATGCTAGAATCAAACTTATTAAAAAAATCTAATAAACAAATAAAGTTACTCAGGGATATTCTTACAATTTAATTTTATCGTGATATTTAAGCGAGAAATCTAAAATATTCGTTACTAGCTCCAGAAAAATTAAAACATCGTTACTCCTCACTAAAAAATTCTAGAATCAAACTTATTAAAAAAAATCTAATAAACAAATAAAGTTACTCAGGGATATTCTTACAATTTAATTTTATTGTGATATTTAAGCGAGAAATCTAAAATATTCGTTACTAGCTCCAGAAAAATAAAAACATCGTTACTCCTCAGTAAAAAATGCTAGAATCAAACTTATTAAGAAAAATCTAATACACAAATAAAGTTACTCAGGGATATTCTTACAATTTAATTTTATCGTGATATTTAAGCGAGAAATCTAAAATATTCGTTACTAGCACCAGAAAAATTAAAACATCGTTACTCTTCAGGAAAAAATGCTAGAATCAAACTTATTAAGAATAATCTAATATACAAATAAAGTTACTCAGGGCTAGTCTTACAATCTAATATTATCGTGATATTTATGTGAGAAAACTAAAATATTCGTTTCTAGTTCCAGTAAATTAAAACATCGTTACTCCTCAGGAAAAAATGCTAGAATCAAACTTATTAAGAATAATCTAATATACAAATAAAGTTACTCAGGGATATTCTTACAATCTAATTTTATCGTGATATTTATGTGAGAAAACTAAAATATTCGTTTCTAGTTCCAGTAAATTAAAACATCGTTACTCCTCAGGAAAAAATGCTAGAATCAAACTTATTAAAAAAATCTAATATACAAATAAAGTTACTCAGGGATATTCTTACAATTTAATTTTATCGTTATATTTAAGCGAGAAAACTAAAATATTCGTTTCTAGTTCCAGAAAAATTAACACATCGTTACTCCTCAGGAAAAAATGATAGAATCAAACTTATTAAGAATAAACTAATATACAAATAAAGTTACGCAGGGATATTCTTACAATTTAATTTTATCGTGATATTTAAGCGAGAAATCTAAAATATTCGTTACTAGCTCCAGAAAAATTAAAACATCGTTACTCCTCAGGAAAAAATGCTAGAATCAAACTTATTAAGAATAATCTAATATACAAATAAAGTTACTCAGGGATATTCTTACAATTTAATTTTATCGTGATATTTATGTGAGAAAACTAAAATATTCGTTTCTAGTTCCAGTAAAATTACTCCTCAGGAAAAAATGCTAGAATCAAACTTATTAAAAAAAAATCTAATATACAAATAAAGTTACTCTGGGATATTCTTACAATTTAATTTTGTCGTTATATTTTAGCGAGAAAACTAAAATATTCTTTTCTAGTTCCAGAAAAATTAAAACATCGTTACTCCTCAGGAAAAAAAGCTAGAATCAAACTTATTAAGAATAATCTAATATACAAATAAAGTTACTCAGGGCTAGTCTTACAATTTAATTTTATCGTGATATTTATGTGAGAAAACTAAAATATTCCTTTCTAGTTCCAGTAAATTAAAACATCGTTACTCCTGGGAAAAAATGCTAGAATCAAACTTATTAAGAAAAATCTAATACACAAATAAAGTTACTCAGGGATATTCTTACAATTTAATTTTATCGTTATATTTAAGCGAGAAAACTAAAATATTCGTTTCTAGTTCCGGAAAAATTAAAACATCGTTACTCCTCAGGAAAAAATGTTAGGATCATACTTATTTAGAATAATCTAATATACAAATAAATTTACTCAGGGATATTCCTACAATTTAATTTTAACGTGATATTTAAGCGAGAAATCTAAAATAATCTTTTCTAGTTCCAGATAAATTATAACATCGTTACTCCTCAGGAAAAAATGCTAGAATCAAACTTATTAAGAATAATCTAATACACAAATAAAGTTACTCAGGGATATTCTTACAATTTAATTTTATCGTGATATTTATGTGAGAAAACTAAAATATTCGTTTCTAGTCCCAGTAAAATTAAAACATCGTTACGCCTCAGCAAAAAATGCTAGAATCAAACTTATTTAAAAAAATCTAATATACAAATAAAGTTACTCTGGGATATTCTTACAATTTAATTTTATCGTGATATTTAAGCGAGAAATCTAAAATATTCGTTTCTAGTTCCAGAAAAATTAAAACATCGTTACTCCTCAGGAAAAAATGCTAGAATCAAACTTATTTAGAATAATCTAATATACAAATAAAGTTACTCAGGGATATTCTTACAATTTAATTTTATCGTGATATTTAAGCCAGAAAACTAAAATACTCGTTTCTTGTTACAGAAAAATTAAAACATCGTTACTCCTCAGGAAAAAATGTTAGGATCAAACTTATCTAGAAAACTCTAACATACAAATAAAGTTACTCAGGGATATTCTTACAATTTAATTTTATCGTGATATTTAAGCGAGAAATCTAAAATAATCTTTTCTAGTTCCAGAAAAATTATAACATCGTTACTCCTCAGGAAAAAATTCTAGAATCAAACTTATTAAACAAATCTATTATAAAAATAAAGTTACTCAGGGATAATCTTACAATTTAATTTTATCGTGATATTTAAGCGAGAAAACTAAAATATTCGTTTATAGTTCCAGAAAAATAAAAATATTGTTACTCCTCAGAAAAAAATGCTAGAATCAAACTTATTAAAAAAACTCTAATAAACAAATAAAGTTACTCAGGGATATTCTTACAATTTAATTTTATCGTGATATTTAAGCGAGAAACCTAAAATATTCGTTACTAGCTCCAGAAAAATTAAAACATCGTTACTCCTCAGGAAAAAATGCTAGAATCAAACTTATTAAGAATAATCTAATATACAAATAAAGTTACTCCGAGATATTCTTACAATTTAATTTTATCGTGATATTTAAGCGAGAAAACTAAAATACTCGTTGCTTGTTACAGAAAAATTTAAACATCGTTACTCCTCAGGAAAAAATGTTAGGATCAAACTTATTTAGAATAATCTAATATACAAATAAAGTTACTCAGGGATATTCTTACAATTTAATTTTATCGGGATATTTATGTGAGAAAACTAAAATATTCGTTTCTAGTTCCAGTAAAATTAAAACATCAGTTACTCCTCAGGAAAAAATGCTAGAATCAAACTTATTAAAAAAAATCTAATATACAAATAAAATTACTCTGGGATAGTCTTACAATTTAATTTTATCGTTATATTTAAGCGAGAAAACTAAAATATTCTTTTCTAGTTCCAGAAAAATTAAAACATCGTTACTCCTCAGGAAAAAATGCTAGAATCAAACTTATTAAGAAAAATCTAATATACAAATAAAGTTACTCAGGGATATTCTTACAATTTAATTTTACCGTGATATTTAAGCGAGAAATCTAAAATATTCCTTTCTAGTTCCAGTAAATTAAAACATCGTTACTCCTGGGAAAAAATGCTAGAATCAAACTTATTAAGAAAAATCTAATACACAAATAAAGTTACTCAGGGATATTCTTACAATTTAATTTTATCGTGATATTTATGTGAGAAAACTAAAATATTCCTTTCTAGTTCCAGTAAATTAAAACATCGTTACTCCTGGGAAAAAATGCTAGAATCAAACTTATTAAGAAAAATCTAATACACAAATAAAGTTACTCAGGGATATTCTTACAATTTAATTTTATCGTTATATTTAAGCGAGAAAACTAAAATATTCGTTTCTAGTTCCGGAAAAATTAAAACATCGTTACTCCTCAGGAAAAAATGTTAGGATCATACTTATTTAGAATAATCTAATATACAAATAAATTTACTCAGGGATATTCCTACAATTTAATTTTAACGTGATATTTAAGCGAGAAATCTAAAATAATCTTTTCTAGTTCCAGATAAATTATAACATCGTTACTCCTCAGGAAAAAATGCTAGAATCAAACTTATTAAGAATAATCTAATACACAAATAAAGTTACTCAGGGATATTCTTACAATTTAATTTTATCGTGATATTTATGTGAGAAAACTAAAATATTCGTTTCTAGTCCCAGTAAAATTAAAACATCGTTACGCCTCAGCAAAAAATGCTAGAATCAAACTTATTTAAAAAAATCTAATATACAAATAAAGTTACTCTGGGATATTCTTACAATTTAATTTTATCGTGATATTTAAGCGAGAAATCTAAAATATTCGTTTCTAGTTCCAGAAAAATTAAAACATCGTTACTCCTCAGGAAAAAATGCTAGAATCAAACTTATTTAGAATAATCTAATATACAAATAAAGTTACTCAGGGATATTCTTACAATTTAATTTTATCGTGATATTTAAGCCAGAAAACTAAAATACTCGTTTCTTGTTACAGAAAAATTAAAACATCGTTACTCCTCAGGAAAAAATGTTAGGATCAAACTTATCTAGAAAACTCTAACATACAAATAAAGTTACTCAGGGATATTCTTACAATTTAATTTTATCGTGATATTTAAGCGAGAAATCTAAAATAATCTTTTCTAGTTCCAGAAAAATTATAACATCGTTACTCCTCAGGAAAAAATTCTAGAATCAAACTTATTAAACAAATCTATTATAAAAATAAAGTTACTCAGGGATAATCTTACAATTTAATTTTATCGTGATATTTAAGCGAGAAAACTAAAATATTCGTTTATAGTTCCAGAAAAATAAAAATATTGTTACTCCTCAGAAAAAAATGCTAGAATCAAACTTATTAAAAAAACTCTAATAAACAAATAAAGTTACTCAGGGATATTCTTACAATTTAATTTTATCGTGATATTTAAGCGAGAAACCTAAAATATTCGTTACTAGCTCCAGAAAAATTAAAACATCGTTACTCCTCAGGAAAAAATGCTAGAATCAAACTTATTAAGAATAATCTAATATACAAATAAAGTTACTCCGAGATATTCTTACAATTTAATTTTATCGTGATATTTAAGCGAGAAAACTAAAATACTCGTTGCTTGTTACAGAAAAATTTAAACATCGTTACTCCTCAGGAAAAAATGTTAGGATCAAACTTATTTAGAATAATCTAATATACAAATAAAGTTACTCAGGGATATTCTTACAATTTAATTTTATCGGGATATTTATGTGAGAAAACTAAAATATTCGTTTCTAGTTCCAGTAAAATTAAAACATCAGTTACTCCTCAGGAAAAAATGCTAGAATCAAACTTATTAAAAAAAATCTAATATACAAATAAAATTACTCTGGGATAGTCTTACAATTTAATTTTATCGTTATATTTAAGCGAGAAAACTAAAATATTCTTTTCTAGTTCCAGAAAAATTAAAACATCGTTACTCCTCAGGAAAAAATGCTAGAATCAAACTTATTAAGAAAAATCTAATATACAAATAAAGTTACTCAGGGATATTCTTACAATTTAATTTTACCGTGATATTTAAGCGAGAAATCTAAAATATTCGTTTCTAGTTGCAGAAAAATTAAAACATCGTTACTCCACAGGAAAAAATGCTAGAATCAAACTTATTAAGAATAATCTAATATACAAATAAAGTTACTCCGAGATATTCTTACAATTTAATTTTATCGTGATATTTAAGCGAGAAAACTAAAATACTCGTTTCATGTTACAGAAAAATTAAAACATCGTTACTTCTCAAGAAAAAATGTTAGGATCAAACTTATTTAGAAAACTCTAATATACAAATAAAGTTACTCAGGGATATTCTTACAATTTAATTTTATCGTGATATTTAAGCGAGAAATCTAAAATATTCGTTACTAGCTCCAGAAAAATTAAAACATCGTTACTCCTCAGGAAAAAATTCTAGAATCAAACTTATTAAAAAAAATCTAATAAACAAATAAAGTTACTCAGGGATATTCTTACAATTTAATTTTATTGTGATATTTAAGCGAGAAATCTAAAATATTCGTTACTAGCTCCAGAAAAATAAAAACATCGTTACTCCTCAGTAAAAAATGCTAGAATCAAACTTATTAAGAAAAATCTAATACACAAATAAAGTTACTCAGGGATATTCTTACAATTTAATTTTATCGTGATATTTAAGCGAGAAATCTAAAATATTCGTTACTAGCACCAGAAAAATTAAAACATCGTTACTCTTCAGGAAAAAATGCTAGAATCAAACTTATTAAGAATAATCTAATATACAAATAAAGTTACTCAGGGCTAGTCTTACAATCTAATATTATCGTGATATTTATGTGAGAAAACTAAAATATTCGTTTCTAGTTCCAGTAAATTAAAACATCGTTACTCCTCAGGAAAAAATGCTAGAATCAAACTTATTAAGAATAATCTAATATACAAATAAAGTTACTCAGGGATATTCTTACAATTTAATTTTATCGTGATATTTATGTGAGAAAACTAAAATATTCGTTTCTAGTTCCAGTAAATTAAAACATCGTTACTCCTCAGGAAAAAAATGCTAGAATCAAACTTATTAAAAAAATCTAATATACAAATAAAGTTACTCAGGGATATTCTTACAATTTAATTTTATCGTTATATTTAAGCGAGAAAACTAAAATATTCGTTTCTAGTTCCAGAAAAATTAACACATCGTTACTCCTCAGGAAAAAATGATAGAATCAAACTTATTAAGAATAAACTAATATACAAATAAAGTTACTCAGGGATATTCTTACAATTTAATTTTATCGTGATATTTAAGCGAGAAATCTAAAATATTCGTTACTAGCTCCAGAAAAATTAAAACATCGTTACTCCTCAGGAAAAAATGCTAGAATCAAACTTATTAAGAATAATCTAATATACAAATAAAGTTACTCAGGGATATTCTTACAATTTAATTATATCGTGATATTTATGTGAGAAAACTAAAATATTCGTTTCTAGTTCCAGTAAAATTACTCCTCAGGAAAAAATGCTAGAATCAAACTTATTAAAAAAAATCTAATATACAAATAAAGTTACTCTGGGATATTCTTACAATTTAATTTTGTCGTTATATTTTAGCGAGAAAACTAAAATATTCTTTTCTAGTTCCAGAAAAATTAAATATCGTTACTCCTCAGGAAAAAAAGCTAGAATCAAACTTATTAAGAATAATCTAATATACAAATAAAGTTACTCAGGGCTAGTCTTACAATTTAATTTTATCGTGATATTTATGTGAGAAAACTAAAATATTCCTTTCTAGTTCCAGTAAATTAAAACATCGTTACTCCTGGGAAAAAATGCTAGAATCAAACTTATTAAGAAAAATCTAATACACAAATAAAGTTACTCAGGGATATTCTTACAATTTAATTTTATCGTTATATTTAAGCGAGAAAACTAAAATATTCGTTTCTAGTTCCGGAAAAATTAAAACATCGTTACTCCTCAGGAAAAAATGTTAGGATCATACTTATTTAGAATAATCTAATATACAAATAAATTTACTCAGGGATATTCCTACAATTTAATTTTAACGTGATATTTAAGCGAGAAATCTAAAATAATCTTTTCTAGTTCCAGATAAATTATAACATCGTTACTCCTCAGGAAAAAATGCTAGAATCAAACTTATTAAGAATAATCTAATACACAAATAAAGTTACTCAGGGATATTCTTACAATTTAATTTTATCGTGATATTTATGTGAGAAAACTAAAATATTCGTTTCTAGTCCCAGTAAAATTAAAACATCGTTACTCCTCAGCAAAAAATGCTAGAATTAAACTTATTTAAAAAAATCTAATATACAAATAAAGTTACTCTGGGATATTCTTACAATTTAATTTTATCGTGATATTTAAGCGAGAAATCTAAAATATTCGTTTCTAGTTCCAGCAAAATTAAAACATCGTTACTCCTCAGGAAAAAATGCTAGAATCAAACTTATTTAGAATAATCTAATATACAAATAAAGTTACTCAGGGATATTCTTACAATTTAATTTTATCGTGATATTTAAGCCAGAAAACTAAAATACTCGTTTCTTGTTACAGAAAAATTAAAACATCGTTACTCCTCAGGAAAAAATGTTAGGATCAAACTTATCTAGAAAACTCTAACATACAAATAAAGTTACTCAGGGATATTCTTACAATTTAATTTTATCGTGATATTTAAGCGAGAAATCTAAAATAATCTTTTCTAGTTCCAGAAAAATTATAACATCGTTACTCCTCAGGAAAAAATTCTAGAATCAAACTTATTAAACAAATCTATTATAAAAATAAAGTTACTCAGGGATAATCTTACAATTTAATTTTATCGTGATATTTAAGCGAGAAAACTAAAATATTCGTTTATAGTTCCAGAAAAATAAAAATATTGTTACTCCTCAGAAAAAAATGCTAGAATCAAACTTATTAAAAAAACTCTAATAAACAAATAAAGTTACTCAGGGATATTCTTACAATTTAATTTTATCGTGATATTTAAGCGAGAAACCTAAAATATTCGTTACTAGCTCCAGAAAAATTAAAACATCGTTACTCCTCAGGAAGAAATGCTAGAATCAAACTTATTAAGAATAATCTAATATACAAATAAAGTTACTCCGAGATATTCTTACAATTTAATTTTATCGTGATATTTAAGCGAGAAAACTAAAATACTCGTTGCTTGTTACAGAAAAATTAAAACATCGTTACTCCTCAGGAAAAAATGTTAGGATCAAACTTATTTAGAATAATCTAATATACAAATAAAGTTACTCAGGGATATTCTTACAATTTAATTTTATCGGGATATTTATGTGAGAAAACTAAAATATTCGTTTCTAGTTCCAGTAAAATTAAAACATCAGTTACTCCTCAGGAAAAAATTCTAGAATCAAACTTATTAAAAAAAATCTAATATACAAATAAAATTACTCTGGGATAGTCTTACAATTTAATTTTATCGTTATATTTAAGCGAGAAAACTAAAATATTCTTTTCTAGTTCCAGAAAAATTAAAACATCGTTACTCCTCAGGAAAAAATGCTAGAATCAAACTTATTAAGAAAAATCTAATATACAAATAAAGTTACTCAGGGATATTCTTACAATTTAATTTTACCGTGATATTTAAGCGAGAAATCTAAAATATTCGTTTCTAGTTGCAGAAAAATTAAAACATCGTTACTCCACAGGAAAAAATGCTAGAATCAAACTTATTAAGAATAATCTAATATACAAATAAAGTTACTCCGAGATATTCTTACAATTTAATTTTATCGTGATATTTAAGCGAGAAAACTAAAATACTCGTTTCATGTTACAGAAAAATTAAAACATCGTTACTTCTCAAGAAAAAATGTTAGGATCAAACTTATTTAGAAAACTCTAATATACAAATAAAGTTACTCAGGGATATTCTTACAATTTAATTTTATCGTGATATTTAAGCGAGAAATCTAAAATATTCGTTACTAGCTCCAGAAAAATTAAAACATCGTTACTCCTCAGGAAAAAATTCTAGAATCAAACTTATTAAAAAAAATCTAATAAACAAATAAAGTTACTCAGGGATATTCTTACAATTTAATTTTATTGTGATATTTAAGCGAGAAATCTAAAATATTCGTTACTAGCTCCAGAAAAATAAAAACATCGTTACTCCTCAGTAAAAAATGCTAGAATCAAACTTATTAAGAAAAATCTAATACACAAATAAAGTTACTCAGGGATATTCTTACAATTTAATTTTATCGTGATATTTAAGCGAGAAATCTAAAATATTCGTTACTAGCACCAGAAAAATTAAAACATCGTTACTCTTCAGGAAAAAATGCTAGAATCAAACTTATTAAGAATAATCTAATATACAAATAAAGTTACTCAGGGCTAGTCTTACAATCTAATATTATCGTGATATTTATGTGAGAAAACTAAAATATTCGTTTCTAGTTCCAGTAAATTAAAACATCGTTACTCCTCAGGAAAAAATGCTAGAATCAAACTTATTAAGAATAATCTAATATACAAATAAAGTTACTCAGGGATATTCTTACAATCTAATTTTATCGTGATATTTATGTGAGAAAACTAAAATATTCGTTTCTAGTTCCAGTAAATTAAAACATCGTTACTCCTCAGGAAAAAATGTTAGAATCAAACTTATTAAAAAAATCTAATATACAAATAAAGTTACTCAGGGATATTCTTACAATTTAATTTTATCGTTATATTTAAGCGAGAAAACTAAAATATTCGTTTCTAGTTCCAGAAAAATTAACACATCGTTACTCCTCAGGAAAAAATGATAGAATCAAACTTATTAAGAATAAACTAATATACAAATAAAGTTACTCAGGGATATTCTTACAATTTAATTTTATCGTGATATTTAAGCGAGAAATCTAAAATATTCGTTACTAGCTCCAGAAAAATTAAAACATCGTTACTCCTCAGGAAAAAATGCTAGAATCAAACTTATTAAGAATAATCTAATATACAACTAAAGTTACTCAGGGATATTCTTACAATTTAATTTTATCGTGATATTTATGTGAGAAAACTAAAATATTCGTTTCTAGTTCCAGTAAAATTACTCCTCAGGAAAAAATGCTAGAATCAAACTTATTAAAAAAAATCTAATATACAAATAAAGTTACTCTGGGATATTCTTACAATTTAATTTTGTCGTTATATTTTAGCGAGAAAACTAAAATATTCTTTTCTAGTTCCAGAAAAATTAAAACATCGTTACTCCTCAGGAAAAAAAGCTAGAATCAAACTTATTAAGAATAATCTAATATACAAATAAAGTTACTCAGGGCTAGTCTTACAATTTAATTTTATCGTGATATTTATGTGAGAAAACTAAAATATTCCTTTCTAGTTCCAGTAAATTAAAACATCGTTACTCCTCAGGAAAAAATGTTAGGATCATACTTATTTAGAATAATCTAATATACAAATAAATTTACTCAGGGATATTCCTACAATTTAATTTTAACGTGATATTTAAGCGAGAAATCTAAAATAATCTTTTCTAGTTCCAGATAAATTATAACATCGTTACTCCTCAGGAAAAAATGCTAGAATCAAACTTATTAAGAATAATCTAATACACAAATAAAGTTACTCAGGGATATTCTTACAATTTAATTTTATCGTGATATTTATGTGAGAAAACTAAAATATTCGTTTCTAGTCCCAGTAAAATTAAAACATCGTTACTCCTCAGCAAAAAATGCTAGAATCAAACTTATTTAAAAAAATCTAATATGCAAATAAAGTTACTCTGGGATATTCTTACAATTTAATTTTATCGTGATATTTAAGCGAGAAATCTAAAATATTCGTTTCTAGTTCCAGAAAAATTAAAACATCGTTACTCCTCAGGAAAAAATGCTAGAATCAAACTTATTTAGAATAATCTAATATACAAATAAAGTTACTCAGGGATATTCTTACAATTTAATTTTATCGTGATATTTAAGCCAGAAAACTAAAATACTCGTTTCTTGTTACAGAAAAATTAAAACATCGTTACTCCTCAGGAAAAAATGTTAGGATCAAACTTATCTAGAAAACTCTAACATACAAATAAAGTTACTCAGGGATATTCTTACAATTTAATTTTATCGTGATATTTAAGCGAGAAATCTAAAATAATCTTTTCTAGTTCCAGAAAAATTATAACATCGTTACTCCTCAGGAAAAAATTCTAGAATCAAACTTATTAAACAAATCTATTATAAAAATAAAGTTACTCAGGGATAATCTTACAATTTAATTTTATCGTGATATTTAAGCGAGAAAACTAAAATATTCGTTTATAGTTCCAGAAAAATAAAAATATTGTTACTCCTCAGAAAAAAATGCTAGAATCAAACTTATTAAAAAAACTCTAATAAACAAATAAAGTTACTCAGGGATATTCTTACAATTTAATTTTATCGTGATATTTAAGCGAGAAACCTAAAATATTCGTTACTAGCTCCAGAAAAATTAAAACATCGTTACTCCTCAGGAAAAAATGCTAGAATCAAACTTATTAAGAATAATCTAATATACAAATAAAGTTACTCCGAGATATTCTTACAATTTAATTTTATCGTGATATTTAAGCGAGAAAACTAAAATACTCGTTGCTTGTTACAGAAAAATTAAAACATCGTTACTCCTCAGGAAAAAATGTTAGGATCAAACTTATTTAGAATAATCTAATATACAAATAAAGTTACTCAGGGATATTCTTACAATTTAATTTTATCGGGATATTTATGTGAGAAAACTAAAATATTCGTTTCTAGTTCCAGTAAAATTAAAACATCAGTTACTCCTCAGGAAAAAATGCTAGAATCAAACTTATTAAAAAAAATCTAATATACAAATAAAATTACTCTGGGATAGTCTTACAATTTAATTTTATCGTTATATTTAAGCGAGAAAACTAAAATATTCTTTTCTAGTTCCAGAAAAATTAAAACATCGTTACTCCTCAGGAAAAAATGCTAGAATCAAACTTATTAAGAAAAATCTAATATACAAATAAAGTTACTCAGGGATATTCTTACAATTTAATTTTACCGTGATATTTAGGCGAGAAATCTAAAATATTCGTTTCTAGTTGCAGAAAAATTAAAACATCGTTACTACACAGGAAAAAATGCTAGAATCAAACTTATTAAGAATAATCTAATATACAAATAAAGTTACTCCGAGATATTCTTACAATTTAATTTTATCGTGATATTTAAGCGAGAAAACTAAAATACTCGTTTCATGTTACAGAAAAATTAAAACATCGTTACTTCTCAAGAAAAAATGTTAGGATCAAACTTATTTAGAAAACTCTAATATACAAATAAAGTTACTCAGGGATATTCTTACAATTTAATTTTATCGTGATATTTAAGCCAGAAAACTAATATACTCGTTTCTTGTTACAGAAAAATTAAAACATCGTTACTCCTCAGGAAAAAATGCTAGAATCAAACTTATTAAACAAATCTATTATAAAAATAAAGTTACTCAGGGATAATCTTACAATTTAATTTTATCGTGATATTTAAGCGAGAAAACTAAAATATTCGTTTATAGTTCCAGAAAAATAAAAATATTGTTACTCCTCAGAAAAAAATGCTAGCATCAAACGTATTAAAAAAAATCTAATAAACAAATAAAGTTACTCAGGGATATTCTTACAATTTAATTTTATCGTGATATTTAAGCGAGAAATCTAAAATATTCGTTACTAGCTCCAGAAAAATTAAAACATCTTTACTCCTCAGGAAAAAATGCTGGAATCAAACTTATTAAGAATAATCTAATATACAAATAAAGTTACTCCGAGATATTCTTACAATTTTATTTTATCGTGATATTTAAGCGAGAAAACTAAAATACTCGTTGCTTGTTACAGAAAAATTAAAACATCGTTACTCCTCAGGAAAAAATGTTAGGATCAAACTTATTTAGAATAATCTAATATACAAATAAAGTTACTCAGGGATATTCTTACAATTTAATTTTAACGTGATATTTAAGCGAGAAATCTAAAATAATCTTTTCTAGTTCCAGAAAAATTAAAACATCGTTACTCCTCAGGAAAAGAGGCTAGAATCAAACTTATTAAGAATAATCTAATATACAAATAAAGTTACTCAGGGATATTCTTACAATTTAATTTTATCGTGATATTGTAACAAGTCAAAGTCAGCACATTCTTAGTGAATACAATTAAGTAAAGTAGAGCATGATGTAATGAGGTCAGGTATTCTAAATAATATTCATTGACGTAAGTAGCTAACTATTTGCTGACTTAGTACTTTTGTAATTAGATATATAGTAGCGTTAGGTCAGTTATAATGGGTAGTAGTCACACAGGCAGTATAGTCGATAGTCAGATAGTCAATACGAGAGTTCAGTAGGAACTCGACAACTCCAACCATGTAGTAAGTGTGAATAAATCTTTGTTATTTGTTGAACCAAATGGTAAGTACAAACTTATTTACAACAATCCTAGTACTTGTTATTTCTCCGGTCTGGGTTACAAATTGGTGGCAGCGGTGGGATATTTTGTCAGATCAGGGTGGCCAATCGTTTTTGGTCCACTCGCGGAAAAGCAAGTATTAGGAATTCAACAATAACAACAGTTGTATTCTCTCCGATACAAATGATGGCAGCGATTTGCGAATTTTTTTTTTCCAAACTACACGAACAAAATGTTTGGTAAATTGAAATTCATGGATTCAATGACAACAAGCAAGTAAGTAAATCAAGAAAGATGTATGGCCAAAGAAGATCAAATTACAACGAGAGAAGACGCTCTGTACAATGTTACATTTGCAATGGTAACCACTATGCCAGGCAGTGTCAGCAACAGCGCCAGCGTCAACGGCCGAATCACTATCCGAGGGAAGAAAATTACTACTATCCAAGGGAAGAAAATTACAACTACCAGCGGGACGAAAATTACTACCACCAGAGGGAAGAAAATTACAATTATCCGAGGGAAGAAAATTACTACCACCAGAGGGAAGAAAATTACTACCACAAGAGAGAAGAAAACTACAATTACCCGAGGGAAGAAAATTACAACTACCAGAGGGAAGAAAATTACAATTATCCGAGGGAAGAAAATTACAACTATCAGAGGGAAGAAAATTACAATTATCCGAGAAAAGAAAATTACAATTACCAGAGAGAAGAAAATTACCATTATCAGAGGGAAGAAAATAACCATTATCAGAGGGAAGAAAAATACAATTACCAGGATGAAGAAAACTACAATGATCAGAGAGGCGATTACTACGACTACCAGAGAGAAGATGACGACACTCATTATAGAAGAAATCAAGTTCAGTGTTATAATTGCAATGGCAACCATTACGCCAAGCATTGTCAGCGTGAGCGTCAGCATAAGCGTCAGCATAAGCATCAGCGTCAGCAGAAGTATCAACGTCAGCAGTCAAATGTATACGAAAGTCAAAAAGAAGATGACATTGAAGATGATACCCGCTGTAAATGCGAGCAAACAGAAATAGGCCAAAATAAGAAGAATAACGAACAAATAGACCCGGAAGAATTAAAAGAGATGGAGGAAATTACGTGGTTCTTTAATATGTTAAGAATGGCGGAAATATCCGGTGACCAAGAGGCAGCTCTTATGATTTATAACCACTTAGATGGCATTCCGATGGACGATGGAGTATTAAGATGTTTTGGATGTAAGATGCCTAAGAAAAAGTACTGTCTTTGTGAAGATATTAAAGAAAGAGAAAGAGAAAATATTGCTGAATTAGACAAGAATGAGGATGATTCCCAACAAGTGAGTTCAGAAGAAGACCGTAGCAGTGAAGAGAGACCTAATGACGCCGTTACCAAGGAAGCTCCGGAAATTTACGAGGTAAATAGGGAGGAAAAAGAAGCATCAGGGGTTAAAAATGATGGCTTAATAGAGGGTACGGGTATTGAGGAAATTTCACAAGCGGTTAATGAAGGAAATGACGAAGTTGGACAGATCAGCATTAAGTTCAAAAACAGCAAACAGTTTCAGAGAAATAAAGAACAAAGAAAACAGTACGATAGGAAGAATCCACATCAATTAAAGAACTCCACAACAGATGGCCAAAAGATGAAAAGAAGTACGAGCAAACGAGATTCGAGATTTAGACGACACCAGCAGTACTACAAGAAGAAATTCAAACCAAATTCGACATTCACAAATAACCACAAAAAAGAACGAGCTACGAGGTATAAACTTCAATTTTATTCTAGTGTTGTGCGTTATAAAATAAACATAAGACGATGGTGGTGTTTATTTGGACTATTTTATGGATGGTACAAGTGATAAAAGTGTTTTTGTGTTTATGTATATTTAATTTAAATTAGTAAAAATTAAGGTATAAAAAATGGGAATGTAACAAGGAAATAATAGTTAAATTATGTTTTGTGTAATATGTAAATTGTGCCCCTTTGCAGGAAGCAAATTGTTTGAAAAAGGGAGGAATGTAACAAGTCAAAGTCAGCACATTCTTAGTGAATACAATTAAGTAAAGTAGAGCATGATGTAATGAGGTCAGGTATTCTAAATAATATTCATTGACGTAAGTAGCTAACTATTTGCTGACTTAGTACTTTTGTAATTAGATATATAGTAGCGTTAGGTCAGTTATAATGGGTAGTAGTCACACAGGCAGTATAGTCGATAGTCAGATAGTCAATACGAGAGTTCAGTAGGAACTCGACAACTCCAACCATGTAGTAAGTGTGAATAAATCTTTGTTATTTGTTGAACCAAATGGTAAGTACAAACTTATTTACAACAACCCTAGTACTTGTCCTTTCTCCGGTCTGACAAGAACCCATATAAATTATTTGTTAATTCTCCTTCAAATAAGGGAGGCTTACAATATTTATGTGAGAAAACTAAAATATTCGTTTCTAGTTCCAGTAAAATTAAAACATCCGTTACTCCTCAGGACAAAATGCTAGAATCAAACTTATTAAAAAAAATCTAATATACAAATAAAATTACTCTGGGATAGTCTTACAATTTAATTTTATCGTTATATTTAAGCGAGAAAACTAAAATATTCTTTTCTAGTTCCAGAAAAATTAAAACATCGTTACTCCTCAGGAAAAAATGTTAGAATCAAACTTATTAAGAAAAATCTAATATACAAATAAAGTTACTCAGGGATATTCTTACAATTTAATTTTATCGTGATATTTAAGCGAGAAATCTAAAATATTCGTTTCTAGTTGCAGAAAAATTAAAACATTGTTACTCCACAGGAAAAAATGCTAGAATCAAACTTATTTAGAATAATCTAATATACAAATAAAGTTACTCAGGGATATTCTTACAATTTAATTTTATCGTGATATTTAAGCCAGAAAACTAAAATACTCCTTTCTTGTTACAGAAAAATTAAAACATCGTTACTTCTCAGGAAAAAATGCTAGAATCAAACTTATTAAACAAATCTATTATAAAAATAAAGTTACTCAGGGATAATCTTACAATTTAATTTTTTCGTGATATTTAAGCGAGAAAACTAAATATTCGTTTATAGTTCAAGAAAAATAAAAATATTGTTACTCAGAAAAAAATGCTAGAATCAAACTTATTAAAAAAAATCTAATAAACAAATAAAGTTACTCAGGGATATTCTTACAATTTAATTTTATCGTGATATTTAAGCGAGAAATCTAAAATATTCGTTACTGGCTCCAGAAAAATTAAACCATCGTTACTCCTCAGGAAAAAATTCTAGAATCAAACTTATTAAAAAAAATCTAATAAACAAATAAAGTTACTCAGGGATATTCTTACAATTTAATTTTATTGTGATATTTAAGCGAGAAATCTAAAATATTCGTTACTAGCTCCAGAAAAATAAAAACATCGTTACTATTCAGTAAAAAATGCTAGAATCAAACTTATTAAGAAAAATCTAATAAACAAATAAAGTTACTCAGGGATATTCTTACAATTTAATTTTATCGTGATATTTAAGCGAGAAAACTAAAATATTCGTTTATAGTTCCAGAAAAATAAAAATATTGTTACTCCTCAGAAAAAAATGCTAGAATCAAACTTATTAAAAAAAAATCTAATAAACAAATAAAGTTACTCAGGGATATTCTTACAATTTAATTTTATCGTGATATTTAAGCGAGAAATCTAAAATATTCGTTACTAGCTCCAGAAAAATTAAAACATCGTTACTCCTCAGGAAAAAATGCTAGAATCAAACTTATTAAGAATAATCTAATATACAAATAAAGTTTCTCCGAGATATTCTTACAATTTAATTTTATCGTGATATTTAAGCGAGAAAACTAAAATACTCGTTACTTGTTACAGAAAAATTAAAACATCGTTACTCCTCAGGAAAAAATGTTAGGATAAAACTTATTTAGAATAATCTAATATACAAATAAAGTTACTCAGGTATATTCTTACAATTTAATTTTAACGTGATATTTAAGCGAGAAATCTAAAATAATCTTTTCTAGTTCCAGTAAAATTAAAACATCCGTTACTCCTCAGGAAAAAATGCTAGAATCAAACTTATTAAAAAAAATCTAATATACAAATAAAATTACTCTGGGATAGTCTTACAATTTAATTTTATCGTTATATTTAAACGAGAAAACTAAAATATTCTTTTCTAGTTCCAGAAAAATTAAAACATCGTTACTCCTCAGGAAATAATGATAGAATCAAATTTATTAAGAAAAATATAATATACAAATAAAGTTACTCAGGGATATTCTTACAATTTAATTTTATCGTGATATTTAAGCGAGAAATCTAAAATATTCCTTTCTAGTTGCAGAAAAATTAAAACATCGTTACTCCACAGGAAAAAATGCTAGAATCAAACTTATTTAGAAAAATCTAATATACAAATAAAGTTACTCAGGGATATTCTTACAATTTAATTTTATCGTGATATTTAAGCCAGAAAACTAAAATACTCCTTTCTTGTTACAGAAAAATTAAAACATCGTTACTTCTCAGGAAAAAATGCTAGAATCAAACTTATTAAACAAATCTATTATAAAAATAAAGTTACTCAGGGATAATCTTACAATTTAATTTTATCATGATATTTAAGCGAGAAAACTAAAATATTCGTTTATAGTTCAAGTAAAATAAAAATATTGTTACTCAGAAAAAAATGCTAGAATCAAACTTATTAAAAAAAATCTAATAAACAAATAAAGTTACTCAGGGATATTCTTACAATTTAATTTTATCGTGATATTTAAGCGAGAAATCTAAAATATTCGTTACTAGCTCCAGAAAAATTAAAACATCGTTACTCTTCAGGACAAAATGCTAGAATCAAACTTATTAAGAATAATCTAATATACAAATAAAGTTACTCAGGGCTAGTCTTACAATCTAATTTTATCGTGATATTTATGTGAGAAAACTATAATATTCGTTTCTAGTTCCAGTAAATTAAAACATCGTTACTCCTCAGGAAGAAATGCTAGAATCAAACTTATTAAGAATAATCTAATATACAAATAAAGTTACTCAGGGATATTCTTACAATCTAATTTTATCGTGATATTTATGTGAGAAAACTAAAATATTCGTTTCTAGTTCCAGTAAATTAAAACATCGTTACTCCTCAGGAAAAAATGCTAGAATCAAACTTATTAAAAAAATCTAATAGACAAATAAAGTTATTCAGGGATATTCTTACAATTTAATTTTATCGTTATATTTAAGCCAGAAAACTAAAATACTCGTTTCTAATTACAGAATAATAAAAACCTCGTTACTCCTCAGGAAAAAATGCTAGAATCAAACTTATTTAGAATAAACTAATATACAAATAAAGTTACTCAGGGATATTCTTACAATTTAATTTTATCGTGATTTTTAAGCGAGAAAACTAAAATACTCGTTACTTGTTACAGAAAAATTAAAACATCGTTACTCCTCAGGAACAAATGTTAGGATAAAACTTATTTAGAATAATCTAATATACAAATAAAGTTACTCAGGTATATTCTTACAATTTAATTTTAACGTGATATTTAAGCGAGAAATCTAAAATAATCTTTTCTAGTTCCAGTAAAATTAAAACATCCGTTACTCCTCAGGAAAAAATGCTAGAATCAAACTTATTAAAAAAAATCTAATATACAAATAAAATTACTCTGGGATAGTCTTACAATTTAATTTTATCGTTATATTTAAACGAGAAAACTAAAATATTCTTTTCTAGTTCCAGAAAAATTAAAACATCGTTACTCCTCAGGAAATAATGATAGAATCAAACTTATTAAGAAAAATATAATATACAAATAAAGTTACTCAGGGATATTCTTACAATTTAATTTTATCGTGATATTTAAGCGAGAAATCTAAAATATTCCTTTCTAGTTGCAGAAAAATTAAAACATCGTTACTCCACAGGAAAAAATGCTAGAATCAAACTTATTTAGAAAAATCTAATATACAAATAAAGTTACTCAGGGATATTCTTACAATTTAATTTTATCGTGATATTTAAGCCAGAAAACTAAAATACTCCTTTCTTGTTACAGAAAAATTAAAACATCGTTACTTCTCAGGAAAAAATGCTAGAATCAAACTTATTAAACAAATCTATTATAAAAATAAAGTTACTCAGGGATAATCTTACAATTTAATTTTATCATGATATTTAAGCGAGAAAACTAAAATATTCGTTTATAGTTCAAGTAAAATAAAAATATTGTTACTCAGAAAAAAATGCTAGAATCAAACTTATTAAAAAAAATCTAATAAACAAATAAAGTTACTCAGGGATATTCTTACAATTTAATTTTATCGTGATATTTAAGCGAGAAATCTAAAATATTCGTTACTAGCTCCAGAAAAATTAAAACATCGTTACTCTTCAGGAAAAAATGCTAGAATCAAACTTATTAAGAATAATCTAATATACAAATAAAGTTACTCAGGGCTAGTCTTACAATCTAATTTTATCGTGATATTTATGTGAGAAAACTATAATATTCGTTTCTAGTTCCAGTAAATTAAAACATCGTTACTCCTCAGGAAGAAATGCTAGAATCAAACTTATTAAGAATAATCTAACATACAAATAAAGTTACTCAGGGATATTCTTACAATCTAATTTTATCGTGATATTTATGTGAGAAAACTAAAATATTCGTTTCTAGTTCCAGTAAATTAAAACATCGTTACTCCTCAGGAAAAAATGCTAGAATCAAACTTATTAAAAAAATCTAATAGACAAATAAAGTTACTCAGGGATATTCTTACAATTTAATTTTATCGTTATATTTAAGCCAGAAAACTAAAATACTCGTTTCTAATTACAGAATAATAAAAACCTCGTTACTCCTCAGGAAAAAATGCTAGAATCAAACTTATTTAGAATAAACTAATATACAAATAAAGTTACTCAGGGATATTCTTACAATTTAATTTTATCGTGATTTTTAAGCGAGAAAACTAAAATACTCGTTACTTGTTACAGAAAAATTAAAACATCGTTACTCCTCAGGAACAAATGTTAGGATAAAACTTATTTAGAATAATCTAATATACAAATAAAGTTACTCAGGTATATTCTTACAATTTAATTTTAACGTGATATTTAAGCGAGAAATCTAAAATAATCTTTTCTAGTTCCAGTAAAATTAAAACATCCGTTACTCCTCAGGAAAAAATGCTAGAATCAAACTTATTAAAAAAAATCTAATATACAAGTAAAATTACTCTGGGATAGTCTTACAATTTAATTTTATCGTTATATTTAAGCGAGAAAACTAAAATATTCTTTTCTAGTTCCAGAAAAATTAAAACATCGTTACTCCTCAGGAAAAAATGATAGAATCAAACTTATTTAGAAAAATCTAATATACAAATAAAGTTACTCAGGGATATTCTTACAATTTAATTTTATCGTGATATTTAAGCCAGAAAACTAAAATACTCCTTTCTTGTTACAGAAAAATTAAAACATCGTTACTTCTCAGGAAAAAATGCTAGAATCAAACTTATTAAACAAATCTATTATAAAAATAAAGTTACTCAGGGATATTCTTACAATTTAATTTTATCGTGATATTTAAGCGAGAAAACTAAAATATTCGTTTATAGTTCCAGAAAAATAAAAATATTGTTACTCCTCAGAAAAAAATGCTAGAATCAAACTTATTAAAAAAAAATCTAATAAACAAATAAAGTTACTCAGGGATATTCTTACAATTTAATTTTATCGTGATATTTAAGCGAGAAATCTAAAATATTCGTTACTAGCTCCAGAAAAATTAAAACATCGTTACTCCTCAGGAAAAAATGCTAGAATCAAACTTATTAAGAATAATCTAATATACAAATAAAGTTTCTCCGAGATATTCTTACAATTTAATTTTATCGTGATATTTAAGCGAGAAAACTAAAATACTCGTTACTTGTTACAGAAAAATTAAAACATCGTTACTCCTCAGGAAACAATGTTAGGATAAAACTTATTTAGAATAATCTAATATACAAATAAAGTTACTCAGGTATATTCTTACAATTTAATTTTAACGTGATATTTAAGCGAGAAATCTAAAATAATCTTTTCTAGTTCCAGTAAAATTAAAACATCCGTTACTCCTCAGGAAAAAATGCTAGAATCAAACTTATTAAAAAAAATCTAATATACAAATAAAATTACTCTGGGATAGTCTTACAATTTAATTTTATCGTTATATTTAAACGAGAAAACTAAAATATTCTTTTCTAGTTCCAGAAAAATTAAAACATCGTTACTCCTCAGGAAATAATGATAGAATCAAACTTATTAAGAAAAATATAATATACAAATAAAGTTACTCAGGGATATTCTTACAATTTAATTTTATCGTGATATTTAAGCGAGAAATCTAAAATATTCCTTTCTAGTTGCAGAAAAATTAAAACATCGTTACTCCACAGGAAAAAATGCTAGAATCAAACTTATGTAGAAAAATCTAATATACAAATAAAGTTACTCAGGGATATTCTTACAATTTAATTTTATCGTGATATTTAAGCCAGAAAACTAAAATACTCCTTTCTTGTTACAGAAAAATTAAAACATCGTTACTTCTCAGGAAAAAATGCTAGAATCAAACTTATTAAACAAATCTATTATAAAAATAAAGTTACTCAGGGATAATCTTACAATTTAATTTTATCATGATATTTAAGCGAGAAAACTAAAATATTCGTTTATAGTTCAAGAAAAATAAAAATATTGTTACTCAGAAAAAAATGCTAGAATCAAACTTATTAAAAAAAATCTAATAAACAAATAAAGTTACTCAGGGATATTCTTACAATTTAATTTTATCGTGATATTTAAGCGAGAAATCTAAAATATTCGTTACTAGCTCCAGAAAAATTAAAACATCGTTACTCTTCAGGAAAAAATGCTAGAATCAAACTTATTAAGAATAATCTAATATACAAATAAAGTTACTCAGGGCTAGTCTTACAATCTAATTTTATCGTGATATTTATGTGAGAAAACTATAATATTCGTTTCTAGTTCCAGTAAATTAAAACATCGTTACTCCTCAGGAAGAAATACTAGAATCAAACTTATTAAGAATAATCTAATATACAAATAAAGTTACTCAGGGATATTCTTACAATCTAATTTTATCGTGATATTTATGTGAGAAAACTAAAATATTCGTTTATAGTTCAAGAAAAATAAAAATATTGTTACTCAGAAAAAAATGCTAGAATCAAACTTATTAAAAAAAATCTAATAAACAAATAAAGTTACTCAGGGATATTCTTACAATTTAATTTCATCGTGATATTTAAGCCAGAAAACTAAAATACTCGTTTCTTGTTACAGAAAAATTAAAACATCGTTACTCCTCAGGAAAAAATGCTAGAATCAAACTTATTAAAAAAAATCTAATAAACAAATAAAGTTACTCAGGGATATTCTTACAATTTAATTTTATCGTGATATTTAAGCGAGAAATCGAAAATATTCGTTACTAGCTCCAGAAAAATTAAAACATCGTTACTCCTCAGGAAAAAATGCTAGAATCAAACTTATTAAAAATAATCCAATATAAAAACAAAGTTACTCCGAGATATTCTTACAATTTAATTTTATCGTGATATTTAAGCGAGAAAACTAAAATACTCGTTGCTTGTTACAGCAAAATTAAAACATCGTTACTCTTTAGGAAAAAATGCTAGAATCAAACTTATTTAGAATAAACTAATATACAAATAAAGTTACTCCGAGATATTTTACAATTTAATTTTATAGTGATATTTAGCGAGAAAACTAAAATATTCGTTTCTAGTTCCAGTAAAATTAAAACATCGTTACTCCTCAGGAAAAAATGCTAGAATCAAACTTATTAAAAATAATCTAATATACAAATAAAGTTACTCCGGGATATTCTTACAATTTAATTTTATCGTGATATTTAAGCGAGAAAACTAAAATACACGTTTCTTGTTACAGAAAAATTAAAACATCGTTAATCCACAGGAAAAAATGTTAGGATCAAACTTATTTAGAATAATCTAATATACAAATAAAGTTACTCGGGGATATTCTTACAATTTAATTTTAACGTGATATTTAAGCGAGAAATCTAAAATAATCTTTTCTAGTTCCAGAAAAATTAAAACATCGTTACTCCTCAGGAAAAAATGCTAGAATCAAACTTATTTAGAAAAATCTATTATAAAAATAAAGTTACTCAGGGATAATCTTACAATTTAATTTTATCATGATATTTAAGCGAGAAAACTAAAATATTCGTTTATAGTTCAAGAAAAATAAAAAATTGTTACTCAGAAAAAAATGCTAGAATCAAACTTATTAAAAAAATCTAATAAACAAATAAAGTTACTCAGGGATATCCTTACAATTTAATTTTATCGTGATATTTAAGCGAGAAATCGAAAATATTCGTTACTAGCTCCAGAAAAATTAAAACATCGTTACTCCTCAGGAAAAAATGCTAGAATCAAACTTATTAAAAATAATCTAATATAAAAACAAAGTTACTCCGAGATATTCTTACAATTTAATTTTATCGTGATATTTAAGCGAGAAAACTAAAATACTCGTTGCTTGTTACAGCAAAATTAAAACATCGTTACTCTTTAGGAAAAAATGCTAGAATCAAACTTATTTAGAATAATCTAATATACAAATAAAGTTACTCCGAGATATTTTACAATTTAGTTTTATAGTGATATTTAGCGAGAAAACTAAAATATTCGTTTCTAGTTCCAGTAAAATTAAAACATCGTTACTCCTCAGGAAAAAATGCTAGAATCAAACTTATTAAAAATAATCTAATATACAAATAAAGTTACTCCGGGATATTCTTACAATTTAATTTTATCGTGATATTTAAGCGAGAAAACTAAAATACTCGTTTCTTGTTACAGAAAAATTAAAACATCGTTAATCCACAGGAAAAAATGTTAGGATCAAACTTATTTAGAATAATCTAATATACAAATAAAGTTACTCGGGGATATTCTTACAATTTAATTTTAACGTGATATTTAAGCGAGAAATCTAAAATAATCTTTTCTAGTTCCAGAAAAATTAAAACATCGTTACTCCTCAGGAAAAAATGCTAGAATCAAACTTATTAAGAATAATCTAATATACAAATAAAGTTACTCAGGGATATTCTTACAATTTAATTTTATCGTGATATTTAAGCCAGAAAACTAAAATACTCGTTTCTTGTTACAGAAAAATTAAAACATCGTTACTCCTCAAGAAAAAATGTTAGGATCAAACTTATTTAGAAAACTCTAATATACAAATAAAGTTACTCAGGGATATTCTTACAATTTAATTTTATCGTGATATTTAAGCGAGAAATCTAAAATAAACTTTTCTAGTTCAAGAAAAATTAAAACATCGTTACTCCTCAGGAAAAAATGCTAGAATCAAACTTATTTAGAATAATCTAATATACAATTAAAGTTACTCAGGGATATTCTTACAATTTAATTTTATTGTGATATTTAAGCGTGAAATCTAAAATATTCGTTACTAGCTCCAGAAAAATTAAAACATCGTTACTCCTCAGGACAAAAATGCTAGAATCAAACTTATTAAGAATAATCTAATATACAAACAAAGTTACTCAGGGATATTCTTACAATTTAATTTTATCGTGATATTTAAGCGAGAAATCTAAAATATTCCTTTCTAGTTGCAGAAAAATTAAAACATCGTTACTCCACAGGAAAAAATGCTAGAATCAAACTTTTCTAGAAAAATCTATTATAAAAATAAAGTTACTCAGGGATAATCTTACAATTTAATTTTATCATGATATTTAAGCGAGAAAACTAAAATATTCGTTTATAGTTCAAGAAAAATAAAAAATTGTTACTCAGAAAAAAATGCTAGAATCAAACTTATTAAAAAAAATCTAATAAACAAATAAAGTTACTCAGGGATATTCTTACAATTTAATTTTATCGTGATATTTAAGCGAGAAATCGAAAATATTCGTTACTAGCTCCAGAAAAATTAAAACATCGTTACTCCTCAGGAAAAAATGCTAGAATCAAACTTATTAAAAATAATCTAATATACAAACAAAGTTACTCCGAGATATTCTTACAATTTAATTTTATCGTGATATTTAAGCGAGAAAACTAAAATACTCGTTGCTTGTTACAGCAAAATTAAAACATCATTACTCTTTAGGAAAAAATGCTAGAATCAAACTTATTTAGAATAATCTAATATACAAATAAAGTTACTCCGAGATATTTTACAATTTAATTTTATAGTGATATTTAGCGAGAAAACTAAAATATTCGTTTCTAGTTCCAGTAAAATTAAAACATCGTTACTCCTCAGGAAAAAATGCTAGAATCAAACTTATTAAAAAAAATCTAATATACAAATAAAGTTACTCAGGGATATTCTTACAATTTAATTTTATCGTGATATTTAAGCGAGAAATCTAAAATATTCGTTTCTAGTTCCAGAAAAATTAAAACATCGTTACTCCTCAAGAAAAAATGCTAGAATCAAACTTATTTAGAATAATCTTATATACAAATAAAGTTACTCCGAGATATTCTTACAATTTAATTTTATCGTGATATTTAGCGAGAAAACTAAAATACTCGTTGCTTGTTACAGAAAAATTAAAACATCGTTACTCCTCAGGAAAAAATGTTTGGATCAAACTTATTTAGAAAACTCTAATATACAAATAAAGTTACTCAGGGATATTCTTACAATTTAATTTTATCGTGATATTTAAGCGAGAAATCTAAAATATTCGTTTCTAGTTCCAGAAAAATTAAAACATCGTTACTCCTCAGGAAAAAATGCTAGAATCAAACTTATTTAGAATAATCTAATATACAATTAAAGTTACTCAGGGATATTCTTACAATTTAATTTTATTGTGATATTTAAGCCAGAAAACTAAAATACTCGTTTCTTGTTACAGAAAAATTAAAACATCGTTACTTCTCAGGAAAAAATGCTAGAATCAAACTTATTAAACAAATCAATTATAAAAATAAAGTTACTCAGGGATAATCTTACAATTTAATTTTATCGTCATATTTAAGCGAGAAAACTAAAATATTCGTTTATAGTTCCAGAAAAATAAAAATATTGTTACTCAGAAAAAAATGCTAGAATCAAACTTATTAAAACAATCTAATAAACAAATAAAGTTACTCTGGGATATTCTTACAATTTAATTTTATCGTGATATTTAAGCGAGAAATCTAAAATATTCGTTTCTAGTTCCAGAAAAATTAAAACATCGTTACTCCTCAGGAAAAAATGCTAGAATCAAACTTATTTAGAATAATCTAATATACAATTAAAGTTACTCAGGGATATTCTTACAATTTAATTTTATCGTGATATTTAAGCCAGAAAACTAAAATACTCGTTTCTTGTTACAGAAAAATTAAAACATCGTTACTTCTCAGGAAAAAATGCTAGAATCAAACTTATTAAACAAATCAATTATAAAAATAAAGTTACTCAGGGATAATCTTACAATTTAATTTTATCGTCATATTTAAGCGAGAAAACTAAAATATTCGTTTATAGTTCCAGAAAAATAAAAATATTGTTACTCAGAAAAAAATGCTAGAATCAAACTTATTAAAAAAAATCTAATAAACAAATAAAGTTACTCTGGGATATTCTTACAATTTAATTTTATCGTGATATTTAAGCGAGAAATCTAAAATATTCGTTTCTAGTTCCAGAAAAATTAAAACATCGTTACTCCTCAAGAAAAAATGCTAGAATCAAACTTATTTAGAATAATCTTATATACAAATAAAGTTACTCCGAGATATTCTTACAATTTAATTTTATCGTGATATTTAGCGAGAAAACTAAAATACTCGTTGCTTGTTACAGAAAAATTAAAACATCGTTACTCCTCAGGAAAAAATGTTTGGATCAAACTTATTTAGAAAACTCTAATATACAAATAAAGTTACTCAGGGATATTCTTACAATTTAATTTTATCGTGATATTTAAGCGAGAAATCTAAAATATTCGTTTCTAGTTCCAGAAAAATTAAAACATCGTTACTCCTCAGGAAAAAATGCTAGAATCAAACTTATTTAGAATAATCTAATATACAATTAAAGTTACTCAGGGATATTCTTACAATTTAATTTTATCGTGATATTTAAGCCAGAAAACTAAAATACTCGTTTCTTGTTACAGAAAAATTAAAACATCGTTACTTCTCAGGAAAAAATGCTAGAATCAAACTTATTAAACAAATCAATTATAAAAATAAAGTTACTCAGGGATAATCTTACAATTTAATTTTATCGTCATATTTAAGCGAGAAAACTAAAATATTCGTTTATAGTTCCAGAAAAATTAAAACATCGTTACTCCTCAGGAAAAAATGCTAGAATCAAACTTATATAGAATAATCTAATATACAAATAAAGTTACTCAGGGATAATCTTACAATTTAATTTTATCGTGATATTTAAGCGAGAAATCTAAAATAATCTTTTCTAGTTCTAGAAAAATTAATACATCGTTACTCCTCAGGAAACAATTCTAGAATCAAACTTATGAAAAAAAATCTAATAAACAAATAAAGTTACTCAGGGATATTCTTACAATTTAATTTTATCGTGATATTTAAGCGAGAAATCTAAAATATTCTTTACTAGCTCCAGAAAAATTAAAACATCGTTACTCCTCAGGAAAAAATGCTAGAATCAAACTTATTAAACAAATCTATTATAAAAATAAAGTTACTCAGGGATATTCTTACAATTTAATTTTAACGTGATATTTAAGCGAGAAAACAATAATACTCGTTTCTTGTTACAGAAAAATTAAAACATCGTTACTCCTCAGGAAAAAATGTTAGGATCAAACTTATTTAGAAAACTCTAATATACAAATAAAGTTACTCAGGGATATTCTTACAATTTAATTTTATTGTGATATTTAAGCGAGAAATCTAAAATATTCGTTTCTAGTTCCAGAAAAATTAAAACATCGTTACTCCTCAGGAAAAAATGCTAGAATCAAACTTATTTAGAATAATCTAATATACAATTAAAGTTACTCAGGGATATTCTTACAATTTAATTTTATCGTGATATTTAAGCCAGAAAACTAAAGTACTCGTTTCTTGTTACAGAAAAATTAAAACATCGTACTCCTCAGGAAAAAATGCTAGAATCAAACTTATTTAGAATAATCTAATATACAATTAAAGTTACTCAGGGATATTCTTACAATTTAATTTTATCGTGATATTTAAGCCAGAAAACTAAAGTACTCGTTTCTTGTTACAGAATAATAAAAACCTCGTTACTCCTCAGGAAAAAATGCTAGAATCAAACTTATTTAGAATAAACTAATATACAAATAAAGTTACTCAGGGATATTCTTACAATTTAATTTTATCGTGATATTTAAGCCAGAAAACTAAAATACTCGTTTCTTGTTACAGAAAAATTAAATCATCGTTACTCCTCAGGAAAAAATGCTAGAATCAAACTTATTAAGAATAATCTAATATACAGATAAAGTTACTCAGGGATATTCTTACAATTTAATTTTATCGTGATATTTATGTGAGAAAAATAAAATATTCGTTTCTAGTTCCAGTAAAATTAAAACATCGTTACTCCTCAGGAAAAAATGCTAGAATCAAACTTATTAAAAAAAATCTAATATACAAATAAAGATACTCTGGGATATTCTTACAATTTAATTTTATCGTTATATTTAAGCGAGAAAACTAAAATATTCTTTTCTAGTTCCAGAAAAATTAAAACATCGTTACTCCTCAAAAAAAAAAGCTAGAATCAAACTTATTTAGAATAATCTAATATACAAATAAAGTTACTCAGGGATATTCTTACAATTTAATTTCATCGTGATATTTAAGCCAGAAAACTAAAATACTCGTTTCTTGTTACAGAAAAATTAAAACATCGTTACTCCTCAGGAAAAAATGTTAGGATCAAACTTATTTAGAAAACTCTAATATACAAATAAAGTATGGGATGGCTAGCACAGTGG
The DNA here is from genome assembly GCA_911728475.2 of Pterostichus madidus. Taxonomy (NCBI): domain Eukaryota; kingdom Metazoa; phylum Arthropoda; class Insecta; order Coleoptera; family Carabidae; genus Pterostichus; species Pterostichus madidus. The sequence continues at coordinate 17,361,507 of OU452311.1, read as the reverse complement.
TATGAAGTCGGCCTGTGGATCCTGAGGTCCCTGGTTCGATTCCCACAGGCGACAAATTTTCATAATTTGAAAAAGCTATCCCTGTGGCTCCTCCACCACTAACATGTTTGGGGGCCGTGATTTGACGACTGGTAACCGCACTTCACGCGCAAAATATATCACTTACCGAGATCTGCTTTAGCAGAGTGCCACACCCAGTCATGGGTAGAAGGCGTGATGATATATATATATATATATATATAATATATATATATATATATATATATATATATATATATATATATATATATATATATATATATATATATATATATATATATATATACAAATAAAGTTACTCAGGGATATTCTTACAATTTAATTTTATTGTGATATTTAAGCGAGAAATCTAAAATATTCGTTTCTAGTTCCAGAAAAATTAAAACATCGTTACTCCTCAGGAAAAAATGCTAGAATCAAACTTATTTAGAATAATCTAATATACAATTAAAGTTACTCAGGGATATTCTTACAATTTAATTTTATCGTGATATTTAAGCCAGAAAACTAAAGTACTCGTTTCTTGTTACAGAAAAATTAAAACATCGTTACTTCTCAGGAAAAAATGCTAGAATCAAACTTATTTAACAAATCAATTATAAAAATAAAGTTACTCAGGGATATTCTTACAATTTAATTTTATCGTGATATTTATGTGAGAAAAATAAAATATTCGTTTCTAGTTCCAGTAAAATTAAAACATCGTTACTCCTCAGGAAAAAATGCTAGAATCAAACTTATTAAAAAAAATCTAATAAACAAATAAAGTTACTCAGGGATATTCTTACTATTTAATTTTATCGTGATATTTAAGCGAGAAATCTAAAATATTCGTTACTAGCTCCAGAAAAATTAAACATCGTTACTCCTCAGGAAAAAATGCTAGAATCAAACTTATAAAGAAAAATCTAATACACAAATAAAGTTACTCAGGGATATTCTTACAATTTAATTTTAACGTTATATTTAAGCGAGAAAACTAAAATATTCGTTTCTAGTTCCGGAAAAATTAAAACATCGTTACTCCTCAGGAAAAAATGTTAGGATCATACTTATTTAGAATAATCTAATATACAAATAAATTTACTCAGGGATATTCCTACAATTTAATTTTAACGTGATATTTAAGTGAGAAATCTAAAATAATCTTTTCTAGTTCCAGAAAAATTATAACATCGTTACTCCTTAGGAAATATGCTAGAATCAAACTTATTAAGAATAATCTAATACACAAATAAAGTTACTCAGGGATATTCTTACAATTTAATTTTATCGTGATATTTATGTGAGAAAACTAAAATATTCGTTTCTAGTCCCAGTAAAATTAAAACATCGTTACTCCTCAGGAAAAAATGCTAGAATCAAACTTATTAAAAAAAATCTAATATACAAATAAAGTTACTCTGGGATATTATTACAATTTAATTTTATCGTGATATTTAAGCGAGAAAACTAAAATATTCGTTTCTAATTACAGAATAATAAAAACCTCGTTACTCCTCAGGAAAAAATGCTAGAATCAAACTTATTTAGAATAAATTAATATACAAATAAAGTTACTCAGGGATATTCTTACAATTTAATTTTATCGTGATATTTATGTGAGAAAACTAAAATATTCGTTTCTAGTCCCAGTAAAATTATAAGATCGTTACTCCTCAGGAAAAAATGCTAGAATCAAACTTATTAAAAAAAATCTAATATACAAATAAAGTTACTCTGGGATATTCTTACAATTTAATTTTATCGTGATATTTAAGCCAGAAAACTAAAATACTCGTTTCTTGTTACAGAAAAATTAAAACATCGTTACTCCTCAGGAAAAAATTTTAGGATCATACTTATTTAGAATAATCTAATATACAAATAAAGTTACTCAGGGATATTCTTACAATTTAATTTTAAATGATATTTAAGCGAGAAATCTAAAATAATCTTTTCTAGTTCCAGAAAAATTAAAACATCGTTACTCCTCAGGAAAAAATGCTAGAATCAAACTTATTAAGAATAATCTAATATACAAATAAAGCTACTCAGGGATATTCTTACAATTTAATTTTATCGTGATATTTATGTGAGAAAACAAAAATATTCGTTTCTAGTTCCAGTAAAATTAAAACATCGTTACTCCTCAGGAAAAAATGCTAGAATCAAACTTATTAAAAAAAATCTGATATACAAATAAAGTTACTTTGGGATATTCTTACAATTTAATTTTATCGTTATATTTAAGCGAGAAAACTAAAATATTCTTTTCTAGTTCCAGAAAAATTTAAACATCGTTACTCCTCAGGAAAAAAAAAATCAAACTTATTAAGAATAATCTAATATACAAATAAAGTTACTCAGGGCTAGTCTTACAATTTAATTTTATCGTGATATTTATGTGAGAAAACTAAAATATTCGTTTCTAGTTCCAGTAAATTAAAACATCGTTACTCCTCAGGAAAAAATGCTAGAATCAAACTTATAAAGAAAAATCTAATACACAAATAAAGTTACTCAGGGATATTCTTACAATTTAATTTTATCGTTATATTTAAGCGAGAAAACTAAAATATTCGTTTCTAGTTCCGGAAAAATTAAAACATCGTTACTCCTCAGGAAAAAATGATAGGATCATACTTATTTAGAATAATCTAATATACAAATAAATTTACTCAAGGATATTCCTACAATTTAATTTTAACGTGATATTTAAGTGAGAAATCTAAAATAATCTTTTTTAGTTCCAGAAAAATTATAACATCGTTACTCCTCAGGAAATATGCTAGAATCAAACTTATTAGGAATAATCTAATACACAAATAAAGTTACTCAGGGATATTCTTACAATTTAATTTTATCGTGATATTTATGTGAGAAAACTAAAATATTCGTTTCTAGTCCCAGTAAAATTAAAACATCGTTACTCCTCAGGCAAAAATGCTAGAATCAAACTTATTAAAAAAAATCTAATATACAAATAAAGTTACTCTGGGATATTCTTACAATTTACTTTTATCGTGATATTTAAGCGAGAAAACTAAAATATTCGTTTCTAATTACAGAATAATAAAAACCTCGTTACTCCTCAGCAAAAAATGCTAGAATCAAACTTATTTAGAATAAACTAATATACAAATAAAGTTACTCAGGGATATTCTTACAATTTAATTTTATCGTGATATTTAAGCCAGAAAACTAAAATACTCGTTTCTTGTTACAGAAAAATTAAAACATCGTTACTCCTCAGGAAAAAATGCTAGAATCAAACTTATTAAGAATAATCTAATATACAAATAAAGTTACTCAGGGCTAGTCTTACAATTTAATTTTATCGTGATATTTATGTGAGGAAACTAAAATATTCGTTTCTAGTTCCAGTAAATTAAAACATCGTTACTCCTCAGGAAAAAATGCTAGAAACAAACTTATAAAGAAAAATCTAATACACAAATAAAGTTACTCAGGGATATTCTTACAATTTAATTTTATCGTTATATTTAAGCGAGAAAACTAAAATAATCGTTTTTAGTTCCGGAAAAATTAAAACATCGTTACTCCTCAGGAAAAAATGTTAGGATCATACTTATTTAGAATAATCTAATATACAAATAAATTTACTCAGGGATATTCCTACAATTTAATTTTAACGTGATATTTAAGTGAGAAATCTAAAATAATCTTTTCTAGTTCCAGAAAAATTATAACATCGTTACTCCTCAGGAAATATGCTAGAATCAAACTTATTAAGAATAATCTAATATACAAATAAAGTTACTCAGGGATATTCTTACAATTTAATTTTATCGTGATATTTATGTGAGAAAACTAAAATACTCGTTTCTTGTTACAGAAAAATTAAAACATCGTTACTCCTCAGGAAAAAATGCTAGAATCAAACTTATTAAGAATAATCTAATATACAGATAAAGTTACTCAGGGATATTCTTACAATTTAATTTTATCGTGATATTTATGTGAGAAAACTAAAATATTCGTTTCTAGTTCCAATAAAATTAAAACATCGTTACTCCTCAGGAAAAAATGCTAGAATCAAACTTATTAAGAATAATCTAATATACAGATAAAGTTACTCAGAGATATTCTTACAATTTAATTTTATCGTGATATTTATGTGAGAAAACTAAAATACTCGTTTCTTGTTACAGAAAAATTAAAACATCGTTACTCCTCAGGAAAAAATGCTAGAATCAAACTTATTAAGAATAATCTAATATACAAATAAAGTTACTCAGGGATATTCTTACAATTTAATTTTATCGTGATATTTATGTGAGAAAACTAAAATACTCGTTTCTTGTTACAGAAAAATTAAAACATCGTTACTCCTCAGGAAAAAATGCTAGAATCAAACTTATTAAGAATAATCTAATATACAGATAAAGTTACTCAGGGATATTCTTACAATTTAATTTTATCGTGATATTTATGTGAGAAAACTAAAGTACTCGTTTCTTGTTACAGAAAAATTAAAACATCGTTACTCCTCAGGAAAAAATGTTTGGATCAAACTTATTTAGAAAACTCTAATATACAAATAAAGTTACTCAGGGATATTCTTACAATTTAATTTTATCGTGATATTTAAGCGAGAAATCTAAAATATTCGTTTCTAGTTCCAGAAAAATTAAAACATCGTTACTCCTCAGGAAAAAATGCTAGAATCAAACTTATTTAGAATAATCTAATATACAATTAAAGTTACTCAGGGATATTCTTACAATTTAATTTTATCGTGATATTTAAGCCAGAAAACTAAAATACTCGTTTCTTGTTACAGAAAAATTAAAACATCGTTACTTCTCAGGAAAAAATGCTAGAATCAAACTTATTAAACAAATCAATTATAAAAATAAAGTTACTCAGGGATAATCTTACAATTTAATTTTATCGTCATATTTAAGCGAGAAAACTAAAATATTCGTTTATAGTTCCAGAAAAATAAAAATATTGTTACTCAGAAAAAAATGCTAGAATCAAACTTATTAAAAAAAATCTAATAAACAAATAAAGTTACTCTGGGATATTCTTACAATTTAATTTTATCGTGATATTTAAGCGAGAAATCTAAAATATTCGTTTCTAGTTCCAGAAAAATTAAAACATCGTTACTCCTCAGGAAAAAATGCTAGAATCAAACTTATATAGAATAATCTAATATACAAATAAAGTTACTCAGGGATAATCTTACAATTTAATTTTATCGTGATATTTAAGCGAGAAATCTAAAATAATCTTTTCTAGTTCTAGAAAAATTAATACATCGTTACTCCTCAGGAAACAATTCTAGAATCAAACTTATGAAAAAAAATCTAATAAACAAATAAAGTTACTCAGGGATATTCTTACAATTTAATTTTATCGTGATATTTAAGCGAGAAATCTAAAATATTCTTTACTAGCTCCAGAAAAATTAAAACATCGTTACTCCTCAGGAAAAAATGCTAGAATCAAACTTATTAAACAAACCTATTATAAAAATAAAGTTACTCAGGGATATTCTTACAATTTAATTTTATCGTGATATTTAAGCGAGAAAACAATAATACTCGTTTCTTGTTACAGAAAAATTAAAACATCGTTACTACTCAGGAAAAAATGTTAGGATCAAACATATTTAGAAAACTCTAATATACAAATAAAGTTACTCAGGGATATTCTTACAATTTAATTTTATCGTGATATTTAAGCGAGAAATCTAAAATAATCTTTTCTAGTTCCAGAAAACTCCTCAGTAAAAAATGCTAGAATCAAACTTATTAAGAATAATCTAATATACAAATAAAGTTACTCAGGGATATTCTTACAATTCAATTTTAACGTTATATTTAAGCGATAAAACTAAAATTTTCGTTTCTAGCTCCAGAAAAATAATAACATTGTTACTCCTCAGGAAAAAATGCTAGAATCAAACTTATTGAAAAAATCTATTATAAAAATAAAGTTACTCTGGGATATTCTTACAATTTAATTTTATCGTTATATTTAAGCGAGAAAACTAAAATATTCGTTTCTAGTTCCAGAAAAATTAAAACATCGTTACTCCTCAGCAAAAAAAGCTAGAATCAAACTTATTAAGAATAATCTAATATACAAATAAAGTTACTCAGGGCTAGTCTTACAATTTAATTTTATCGTGATATTTATGTGAGGAAACTAAAATATTCGTTTCTAGTTCCAGTAAATTAAAACATCGTTACTCCTCAGGAAAAAATGCTAGAAACAAACTTATAAAGAAAAATCTAATACACAAATAAAGTTACTCAGGGATATTCTTACAATTTAATTTTATCGTTATATTTAAGCGAGAAAACTAAAATAATCGTTTTTAGTTCCGGAAAAATTAAAACATCGTTACTCCTCAGGAAAAAATGTTAGGATCATACTCATTTAGAATAATCTAATATACAAATAAATTTACTCAGGGATATTCCTACAATTTAATTTTAACGTGATATTTAAGTGAGAAATCTAAAATATTCGTTTCTAGTTCCAGAAAAATTAAAACATCGTTACTCCTCAGGAAAAAATGCTAGAATCAAACTTATTTAGAATAATCTAATATACAATTAAAGTTACTCAGGGATATTCTTACAATTTAATTTTATCGTGATATTTAAGCCAGAAAACTAAAATACTCGTTTCTTGTTACAGAAAAATTAAAACATCGTTACTTCTCAGGAAAAAATGCTAGAATCAAACTTATTAAACAAATCAATTATAAAAATAAAGTTACTCAGGGATAATCTTACAATTTAATTTTATCGTCATATTTAAGCGAGAAAACTAAAATATTCGTTTATAGTTCCAGAAAAATAAAAATATTGTTACTCAGAAAAAAATGCTAGAATCAAACTTATTAAAAAAAATCTAATAAACAAATAAAGTTACTCTGGGATATTCTTACAATTTAATTTTATCGTGATATTTAAGCGAGAAATCTAAAATATTCGTTTCTAGTTCCAGAAAAATTAAAACATCGTTACTCCTCAGGAAAAAATGCTAGAATCAAACTTATATAGAATAATCTAATATACAAATAAAGTTACTCAGGGATAATCTTACAATTTAATTTTATCGTGATATTTAAGCGAGAAATCTAAAATAATCTTTTCTAGTTCTAGAAAAATTAATACATCGTTACTCCTCAGGAAACAATTCTAGAATCAAACTTATGAAAAAAAATCTAATAAACAAATAAAGTTACTCAGGGATATTCTTACAATTTAATTTTATCGTGATATTTAAGCGAGAAATCTAAAATATTCTTTACTAGCTCCAGAAAAATTAAAACATCGTTACTCCTCAGGAAAAAATGCTAGAATCAAACTTATTAAACAAACCTATTATAAAAATAAAGTTACTCAGGGATATTCTTACAATTTAATTTTATCGTGATATTTAAGCGAGAAAACAATAATACTCGTTTCTTGTTACAGAAAAATTAAAACATCGTTACTACTCAGGAAAAAATGTTAGGATCAAACATATTTAGAAAACTCTAATATACAAATAAAGTTACTCAGGGATATTCTTACAATTTAATTTTATCGTGATATTTAAGCGAGAAATCTAAAATAATCTTTTCTAGTTCCAGAAAACTCCTCAGTAAAAAATGCTAGAATCAAACTTATTAAGAATAATCTAATATACAAATAAAGTTACTCAGGGATATTCTTACAATTCAATTTTAACGTTATATTTAAGCGATAAAACTAAAATTTTCGTTTCTAGCTCCAGAAAAATAATAACATTGTTACTCCTCAGGAAAAAATGCTAGAATCAAACTTATTGAAAAAATCTATTATAAAAATAAAGTTACTCTGGGATATTCTTACAATTTAATTTTATCGTTATATTTAAGCGAGAAAACTAAAATATTCGTTTCTAGTTCCAGAAAAATTAAAACATCGTTACTCCTCAGCAAAAAAAGCTAGAATCAAACTTATTAAGAATAATCTAATATACAAATAAAGTTACTCAGGGCTAGTCTTACAATTTAATTTTATCGTGATATTTATGTGAGGAAACTAAAATATTCGTTTCTAGTTCCAGTAAATTAAAACATCGTTACTCCTCAGGAAAAAATGCTAGAAACAAACTTATAAAGAAAAATCTAATACACAAATAAAGTTACTCAGGGATATTCTTACAATTTAATTTTATCGTTATATTTAAGCGAGAAAACTAAAATAATCGTTTTTAGTTCCGGAAAAATTAAAACATCGTTACTCCTCAGGAAAAAATGTTAGGATCATACTTATTTAGAATAATCTAATATACAAATAAATTTACTCAGGGATATTCCTACAATTTAATTTTAACGTGATATTTAAGTGAGAAATCTAAAATAATCTTTTCTAGTTCCAGAAAAATTATAACATCGTTACTCCTCAGGAAATATGCTAGAATCAAACTTATTAAGAATAATCTAATACACAAATAAAGTTACTCAGGGATATTCTTACAATTTAATTTTATCGTTATATTTAAGCGAGAAAACTAAAATATTCGTTTCTAGTTCCAGAAAAATTAAAACATCGTTACTCCTCAGCAAAAAAAGCTAGAATCAAACTTATTAAGAATAATCTAATATACAAATAAAGTTACTCAGGGCTAGTCTTACAATTTAATTTTATCGTGATATTTATGTGAGGAAACTAAAATATTCGTTTCTAGTTCCAGTAAATTAAAACATCGTTACTCCTCAGGAAAAAATGCTAGAAACAAACTTATAAAGAAAAATCTAATACACAAATAAAGTTACTCAGGGATATTCTTACAATTTAATTTTATCGTTATATTTAAGCGAGAAAACTAAAATAATCGTTTTTAGTTCCGGAAAAATTAAAACATCGTTACTCCTCAGGAAAAAATGTTAGGATCATACTCATTTAGAATAATCTAATATACAAATAAATTTACTCAGGGATATTCCTACAATTTAATTTTAACGTGATATTTAAGTGAGAAATCTAAAATATTCGTTTCTAGTTCCAGAAAAATTAAAACATCGTTACTCCTCAGGAAAAAATGCTAGAATCAAACTTATTTAGAATAATCTAATATACAATTAAAGTTACTCAGGGATATTCTTACAATTTAATTTTATCGTGATATTTAAGCCAGAAAACTAAAATACTCGTTTCTTGTTACAGAAAAATTAAAACATCGTTACTTCTCAGGAAAAAATGCTAGAATCAAACTTATTAAACAAATCAATTATAAAAATAAAGTTACTCAGGGATAATCTTACAATTTAATTTTATCGTCATATTTAAGCGAGAAAACTAAAATATTCGTTTATAGTTCCAGAAAAATAAAAATATTGTTACTCAGAAAAAAATGCTAGAATCAAACTTATTAAAAAAAATCTAATAAACAAATAAAGTTACTCTGGGATATTCTTACAATTTAATTTTATCGTGATATTTAAGCGAGAAATCTAAAATATTCGTTTCTAGTTCCAGAAAAATTAAAACATCGTTACTCCTCAGGAAAAAATGCTAGAATCAAACTTATTAAGAATAATCTAATATACAAATAAAGTTACTCAGGGATAATCTTACAATTTAATTTTATCGTGATATTTAAGCGAGAAATCTAAAATAATCTTTTCTAGTTCTAGAAAAATTAATACATCGTTACTCCTCAGGAAACAATTCTAGAATCAAACTTATGAAAAAAAATCTAATAAACAAATAAAGTTACTCAGGGATATTCTTACAATTTAATTTTATCGTGATATTTAAGCGAGAAATCTAAAATATTCTTTACTAGCTCCAGAAAAATTAAAACATCGTTACTCCTCAGGAAAAAATGCTAGAATCAAACTTATTAAACAAACCTATTATAAAAATAAAGTTACTCAGGGATATTCTTACAATTTAATTTTATCGTGATATTTAAGCGAGAAAACAATAATACTCGTTTCTTGTTACAGAAAAATTAAAACATCGTTACTACTCAGGAAAAAATGTTAGGATCAAACATATTTAGAAAACTCTAATATACAAATAAAGTTACTCAGGGATATTCTTACAATTTAATTTTATCGTGATATTTAAGCGAGAAATCTAAAATAATCTTTTCTAGTTCCAGAAAACTCCTCAGTAAAAAATGCTAGAATCAAACTTATTAAGAATAATCTAATATACAAATAAAGTTACTCAGGGATATTCTTACAATTCAATTTTAACGTTATATTTAAGCGATAAAACTAAAATTTTCGTTTCTAGCTCCAGAAAAATAATAACATTGTTACTCCTCAGGAAAAAATGCTAGAATCAAACTTATTGAAAAAATCTATTATAAAAATAAAGTTACTCTGGGATATTCTTACAATTTAATTTTATCGTTATATTTAAGCGAGAAAACTAAAATATTCGTTTCTAGTTCCAGAAAAATTAAAACATCGTTACTCCTCAGCAAAAAAAGCTAGAATCAAACTTATTAAGAATAATCTAATATACAAATAAAGTTACTCAGGGCTAGTCTTACAATTTAATTTTATCGTGATATTTATGTGAGGAAACTAAAATATTCGTTTCTAGTTCCAGTAAATTAAAACATCGTTACTCCTCAGGAAAAAATGCTAGAAACAAACTTATAAAGAAAAATCTAATACACAAATAAAGTTACTCAGGGATATTCTTACAATTTAATTTTATCGTTATATTTAAGCGAGAAAACTAAAATAATCGTTTTTAGTTCCGGAAAAATTAAAACATCGTTACTCCTCAGGAAAAAATGTTAGGATCATACTTATTTAGAATAATCTAATATACAAATAAATTTACTCAGGGATATTCCTACAATTTAATTTTAACGTGATATTTAAGTGAGAAATCTAAAATAATCTTTTCTAGTTCCAGAAAAATTATAACATCGTTACTCCTCAGGAAATATGCTAGAATCAAACTTATTAAGAATAATCTAATACACAAATAAAGTTACTCAGGGATATTCTTACAATTTAATTTTATCGTGATATTTATGTGAGAAAACTAAAATACTCGTTTCTTGTTACAGAAAAATTAAAACATCGTTACTCCTCAGGAAAAAATGCTAGAATCAAACTTATTAAGAATAATCTAATATACAGATAAAGTTACTCAGGGATATTCTTACAATTTAATTTTATCGTGATATTTATGTGAGAAAACTAAAATATTCGTTTCTAGTTCCAATAAAATTAAAACATCGTTACTCCTCAGGAAAAAATGCTAGAATCAAACTTATTAAGAATAATCTAATATACAGATAAAGTTACTCAGAGATATTCTTACAATTTAATTTTATCGTGATATTTATGTGAGAAAACTAAAATACTCGTTTCTTGTTACAGAAAAATTAAAACATCGTTACTCCTCAGGAAAAAATGCTAGAATCAAACTTATTAAGAATAATCTAATATACAGATAAAGTTACTCAGGGATATTCTTACAATTTAATTTTATCGTGATATTTATGTGAGAAAACTAAAATACTCGTTTCTTGTTACAGAAAAATTAAAACATCGTTACTCCTCAGGAAAAAATGCTAGAATCAAACTTATTAAGAATAATCTAATATACAGATAAAGTTACTCAGGGATATTCTTACAATTTAATTTTATCGTGATATTTAAGCGAGAAAACTAAAATATTCTTTTCTAGTTCCAGAAAAATTAAAACATCGTTACTCCTCAAAAAAAAAAAGCTAGAATCAAACTTATTTAGAATAATCTAATATACAAATAAAGTTACTCAGGGATATTCTTACAATTTAATTTCATCGTGATATTTAAGCCAGAAAACTAAAATACTCGTTTCTTGTTACAGAAAAATTAAAACATCGTTACTCCTCAGGAAAAAATGTTAGGATCAAACTTATTTAGAAAACTCTAATATACAAATAAAGTTACTCAGGGATATTCTTACAATTTAATTTTATTGTGATATTTAAGCGAGAAATCTAAAATATTCGTTTCTAGTTCCAGAAAAATTAAAACATCGTTACTCCTCAGGAAAAAATGCTAGAATCAAACTTATTTAGAATAATCTAATATACAATTAAAGTTACTCAGGGATATTCTTACAATTTAATTTTATCGTGATATTTAAGCCAGAAAACTAAAGTACTCGTTTCTTGTTACAGAAAAATTAAAACATCGTACTCCTCAGGAAAAAATGCTAGAATCAAACTTATTTAGAATAATCTAATATACAATTAAAGTTACTCAGGGATATTCTTACAATTTAATTTTATCGTGATATTTAAGCCAGAAAACTAAAGTACTCGTTTCTTGTTACAGAATAATAAAAACCTCGTTACTCCTCAGGAAAAAATGCTAGAATCAAACTTATTTAGAATAAACTAATATACAAATAAAGTTACTCAGGGATATTCTTACAATTTAATTTTATCGTGATATTTAAGCCAGAAAACTAAAATACTCGTTTCTTGTTACAGAAAAATTAAAACATCGTTACTCCTCAGGAAAAAATGCTAGAATCAAACTTATTAAGAATAATCTAATATACAGATAAAGTTACTCAGGGATATTCTTACAATTTAATTTTATCGTGATATTTATGTGAGAAAAATAAAATATTCGTTTCTAGTTCTAGTAAAATTAAAACATCGTTACTCCTCAGGAAAAAATGCTAGAATCAAACTTATTAAAAAAAATCTAATATACAAATAAAGATACTCTGGGATATTCTTACAATTTAATTTTATCGTTATATTTAAGCGAGAAAACTAAAATATTCTTTTCTAGTTCCAGAAAAATTAAAACATCGTTACTCCTCAAAAAAAAAAGCTAGAATCAAACTTATTTAGAATAATCTAATATACAAATAAAGTTACTCAGGGATATTCTTACAATTTAATTTCATCGTGATATTTAAGCCAGAAAACTAAAATACTCGTTTCTTGTTACAGAAAAATTAAAACATCGTTACTCCTCAGGAAAAAATGTTAGGATCAAACTTATTTAGAAAACTCTAATATACAAATAAAGTTACTCAGGGATATTCTTACAATTTAATTTTATTGTGATATTTAAGCGAGAAATCTAAAATATTCGTTTCTAGTTCCAGAAAAATTAAAACATCGTTACTCCTCAGGAAAAAATGCTAGAATCAAACTTATTTAGAATAATCTAATATACAATTAAAGTTACTCAGGGATATTCTTACAATTTAATTTTATCGTGATATTTAAGCCAGAAAACTAAAGTACTCGTTTCTTGTTACAGAAAAATTAAAACATCGTTACTTCTCAGGAAAAAATGCTAGAATCAAACTTATTTAACAAATCAATTATAAAAATAAAGTTACTCAGGGATATTCTTACAATTTAATTTTATCGTGATATTTATGTGAGAAAAATAAAATATTCGTTTCTAGTTCCAGTAAAATTAAAACATCGTTACTCCTCAGGAAAAAATGCTAGAATCAAACTTATTAAAAAAAATCTAATAAACAAATAAAGTTACTCAGGGATATTCTTACTATTTAATTTTATCGTGATATTTAAGCGAGAAATCTAAAATATTCGTTACTAGCTCCAGAAAAATTAAACATCGTTACTCCTCAGGAAAAAATGCTAGAATCAAACTTATAAAGAAAAATCTAATACACAAATAAAGTTACTCAGGGATATTCTTACAATTTAATTTTAACGTTATATTTAAGCGAGAAAACTAAAATATTCGTTTCTAGTTCCGGAAAAATTAAAACATCGTTACTCCTCAGGAAAAAATGTTAGGATCATACTTATTTAGAATAATCTAATATACAAATAAATTTACTCAGGGATATTCCTACAATTTAATTTTAACGTGATATTTAAGTGAGAAATCTAAAATAATCTTTTCTAGTTCCAGAAAAATTATAACATCGTTACTCCTTAGGAAATATGCTAGAATCAAACTTATTAAGAATAATCTAATACACAAATAAAGTTACTCAGGGATATTCTTACAATTTAATTGTATCGTGATATTTATGTGAGAAAACTAAAATATTCGTTTCTAGTCCCAGTAAAATTAAAACATCGTTACTCCTCAGGAAAAAATGCTAGAATCAAACTTATTAAAAAAAATCTAATATACAAATAAAGTTACTCTGGGATATTCTTACAATTTAATTTTATCGTGATATTTAAGCGAGAAAACTAAAATATTCGTTTCTAATTACAGAATAATAAAAACCTCGTTACTCCTCAGGAAAAAATGCTAGAATCAAACTTATTTAGAATAAACTAATATACAAATAAAGTTACTCAGGGATATTCTTACAATTTAATTTTATCGTGATATTTATGTGAGAAAACTAAAATATTCGTTTCTAGTCCCAGTAAAATTATAAGACCGTTACTCCTCAGGAAAAAATGCTAGAATCAAACTTATTAAAAAAAATCTAATATACAAATAAAGTTACTCTGGGATATTCTTACAATTTAATTTTATCGTGATATTTAAGCCAGAAAACTAAAATACTCGTTTCTTGTTACAGAAAAATTAAAACATCGTTACTCCTCAGGAAAAAATGTTAGGATCATACTTATTTAGAATAATCTAATATACAAATAAAGTTACTCAGGGATATTCTTACAATTTAATTTTAAATGATATTTAAGCGAGAAATCTAAAATAATCTTTTCTAGTTCCAGAAAAATTAAAACATCGTTACTCCTCAGGAAAAAATGCTAGAATCAAACTTATTAAGAATAATCTAATATACAAATAAAGCTACTCAGGGATATTCTTACAATTTAATCTTTTCTAGTTCCAGTAAAATTAAAACATCGTTACTCCTCAGGAAAAAATGCTAGAATCAAACTTATTAAAAAAAATCTGATATACAAATAAAGTTACTTTGGGATATTCTTACAATTTAATTTTATCGTTATATTTAAGCGAGAAAACTAAAATATTCTTTTCTAGTTCCAGAAAAATTTAAACATCGTTACTTCTCAGGAAAAAAAAAATCAAACTTATTAAGAATAATCTAATATACAAATAAAGTTACTCAGGGCTAGTCTTACAATTTAATTTTATCGTGATATTTATGTGAGAAAACTAAAATATTCGTTTCTAGTTCCAGTAATTAAAACATCGTTACTCCTCAGGAAAAAATGCTAGAATCAAACTTATTAAAAAAAATCTGATATACAAATAAAGTTACTTTGGGATATTCTTACAATTTAATTTTATCGTTATATTTAAGCGAGAAAACTAAAATATTCTTTTCTAGTTCCAGAAAAATTTAAACATCGTTACTTCTCAGGAAAAAAAAAATCAAACTTATTAAGAATAATCTAATATACAAATAAAGTTACTCAGGGATATTCTTACAATTTAATTTTATCGTTATATTTAAGCGAGAAAACTAAAATATTCGTTTCTAGTTCCGGAAAAATTAAAACATCGTTACTCCTCAGGAAAAAATGATAGGATCATACTTATTTAGAATAATCTAATATACAAATAAATTTACTCAAGGATATTCCTACAATTTAATTTTAACGTGATATTTAAGTGAGAAATCTAAAATAATCTTTTTTAGTTCCAGAAAAATTATAACATCGTTACTCCTCAGGAAATATGCTAGAATCAAACTTATTAGGAATAATCTAATACACAAATAAAGTTACTCAGGGATATTCTTACAATTTAATTTTATCGTGATATTTATGTGAGAAAACTAAAATATTCGTTTCTAGTCCCAGTAAAATTAAAACATCGTTACTCCTCAGGCAAAAATGCTAGAATCAAACTTATTAAAAAAAATCTAATATACAAATAAAGTTACTCTGGGATATTCTTACAATTTACTTTTATCGTGATATTTAAGCGAGAAAACTAAAATATTCGTTTCTAATTACAGAATAATAAAAACCTCGTTACTCCTCAGCAAAAAATGCTAGAATCAAACTTATTTAGAATAAACTAATATACAAATAAAGTTACTCAGGGATATTCTTACAATTTAATTTTATCGTGATATTTAAGCCAGAAAACTAAAATACTCGTTTCTTGTTACAGAAAAATTAAAACATCGTTACTCCTCAGGAAAAAATGCTAGAATCAAACATATTAAGAATAATCTAATATACAAATAAAGTTACTCAGGGATATTCTTACAATTTAATTTTATCGTGATATTTATGTGAGAAAACTAAAATATTCGTTTCTAGTTCCAGTAAAATTAAAATATCGTTACTCCTTAGGAAAAAATGCTAGAATCAAACTTATTAAAAAAAATCTAATATACAAATAAAGTTACTCAGGGATATTCTTACAATTTAATTTTATCGTGATATTTAAGCGAGAAATCTAAAATATTCGTTACTAGCTCCAGAAAAATTAAACATCGTTACTCCTCAGGAAAAAATGCTAGAATCAAACTTAGTAAGAATAATCTAATATACAAATAAAGTTACTCCGGGATATTCTTACAATTTAATTTTATCGTGATATTTAAGCGAGAAATCTAAAATAATCTTTTCTAGTTCTAGAAAAATTAAAACATCGTTACTCCTCAGGAAAAAATTCTAGAATCAAACTTATGAAAAAAAATCTAATAAACAAATAAAGTTACTCAGGGATATTCTTACAATTTAATTTTATCGTGATATTTAAGCGAGAAATCTAAAATATTCGTTCCTAGTTCTAGAAAAATTAAAACATCGTTACTCCTCAGGAAAAAATTCTAGAATCAAACTTATGAAAAAAAATCTAACAAACAAATAAAGTTACTCAGGGATATTCTTACAATTTAATTTTATCGTGATATTTAAGCGAGAAATCTAAAATATTCTTTACTAGCTCTAGAAAAATTAAAACATCGTTACTCCTCAGGAAAAATTGCTAGAATCAAACTTATTAAACAAATCTATTATAAAAATAAAGTTACTCAGGGATATTCTTACAATTTAAATTTATCGTGATATTTAAGCGAGAAAACAAAAATACTCGTTTCTTGTTACAGAAAAATTAAAACATCGTTACTCCTCAGGAAAAAATGTTAGGATCAAACTTATTTAGAAAACTCTAATATACAAATAAAGTTACTCAGGGATATTCTTACAATTTAATTTTATCGTGATATTTAAGCGAGAAATCTAAAATAATCTTTTCTAGTTCCAGAAAACTCCTCAGTAAAAAATGCTAGAATCAAACTTATTAAGAATAATCTAATATACAAATAAAGTTACTCAGGGTTATTCTTACAATTCAATTTTAACGTTATATTTAAGCGATAAAACTAAAATTTTCGTTTCTAGCTCCAGAAAAATAATAACATTGTTACTCCTCAGGAAAAAATGCTAGAATCAAACTTATTGTAAAAATCTATTATAAAAATAAAGTTACTCTGGTATATTCTTACAATTTAATTTTATCGTTATATTTAAGCGAGAAAACTAAAATATTCGTTTCTAGTTCCAGAAAAATTAAAACATCGTTACTCTTCAGGAAAAAATGCTAGAATCAAACTTATTAAGAATAATCTAATATACAAATAAAGTTACTCAGGGATATTCTCACAATTTAATTTTATCGTGATATTTATGTGAGAAAACTAAAATATTCGTTTCTAGTTCCAGTAAAATTAAAACATCGTTACTCCTCAGGAAAAAATGTTAGGATCATACTTATTTAGAATAATCTAATATACAAATAAATTTACCCAGGGATATTCTTACAATTTAATTTTAACGTGATATTTAAGCGAGAAATCTAAAATGATCTTTCCTATTTCCAGAAAAATTATAACATCGTTACTCCTCAGGAAAAAATGCTAGAATCAAACTTATTAAGTATAATCTAATATACAAATAGAGTTACTCAGGGATATTCTCACAATTTAATTTTATCGTGATATTTATGTGACAAAACTAAAATATTCTTTTCTAGTTCCAGAAAAATTAAAACATCGTTACTCCTCAGGAAAAAAGCTAGAATCAAACTTATTAAGAATAATCTAATATACAAATAAAGTTACTCAGGGCTAGTCTTACAATTTAATTTTATCGTGATATTTATGTGAGAAAACGAAAAGATTATTTTAGATTTCTCAATTAAATATCACGTTAAAATTAAATTGTAGGAATATCCCTGAGTAAATTTATTTGTATATTAGATTATTCTAAATAAGTATGATCCTAACATTTTTTCCTGAGGAGTAACGATGTTTTAATTTACTGGAACTAGAAACGAATACTCCTCAGGAAATATGCTAGAATCAAACTTATTAAGAATAATCTAATACACAAATAAAGTTACTCAGGGATATTCTTACAATTTAATTTTATCGTGATATTTAAGCGAGAAAACTAAAATATTCGTTTCTAATTACAGAATAATAAAACCCTCGTTACTCCTCAGGAAAAAATGCAAGAATCAAACTTATTTAGAATAAACTAATATACAAATAAAGTTACTCAGGGATATTTTTACAATTTAATTTTATCGTGATATTTAAGCCAGAAAACTAAAATACTCGTTTCTTGTTGCAGAAAAATTAAAACATCGTTACTCCTCAGGAAAAAATGCTAGCATCAAACTTATTAAGAATAATCTAATATACAAATAAAGTTACTCAGGGATATTCTTACAATTTAATTTTATCGTGATATTTATGTGAGAAAACTAAAATATTCGTTTCTAGTCCCAGTAAAATTAAAACATCGTTACTCCTCAGGAAAAAATTCTAGAATCAAACTTATTAAACAAAACTATTATAAAAATAAAGTTACTCAGGGATAATCTTAGAATTTAATTTTATCGTGATATTTAAGCGATAAAACTAAAATTTTCGTTTCTAGCTCCAGAAAAATAATAACATTGTTACTCCTCAGGAAAAAATGCTAGAATCAAACTTATTGAAAAAATCTATTATAAAAATAAAGTTACTCTGGGATATTCTTACAATTTAATTTTATCGTGATATTTAAGCGAGAAATCAAAAATATTCGTTACTAGCACCAGAAAAATTAAAACATCGTTACTCTTCAGGAAAAAATGCTAGAATCAAACTTATTAAGAATAATCTAATATACAAATAAAGTTACTCAGGGATATTCTCTCAATTTAATTTTATCGTGATATTTATGTGAGAAAACTAAAATATTCGTTTCTAGTTCCAGTAAAATTAAAACATCGTTACTCCTCAGGAAAAAAAGCTAGAATCAAACTTATTAAGAATAATCTAATATACAAATAAAGTTACTCAGGGCTAGTCTTACAATTTAATTTTATCGTGATATTTATGTGAGGAAACTAAAATATTCGTTTCTAGTTCCAGTAAATTAAAACATCGTTACTCCTCAGGAAAAAATGCTAGAATCAAACTTATAAAGAAAAATCTAATACACAAATAAAGTTACTCAGGGATATTCTTACAATTTAATTTTATCGTTATATTTAAGCGAGAAAACTAAAATATTCGTTTCTAGTTCCAGTAAAATTAAAACATCGTTACTTCTCAGGAAAAAATGCTAGAATCAAACTTATTAAGAATAATCTAATATACAAATAAAGTTACTCTGAGATATTCTTACAATTTAATTTTAATCGAGATATTTAAGCGAGAAAACTAAAATACTCGTTGCTTGTTACAGAAAAATTAAAACAACGTTACTCCTCAGGACAAAATGTTAGGATCAAACTTATTAAGAATAATCTAATATACAAATAAAGTTACTCAGGGATATTCGTACAATTTAATTTTATCGTCATATTTAAGCGAGAAATCTAAAATAATCTTTTCTAGTTCCAGAAAAATTAAAACATCGTTACTCCTCAGGAAAAAATGCTAAAATCAAACTTATTAAAAAAAATCTATTATAAAAATAAAGTTACTCAGGGATATTCTTACAATTTAATTTTATCGTGATATTTAAGCGAGAAAACAAAAATACTCGTTTCTTGTTACAGAAAAATTAAAACATCGTTACTCCTCAGGAAAAAATGATAGGATCAAACTTATTTAGAATACTCTAATATACAAATAAAGTTACTCAGGGATATTCTTAAAATTTAATTTTATCGTGATATTTAAGCGAGAAATCTAAAATAATCTTTTCTAGTTCCAGAAAACTCCTCAGTAAAAAATGCTAGAATAAAACTTATTAAGAATAATCTAATATACAAATAAAGTTACTCAGGGATATTCTTACAATTCAATTTTAACGTTATATTTAAGCGATAAAACTAAAATTTTCGTTTCTAGCTCGAGAAAAATAATAACATTGTTACTCCGCAGGAAAAAATGCTAGACTCAAACTTATTGAAAAAATCTATTATAAAAATAAAGTTACTCTGGGATAATCTTACAATTTAATTTTATCGTTATATTTAAGCGAGAAAACTAAAATATTCGTTTCTAGTTCCAGAAAAATTAAAACATCGTTACTCCTCAGTAAAAAATGCTAGAATCAAAATTATTAAGAAAAATCTATTACACAAATAAAGTTACTCATGGATATTCTTACAATTTAATTTTATCGTGATATTTATGTGAGAAAACTAAAATATTCGTTTCTAGTTCCAGTAAAATTAAAACATCGTTACTCGTCAGGAAAAAATGCTAGAATCAAACTTATTTAGAATAATCTAATATACAAATAAAGTTACTCAGGGATATTCTTAGAATTTAATTTTATCGTGATATTTAAGCGAGAAATCTAAAATATTCGTTTCTAGTTCCAGAAAAATTAAAACATCGTTACTCCTCAGGAAAAAATGCTAGAATCAAACTTATTTAGAATAATCTAATACACAAATAAAGTTACTCAGGGATATTCTTACAATTTAATTTTATCGTGATATTTAAGCGAGATATCTAAAATAATCTTTTCTAGTTCCAGAAAACTCCTCAGTAAAAAATGCTAGAATAAAACTTATTGAAAAAATCTATTATAAAAATAAAGTTACTCTGGGATAATCTTACAATTTAATTTTATCGTTATATTTAAGGGAGAAAACTAAAATATTCGTTTCTTGTTACAGAAAAATTAAAACATCGTTACTCCTCAGTAAAAAATGCTAGAATCAAACTTATTAAGAAAAATCTATTACACAAATAAAGTTACTCATGGATATTCTTACAATTTAATTTTATCGTGATATTTAAGTGAGAAATCAAAAATATTCGTTACTAGCTCCAGAAAAATTAAAACATCGTTACCCTTCAGGAAAAAATGCTAGAATCAAACTTATTAAGAATAATCTAATATACAAATAAAGTTACTCAGGGATATTCTCACAATTTAATTTTATCGTGATATTTATGTGAAAAAACTAAAATATTCGTTTCTAGTTCCATTAAAATTAAAACATCGTTACTCCTCAGGAAAAAATGCTAGAATCATACTTATTTAGAATAATCTAATATACAAATAAAGTTACTCAGGGATATTCTTACAATTTAATTTTATCGTGATATTTAAGCGAAAAATCTAAAATATTCGTTTCTAGTTCCAGAAAAATTAAAACATCGTTACTCCTAAGAAAAAAATGCTAGATTCAAACTTATTAAACAAATCTATTATAAAAATAAAGTTACTCAGGGATAATCTTACAATTTAATTTTATCGTGATATTTAAGCGAGAAAACTAAAATATTCGTTTATAGTTCCAGAAAAATAAAAATATTGTTACTCCTCAGAAAAAAATGCTAGAATCAAACTTATTTAAAAAAATCTAATAAACAAATAAAGTTACTCAGGGATATTCTTACAATTTAATTTTATCGTGATATTGAAGCGAGAAATCTAAAATATTCGTTACTAGCTCCAGAAAAATTAAAACATCGTGACTCCTCAGGATAAAATGCTAGAATCAAACTTATTAAAAATAATCTAATATACAAACAGAGTTACTCCGAGATATTCTTACAATTTAATTTTATCGTGATATTTAAGCGAGAAAACTAAAATACTCGTTGCTTGTTACAGCAATATTAAAACATCGTTACTCCTCAGGAAAAAATGTTAGGATCAAACTTATTTAGAATAATCTAATATAAAAATAAAGATACTCCGAGATATTCTTACAATTTAATTTTAATCGAGATATTTAAGCGAGAAAACTAAAATACTCGTTGCTTGTTACAGAAAAATTAAAACAACGTTACTCCTCAGGAAAAAATGTTAGGATCAAACTTATTAAGAATAATCTAATATACAAATAAAGTTACTCAGGGATATTCTTACAATTTAATTTTATCGTGATATTTATGTGAGAAAACTAAAATATTCGTTTCTAGTTCCAGTAAAATTAAAACATCGTTACTCCTCAGGAAAAAATGCTAGAATCAAACTTATTAAGAATAATCTAATATACAAATAAAGTTACTCAGGGATATTCTTACAATTTAATTTTATCGTGATATTTAAGCCAGAAAACTAAAATACTCGTTTCTAGTTCCAGAAAAATTAAAACATCGTTACTCCTCAGTAAAAAATGCTAGAATCAAACTTATTAAGAAAAATCTAATATACAAATAAATTTACTCAGGGATATTCTTACAATTTAATTTTAACGTGATATTTAAGCGAGAAATCTGAAATATTCGTTTATAGTTCCAGAAAAATTAAAACATCGTTACTCCTCAGGAAAAAATGCTAGAATCAAACTTATTAAGAATAATCTAATATACAAATAAAGTTACTCAGGGATATTCTTACAATTTAATTTTATCGTGATATTTATGTGAGAAATCTAAAATAATCTTTTCTAGTTCCAGAAAACTCCTCAGTAAAAAATGCTAGAATCAAACTTATTAAGAATAATCTAATATACAAATTAAGTTACTCAGGGATATTCTTACAATTCAATTTTAACGTTATATTTAAGCGATAAAACTAAAATTTTCGTTTCTAGCTCCAGAAAAATAATAACATTGTTACTCCTCAGGAAAAAATGCTAGAATCAAACTTATTTAGAATAATCTAATATACAAATAAAGTTACTCAGGGATATTCTTAGAATTTAATTTTATCGTGATATTTAAGCGAGAAATCTTAAATATTCGTTTCTAGTTCCAGAAAAATTAAAACATCGTTACTCCTCAGGAAAATATGCTAGAATCAAACTTATTAAGAAAAATCTAATATACAAATAAAGTTACTCAGGGATAATATTAGAATTTAATTTTAACGTGATATTTAAGCGAGAAATCTGAAATATTCGTTTATAGTTCCAGAAAAATTAAAACATCGTTACTCCTCAGGAAAAAATGCTAGAATCAAACTTATTAAATATAATCTAATATACAAATATAGTTACTCAGGGATATTCTTACAATTTAATTTTATCGTGATATTTATGTGAGAAAACTAAAATATTCGTTTCTAGTTCCAGTAAAATTAAAACATCGTTACCCCTCAGGAAAAAATGCTAGAATCAAACTTATTAAGAATAATCTAATATACAAATAAAGTTACTCAGGGATATTCTTACAATTTAATTTTATCGTGATATTTATGTGAGAAAACTAAAATATTCGTTTCTAGTTCCAGTAAAATTAAAACATCGTTACTCCTCAGGAAAAAATGCTAGAATCAAACTTATTAAGAAAAATCTAATACACAAATAAAGTTACTCAGGGATATTCTTACAATTTAATTTTATCGTTATATTTCAGCGAGAAAACTAAAATATTCGTTTCTAATTACAGAATAATAAAAACCTCGTTACTCCTCAGGAAAAAATGCTAGAATCAAACTTATTTAGAATAATCTAATATACAAATAAAGTTACTCAGGGATATTCTTACAATTTAATTTTATCGTGATATTTAAGCCAGAAAACTAAAATACTCGTGTCTTGTTACAGAAAAATTAAAACATCGTTACTCCTCAGGAAAAAATGCTAGAATAAAACTTATTAAAAAAAATCTAATATACAAATAAAATTACTCTGGGTTAGTCTTACAATTTAATTTTATCGTTATATTTAAGCGAGAAAACTAAAATATTCTTTTCTAGTTCCAGAAAAATTAAAACAACGTTACTCCGCAGGAAAATATGCTAGAAACAAACTTATTAAGGAAAATCTAATATACAAATAAAGTTACTCAGGGATATTCTTACAATTTAATTTTATCGTGATATTTCAGCGAGAAATCTAAAATAATCTTTTCTAGTTCCAGAAAAATTAAAACATCGTTACTCCTCAGGAAAAAATTCTAGAATCAAACTTATTAAACAAATCTATTATAAAAATAAAGTTACTCAGGGATAATCTTACAATTTAATTTTATCGTGATATTTAAGAGAGAAAACTAAAATATTCGTTTATAGTTCCAGAAAAATAAAAATATTGTTACTCCTCAGAAAAAAATACTAGAATCAAACTTATTAAAAAAATCTAATATACAAATAAAATTACTCTGGGATAGTCTTACAATTTAATTTTATCGTTATATTTATGCGAGAAAACTAAAATACTCGTTTCTTGTTACAGAAAAATTAAAACATCGTTACTCATCAGGAAAAAATGATAGGATCAAAATTATTTAGAATAATCTAATATACAAATAAAGTTACTCACTGATATTCTTACAATTTAATTTTAACGTGATATTTAAGCGAGAAATCTAAAATAATCTTTTCTAATTCCAGAAAAATTAAAACATCGTTACTCCTCAGGAAATAATGCTGAGGACAGGAAAAAATGTTAGGATCAAACTTATTTAGAATAATCTAATATACAAATAAAGTTACTCAGGGATATTCTTACAATTTAATTTTAACGTGATATTTAAGCGAGAAATCTAAAATAATCTTTTCTAGTTCCAGAAAAATTAAAACATCGTTACTCCTCAGGAAAAAATGCTAGATCAAACTTATTAAGAATAATCTAATATACAAATAAAGTTACTCTGGGATATTCTTACAATTTAATTTTATCGTGATATTTATGTGAGAAAACTAAAATATTCGTTTCTAGTTCCAGTAAAATTAAAACATCGTTACTCCTCAGGAAAAAATGCTAGAATCAAACTTATTAAGAATAAACTAATATACAAATAAAGTTACTCAGGGATATTCTTACAATTTAATTTTATCGTGATATTTATGTGAGAAAACTAAAATATTCGTTTCTAGTTCCAGAAAATTAAAACATCGTTACTCCTCAGGAAAAAATGCTAGAATCAAACTTATTTAGAATAATCTAATATACAAATTAAGTTACTCAGGGATATCTTTACAATTTAATTTTATCGTGATATTTAAGCCAGAAAACTAAAATACTCGTTACTTGTTACAGAAAAATTAAAACATCGTTACTCCTCAGGAAAAAATTTTAGGATCAAACTTATTTAGAAAACTCTAATATACAAATAAAGTTACTCAGGGATATTCTGACAATTTAATTTTATCGTGATATTTAAGCGAGAAATCTAAAATAATCTTTTCTAGTTCCAGAAAAATTAAAACATCGTTACTCCTCAGGAAAAAATTCTAGAATCAAACTTATTAAACAAATCTATTATAAAAATAAAGTTACTCAGGGATAATCTTACAATTTAATTTTATCGTGATATTTAAGAGAGAAAACTAAAATATTCGTTTATAGTTCCAGAAAAATAAAAATATTGTTACTCCTCAGAAAAAAATACTAGAATCAAACTTATTAAAAAAATCTAATATACAAATAAAATTACTCTGGGATAGTCTTACAATTTAATTTTATCGTTATATTTAAGCGAGAAAACTAAAATACTCGTTTCTTGTTACAGAAAAATTAAAACATCGTTACTCATCAGGAAAAAATGATAGGATCAAAATTATTTAGAATAATCTAATATACAAATAAAGTTACTCAGGGATATTCTTACAATTTAATTTTAACGTGATATTTAAGCGAGAAATCTAAAATAATCTTTTCTAGTTCCAGAAAAATTAAAACATCGTTACTCCTCAGGAAATAATGCTGAGGACAGGAAAAAATGCTAGAATCAAACTTATTTAGAATAATCTAATATACAAATAAAGTTACTCAGGGATATTCTTACAATTTAATTTTAACGTGATATTTAAGCGAGAAATCTAAAATAATCTTTTCTAGTTCCAGAAAAATTAAAACATCGTTACTTCTCAGGAGAAAATGCTAGAATCAAACTTATTAAACAAATTTATTATAAAAATAAAGTTACTCAGGGATAATCTTACAATTTAATTTTATCGTGATATTTAAGCGAGAAAACTAAAATACTCGTTTCTTGTTACAGAAAAATAAAAACATCGTTACTCCTCAGGAAAAAATGCTAGAATCAAACTTATTAAGAAAAATCTAATATACAAATAAAGTTACCCAGGGCTATTCTTACAATTTAATTTTAACGTGATATTTAAGCGAGAAATCTAAAATATTCGCTTCTAGTTCCAGAAAAATTAAAACATCGTTACTCCTCAGGAAAAAATGCTAGAATCAAACTTATTTAGAATAATCTAATATACAAATTAAGTTACTCAGGGATATTCTTACAATTTAATTTTATCGTGATATTTAAGCCAGAAAACTAAAATACTCGTTTCTTGTTACAGAAAAATTAAAACATTGTTACTCCTCAGGAAAAAATGTTAGGATCAAACTTATTTAGAAAACTCTAATATACAAATAAAGTTACTCAGGGATATTCTTACAATTTAATTTTATCGTGATATTTAAGCGAGAAATCTAAAATAATCTTTTCTAGTTCCAGAAAAATTAAAACATCGTTACTCCTCAGGAAAAAAATCTAGAATCAAACTTATTAAACAAATCTATTATAAAAATAAAGTTACTGAGGGATAATCTTACAATTTAATTTTATCGTGATATTTAAGCGAGAAAACTAAAATATTCGTTTATAGTTCCAGAAAAATAAAAATATTGTTACTCCTCAGAAAAAAATGCTAGAATCAAACTTATTAAAAAAAATCTAATAAACAAATAAAGTTACTCAGGGATATTCTTACAATTTAATTTGATCGTGATATTTAAGCGAGAAATCTAAAATATTCGTTACTAGCTCCAGAAAAATTAAAATATCGTTACTCCTCAGGAAAAAATGCTAGAATCAAACTTATTAAGAATAATCTAATATACAAATAAAGTTACTCAGGGATATTCTTACAATTTAATTTTATAGTGATATTTAAGCGAGAAAACTAAAATACTCGTTTCTTGTTACAGAAAAATTAAAACATCGTTACTCCTCAGGAAAAAATGTTAGGATCAAACTTATTTAGAATAATCTAATATACAAATAAAGTTACTCAAGGATATTCTTACAATTTAATTTTAACGTGATATTTAAGCGAGAAATCTAAAATAATCTTTTCTAGTTCCAGAAAAATTAAAACATCGTTACTCCTCAGGAAATAATGCTAGAATCAAACTTATTAAGAAAAATCTAATATACAAATAAAGTTACTCCGGGATATTCTTACAATTTAATTTTATCGTGATATTTAAGCCAGAAAACTAAAATACTCATGTCTTGTTACAGAAAAATTAAAACATCGTTACTTCTCAGGAGAAAATGGTAGAATCAAACTTATTAAACAAATCTATTATAAAAATAAAGTTACTCAGGGATAATCTTACAATTTAATTTTATCGTGATATTTAAGCGAGAAAACTAAAATATTCGTTTATAGTTCCAGAAAAATAAAAATATTGTTACTCAGAAAAAAAATGCTAGAATCACACTTATTAAAAAAAATCTAATAAACAAATAAAGTTACTCAGGGATATTCTTACAATTTAATTTTATCGTGATATTTAAGCGAGAAATCTAAAATATTCGTTACTAGCTCCAGAAAAATTAAAACATCGTTACTCCTCAGGAAAAAATTCTAGAATCAAACTTATTAAGAATAATCTAATATACAAATAAAGTTACTCCAAGATATTCTTACAATTTAATTTTATCGTGATATTTAAGCGAGAAAACTAAAATACTCGTTTCTTGTTACAGAAAAATTAAAACATCGTTACTCCTCAGGAAAAAATGTTAGGATCAAACTTATTTAGAATAATCTAATACACAAATTAAGTTACTCAGGGATATTCTTACAATTTAATTTTAACGTGATATTTAAGCGAGAAATCTAAAATAATCTTTTCTAGTTCCAGAAAAATTAAAACATCGTTACTCCTCAGGAAATAATGCTAGAATCAAACTTATTAAAAAAAATCTAATATACAAATAAAGTTACTCTGGGATATTCTTACAATTTAATTTTATCGTTATATTTAAGCGAGAAAACTAAAATATTCGTTTCTAGTTCCAAAAAAATTAAAACATCGTTACTCTGAGGAGTTTCCTGGGGGAAAAAATGCTAGAATCAAACTTATTAAGAAAAATCTAATATACTAGTAAAGTTACTCCGGGATATTCTTACAATTTAATTTTATCGTGATATTTAAGCGAGAAATCTAAAATATTCTTTTCTAGTTACAGAAAAATTAAAACATCGTTACTCCTCAGGAAAAAATGTTAGGATCAAACTTATTTAGAATAATCTAATACACAAATAAAGTTACTCAGGGATATCCTTACAATTTAATTTTATCGTGATATTTAAGCCAGAAAACTAAAATACTCGTTTCTTGTTACAGAAAAATTAAAACATCGTTACTCCTCAGGAAAAAATGCTAGAATCAAACTTATTAAGAATAATCTAATATACAAATAAAGTTACTCCGGGATATTCTTACAATTTAATTTTATCGTTATATTTAAGCGAGACAACTAAAATACTCGTTTCTTGTTACAGAAAAATTAAAACATCGTTACTCCTCAGGAAAAAATGTTAAGAACAAACTTAATTAGAATAATCTAATATACAATTAAAGTTACTCAGGGATATTCTTACAATTTAATTTTAACGTGATATTTAAGCGAGAAATCTAAAATAATCTTTTCTAGTTCCAGAAAAATTAAAACATAGTTACTCCTCAGGAAAAAATGCTAGAGTCAAACTTATTAAGAATAATCTAATATACAAATAAAGTTACTCAGGGATATTCTTACAATTTAATTTTATCGTGATATTTAAGCCAGAAAACTAAAATACTCGTTTCTTGTTACAGAAAAATTAAAATATCGTTACTCCTCAGGAAAAAATGCTAGAATCAAACTTCTTTAGAATAATCTAATATACAAATAAAGTTACTCAGGGATATTCTTACAATTTAATTTTATCGTGATATTTAAGCCAGAAAACTAAAATACTCGTTTCTTGTTACAGAAAAATTAAAACATCGTTACTCCTCAGGAAAAAATACTAGAATCAAACTTATTAAGAATAATCTAATATACAAATAAAGTTACTCCAAGATATTCTTACAATTTAATTTTATCGTGATATTTAAGCGAGAAAACTAAAATACTCGTTTCTTGTTACAGAAAAATTAAAACATCGTTACTCCTCAGGAAAAAATGTTAGAATCAAACTTATTTAGAATAATCTAATATACAAATTAAGTTACTCAGGGATATTCTTACAATTTAATTTTAACGTGATATTTAAGCGAGAAATCTAAAATAATCTTTTCTAGTTCCAGAAAAATTAAAACATCGTTACTCCTCAGGAAATAATGCTAGAATCAAACTTATTAAAAAAAATCTAATATACAAATAAAGTTACTCTGGGATATTCTTACAATTTAATTTTATCGTTATATTTAAGCGAGAAAACTAAAATATTCTTTTCTAGTTCCAAAAAAATTAAAACATCGTTACTCTGAGGAGTTTCCTGGGGGAAAAAATGCTAGAATCATACTTATTAAGAAAAACTAATATACTAGTAAAGTTACTCCGGGATATTCTTACAATTTAATTTTATCGTGATATTTAAGCGAGAAATCTAAAATATTCTTTTCTAGTTCCAGAAAAATTAAAACATCGATACTCCTCAGGAAAAAATGCTAGAATCAAACTTATTAAGAATAATCTAATATACAAATAAAGTTACTCCGGGATATTCTACAATTTAATTTTATCGTGATATTTAAGCGAGAAAACTAAAATACTCGTTTCTTGTTACAGAAAAATTAAAACATCGTTACTCCTCAGGAAAAAATGCTAGAATCAAACTTATTAAACAAATCTATTATAAAAATAAAGTTACTCAGGGATAATCTTACAATTTAATTTTATCGTGATATTTAAGCGAGAAAACTAAAGTATTCGTTTATAGTTCCAGAAAAATAAAAATATTGTTACTCCTCAGAAAAAAATGCTAGAATCAAACTTATTAAAAAAAATCTAATAAACAAATAAAGTTACTCAGGGATATTCTCACAATTTAATTTTATCGTGATATTAAGCGAGAAATCTAAAATATTCGATACTAGCTCCAGCAAAATTAAAACATCGTTACTCCTCAGGAAAAAATGCTAGAATCACACTTATTAAGAATAATCTAATATACAAATAAAGTTACTCCGGGATATTCTTACAATTTAATTTTATCGTGATATTTAAGCGAGACAACTAAAATACTCGTTTCTTGTTACAGAAAAATTAAAACATCGTTACTCCTCAGGAAAAAATGTTAGGAACAAACTTAATTAGAATAATCTAATATACAATTAAAGTTACTCAGGGATATTCTTACAATTTAATTTTAACGTGATATTTAAGCGAGAAATCTAAAATAATCTATTCTAGTTCCAGAAAAATTAAAACATAGTTACTCCTCAGGAAAAAATGCTAGAATCAAACTTATTAAGAATAATCTAATATACAAATAAAGTTACTCAGGGATATTCTTACAATTTAATTTTATCGTGATATTTATGTGAGAAAACTAAAATATTCGTTTCTAGTTCCAGTAAAATTAAAACATCGTTATCCTCAGGAAAAAATGCTAGAATCAAACTTATTAAGAAAAATCTAATACACAAATAAAGTTACTCAGGGATATTCTTACAATTTAATTTTATCGTTATATTTCAGCGAGAAAACTAAAATATTCGTTTCTAATTACAGAATAATAAAAACCTCGTTACTCCTCAGGAAAAAATGCTAGAATCAAACTTATTTAGAATAATCTAATATACAAATAAAGTTACTCAGGGATATTCTTACAATTTAATTTTATCGTGATATTTAAGCCAGAAAACTAAAATACTCGTTTCTTGTTACAGAAAAATTAAAACATCGTTACTCCTCAGGAAAAAATGCTACAATCAAACTTCTTTAGAATAATCTAATATACAAATAAAGTTACTCAGGGATATTCTTACAATTTAATTTTATCGTGATATTTAAGCCAGAAAACTAAAATACTCGTTTCTTGTTACAGAAAAATTAAAACATCGTTACTCCTCAGGAAAAAATGTTAGGATCAAACTTATTTAGAAAACTCTAATATACAAATGAAGTTACTCAGGGATATTCTTACAATTTAATTTTATCGTGTTATT
The DNA here is from genome assembly GCA_911728475.2 of Pterostichus madidus. Taxonomy (NCBI): domain Eukaryota; kingdom Metazoa; phylum Arthropoda; class Insecta; order Coleoptera; family Carabidae; genus Pterostichus; species Pterostichus madidus. Next base: position 17,330,036 of record OU452311.1, on the reverse strand, counting down.
TAAGCGAGAAATCTAAAATAATCTTTTCTAGTTCCAGAAAAATTAAAACATCGTTACTCCTCAGGAAAAAATTCTAGAATCAAACTTATTAAACAAATCTATTATAAAAATAAAGTTACTCAGGGATAATCTTACAATTTAATTTTATCGTGATATTTAAGCGAGAAAACTAAAATATTCGTTTATTGTTCCAGAAAAATAAAAATATAGTTACTCCTCAGAAAAAAATGCTAGAATCAAACTTATTAAAAAAAATCTAATAAACAAATAAAGTTACTCAGGGATATTCTTACAATTTAATTTTATCGTGATATTTAAGCGAGAAAACTAAAATAATCGTTGCTTGTTACAGAAAAATTAAAACATCGTTACTCCTCAGGAAAAAATGTTAGGATCAAACTTATTTAGAAAACTCTAATATACAAATGAAGTTACTCAGGGATATTCTTACAATTTAATTTTAACGTGATATTTAAGCGAGAAATCTAAAATAATCTTTTCTAGTTCCAGAAAAATTAAAACATCGTTACTCCTCAGGAAATAATGCTAGAATCAAACTTATTAAGAAAAATCTAATATACAAATAAAGTTACTCCGGGATATTCTTACAATTTAATTTTAACGTGATATTTAAGCCAGAAAACTAAAATACTCGTTTCATGTTACAGAAAAATTAAAACATCGAGAAAATGGTAGAATCAAACTTAGTAAACAAATCTATTATAAAAACAAAAGTTACTCAGGGATAATCTTACAATTTAATTTTATCGTGATATTTAAGCGAGAAAACTAAAATATTCGTTTATAGTTCCAGAAAAATAAAAATATTGTTACTCAGAAAAAAATGCTAGAATCACACTTATTAAAAAAAATCTAATAAACAAATAAAGTTACTCAGGGATATTCTTACAATTTAATTTTATCGTGATATTTAAGCGAGAAATCTAAAATATTCGTTACTAGCTCCAGAAAAATTAAAACATCGTTACGCCTCAGGAAAAAATGCTAGAATCAAACTTATTAAGAATAATCTAATATACAAATAAAGTTACTCCAAGATATTCTTACAATTTAATTTTATCGTGATATTTAAGCGAGAAAACTAAAATACTCGTTTCTTGTTACAGAAAAATTAAAACATCGTTACTCCTCAGGAAATAATGCTAGAATCAAACTTATTAAAAAAAATATAATATACAAATAATGTTACTCTGGGATATTCTTACAATTTAATTTTATCGTTATATTTAAGCGAGAAAACTAAAATATTCGTTTCTAGTTCCAAAAAAATTAAAACATCGTTACTCCTCTGGAAAAAATGCTAGAATCAAACTTATTAAGAAAAATCTAATATACTAGTAAAGTTACTCCGGGATATTCTTACAATTTAATTTTATCGTGATATTTAAGCGAGAAATCTAAAATATTCGTTTCTAGTTCCAGAAAAATTAAAACATCGTTACTCCTCAGGAAAAAATGCTAGGATCAAACTTATTAAGAATAATCTAATATACAAATAAAGTTACTCCGGGATATTCTACAATTTAATTTTATCGTGATATTTAAGCGAAAAAACTAAAATACTCGTTTATGGTTACAGAAAAATTGAAACATCGTTACTCCTCAGGAAAAAATGTTAGGATCAAACTTATTTAGAATAATCTAATACACAAATAAAGTTACTCAGGGATATTCTTACAATTTAATTTTATCGTGATATTTAAGCCAGAAAACTAAAATACTCGTTTCTTGTTACAGAAAAATTAAAACATCGTTACTAATCAGGAAAAAATGCTAGAATCAAACTTATTAAACTAATCTATTATAAAAATAAAGTTACTCAGGGATAATCTTACAATTTAATTTTATCGTGATATTTAAGCGAGAAAACTAAAATATTCGTTTATAGTTCCAGAAAAATAAAAATATTGTTACTCAGAAAAAAATGCTAAAATCACACTTATTAAAAAAAATCTAATAAACAAATAAAGTTACTCAGGGATTTTCTTACAATTTAATTTTATCGTGATATTTAAGCGAGAAATCTATAATATTCGTTACTAGCTCCAGAAAAATTAAAACATCGTTACTCCTCAGGAAAAAATGCTAGAATCAAACTTATTAAGAATAATCTAATATAGAAATAAAGTTACTCCGGGATATTCTTACAATTTAATTTTATCGTGATATTTAAGCCAGAAAACTAAAATACTCGTTTCTTGTTACAGAAAAATTAAAACATCGTTACTCCTCAGGAAAAAATGTTAGGATCAAACTTATTTAGAAAACTCTAATATACAAATGAAGTTACTCAGGGATATTCTTACAATTTAATTTTATCGTGTTATTTAAGCGAGAAATCTAAAATAATCTTTTCTAGTTCCAGAAAAATTAAAACATCGTTACTCCTCAGGAAAAAATTCTAGAATCAAACTTATTAAACAAATCTATTATAAAAATAAAGTTACTCAGGGATAATCTTACAATTTAATTTTATCGTGATATTTAAGCGAGAAAACTAAAATATTCGTTTATTGTTCCAGAAAAATAAAAATATAGTTACTCCTCAGAAAAAAATGCTAGAATCAAACTTATTAAAAAAAATCTAATAAACAAATAAAGTTACTCAGTGATATTCTTACAATTTAATTTTATCGTGATATTTAAGCGAGAAATCTAAAATATTCGTTACTAGCTCCAGAAAAATTAAAACATCGTTACTCCTCAGGAAAAAATGCTAGAATTAAACTTATTAAGAATAATCTAATATACAAATAAAGATACTCCGAGATATTCTTACAATTTAATTTTATCGTGATATTTAAGCGAGAAAACTAAAATAATCGTTGCTTGTTACAGAAAAATTAAAACATCGTTACTCCTCAGGAAAAAATGTTAGGATCAAACTTATTTAGAAAACTCTAATATACAAATGAAGTTACTCAGGGATATTCTTACAATTTAATTTTAACGTGATATTTAAGCGAGAAATCTAAAATAATCTTTTCTAGTTCCAGAAAAATTAAAACATCGTTACTCCTCAGGAAATAATGCTAGAATCAAACTTATTAAGAAAAATCTAATATACAAATAAAGTTACTCCGGGATATTCTTACAATTTAATTTTAACGTGATATTTAAGCCAGAAAACTAAAATACTCGTTTCATGTTACAGAAAAATTAAAACATCGAGAAAATGGTAGAATCAAACTTAGTAAACAAATCTATTATAAAAACAAAAGTTACTCAGGGATAATCTTACAATTTAATTTTATCGTGATATTTAAGCGAGAAAACTAAAATATTCGTTTATAGTTCCAGAAAAATAAAAATATTGTTACTCAGAAAAAAATGCTAGAATCACACTTATTAAAAAAAATCTAATAAACAAATAAAGTTACTCAGGGATATTCTTACAATTTAATTTTATCGTGATATTTAAGCGAGAAATCTAAAATATTCGTTACTAGCTCCAGAAAAATTAAAACATCGTTACGCCTCAGGAAAAAATGCTAGAATCAAACTTATTAAGAATAATCTAATATACAAATAAAGTTACTCCAAGATATTCTTACAATTTAATTTTATCGTGATATTTAAGCGAGAAAACTAAAATACTCGTTTCTTGTTACAGAAAAATTAAAACATCGTTACTCCTCAGGAAATAATGCTAGAATCAAACTTATTAAAAAAAATATAATATACAAATAATGTTACTCTGGGATATTCTTACAATTTAATTTTATCGTTATATTTAAGCGAGAAAACTAAAATATTCGTTTCTAGTTCCAAAAAAATTAAAACATCGTTACTCCTCTGGAAAAAATGCTAGAATCAAACTTATTAAGAAAAATCTAATATACTAGTAAAGTTACTCCGGGATATTCTTACAATTTAATTTTATCGTGATATTTAAGCGAGAAATCTAAAATATTCGTTTCTAGTTCCAGAAAAATTAAAACATCGTTACTCCTCAGGAAAAAATGCTAGGATCAAACTTATTAAGAATAATCTAATATACAAATAAAGTTACTCCGGGATATTCTACAATTTAATTTTATCGTGATATTTAAGCGAAAAAACTAAAATACTCGTTTATGGTTACAGAAAAATTGAAACATCGTTACTCCTCAGGAAAAAATGTTAGGATCAAACTTATTTAGAATAATCTAATACACAAATAAAGTTACTCAGGGATATTCTTACAATTTAATTTTATCGTGATATTTAAGCCAGAAAACTAAAATACTCGTTTCTTGTTACAGAAAAATTAAAACATCGTTACTCCTCAGGAAAAAATGCTAGAATCAAACTTATTAAACTAATCTATTATAAAAATAAAGTTACTCAGGGATAATCTTACAATTTAATTTTATCGTGATATTTAAGCGAGAAAACTAAAATATTCGTTTATAGTTCCAGAAAAATAAAAATATTGTTACTCAGAAAAAAATGCTAAAATCACACTTATTAAAAAAAATCTAATAAACAAATAAAGTTACTCAGGGATTTTCTTACAATTTAATTTTATCGTGATATTTAAGCGAGAAATCTATAATATTCGTTACTAGCTCCAGAAAAATTAAAACATCGTTACTCCTCAGGAAAAAATGCTAGAATCAAACTTATTAAGAATAATCTAATATAGAAATAAAGTTACTCCGGGATATTCTTACAATTTAATTTTATCGTGATATTTAAGCCAGAAAACTAAAATACTCGTTTCTTGTTACAGAAAAATTAAAACATCGTTACTCCTCAGGAAAAAATGTTAGGATCCAACTTATTTAGAAAACTCTAATATACAAATGAAGTTACTCAGGGATATTCTTACAATTTAATTTTATCGTGTTATTTAAGCGAGAAATCTAAAATAATCTTTTCTAGTTCCAGAAAAATTAAAACATCGTTACTCCTCAGGAAAAAATGCTAGAATCAAACTTATTAAACAAATCTATTATAAAAATAAAGTTACTCAGGGATAATCTTACAATTTAATTTTATCGTGATATTTAAGCCAGAAAACTAAAATACTCGTTTCTTGTTACAGAAAAATTAAAACATCGTTACTCCTCAGGAAAAAATGTTAGGATCAAACTTATTTAGAAAACTCTAATATACAAATGAAGTTACTCAGGGATATTCTTACAATTTAATTTTATCGTGTTATTTAAGCGAGAAATCTAAAATAATCTTTTCTAGTTCCAGAAAAATTAAAACATCGTTACTCCTCAGGAAAAAATTCTAGAATCAAACTTATTAAACAAATCTATTATAAAAATAAAGTTACTCAGGGATAATCTTACAATTTAATTTTATCGTGATATTTAAGCGAGAAAACTAAAATATTCGTTTATTGTTCCAGAAAAATAAAAATATAGTTACTCCTCAGAAAAAAATGCTAGAATCAAACTTATTAAAAAAAATCTAATAAACAAATAAAGTTACTCAGGGATATTCTTACAATTTAATTTTATCGTGATATTTAAGCGAGAAAACTAAAATAATCGTTGCTTGTTACAGAAAAATTAAAACATCGTTACTCCTCAGGAAAAAATGTTAGGATCAAACTTATTTAGAAAACTCTAATATACAAATGAAGTTACTCAGGGATATTCTTACAATTTAATTTTAACGTGATATTTAAGCGAGAAATCTAAAATAATCTTTTCTAGTTCCAGAAAAATTAAAACATCGTTACTCCTCAGGAAATAATGCTAGAATCAAACTTATTAAGAAAAATCTAATATACAAATAAAGTTACTCCGGGATATTCTTACAATTTAATTTTAACGTGATATTTAAGCCAGAAAACTAAAATACTCGTTTCATGTTACAGAAAAATTAAAACATCGAGAAAATGGTAGAATCAAACTTAGTAAACAAATCTATTATAAAAACAAAAGTTACTCAGGGATAATCTTACAATTTAATTTTATCGTGATATTTAAGCGAGAAAACTAAAATATTCGTTTATAGTTCCAGAAAAATAAAAATATTGTTACTCAGAAAAAAATGCTAGAATCACACTTATTAAAAAAAATCTAATAAACAAATAAAGTTACTCAGGGATATTCTTACAATTTAATTTTATCGTGATATTTAAGCGAGAAATCTAAAATATTCGTTACTAGCTCCAGAAAAATTAAAACATCGTTACGCCTCAGGAAAAAATGCTAGAATCAAACTTATTAAGAATAATCTAATATACAAATAAAGTTACTCCAAGATATTCTTACAATTTAATTTTATCGTGATATTTAAGCGAGAAAACTAAAATACTCGTTTCTTGTTACAGAAAAATTAAAACATCGTTACTCCTCAGGAAATAATGCTAGAATCAAACTTATTAAAAAAAATATAATATACAAATAATGTTACTCTGGGATATTCTTACAATTTAATTTTATCGTTATATTTAAGCGAGAAAACTAAAATATTCGTTTCTAGTTCCAAAAAAATTAAAACATCGTTACTCCTCTGGAAAAAATGCTAGAATCAAACTTATTAAGAAAAATCTAATATACTAGTAAAGTTACTCCGGGATATTCTTACAATTTAATTTTATCGTGATATTTAAGCGAGAAATCTAAAATATTCGTTTCTAGTTCCAGAAAAATTAAAACATCGTTACTCCTCAGGAAAAAATGCTAGGATCAAACTTATTAAGAATAATCTAATATACAAATAAAGTTACTCCGGGATATTCTACAATTTAATTTTATCGTGATATTTAAGCGAAAAAACTAAAATACTCGTTTATGGTTACAGAAAAATTGAAACATCGTTACTCCTCAGGAAAAAATGTTAGGATCAAACTTATTTAGAATAATCTAATACACAAATAAAGTTACTCAGGGATATTCTTACAATTTAATTTTATCGTGATATTTAAGCCAGAAAACTAAAATACTCGTTTCTTGTTACAGAAAAATTAAAACATCGTTACTAATCAGGAAAAAATGCTAGAATCAAACTTATTAAACTAATCTATTATAAAAATAAAGTTACTCAGGGATAATCTTACAATTTAATTTTATCGTGATATTTAAGCGAGAAAACTAAAATATTCGTTTATAGTTCCAGAAAAATAAAAATATTGTTACTCAGAAAAAAATGCTAAAATCACACTTATTAAAAAAAATCTAATAAACAAATAAAGTTACTCAGGGATTTTCTTACAATTTAATTTTATCGTGATATTTAAGCGAGAAATCTATAATATTCGTTACTAGCTCCAGAAAAATTAAAACATCGTTACTCCTCAGGAAAAAATGCTAGAATCAAACTTATTAAGAATAATCTAATATAGAAATAAAGTTACTCCGGGATATTCTTACAATTTAATTTTATCGTGATATTTAAGCCAGAAAACTAAAATACTCGTTTCTTGTTACAGAAAAATTAAAACATCGTTACTCCTCAGGAAAAAATGTTAGGATCAAACTTATTTAGAAAACTCTAATATACAAATGAAGTTACTCAGGGATATTCTTACAATTTAATTTTATCGTGTTATTTAAGCGAGAAATCTAAAATAATCTTTTCTAGTTCCAGAAAAATTAAAACATCGTTACTCCTCAGGAAAAAATTCTAGAATCAAACTTATTAAACAAATCTATTATAAAAATAAAGTTACTCAGGGATAATCTTACAATTTAATTTTATCGTGATATTTAAGCGAGAAAACTAAAATATTCGTTTATTGTTCCAGAAAAATAAAAATATAGTTACTCCTCAGAAAAAAATGCTAGAATCAAACTTATTAAAAAAAATCTAATAAACAAATAAAGTTACTCAGTGATATTCTTACAATTTAATTTTATCGTGATATTTAAGCGAGAAATCTAAAATATTCGTTACTAGCTCCAGAAAAATTAAAACATCGTTACTCCTCAGGAAAAAATGCTAGAATTAAACTTATTAAGAATAATCTAATCAAATAAAGATACTCCGAGATATTCTTACAATTTAATTTTATCGTGATATTTAAGCGAGAAAACTAAAATAATCGTTGCTTGTTACAGAAAAATTAAAACATCGTTACTCCTCAGGAAAAAATGTTAGGATCAAACTTATTTAGAAAACTCTAATATACAAATGAAGTTACTCAGGGATATTCTTACAATTTAATTTTAACGTGATATTTAAGCGAGAAATCTAAAATAATCTTTTCTAGTTCCAGAAAAATTAAAACATCGTTACTCCTCAGGAAATAATGCTAGAATCAAACTTATTAAGAAAAATCTAATATACAAATAAAGTTACTCCGGGATATTCTTACAATTTAATTTTAACGTGATATTTAAGCCAGAAAACTAAAATACTCGTTTCATGTTACAGAAAAATTAAAACATCGAGAAAATGGTAGAATCAAACTTAGTAAACAAATCTATTATAAAAACAAAAGTTACTCAGGGATAATCTTACAATTTAATTTTATCGTGATATTTAAGCGAGAAAACTAAAATATTCGTTTATAGTTCCAGAAAAATAAAAATATTGTTACTCAGAAAAAAATGCTAGAATCACACTTATTAAAAAAAATCTAATAAACAAATAAAGTTACTCAGGGATATTCTTACAATTTAATTTTATCGTGATATTTAAGCGAGAAATCTAAAATATTCGTTACTAGCTCCAGAAAAATTAAAACATCGTTACGCCTCAGGAAAAAATGCTAGAATCAAACTTATTAAGAATAATCTAATATACAAATAAAGTTACTCCAAGATATTCTTACAATTTAATTTTATCGTGATATTTAAGCGAGAAAACTAAAATACTCGTTTCTTGTTACAGAAAAATTAAAACATCGTTACTCCTCAGGAAATAATGCTAGAATCAAACTTATTAAAAAAAATATAATATACAAATAATGTTACTCTGGGATATTCTTACAATTTAATTTTATCGTTATATTTAAGCGAGAAAACTAAAATATTCGTTTCTAGTTCCAAAAAAATTAAAACATCGTTACTCCTCTGGAAAAAATGCTAGAATCAAACTTATTAAGAAAAATCTAATATACTAGTAAAGTTACTCCGGGATATTCTTACAATTTAATTTTATCGTGATATTTAAGCGAGAAATCTAAAATATTCGTTTCTAGTTCCAGAAAAATTAAAACATCGTTACTCCTCAGGAAAAAATGCTAGGATCAAACTTATTAAGAATAATCTAATATACAAATAAAGTTACTCCGGGATATTCTACAATTTAATTTTATCGTGATATTTAAGCGAAAAAACTAAAATACTCGTTTATGGTTACAGAAAAATTGAAACATCGTTACTCCTCAGGAAAAAATGTTAGGATCAAACTTATTTAGAATAATCTAATACACAAATAAAGTTACTCAGGGATATTCTTACAATTTAATTTTATCGTGATATTTAAGCCAGAAAACTAAAATACTCGTTTCTTGTTACAGAAAAATTAAAACATCGTTACTCCTCAGGAAAAAATGCTAGAATCAAACTTATTAAACTAATCTATTATAAAAATAAAGTTACTCAGGGATAATCTTACAATTTAATTTTATCGTGATATTTAAGCGAGAAAACTAAAATATTCGTTTATAGTTCCAGAAAAATAAAAATATTGTTACTCAGAAAAAAATGCTAAAATCACACTTATTAAAAAAAATCTAATAAACAAATAAAGTTACTCAGGGATTTTCTTACAATTTAATTTTATCGTGATATTTAAGCGAGAAATCTATAATATTCGTTACTAGCTCCAGAAAAATTAAAACATCGTTACTCCTCAGGAAAAAATGCTAGAATCAAACTTATTAAGAATAATCTAATATAGAAATAAAGTTACTCCGGGATATTCTTACAATTTAATTTTATCGTGATATTTAAGCCAGAAAACTAAAATACTCGTTTCTTGTTACAGAAAAATTAAAACATCGTTACTCCTCAGGAAAAAATGTTAGGATCCAACTTATTTAGAAAACTCTAATATACAAATGAAGTTACTCAGGGATATTCTTACAATTTAATTTTATCGTGTTATTTAAGCGAGAAATCTAAAATAATCTTTTCTAGTTCCAGAAAAATTAAAACATCGTTACTCCTCAGGAAAAAATTCTAGAATCAAACTTATTAAACAAATCTATTATAAAAATAAAGTTACTCAGGGATAATCTTACAATTTAATTTTATCGTGATATTTAAGCCAGAAAACTAAAATACTCGTTTCTTGTTACAGAAAAATTAAAACATCGTTACTCCTCAGGAAAAAATGTTAGGATCAAACTTATTTAGAAAACTCTAATATACAAATGAAGTTACTCAGGGATATTCTTACAATTTAATTTTATCGTGTTATTTAAGCGAGAAATCTAAAATAATCTTTTCTAGTTCCAGAAAAATTAAAACATCGTTACTCCTCAGGAAAAAATTCTAGAATCAAACTTATTAAACAAATCTATTATAAAAATAAAGTTACTCAGGGATAATCTTACAATTTAATTTTATCGTGATATTTAAGCGAGAAAACTAAAATATTCGTTTATTGTTCCAGAAAAATAAAAATATAGTTACTCCTCAGAAAAAAATGCTAGAATCAAACTTATTAAAAAAAATCTAATAAACAAATAAAGTTACTCAGGGATATTCTTACAATTTAATTTTATCGTGATATTTAAGCGAGAAATCTAAAATATTCGTTACTAGCTCCAGAAAAATTAAAACATCGTTACTCCTCAGGAAAAAATGCTAGAATTAAACTTATTAAGAATAATCTAATATACAAATAAAGTTCCTCCGAGATATTCTTACAATTTAATTTTATCGTGATATTTAAGCGAGAAAACTAAAATAATCGTTGCTTGTTACAGAAAAATTAAAACATCGTTACTCCTCAGGAAAAAATGTTAGGATCAAACTTATTTAGAATAATATAATATACAAATAAAGTTACTCAGGGATATTCTTACAATTTAATTTTAACGTGATATTTAAGCGAGAAATCTAAAATAATCTTTTCTAGTTCCAGAAAAATTAAAACATCGTTACTCCTCAGGAAATAATGCTAGAATCAAACTTATTAAGAAAAATCTAATATACAAATAAAGTTACTCCGGGATATTCTTACAATTTAATTTTAACGTGATATTTAAGCCAGAAAACTAAAATACTCGTTTCATGTTACAGAAAAATTAAAACATCGAGAAAATGGTAGAATCAAACTTAGTAAACAAATCTATTATAAAAACAAAAGTTACTCAGGGATAATCTTACAATTTAATTTTATCGTGATATTTAAGCGAGAAAACTAAAATATTCGTTTATAGTTCCAGAAAAATAAAAATATTGTTACTCAGAAAAAAATGCTAGAATCACACTTATTAAAAAAAATCTAATAAACAAATAAAGTTACTCAGGGATATTCTTACAATTTAATTTTATCGTGATATTTAAGCGAGAAATCTAAAATATTCGTTACTAGCTCCAGAAAAATTAAAACATCGTTACGCCTCAGGAAAAAATGCTAGAATCAAACTTATTAAGAATAATCTAATATACAAATAAAGTTACTCCAAGATATTCTTACAATTTAATTTTATCGTGATATTTAAGCGAGAAAACTAAAATACTCGTTTCTTGTTACAGAAAAATTAAAACATCGTTAATCCTCAGGAAATAATGCTAGAATCAAACTTATTAAAAAAAATATAATATACAAATAATGTTACTCTGGGATATTCTTACAATTTAATTTTATCGTTATATTTAAGCGAGAAAACTAAAATATTCGTTTCTATTTCCAAAAAAATTAAAACATCGTTACTCCTCTGGAAAAAATGCTAGAATCAAACTTATTAAGAAAAATCTAATATACTAGTAAAGTTACTCCGGGATATTCTTACAATTTAATTTTATCGTGATATTTAAGCAAGAAATCTAAAATATTCGTTTCTAGTTCCAGAAAAATTAAAACATCGTTACTCCTCAGGAAAAAATGCTAGGATCAAACTTATTAAGAATAATCTAATATACAAATAAAGTTACTCCGGGATATTCTACAATTTAATTTTATCGTGATATTTAAGCGAAAAAACTAAAATACTCGTTTATGGTTACAGAAAAATTGAAACATCGTTACTCCTCAGGAAAAAATGTTAGGGTCAAACTTATTTAGAATAATCTAATACACAAATAAAGTTACTCAGGGATATTCTTACAATTTAATTTTATCGTGATATTTAAGCCAGAAAACTAAAATACTCGTTTCTTGTTACAGAAAAATTAAAACATCGTTACTCCTCAGGAAAAAATGCTAGAATCAAACTTATTAAACTAATCTATTATAAAAATAAAGTTACTCAGGGATAATCTTACAATTTAATTTTATCGTGATATTTAAGCGAGAAAACTAAAATATTCGTTTATAGTTCCAGAAAAATTAAAATATTGTTACTCAGAAAAAAATGCTAAAATCACACTTATTAAAAAAAATCTAATAAACAAATAAAGTTACTCAGGGATTTTCTTACAATTTAATTTTATCGTGATATTTAAGCGAGAAATCTATAATATTCGTTACTAGCTCCAGAAAAATTAAAACATCGTTACTCCTCAGGAAAAAATGCTAGAATCAAACTTATTAAGAATAATCTAATATAGAAATAAAGTTACTCCGGGATATTCTTACAATTTAATTTTATCGTGATATTTAAGCGAGAAAACTAAAATACTCGTTTCTTGTTACAGAAAAATTAAAACATCGTCACTCCTCAGGAAAAAATGTTAGGATCAAATTTATTTAGTATAATCTAATATACAAATAAAGTTACTCAGGGATATTCTTACAATTTAATTTTAACGTGATATTTAAGCGAGAAATCTAAAATAATCTTTTCTAGTTCCAAAAAAATTAAAACATCTTTACTCCTCAGGAAATAATGCTAGAATCAAACTTATTAAAAAAAATCTAATATACAAATAAAGTTACTCTGGGATATTCTTACAATTTAATTTTATCGTTATTTTTAAGCGAGAAAACTAAAATACTCGTTTCTTGTTACAGAAAAATTAAAACATCGTTACTTCTCAGGAGAAAATGCTAGAATCAAACTTATTAAACAAATCTATTATAAAAACAAAAGTTACTCAGGGATAATCTTACAATTTAATTTTATCGTGATATTTAAGCGAGAAATCTAAAATAATCTTTTCTAGTTCCAAAAAAATTAAAACATCTTTACTCCTCAGGAAATAATGCTAGAATCAAACTTATTAAAAAAAAAAAATATACAAATAAAATTACTCTGGGATAGTCTTACAATTTAATTTTATCGTTATATTTAAGCGAGAAAACTAAAATATTCTTTTCTAGTTCCAGAAAAATTAAAACATCGTTACTCCTCAGGAAAAAATGCTAGAATCAAACTTATTAAGAAAAATCTAATATACAAATAAAGTTACTCCGGGATATTCTTACAATTTAATTTTATCGTGATATTTAAGCCAGAAAACTAAAATACTCGTTTATTGTTACAGAAAAATTAAAACATCGTTACTTCTCAGGAGAAAATGCTAGAATCAAACTTAGTAAACAAATCTATTATAAAAACAAAAGTTACTCATAATCTTACAATTTAATTTTATCGTGATATTTAAGCGAGAAAACTAAAATATTCGTTTATAGTTCCAGAAAAATAAAAATATTGTTACTCAGAAAAAAATGCTAGAATCACACTTATTAAAAAAAATCTAATAAACAAATAAAGTTACTCAGGGATATTCTTACAATTTAATTTTATCGTGATATTTAAGCGAGAAATCTAAAATATTCGTTACTAGCTCCAGAAAAATTAAAACATCGTTACGCCTCAGGAAAAAATGCTAGAATCAAACTTATTAAGAATAATCTAATATACAAATAAAGTTACTCCAAGATATTCTTACAATTTAATTTTATCGTGATATTTAAGCGAGAAAACTAAAATACTCGTTTCTTGTTACAGAAAAATTAAAACATCGTTACTCCTCAGGAAATAATGCTAGAATCAAACTTATTAAAAAAAATCTAATATACAAATAAAGTTACTCTGGGATATTCTTACAATTTAATTTTATTGTTATATTTAAGCGAGAAAACTAAAATATTCGTTTCTAGTTCCAAAAAAATTAAAACATCGTTACTCCTCTGGAAAAAAAGCTAGAATCAAACTTATTAAGAAAAATCTAATATACTAGTAAAGTTACTCCGGGATATTCTTACAATTTAATTTTATCGTGATATTTAAGCGAGAAATCTAAAATATTCGTTTCTAGTTCCAGAAAAATTAAAACATCGTTACTCCTCAGGAAAAAATGCTAGGATCAAACTTATTAAGAATAATCTAATATACAAATAAAGTTACTCCGGGATATTCTACAATTTAATTTTATCGTGATATTTAAGCGAAAAAACTAAAATACTCGTTTATGGTTACAGAAAAATTGAAACATCGTTACTCCTCAGGAAAAAATGTTAGGATCAAACTTATTTAGAATAATCTAATACACAAATAAAGTTACTCAGGGATATTCTTACAATTTAATTTTATCGTGATATTTAGGCCAGAAAACTAAAATACTCGTTTCTTGTTACAGATAAATTAAAACATCGTTACTCCTCAGGAAAAAATGCTAGATTCAAACTTATTAAACTAATCTATTATAAAAATAAAGTTACTCAGGGATAATCTTACAATTTAATTTTATCGTGATATTTAAGCGAGAAAACTAAAGTATTCGTTTATAGTTCCAGAAAAATAAAAATATTGTTACTCCTCAGAAAAAAATGCTAGAATCAAACTTATTAAAAAAAATCTAATAAACAAATAAAGTTACTCAGGGATATTCTTACAATTTAATTTTATCGTGATATTAAGCGATAAATCTAAAATATTCGTTACTAGCTCCAGCAAAATTAAAACATCGTTACTCCTCAGGAAAAAATGCTAAAATCACACTTATTAAGAATAATCTAATATACAAAAAAAGTTACTCCGGGATATTCTTACAATTTAATTTTATCGTGATATTTAAGCGAGACAACTAAAATACTCGTTTCTTGTTACAGAAAAATTAAAACATCGTTACTCCTCAGGAAAAAATGTTAGGAACAAACTTATTTAGAATAATCTAATATACAAATAAAGTAACTCAGGGATATTCTTACAATTTAATTTTAACGTGATATTTAAGCGAGAAATCTAAAATAATCTTTTCTAGTTCCAGAAAAATTAAAACATCGTTACTCCTCAGGAAAAAATGCTAGAATCAAACTTATTAAGAATAATCTAATATACAATTAAAGTTACTCAGGGATATTCTTACAATTTAATTTTATCGTGATATTTATGTGAGAAAACTAAAATATTCGTTTCTAGTTACAGAATAATAAAAACCTCGTTACTCCTCAGGATAAAATGCAAGAATCAAACTTATTTAGAATAATCTAATATACAAATAAAGTTACTCAGGGATATTCTTACAATTTAATTTTATCGTGATATTTATGTGAGAAAACTAATATATTCGTTTCTAGTTCCAGTAAAATTAAAACATCGTTACTCCTCAAGACAAAATGTTAGAATAAAACTTATTAAGAAAAATCTAATACACAAATAAAGTTACTCAGGGATATTCTTACAATTTAATTTTATTGTGATATTTAAGCGAGAAATCTAAAATAATCTTTTCTAGTTCCAGAAAAATTAAAACATCGTTACTCCTCAGGAAAAAATTCTAGAATCAAACTTATTAAACAAATCTATTATAAAAATAAAGTTACTCAGGGATAATCTTACAATTTAATTTTATCGTGATATTTATGTGAGAAAACTAAAATATTCGTTTCTAGTTCCAGTAAATTAAAACATCGTTACTCCTCAGGAAAAAATGCTAGAATCAAACTTATTAAGAAAAATCTAATACACAAATAAAGTTACTCAGGGATATTCTTACAATTTAATTTTATCGTTATATTTAAGCGAGAAAACTAAAATATTCGTTTCTAGTTCCGGAAAAATTAAAACATCGTTACTCCTCAGGAAAAAATGTTAGGATCATACTTATTTAGAATAATCTAATATACAAATAAATTTACTCAGGGATATTCCGACAATTTAATTTTAACGTGATATTTAAGCCAGAAATCTAAAATAATCTTTTCTAGTTCCAGAAAAATAAAAACATCGTTACCCCTCAGGAAAAAATGCTAGAATCAAACTTATTAAGAATAATCTAATACACAAATAAAGTTACTCCGGGATATTCTTACAATTTAATTTTATCGTGATATTTAAGCGAGACAACTAAAATACTCGTTTCGTGTTACAGAAAATTAAAACATCGTTACTTCTCAGGAAAAAATGTTAGGAACAAACTTATTTAGAATAATCTAATATAAAAATAAAGTTACTCAGGGAAATTCTTACAATTTAATGTTAACGTGATATTTAAGCGAGAAATCTAAAATAATCTTTTCTAGTTCCAGAAAAATTAAAACATCGTTACTCCTCAGGAAAAAATGCTAGAATCAAACTTATTAAGAATAATCTAATATACAAATAAAGTTACTCAGGGATATTCTTACAAATTAATTTTATCGTGATATTTATGTGAGAAAACTAAAATATTTGTTTCTAGTTCCAGTAAAATTAAAACATCGTTACTCCTCAGGAAAAAATGCTAGAATCAAACTTATTAATAAAAATCTAATATACAAATAAAGTTACTCTGGGATATTCTTAAAATTTAATTTTATCGTTATATTTAAGCGAGAAAACTAAAATATTCTTTTCTAGTTCCAGAAAAATTAAAACATCGTTACTCCTCAGGAAAAAAAGCTAGAATCAAACTTATTAAGATTAATCTAATATACAATTAAAGTTACTCAGGGCTAGTCTTACAATTTAATTTTATCGTGATATTTATGTGAGAAAACTAAAATATTCGTTTCTAGTTCCAGTAAATTAAAACATCGTTACTCCTCAGGAAAAAATTCTAGAATCAAACTTATTAAACAAATCTATTATAAAAATAAAAATACTCAGGGATAATCTTACAATTTAATTTTATCGTGATATTTATGTGAGAAAACTAAAATATTCGTTTCTAGTTCCAGTAAATTAAAACATCGTTACTCCTCAGGAAAAAATGCTAGAATCAAACTTATTAAGAAAAATCTAATACACAAATGAAGTTACTCAGGGATATTCTTACAATTTAATTTTATCGTTATATTTAAGCGAGAAAACTAAAATATTCCTTTCTAGTTCCGGAAAAATTAAAACATCGTTACTCCTCAGGAAAAAATGTTAGGATCATACTTATTTAGAATAATCTAATATACAAATAAATTTACTCAGGGATATTCCGACAATTTAATTTTAACGTGATATTTAAGCCAGAAATCTAAAATAATCTTTTCTAGTTCCAGAAAAATTAAAACATCGTTACTCCTCAGGAAAAAATGCTAGAATCAAACTTATTAAGAATAATCTAATATACAAATAAAGTTACTCAGGGATATTCTTACAAATTAATTTTATCGTGATATTTATGTGAGAAAACTAAAATATTTGTTTCTAGTTCCAGTAAAATTAAAACATCGTTACTCCTCAGGAAAAAATGCTAGAATCAAACTTATTAATAAAAATCTAATATACAAATAAAGTTACTCTGGGATATTCTTAAAATTTAATTTTATCGTTATATTTAAGCGAGAAAACTAAAATATTCTTTTCTAGTTCCAGAAAAATTAAAACATCGTTACTCCTCAGGAAAAAAAGCTAGAATCAAACTTATTAAGATTAATCTAATATACAATTAAAGTTACTCAGGGCTAGTCTTACAATTTAATTTTATCGTGATATTTATGTGAGAAAACTAAAATATTCGTTTCTAGTTCCAGTAAATTAAAACATCGTTACTCCTCAGGAAAAAATTCTAGAATCAAACTTATTAAACAAATCTATTATAAAAATAAAAATACTCAGGGATAATCTTACAATTTAATTTTATCGTGATATTTATGTGAGAAAACTAAAATATTCGTTTCTAGTTCCAGTAAATTAAAACATCGTTACTCCTCAGGAAAAAATGCTAGAATCAAACTTATTAAGAAAAATCTAATACACAAATGAAGTTACTCAGGGATATTCTTACAATTTAATTTTATCGTTATATTTAAGCGAGAAAACTAAAATATTCGTTTCTAGTTCCGGAAAAATTAAAACATCGTTACTCCTCAGGAAAAAATGTTAGGATCATACTTATTTAGAATAATCTAATATACAAATAAATTTACTCAGGGATATTCCGACAATTTAATTTTAACGTGATATTTAAGCCAGAAATCTAAAATAATCTTTTCTAGTTCCAGAAAAATTAAAACATCGTTACTCCTCAGGAAAAAATGCTAGAATCAAACTTATTAAGAATAATCTAATACACAAATAAAGTTACTCCGGGATATTCTTACAATTTAATTTTATCGTGATATTTAAGCGAGACAACTAAAATACTCGTTTCGTGTTACAGAAAATTAAAACATCGTTACTTCTCAGGAAAAAATGTTAGGAACAAACTTATTTAGAATAATCTAATATAAAAATAAAGTTACTCAGGGAAATTCTTACAATTTAATGTTAACGTGATATTTAAGCGAGAAATCTAAAATAATCTTTTCTAGTTCCAGAAAAATTAAAACATCGTTACTCCTCAGGAAAAAATGCTAGAATCAAACTTATTAAGAATAATCTAATATACAAATAAAGTTACTCAGGGATATTCTTACAATTTAATTTTATCGTGATATTTATGTGAGAAAACTAAAATATTTGTTTCTAGTTCCAGTAAAATTAAAACATCGTTACTCCTCAGGAAAAAATGCTAGAATCAAACTTATTAATAAAAATCTAATATACAAATAAAGTTACTCTGGGATATTCTTAAAATTTAATTTTATCGTTATATTTAAGCGAGAAAACTAAAATATTCTTTTCTAGTTCCAGAAAAATTAAAACATCGTTACTCCTCAGGAAAAAAAGCTAGAATCAAACTTATTAAGATTAATCTAATATACAAATAAAGTTACTCAGGGCTAGTCTTACAATTTAATTTTATCGTGATATTTATGTGAGAAAACTAAAATATTCGTTTCTAGTTCCAGTAAATTAAAACATCGTTACTCCTCAGGAAAAAATGCTAGAATCAAACTTATTAAACAAATCAATTATAAAAATAAAGTTACTCAGGGATAATCTTACAATTTAATTTTATCGTGATATTTAAGCGAGAAAACTAAAATATTCGTTTATAGTTCCAGAAAAATAAAAATATTGTTACTCAGAAAAAAATGCTAGAATCAAACTTATTAAAAAAATCTAATAAACAAATAAAGTTACTCAGGGATATTCTTACAATTTAATTTTATCGTGATATTTAAGCGAGAAATCTAAAATATTGGTTACTAGCTCCAGAAAAATTAAAACATCGTTACTCCTCAGGAAAAAATGCTAGAATCAAACTTATTAAGAATAATCTAATATACAAATAAAGTTACTTCGGGATATTCTAACAATTTAATTTTATCGTGATATTTAAGCGAGAAAACTAAAATACTCGTTTCTTGTTACAGAAAAATTAAAACATCGTTACTCCTCAGGAAAAAATGCTAGAATCAAACTTATTAAAAAAAATCTAATATACAAATAAAGTTACTCAGGGATATTCTTTCAATTTAATTTTAACGTGATATTTAAGCGAGAAACCTAAAATAATATTTTCTATTTCCAGAAAAATTAAAACATCGTTACTCCCCAGGAAAAAATGCTAGAATCAAACTTATTAAGAATAATCTAATATACAAATAAAGTTACTCTGGGATATTCTTACAATTTAATTTTATCGTTATATTTAAGCGAGAAAACTAAAATATTCTTTTCTAGTTCCAGAAAAATTAAAACATCGTTACTCCTCAGGAAAAAAAGCTAGAATCAAACTTATTAAGATTAATCTAATATACAAATAAAGTTACTCAGGGCTAGTCTTACATTTTAATTTTATCGTGATATTTATGTGAGAAAACTAAAATATTCGTTTCTAGTTCCAGTAAATTAAAACATCGTTACTCCTCAGGAAAAATTGCTAGAATCAAACTTATTAAACAAATCAATTATAAAAATAAAGTTACTCAGGGATAATCTTACAATTTAATTTTATCGTGATATTTAAGCGAGACAACTAAAATACTCGTTTCGTGTTACAGAAAATTAAAACATCGTTACTTCTCAGGAAAAAATGTTAGGAACAAACTTATTTAGAATAATCTAATATAAAAATAAAGTTACTCAGGGAAATTCTTACAATTTAATGTTAACGTGATATTTAAGCGAGAAATCTAAAATAATCTTTTCTAGTTCCAGAAAAATTAAAACATCGTTACTCCTCAGGAAAAAATGCTAGAATCAAACTTATTAAGAATAATCTAATATACAAATAAAGTTACTCAGGGATATTCTTACAATTTAATTTTATCGTGATATTTATGTGAGAAAACTAAAATATTTGTTTCTAGTTCCAGTAAAATTAAAACATCGTTACTCCTCAGGAAAAAATGCTAGAATCAAACTTATTAATAAAAATCTAATATACAAATAAAGTTACTCTGGGATATTCTTAAAATTTAATTTTATCGTTATATTTAAGCGAGAAAACTAAAATATTCTTTTCTAGTTCCAGAAAAATTAAAACATCGTTACTCCTCAGGAAAAAAAGCTAGAATCAAACTTATTAAGATTAATCTAATATACAAATAAAGTTACTCAGGGCTAGTCTTACAATTTAATTTTATCGTGATATTTATGTGAGAAAACTAAAATATTCGTTTCTAGTTCCAGTAAATTAAAACATCGTTACTCCTCAGGAAAAAATGCTAGAATCAAACTTATTAAACAAATCAATTATAAAAATCAAGTTACTCAGGGATAATCTTACAATTTAATTTTATCGTGATATTTAAGCGAGAAAACTAAAATATTCGTTTATAGTTCCAGAAAAATAAAAATATTGTTACTCAGAAAAAAATGCTAGAATCAAACTTATTAAAAAAATCTAATAAACAAATAAAGTTACTCAGGGATATTCTTACAATTTAATTTTATCGTGATATTTAAGCGAGAAATCTAAAATATTGGTTACTAGCTCCAGAAAAATTAAAACATCGTTACTCCTCAGGAAAAAATGCTAGAATCAAACTTATTAAGAATAATCTAATATACAAATAAAGTTACTTCGGGATATTCTAACAATTTAATTTTATCGTGATATTTAAGCGAGAAAACTAAAATACTCGTTTCTTGTTACAGAAAAATTAAAACATCGTTACTCCTCAGGAAAAAATGTTAGGATCATACTTATTTAGAATAATCTAATATACAAATAAAGTTACTCAGGGATATTCTTACAATTTAATTTTAACGTGATATTGAAGCGAGAAATCTAAAATAATCTTTTCAAGTTCCAGAAAAATTAAAACATCGTTACTCCTCAGGAAAAAATGCTAGAATCAAACTTATTAAGAATAATCTAATATACAAATAAAGTTACTCAGGGATATTCTTACAATTTAATTTTATCGTGATATTAATGTGAGAAAACTAAAATATTCGTTTCTAGTTCCAGTAAAATTAAAACATCGTTACTCCTCAGGAAAAAATGCTAGAATCAAACTTATTAAAAAAAATCTAATATACAAATAAAGTTACTCAGGGATATTCTTTCAATTTAATTTTAACGTGATATTTAAGCGAGAAACCTAAAATAATATTTTCTATTTCCAGAAAAATTAAAACATCGTTACTCCCCAGGAAAAAATGCTAGAATCAAACTTATTAAGAATAATCTAATATACAAATAAAGTTACTCTGGGATATTCTTACAATTTAATTTTATCGTTATATTTAAGCGAGAAAACTAAAATATTCTTTTCTAGTTCCAGAAAAATTAAAACATCGTTACTCCTCAGGAAAAAAAGCTAGAATCAAACTTATTAAGATTAATCTAATATACAAATAAAGTTACTCAGGGCTAGTCTTACATTTTAATTTTATCGTGATATTTATGTGAGAAAACTAAAATATTCGTTTCTAGTTCCAGTAAATTAAAACATCGTTACTCCTCAGGAAAAATTGCTAGAATCAAACTTATTAAACAAATCAATTATAAAAATAAAGTTACTCAGGGATAATCTTACAATTTAATTTTATCGTGATATTTAAGCGAGAAAACTAAAATATTCGTTTATAGTTCCAGAAAAATAAAAATATTGTTACTCAGAAAAAAATGCTAGAATCAAACTTATTAAAAAAATCTAATACACAAATAAAGTTACTCAGGGATATTCTTACAATTTAATTTTATCGTGATATTTAAGCGAGAAATCTAAAATATTCGTTACTAGCTCCAGAAAAATTAAAACATCGTTACTCCTCAGGAAAAAATGCTAGAATCAAACTTATTAAGAATAATCTAATATACAAATAAAGTTACTTCGGGATATTCTAACAATTTAATTTTATCGTGATATTTAAGCGAGAAAACTAAAATACTCGTTTCTTGTTACAGAAAAATTAAAACATCGTTACTCCTCAGGAAAAAATGTTAGGATCATACTTATTTAGAATAATCTAATATACAAATAAAGTTACTCAGGGATATTCTTACAATTTAATTTTAACGTGATATTGAAGCGAGAAATCTAAAATAATCTTTTCAAGTTCCAGAAAAATTAAAACATCGTTACTCCTCAGGAAAAAATGCTAGAATCAAACTTATTAAGAATAATCTAATATACAAATAAAGTTACTCAGGGATATTCTTACAATTTAATTTTATCGTGATATTAATGTGAGAAAACTAAAATATTCGTTTCTAGTTCCAGTAAAATTAAAACATCGTTACTCCTCAGGAAAAATGCTAGAATCAAACTTATTAAAAAAAATCTAATATACAAATAAAGTTACTCAGGGATATTCTTTCAATTTAATTTTAACGTGATATTTAAGCGAGAAACCTAAAATAATATTTTCTAGTTCCAGAAAAATTAAAACATCGTTACTCCCCAGGAAAAAATGCTAGAATCAAACTTATTAAGAATAATCTAATATACAAATAAAGTTACTCTGGGATATTCTTACAATTTAATTTTATCGTGATATTTAAGCGAGAAAACTAAAATATTCTTTTCTAGTTCCAGAAAAATTAAAACATCGTTACTCCTCAGGAAAAAAAGCTAGAATCAAACTTATTAAGATTAATCTAATATACAAATAAAGTTACTCAGGGCTAGTCTTACATTTTAATTTTATCGTGATATTTATCTGAGAAAACTAAAATATTCGTTTCTAGTTCCAGTAAATTAAAACATCGTTACTCCTCAGGAAAAATTGCTAGAATCATACTTATTTAGAATAATCTAATATACAAATAAATTTACTCAGGGATATTCCTACAATTTAATTTTAACGTGATATTTAAGCGAGAAATCTAAAATAATCTTTTCTAGTTCCAGAAAAATTATAACATCGTTACTCCTCAGGAAAAAATGCTAGAATCAAACTTATTAAACAAATCAATTATAAAAATAAAGTTACTCAGGGATAATCTTACAATTTAATTTTATCGTTATATTTAAGCGAGAAAACTAAAATATTCTTTTCTAGTTAAAGAAAAATTAAAACATCGTTACTCCTCAGGAAAAAAAGCTAGAATCAAACTTATTAAGAATAATCTAATATACAAATAAAGTTACTCAGGGATATTCTTACAATTTAATTTTATCGTGATATTTAAGCCAGAAAACTAAAATACTCGTTTCTTGTTACAGAAAAATTAAAACATCGTTACTCCTCAGGAAAAAATGTTAGGATCAAACTTATTTAGAAAACTCTAATATACAAATAAAGTTACTGAGGGATATTCTTACAATTTAATTTTAACGTGATAATTAAGCGAGAAATCTGAAATAATCTTTTCTAGTTCCAGAAAAATTAAAACATCGTTACTCCTCAGGAAAAAATGCTAGAATCAAACTTATTTAGAATAATTTAATATACAAATAAAGTAACTCAGGAATATTCTTACAATTTAATTTTATCGTGATATTTAACCCAGAAAACTAAAATAATCGTTTCTTGTTACAGAAAAATTAAAACATCGTTACTTCTCAGGAAAAAATGCTAGAATCAAACTTATTAAACAAATCAATTATAAAAATAAAGTTACTCAGGGATAATCTTACAATTTAATTTTATCGTGATATTTAAGCGAGAAAACTAAAATATTCGTTTATAGTTCCAGAAAAATAAAAATATTGTTACTCAGAAAAAAAATGCTAGAATCAAACTTATTAAAAAAAATCTAGTAAACAAATAAAGTTACTCAGGGATATTCTTACAATTTAATTTTATCGTGATATTTAAGCGAGAAATCTAAAATATTCGTTACTAGCTCCAGAAAAATTAAAACATCGTTACTCCTCAGGATAAAATGCTAGAATCAAACTTATTAAGAATAATCTAAATTACAAATAAAGATACTCCGGGATATTCTTACAATTTAATTTTAACGTGATATTTAAGCGAGAAAACTAAAATACTCGTTTCTTGTTACAGAAAAATTAAAACATCGTTACTCCTCAGGAAAAAATGTTAGGATCAAACTTATTTAGAATAATCTAATATAAAAATAAAGTTACTCATGGATATTCTTACAATTTAATTTTAACGTGATATTTAAGCGATATATCTAAAATAATCTTTTCTAGTTCCAGAAAAATTAAAACATCGTTACTCCTCAGGAAAAAATGCTAGAATCAAACTTATTTAGAATAATTTAATATACAAATAAAGTTACTCAGGAATATTCTTACAATTTAATTTTATCGTGATATTTAACCCAGAAAACTAAAATAATCGTTTCTTGTTACAGAAAAATTAAAACATCGTTACTTCTCAGGAAAAAATGCTAGAATCAAACTTATTAAACAAATCAATTATAAAAATAAAGTTACTCAGGGATAATCTTACAATTTAATTTTATCGTGATATTTAAGCGAGAAAACTAAAATATTCGTTTATAGTTCCAGAAAAATAAAAATATTGTTACTCAGAAAAAAATGCTAGAATCAAACTTATTAAAAAAAATCTAGTAAACAAACAAAGTTACTCAGGGATATTCTTACAATTTAATTTTATCGTGATATTTAAGCGAGAAATCTAAAATATTCGTTACTAGCTCCAGAAAAATTAAAACATCGTTACTCCTCAGGATAAAATGCTAGAATCAAACTTATTTAGAATAATCTAATATAAAAATAAAGTTACTCATGGATATTCTTACAATTTAATTTTAACGTGATATTTAAGCGATATATCTAAAATAATCTTTTCTAGTTCCAGAAAAATTAAAACATCGTTACTCCTCAGGAAAAAATGCTAGAATCAAACTTATTAAAAAAAATCTAATATACAAATAAAGTTACTCTGGGATATTCTTACAATTTAATTTTATCGTGATATTTAAGCGAGAAATCTAAAATATTCGTTTCTAGTTCCTGAAAAATTAAAACATCGTTACTCCTCAGGATAAAATGCTAGAATCAAACTTATTTAGAATAATCTAATATACAAATAAAGTTACTCAGGGATATTCTTACAATTTAATTTTATCGTGATATTTAAGCCAGAAAACTAAAATACTCGTTTCTTGTTACAGAAAAATTAAAACATCGTTACTCGTCAGGAAAAAATGTTAGGATCAAACTTATTTAGAAAACTCTAATATACAAATAAAGTTACTCAGGGATAATCTTACATACATACATACATACATACATATCTTCACGCTATATCCCAACAAATGGGGTAGCACGAACCCTAAAATCACTCATAAAACATTCACTCATCACACTCATCAAACAACCAGTCATCGTCAAACATTTTCATCCAAACACACCACCCTCACTTCAACCACTTTCATAGATCACTCCATATAAACTCATTCATTTATTACACACGAAATTATTATCACACAACAAACCTTCAATCACATCATTCCTTTTCACTTACCATTCATTTCTTTCTTAAACGTACATAACGAATGCATAAAAAAAAAAAAAAAAAAAAATCTCAAATTACTCACGTTTACTCCTAACAACGAATCTAATAACGAAACTAACAACGAATCTACAAGATTAGAAAAGATGAAAGCGATAGTCTGCACTTATATATGAAAGAAAAGAACATACAATGCAGTATCTGAAAATGAAACAAAAAGATAAGAAAGGGAGGGAGCGTCGCCCTGCGCTTGTTTTTGAAAGTGAATTTCACACAATTGCAGTTAAACACTACGTAATAACTGAAAACGAATTAAAAGATAAGAAAGGAAGGGAGTGTCGCTCTACGCTTGTTTTTGGAAGTAAATTCCACACAATTGCAGTTAAACACTCAATGTAAGATCAGAAAAGAATAAAAAAGATAAGAAACGAAGGGAGTGTCGTCCCTGCGCTTGTTTTTGAAAGTGAATTTCACACAATTACAGGTAAACACTCTAATGAAATTACTAAACAACGAAACTAAAATCTAAAACCCTGCGCTTTTCTGAAATCATCAGATTCATTCCGCAATTAATCTTCGCCAAACGTTCCTATCCTGACACACCACTTTTGCTTCATCCACATTCATAATTCCTTTCATACAAGCACGTTTGTTCCTCGTACTCGGAAACTTTCGTTCACGCAACAATCCTTCTATCATATTCATCCATTTATTCATAGGTCGCCCACGCAATCTTTCACCCTCAATTTCACCAACATATACCTGTTTCACTAATCTCTCATTCGACATACGTTCAACATGCCCAAACCATCTCAACTGACTCATACCTACTTTTCTAACTACATTCTTCTCAATTTCACACTCATCATACACCAATGTATTCCGGACACGATCTCTTCTAGTATAACCACACACACCCCGCAAATACCTCATTTCCACAGCAGTTATACGACGTTCATGTTTCTTCATCCACACCCAACATTCACTACCATACATCAATGTAGGCACTAAAACACCATTATACACACTCAATCGAGCATCTCTGGATACATTCACATTTCGAGCAAAGGTTCCCAGAGCACCCAATACCTTGCGTCCCGCAGATACTCTTCTTTCAATCTCACAATCAATACGTCCATCCCTTGAAAACATACTACCCAAATATAAAAACTCATTCACTTGACTCAATCTCACACCATTCACCGAAACATTACAATCAGTCACCAAATCGCTCTTTTCAAACACTAACACTTTACATTTATCGACATTTAATAACAAATTTAAATCTTTTCCTACTTCATTTATATTTAGAATCATTCGTCTCAATTGCTCTTCAGATTCACCCATAACAACCACATCATCCGCATACGCTAACGCAGGCACAACACTACCACCAATATGTACACCATCCACCCCATTCAACGCCGTTCGTAACAATACATCCATGTACAAATTAAAGAGCCACGGAGACATCCCACAACCTTGTTTCACGCCAATGTCTATACAAAACCAATCACTCAATCTACCATTAACTCTCACCGCAGCCTCACTACCTTCGTACAGCGCACGAATTGCCCCCAACAAATTACCATTTATACCGTACTGTAACAGTACATTCCATAATGTCTCACGATGAACACTATCATATGCTTTTTTAAGATCGAGAAAGCCACAGAA
This sequence comes from Pterostichus madidus, assembly GCA_911728475.2. Taxonomy (NCBI): domain Eukaryota; kingdom Metazoa; phylum Arthropoda; class Insecta; order Coleoptera; family Carabidae; genus Pterostichus; species Pterostichus madidus. The sequence continues at coordinate 17,302,231 of OU452311.1, read as the reverse complement.
CACCTTCTTGTTCTTAGCAAGTGACTTTTCAACAATCATACGAAGAGAAAACAATTGATCCACACATCCTCTCTCAGGCAAAAAACCACCTTGCATATCACTTAACTTGGAGATTGTTAAGGTTCGTACCTTATGAATAAGAATCTTCCCGTACAACTTCCCTACCACACTCAGCAAACTTATCGCACGAAAATTAGTACATTCACTCGAACTACCTTTACCTTTAAATAAAGGACAAATGATAGCACATTTCCAATCATCAGGAGCCACACACCGTTTTAAACAAAATCTAAACAAATAAATTAACCAGTCAAATAAACTCTCGCCTCCATACTTCAACATCTCATTCGATATACCATCCAAACCAGGAGCCTTACCATTCTTCAGACGCATCAATGCGAAACTAACATCACTCTCATCTATATCCCATTCATCACCACTAACATTTTCACTAACATTTTCACTACAATTTAATTTTATCGTGATATTTAAGCGAGAAATCTAAAATAATCTTTTCTAGTTCTAGAAAAATTAAAACATCGTTACTCTTCAGGAAAAAATGCTAGAATCAAACTTATGAAAAAAAATCTAATAAACAAACAAAGTTACTCAGGGATATTCTTATAATTTAATTTTATCGTGATATTTAAGCGAGAAATCTAAAATTTTCGTTACTAGCTCCAGAAAAATTAAAACATCGTTACTCCTCAGGAAAAAATGCTAGAATCAAACTTATTAAAAAAAATCTAATATACAAATAAAGTTACTCTGGGATATTCTTACAATTTAATTTTATCGTGAAGCGAGAAATCTAAAATATTCGTTTCTAGTTCCAGAAAAATTAAAACATCGTTACTCCTCAGGAAAAAATGCTAGAATCAAACTTATTTAGAATAATCTAATATACAAATAAAGTTACTCAGGGATATTCTTACAATTTAATTTTATCGTGATATTTAAGCCAGAAAACTAAAATACTCGTTTCTTGTTACAGAAAAATTAAAACATCGTTACTCGTCAGGAAAAAATGTTAGGATCAAACTTATTTAGAAAACTCTAATATACAAATAAAGTTACTCAGGGATAATCTTACAATTTAATTTTATCGTGATATTTAAGCGAGAAATCAAAAATAATCTTTTCTAGTTCTAGAAAAATTAAAACATCGTTACTCCTCAGGAAAAAATGCTAGAATCAAACTTATTAAAAAAAATCTAATATACAAATAAAGTTACACTGGGATATTCTTACAATTTAATTTTATCGTGATATTTAAGCCACAAAACTAAAATACTCGTTTCTTGTTACAGAAAAATTAAAACATCGTTACTCGTCAGGAAAAAATGTTAGGATCAAACTTATTTAGAAAATTCTAATATACAAATAAAGTTACTCAGGGATAATCTTACAATTTAATTTTATCGTGATATTTAAGCGAGAAATCTAAAATAATCTTTTCTAGTTCTAGAAAAATTAAAACATCGTTACTCCTCAGGAAAAAATGCTAGAATCAAACTTATGAAAAAGCATCTAATAAACATTCAAAGTTACTCAGGGATATTCTTACAATTTAATTTTATCGTGATATTTAAGCGAGAGATCTAAAATATTCGTTACTAGCTCCAGAAAAATTAAAACATCGTTACTCCTCAGGAAAAAATGCTAGAATCAAACTTATTAAGAATAATCTAATATACAAATAAAGTTACTCCGGGATATTCTTACAATTTAATTTTATCGTGATATTTAAGCGAGAAAACTAAAATACTCGTTTTTTTGTTACAGAAAAATTAAAACATCGTTACGCCTCAGGAAAAAATGTTAGGATCAAACTTATTTAGAATAATCTAATATAAAATTAAAGTTACTCAGGGATATTCTTACAATTTAATTTTAACGTGATATTTAAGCGATATATCTAAAATAATCTTTTCTAGTTCCAGAAAAATTAAAACATCGTTACTCCTCAGGAAAAAATGCTAGAATTAAACTTATTAAAAAAAATCTAATATACAAATAAGGTTACTCTGGGACATTCTTACAATTTAATTTTATCGTGATATTTAAGCGAGAAATCTAAAATATTCGTTTCTAGTTCCAGAAAAATTAAAACATCGTTACTCCTCAGTAAAAAATGCTAGAATCAAACTTATTTAGAATAATCTAATATACAAATAAAGTTACTCAGGGATATTCTTACAATTTAATTTTATCGTGATATTTAAGCCAGAAAACTAAAATACTCGTTTCTTGTTACAGAAAAATTAAAACATCGTTACTCGTCAGGAAAAAATGTTAGGGTCAAACTTATTTAGAAAACTCTAATATACAAATAAAGTTACTCAGGGATAATCTTACAATTTAATTTTATCGTGATATTTAAGCGAGAAATCTAAAATAATCTTTTCTAGTTCTAGAAAAATTAAAACAACGTTACTCCTCAGGAAAAAATGCTAGAATCAAACTTATGAAAAAAAATCTAATAAACAAACAAAGTTACTCAGGGATATTTTTACAATTTAATTTTATCGAGATATTTAAGCGAGAAATCTAAAATATTCTTTACTAGCTCCAGAAAAATTAAAACATCGTTACTCCTCAGGAAAAAATGCTAGAATCAAACTTATTAAACAAATCTTGTTGAAATGTGCAATCAAAGTAATATTTCAACATAGGAATCTGTTTATCGGTGACTTTAAAAATTATTCTATTGTTTTTCTTTTTAATATATATTGTTCACATTTATTACCTGTCAAGTGCTCATTACTTTTTGTGTGTTAAATAAATATTAGTTAGCGGGAACTCCAGACTTGTTATTTTCCAATACACTCTACCTGACATTTTAACAGGTTATGGGCCCAGAGACGCACGAAGTGTTGTTCGACTAAAATTTTGATTTTGGTTACGTGTCGCCACGCGGCAGAAAGTTAAATTATGTCGGAGGAAGATAGATTTAAAATCCCGCTGTTCGACGGAACAAATTATGATAATTGGAAGTTCCGGATGGAGATTCTTCTCGACGAACACGAGTTGCTGGAATTGATACAGTCCTCGCTGGAAGCAATTTTTACTGCGATTGACAGCAATGTGCAGATCACCGATGCAGCAGCAAAGGAGCGTGAGAAACAACTTTACGGAAAAAAGGACAAGAAATGTAAGTTACTGATTATCCAGCGGATTGCCGACAGCCATCTGGAATATGTCAAGGATGAGAGATCATCGTATGACATGTGGGTGAAATTAAAGAGCACGTACGCACGCACAGGTATTGCAAGTCAATTACTCCTTAGAAAAAAATTGCTAAGCTTGAAATTCGATCCTGCCGTGAGTACGTTGACTGCCCATTTTCTCCTTTTTGACAAACTTATTCGTGAGCTTCGCTCGACAGGTGCGAACCTGGAAAAGATGGACGTCGTTTGCCATCTGTTGCTCACGATGCCGGCCGAGTATGAGGTCGTTGTCACTGCGATTGAAACACTGTCAAATGATCAGTTGACAGAGGCATTCGTAAAAAATCGTCTTCTTGACGAGGAGGCGAAAAGGAGCAACACGACTGAGGACAGCGCAGCACAGGCAACAGTCGCGTTTGCAGCGTCGTCTCGAGGCCGGCGTGCACGTCCAGGACGAGGGAGAAATCAGCCTACTAGGAGCAACCTTTTGTGTCACCGTTGCGGAAAAAACGGATATTTTCGCAATGAATGTCCGATGAAGTCAATCAATGAACAAAGCGGACGCAATAGAGGGTGCTACCGAGGTGGCTACAATAATGGCGGCTACAACAACGTAAATTTTGCAGCGAACGAAGCTGAGAACGAGGACTACGAGGAAGGGGAAGCGAATTTTTGTTTTCTCACACATGATGGTACTGACAACCCTCTCTCCTTTTATCTGGATTCAGGAGCGTCAGTGCACTTGGTGAATCAGGGAAAATATTTGATTAAATCAAAGACACTGCAACCACCAATCAGGATCAAGTGTGCGAAGGCAAATTCAGAGTTGATAGCAACGAAAATCGGACAGGTTCCTGTTTGGTCACGTGTGAACGGAGCAACTCTGGAAATCACCATCAAAAACGTTCTACTTGTCCCAGGCCTGGTGAGCAATTTACTTTCTGTTTCAGCTCTAGAAAGGTCAGGATTATCTGTCCTTTTTCATCGAGGCCGAGGAACGATTATGAGCGGAGAAAAGGTGCTGGCTGTGGCAACAAGAGAGCAAAAGCTCTATAAAGTCGACTTGATGTGGAGGCAACAGTCCGTCAACCTGTGTGAAGTTGTCAGTGGGACTGAGCTGTGGCATAGACGTCTGGGACACATCGGCGCAACGTCAATGCAGAAACTGTCCAAGTTGGTGAATGGTTTCGGACCTTGCAATGTTGACTGTGGTGCACGGGTGTGCTCTGTCTGTGTGCAGGGCAAACAAACCAGACTTCCCCACAACGAGAAGCGAGAGCAAACGAAGCGCCCACTACAACTGGTGCATAGCGATATATTTGGGCCTGTGACCCCATCATCCTACGACGGAAAGCGCTACGTTCTTACGTTTATTGACGATTTCAGTCACTTCACAGTTGCCTACCCGTTGAGCGAAACTTTTAAATTTTTCAAGAAATACGAGGCCATGGCTACAGCCCATTTCGGAAAGAAAATTTCGAGATTCAGGTGTGACAACGGAAGAGAGTATTTGTCCAAGGAGATGGTCAACCACTTTGAGGAAAGAGGGATCATGTATGAATTCACGGTTCGTCATACTCCACAGCAGAACGGAGTTGCGGAGAGGATGAACCGGACGATCCTGGAAAAAGCGAGGTGTATGCTACTCGGATGCAACCTTGAAAAAAAATTCTGGACGGAAGCAGTACTATCGGCGGTGTACCTGATTAATCGTTCCCCCACCAACGTTTTAGACAACATGGTTCCGGCGGAAGTCTGGTACGGACATCGTCCTAACCTAAAAAAACTTCGAGTTTTTGGCTGCAGGGCGTACTTGAAGATACCAAACGCATTGGTTGGAGGAAAGTTCGACTCCAGAACAATCAAGTGCCACCTAGTTGAATACTGCCCTAACGGCTACAGGCTCTTGTCGACCTAGGACAATAGGATCTACTCCGGAAGAGATGTCATCTTCGACGAGTTCAACTCTCCTGCTCGAGACTCTTCAGCAGACTTCTACGGTGATTGTGACATCACCACCACCCCTACAGAAAGCGCTGAAGAAGGAGGAGAAGTCGAGCAGCAGAAAGAGGAGGAGGAGCTTGAAAAGTCATCACCTCCGTCGGCCGACCGAAAAGGAACGAGAACTAAAACCAAACCTCGCTACCTGGATGACTACGTTCACTTTGCTCTCAACGCCGAGTGCTATGTAGACGATGTACCAGGGAATTACCAGGACATCGTCGGACGCCAGGATGCAGCGGAGTGGTACAGCGCAGTCGAATCTGAAATCTCCTCGCTGAGAGAGAGTAGTACCTGGACACTGACCACACTACCACCTGGAAGGAAAGCCATCGACAGTCGGTGGGTCTTCAAAATTAAGCAGGACGAGAAAGGTGATATTTCACAGTACAAAGCCAGACTCGTGATAAAAGGCTGTGCTCAGAAGAAGGGCTTCGACTACAACGAGGTGTACGCACCAGTGGCCAGGCTGACCACCCTGAGAACCCTTCTTGCAGTCATTAATCACGAGGAATTGAGAACCAGGCAACTTGATGTGAAGAACGCATTTCTTCACGGGGATCTTGAAGAAGAAATCTACATGAAACAACCCCAAGGCGTTACCGTACATCCCAACCTAGTTTGCAAACTCAACAGAACTCTTTACGGGCTCAAACAGGCTCCACGAGCCTGGAATAGTAAATTCCATCAGTTTGTTTCAGGGATCGGGTTCGTTCAGTCCAAGTTTGATCAATGTCTCTATCAGCTGGACGTGGATGACCGTAAATTCTACCTCCTGATCTACGTTGACGATATTCTTCTAGCCAGCAACGACGAGAAGCTTCTGAACGAGACGATCGAGAAGCTGGCACGTGAGTTCAGAATGAAGGACCTGGGTGAACTCAGTTTCTTCCTGGGAATCAAAGTTGAGAGGGACCAGAGAGGAATGAGACTCAGTCAACCAACCTACATTCAGAATCTTCTGCAGCGATTTGATATGCAAGATTGTAAAGGAATCAGCACGCCACTGGAATCTAAATCATCGCCAGAGACGAACTCGCAGACCATCATCGAGACCCGACCGTATAGGGAACTCATAGGGTGCTTGATGTACCTGATGCGAGCTACCAGACCCGACCTGAGTGCAGCTGTGAATTACTTTAGCCGATTCCAGAGCAACGCCACCGAGGAACTATGGGTTGGACTTAAGCGGATACTTCGGTATTTGCAAGCCACGAAAAACTACATCTTGTTCTACCCTAAGAACAACCCTGAACCACTGGTGGGCTATGCAGATGCTGACTGGGCAACGGAGTCAGACCGCAAATCAATCTCAGGCACAATGTTTGAAGTACTTGGATGTGTGGTTAGCTGGACAACGAGGAAGCAGCCTACAATCGCACTCTCCTCCACGGAGGCAGAGTACGTCTCGCTTGCAAACGCAGGTACTGAGGTCATCTGGCTCAAAGGCTTGCTCCAGGAGATGGGACTTCATTTCGCCAAACCGGTAACAATCTACGAGGACAACCAGGCATGTATTCATCTCATCAAGCGGTGGGATCACCGCAGACTGAAGCATGTTGACGTCAAATACAACTTTGTTCTTACAATTTAATTTTATCGTGATATTTAAGCGAGAAATCTAAAATATTCGTTTATAGTTCCAGAAAAATAAAAATATTGTTACTCCTCAGAAAAAAATGCTAGAAACAAACTTATTAAAAAAAATCTAATAAACAAATAAAGTTACTCAGGGATATTCTTACAATTTAATTTTATCGTGATATTTAAGCCAGAAAACTAAAATACTCGTTTCTTGTTACAGAAAAATTAAAACATCGTTACTCCTCAGAAAAAAATGCTAGAATCAAACTTATTAAACAAATCTATTATAAAAATAAAGTTACTCAGGGATAATCTTACAATTTAATTTTATCGTGATATTTAAGCGAGAAAACTAAAATATTCGTTTATAGTTCCAGAAAAATTAAAATATTGTTACTCCTCAGAAAAAAATGCTAGAATCAAACTTATTAAAAAAAATCTAATAAACAAATAAAGTTACTCAGGGATATTCTTACAATTTAATTTTATCGTGATATTTAAGCCAGAAAACTAAAATACTCGTTTCTTGTTACAGAAAAATTAAAACATCGTTACTCCTCAGGAAAAAATGCTAGAATCAAACTTATTAAACTAATCTATTATAAAAATAAAGTTACTCAGGGATAATCTTACAATTTAATTTTATCGTGATATTTAAGCGAGAAAACTAAAGTATTCGTTTATAGTTCCAGAAAAATAAAAATATTGTTACTCCTCAGAAAAAAATGCTAGAATCAAACTTATTGAAAAAAATCTAATAAACAAATAAAGTTACTCAGGGATATTCTTACAATTTAATTTTATCGTGATATTTAAGCGAGAAATCTAAAATATTCGTTACTAGCTCCAGAAAAATTAAAACATCGTTACTCCTCAGGAAAAAATGCTAGAATCAAACTTATTAAGAAAAATCTAATATACAAATAATGTTACTCAGGGATAATCTTAGAATTTAATTTTATCGTGATATTAAGCGAGAAATCTAAAATATTCGTTACTAGCTCCAGCAAAATTAAAACATCGTTACTCCTCAGGAAAAAATGCTAGAATCAAACTTATTAAAAAAAATCTAATATACAAATAAAGTTACTCTGTGATATTCTTACAATTTAATTTTATCGTGATATTTAAGCGAGAAATCTAAAATATTCGTTTCTAGTTCCAGAAAAATTAAAACATCGTTACTCCTCAGGAAAAAATGCTAGAATCAAACTTATTTAGAATAATCTAATATACAAATAAAGTTACTCAGGGATATTCTTACAATTTAATTTTATCGTGATATTTAAGAAAGAAAACTAAAATACTTGTTTCTTGTTACAGAAAAATAAAAATATTGTTACTCCTCAGAAAAAAATGCTAGAATTAAACTTATTAAGAATAATCTAATAAACAAACAAAGTTACTCAGGGATATTCTTACAATTTAATTTTATCGTGATATTTAAGCGAAAAATCTAAAATATTCTTTGCTAGCTCCAGAAAAATTAAAACATCGTTACTCCTCAGGAAAAAATGCTAGAATCAAACTTATTTAGAATAATCTTACATACAAATAAAGTTACTCAGGGATATTCTTACAACTTAATTTTAACGTGATATTTAAGCCAGAAAACTAAAATACTCGTTTCTTGTTACAGAAAATTAAAACATCGTTACTCCTCAGAAAAAAATGCTAGAATCAAACTTATTAAACAAATCTATTATAAAAATAAAGTTACTCCGGGATAATCTTACAATTTAATTTTATCGTGATATTTAACCGAGAAATCTAAAATATTCGTTACTAGCTCCAGAAAAATTAATACATCGTTACTCCTCAGGAAAAAATGCTAGAATCAAACTTATTAAGAATAATCTAATATACAAATAAAGTTACTGCGAGATATTCTTACAATTTAATTTTATCGTGATATTTAAGCGAGAAAACTAAAATACTCGTTGCTTGTTACAGTAAAATTAAAACATCGTTACTCCTCAGGAAAAAATGTTTGGATCAAACTTATTTAGAATAATCTAATATACTAATAAAGTTACTCAGGGATATTCTTACAATTTAATTTTAACGTGATATTTAAGCGAGAAATCAAAAATATTCGTTACTAGCTCCAGAAAAATTAAAACATCGTTACTCCTCAGGAAAAATTGCTAGATCAAACTTATTAAGAATAATCTAATATACAAATAAAGTTACTCAGGGATATTCTTACAATTTAATTTTATCGTGATATTTATGTGAGAAAACTAAAATATTCGTTTCTAGTTCCAGTAAAATTAAAACATCGTTACTCCTCAGGAAAAAATGCTAGAATCAAACTTATTAAAAAAAATCTAATATACAAATAAAATTACTCTGGGATAGTCTTACAATTTAATTTTATCGTTATATTTAAGCGAGAAAACTAAAATATTCGTTTCTAGATCCAAAAAAATTAAAACATCGTTACTCCTCAGGAAAAAATGCTAGAATCAAACTTATTAAGAAAAATCTAATATACAAATAAAGTTACTCCGGGATATTCTTACAATTTAATTTTATCGTGATATTTAAACGAGAAATCAAAAATATTCGTTACTAGCTCCAGAAAAATTAAAACATCGTTACTCTTCAGGAAAAAATGCTAGAATCAAACTTATTAAGAATAATCTAATATACAAATAAAGTTACTCAGGGATATTCTTACAATTTAATTTTATCGTGATATTTATGTGAGAAAACTAAAATATTCGTTTCTAGTTCCAGTAAAATTAAAACATCGTTACTCCTCAGGAAAAAGTGCTAGAATCAAACTTATTAAGAATAATCTAATATACAAATAAAGTTACTCTGGGATATTCTTACAATTTAATTTTATCGTTATATTTAAGCGAGAAAACTAAAATATTCGTTTCTAGTTCCAGAAAAATTCAAACATCGTTACTCCTCAGGAAAATATGCTAGAATCAAACTTATTAAGGAAAATCTAATATACAAATAAAGTTACTCAGGGATATTCTTACAATTTAATTTTATCATGATATTTAAGCGAGAAATCTAAAATATTCGTTACTAGCTCCAGATAAATTAAAACATCGTTACTCCTCAGGAAAAAAATGCTAGAATCAAACTTATTAAGAATAATCTAATATACAAATAAAGTTGCTCCGAGATATACTTACAATTTAATTTTATCGTGATATTTAAGCGAGAAAACTAAAATACTCGTTGCTTGTTACAGAAAAATTAAAACATCGCTACTCCTCAGGAAAAAATGCTAGAATCAAACTTATTTAGAATAATCTAATATACAAATAAAGTTACTCTGGGATATTCTTACAATTTAATTTTATCGTTATATTTAAGCGAGAAAACTAAAATATTCGTTTCTAGTTCCAGAAAAATTAAAACATCGTTACTCCTCAGTAAAAAATGCTAGAATCAAACTTATTAAGAAAAATCTATTACACAAATAAAGTTACTCATGGATATTCTTACAATTTAATTTTATCGTGATATTTAAGCGAGAAATCAAAAATATTCGTTACTAGCTCCAGAAAAATTAAAACATCGTTACTCTTCAGGAAAAAATGTTTGGATCAAACTTATTAAGAATAATCTAATATACAAATAAAGTTACTCAGGGATATTCTCACAATTTAATTTTATCGTGATATTTATGTGAGAAAACTAAAATATTCGTTTCTAGTTCCAGTAAAATTAAAACATCGTTACTCCTCAGGAAAAAATGCTAGAATCAAACTTATTAAGAATAATCTAATATACAAATAAAGTTACTCTGGGATATTCTTACAATTTAATTTTATCGTTATATTTATGCGAGAAAACTAAAATATTCGTTTCTAGTTCAAGAAAAATTAAAACATCGTTACTCCTCAGGAAAATATGCTAGAATCAAACTTATTAAGGAAAATCTAATATACAAATAAAGTTACTCAGGGATATTCTTACAATTTAATTTTATCGTGATATTTAAGCGAGAAATCTAAAATATTCGTTACTAGCTCCAGATAAATTAAAACATCGTTACTCCTCAGGAAAAAAATGCTAGAATCAAACTTATTAAGAATAATCTAATATACAAATAAAGTTACTCCGAGATATACTTACAATTTAATTTTATCGTGATATTTAAGCGAGAAAACTAAAATACTCGTTGCTTGTTACAGAAAAATTAAAACATCGCTACTCCTCAGGAAAAAATGCTAGAATCAAACTTATTTAGAATAATCTAATATACAAATAAAGTTACTCTGGGATATTCTTACAATTTAATTTTATCGTTATATTTAAGCGAGAAAACTAAAATATTCGTTTCTAGTTCCAGAAAAATTAAAACATCGTTACTCCTCAGTAAAAAATGCTAGAATCAAACTTATTAAGAAAAATCTATTACACAAATAAAGTTACTCATGGATATCATACAATTTAATTTTATCGTGATATTTAAGCGAGAAATCAAAAATATTCGTTACTAGCTCCAGAAAAATTAAAACATCGTTACTCTTCAGGAAAAAATGTTTGGATCAAACTTATTAAGAATAATCTAATATACAAATAAAGTTACTCAGGGATATTCTCACAATTTAATTTTATCGTGATATTTATGTGAGAAAACTAAAATATTCGTTTCTAGTTCCAGAAAAATTAAAACATCGTTACTCCTCAGGAAAAAATGCTAGATCAAACTTATTAAGAATAATCTAATATACAAATAAAGTTGCTCCGAGATATACTTACAATTTAATTTTATCGTGATATTTAAGCGAGAAATCTAAAATAATCTTTTCTAGTTCTAGAAAAATTAAAACATCGTTACTCCTCAGGAAAAAATGCTAGAATCAAACTTATTTAGAATAATCTAATATACAAATAAAGTTACTCTGGGATATTCTTACAATTTAATTTTATCGTTATATTTAAGCGAGAAATCAAAAATATTCGTTACTAGCTCCAGAAAAATTAAAACATCGTTACTCTTCAGGAAAAAATGCTAGAATCAAACTTATTAAGAAAAATCTAATATACAAATAAAGTTACTCCGGGATATTCTTACAATTTAATTTTATCGTGATATTTAAGCGAGAAATCAAAAATATTCGTTACTAGCTCCAGAAAAATTAAAACATCGTTACTCTTCAGGAAAAAATGCTAGAATCAAACTTATTAAGAATAATCTAATATACAAATAAAGTTACTCAGGGATATTCTTACAATTTAATTTTATCGTGATATTTATGTGAGAAAACTAAAATATTCGTTTCTAGTTCCAGTAAAATTAAAACATCGTTACTCCTCAGGATAAAATGCTAGAATCAAACTTATTAAGAATAATCTAATATACAAATAAAGTTACTCTGGGATATTCTTACAATTTAATTTTATCGTTATATTTAAGCGAGAAAATTAAAATATTCGTTTCTAGTTCCAGAAAAATTAAAACATCGTTACTCCTCAGGAAAATATGCTAGAATCAAACTTATTAAGGAAAATCTAATATACAAATAAAGTTACTCAGGGATATTCTTACAATTTAATTTTATCGTGATATTTAAGCGAGAAATCTAAAATATTCGTTACTAGCTCCAGATAAATTAAAACATCGTTACTCCTCAGGAAAAAAATGCTAGAATCAAACTTATTAAGAATAATCTAATATACAAATAAAGTTACTCCGAGATATTCTTACAATTTAATTTTATCGTGATATTTAAGCGAGAAAACTAAAATACTCGTTGCTTGTTACAGAAAAATTAAAACATCGCTACTCCTCAGGAAAAAATGCTAGAATCAAACTTATTTAGAATAATCTAATATACAAATAAAGTTACTCTGGGATATTCTTACAATTTAATTTTATCGTGATATTTAAGCGAGAAATCAAAAATATTCGTTACTAGCTCCAGAAAAATTAAAACATCGTTACTCTTCAGGAAAAAATGTTTGGATCAAACTTATTAAGAATAATCTAATATACAAATAAAGTTACTCAGGGATATTCTCACAATTTAATTTTATCGTGATATTTATGTGAGAAAACTAAAATATTCATTTCTAGTTCCAGAAAAATTAAAACATCGTTACTCCTCAGGAAAAAATGCTAGATCAAACTTATTAAGAATAATCTAATATACAAATAAAGTTACTCAGGGATATTCTTACAATTTAATTTTATCGTGATATTTATGTGAGAAAACTAAAATATTCGTTTCTAGTTCCAGTAAAATTAAAACATCGTTACTCCTCAGGAAAAAATGCTAGAATCAAACTTATTAAAAAAAATCTAATATACAAATAAAATTACTCTGGGATAGTCTTACAATTTAATTTTATCGTTATATTTAAGCGAGAAAACTAAAATATTCGTTTCTAGTTCAAAAAAAATTAAAACATCGTTACTACTCAGGAAAAAATGCTAGAATCAAACTTATTAAGAAAAATCTAATAGACAAATAAAGTTACTCCGGGATATTCTTACAATTTAATTTTATCGTGATATTTAAGCGAGAAATCTGAAATATTCGTTTCTAGTTCCAGAAAAATTAAAACATCGTTACTCCTCAGGAAAAAATGCTAGAATCAAACTTATTAAGAATAATCTAATATACAAATAAAGTTACTCAGGGATATTCTTACAATTTAATTTATAGGCGAATTGTAGTGAAAATTTGTTCGTGAAAAGTTACACTGACATGCAGTTGTACTTCGTGTATTACAAGGTCTTACATAGAAGTTTAAACATTGTACAAGAGATATATCATCAATCAAATTATTTACAATCTTATATAATAAAGTAACTTGTTGCCTTATGCGACGTGTTTGTAATGAGACAGATTTTTATATTCAATGTTACTAGGCCATTGGTGATTTATTCTAAAGTGGCACACTTTACAGAATTTTTTTTGTACATTCTCAATTAAATTTATTTGATACAAATAGTAGGGATTCCAAATAATGCAACCATATTCAAGTTTGCTTCGTACAAACGATATGAACAAAGACTGCAAACTACTTACGTTACGGAAGTTATGAGTTATGCGAAATATGAATCCCATGGTTTTACAAGCATCAGCTAATATTCGCTCAATATGATAATTAAATAAAAAATTACTTTCAAAATAAATTCCTAGGTCTTTCATAGAAGTGACTCGATCCAGAGAGATATTGTTCATAGTGTAGCTAAAACTTAACACTTCCCTTTTTTTTGAAAAACTCATTACATGGCATTTATTAACATTGAAATACAGTTTATTAGCAAGGGACCATAGGTATATAGCATCGATATCAGATTGTATTTGCAAGCAGTCATCTATAGATGAGATACAGTGAAATAATTTAAAATCATCAGCAAATAACAAACACTTGGAATATTTGACAGTTGAGACAATATCATTAACAAACAACAAAAATAACATAGGACCTAGGACACTGCCTTGTGGCACACCTGACTCGGCCAAAAAGACACTAGAGTGAAATCCGTAATATACAAATAAAGTTACTCTGGGATATTCTTACAATTTAATTTTAACGTTATATTTAAGCGAGAAAACAAAAATATTCGTTTCTAGTTCCAGAAAAATTAAAACATCGTTACTCCTCAGTAAAAAATGCTAGAATCAAACTGATTAAGAAAAATCTATTACACAAATAAAGTTACTCATGGATATTCTTACAATTTAATTTTATCGTGATATTTAAGCGAGAAATCAAAAATATTCGTTACTAGCTCCAGAAAAATTAAAACATCGTTACTCTTCAGGAAAAAATGCTAGAATCAAACTTATTTAGAATAATCTAATATACAAATAAAGTTACTCAGGGATATTCTCACAATTTAATTTTATCGTGATATTTATGTGAGAAAACTAAAATATTCGTTTCTAGTTCCAGTAAAATTAAAACATCGTTACTCCTCAGGAAAAAATGTTAGAATCAAACTTATTAAGAAAAATCTAATATACAAATAAAGTTACTCAGGGATAATCTTACAATTTAATTTTATCGTGATATTTAAGCGAGAAATCTAATATATTCGTTTCTAGTTCCAGAAAAATTAAAACATTGTTACTCCTCAGGAAAAAATGCTAGAATCAAACTTATTTAGAATAATCTAATATACAAATAAAGTTACTCAGGGATATTCTTACAATTTAATTTTATCGTGATATTTAAGCGAGAAATCTAAAATATTCGTTTCTAGTTCCAGAAAAATTCAAACATCGTTACTCCTCAGGATAATATGCTAGAATCAAACTTATTAAGAAAAATCTAATATACAAATAAAGTTACTCAGGGATAATCTTAGAATTTAATTTTATCGTGATATTTAAGCGAGAAATCTAAAATATTCGTTACTAGCTCCAGAAAAATTAAAACATCGTTACTCCTCAGGAAAAAATGCTAGAATCAAACTTATTAAGAATAATCTAATATACAAATAAAGTTACTCCGAGATATTCTTACAATTTAATTTTATCGTGATATTTAAGCGAGAAAACTAAAATACTCGTTGCTTGTTACAGAAAACTTAAAACATCGTTACTCCTCAGGAAAAAATGTTTGGATCAAACTTATTTAGAATAATCTAATATACAAATAAAGTTACTCAGGGATATTCTTACAATTTAATTTTAACGTGATATTTAAGCGAGAAATCTAAAATATTCTTTTCTAGTTCCAGAAAAATTAAAACATCGTTACTCCTCAGGAAAAAATGCTAGATCAAACTTATTAAGAATAATCTATATACAAATAAAGTTACTCAGGGATATTCTTACAATTTAATTTTATCGTGGTATTTATGTGAGAAAACTAAAATATTCGTTTCTAGTTACAGTAAAATTAAAACATCGTTACTCCTCAGGAAAAAATGCTAGAATCAAACTTATTAAAAAAAATCTAATATACAAATAAAATTACTCTGGGATAGTCTTACAATTTAATTTTATCGTTATATTTAAGCGAGAAAACTAAAATATTCGTTTCTAGTTCCAGAAAAATTAAAACATTGTTACTCCTCAAGAAAAAATGCTAGAATCAAACTTATTAAGAAAAATCTAATATACAAATAAAGTTACTCCGGGATATTCTTACAATTTAATTTCATCGTGATATTTAAGCGAGAAATCTGAAATATTCGTTTCTAGTTCCAGAAAAATTAAAACATCGTTACTTCTCAGGAAAAAATGCTAGAATCAAACTTATTAAGAATAATCTAATATACAAATAAAGATACTCAGGGATATTCTTACAATTTAATTTTATCGTGATATTTAAGCCAGAAAACTAAAATACTCGTTTCTAGTTCCAGAAAAATTAAAACATCGTTACTCCTCAGTAAAAAATGCTAGATTCAAACTTATTAAGAAAAACCTAATACACAAATAAAGCTACTCATGGATATTCTTACAATTTAATTTTATCGTGATATTTAAGCGAGAAATCAAAAATATTCGTTACTAGCTCCAGAAAAATTAAAACATCGTTACTCTTCAGGAAAAAATGCTAGAATCAAACTTATTAAGAATAATCTAATATACAAATAAAGTTACTCAGGGATATTCTCACAATTTAATTTTATCGTGATATTTATGTGAGAAAACTAAAATATTCGTTTCTAGTTCCAGTAAAATTAAAACATCGTTACTCCTCAGGAAAAAATGCTAGAATCAAACTTATTAAGAATAATCTAATATACAAATAAAGTTACTCTGGGATAATCTTACAATTTAATTTTATCGTTATATTTAAGCGAGAAAACTAAAATATTCGTTTCTAGTTCCAGAAAAATTAAAACATCGTTACTCCTCAGGAAAATATGCTAGAATCAAACTTATTAAGGAAAATCTAATATACAAATAAAGTTACACCGAGATATTCTTACAATTTAATTTTATCGTGATATTTAGCGAGAAAACTAAAATACTCGTTGCTTGTTACAGAAAAATTAAAACATCGTTACTCCTCAGGAAAAAATGTTTGGATCAAACTTATTTAGAATAATCTAATATACAAATAAAGTTACTCAGGGATATTCTTACAATTTAATTTTAACCTGATATTTAAGCGAGAAATCTAAAATAATTTTTTCTAGTTCCAGAAAAATTAAAACATCGTTACTGCTCAGGAAAAAATGCTAGATCAAACTTATTAAGAATAATCTAATATACAAATAAAGTTACTCAGGGATATTCTTACAATTTAATTTTATCGTGATATTTATGTGAGAAAACTAAAATATTCGTTTCTAGTTCCAGAAAAATTAAAACATCGTTACTCCTCAGGAAAAAATGCTAGAATCAAACTTATTAAGAAAAATCTAATACACAAATAAAGTTACTCATGGATATGCTTACAATTTAATTTTATCGTGATATTTAAACGAGAAATCAAAAATATTCGTTACTAGCTCCAGAAAAATTAAAACATCAGGAAAAAATGCTAGAATACACAAATAAAGTTACTCATGGATATGCTTACAATTTAATTTTATCGTGATATTTAATCGAGAAATCAAAAATATTCGTTACTAGCTCCAGAAAAATTAAAACATCAGGAAAAAATTCTAGAATGAAACTTATTAAGAATAATCTAATATACAAATAAAGTTACTCAGGGATATTCTCACAATTTAATTTTATCGTGATATTTATGTGAGAAAACTATAATATTCGTTTCTAGTTCCAGTAAAATTAAAACATCGTTACTCCTCAGGAAAAAATGCTAGAATCAAACTTATTAAGAATAATCTAATATACAAATAAAGTTACTCTGGGATATTCTTACAATTTAATTTTATCGTTATATTTATGCGAGAAAACTAAAATACTCGTTTCTAGTTCCAGTAAAATTAAAACATCGTTACTCCTCAGGAAAAAATGCTAGAATCAAACTTATTAAGAAAAGTCTAATATACAAATAAAGTTACTCAGGGATAATCTTAGAATTTAATTTTATCGTGATATTTAAGCGAGAAATCTAAAATATTCGTTTCTAGTTCCAGAAAAATTGAAACATCGTTACTCCTCAGGATAATATGCTAGAATCAAACTTATTAAGAAAAATCTAATACACAAATAAAGTTACTCATGGATATGCTTACAATTTAATTTTATCGTGATATTTAAGCGAGAAATCAAAAATATTCGTTACTAGCTCCAGAAAAATTAAAACATCGTTACTCTTCAGGAAAAAATGCTAGAATCAAACTTATGAAGAATAATCTAATATACAAATAAAGTTACTCAGGGATATTCTCACAATTTAATTTTATCGTGATATTTATGTGAGAAAACTAAAATATTCATTTCTAGTTCCAGTAAAATTAAAACATCGTTACTCCTCAGGAAAAAATGCTAGAATCAAACTTATTAAGAAAAATCTAATATACAAATAAAGTTATTCAGGGATAATCTTAGAATTTAATTTTATCGTGATATTTAAGCGAGAAATCTAAAATATTCGTTTCTAGTTCCAGAAAAATTAAAACACCGTTACTCCTCAGGAAAAAATGCTAGAATCAAACTTATTTAGAATAATCTAATACACAAATAAAGTTACTCAGGGATATTCTTACAATTTAATTTTATCGTGATATTTAAGCGAGAAATCTAAAATATTCGTTACTAGCTCCAGAAAAATTAAAACATCGTTACTCCTCAGGAAAAAATGTTTGGATCAAACTTATTTAGAATAATCTAATATACAAATAAAGTTACTCAGGGATATTCTTACAATTTAATTTTAACGTGATATTTAAGCGAGAAATCTAAAATAATTTTTTCTAGTTCCAGAAAAATTAAAACATCGTTACTGCTCAGGAAAAAATGCTAGATCAAACTTATTAAGAATAATCTAATATACAAATAAAGTTACTCAGGGATATTCTTACAATTTAATTTTATCGTGATATTTATGTGAGAAAACTAAAATATTCGTTTCTAGTTCCAGAAAAATTAAAACATCGTTACTCCTCAGGATAATATGCTAGAATCAAACTTATTAAGAAAAATCTAATATACAAATAAAGTTACTCAGGGATAATCTTAGAATTTAATTTTATCGTGATATTTAAGCGAGAAATCTAAAATATTCGTTACTAGCTCCAGAAAAATTAAAACATCAGGAAAAAATTCTAGAATGAAACTTATTAAGAATAATCCAGGAAAAAATGCTAGAATCAAACTTATTAAGAAAAATCTAATACACAAATAAAGTTACTGATGGATATGCTTACAATTTAATTTTATCGTGATATTTAAGCGAGAAATCAAAAATATTCGTTACTAGCTCCAGAAAAATTAAAACATCAGGAAAAAATGCTAGAATACACAAATAAAGTTACTCATGGATATGCTTACAATTTAATTTTATCGTGATATTTAATCGAGAAATCAAAAATATTCGTTACTAGCTCCAGAAAAATTAAAACATCAGGAAAAAATTCTAGAATGAAACTTATTAAGAATAATCTAATATACAAATAAAGTTACTCAGGGATATTCTCACAATTTAATTTTATCGTGATATTTATGTGAGAAAACTATAATATTCGTTTCTAGTTCCAGTAAAATTAAAACATCGTTACTCCTCAGGAAAAAATGCTAGAATCAAACTTATTAAGAATAATCTAATATACAAATAAAGTTACTCTGGGATATTCTTACAATTTAATTTTATCGTTATATTTAAGCGAGAAAACTAAAATACTCGTTTCTAGTTCCAGTAAAATTAAAACATCGTTACTCCTCAGGAAAAAATGCTAGAATCAAACTTATTAAAAAAAGTCTAATATACAAATAAAGTTACTCAGGGATAATCTTAGAATTTAATTTTATCGTGATATTTAAGCGAGAAATCTAAAATATTCGTTTCTAGTTCCAGAAAAATTGAAACATCGTTACTCCTCAGGATAATATGCTAGAATCAAACTTATTTAGAATAATCTAATACACAAATAAAGTTACTCAGGGATATTCTTACAATTTAATTTTATCGTGATATTTAAGCGAGAAATCTAAAATATTCGTTACTAGCTCCAGAAAAATTAAAACATCGTTACTCCTCAGGAAAAAATGCTAGAATCAAACTTATTAAGAATAATCTAATATACAAATAAAGTTACTCCGAGATATTCTTACAATTTAATTTTATCGTGATATTTAAGCGAGAAAACTAAAATACTCGTTGCTTGTTACAGAAAAATTAAAACATCGCTACTCCTCAGGAAAAAATGTTAGGATCAAATTTATTTCGAATAATCTAATATACAAATAAAGTTACTCTGGGATATTCTTACAATTTAATTTTATCGTTATATTTAAGCGAGCAAACTAAAATATTCGTTTCTAGTTCCAGAAAAATTAAAACATCGTTACTCCTCAGGAAAATATGCTAGAATCAAACTTATTAAGGAAAATCTAATATACAAATAAAGTTACACCGAGATATTCTTACAATTTAATTTTATCGTGATATTTAGCGAGAAAACTAAAATACTCGTTGCTTATTACAGTAAAATTAAAACATCGTTACTCCTCAGGAAAAAATGTTTGGATCAAACTTATTTAGAATAATCTAATATACAAATAAAGTTACTCAGGGATATTCTTACAATTTAATTTTAACGTGATATTTAAGCGAGAAATCTAAAATAATTTTTTCTAGTTCCAGAAAAATTAAAACATCGTTACTGCTCAGGAAAAAATGCTAGATCAAACTTATTAAGAATAATCTAATATACAAATAAAGTTACTCAGGGATATTCTTACAATTTAATTTTATCGTGATATTTATGTGAGAAAACTAAAATATTCGTTTCTAGTTCCAGAAAAATTAAAACATCGTTACTCCTCAGGAAAAAATGCTAGAATCAAACTTATTAAGAAAAATCTAATACACAAATAAAGTTACTCATGGATATGCTTACAATTTAATTTTATCGTGATATTTAAGCGAGAAATCAAAAATATTCGTTACTAGCTCCAGAAAAATTAAAACATCAGGAAAAAATTCTAGAATGAAACTTATTAAGAATAATCTAATATACAAATAAAGTTACTCAGGGATATTCTCACAATTTAATTTTATCGTGATATTTATGTGAGAAAACTATAATATTCGTTTCTAGTTCCAGTAAAATTAAAACATCGTTACTCCTCAGGAAAAAATGCTAGAATCAAACTTATTAAGAATAATCTAATATACAAATAAAGTTACTCTGGGATATTCTTACAATTTAATTTTATCGTTATATTTAAGCGAGAAAACTAAAATACTCGTTTCTAGTTCCAGTAAAATTAAAACATCGTTACTCCTCAGGAAAAAATGCTAGAATCAAACTTATTAAAAAAAGTCTAATATACAAATAAAGTTACTCAGGGATAATCTTAGAATTTAATTTTATCGTGATATTTAAGCGAGAAATCTAAAATATTCGTTTCTAGTTCCAGAAAAATTGAAACATCGTTACTCCTCAGGATAATATGCTAGAATTAAACTTATTAAGAAAAATCTAATACACAAATAAAGTTACTCATGGATATGCTTACAATTTAATTTTATCGTGATATTTAAGCGAGAAATCTAAAATATTCGTTACTAGCTCCAGAAAAATTAAAACATCGTTACTCTTCAGGAAAAAATGCTAGAATGAAACTTATTAAGAATAATCTAATATACAAATAAAGTTACTCAGGGATATTCTCACAATTTAATTTTATCGTGATATTTATGTGAGAAAACTAAAATATTCGTTTCTAGTTCCAGTAAAATTAAAACATCGTTACTCCTCAGGAAAAAATGTTAGGATCAAACTTATTTAGAATAATCTAATATACAAATAAAGTTACTCAGGGATATTCTTACAATTTAATTTTAACGTGATATTTATGTGAGAAAACTAAAATATTCGTTTCTAGTTCCAGTAAAATTAAAACTTCGTTACTCCTCAGGAAAAAATGCTAGAATCAAACTTATTAAGAAAAGTCTAATATACAAATAAAGTTACTCAGGGATAATCTTAGAATTTAATTTTATCGTGATATTTAAGCGAGAAATCTAAAATATTCGTTTCTAGTTCCAGAAAAATAGAAACATCGTTACTCCTCAGGATAATATGCTAGAATCAAAATAATTAAAAAAAATCTAATATACAAATAAAATTACTCTGGGATAGTCTTACAATTTAATTTTATCGTGATATTTATGCGAGAAAACTAAAATATTCGTTTCTAGTTCCAGTAAAATTAAAACATCGTTACTCCTCAGGAAAAAATGCTAGAATCAAACTTATTTAGAATAATCTAATACACAAATAAAGTTACTCAGGGATATTCTTACAATTTAATTTTATCGTGATATTTAAGCCAGAAAACTAAAATAATCGTTTCTAGTTCCAGAAAAATTAAAACATCGTTACTCCTCAGTAAAAAAAGCTAGAATCAAACTTATTAAGAAAAATCTAATACACAAATAAAGTTACTCATGGATATTCTTACAATTTAATTTTTTCGTGATATTTAAGCGAGAAATCAAAAATATTCGTTACTAGCTCCAGAAAAATTAAAACATCGTTACTCTTCAGGAAAAAATGCTAGAATCAAACTTAGTAAGAATAATCTAATATACAAATAAAGTTACTCAGGGATATTCTCACAATTTAATTTTATCGTGATATTTATGTGAGAAAACTAAAATATTCGTTTCTAGTTCCAGTAAAATTAAAACATCGTTACTACTCAGGACCAAATGCTAGAATTAAACTTATTAAGAATAATCTAATATACAAATAAAGTTACTCTGGGATATTCTTACAATTTAATTTTATCGTTATATTTAAGCGAGAAAACTAAAATATTCGTTTCTAGTTCCAGAAAAATTAAAACATCGTTACTCCTCAGGAAAATATGCTAGAATCAAACTTATTAAGGAAAATCTAATATACAAATAAAGTTACTCCGGGATAGTCTTACAATTTAATTTTATCGTGATATTTAAGCGAGAAATCTAAAATATTCGTTACTAGCTCCAGAAAAATTAAAACATCGTTACTCCTCAGGAAAAAATGCTAGAATCAAACTTATTAAGAATAATCTAATATACAAATAAAGTTACTTCGAGATATTCTTACAATTTAATTTTATCGTGATATTTAAGCGAGAAAACTAAAATACTCGTTGCTTGTTACAGAAAAATTAAAACATCGTTACTCCTCAGGAAAAAATGTTAGGATCAAACTTATTTAGAATAATCTAATATACAAATAAAGTTACTCAGGGATATTCTTACAATTTAATTTTAACGTGATATTTATGTGAGAAAACTAAAATATTCGTTTCTAGTTCCAGTAAAATTAAAACATCGTTACTCCTCAGGAAAAAATGCTAGAATCAAACTTATTAAGAAAAATCTAATATACAAATAAAGTTACTCCGAGATATTCTTACAATTTAATTTTATCGTGATTTTAAGCGAGAAAACTAAAATACTCGTTTCTAGTTCCAGAAAAATTAAAACATCGTTACTCCTCAGGAAAATATGCTAGAATCAAACTTATTAAGGAAAATCTAATATACAAATAAAGTTACTCAGGGATATTCTTACAATTTAATTTTATCGTGATATTTAAGCGAGAAATCTAAAATATTCGTTACTAGCTCCAGAAAAATTAAAACATCGTTACTCTTCAGGAAAAAATGCTAGAATCAAACTTATTAAGAATATTCTAATATACAAATAAAGTTACTCAGGGATATTCTCACAATTTAATTTTATCGTGATATGTATGTGAGAAAACTAAAATATTCGTTTCTAGTTCCAGTAAAATTAAAACATCGTTACTCCTCAGGAAAAAATGCTAGAATCAAACTTATTAAGAATAATCTAATATACAAATAAAGTTACTCCGAGATATTCTTACAATTTAATTTTATCGTGATATTTAAGCGAGAAAACTAAAATACTCGTTGCTTGTTACAGAAAAATTAAAACATCGCTACTCCTCAGGAAAAAATGTTAGGATCAAACTTATTTAGAATAATCTAATATACAAATAAAGTTACTCTGGGATATTCTTACAATTTAATTTTATCGTTATATTTAAGCGAGAAAACTAAAATATTCGTTTCTAGTTCCAGAAAAATTAAAACATCGTTACTCCTCAGTAAAAAATGCTAGAATAAAACTTATTAAAAAAAATCTATTACACAAATAAAGTTACTCATGGATATTCTTACAATTTAATTTTATCGTGATATTTAAGCGAGAAATCAAAAATATTCGTTACTAGCTCCAGAAAAATTAAAACATCGTTACTCTTCAGGAAAAAATGCTAGAATCAAACTTATGAAAAATAATCTAATATACAAATAAAGTTACTCAGGGATATTCTCACAATTTAATTTTATCGTGATATTTATGTGAGAAAACTAAAATATTCATTTCTAGTTCCAGTAAAATTAAAACATCGTTACTCCTCAGGAAAAAATGCTAGAATCAAACTTATTAAGAAAAATCTAATATAAAAATAAAGTTATTCAGGGATAATCTTAGAATTTAATTTTATCGTGATATTTAAGCGAGAAATCTAAAATATTCGTTTCTAGTTCCAGAAAAATTAAAACACCGTTACTCCTCAGGAAAAAATGCTAGAATCAAACTTATTTAGAATAATCTAATACACAAATAAAGTTACTCAGGGATATTCTTACAATTTAATTTTATCGTGATATTTAAGCGAGAAATCTAAAATATTCGTTACTAGCTCCAGAAAAATTAAAACATCGTTACTCCTCAGGAAAAAATGCTAGAATCAAACTTATTAAGAATAATCTAATATACAAATAAAGTTACTCCGAGATATTCTTACAATTTAATTTTATCGTGATATTTAAGCGAGAAAACTAAAATACTCGTTGCTTGTTACAGAAAAATTAAAACATCGCTACTCCTCAGGAAAAAATGTTAGGATCAAATTTATTTCGAATAATCTAATATACAAATAAAGTTACTCTGGGATATTCTTACAATTTAATTTTATCGTTATATTTAAGCGAGAAAACTAAAATATTCGTTTCTAGTTCCAGAAAAATTAAAACATCGTTACTCCTCAGTAAAAAATGCTAGAATCAAACTTATTAAGAAAAATCTATTACACAAATAAAGTTACTCATGGATATTCTTACAATTTAATTTTATCGTGATATATAAGCGAGAAATCAAAAATATTCTTTACTAGCTCCAGAAAAATTAAAACATCGTTACTCTTCAGGGAAAAATGCTAGAATCAAACTTATTAAGAATAATCTAATATACAAATAAAGTTACTCAGGGATATTCTCACAATTTAATTTTATCGTGATATTTATGTGAGAAAACTAAAATATTCGTTTCTAGATCCAGTAAATTAAAACATCGTTACTCCTCAGGAAAAAATGCTAGAATGAAACTTATTAAGAAAAATCTAATATACAAATAAAGTTACTCAGGGCTAATCTTAGAATTTAATTTTATCGTGATATTTAAGCGAGAAATCTAAAATATTCCTTTCTAGCTCCAGAAAAATTAAAACATCGTTACTCCTCAGGAAAAAATGCTAGAATCAAACTTATTTAGAATAATCTAATATACAAATAAAGTTACTCAGGGATATTCTTACAATTTAATTTTATCGTGATATTTAAGCGAGAAATCTAAAATATTCGTTTCTAGTTCCAGAAAAATTAAAACATCGTTACTCCTCAGGAAAAAATGCTAGAATCAAACTTATTAAGAAAAATCTAATATACAAATAAAGTTACTCAGGGATAATCTTAGAATTTAATTTTATCGTGATATTTAAGCGAGAAATCTAAAATATTCGTTTCTAGTTCCAGAAAAATTAAAACATCGTTACTCCTCAGGAAAAAATGCTAGAATCAAACTTATTTCGAATAATCTAATATACAAATAAAGTTACTCAGGGATATTCTTACAATTTAATTTTATCGTGATATTTAAGCCAGAAAACTAAAATACTCGTTTCTTGTTACAGAAAAATTAAAACATCGTTACTCCTCTGAAAAAAATGCTAGAATCAAACTTATTAAACAAATCTATTATAAAAATAAAGTTACTCAGGGATAATCTTACAATTTAATTTTATCGTGATATTTAAGCGAGAAAACTAAAATATTCGTTTATAGTTCCAGAAAAATAAAAATATTGTTACTACTCAGAAAAAAATGCTAGAATCAAACTTATTAAAAAAAATCTAATAAACAAATAAAGTTACTCAGGGATATTCTTACAATTTAATTTTATCGTGATATTTAAGCGAGAAATCTAAAATATTCGTTACTAGCTCCAGAAAAATTAAAACATCGTTACTCCTCAGGAAAAAATGCTAGAATCAAACTTATTAAAAAAAATCTAATATACAAATAAAATTACTCTGGGATAGTCTTACAATTTAATTTTATCGTTATATTTAAGCAAGAAAACTAAAATATTCTTCTCTAGTTCCAGAAAAATTAAAACATCGTTACTCCTCAGGAAAAAATGCTAGAATCAAACTTATTAAGAATAATCTAATATACAAATAAAGTTACTCCGAGATATTCTTACAATTTAATTTTATCGTGATATTTATGTGAGAAAACTAAAATATTCATTTCTAGTTCCAGTAAAATTAAAACATCGTTACTCCTCAGGAAAAAATGCTAGAATCAAACTTATTAAGAAAAATCTAATATAAAAATAAAGTTATTCAGGGATAATCTTAGAATTTAATTTTATCGTGATATTTAAGCGAGAAATCTAAAATATTCGTTTCTAGTTCCAGAAAAATTAAAACACCGTTACTCCTCAGGAAAAAATGCTAGAATCAAACTTATTTAGAATAATCTAATACACAAATAAAGTTACTCAGGGATATTCTTACAATTTAATTTTATCGTGATATTTAAGCGAGAAATCTAAAATATTCGTTACTAGCTCCAGAAAAATTAAAACATCGTTACTCCTCAGGAAAAAATGCTAGAATCAAACTTATTAAGAATAATCTAATATACAAATAAAGTTACTCCGAGATATTCTTACAATTTAATTTTATCGTGATATTTAAGCGAGAAAACTAAAATACTCGTTGCTTGTTACAGAAAAATTAAAACATCGCTACTCCTCAGGAAAAAATGTTAGGATCAAATTTATTTCGAATAATCTAATATACAAATAAAGTTACTCTGGGATATTCTTACAATTTAATTTTATCGTTATATTTAAGCGAGAAAACTAAAATATTCGTTTCTAGTTCCAGAAAAATTAAAACATCGTTACTCCTCAGTAAAAAATGCTAGAATCAAACTTATTAAGAAAAATCTATTACACAAATAAAGTTACTCATGGATATTCTTACAATTTAATTTTATCGTGATATATAAGCGAGAAATCAAAAATATTCTTTACTAGCTCCAGAAAAATTAAAACATCGTTACTCTTCAGGGAAAAATGCTAGAATCAAACTTATTAAGAATAATCTAATATACAAATAAAGTTACTCAGGGATATTCTCACAATTTAATTTTATCGTGATATTTATGTGAGAAAACTAAAATATTCGTTTCTAGATCCAGTAAATTAAAACATCGTTACTCCTCAGGAAAAAATGCTAGAATGAAACTTATTAAGAAAAATCTAATATACAAATAAAGTTACTCAGGGCTAATCTTAGAATTTAATTTTATCGTGATATTTAAGCGAGAAATCTAAAATATTCCTTTCTAGCTCCAGAAAAATTAAAACATCGTTACTCCTCAGGAAAAAATGCTAGAATCAAACTTATTTAGAATAATCTAATATACAAATAAAGTTACTCAGGGATATTCTTACAATTTAATTTTATCGTGATATTTAAGCGAGAAATCTAAAATATTCGTTTCTAGTTCCAGAAAAATTAAAACATCGTTACTCCTCAGGAAAAAATGCTAGAATCAAACTTATTAAGAAAAATCTAATATACAAATAAAGTTACTCAGGGATAATCTTAGAATTTAATTTTATCGTGATATTTAAGCGAGAAATCTAAAATATTCGTTTCTAGTTCCAGAAAAATTAAAACATCGTTACTCCTCAGGAAAAAATGCTAGAATCAAACTTATTTCGAATAATCTAATATACAAATAAAGTTACTCAGGGATATTCTTACAATTTAATTTTATCGTGATATTTAAGCCAGAAAACTAAAATACTCGTTTCTTGTTACAGAAAAATTAAAACATCGTTACTCCTCTGAAAAAAATGCTAGAATCAAACTTATTAAACAAATCTATTATAAAAATAAAGTTACTCAGGGATAATCTTACAATTTAATTTTATCGTGATATTTAAGCGAGAAAACTAAAATATTCGTTTATAGTTCCAGAAAAATAAAAATATTGTTACTACTCAGAAAAAAATGCTAGAATCAAACTTATTAAAAAAAATCTAATAAACAAATAAAGTTACTCAGGGATATTCTTACAATTTAATTTTATCGTGATATTTAAGCGAGAAATCTAAAATATTCGTTACTAGCTCCAGAAAAATTAAAACATCGTTACTCCTCAGGAAAAAATGCTAGAATCAAACTTATTAAGAATAATCTAATATACAAATAAAGTTACTCCGAGATATTCTTACAATTTAATTTTATCGTGATATTTATGTGAGGAAACTAAAATATTCGTTTCTAGTTCCAGTAAAATTAAAACATCGTTACTCCTCAGGAAAAAATGCTAGAATCAAACTTATTAAAAAAAATCTAATATACAAATAAAATTACTCTGGGATAGTCTTACAATTTAATTTTATCGTTATATTTAAGCAAGAAAACTAAAATATTCTTCTCTAGTTCCAGAAAAATTAAAACATCGTTACTCCTCAGGAAAAAATGCTAGAATCAAACTTATTAAGAATAATCTAATATACAAATAAAGTTACTCCGAGATATTCTTACAATTTAATTTTATCGAGATATTTAAGCGAGAAAACTAAAATACTCGTTGCTTGTTACAGAAAAATTAAAACATCGTTACTCCTCAGGAAAAAATGCTAGAATCAAACTTATTAAGAAAAATCTAATACACAAATAAAGTTACTCATGGACATTCTTACAATTTAATTTTATCGTGATATATAAGCGAGAAATCAATAATATTCGTTACTAGCTCCAGAAAAATTAAAACATCGTTACTCTTCAGGAAAAAATGCTAGAATCAAACTTATTAAGAATAATCTAATATACAAATAAAGTTACTCAGGGATATTCTCACAATTTAATTTTATCGTGATATTTATGTGAGAAAACTGAAATATTCGTTTCTAGTGCCAGTAAAATTAAAACATCGTTACTCCTCAGGAAAAATGCTGGAATCAAACTCATTAAGAATAATCTAATATACAAATAAAGTTACTCTGGGATATTCTTACAATTTAATTTTATCGTGATATTTAAGCCAGAAAACTAAAATACTCGTTTCTAGTTCCAGAAAAATTAAAACATCGTTACTCCTCAGTAAAAAATGCTAGAATCAAACTTATTAAGAAATATCTAATACACAAATAAAGTTACTCATGGATATTCTTACAATTTAATTTTATCGTGATATTTAAGCGAGAAATCAAAAATATTCGTAACTAGCTCCAGAAAAATTAAAACATCGTTACTCTTCAGGAAAAAATGCTAGAATCAAACTTATTAAGAATAATCTAATATACAAATAAAGTTACTCAGGGATATTCTCACAATTTAATTTTATCGTGATATTTATGTGAGAAAACTAAAATATTCGTTTCTAGTTCCAGTAAAATTAAAACATCGTTACTCCGCAGGATAAAATGCTCGAATCAAACTTATTTAGAATAATCTAATATACAAATAAAGTTACTCAGGGATATTCTTACAATTTAATTTTATCGTTATATTTAAGCGAGAAAACTAAAATATTCGTTTCTAGTTCCAAAAAAATTAAAACATCGTTACTCCTCAGGAAAAAATGCTAGAATCAAACTTATTAAGAAAAATCTAATATACAAATAAAGTTACTCCAGGATATTCTTACAATTTAATTTTATCGTGATATTTAAGCGAGAAATCTAAAATATTCGTTTCTAGTTCCAGAAATATTAAAACATCGTTACTCCTCAGGAAACAATGTTAGGATCAAACTTATTTAGAATAATCTAATATACAAATAAAGTTACTCAGGGACATTCTTAAAATTTAATTTTAACGTGATATTTAAGCGAGAAATCTAAAATAATCTTTTCTAGTTCCAGAAAAATTAAAACATCGTTACTCCTCAGAAAAAAATGCTAAAATCAAACTTCTTTAGAATAATCTAATATACAAATAAAGTTACTCAGGGATATTCTTAGAATTTAATTTTATCGTGATATTTAAGCGAGAAAACTAAAATATTCGTTTCTAGTTCCAGAAAAATTAAAACATCGTTACTCCTCAGGAAAAAATGCTAGAATCAAACTTAAAAAAAAATCTAATATACAAATAAAGTTATTTTGGGATATTCTTACAATTTAATTTTATCGTGATATTTATGTGAGAAAACTAAAATATTCGTTTATAGTTCTAGTAAAATTAAAACATCGTTACTCCTCAGGAAAAAATGCTAGAATCAAACTTATTAAAAAAAATCTAATATACAAATAAAGTTACTCAGGGATATTCTTACAATTTAATTTTAACGTGATATTTAAGCGAGAAATCTAAAATATTCGTTTCTAGTTCCAGAAAAATTAAAACATCGTTACTCCTCAGTAAAAAATGCTAGAATCAAACTTATTAAAAATAATCTAATATACAAATAAAGTTACTCAGGGATATTCTTACAATTTAATTTTATCGTGATATTTATGTGAGAAAACTAAAATATTCGTTTCTAGTTCTAGTAAAATTAAAACATCGTTACTCCTCAGGAAAAAATGTTTGGATCAATCTTATTTAGAAAACTCTAATATACAAATAAAGTTACTCCGAGATATTCTTACAATTTAATTTTATCGTGATATTTAAGCGAGAAAACTAAAATACTCGTTGCTTGTTACAGAAAAATTAAAACATCGTTACTCCTCAGGAAAAAATGTTAGGATCAAACTTATTTAGAATAATCTAATATACAAATAAAGTTACTCAGGGATATTCTTAAAATTTAATTTTAACGTGATATTTAAGCGAGAAATCTAAAATAATCTTTTCTAGTTCCAGAAAAATTAAAACATCGTTACTCCTCAGGAAAAAATGCTAGAATCAAACTTATTTAGAATAATCTTATATACAAATAAAGTTACTCCGAGATATTCTTACAATTTAATTTTATCGTGATATTTATGTGAGAAAACTAAAATATTCGTTTCTAGTTCTAGTAAAATTAAAACATCGTTACTCCTCAGGAAAAAATGCTAGAATCAAACTTAAAAAAAAATCTAATATACAAATAAAGTTACTCTGGGATATTCTTACAATTTAATTTTATCGTTATATTTAAGCGAGAAAACTAAAATATTCGTTTCTAGTTCCAAAAAAATTAAAACATCGTTACTCCTCAGGAAAAAATGCTAGAATCAAACTTATTAAGAAAAATCTAATATACAAATAAAGTTACTCCGGGATATTCTTACAATTTAATTTTATCGTGATATTTAAGCGAGAAATCTAAAATATTCGTTTCTAGTTCCAGAAAAATTAAAACATCGTTACTCCTCAGGAAAAAATGCTAGAATCAAACTTATTTAGAATAATCTAATATACACATAAAGTTACTCAGGGATATTCTTACAATTTAATTTTATCGTGATATTTAAGCCAGAAAACTAAAATACTCGTTTCTTGTTACAGAAAAATTAAAACATCGTTACTCCTCAGGAAAAAATGCTAGAATCAAACTTCTTTAGAATAATCTAATATACAAATAAAGTTACTCAGGGATATTCTTACAATTTAATTTTATCGTGATATTTAAGCCAGAAAACTAAAATACTCGTTTCTTGTTACAGAAAAATTAAAACATCGTTACTCCTCAGGAAAAAATTCTAGAATCAAACTTATTAAGAATAATCTAATATACAAATAAAGTTACTCCAAGATATTCTTACAATTTAATTTTATCGTGATATTTAAGCGAGAAAACTAAAATACTCGTTTCTTGTTACAGAAAAATTAAAACATCGTTACTCCTCAGGAAAAAATATTAGGATCAAACTTATTAAGAAAAATCTAATATACAAATAAAGTTACTCAGGGATATTCTTACAATTTAATTTTATCGTGATATTTAAGCCAGAAAACTAAAATACTCGTTTCTTGTTACAGAAAAATTAAAACATCGTTACTCCTCAGGAAAAAATGCTAGAATCAAACTTCTTTAGAATAATCTAATATACAAATAAAGTTACTCAGGGATATTCTTAGAATTTAATTTTATCGTGATATTTAAGCGAAAAAACTAAAATATTCGTTTCTAGTTCCAGAAAAATTAAAACATCGTTACTCCTCAGGAAAAAATGCTAAAATCAAACTTAAAAAAAAATCTAATATACAAATAAAGTTACTCTGGGATATTCTTACAATTTAATTTTATCGTTATATTTAAGCGAGAAAACTAAAATATTCGTTTCTAGTTCCAAAAAAATTAAAACATCGTTACTCCTCAGGAAAAAATGCTAGAATCAAACTTATTAAGAAAAATCTAATATACAAATAAAGTTACTACGGGATATTCTTACAATTTAATTTTACCGTGATATTTAAGCGAGAAATCTAAAATATTCGTTTCTAGTTCCAGAAAAATTAAAACATCGTTACTCCTCAGGCAAAAATGCTAGAATCAAACTTATTTAGAATAATCTAATATACAAATAAAGTTACTCAGGGATATTCTTACAATTTAATTTTATCGTGATATTTAAGCGAGAAATCTAAAATATTCGTTTCTAGTTCCAGAAAAATTAAAACATCGTTACTCTTCAGGAAAAAATGCGAGAATCAAACTTATTAAGAATAATCTAATATACAAATAAAGTTACTCAGGGATATTCTTACAATTTAATTTTATCGTGATATTTAAGCGAGAAATCTAAAATATTCGTTACTAGCTCCAGAAAAATTAAAACATCGTTACTATTCAGGAAAAAATGCTAGAATCAAATTTATTAAGAATAATCTAATATACAAATAAAGTTACTAAGGGATATTCTCACAATTTAATTTTATCGTGATATTTATGTGAGAAAACTAAAATATTCGTTTCTAGTTCCAGTAAAATTAAAACATCGTTACTCCTCAGGATAAAATGCTAGAATCAAACTTATTTAGAATAATCTAATATACAAATAAAGTTACTCAGGGATATTCTTAGAATTTAATTTTATCGTGATATTTAAGCGAGAAAACTAAAATATTCGTTTCTAGTTCCAGAAAAATTAAAACATCGTTACTCCTCAGGAAAAAATGCTAGAATCAAACTTAAAAAAAAATCTAATATACAAATAAAGTTACTCTGGGATATTCTTACAATTTAATTTTATCGTTATATTTAAGCGAGAAAACTAAAATATTCGTTTCTAGTTCCAAAAAAATTAAAACATCGTTACTCCTCAGGAAAAAATGCTAGAATCAAACTTATTAAGAAAAATCTAATATACAAATAAAGTTACTCCGGGATATTCTTACAATTTAATTTTATCGTGATATTTAAGCGAGAAATCTAAAATATTCGTTTCTAGTTCCAGAAAAATTAAAACATCGTTACTCCTCAGGAAAAAATGCTGGAATCAAACTTATTTAGAATAATCTAATATACAAATAAAGTTACTACGGGATAGTCTTACAATTTAATTTTATCGTTATATTTAAGCCAGAAAACTAATATACTCGTTTCTTGTTACAGAAAAATTAAAACATCGTTACTCCTCAGGAAAAAATGTTAGGATCAAACTTGTTTAGAAAACTCTAATATACAAATAAAGTTACTCAGGGATATTCTTACAATTTAATTTTATCGTGATATTTAAGCGAGAAATCTAAAATAATCTTTTCTAGTTCTAGAAAAATTAAAACATCGTTTCTCCTCAGGAAAAAATTCTAGAATCAAACTTATTAAAAAAAATCTAATAAACAAATATAGTTACTCTGGGATATTCTTACAATTTAATTTTATTGTGATATTTAAGCGAGAAATCTAAAATATTCGTTACTAGCTCCAGAAAAATTAAAACATCGTTACTCCTCAGGAAAAAATGCTAGAATCAAACTTATTAAGAGTACTCTAATATACAAATAAAGTTACTCAGCGACATTCTTACAATTTAATTTTATCGTGATATTTAATCGAGAAAACTAAAATACTCGTTTCTTGTTACAGAAAAATTAAAACATCGTTACTCCACAGGAAAAAATGTTAGGATCAATCTTATTTAGAAAAAACTCTAATATACAAATAAAGTTACTCAGGGATATTCTTACAATTTAATTTTATCGTGATATTTAAGCGAGAAATCTAAAATAATCTTTTCTAGTTCCAGAAAAATTAAAACATCGTTACTCCTCAGGAAAAAATGCTAAAATCAAACTTATTAAGAATAATCTAATATACAAATAAAGTTACTCAGGGATAATCTTACAATTTAATTTTAACGTTATATTTAAGCGATAAAACAAAAATTTTCGTTTCTACCTCCAGAAAAATAATAACATTGTTACTCCCCAGGAAAAAATGCTAGAATCAAACTTATTGAAAAAATCTATTATAAAAATAAAGTTACTCTGGGATATTCTTACAATTATTTTTATCGTTATATTTAAGCGAGAAAACTAAAATATTGGTTTCTAAATAAATAAATATAAATAAATATATCATCACGCCTTCTACCCATTACTAGGTGTGGCACTCTGCTAAAGCAGATCTCGGTAAGTGATATATTTTGCGCGTGAAGTGCGGTTACCAGTCGTCAAATCACGGCCTCCAAACATGTTAGTGGTGGAGGAGCCACAGGGGTAGCTTTTTCAAATTATGAAAATTTGTCGCCTGTGGGAATCGAACCAGGGACCTCAGGATCCACAGGCCGACTTCATACCACTCTGCTAGCCATCCCATTTCTAGATCCAGAAAAATTAAAACATCGTTACTCCTTAGGAAAAAATGCTAGAATCAAACTTATTTAGAATAATCTAATATACAAATAAAGTTACTCAGGGATATTCTTACAATTTAATTTTATCGTGATATTTAAGCCAGAAAACTAAAATACTCGTTTCTAGATCCAGAAAAATTAAAACATCGTTACTCCTCAGGAAAAAATGTTAGAATCAAACTTATTAAGAAAAATCTAATATACAAATAAAGTTACTCAGGAATATTCTTACAATTTAATTTTATCGTGATATTTATGTGAGAAAACTAAAATATTCGTTTCTAGTTCCAGTAAAATTAAAACATCGTTACTCCTCAGCAAAAAATGCTAGAATCAAACTTATGAAGAATAATCTAATATACAAATAAAGTTACTCAGGGATATTCTTAGAATTTAATTTTATCGTGATATTTAAGCGAGAAATCTAAAATATTCGTTTCTAGTTCCAGAAAAATTAAAACATCGTTACTCCTCAGGAAAAAATGCTAGAATCAAACTTATTTAGAATAATCTAATATACAAATAAAGTTACTCAGGGATATTCTTACAATTTAATTTTATCGTGTTATTTAAGCCAGAAAACTAAAATACTCGTTTCTTGTTAGAGAAAAATTAAAACATCGTTACTCCTCAGAAAAAAATGCTAGAATCAAACATATTAAACAAATCTATTATAAAAATAAAGTTACTCAGGGATAATCTTACAATTTAATTTTATCGTGATATTTATGCGAGAAAACTAAAATATTCGTTTATAGTTCCAGTAAAATAAAAATATTGTTACTCCTCAGGAAAAAATGCTAGAATCAAACTTATTTAGAATAATCTAATATACAAATAAAGTTACTCAGGGATGTTCTTAGAATTTAATTTTATCGTGATATTTAAGCGAGAAATCTAAAATATTCGTTTCTAATTCCAGAAAAATTAAAACATCGTTACTCCTCAGGAAAAAATGCTAGAATCAAACTTAAAAAAAAATCTAATATACAAATAAAGTTACTCTGGGATATTCTTACAATTTAATTTTATCGTTATATTTAAGCGAGAAATCTAAAATATTCGTTTCTAGTTCCAGAAAAATTAAAACATCGTTACTTCTCAGGAAAAAATGCTAGAATCAAACTTATTAAGAATAATCTAATATACAAATAAAGATACTCAGGGATATTCTTACAATTTAATTTTATCGTGATATTTAAGCCAGAAAACTAAAATACTCGTTTCTAGTTCCAGAAAAATTAAAACATCGTTACTCCTCAGTAAAAAATGCTAGATTCAAACTTATTAAGAAAAATCTAATACACAAATAAAGCTACTCATGGATATTCTTACAATTTAAATTTATCGTGATATTTAAGCGAGAAAACTAAAATACTCGTTGCTTGTTACAGCAAAATTAAAACATCGTTACTCCTCAGGAAAAATGTTAGGATCAAACTTATTTAGAATAATCTAATATACAAATAAAGTTACTCAGGGATATTCTTACAATTTAATTTTAACGTGATATTTAAGCGAGAAATCTGAAATATTCGTTTATAGTTCCAGAAAAATTAAAACATCGTTACTCCTCAGGAAAAAATGCTAGAATCAAACTTATT
This sequence comes from Pterostichus madidus, assembly GCA_911728475.2. Classification (NCBI taxonomy): domain Eukaryota; kingdom Metazoa; phylum Arthropoda; class Insecta; order Coleoptera; family Carabidae; genus Pterostichus; species Pterostichus madidus. The sequence goes on along the minus strand of OU452311.1, from coordinate 17,265,714 downwards.
AAGAATAATCTAATATACAAATAAAGTTACTCAGGGATATTCTTACAATTTAATTTTATCGTGATATTTAAGCCAGAAAACTAAAATACTCGTTTCTTGTTACAGAAAAATTAAAACATCGTTACTCCTCAAGAAAAAATGTTAGGATCAAACTTATTTAGAAAACTCTAATATGCAAATAAAGTTACTCAGGGATATTCTTACAATTTAATTTTATCGTGATATTTAAGCGAGAAAACTAAAATACTCGTTGCTTGTTACAGAAAAATTAAAACATCTTTACTCCTCAGGGAAAAATGTTAGGATCAAACTTATTTAGAATAATCTAATATACAAATAAAGTTACTCAGGGATATTCTTACAATTTAATTTTAACGTGATATTTAAGCCAGAAAACTAAAATACTCGTTGCTTGTTACAGCAAAATTAAAACATCGTTACTCCTCAGGAAAAAATGTTAGGATCAAACTTATTTAGAATAATCTAATATACAAATAAAGTTACTCAGGGATATTCTTACAATTTAATTTTAACGTGATATTTAAGCGAGAAATCTGAAATATTCGTTTATAGTTCCAGAAAAATTAAAACATCGTTACTCCTCAGGAAAAAATGCTAGAATCAAACTTATTAAGAATAATCTAATATACAAATAAAGTTACTCAGGGATATTCTTACAATTTAATTTTATCGTGATATTTAAGCCAGAAAACTAAAATACTCGTTTCTTGTTACAGAAAAATTAAAACATCGTTACTCCTCAAGAAAAAATGTTAGGATCAAACTTATTTAGAAAACTCTAATATGCAAATAAAGTTACTCAGGGATATTCTTACAATTTAATTTTATCGTGATATTTAAGCGAGAAAACTAAAATACTCGTTGCTTGTTACAGAAAAATTAAAACATCTTTACTCCTCAGGGAAAAATGTTAGGATCAAACTTATTTAGAATAATCTAATATACAAATAAAGTTACTCAGGGATATTCTTACAATTTAATTTTAACGTGATATTTAAGCGAGAAATCTAAAATAATCTTTTCTAGTTCCAGAAAAATTAAAACATCGTTACTCCTCAGGAAAAAATGCTAGAATCAAACTTATTAAAAAAAATCTAATATACAAATAAAATTACTCTGGGATAGTCTTACAATTTAATTTTATCGTGATATTTATGTGAGAAAACTAAAATATTCGTTTCTAGTTCCAGTAAAATTAAAACATCGTTACTCCACAGGAAAAAATGCTAGAATCAAACTTATTAAAAAAAACCAATATACAAATAAAGTTACTCAGGGATATTCTTACAATTTAATTTTAACGTGATATTTAAGCGAGAAATCTAAAATATTCGTTTCTAGTTCCAGAAAAATTAAAACATCGTTACTCCTCAGGAAAAAATGCTAGAATCAAACTTATTTAGAATAATCTTATATACAAATAAAGTTACTCCGAGATATTCTTACAATTTAATTTTATCGTGATATTTAAGCGAGAAAACTAAAATACTCGTTGGTTGTTACAGAAAAATTAAAACATCGTTACTCCTCAGGAAAAAATGTTTGGATCAAACTTATTTAGAAAACAAATAAAGTTACTCAGGGATATTCTTACAATTTAATTTTATCGTGATATTTAAGCGAGAAATCTAAAATATTCGTTACTAGCTCCAGAAAAATTAAAACATCGTTACTCCTCAGGAAAAAATGCTGGAATCAAACTTATTTAGAATAATCTAATATACAAATAAAGTTACTACGGGATAGTCTTACAATTTAATTTTATCGTTATATTTAAGCCAGAAAACTAATATACTCGTTTCTTGTTACAGAAAAATTAAAACATCGTTACTCCTCAGGAAAAAATGTTAGGATCAAACTTGTTTAGAAAACTCTAATATACAAATAAAGTTACTCAGGGATATTCTTACAATTTAATTTTATCGTGATATTTAAGCGAGAAATCTAAAATAATCTTTTCTAGTTCTAGAAAAATTAAAACATCGTTTCTCCTCAGGAAAAAATTCTAGAATCAAACTTATTAAAAAAAATCTAATAAACAAATATAGTTACTCTGGGATATTCTTACAATTTAATTTTATTGTGATATTTAAGCGAGAAATCTAAAATATTCGTTACTAGCTCCAGAAAAATTAAAACATCGTTACTCCTCAGGAAAAAATGCTAGAATCAAACTTATTAAGAGTACTCTAATATACAAATAAAGTTACTCAGCGACATTCTTACAATTTAATTTTATCGTGATATTTAATCGAGAAAACTAAAATACTCGTTTCTTGTTACAGAAAAATTAAAACATCGTTACTCCACAGGAAAAAATGTTAGGATCAATCTTATTTAGAAAAAACTCTAATATACAAATAAAGTTACTCAGGGATATTCTTACAATTTAATTTTATCGTGATATTTAAGCGAGAAATCTAAAATAATCTTTTCTAGTTCCAGAAAAATTAAAACATCGTTACTCCTCAGGAAAAAATGCTAAAATCAAACTTATTAAGAATAATCTAATATACAAATAAAGTTACTCAGGGATAATCTTACAATTTAATTTTAACGTTATATTTAAGCGATAAAACAAAAATTTTCGTTTCTACCTCCAGAAAAATAATAACATTGTTACTCCCCAGGAAAAAATGCTAGAATCAAACTTATTGAAAAAATCTATTATAAAAATAAAGTTACTCTGGGATATTCTTACAATTATTTTTATCGTTATATTTAAGCGAGAAAACTAAAATATTGGTTTCTAAATAAATAAATATAAATAAATATATCATCACGCCTTCTACCCATTACTAGGTGTGGCACTCTGCTAAAGCAGATCTCGGTAAGTGATATATTTTGCGCGTGAAGTGCGGTTACCAGTCGTCAAATCACGGCCTCCAAACATGTTAGTGGTGGAGGAGCCACAGGGGTAGCTTTTTCAAATTATGAAAATTTGTCGCCTGTGGGAATCGAACCAGGGACCTCAGGATCCACAGGCCGACTTCATACCACTCTGCTAGCCATCCCATTTCTAGATCCAGAAAAATTAAAACATCGTTACTCCTTAGGAAAAAATGCTAGAATCAAACTTATTTAGAATAATCTAATATACAAATAAAGTTACTCAGGGATATTCTTACAATTTAATTTTATCGTGATATTTAAGCCAGAAAACTAAAATACTCGTTTCTAGATCCAGAAAAATTAAAACATCGTTACTCCTCAGGAAAAAATGTTAGAATCAAACTTATTAAGAAAAATCTAATATACAAATAAAGTTACTCAGGAATATTCTTACAATTTAATTTTATCGTGATATTTATGTGAGAAAACTAAAATATTCGTTTCTAGTTCCAGTAAAATTAAAACATCGTTACTCCTCAGCAAAAAATGCTAGAATCAAACTTATGAAGAATAATCTAATATACAAATAAAGTTACTCAGGGATATTCTTAGAATTTAATTTTATCGTGATATTTAAGCGAGAAATCTAAAATATTCGTTTCTAGTTCCAGAAAAATTAAAACATCGTTACTCCTCAGGAAAAAATGCTAGAATCAAACTTATTTAGAATAATCTAATATACAAATAAAGTTACTCAGGGATATTCTTACAATTTAATTTTATCGTGTTATTTAAGCCAGAAAACTAAAATACTCGTTTCTTGTTAGAGAAAAATTAAAACATCGTTACTCCTCAGAAAAAAATGCTAGAATCAAACATATTAAACAAATCTATTATAAAAATAAAGTTACTCAGGGATAATCTTACAATTTAATTTTATCGTGATATTTATGCGAGAAAACTAAAATATTCGTTTATAGTTCCAGTAAAATAAAAATATTGTTACTCCTCAGGAAAAAATGCTAGAATCAAACTTATTTAGAATAATCTAATATACAAATAAAGTTACTCAGGGATGTTCTTAGAATTTAATTTTATCGTGATATTTAAGCGAGAAATCTAAAATATTCGTTTCTAATTCCAGAAAAATTAAAACATCGTTACTCCTCAGGAAAAAATGCTAGAATCAAACTTAAAAAAAAATCTAATATACAAATAAAGTTACTCTGGGATATTCTTACAATTTAATTTTATCGTTATATTTAAGCGAGAAATCTAAAATATTCGTTTCTAGTTCCAGAAAAATTAAAACATCGTTACTCCTCAGGAAAAAATGCTAGAATCAAACTTATTAAGAATAATCTAATATACAAATAAAGATACTCAGGGATATTCTTACAATTTAATTTTATCGTGATATTTAAGCCAGAAAACTAAAATACTCGTTTCTAGTTCCAGAAAAATTAAAACATCGTTACTCCTCAGTAAAAAATGCTAGATTCAAACTTATTAAGAAAAATCTAATACACAAATAAAGCTACTCATGGATATTCTTACAATTTAAATTTATCGTGATATTTAAGCGAGAAAACTAAAATACTCGTTGCTTGTTACAGCAAAATTAAAACATCGTTACTCCTCAGGAAAAATGTTAGGATCAAACTTATTTAGAATAATCTAATATACAAATAAAGTTACTCAGGGATATTCTTACAATTTAATTTTAACGTGATATTTAAGCGAGAAATCTGAAATATTCGTTTATAGTTCCAGAAAAATTAAAACATCGTTACTCCTCAGGAAAAAATGCTAGAATCAAACTTATTAAGAATAATCTAATATACAAATAAAGTTACTCAGGGATATTCTTACAATTTAATTTTATCGTGATATTTAAGCCAGAAAACTAAAATACTCGTTTCTTGTTACAGAAAAATTAAAACATCGTTACTCCTCAAGAAAAAATGTTAGGATCAAACTTATTTAGAAAACTCTAATATGCAAATAAAGTTACTCAGGGATATTCTTACAATTTAATTTTATCGTGATATTTAAGCGAGAAAACTAAAATACTCGTTGCTTGTTACAGAAAAATTAAAACATCTTTACTCCTCAGGAAAAAATGTTAGGATCAAACTTATTTAGAATAATCTAATATACAAATAAAGTTACTCAGGGATATTCTTACAATTTAATTTTAACGTGATATTTAAGCCAGAAAACTAAAATACTCGTTGCTTGTTACAGCAAAATTAAAACATCGTTACTCCTCAGGAAAAAATGTTAGGATCAAACTTATTTAGAATAATCTAATATACAAATAAAGTTACTCAGGGATATTCTTACAATTTAATTTTAACGTGATATTTAAGCGAGAAATCTGAAATATTCGTTTATAGTTCCAGAAAAATTAAAACATCGTTACTCCTCAGGAAAAAATGCTAGAATCAAACTTATTAAGAATAATCTAATATACAAATAAAGTTACTCAGGGATATTCTTACAATTTAATTTTATCGTGATATTTAAGCCAGAAAACTAAAATACTCGTTTCTTGTTACAGAAAAATTAAAACATCGTTACTCCTCAAGAAAAAATGTTAGGATCAAACTTATTTAGAAAACTCTAATATGCAAATAAAGTTACTCAGGGATATTCTTACAATTTAATTTTATCGTGATATTTAAGCGAGAAAACTAAAATACTCGTTGCTTGTTACAGAAAAATTAAAACATCTTTACTCCTCAGGGAAAAATGTTAGGATCAAACTTATTTAGAATAATCTAATATACAAATAAAGTTACTCAGGGATATTCTTACAATTTAATTTTAACGTGATATTTAAGCGAGAAATCTAAAATAATCTTTTCTAGTTCCAGAAAAATTAAAACATCGTTACTCCTCAGGAAAAAATGCTAGAATCAAACTTATTAAAAAAAATCTAATATACAAATAAAATTACTCTGGGATAGTCTTACAATTTAATTTTATCGTGATATTTATGTGAGAAAACTAAAATATTCGTTTCTAGTTCCAGTAAAATTAAAACATCGTTACTCCACAGGAAAAAATGCTAGAATCAAACTTATTAAAAAAAACCAATATACAAATAAAGTTACTCAGGGATATTCTTACAATTTAATTTTAACGTGATATTTAAGCGAGAAATCTAAAATATTCGTTTCTAGTTCCAGAAAAATTAAAACATCGTTACTCCTCAGGAAAAAATGCTAGAATCAAACTTATTTAGAATAATCTTATATACAAATAAAGTTACTCCGAGATATTCTTACAATTTAATTTTATCGTGATATTTAAGCGAGAAAACTAAAATACTCGTTGGTTGTTACAGAAAAATTAAAACATCGTTACTCCTCAGGAAAAAATGTTTGGATCAAACTTATTTAGAAAACAAATAAAGTTACTCAGGGATATTCTTACAATTTAATTTTATCGTGATATTTAAGCGAGAAATCTAAAATATTCGTTACTAGCTCCAGAAAAATTAAAACATCGTTACTCCTCAGGAAAAAATGGTAGAATCAAACTTATTAAGAATAATCTAATATACAAATAAAGTTACTCCGAGATATTCTTACAATTTAATTTTATCGTGATATTTAAGCGAGAAAACAAAAATACTCGTTGCTTGTTACAGAAAAATTAAAACATCGTTACACCTCAGGAAAAAATGTTTGGATCAAACTTATTTAGAATAATCTAATATACAAATAAAGTTACTCAGGGATATTCTTACAATTTAATTTTAACGTGATATTTAAGCGAGAAATCTAAAATAATCTTTTCTAGTTCCAGAAAAATTAAAACATCGTTACTCCTCAGGAAAAAATGCTAGAATCAAACTTATTAAGAAAAATCTAATATACAAATAAAGTTACTCAGGGATAATCTTAGAATTTAATTTTATCGTGATATTTAAGCGAGAAATCTAAAATATTCGTTTCTAGTTCCAGGAAAATTAAAACATCGTTACTCCTCAGGAGAAAATGCTAGAATCAAACTTATTTAGAATAATCTAATATACAAATAAAGTTACTCAGGGATGTTCTTAGAATTTAATTTTATCGTGATATTTAAGCGAGAAATCTAAAATATTCGTTACTAGCTCCAGAAAAATTAAAACATCGTTACTCTTCAGGAAAAAATGCTAGAATCAAATTTATTAAGAATAATCTAATATACAAATAAAGTTACTAAGGGATATTCTCACAATTTAATTTTATCGTGATATTTATGTGAGAAAACTAAAATATTCGTTTCTAGTTCCAGTAAAATTAAAACATCGTTACTCCTCAGGAAAAAATGCTAGAATCAAACTTATTTAAAAAAATCTAATATACAAATAAAGTTACTCAGGGATAATCTTAGAATTTAATTTTATCGTGATATTTAAGCGAGAAATCTAAAATATTCGTTTCTAGTTCCAGGAAAATTAAAACATCGTTACTCCTCAGGAAAAAATGCTAGAATCAAACTTATTTAGAAAAATCTAATATACAAATAAAGTTACTCAGGGATAATCTTAGAATTTAATTTTATCGTGATATTTAAGCGAGAAATCTAAAATATTCGTTTCTAGTTCCAGGAAAATTAAAACATCGTTACTCCTCAGGAAAAAATGCTAGAATCAAACTTATTTAGAATAATCTAATATACAAATAAAGTTACTCAGGGATGTTCTTAGAATTTAAATTTATCGTGTTATTTAAGCCAGAAAACTAAAATACTCGTTTCTTGTTAGAGAAAAATTAAAACATCGTTACTCCTCAGAAAAAAATGCTAGAATCAAACATATTAAACAAATCTATTATAAAAATAAAGTTACTCAGGGATAATCTTACAATTTAATTTTATCGTGATATTTAAGCGAGAAAACTAAAATACTCGTTGCTTGTTACAGCAAAATTAAAACATCGTTACTCCTCAGGAAAAAATGTTAGGATCAAACTTATTTAGAATAATCTAATATACAAATAAAGTTACTCAGGGATATTCTTACAATTTAATTTTAACGTGATATTTAAGCTCGAAATCTGAAATAATCTTTTCTAGTTCCAGAAAAATTAAAACATCGTTACTCCTCAAGAAAAAATGCTAGAATCAAACTTATTAAAAAAAATCTAATATACAAATAAAATTACTCTGGGATAGTCTTACAATTTAATTTTATCGTGATATTTATGTGAGAAAACTAAAATATAATAATAATAATAATAATAATAATAATATTTATTTGTTTGCGAGATTAATCTCATACAAAGAGGCAGGTGCATTTAGTAAATAAAAGTTACAATAAATATGGTTTCCTGCAAGTGCAATCAGGTACTATTCATTAAATATGAAAGATCTTATCTTTAAAGCAGTATTTACATAATAAAATATATTGTATATTTTGTCGACCGATAGTTCGGAAAGTAGAGTTTTTTTGAGATCTTGCCTGGGAACTTCTTTCATGTACTTCTCTAGGAATTCCATCCTGGGTGCAGTGAAGATGGGGCAGTAGAACAGAAAATGCTGGAGATCGTCATTTTCGTTTTTGTTGCATAAGGAACACGTCACTTCCTGATCGAAACTGTGAACAGAGCCGTTGAGGGTGATACGCAAATGTTTGGTACAGGCCGTTCGTAACTGCCCTATAACTCGGGAAATATTATAGGGGATGTTTAATGAAAGGAAGTCGGAACTAAGATAGTTTTGAAAGTCAGAATTGTAAGTGGAGTTTTTGATTCTATAGGTATCAATGTTATAGAGATTATTATTATAGGATAGTAGGATGTTAGGGATTTCTTGCTTCAAACGTATTAAGTTCTGGTGCTCCCAGATTTCGGGGAAGTTTGCTTCTTGAAGAATGGTTTGTAAGTTTCTAGCCCAGTTAAATTTTTGTTGTTTCTCAGCCGGAATTGAACTTTGTGTGTTAAGCTGAAGAAGTTTTTCGTAGCAAATTTTGGCGTATCTTGATTCTGGCATCAAGAGAATCTTATACCACCAGTAAAGCGTTCTTTTTACGATATTAAGTTCGAGTTTGTCTTGGTCCGTTTCTCTCCTTACAATATAATTAGGCGTGCATTTTTGCCAGCCTGAAATACTTTTGTAGTAATGGACTTGTCCTTTTTCTAAAGCATCATAAAAGTTATGTGCCCAGACCTCTGATGCATAGAGAATGGTAGGAGAGACCGTTGACGAGTATAAAGCTTTAACGGTATCCCAGTTAAAGAGTTTTGCTTTCAATAGTGTATGTTTGACTCCTCCAGTTACCTTACTTGCTTTTGCTAAAGTGTTTTTACTGTGCTCGTTGAAATGGCCTGAAGTTTTGAATGTTAAGCCTAGATATGAGTACGAAGTAGTAAAATGGATTTCTTTTCCTTGACAGAAGTACCGCCTATTGCTTCTTGGAGGTCTACCATTATGGAAATACATAATTTGCGTTTTCGTCTCATTTATTTCAAGGTCTAGGTTAGTGCAGTATGAGCCGAGAGCATGTAATTTCTTTTCAACGTCCTGGGGTGATGTAGCGAATATAACCAGATCATCGGCATATTGCAAAGATAAAATGTCGTGTTTATGGTTTATATAAATACCTTCTAGCTTACATTCCCTGAGTTTCCTCTCCAGATCCGATATATATAATGCGAATAGTACCGGACTTGTACTTTCTCCTTGAAGCACGCCCTTGGAGATATTAATTTCGTCTGTTAATGCATAGTTCCAAGATACTTGCATTGCTGCTTGATTGTAGATGTTTCTGAGGAGTCTAGTTATTCGTCCACTAACTCCTAAGCCAAAGATTTTGAGCCAAAGCTTATCGTGATTCACGGAGTCGAAGGCTTTTTTTAGGTTAACAAATATGGCATATGTTCCTTCCTTGCCAGTGAGAAATCGTACGTGAATAAGTGAGGTGAAAGTAAACAAGTTATCAGTGCAGGATCTATTTTTTCTGAATCCTGACTGAGCTTCAGGGAAAATGCTGTAGCTTTCCGCCCATGTTTGTAGGCGGTTGTTTATTATAGAAGTAAATGTTTTCAAGAGAGTGCTGACAAGAGCTATTGCTCTATAATTATTTGGATTGTTAATATTCCCTTTTTTATGTAGCATAGTTACTTTGATCTTTGTTAATGTATTAGGTACGTTTTCGTCATTTAAAAATGTGTTTAAAAGGTTTTTCAAATACATTCTCCCAGATTCTTGTAGGTGACGTAGCTGTTCATTCAAAATTCCATCTAGGCCAGGGGATTTGTTTGCTTTTAATTTGTTTAGTGCATTCTTTATTTCAAAAGTTGTTATATCACTATCTAAATATGGGTGTCGTACGTCAATAAAGTTTGTGTTGCAGATAGATTTCACTCCTAGCCAGTCTTGGAAGTAATTAATCCATTCTGTCTCTGATATTGTATTAGTTGTATTTTTTTTTGGTTGTAATGATTTTACAGTCTTCCAAAAATCTATCTGGTCTCTGACATTCACAAGTTTTTTTTTAATTTGTTCAGTATGTGATTTCTTCTCGAGTGTTATTTGTGCTTTATAGTTTTTCTTTGATAGCAGAAACTTTTTAAGATATCCATCTTCAAAATCATGCTTCTTACAGTCTCGAAGACTCTTCCTCATGTGCTGTTTGAGTTCTTTACATTTTTTTGAGTACCAAGGTTTATTATTATACTCATGGTTATGGTTAGTAATCATTATACTCTTTTTCATGCCAAGCTTAACCGTTACTATTTCAATTGAGCTTACTAGATAATCGTAAGCTTCTTTAGCAGTACTGGTGAGAGGGGCATTTGTAAGTTTTTCTTCTAATTCAATTCCGTAATCGTTCAATGCGTTATTGTCCCATTTTGTTTTCGGTATCCGAAATTGTTGTCTTGTCTTCTCCTTTGCGTTCTTCGGAGTTTGAAAAGTGCTACTCAGAAAGAGTTCGCATATAAAGTGGTCGGATACGTGTATCTCGGTGACTATTTTGAAATCAGCGATTAAGTGAAAGCCATTTAAACTTATCCAAACAAGATCGATGGTGCTTTTTCCCTGTCCTCCTAAAAAAGTGTAATTGGCTGGTGAGTCATTAGCAGACCTGCCGTTTAGTAGATACAAATTTTCATCTTCCATTACTTTTAACAGATTGCGACCTTTTTTATTTATAGTAGAATCGTAGGCTGTGCGGGTGGGGACGAGATTTGTATCAGAAAACAAAATTTCTTCTCCTTCGTTCAAATTTCCAAGCCTGGAATTAAAATCTCCACCAATTATGAAAATGTGTTGCGGGAACGTTTCTTTGGCATGCTCTAGGCTTGTTGCAAACATGTCAAGTAAGAAATCAAAATGATATGAGGGAGAGAAATACACAGAACATAAAATAGTTTTTTCTGATTGCATTTTAATTTCAAGGAAAATCCAGTGAACTTCTTTCTCTATTACTTTAATGTAAAATGGATTTATATTATGAAAAATAATTAGTCCTCCTCTAGCTCTACCCGTACTAGTATCCTTAATAGCTTTTTGTTGAATAATATTATATTTGTGTAAAAATGAGGGAGTGTTAAATATCTCATAATAGGCCCAGGTTTCAGAGATGCAGATGATATCGTAGTTTAAAAGTTTGCTTTCTTCTTCTTGAGATAGATTATAGAGATTATTAAAACCATGTATATTCCAGAAAATAATTTGGCAGTGATTCTTTGATGGCTGTATTAGTTTTTTGAGTCTGCGTTTTTAGACACAGACTGCGAGCGAGTTCGAGTCTTAAAATATTTATCAAGGGGGGCAGCTAAAGGTTCTTTCAGTTTATCTTTCTTTTTGCTACCTGTTTCGGTCCTATTTTTATCTTTAAGGGATTGCTTTGGAGTGTTAGGTTCTACTGAACTGGCCGGTTCTGGTTCCTCAATCGTCGAGATGAGAGAGTGTTTTGTTGGTAAAGTGGTAATAATAATATTCCCAGTATTATCTTTGACATTCTTTGGGAATAGCTGTTTTACCAAATTGTACTTTTCTGTTTCGGGTTCTTTAGATGTTTGCGCAGCATACAGGTTACTTAAATCTTGGAGCGAGACTGATAGTCTTCTGTGAAAAAGCAGATTTTCAGCTTCAGTATTAGCCTCTTCGGAAAAGTCAGAAGATGAGAATGCAGTTCCGTTTACAATGAGTTTATTCTTGCGGAGAATGGCCTTATGCCCTTCTTTTCTATTCTACAAATAAAGTTACTCAGGGATATTCTTACAATTTAATTTTATCGTCATATTTAAGCGAGATATCTAAAATAATCTTTTCTAGTTCCAGAAAAATTAAAACATCGTTACTCCTCACGAAAAAATTCTAGAATCAAACTTATTAAACAAATCTATTATAAAAATAAAGTTACTCAGGGATATTCTTACAATTTAATTTTATCGTGATATTTAAGCGAGAAAACTAAAATATTCGTTACTAGCTCCAGAAAAATTAAAACATCGTTACTCCTCAGGAAAAATGCTAGAATCAAACTTATTAAGAATAATCTAATATACAAATAAAGGTACTCAGGGATATTCTTACAATTTAATTTTAACGTGATATTTATGTGAGAAAATGAAAATATTCGTTTCTAGTTCCAGTAAAATTAAAACATCGTTACTCCTCAGGAAAAAATGCTAGAATCAAACTTATTTAGAATAATCTAATATACAAATAAAGTTACTCAGGGATGTTCTTAGAATTTAATTTTATCGTGATATTTAAGCGAGAAATCTAAAATATTCGTTTCTAGTTCCAGAAAAATTAAAACATCGTTACTCCTCAGGAAAATATGCTAGAATCAAACTTATTAAGATAAATCTAATATGCAAATAAAGTTACTCAGGGATAATCTTAGAATTTAATTTTATCGTGTTATTTAAGCCAGAAAACTAAAATACTCGTTTCTTGTTAGAGAAAAATTAAAACATCGTTACTCCTCAGAAAAAAATGCTAGAATCAAACATATTAAACAAATCTATTATAAAAATAAAGTTACTCAGGGATAATCTTACAATTTAATTTTATCGTGATATTTATGCGAGAAAACTAAAATATTCGTTTATAGTTCCAGAAAAATAAAAATATTGTTACTCCTCAGGAAAAAATGCTAGAATCAAACTTATTTAGAATAATCTAATATACATATAAAGTTACTCAGGGATATTCTTACAATTTAATTTTAACGTGATATTTAAGCGAGAAATCTAAAATAATCTTTTCTAGTTCCAGAAAAATTAAAACATCGTTACTCCTCAGGAAAAAATGCTAGAATCAAACTTATTAAGAAAAATCTAATATACAAATAAAGTTACTCAGGGATAATCTTAGAATTTAATTTTATCGTGATATTTAAGCGAGAAATCTAAAATATTCGTTTCTAGTTCCAGGAAAATTAAAACATCGTTACTCCTCAGGAGAAAATGCTAGAATCAAACTTATTTAGAATAATCTAATATACAAATAAAGTTACTCAGGGATGTTCTTAGAATTTAATTTTATCGTGATATTTAAGCGAGAAATCTAAAATATTCGTTTCTAGTTCCAGAAAAATTAAAACATCGTTACTCCTCAGGAAAATATGCTAGAATCAAACTTATTAAGAAAAATCTAATATGCAAATAAAGTTACTCAGGGATAATCTTAGAATTTAATTTTATCGTGTTATTTAAGCCAGAAAACTAAAATACTCGTTTCTTGTTAGAGAAAAGTTAAAACATCGTTACTCCTCAGAAAAAAATGCTAGAATCAAACATATTAAACAAATCTATTATAAAAATAAAGTTACTCAGGGATAATCTTACAATTTAATTTTATCGTGATATTTATGCGAGAAAACTAAAATATTCGTTTATAGTTCCAGAAAAATAAAAATATTGTTACTCCTCAGGAAAAAATGCTAGAATCAAACTTATTTAGAATAATCTAATATACAAATAAAGTTACTCAGGGATATTCTTACAATTTAATTTTAACGTGATATTTAAGCGAGAAATCTAAAATAATCTTTTCTAGTTCCAGAAAAATTAAAACATCGTTACTCCTCAGGAAAAAATGCTAGAATCAAACTTATTAAGAAAAATCTAATATACAAATAAAGTTACTCAGGGATAATCTTAGAATTTAATTTTATCGTGATATTTAAGCGAGAAATCTAAAATATTCGTTTCTAGTTCCAGGAAAATTAAAACATCGTTACTCCTCAGGAAAAAATGCTAGAATCAAACTTATTTAGAATAATCTAATATACAAATAAAGTTACTCAGGGATGTTCTTAGAATTTAATTTTATCGTGATATTTAAGCGAGAAATCTAAAATATTCGTTTCTAGTTCCAGAAAAATTAAAACATCGTTACTCCTCAGGAAAATATGCTAGAATCAAACTTATTAAGAAAAATCTAATATGCAAATAAAGTTACTCAGGGATAATCTTAGAATTTAATTTTATCGTGTTATTTAAGCCAGAAAACTAAAATACTCGTTTCTTGTTAGAGAAAAGTTAAAACATCGTTACTCCTCAGAAAAAAATGCTAGAATCAAACATATTAAACAAATCTATTATAAAAATAAAGTTACTCAGGGATAATCTTACAATTTAATTTTATCGTGATATTTAAGCGAGAAAACTAAAATACTCGTTGCTTGTTACAGCAAAATTAAAACATCGTTACTCCTCAGGAAAAAATGTTAGGATCAAACTTATTTAGAATACTCTAATATACAAACAAAGTTACTCAGGGATATTCTTACAATTTAATTTTAACGTGATATTTAAGCGAGAAATCTGAAATATTCGTTTCTAGTTCCAGAAAAATTAAAACATCGTTACTCTTCAGGAAAAAATGCTAGAATCAAACTTATTTAGAATAATCTAATATACAAATAAAGTTACTCAGGGATATTCTTACAATTTAATTTTAACGTGATATTTAAGCGAGAAATCTGAAATATTCGTTTATAGTTCCAGAAAAATTAAAACATCGTTACTCCTCAGGAAAAAATGCTAGAATCAAACTTATTAAGAATAATCTAATACACAAATAAAGTTACTCAGGGATATTCTTACAATTTAATTTTATCGTGATATTTAAGCCAGAAAACTAAAATACTCGTTTCTTGTTACAGAAAATTTAAAACATCGTTACTCCTCAACAAAAAATGTTAGGATCAAACTTATTTAGAAAACTCTAATATGCAAATAAAGTTACTCAGGGATATTCTTACAATTTAATTTTATCGTGATATTTAAGCGAGAAAACTAAAATACTCGTTGCTTGTTACAGAAAAATTAAAACATCGTTACTCCTCAGGGAAAAATGTTAGGATCAAACTTATTTAGAATAATCTAATATACAAATAAAGTTACTCAGGTATATTCTTACAATTTAATTTTAACGTGATATTTAAGCGAGAAATCTAAAATAATCTTTTCTAGTTCCAGAAAAATTAAAACATCGTTACTCCTCAGGAAAAAATTCTAGAATCAAACTTATTAAAAAAAATCTAATATACAAATAAAATTACTCTGGGATAGTCTTACAATTTAATTTTATCGTGATATTTAAGCGAGAAAACTAAAATATTCGTTTCTAGTTCCAGTAAAATTAAAACATCGTTACTCCACAGGAAAAAATGCTAGAATCAAACTTATTAAAAAAAACCAATATACAAATAAAGTTACTCAGGGATATTCTTACAATTTAATTTTAACGTGATATTTAAGCGAGAAATCTAAAATATTCGTTTCTAGTTCCAGAAAAATTAAAACATCGTTACTCCTCAGGAAAAAATGCTAGAATCAAACTTATTTAGAATAATCTTATATACAAATAAAGTTACTCCGAGATATTCTTACAATTTAATTTTATCGTGATATTTAAGCGAGAAATCTAAAATATTCGTTTCTAGTTCCAGTAAAATTAAAACATCGTTACTCCACAGGAAAAAATGCTAGAATCAAACTTATTAAAAAAAACCAATATCAAATAAAGTTACTCAGGGATATTCTTACAATTTAATTTTAACGTGATATTTAAGCGAGAAATCTAAAATATTCGTTTCTAGTTCCAGAAAAATTAAAACATCGTTACCCCTCACGAAAAAATTCTAGAATCAAACTTATTAAACAAATCTATTATAAAAATAAAGTTACTCAGGGATAATCTTACAATTTAATTTTATCGTGATATTTAAGCGAGAAAACTAAAATATTCGTTACTAGCTCCAGAAAAATTAAAACATCGTTACTCGTCAGGAAAAAATGGTAGAATCAAACTTATTAAGAATAATCTAATATACAAATAAAGTTACTCCGAGATATTCTTACAATTTAATTTTACCGTGATATTTAAGCGAGAAAACTAAAATACTCGTTGCCTGTTACAGAAAAATTAAAACATCGTTACACCTCAGGAAAAAATGTTTGGATCAAACTTATTTAGAATAATCTAATATACAAATAAAGTTACTCAGGGATATTCTTACAATTTAATTTTAACGTGATATTTAAGCGAGAAATCAAAAATAATCTTTTCTAGTTCCAGAAAAATTAAAACATCGTTACTCCTCAGGAAAAAATGCTAGAATCAAACTTATTAAGAATAATCTAATATACAAATAAAGTTACTCAGGGATATTCTTACAATTTAATTTTATCGTGATATTTAAGCGAGATATCTAAAATATTCGTTACTAGCTCCAGAAAAATTAAAACATCGTTACTCTTCAGGAAAAAATGCTCGAATCAAACTTATTAAGAATAATCTAATATACAAATAAAGTTACTCAGGGATATTCTCACAATTTAATTTTATCGTGATATTTATGTGAGAAAACTAAAATATTCGTTTCTAGTTCCAGTAAAATTAAAACATCGTTACTCCTCAGGAAAAAAGGCTAGAATCAAACTTATTAAGAAAAATCTAATATACAAATAAAGTTACTCAGGGATAATCTTAGAATTTAATTTTATCGTGATATTTAAGCGAGAAATCTAAAATATTCGTTTATTGTTCCAGAAAAATAAAAATATTGTTACTCCTCAGAAAAAAATGCTAGAATCAAACTTATTAAAAAAAATCTAATAAACAAATAAAGTTACTCAGGGATATTCTTACAATTTAATTTTATCGTGATATTTAAGCGAGAAAACTAAAATATTCGTTTATAGTTCCAGAAAAATAAAAATATTGTTACTCCTCAGGAAAAAATGCTAGAATCAAACTTATTAAACAAATCTATTATAAAAATAAAGTTACTCAGGGATAATCTTACAATTTAATTTTATCGTGATATTTAAGCGAGAAAACTAAAATATTCGTTTATTGTTCCAGAAAAATAAAAATATTGTTACTCCTCAGAAAAAAATGCTAGAATCAAACTTATTAAAAAAAATCTAATAAACAAATAAAGTTACTCAGGGATATTCTTACAATTTAATTTTATCGTGATATTTAAGCGAGAAATATAAAATATTCGTTACTAGCTCCAGAAAAATTAAAACATCGTTACTCCTCAGGAAAAAATGCTAGAATCAAACTTATTTAGAATAATCTAATATACAAATAAAGTTACTCAGGGATGTTCTTAGAATTTAATTTTATCGTGATATTTAAGCGAGAAATCTAAAATATTCGTTTCTAGTTCCAGAAAAATTAAAACATCGTTACTCCTCAGGAAAATATGCTAGAATCAAACTTATTAAGAAAAATATAATATACAAATAAAGTTACTCAGGGATAATCTTAGATTTTAATTTTATAGTGTTATTTAAGCCAGAAAACTAAAATACTCGTTTCTTGTTAGAGAAAAATTAAAACATCGTTACTCTTCAGGAAAAAATGCTAGAATCAAACTTATTAAGAATAATCTAATATACAAATAAAGTTACTCAGGGATATTCTCACAATTTAATTTTATCGTGATATTTAAGCGAGAAATCTAAAATATTCGTTTATAGTTCCAGAAAAATAAAAATATTGTTACTCCTCAGGATAAAATGCTAGAATCAAACTTATTAAGAATAATCTAAATTACAAATAAAGATACTCCGGGATATTCTTACAATTTAATTTTAACGTGATATTTAAGCGAGAACACTAAAATACTCGTTTCTTGTTACAGAAAAATTAAAACATCGTTACTCCTCAGGAAAAAATGTTAGGATCAAACTTATTTAGAATAATCTAATATAAAAATAAAGTTACTCATGGATATTCTTACAATTTAATTTTAACGTGATATTTAAGCGATATATCTAAAATAATCTTTTCTAGTTCCAGAAAAATTAAAACATCGTTACTCCTCAGGAAAAAATGCTAGAATCAAACTTATTAAAAAAAATCTAATATACAAATAAAGTTACTCTGGGATATTCTTACAATTTAATTTTATCGTGATATTTAAGCGAGAAATCTAAAATATTCGTTTCTAGTTCCTGAAAAATTAAAACATCGTTACTCCTCAGGATAAAATGCTAGAATCAAACTTATTTAGAATAATCTAATATACAAATAAAGTTACTCAGGGATATTCTTACAATTTAATTTTATCGTGATATTTAAGCCAGAAAACTAAAATACTCGTTTCTTGTTACAGAAAAATTAAAACATCGTTACTCGTCAGGAAAAAATGTTAGGATCAAACTTATTTAGAAAACTCTAATATACAAATAAAGTTACTCAGGGATAATCTTACAATTTAATTTTATCGTGATATTTAAGCGAGAAATCTAAAATAATCTTTTCTAGTTCTAGAAAAATTAAAACATCGTTACTCTTCAGGAAAAAATGCTAGAATCAAACTTATGAAAAAAAATCTAATAAACAAACAAAGTTACTCAGGGATATTCTTATAATTTAATTTTATCGTGATATTTAAGCGAGAAATCTAAAATTTTCGTTACTAGCTCCAGAAAAATTAAAACATCGTTACTCCTCAGGAAAAAATGCTAGAATCAAACTTATTAAGAATAATCTAATATACAAATAAAGTTACTCCGGGATATTCTTACAATTTAATTTTATCGTGATATTTAAGCGAGAAAACTAAAATACTCGTTTCTTGTTACAGAAAAATTAAAACATCGTTACTCCTCAGGAAAAAATGTTAGGATCAAACTTATTTAGAATAATCTAATATAAAAATAAAGTTACTCAGAGATATTCTTACAATTTAATTTTAACGTGATATTTAAGCGATATATCTAAAATAATCTTTTCTAGTTTCAGAAAAATTAAAACATCGTTACTCCTCAGGAAAAAATGCTAGAATCAAACTTATTAAAAAAAATCTAATATACAAATAAAGTTACTCTGGGATATTCTTACAATTTAATTTTATCGTGAAGCGAGAAATCTAAAATATTCGTTTCTAGTTCCAGAAAAATTAAAACATCGTTACTCCTCAGGAAAAAATGCTAGAATCAAACTTATTTAGAATAATCTAATATACAAATAAAGTTACTCAGGGATATTCTTACAATTTAATTTTATCGTGATATTTAAGCCAGAAAACTAAAATACTCGTTTCTTGTTACAGAAAAATTAAAACATCGTTACTCGTCAGGAAAAAATGTTAGGATCAAACTTATTTAGAAAACTCTAATATACAAATAAAGTTACTCAGGGATAATCTTACAATTTAATTTTATCGTGATATTTAAGCGAGAAATCAAAAATAATCTTTTCTAGTTCTAGAAAAATTAAAACATCGTTACTCCTCAGGAAAAAATGCTAGAATCAAACTTATTAAAAAAAATCTAATATACAAATAAAGTTACACTGGGATATTCTTACAATTTAATTTTATCGTGATATTTAAGCCAGAAAACTAAAATACTCGTTTCTTGTTACAGAAAAATTAAAACATCGTTACTCGTCAGGAAAAAATGTTAGGATCAAACTTATTTAGAAAATTCTAATATACAAATAAAGTTACTCAGGGATAATCTTACAATTTAATTTTATCGTGATATTTAAGCGAGAAATCTAAAATAATCTTTTCTAGTTCTAGAAAAATTAAAACATCGTTACTCCTCAGGAAAAAATGCTAGAATCAAACTTATGAAAAAGCATCTAATAAACATTCAAAGTTACTCAGGGATATTCTTACAATTTAATTTTATCGTGATATTTAAGCGAGAGATCTAAAATATTCGTTACTAGCTCCAGAAAAATTAAAACATCGTTACTCCTCAGGAAAAAATGCTAGAATCAAACTTATTAAGAATAATCTAATATACAAATAAAGTTACTCCGGGATATTCTTACAATTTAATTTTATCGTGATATTTAAGCGAGAAAACTAAAATACTCGTTTTTTTGTTACAGAAAAATTAAAACATCGTTACGCCTCAGGAAAAAATGTTAGGATCAAACTTATTTAGAATAATCTAATATAAAATTAAAGTTACTCAGGGATATTCTTACAATTTAATTTTAACGTGATATTTAAGCGATATATCTAAAATAATCTTTTCTAGTTCCAGAAAAATTAAAACATCGTTACTCCTCAGGAAAAAATGCTAGAATTAAACTTATTAAAAAAAATCTAATATACAAATAAGGTTACTCTGGGACATTCTTACAATTTAATTTTATCGTGATATTTAAGCGAGAAATCTAAAATATTCGTTTCTAGTTCCAGAAAAATTAAAACATCGTTACTCCTCAGTAAAAAATGCTAGAATCAAACTTATTTAGAATAATCTAATATACAAATAAAGTTACTCAGGGATATTCTTACAATTTAATTTTATCGTGATATTTAAGCCAGAAAACTAAAATACTCGTTTCTTGTTACAGAAAAATTAAAACATCGTTACTCGTCAGGAAAAAATGTTAGGGTCAAACTTATTTAGAAAACTCTAATATACAAATAAAGTTACTCAGGGATAATCTTACAATTTAATTTTATCGTGATATTTAAGCGAGAAATCTAAAATAATCTTTTCTAGTTCTAGAAAAATTAAAACAACGTTACTCCTCAGGAAAAAATGCTAGAATCAAACTTATGAAAAAAAATCTAATAAACAAACAAAGTTACTCAGGGATATTTTTACAATTTAATTTTATCGAGATATTTAAGCGAGAAATCTAAAATATTCTTTACTAGCTCCAGAAAAATTAAAACATCGTTACTCCTCAGGAAAAAATGCTAGAATCAAACTTATTAAACAAATCTTGTTGAAATGTGCAATCAAAGTAATATTTCAACATAGGAATCTGTTTATCGGTGACTTTAAAAATTATTCTATTGTTTTTCTTTTTAATATATATTGTTCACATTTATTACCTGTCAAGTGCTCATTACTTTTTGTGTGTTAAATAAATATTAGTTAGCGGGAACTCCAGACTTGTTATTTTCCAATACACTCTACCTGACATTTTAACAGGTTATGGGCCCAGAGACGCACGAAGTGTTGTTCGACTAAAATTTTGATTTTGGTTACGTGTCGCCACGCGGCAGAAAGTTAAATTATGTCGGAGGAAGATAGATTTAAAATCCCGCTGTTCGACGGAACAAATTATGATAATTGGAAGTTCCGGATGGAGATTCTTCTCGACGAACACGAGTTGCTGGAATTGATACAGTCCTCGCTGGAAGCAATTTTTACTGCGATTGACAGCAATGTGCAGATCACCGATGCAGCAGCAAAGGAGCGTGAGAAACAACTTTACGGAAAAAAGGACAAGAAATGTAAGTTACTGATTATCCAGCGGATTGCCGACAGCCATCTGGAATATGTCAAGGATGAGAGATCATCGTATGACATGTGGGTGAAATTAAAGAGCACGTTCGCACGCACAGGTATTGCAAGTCAATTACTCCTTAGAAAAAAATTGCTAAGCTTGAAATTCGATCCTGCCGTGAGTACGTTGACTGCCCATTTTCTCCTTTTTGACAAACTTATTCGTGAGCTTCGCTCGACAGGTGCGAACCTGGAAAAGATGGACGTCGTTTGCCATCTGTTGCTCACGATGCCGGCCGAGTATGAGGTCGTTGTCACTGCGATTGAAACACTGTCAAATGATCAGTTGACAGAGGCATTCGTAAAAAATCGTCTTCTTGACGAGGAGGCGAAAAGGAGCAACACGACTGAGGACAGCGCAGCACAGGCAACAGTCGCGTTTGCAGCGTCGTCTCGAGGCCGGCGTGCACGTCCAGGACGAGGGAGAAATCAGCCTACTAGGAGCAACCTTTTGTGTCACCGTTGCGGAAAAAACGGATATTTTCGCAATGAATGTCCGATGAAGTCAATCAATGAACAAAGCGGACGCAATAGAGGGTGCTACCGAGGTGGCTACAATAATGGCGGCTACAACAACGTAAATTTTGCAGCGAACGAAGCTGAGAACGAGGACTACGAGGAAGGGGAAGCGAATTTTTGTTTTCTCACACATGATGGTACTGACAACCCTCTCTCCTTTTATCTGGATTCAGGAGCGTCAGTGCACTTGGTGAATCAGGGAAAATATTTGATTAAATCAAAGACACTGCAACCACCAATCAGGATCAAGTGTGCGAAGGCAAATTCAGAGTTGATAGCAACGAAAATCGGACAGGTTCCTGTTTGGTCACGTGTGAACGGAGCAACTCTGGAAATCACCATCAAAAACGTTCTACTTGTCCCAGGCCTGGTGAGCAATTTACTTTCTGTTTCAGCTCTAGAAAGGTCAGGATTATCTGTCCTTTTTCATCGAGGCCGAGGAACGATTATGAGCGGAGAAAAGGTGCTGGCTGTGGCAACAAGAGAGCAAAAGCTCTATAAAGTCGACTTGATGTGGAGGCAACAGTCCGTCAACCTGTGTGAAGTTGTCAGTGGGACTGAGCTGTGGCATAGACGTCTGGGACACATCGGCGCAACGTCAATGCAGAAACTGTCCAAGTTGGTGAATGGTTTCGGACCTTGCAATGTTGACTGTGGTGCACGGGTGTGCTCTGTCTGTGTGCAGGGCAAACAAACCAGACTTCCCCACAACGAGAAGCGAGAGCAAACGAAGCGCCCACTACAACTGGTGCATAGCGATATATTTGGGCCTGTGACCCCATCATCCTACGACGGAAAGCGCTACGTTCTTACGTTTATTGACGATTTCAGTCACTTCACAGTTGCCTACCCGTTGAGCGAAACTTTTAAATTTTTCAAGAAATACGAGGCCATGGCTACAGCCCATTTCGGAAAGAAAATTTCGAGATTCAGGTGTGACAACGGAAGAGAGTATTTGTCCAAGGAGATGGTCAACCACTTTGAGGAAAGAGGGATCATGTATGAATTCACGGTTCGTCATACTCCACAGCAGAACGGAGTTGCGGAGAGGATGAACCGGACGATCCTGGAAAAAGCGAGGTGTATGCTACTCGGATGCAACCTTGAAAAAAAATTCTGGACGGAAGCAGTACTATCGGCGGTGTACCTGATTAATCGTTCCCCCACCAACGTTTTAGACAACATGGTTCCGGCGGAAGTCTGGTACGGACATCGTCCTAACCTAAAAAAACTTCGAGTTTTTGGCTGCAGGGCGTACTTGAAGATACCAAACGCATTGGTTGGAGGAAAGTTCGACTCCAGAACAATCAAGTGCCACCTAGTTGAATACTGCCCTAACGGCTACAGGCTCTTGTCGACCTAGGACAATAGGATCTACTCCGGAAGAGATGTCATCTTCGACGAGTTCAACTCTCCTGCTCGAGACTCTTCAGCAGACTTCTACGGTGATTGTGACATCACCACCACCCCTACAGAAAGCGCTGAAGAAGGAGGAGAAGTCGAGCAGCAGAAAGAGGAGGAGGAGCTTGAAAAGTCATCACCTCCGTCGGCCGACCGAAAAGGAACGAGAACTAAAACCAAACCTCGCTACCTGGATGACTACGTTCACTTTGCTCTCAACGCCGAGTGCTATGTAGACGATGTACCAGGGAATTACCAGGACATCGTCGGACGCCAGGATGCAGCGGAGTGGTACAGCGCAGTGGAATCTGAAATCTCCTCGCTGAGAGAGAGTAGTACCTGGACACTGACCACACTACCACCTGGAAGGAAAGCCATCGACAGTCGGTGGGTCTTCAAAATTAAGCAGGACGAGAAAGGTGATATTTCACAGTACAAAGCCAGACTCGTGATAAAAGGCTGTGCTCAGAAGAAGGGCTTCGACTACAACGAGGTGTACGCACCAGTGGCCAGGCTGACCACCCTGAGAACCCTTCTTGCAGTCATTAATCACGAGGAATTGAGAACCAGGCAACTTGATGTGAAGAACGCATTTCTTCACGGGGATCTTGAAGAAGAAATCTACATGAAACAACCCCAAGGCGTTACCGTACATCCCAACCTAGTTTGCAAACTCAACAGAACTCTTTACGGGCTCAAACAGGCTCCACGAGCCTGGAATAGTAAATTCCATCAGTTTGTTTCAGGGATCGGGTTCGTTCAGTCCAAGTTTGATCAATGTCTCTATCAGCTGGACGTGGATGACCGTAAATTCTACCTCCTGATCTACGTTGACGATATTCTTCTAGCCAGCAACGACGAGAAGCTTCTGAACGAGACGATCGAGAAGCTGGCACGTGAGTTCAGAATGAAGGACCTGGGTGAACTCAGTTTCTTCCTGGGAATCAAAGTTGAGAGGGACCAGAGAGGAATGAGACTCAGTCAACCAACCTACATTCAGAATCTTCTGCAGCGATTTGATATGCAAGATTGTAAAGGAATCAGCACGCCACTGGAATCTAAATCATCGCCAGAGACGAACTCGCAGACCATCATCGAGACCCGACCGTATAGGGAACTCATAGGGTGCTTGATGTACCTGATGCGAGCTACCAGACCCGACCTGAGTGCAGCTGTGAATTACTTTAGCCGATTCCAGAGCAACGCCACCGAGGAACTATGGGTTGGACTTAAGCGGATACTTCGGTATTTGCAAGCCACGAAAAACTACATCTTGTTCTACCCTAAGAACAACCCTGAACCACTGGTGGGCTATGCAGATGCTGACTGGGCAACGGAGTCAGACCGCAAATCAATCTCAGGCACAATGTTTGAAGTACTTGGATGTGTGGTTAGCTGGACAACGAGGAAGCAGCCTACAATCGCACTCTCCTCCACGGAGGCAGAGTACGTCTCGCTTGCAAACGCAGATACTGAGGTCATCTGGCTCAAAGGCTTGCTCCAGGAGATGGGACTTCATTTCGCCAAACCGGTAACAATCTACGAGGACAACCAGGCATGTATTCATCTCATCAAGCGGTGGGATCACCGCAGACTGAAGCATGTTGACGTCAAATACAACTTTGTTCTTACAATTTAATTTTATCGTGATATTTAAGCGAGAAATCTAAAATATTCGTTTATAGTTCCAGAAAAATAAAAATATTGTTACTCCTCAGAAAAAAATGCTAGAAACAAACTTATTAAAAAAAATCTAATAAACAAATAAAGTTACTCAGGGATATTCTTACAATTTAATTTTATCGTGATATTTAAGCCAGAAAACTAAAATACTCGTTTCTTGTTACAGAAAAATTAAAACATCGTTACTCCTCAGAAAAAAATGCTAGAATCAAACTTATTAAACAAATCTATTATAAAAATAAAGTTACTCAGGGATAATCTTACAATTTAATTTTATCGTGATATTTAAGCGAGAAAACTAAAATATTCGTTTATAGTTCCAGAAAAATTAAAATATTGTTACTCCTCAGAAAAAAATGCTAGAATCAAACTTATTAAAAAAAATCTAATAAACAAATAAAGTTACTCAGGGATATTCTTACAATTTAATTTTATCGTGATATTTAAGCCAGAAAACTAAAATACTCGTTTCTTGTTACAGAAAAATTAAAACATCGTTACTCCTCAGGAAAAAATGCTAGAATCAAACTTATTAAACTAATCTATTATAAAAATAAAGTTACTCAGGGATAATCTTACAATTTAATTTTATCGTGATATTTAAGCGAGAAAACTAAAGTATTCGTTTATAGTTCCAGAAAAATAAAAATATTGTTACTCCTCAGAAAAAAATGCTAGAATCAAACTTATTGAAAAAAATCTAATAAACAAATAAAGTTACTCAGGGATATTCTTACAATTTAATTTTATCGTGATATTTAAGCGAGAAATCTAAAATATTCGTTACTAGCTCCAGAAAAATTAAAACATCGTTACTCCTCAGGAAAAAATGCTAGAATCAAACTTATTAAGAAAAATCTAATATACAAATAATGTTACTCAGGGATAATCTTAGAATTTAATTTTATCGTGATATTAAGCGAGAAATCTAAAATATTCGTTACTAGCTCCAGCAAAATTAAAACATCGTTACTCCTCAGGAAAAAATGCTAGAATCAAACTTATTAAAAAAAATCTAATATACAAATAAAGTTACTCTGTGATATTCTTACAATTTAATTTTATCGTGATATTTAAGCGAGAAATCTAAAATATTCGTTTCTAGTTCCAGAAAAATTAAAACATCGTTACTCCTCAGGAAAAAATGCTTGAATCAAACTTATTTAGAATAATCTAATATACAAATAAAGTTACTCAGGGATATTCTTACAATTTAATTTTATCGTGATATTTAAGAAAGAAAACTAAAATACTTGTTTCTTGTTACAGAAAAATAAAAATATTGTTACTCCTCAGAAAAAAATGCTAGAATTAAACTTATTAAGAATAATCTAATAAACAAACAAAGTTACTCAGGGATATTCTTACAATTTAATTTTATCGTGATATTTAAGCGAAAAATCTAAAATATTCTTTGCTAGCTCCAGAAAAATTAAAACATCGTTACTCCTCAGGAAAAAATGCTAGAATCAAACTTATTTAGAATAATCTTACATACAAATAAAGTTACTCAGGGATATTCTTACAACTTAATTTTAACGTGATATTTAAGCCAGAAAACTAAAATACTCGTTTCTTGTTACAGAAAATTAAAACATCGTTACTCCTCAGAAAAAAATGCTAGAATCAAACTTATTAAACAAATCTATTATAAAAATAAAGTTACTCCGGGATAATCTTACAATTTAATTTTATCGTGATATTTAAGCGAGAAATCTAAAATATTCGTTACTAGCTCCAGAAAAATTAATACATCGTTACTCCTCAGGAAAAAATGCTAGAATCAAACTTATTAAGAATAATCTAATATACAAATAAAGTTACTGCGAGATATTCTTACAATTTAATTTTATCGTGATATTTAAGCGAGAAAACTAAAATACTCGTTGCTTGTTACAGTAAAATTAAAACATCGTTACTCCTCAGGAAAAAATGTTTGGATCAAACTTATTTAGAATAATCTAATATACTAATAAAGTTACTCAGGGATATTCTTACAATTTAATTTTAACGTGATATTTAAGCGAGAAATCAAAAATATTCGTTACTAGCTCCAGAAAAATTAAAACATCGTTACTCCTCAGGAAAAATTGCTAGATCAAACTTATTAAGAATAATCTAATATACAAATAAAGTTACTCAGGGATATTCTTACAATTTAATTTTATCGTGATATTTATGTGAGAAAACTAAAATATTCGTTTCTAGTTCCAGTAAAATTAAAACATCGTTACTCCTCAGGAAAAAATGCTAGAATCAAACTTATTAAAAAAAATCTAATATACAAATAAAATTACTCTGGGATAGTCTTACAATTTAATTTTATCGTTATATTTAAGCGAGAAAACTAAAATATTCGTTTCTAGATCCAAAAAAATTAAAACATCGTTACTCCTCAGGAAAAAATGCTAGAATCAAACTTATTAAGAAAAATCTAATATACAAATAAAGTTACTCCGGGATATTCTTACAATTTAATTTTATCGTGATATTTAAGCGAGAAATCAAAAATATTCGTTACTAGCTCCAGAAAAATTAAAACATCGTTACTCTTCAGGAAAAAATGCTAGAATCAAACTTATTAAGAATAATCTAATATACAAATAAAGTTACTCAGGGATATTCTTACAATTTAATTTTATCGTGATATTTATGTGAGAAAACTAAAATATTCGTTTCTAGTTCCAGTAAAATTAAAACATCGTTACTCCTCAGGAAAAAGTGCTAGAATCAAACTTATTAAGAATAATCTAATATACAAATAAAGTTACTCTGGGATATTCTTACAATTTAATTTTATCGTTATATTTAAGCGAGAAAACTAAAATATTCGTTTCTAGTTCCAGAAAAATTCAAACATCGTTACTCCTCAGGAAAATATGCTAGAATCAAACTTATTAAGGAAAATCTAATATACAAATAAAGTTACTCAGGGATATTCTTACAATTTAATTTTATCATGATATTTAAGCGAGAAATCTAAAATATTCGTTACTAGCTCCAGATAAATTAAAACATCGTTACTCCTCAGGAAAAAAATGCTAGAATCAAACTTATTAAGAATAATCTAATATACAAATAAAGTTGCTCCGAGATATACTTACAATTTAATTTTATCGTGATATTTAAGCGAGAAAACTAAAATACTCGTTGCTTGTTACAGAAAAATTAAAACATCGCTACTCCTCAGGAAAAAATGCTAGAATCAAACTTATTTAGAATAATCTAATATACAAATAAAGTTACTCTGGGATATTCTTACAATTTAATTTTATCGTTATATTTAAGCGAGAAAACTAAAATATTCGTTTCTAGTTCCAGAAAAATTAAAACATCGTTACTCCTCAGTAAAAAATGCTAGAATCAAACTTATTAAGAAAAATCTATTACACAAATAAAGTTACTCATGGATATTCTTACAATTTAATTTTATCGTGATATTTAAGCGAGAAATCAAAAATATTCGTTACTAGCTCCAGAAAAATTAAAACATCGTTACTCTTCAGGAAAAAATGTTTGGATCAAACTTATTAAGAATAATCTAATATACAAATAAAGTTACTCAGGGATATTCTCACAATTTAATTTTATCGTGATATTTATGTGAGAAAACTAAAATATTCGTTTCTAGTTCCAGTAAAATTAAAACATCGTTACTCCTCAGGAAAAAATGCTAGAATCAAACTTATTAAGAATAATCTAATATACAAATAAAGTTACTCTGGGATATTCTTACAATTTAATTTTATCGTTATATTTATGCGAGAAAACTAAAATATTCGTTTCTAGTTCAAGAAAAATTAAAACATCGTTACTCCTCAGGAAAATATGCTAGAATCAAACTTATTAAGGAAAATCTAATATACAAATAAAGTTACTCAGGGATATTCTTACAATTTAATTTTATCGTGATATTTAAGCGAGAAATCTAAAATATTCGTTACTAGCTCCAGATAAATTAAAACATCGTTACTCCTCAGGAAAAAAATGCTAGAATCAAACTTATTAAGAATAATCTAATATACAAATAAAGTTACTCCGAGATATACTTACAATTTAATTTTATCGTGATATTTAAGCGAGAAAACTAAAATACTCGTTGCTTGTTACAGAAAAATTAAAACATCGCTACTCCTCAGGAAAAAATGCTAGAATCAAACTTATTTAGAATAATCTAATATACAAATAAAGTTACTCTGGGATATTCTTACAATTTAATTTTATCGTTATATTTAAGCGAGAAAACTAAAATATTCGTTTCTAGTTCCAGAAAAATTAAAACATCGTTACTCCTCAGTAAAAAATGCTAGAATCAAACTTATTAAGAAAAATCTATTACACAAATAAAGTTACTCATGGATATCATACAATTTAATTTTATCGTGATATTTAAGCGAGAAATCAAAAATATTCGTTACTAGCTCCAGAAAAATTAAAACATCGTTACTCTTCAGGAAAAAATGTTTGGATCAAACTTATTAAGAATAATCTAATATACAAATAAAGTTACTCAGGGATATTCTCACAATTTAATTTTATCGTGATATTTATGTGAGAAAACTAAAATATTCGTTTCTAGTTCCAGAAAAATTAAAACATCGTTACTCCTCAGGAAAAAATGCTAGATCAAACTTATTAAGAATAATCTAATATACAAATAAAGTTGCTCCGAGATATACTTACAATTTAATTTTATCGTGATATTTAAGCGAGAAATCTAAAATAATCTTTTCTAGTTCTAGAAAAATTAAAACATCGTTACTCCTCAGGAAAAAATGCTAGAATCAAACTTATTTAGAATAATCTAATATACAAATAAAGTTACTCTGGGATATTCTTACAATTTAATTTTATCGTTATATTTAAGCGAGAAATCAAAAATATTCGTTACTAGCTCCAGAAAAATTAAAACATCGTTACTCTTCAGGAAAAAATGCTAGAATCAAACTTATTAAGAAAAATCTAATATACAAATAAAGTTACTCCGGGATATTCTTACAATTTAATTTTATCGTGATATTTAAGCGAGAAATCAAAAATATTCGTTACTAGCTCCAGAAAAATTAAAACATCGTTACTCTTCAGGAAAAAATGCTAGAATCAAACTTATTAAGAATAATCTAATATACAAATAAAGTTACTCAGGGATATTCTTACAATTTAATTTTATCGTGATATTTATGTGAGAAAACTAAAATATTCGTTTCTAGTTCCAGTAAAATTAAAACATCGTTACTCCTCAGGATAAAATGCTAGAATCAAACTTATTAAGAATAATCTAATATACAAATAAAGTTACTCTGGGATATTCTTACAATTTAATTTTATCGTTATATTTAAGCGAGAAAATTAAAATATTCGTTTCTAGTTCCAGAAAAATTAAAACATCGTTACTCCTCAGGAAAATATGCTAGAATCAAACTTATTAAGGAAAATCTAATATACAAATAAAGTTATTTAGGGATATTCTTACAATTTAATTTTATCGTGATATTTAAGCGAGAAATCTAAAATATTCGTTACTAGCTCCAGATAAATTAAAACATCGTTACTCCTCAGGAAAAAAATGCTAGAATCAAACTTATTAAGAATAATCTAATATACAAATAAAGTTACTCCGAGATATTCTTACAATTTAATTTTATCGTGATATTTAAGCGAGAAAACTAAAATACTCGTTGCTTGTTACAGAAAAATTAAAACATCGCTACTCCTCAGGAAAAAATGCTAGAATCAAACTTATTTAGAATAATCTAATATACAAATAAAGTTACTCTGGGATATTCTTACAATTTAATTTTATCGTGATATTTAAGCGAGAAATCAAAAATATTCGTTACTAGCTCCAGAAAAATTAAAACATCGTTACTCTTCAGGAAAAAATGTTTGGATCAAACTTATTAAGAATAATCTAATATACAAATAAAGTTACTCAGGGATATTCTCACAATTTAATTTTATCGTGATATTTATGTGAGAAAACTAAAATATTCATTTCTAGTTCCAGAAAAATTAAAACATCGTTACTCCTCAGGAAAAAATGCTAGATCAAACTTATTAAGAATAATCTAATATACAAATAAAGTTACTCAGGGATATTCTTACAATTTAATTTTATCGTGATATTTATGTGAGAAAACTAAAATATTCGTTTCTAGTTCCAGTAAAATTAAAACATCGTTACTCCTCAGGAAAAAATGCTAGAATCAAACTTATTAAAAAAAATCTAATATACAAATAAAATTACTCTGGGATAGTCTTACAATTTAATTTTATCGTTATATTTAAGCGAGAAAACTAAAATATTCGTTTCTAGTTCAAAAAAAATTAAAACATCGTTACTACTCAGGAAAAAATGCTAGAATCAAACTTATTAAGAAAAATCTAATAGACAAATAAAGTTACTCCGGGATATTCTTACAATTTAATTTTATCGTGATATTTAAGCGAGAAATCTGAAATATTCGTTTCTAGTTCCAGAAAAATTAAAACATCGTTACTCCTCAGGAAAAAATGCTAGAATCAAACTTATTAAGAATAATCTAATATACAAATAAAGTTACTCAGGGATATTCTTACAATTTAATTTATAGGCGAATTGTAGTGAAAATTTGTTCGTGAAAAGTTACACTGACATGCAGTTGTACTTCGTGTATTACAAGGTCTTACATAGAAGTTTAAACATTGTACAAGAGATATATCATCAATCAAATTATTTACAATCTTATATAATAAAGTAACTTGTTGCCTTATGCGACGTGTTTGTAATGAGACAGATTTTTATATTCAATGTTACTAGGCCATTGGTGATTTATTCTAAAGTGGCACACTTTACAGAATTTTTTTTGTACATTCTCAATTAAATTTATTTGATACAAATAGTAGGGATTCCAAATAATGCAACCATATTCAAGTTTGCTTCGTACAAACGATATGAACAAAGACTGCAAACTACTTACGTTACGGAAGTTATGAGTTATGCGAAATATGAATCCCATGGTTTTACAAGCATCAGCTAATATTCGCTCAATATGATAATTAAATAAAAAATTACTTTCAAAATAAATTCCTAGGTCTTTCATAGAAGTGACTCGATCCAGAGAGATATTGTTCATAGTGTAGCTAAAACTTAACACTTCCCTTTTTTTTGAAAAACTCATTACATGGCATTTATTAACATTGAAATACAGTTTATTAGCAAGGGACCATAGGTATATAGCATCGATATCAGATTGTATTTGCAAGCAGTCATCTATAGATGAGATACAGTGAAATAATTTAAAATCATCAGCAAATAACAAACACTTGGAATATTTGACAGTTGAGACAATATCATTAACAAACAACAAAAATAACATAGGACCTAGGACACTGCCTTGTGGCACACCTGACTCGGCCAAAAAGACACTAGAGTGAAATCCGTAATATACAAATAAAGTTACTCTGGGATATTCTTACAATTTAATTTTAACGTTATATTTAAGCGAGAAAACAAAAATATTCGTTTCTAGTTCCAGAAAAATTAAAACATCGTTACTCCTCAGTAAAAAATGCTAGAATCAAACTGATTAAGAAAAATCTATTACACAAATAAAGTTACTCATGGATATTCTTACAATTTAATTTTATCGTGATATTTAAGCGAGAAATCAAAAATATTCGTTACTAGCTCCAGAAAAATTAAAACATCGTTACTCTTCAGGAAAAAATGCTAGAATCAAACTTATTTAGAATAATCTAATATACAAATAAAGTTACTCAGGGATATTCTCACAATTTAATTTTATCGTGATATTTATGTGAGAAAACTAAAATATTCGTTTCTAGTTCCAGTAAAATTAAAACATCGTTACTCCTCAGGAAAAAATGTTAGAATCAAACTTATTAAGAAAAATCTAATATACAAATAAAGTTACTCAGGGATAATCTTAGAATTTAATTTTATCGTGATATTTAAGCGAGAAATCTAATATATTCGTTTCTAGTTCCAGAAAAATTAAAACATTGTTACTCCTCAGGAAAAAATGCTAGAATCAAACTTATTTAGAATAATCTAATATACAAATAAAGTTACTCAGGGATATTCTTACAATTTAATTTTATCGTGATATTTAAGCGAGAAATCTAAAATATTCGTTTCTAGTTCCAGAAAAATTCAAACATCGTTACTCCTCAGGATAATATGCTAGAATCAAACTTATTAAGAAAAATCTAATATACAAATAAAGTTACTCAGGGATAATCTTAGAATTTAATTTTATCGTGATATTTAAGCGAGAAATCTAAAATATTCGTTACTAGCTCCAGAAAAATTAAAACATCGTTACTCCTCAGGAAAAAATGCTAGAATCAAACTTATTAAGAATAATCTAATATACAAATAAAGTTACTCCGAGATATTCTTACAATTTAATTTTATCGTGATATTTAAGCGAGAAAACTAAAATACTCGTTGCTTGTTACAGAAAACTTAAAACATCGTTACTCCTCAGGAAAAAATGTTTGGATCAAACTTATTTAGAATAATCTAATATACAAATAAAGTTACTCAGGGATATTCTTACAATTTAATTTTAACGTGATATTTAAGCGAGAAATCTAAAATATTCTTTTCTAGTTCCAGAAAAATTAAAACATCGTTACTCCTCAGGAAAAAATGCTAGATCAAACTTATTAAGAATAATCTAATATACAAATAAAGTTACTCAGGGATATTCTTACAATTTAATTTTATCGTGGTATTTATGTGAGAAAACTAAAATATTCGTTTCTAGTTACAGTAAAATTAAAACATCGTTACTCCTCAGGAAAAAATGCTAGAATCAAACTTATTAAAAAAAATCTAATATACAAATAAAATTACTCTGGGATAGTCTTACAATTTAATTTTATCGTTATATTTAAGCGAGAAAACTAAAATATTCGTTTCTAGTTCAAAAAAAATTAAAACATCGTTACTACTCAGGAAAAAATGCTAGAATCAAACTTATTAAGAAAAATCTAATAGACAAATAAAGTTACTCCGGGATATTCTTACAATTTAATTTTATCGTGATATTTAAGCGAGAAATCTGAAATATTCGTTTCTAGTTCCAGAAAAATTAAAACATCGTTACTCCTCAGGAAAAAATGCTAGATCAAACTTATTAAGAATAATCTAATATACAAATAAAGTTACTCAGGGATATTCTTACAATTTAATTTTATCGTGATATTTATGTGAGAAAACTAAAATATTCGTTTCTAGTTCCAGTAAAATTAAAACATCGTTACTCCTCAGGAAAAAATGCTAGAATCAAACTTATTAAAAAAAATCTAATATACAAATAAAATTACTCTGGGATAGTCTTACAATTTAATTTTATCGTTATATTTAAGCGAGAAAACTAAAATATTCGTTTCTAGTTCAAAAAAAATTAAAACATCGTTACTACTCAGGAAAAAATGCTAGAATCAAACTTATTAAGAAAAATCTAATAGACAAATAAAGTTACTCCGGGATATTCTTACAATTTAATTTTATCGTGATATTTAAGCGAGAAATCTGAAATATTCGTTTCTAGTTCCAGAAAAATTAAAACATCGTTACTCCTCAGGAAAAAATGCTAGAATCAAACTTATTAAGAATAATCTAATATACAAATAAAGTTACTCAGGGATATTCTTACAATTTAATTTATAGGCGAATTGTAGTGAAAATTTGTTCGTGAAAAGTTACACTGACATGCAGTTGTACTTCGTGTATTACAAGGTCTTACATAGAAGTTTAAACATTGTACAAGAGATATATCATCAATCAAATTATTTACAATCTTATATAATAAAGTAACTTGTTGCCTTATGCGACGTGTTTGTAATGAGACAGATTTTTATATTCAATGTTACTAGGCCATTGGTGATTTATTCTAAAGTGGCACACTTTACAGAATTTTTTTTGTACATTCTCAATTAAATTTATTTGATACAAATAGTAGGGATTCCAAATAATGCAACCATATTCAAGTTTGCTTCGTACAAACGATATGAACAAAGACTGCAAACTACTTACGTTACGGAAGTTATGAGTTATGCGAAATATGAATCCCATGGTTTTACAAGCATCAGCTAATATTCGCTCAATATGATAATTAAATAAAAAATTACTTTCAAAATAAATTCCTAGGTCTTTCATAGAAGTGACTCGATCCAGAGAGATATTGTTCATAGTGTAGCTAAAACTTAACACTTCCCTTTTTTTTGAAAAACTCATTACATGGCATTTATTAACATTGAAATACAGTTTATTAGCAAGGGACCATAGGTATATAGCATCGATATCAGATTGTATTTGCAAGCAGTCATCTATAGATGAGATACAGTGAAATAATTTAAAATCATCAGCAAATAACAAACACTTGGAATATTTGACAGTTGAGACAATATCATTAACAAACAACAAAAATAACATAGGACCTAGGACACTGCCTTGTGGCACACCTGACTCGGCCAAAAAGACACTAGAGTGAAATCCGTAATATACAAATAAAGTTACTCTGGGATATTCTTACAATTTAATTTTAACGTTATATTTAAGCGAGAAAACAAAAATATTCGTTTCTAGTTCCAGAAAAATTAAAACATCGTTACTCCTCAGTAAAAAATGCTAGAATCAAACTGATTAAGAAAAATCTATTACACAAATAAAGTTACTCATGGATATTCTTACAATTTAATTTTATCGTGATATTTAAGCGAGAAATCAAAAATATTCGTTACTAGCTCCAGAAAAATTAAAACATCGTTACTCTTCAGGAAAAAATGCTAGAATCAAACTTATTTAGAATAATCTAATATACAAATAAAGTTACTCAGGGATATTCTTACAATTTAATTTTATCGTGATATTTATGTGAGAAAACTAAAATATTCGTTTCTAGTTCCAGTAAAATTAAAACATCGTTACTCCTCAGGAAAAAATGTTAGAATCAAACTTATTAAGAAAAATCTAATATACAAATAAAGTTACTCAGGGATAATCTTAGAATTTAATTTTATCGTGATATTTAAGCGAGAAATCTAATATATTCGTTTCTAGTTCCAGAAAAATTAAAACATTGTTACTCCTCAGGAAAAAATGCTAGAATCAAACTTATTTAGAATAATCTAATATACAAATAAAGTTACTCAGGGATATTCTTACAATTTAATTTTATCGTGATATTTAAGCGAGAAATCTAAAATATTCGTTTCTAGTTCCAGAAAAATTCAAACATCGTTACTCCTCAGGATAATATGCTAGAATCAAACTTATTAAGAAAAATCTAATATACAAATAAAGTTACTCAGGGATAATCTTAGAATTTAATTTTATCGTGATATTTAAGCGAGAAATCTAAAATATTCGTTACTAGCTCCAGAAAAATTAAAACATCGTTACTCCTCAGGAAAAAATGCTAGAATCAAACTTATTAAGAATAATCTAATATACAAATAAAGTTACTCCGAGATATTCTTACAATTTAATTTTATCGTGATATTTAAGCGAGAAAACTAAAATACTCGTTGCTTGTTACAGAAAACTTAAAACATCGTTACTCCTCAGGAAAAAATGTTTGGATCAAACTTATTTAGAATAATCTAATATACAAATAAAGTTACTCAGGGATATTCTTACAATTTAATTTTAACGTGATATTTAAGCGAGAAATCTAAAATATTCTTTTCTAGTTCCAGAAAAATTAAAACATCGTTACTCCTCAGGAAAAAATGCTAGATCAAACTTATTAAGAATAATCTATATACAAATAAAGTTACTCAGGGATATTCTTACAATTTAATTTTATCGTGGTATTTATGTGAGAAAACTAAAATATTCGTTTCTAGTTACAGTAAAATTAAAACATCGTTACTCCTCAGGAAAAAATGCTAGAATCAAACTTATTAAAAAAAATCTAATATACAAATAAAATTACTCTGGGATAGTCTTACAATTTAATTTTATCGTTATATTTAAGCGAGAAAACTAAAATATTCGTTTCTAGTTCCAGAAAAATTAAAACATTGTTACTCCTCAGGAAAAAATGCTAGAATCAAACTTATTAAGAAAAATCTAATATACAAATAAAGTTACTCCGGGATATTCTTACAATTTAATTTCATCGTGATATTTAAGCGAGAAATCTGAAATATTCGTTTCTAGTTCCAGAAAAATTAAAACATCGTTACTTCTCAGGAAAAAATGCTAGAATCAAACTTATTAAGAATAATCTAATATACAAATAAAGATACTCAGGGATATTCTTACAATTTAATTTTATCGTGATATTTAAGCCAGAAAACTAAAATACTCGTTTCTAGTTCCAGAAAAATTAAAACATCGTTACTCCTCAGTAAAAAATGCTAGATTCAAACTTATTAAGAAAAACCTAATACACAAATAAAGCTACTCATGGATATTCTTACAATTTAATTTTATCGTGATATTTAAGCGAGAAATCAAAAATATTCGTTACTAGCTCCAGAAAAATTAAAACATCGTTACTCTTCAGGAAAAAATGCTAGAATCAAACTTATTAAGAATAATCTAATATACAAATAAAGTTACTCAGGGATATTCTCACAATTTAATTTTATCGTGATATTTATGTGAGAAAACTAAAATATTCGTTTCTAGTTCCAGTAAAATTAAAACATCGTTACTCCTCAGGAAAAAATGCTAGAATCAAACTTATTAAGAATAATCTAATATACAAATAAAGTTACTCTGGGATAATCTTACAATTTAATTTTATCGTTATATTTAAGCGAGAAAACTAAAATATTCGTTTCTAGTTCCAGAAAAATTAAAACATCGTTACTCCTCAGGAAAATATGCTAGAATCAAACTTATTAAGGAAAATCTAATATACAAATAAAGTTACACCGAGATATTCTTACAATTTAATTTTATCGTGATATTTAGCGAGAAAACTAAAATACTCGTTGCTTGTTACAGAAAAATTAAAACATCGTTACTCCTCAGGAAAAAATGTTTGGATCAAACTTATTTAGAATAATCTAATATACAAATAAAGTTACTCAGGGATATTCTTACAATTTAATTTTAACCTGATATTTAAGCGAGAAATCTAAAATAATTTTTTCTAGTTCCAGAAAAATTAAAACATCGTTACTGCTCAGGAAAAAATGCTAGATCAAACTTATTAAGAATAATCTAATATACAAATAAAGTTACTCAGGGATATTCTTACAATTTAATTTTATCGTGATATTTATGTGAGAAAACTAAAATATTCGTTTCTAATTCCAGAAAAATTAAAACATCGTTACTCCTCAGGAAAAAATGCTAGAATCAAACTTATTAAGAAAAATCTAATACACAAATAAAGTTACTCATGGATATGCTTACAATTTAATTTTATCGTGATATTTAAACGAGAAATCAAAAATATTCGTTACTAGCTCCAGAAAAATTAAAACATCAGGAAAAAATGCTAGAAT
Organism: Pterostichus madidus; assembly: GCA_911728475.2. Classification (NCBI taxonomy): domain Eukaryota; kingdom Metazoa; phylum Arthropoda; class Insecta; order Coleoptera; family Carabidae; genus Pterostichus; species Pterostichus madidus. The sequence continues at coordinate 17,227,030 of OU452311.1, read as the reverse complement.
ACACAAATAAAGTTACTCATGGATATGCTTACAATTTAATTTTATCGTGATATTTAATCGAGAAATCAAAAATATTCGTTACTAGCTCCAGAAAAATTAAAACATCAGGAAAAAATTCTAGAATGAAACTTATTAAGAATAATCTAATATACAAATAAAGTTACTCAGGGATATTCTCACAATTTAATTTTATCGTGATATTTATGTGAGAAAACTATAATATTCGTTTCTAGTTCCAGTAAAATTAAAACATCGTTACTCCTCAGGAAAAAATGCTAGAATCAAACTTATTAAGAATAATCTAATATACAAATAAAGTTACTCTGGGATATTCTTACAATTTAATTTTATCGTTATATTTAAGCGAGAAAACTAAAATACTCGTTTCTAGTTCCAGTAAAATTAAAACATCGTTACTCCTCAGGAAAAAATGCTAGAATCAAACTTATTAAAAAAAGTCTAATATACAAATAAAGTTACTCAGGGATAATCTTAGAATTTAATTTTATCGTGATATTTAAGCGAGAAATCTAAAATATTCGTTTCTAGTTCCAGAAAAATTGAAACATCGTTACTCCTCAGGATAATATGCTAGAATCAAACTTATGAAGAATAATCTAATATACAAATAAAGTTACTCAGGGATATTCTCACAATTTAATTTTATCGTGATATTTATGTGAGAAAACTAAAATATTCATTTCTAGTTCCAGTAAAATTAAAACATCGTTACTCCTCAGGAAAAAATGCTAGAATCAAACTTATTAAGAAAAATCTAATATACAAATAAAGTTATTCAGGGATAATCTTAGAATTTAATTTTATCGTGATATTTAAGCGAGAAATCTAAAATATTCGTTTCTAGTTCCAGAAAAATTAAAACACCGTTACTCCTCAGGAAAAAATGCTAGAATCAAACTTATTTAGAATAATCTAATACACAAATAAAGTTACTCAGGGATATTCTTACAATTTAATTTTATCGTGATATTTAAGCGAGAAATCTAAAATATTCGTTACTAGCTCCAGAAAAATTAAAACATCGTTACTCCTCAGGAAAAAATGCTAGAATCAAACTTATTAAGAATAATCTAATATACAAATAAAGTTACTCCGAGATATTCTTACAATTTAATTTTATCGTGATATTTAAGCGAGAAAACTAAAATACTCGTTGCTTGTTACAGAAAAATTAAAACATCGCTACTCCTCAGGAAAAAATGTTAGGATCAAATTTATTTCGAATAATCTAATATACAAATAAAGTTACTCTGGGATATTCTTACAATTTAATTTTATCGTTATATTTAAGCGAGCAAACTAAAATATTCGTTTCTAGTTCCAGAAAAATTAGAACATCGTTACTCCTCAGGAAAATATGCTAGAATCAAACTTATTAAGGAAAATCTAATATACAAATAAAGTTACACCGAGATATTCTTACAATTTAATTTTATCGTGATATTTAGCGAGAAAACTAAAATACTCGTTGCTTGTTACAGTAAAATTAAAACATCGTTACTCCTCAGGAAAAAATGTTTGGATCAAACTTATTTAGAATAATCTAATATACAAATAAAGTTACTCAGGGATATTCTTACAATTTAATTTTAACGTGATATTTAAGCGAGAAATCTAAAATAATTTTTTCTAGTTCCAGAAAAATTAAAACATCGTTACTGCTCAGGAAAAAATGCTAGATCAAACTTATTAAGAATAATCTAATATACAAATAAAGTTACTCAGGGATATTCTTACAATTTAATTTTATCGTGATATTTATGTGAGAAAACTAAAATATTCGTTTCTAGTTCCAGAAAAATTAAAACATCGTTACTCCTCAGGAAAAAATGCTAGAATCAAACTTATTAAGAAAAATCTAATACACAAATAAAGTTACTCATGGATATGCTTACAATTTAATTTTATCGTGATATTTAAGCGAGAAATCAAAAATATTCGTTACTAGCTCCAGAAAAATTAAAACATCAGGAAAAAATTCTAGAATGAAACTTATTAAGAATAATCTAATATACAAATAAAGTTACTCAGGGATATTCTCACAATTTAATTTTATCGTGATATTTATGTGAGAAAACTATAATATTCGTTTCTAGTTCCAGTAAAATTAAAACATCGTTACTCCTCAGGAAAAAATGCTAGAATCAAACTTATTAAGAATAATCTAATATACAAATAAAGTTACTCTGGGATATTCTTACAATTTAATTTTATCGTTATATTTAAGCGAGAAAACTAAAATACTCGTTTCTAGTTCCAGTAAAATTAAAACATCGTTACTCCTCAGGAAAAAATGCTAGAATCAAACTTATTAAAAAAAGTCTAATATACAAATAAAGTTACTCAGGGATAATCTTAGAATTTAATTTTATCGTGATATTTAAGCGAGAAATCTAAAATATTCGTTTCTAGTTCCAGAAAAATTGAAACATCGTTACTCCTCAGGATAATATGCTAGAATCAAACTTATTAAGAAAAATCTAATACACAAATAAAGTTACTCATGGATATGCTTACAATTTAATTTTATCGTGATATTTAAGCGAGAAATCTAAAATATTCGTTACTAGCTCCAGAAAAATTAAAACATCGTTACTCTTCAGGAAAAAATGCTAGAATGAAACTTATTAAGAATAATCTAATATACAAATAAAGTTACTCAGTGATATTCTCACAATTTAATTTTATCGTGATATTTATGTGAGAAAACTAAAATATTCGTTTCTAGTTCCAGTAAAATTAAAACATCGTTACTCCTCAGGAAAAAATGTTAGGATCAAACTTATTTAGAATAATCTAATATACAAATAAAGTTACTCAGGGATATTCTTACAATTTAATTTTAACGTGATATTTATGTGAGAAAACTAAAATATTCGTTTCTAGTTCCAGTAAAATTAAAACTTCGTTACTCCTCAGGAAAAAATGCTAGAATCAAACTTATTAAGAAAAGTCTAATATACAAATAAAGTTACTCAGGGATAATCTTAGAATTTAATTTTATCGTGATATTTAAGCGAGAAATCTAAAATATTCGTTTCTAGTTCCAGAAAAATAGAAACATCGTTACTCCTCAGGATAATATGCTAGAATCAAAATAATTAAAAAAAATCTAATATACAAATAAAATTACTCTGGGATAGTCTTACAATTTAATTTTATCGTGATATTTATGCGAGAAAACTAAAATATTCGTTTCTAGTTCCAGTAAAATTAAAACATCGTTACTCATCAGGAAAAAATGCTAGAATCAAACTTATTTAGAATAATCTAATACACAAATAAAGTTACTCAGGGATATTCTTACAATTTAATTTTATCGTGATATTTAAGCCAGAAAACTAAAATAATCGTTTCTAGTTCCAGAAAAATTAAAACATCGTTACTCCTCAGTAAAAAAAGCTAGAATCAAACTTATTAAGAAAAATCTAATACACAAATAAAGTTACTCATGGATATTCTTACAATTTAATTTTTTCGTGATATTTAAGCGAGAAATCAAAAATATTCGTTACTAGCTCCAGAAAAATTAAAACATCGTTACTCTTCAGGAAAAAATGCTAGAATCAAACTTAGTAAGAATAATCTAATATACAAATAAAGTTACTCAGGGATATTCTCACAATTTAATTTTATCGTGATATTTATGTGAGAAAACTAAAATATTCGTTTCTAGTTCCAGTAAAATTAAAACATCGTTACTACTCAGGACCAAATGCTAGAATTAAACTTATTAAGAATAATCTAATATACAAATAAAGTTACTCTGGGATATTCTTACAATTTAATTTTATCGTTATATTTAAGCGAGAAAACTAAAATATTCGTTTCTAGTTCCAGAAAAATTAAAACATCGTTACTCCTCAGGAAAATATGCTAGAATCAAACTTATTAAGGAAAATCTAATATACAAATAAAGTTACTCCGGGATAGTCTTACAATTTAATTTTATCGTGATATTTAAGCGAGAAATCTAAAATATTCGTTACTAGCTCCAGAAAAATTAAAACATCGTTACTCCTCAGGAAAAAATGCTAGAATCAAACTTATTAAGAATAATCTAATATACAAATAAAGTTACTTCGAGATATTCTTACAATTTAATTTTATCGTGATATTTAAGCGAGAAAACTAAAATACTCGTTGCTTGTTACAGAAAAATTAAAACATCGTTACTCCTCAGGAAAAAATGTTAGGATCAAACTTATTTAGAATAATCTAATATACAAATAAAGTTACTCAGGGATATTCTTACAATTTAATTTTAACGTGATATTTATGTGAGAAAACTAAAATATTCGTTTCTAGTTCCAGTAAAATTAAAACATCGTTACTCCTCAGGAAAAAATGCTAGAATCAAACTTATTAAGAAAAATCTAATATACAAATAAAGTTACTCCGAGATATTCTTACAATTTAATTTTATCGTGATTTTAAGCGAGAAAACTAAAATACTCGTTTCTAGTTCCAGAAAAATTAAAACATCGTTACTCCTCAGGAAAATATGCTAGAATCAAACTTATTAAGGAAAATCTAATATACAAATAAAGTTACTCAGGGATATTCTTACAATTTAATTTTATCGTGATATTTAAGCGAGAAATCTAAAATATTCGTTACTAGCTCCAGAAAAATTAAAACATCGTTTCTCTTCAGGAAAAAATGCTAGAATCAAACTTATTAAGAATAATCTAATATACAAATAAAGTTACTCAGGGATATTCTCACAATTTAATTTTATCGTGATATGTATGTGAGAAAACTAAAATATTCGTTTCTAGTTCCAGTAAAATTAAAACATCGTTACTCCTCAGGAAAAAATGCTAGAATCAAACTTATTAAGAATAATCTAATATACAAATAAAGTTACTCCGAGATATTCTTACAATTTAATTTTATCGTGATATTTAAGCGAGAAAACTAAAATACTCGTTGCTTGTTACAGAAAAATTAAAACATCGCTACTCCTCAGGAAAAAATGTTAGGATCAAACTTATTTAGAATAATCTAATATACAAATAAAGTTACTCTGGGATATTCTTACAATTTAATTTTATCGTTATATTTAAGCGAGAAAACTAAAATATTCGTTTCTAGTTCCAGAAAAATTAAAACATCGTTACTCCTCAGTAAAAAATGCTAGAATAAAACTTATTAAAAAAAATCTATTACACAAATAAAGTTACTCATGGATATTCTTACAATTTAATTTTATCGTGATATTTAAGCGAGAAATCAAAAATATTCGTTACTAGCTCCAGAAAAATTAAAACATCGTTACTCTTCAGGAAAAAATGCTAGAATCAAACTTATGAAAAATAATCTAATATACAAATAAAGTTACTCAGGGATATTCTCACAATTTAATTTTATCGTGATATTTATGTGAGAAAACTAAAATATTCATTTCTAGTTCCAGTAAAATTAAAACATCGTTACTCCTCAGGAAAAAATGCTAGAATCAAACTTATTAAGAAAAATCTAATATAAAAATAAAGTTATTCAGGGATAATCTTAGAATTTAATTTTATCGTGATATTTAAGCGAGAAATCTAAAATATTCGTTTCTAGTTCCAGAAAAATTAAAACACCGTTACTCCTCAGGAAAAAATGCTAGAATCAAACTTATTTAGAATAATCTAATACACAAATAAAGTTACTCAGGGATATTCTTACAATTTAATTTTATCGTGATATTTAAGCGAGAAATCTAAAATATTCGTTACTAGCTCCAGAAAAATTAAAACATCGTTACTCCTCAGGAAAAAATGCTAGAATCAAACTTATTAAGAATAATCTAATATACAAATAAAGTTACTCCGAGATATTCTTACAATTTAATTTTATCGTGATATTTAAGCGAGAAAACTAAAATACTCGTTGCTTGTTACAGAAAAATTAAAACATCGCTACTCCTCAGGAAAAAATGTTAGGATCAAATTTATTTCGAATAATCTAATATACAAATAAAGTTACTCTGGGATATTCTTACAATTTAATTTTATCGTTATATTTAAGCGAGAAAACTAAAATATTCGTTTCTAGTTCCAGAAAAATTAAAACATCGTTACTCCTCAGTAAAAAATGCTAGAATCAAACTTATTAAGAAAAATCTATTACACAAATAAAGTTACTCATGGATATTCTTACAATTTAATTTTATCGTGATATTTAAGCGAGAAATCAAAAATATTCTTTACTAGCTCCAGAAAAATTAAAACATCGTTACTCTTCAGGAAAAAATGCTAGAATCAAACTTATTAAGAATAATCTAATATACAAATAAAGTTACTCAGGGATATTCTCACAATTTAATTTTATCGTGATATTTATGTGAGAAAACTAAAATATTCGTTTCTAGATCCAGTAAATTAAAACATCGTTACTCCTCAGGAAAAAATGCTAGAATGAAACTTATTAAGAAAAATCTAATATACAAATAAAGTTACTCAGGGCTAATCTTAGAATTTAATTTTATCGTGATATTTAAGCGAGAAATCTAAAATATTCCTTTCTAGCTCCAGAAAAATTAAAACATCGTTACTCCTCAGGAAAAAATGCTAGAATCAAACTTATTTAGAATAATCTAATATACAAATAAAGTTACTCAGGGATATTCTTACAATTTAATTTTATCGTGATATTTAAGCGAGAAATCTAAAATATTCGTTTCTAGTTCCAGAAAAATTAAAACATCGTTACTCCTCAGGAAAAAATGCTAGAATCAAACTTATTAAGAAAAATCTAATATACAAATAAAGTTACTCAGGGATAATCTTAGAATTTAATTTTATCGTGATATTTAAGCGAGAAATCTAAAATATTCGTTTCTAGTTCCAGAAAAATTAAAACATCGTTACTCCTCAGGAAAAAATGCTAGAATCAAACTTATTTCGAATAATCTAATATACAAATAAAGTTACTCAGGGATATTCTTACAATTTAATTTTATCGTGATATTTAAGCCAGAAAACTAAAATACTCGTTTCTTGTTACAGAAAAATTAAAACATCGTTACTCCTCTGAAAAAAATGCTAGAATCAAACTTATTAAACAAATCTATTATAAAAATAAAGTTACTCAGGGATAATCTTACAATTTAATTTTATCGTGATATTTAAGCGAGAAAACTAAAATATTCGTTTATAGTTCCAGAAAAATAAAAATATTGTTACTACTCAGAAAAAAATGCTAGAATCAAACTTATTAAAAAAAATCTAATAAACAAATATAGTTACTCAGGGATATTCTTACAATTTAATTTTATCGTGATATTTAAGCGAGAAATCTAAAATATTCGTTACTAGCTCCAGAAAAATTAAAACATCGTTACTCCTCAGGAAAAAATGCTAGAATCAAACTTTTTAAGAATAATCTAATATACAAATAAAGTTACTCCGAGATATTCTTACAATTTAATTTTATCGTGATATTTATGTGAGGAAACTAAAATATTCGTTTCTAGTTCCAGTAAAATTAAAACATCGTTACTCCTCAGGAAAAAATGCTAGAATCAAACTTATTAAAAAAAATCTAATATACAAATAAAATTACTCTGGGATAGTCTTACAATTTAATTTTATCGTTATATTTAAGCAAGAAAACTAAAATATTCTTCTCTAGTTCCAGAAAAATTAAAACATCGTTACTCCTCAGGAAAAAATGCTAGAATCAAACTTATTAAGAATAATCTAATATACAAATAAAGTTACTCCGAGATATTCTTACAATTTAATTTTATCGAGATATTTAAGCGAGAAAACTAAAATACTCGTTGCTTGTTACAGAAAAATTAAAACATCGTTACTCCTCAGGAAAAAATGCTAGAATCAAACTTATTAAGAAAAATCTAATACACAAATAAAGTTACTCATGGACATTCTTACAATTTAATTTTATCGTGATATATAAGCGAGAAATCAATAATATTCGTTACTAGCTCCAGAAAAATTAAAACATCGTTACTCTTCAGGAAAAAATGCTAGAATCAAACTTATTAAGAATAATCTAATATACAAATAAAGTTACTCAGGGATATTCTCACAATTTAATTTTATCGTGATATTTATGTGAGAAAACTGAAATATTCGTTTCTAGTGCCAGTAAAATTAAAACATCGTTACTCCTCAGGAAAAAATGCTGGAATCAAACTCATTAAGAATAATCTAATATACAAATAAAGTTACTCTGGGATATTCTTACAATTTAATTTTATCGTGATATTTAAGCCAGAAAACTAAAATACTCGTTTCTAGTTCCAGAAAAATTAAAACATCGTTACTCCTCAGTAAAAAATGCTAGAATCAAACTTATTAAGAAATATCTAATACACAAATAAAGTTACTCATGGATATTCTTACAATTTAATTTTATCGTGATATTTAAGCGAGAAATCAAAAATATTCGTAACTAGCTCCAGAAAAATTAAAACATCGTTACTCTTCAGGAAAAAATGCTAGAATCAAACTTATTAAGAATAATCTAATATACAAATAAAGTTACTCAGGGATATTCTCACAATTTAATTTTATCGTGATATTTATGTGAGAAAACTAAAATATTCGTTTCTAGTTCCAGTAAAATTAAAACATCGTTACTCCGCAGGATAAAATGCTCGAATCAAACTTATTTAGAATAATCTAATATACAAATAAAGTTACTCAGGGATATTCTTACAATTTAATTTTATCGTTATATTTAAGCGAGAAAACTAAAATATTCGTTTCTAGTTCCAAAAAAATTAAAACATCGTTACTCCTCAGGAAAAAATGCTAGAATCAAACTTATTAAGAAAAATCTAATATACAAATAAAGTTACTCCAGGATATTCTTACAATTTAATTTTATCGTGATATTTAAGCGAGAAATCTAAAATATTCGTTTCTAGTTCCAGAAATATTAAAACATCGTTACTCCTCAGGAAACAATGTTAGGATCAAACTTATTTAGAATAATCTAATATACAAATAAAGTTACTCAGGGACATTCTTAAAATTTAATTTTAACGTGATATTTAAGCGAGAAATCTAAAATAATCTTTTCTAGTTCCAGAAAAATTAAAACATCGTTACTCCTCAGAAAAAAATGCTAAAATCAAACTTCTTTAGAATAATCTAATATACAAATAAAGTTACTCAGGGATATTCTTAGAATTTAATTTTATCGTGATATTTAAGCGAGAAAACTAAAATATTCGTTTCTAGTTCCAGAAAAATTAAAACATCGTTACTCCTCAGGAAAAAATGCTAGAATCAAACTTAAAAAAAAATCTAATATACAAATAAAGTTATTTTGGGATATTCTTACAATTTAATTTTATCGTGATATTTATGTGAGAAAACTAAAATATTCGTTTCTAGTTCTAGTAAAATTAAAACATCGTTACTCCTCAGGAAAAAATGCTAGAATCAAACTTATTAAAAAAAATCTAATATACAAATAAAGTTACTCAGGGATATTCTTACAATTTAATTTTAACGTGATATTTAAGCGAGAAATCTAAAATATTCGTTTCTAGTTCCAGAAAAATTAAAACATCGTTACTCCTCAGTAAAAAATGCTAGAATCAAACTTATTAAAAATAATCTAATATACAAATAAAGTTACTCAGGGATATTCTTACAATTTAATTTTATCGTGATATTTATGTGAGAAAACTAAAATATTCGTTTCTAGTTCTAGTAAAATTAAAACATCGTTACTCCTCAGGAAAAAATGCTAGAATCAAACTTATTAAAAAAAATCTAATATACAAATAAAGTAACGCAGGGATATTCTTACATTTTAATTTTAACGTGATATTTAAGCGAGAAATATAAAATATTCGTTTCTAGTTCCAGACAAATTAAAACATCGTTACTCCTCAGGACAAAATGCTAGAATCAAACTTATTTAGAATAATCTTATATACAAATAAAGTTACTCCGAGATATTCTTACTATTTAATTTTATCGTGATATTTAAGCGAGAAAACTAAAATACTCGTTGGTTGTTACAGAAAAATTAAAACATCGTTACTCCTCAGGAAAAAATGTTTGGATCAATCTTATTTAGAAAACTCTAATATACAAATAAAGTTACTCCGAGATATTCTTACAATTTAATTTTATCGTGATATTTAAGCGAGAAAACTAAAATACTCGTTGCTTGTTACAGAAAAATTAAAACATCGTTACTCCTCAGGAAAAAATGTTAGGATCAAACTTATTTAGAATAATCTAATATACAAATAAAGTTACTCAGGGATATTCTTAAAATTAAACTTTAACGTGATATTTAAGCGAGAAATCTAAAATAATCTTTTCTAGTTCCAGAAAAATTAAAACATCGTTACTCCTCAGGAAAAAATGCTAGAATCAAACTTATTTAGAATAATCTTATATACAAATAAAGTTACTCCGAGATATTCTTACAATTTAATTTTATCGTGATATTTATGTGAGAAAACTAAAATATTCGTTTCTAGTTCTAGTAAAATTAAAACATCGTTACTCCTCAGGAAAAAATGCTAGAATCAAACTTAAAAAAAAATCTAATATACAAATAAAGTTACTCTGGGATATTCTTACAATTTAATTTTATCGTTATATTTAAGCGAGAAAACTAAAATATTCGTTTCTAGTTCCAAAAAAATTAAAACATCGTTACTCCTCAGGAAAAAATGCTAGAATCAAACTTATTAAGAAAAATCTAATATACAAATAAAGTTACTCCGGGATATTCTTACAATTTAATTTTATCGTGATATTTAAGCGAGAAATCTAAAATATTCGTTTCTAGTTCCAGAAAAATTAAAACATCGTTACTCCTCAGGAAAAAATGCTAGAATCAAACTTATTTAGAATAATCTAATATACACATAAAGTTACTCATGGATATTCTTACAATTTAATTTTATCGTGATATTTAAGCCAGAAAACTAAAATACTCGTTTCTTGTTACAGAAAAATTAAAACATCGTTACTCCTCAGGAAAAAATGCTAGAATCAAACTTCTTTAGAATAATCTAATATACAAATAAAGTTACTCAGGGATATTCTTACAATTTAATTTTATCGTGATATTTAAGCCAGAAAACTAAAATACTCGTTTCTTGTTACAGAAAAATTAAAACATCGTTACTCCTCAGGAAAAAATTCTAGAATCAAACTTATTAAGAATAATCTAATATACAAATAAAGTTACTCCAAGATATTCTTACAATTTAATTTTATCGTGATATTTAAGCGAGAAAACTAAAATACTCGTTTCTTGTTACAGAAAAATTAAAACATCGTTACTCCTCAGGAAAAAATATTAGGATCAAACTTATTAAGAAAAATCTAATATACAAATAAAGTTACTCAGGGATATTCTTACAATTTAATTTTATCGTGATATTTAAGCCAGAAAACTAAAATACTCGTTTCTTGTTACAGAAAAATTAAAACATCGTTACTCCTCAGGAAAAAATGCTAGAATCAAACTTCTTTAGAATAATCTAATATACAAATAAAGTTACTCAGGGATATTCTTAGAATTTAATTTTATCGTGATATTTAAGCGAAAAAACTAAAATATTCGTTTCTAGTTCCAGAAAAATTAAAACATCGTTACTCCTCAGGAAAAAATGCTAAAATCAAACTTAAAAAAAAATCTAATATACAAATAAAGTTACTCTGGGATATTCTTACAATTTAATTTTATCGTTATATTAAGCGAGAAAACTAAAATATTCGTTTCTAGTTCCAAAAAAATTAAAACATCGTTACTCCTCAGGAAAAAATGCTAGAATCAAACTTATTAAGAAAAATCTAATATACAAATAAAGTTACTACGGGATATTCTTACAATTTAATTTTATCGTGATATTTAAGCGAGAAATCTAAAATATTCGTTTCTAGTTCCAGAAAAATTAAAACATCGTTACTCCTCAGGCAAAAATGCTAGAATCAAACTTATTTAGAATAATCTAATATACAAATAAAGTTACTCAGGGATATTCTTACAATTTAATTTTATCGTGATATTTAAGCGAGAAATCTAAAATATTCGTTTCTAGTTCCAGAAAAATTAAAACATCGTTACTCTTCAGGAAAAAATGCGAGAATCAAACTTATTAAAAATAATCTAATATACAAATAAAGTTACTCAGGGATATTCTTACAATTTAATTTTATCGTGATATTTAAGCGAGAAATCTAAAATATTCGTTACTAGCTCCAGAAAAATTAAAACATCGTTACTCTTCAGGAAAAAATGCTAGAATCAAATTTATTAAGAATAATCTAATATACAAATAAAGTTACTCAGGGATATTCTTAAAATTAAATTTTAACGTGATATTTAAGCGAGAAATCTAAAATAATCTTTTCTAGTTCCAGAAAAATTAAAACATCGTTACTCCTCAGGAAAAAATGCTAGAATCAAACTTATTTAGAATAATCTTATATACAAATAAAGTTACTCCGAGATATTCTTACAATTTAATTTTATCGTGATATTTATGTGAGAAAACTAAAATATTCGTTTCTAGTTCTAGTAAAATTAAAACATCGTTACTCCTCAGGAAAAAATGCTAGAATCAAACTTAAAAAAAAATCTAATATACAAATAAAGTTACTCTGGGATATTCTTACAATTTAATTTTATCGTTATATTTAAGCGAGAAAACTAAAATATTCGTTTCTAGTTCCAAAAAAATTAAAACATCGTTACTCCTCAGGAAAAAATGCTAGAATCAAACTTATTAAGAAAAATCTAATATACAAATAAAGTTACTCCGGGATATTCTTACAATTTAATTTTATCGTGATATTTAAGCGAGAAATCTAAAATATTCGTTTCTAGTTCCAGAAAAATTAAAACATCGTTACTCCTCAGGAAAAAATGCTAGAATCAAACTTATTTAGAATAATCTAATATACACATAAAGTTACTCATGGATATTCTTACAATTTAATTTTATCGTGATATTTAAGCCAGAAAACTAAAATACTCGTTTCTTGTTACAGAAAAATTAAAACATCGTTACTCCTCAGGAAAAAATGCTAGAATCAAACTTCTTTAGAATAATCTAATATACAAATAAAGTTACTCAGGGATATTCTTACAATTTAATTTTATCGTGATATTTAAGCCAGAAAACTAAAATACTCGTTTCTTGTTACAGAAAAATTAAAACATCGTTACTCCTCAGGAAAAAATTCTAGAATCAAACTTATTAAGAATAATCTAATATACAAATAAAGTTACTCCAAGATATTCTTACAATTTAATTTTATCGTGATATTTAAGCGAGAAAACTAAAATACTCGTTTCTTGTTACAGAAAAATTAAAACATCGTTACTCCTCAGGAAAAAATATTAGGATCAAACTTATTAAGAAAAATCTAATATACAAATAAAGTTACTCAGGGATATTCTTACAATTTAATTTTATCGTGATATTTAAGCCAGAAAACTAAAATACTCGTTTCTTGTTACAGAAAAATTAAAACATCGTTACTCCTCAGGAAAAAATGCTAGAATCAAACTTCTTTAGAATAATCTAATATACAAATAAAGTTACTCTGGGATATTCTTACAATTTAATTTTATCGTGATATTTAAGCGAAAAAACTAAAATATTCGTTTCTAGTTCCAGAAAAATTAAAACATCGTTACTCCTCAGGAAAAAATGCTAAAATCAAACTTAAAAAAAAATCTAATATACAAATAAAGTTACTCTGGGATATTCTTACAATTTAATTTTATCGTTATATTAAGCGAGAAAACTAAAATATTCGTTTCTAGTTCCAAAAAAATTAAAACATCGTTACTCCTCAGGAAAAAATGCTAGAATCAAACTTATTAAGAAAAATCTAATATACAAATAAAGTTACTACGGGATATTCTTACAATTTAATTTTATCGTGATATTTAAGCGAGAAATCTAAAATATTCGTTTCTAGTTCCAGAAAAATTAAAACATCGTTACTCCTCAGGCAAAAATGCTAGAATCAAACTTATTTAGAATAATCTAATATACAAATAAAGTTACTCAGGGATATTCTTACAATTTAATTTTATCGTGATATTTAAGCGAGAAATCTAAAATATTCGTTTCTAGTTCCAGAAAAATTAAAACATCGTTACTCTTCAGGAAAAAATGCGAGAATCAAACTTATTAAAAATAATCTAATATACAAATAAAGTTACTCAGGGATATTCTTACAATTTAATTTTATCGTGATATTTAAGCGAGAAATCTAAAATATTCGTTACTAGCTCCAGAAAAATTAAAACATCGTTACTCTTCAGGAAAAAATGCTAGAATCAAATTTATTAAGAATAATCTAATATACAAATAAAGTTACTAAGGGATATTCTCACAATTTAATTTTATCGTGATATTTATGTGAGAAAACTAAAATATTCGTTTCTAGTTCCAGTAAAATTAAAACATCGTTACTCCTCAGGATAAAATGCTAGAATCAAACTTATTTAGAATAATCTAATATACAAATAAAGTTACTCAGGGATATTCTTAGAATTTAATTTTATCGTGATATTTAAGCGAGAAAACTAAAATATTCGTTTCTAGTTCCAGAAAAATTAAAACATCGTTACTCCTCAGGAAAAAATGCTAGAATCAAACTTAAAAAAAAATCTAATATACAAATAAAGTTACTCTGGGATATTCTTACAATTTAATTTTATCGTTATATTTAAGCGAGAAAACTAAAATATTCGTTTCTAGTTCCAAAAAAATTAAAACATCGTTACTCCTCAGGAAAAAATGCTAGAATCAAACTTATTAAGAAAAATCTAATATACAAATAAAGTTACTCCGGGATATTCTTACAATTTAATTTTATCGTGATATTTAAGCGAGAAATCTAAAATATTCGTTTCTAGTTCCAGAAAAATTAAAACATCGTTACTCCTCAGGAAAAAATGCTGGAATCAAACTTATTTAGAATAATCTAATATACAAATAAAGTTACTACGGGATAGTCTTACAATTTAATTTTATCGTTATATTTAAGCCAGAAAACTAATATACTCGTTTCTTGTTACAGAAAAATTAAAACATCGTTACTCCTCAGGAAAAAATGTTAGGATCAAACTTGTTTAGAAAACTCTAATATACAAATAAAGTTACTCAGGGATATTCTTACAATTTAATTTTATCGTGATATTTAAGCGAGAAATCTAAAATAATCTTTTCTAGTTCTAGAAAAATTAAAACATCGTTTCTCCTCAGGAAAAAATTCTAGAATCAAACTTATTAAAAAAAATCTAATA
Organism: Pterostichus madidus; assembly: GCA_911728475.2. Lineage (NCBI taxonomy): Eukaryota > Metazoa > Arthropoda > Insecta > Coleoptera > Carabidae > Pterostichus > Pterostichus madidus. The sequence continues at coordinate 17,211,742 of OU452311.1, read as the reverse complement.
AACAAATATAGTTACTCTGGGATATTCTTACAATTTAATTTTATTGTGATATTTAAGCGAGAAATCTAAAATATTCGTTACTAGCTCCAGAAAAATTAAAACATCGTTACTCCTCAGGAAAAAATGCTAGAATCAAACTTATTAAGAGTACTCTAATATACAAATAAAGTTACTCAGCGACATTCTTACAATTTAATTTTATCGTGATATTTAATCGAGAAAACTAAAATACTCGTTTCTTGTTACAGAAAAATTAAAACATCGTTACTCCACAGGAAAAAATGTTAGGATCAATCTTATTTAGAAAAAACTCTAATATACAAATAAAGTTACTCAGGGATATTCTTACAATTTAATTTTATCGTGATATTTAAGCGAGAAATCTAAAATAATCGTTTCTAGTTCCAGAAAAATTAAAACATCGTTACTCCTCAGGAAAAAATGCTAAAATCAAACTTATTAAGAATAATCTAATATACAAATAAAGTTACTCAGGGATAATCTTACAATTTAATTTTAACGTTATATTTAAGCGATAAAACAAAAATTTTCGTTTCTACCTCCAGAAAAATAATAACATTGTTACTCCCCAGGAAAAAATGCTAGAATCAAACTTATTGAAAAAATCTATTATAAAAATAAAGTTACTCTGGGATATTCTTACAATTATTTTTATCGTTATATTTAAGCGAGAAAACTAAAATATTGGTTTCTAAATAAATAAATATAAATAAATATATCATCACGCCTTCTACCCATTACTAGGTGTGGCACTCTGCTAAAGCAGATCTCGGTAAGTGATATATTTTGCGCGTGAAGTGCGGTTACCAGTCGTCAAATCACGGCCTCCAAACATGTTAGTGGTGGAGGAGCCACAGGGGTAGCTTTTTCAAATTATGAAAATTTGTCGCCTGTGGGAATCGAACCAGGGACCTCAGGATCCACAGGCCGACTTCATACCACTCTGCTAGCCATCCCATTTCTAGATCCAGAAAAATTAAAACATCGTTACTCCTTAGGAAAAAATGCTAGAATCAAACTTATTTAGAATAATCTAATATACAAATAAAGTTACTCAGGGATATTCTTACAATTTAATTTTATCGTGATATTTAAGCCAGAAAACTAAAATACTCGTTTCTAGATCCAGAAAAATTAAAACATCGTTACTCCTCAGGAAAAAATGCTAGAATCAAACTTATTAAGAGTACTCTAATATACAAATAAAGTTACTCAGCGACATTCTTACAATTTAATTTTATCGTGATATTTAATCGAGAAAACTAAAATACTCGTTTCTTGTTACAGAAAAATTAAAACATCGTTACTCCACAGGAAAAAATGTTAGGATCAATCTTATTTAGAAAAAACTCTAATATACAAATAAAGTTACTCAGGGATATTCTTACAATTTAATTTTATCGTGATATTTAAGCGAGAAATCTAAAATAATCTTTTCTAGTTCCAGAAAAATTAAAACATCGTTACTCCTCAGGAAAAAATGCTAAAATCAAACTTATTAAGAATAATCTAATATACAAATAAAGTTACTCAGGGATAATCTTACAATTTAATTTTAACGTTATATTTAAGCGATAAAACAAAAATTTTCGTTTCTACCTCCAGAAAAATAATAACATTGTTACTCCCCAGGAAAAAATGCTAGAATCAAACTTATTGAAAAAATCTATTATAAAAATAAAGTTACTCTGGGATATTCTTACAATTTAATTTTATCGTTATATTTAAGCGAGAAAACTAAAATATTGGTTTCTAAATAAATAAATATAAATAAATATATCATCACGCCTTCTACCCATTACTAGGTGTGGCACTCTGCTAAAGCAGATCTCGGTAAGTGATATATTTTGCGCGTGAAGTGCGGTTACCAGTCGTCAAATCACGGCCTCCAAACATGTTAGTGGTGGAGGAGCCACAGGGGTAGCTTTTTCAAATTATGAAAATTTGTCGCCTGTGGGAATCGAACCAGGGACCTCAGGATCCACAGGCCGACTTCATACCACTCTGCTAGCCATCCCATTTCTAGATCCAGAAAAATTAAAACATCGTTACTCCTTAGGAAAAAATGCTAGAATCAAACTTATTTAGAATAATCTAATATACAAATAAAGTTACTCAGGGATATTCTTACAATTTAATTTTATCGTGATATTTAAGCCAGAAAACTAAAATACTCGTTTCTAGATCCAGAAAAATTAAAACATCGTTACTCCTCAGGAAAAAATGTTAGAATCAAACTTATTAAGAAAAATCGAATATACAAATAAAGTTACTCAGGAATATTCTTACAATTTAATTTTATCGTGATATTTATGTGAGAAAACTAAAATATTCGTTTCTAGTTCCAGTAAAATTAAAACATCGTTACTCCTCAGGAAAAAATGCTAGAATCAAACTTATGAAGAATAATCTAATATACAAATAAAGTTACTCAGGGATATTCTTAGAATTTAATTTTATCGTGATATTTAAGCGAGAAATCTAAAATATTCGTTTCTAGTTCCAGAAAAATTAAAACATCGTTACTCCTCAGGAAAAAATGCTAGAATCAAACTTATTTAGAATAATCTAATATACAAATAAAGTTACTCAGGGATATTCTTACAATTTAATTTTATCGTGTTATTTAAGCCAGAAAACTAAAATACTCGTTTCTTGTTAGAGAAAAATTAAAACATCGTTACTCCTCAGAAAAAAATGCTAGAATCAAACATATTAAACAAATCTATTATAAAAATAAAGTTACTCAGGGATAATCTTACAATTTAATTTTATCGTGATATTTATGCGAGAAAACTAAAATATTCGTTTATAGTTCCAGTAAAATAAAAATATTGTTACTCCTCAGGAAAAAATGCTAGAATCAAACTTATTTAGAATAATCTAATATACAAATAAAGTTACTCAGGGATGTTCTTAGAATTTAATTTTATCGTGATATTTAAGCGAGAAATCTAAAATATTCGTTACTAACTCCAGAAAAATTAAAACATCGTTACTCCTCAGGAAAAAATACTAGAATAAAACTTATTAAGATTAATCTAATATACAAATAAAGTAACTCCGAGATATTCTTACAATTTAATTTTATCGTGATATTTAAGCGAGAAAACTAAAATAATTGTTGCTTGTTACAGAAAAATTAAAACATCGTTACTCCTCAGGAAAAAATGCTAGAATCAAACTTAAAAAAAAATCTAATATACAAATAAAGTTACTCTGGGATATTCTTACAATTTAATTTTATCGTTATATTTAAGCGAGAAATCTAAAATATTCGTTTCTAGTTCCAGAAAAATTAAAACATCGTTACTTCTCAGGAAAAAATGCTAGAATCAAACTTATTAAGAATAATCTAATATACAAATAAAGATACTCAGGGATATTCTTACAATTTAATTTTATCGTGATATTTAAGCCAGAAAACTAAAATACTCGTTTCTAGTTCCAGAAAAATTAAAACATCGTTACTCCTCAGTAAAAAATGCTAGATTCAAACTTATTAAGAAAAATCTAATACACAAATAAAGCTACTCATGGATATTCTTACAATTTAAATTTATCGTGATATTTAAGCGAGAAAACTAAAATACTCGTTGCTTGTTACAGCAAAATTAAAACATCGTTACTCCTCAGGAAAAATGTTAGGATCAAACTTATTTAGAATAATCTAATATACAAATAAAGTTACTCAGGGATATTCTTACAATTTAATTTTAACGTGATATTTAAGCGAGAAATCTGAAATATTCGTTTATAGTTCCAGAAAAATTAAAACATCGTTACTCCTCAGGAAAAAATGCTAGAATCAAACTTATTAAGAATAATCTAATATACAAATAAAGTTACTCAGGGATATTCTTACAATTTAATTTTATCGTGATATTTAAGCCAGAAAACTAAAATACTCGTTTCTTGTTACAGAAAAATTAAAACATCGTTACTCCTCAAGAAAAAATGTTAGGATCAAACTTATTTAGAAAACTCTAATATGCAAATAAAGTTACTCAGGGATATTCTTACAATTTAATTTTATCGTGATATTTAAGCGAGAAAACTAAAATACTCGTTGCTTGTTACAGAAAAATTAAAACATCTTTACTCCTCAGGGAAAAATGTTAGGATCAAACTTATTTAGAATAATCTAATATACAAATAAAGTTACTCAGGGATATTCTTACAATTTAATTTTAACGTGATATTTAAGCCAGAAAACTAAAATACTCGTTGCTTGTTACAGCAAAATTAAAACATCGTTACTCCTCAGGAAAAAATGTTAGGATCAAACTTATTTAGAATAATCTAATATACAAATAAAGTTACTCAGGGATATTCTTACAATTTAATTTTAACGTGATATTTAAGCGAGAAATCTGAAATATTCGTTTATAGTTCCAGAAAAATTAAAACATCGTTACTCCTCAGGAAAAAATGCTAGAATCAAACTTATTAAGAATAATCTAATATACAAATAAAGTTACTCAGGGATATTCTTACAATTTAATTTTATCGTGATATTTAAGCCAGAAAACTAAAATACTCGTTTCTTGTTACAGAAAAATTAAAACATCGTTACTCCTCAAGAAAAAATGTTAGGATCAAACTTATTTAGAAAACTCTAATATGCAAATAAAGTTACTCAGGGATATTCTTACAATTTAATTTTATCGTGATATTTAAGCGAGAAAACTAAAATACTCGTTGCTTGTTACAGAAAAATTAAAACATCTTTACTCCTCAGGGAAAAATGTTAGGATCAAACTTATTTAGAATAATCTAATATACAAATAAAGTTACTCAGGGATATTCTTACAATTTAATTTTAACGTGATATTTAAGCGAGAAATCTAAAATAATCTTTTCTAGTTCCAGAAAAATTAAAACATCGTTACTCCTCAGGAAAAAATGCTAGAATCAAACTTATTAAAAAAAATCTAATATACAAATAAAATTACTCTGGGATAGTCTTACAATTTAATTTTATCGTGATATTTATGTGAGAAAACTAAAATATTCGTTTCTAGTTCCAGTAAAATTAAAACATCGTTACTCCACAGGAAAAAATGCTAGAATCAAACTTATTAAAAAAAACCAATATACAAATAAAGTTACTCAGGGATATTCTTACAATTTAATTTTAACGTGATATTTAAGCGAGAAATCTAAAATATTCGTTTCTAGTTCCAGAAAAATTAAAACATCGTTACTCCTCAGGAAAAAATGCTAGAATCAAACTTATTTAGAATAATCTTATATACAAATAAAGTTACTCCGAGATATTCTTACAATTTAATTTTATCGTGATATTTAAGCGAGAAAACTAAAATACTCGTTGGTTGTTACAGAAAAATTAAAACATCGTTACTCCTCAGGAAAAAATGTTTGGATCAAACTTATTTAGAAAACAAATAAAGTTACTCAGGGATATTCTTACAATTTAATTTTATCGTGATATTTAAGCGAGAAATCTAAAATATTCGTTACTAGCTCCAGAAAAATTAAAACATCGTTACTCCTCAGGAAAAAATTGTAGAATCAAACTTATTAAGAATAATCTAATATACAAATAAAGTTACTCCGAGATATTCTTACAATTTAATTTTATCGTGATATTTAAGCGAGAAAACTAAAATACTCGTTGCTTGTTACAGAAAAATTAAAACATCGTTACACCTCAGGAAAAAATGTTTGGATCAAACTTATTTAGAATAATCTAATATACAAATAAAGTTACTCAGGGATATTCTTACAATTTAATTTTAACGTGATATTTAAGCGAGAAATCTAAAATAATCTTTTCTAGTTCCAGAAAAATTAAAACATCGTTACTCCTCAGGAAAAAATGCTAGAATCAAACTTATTAAAAAAAATCTAATATACAAATAAAATTACTCTGGGATAGTCTTACAATTTAATTTTATCGTGATATTTAAGCGAGAAAACTAAAATATTCGTTTCTAGTTCCAGTAAAATTAAAACATCGTTACTCCACAGGAAAAAATGCTAGAATCAAACTTATTAAAAAAAACCAATATACAAATAAAGTTACTCAGGGATATTCTTACAATTTAATTTTAACGTGATATTTAAGCGAGAAATCTAAAATATTCGTTTCTAGTTCCAGAAAAATTAAAACATCGTTACTCCTCAGGAAAAAATGCTAGAATCAAACTTATTTAGAATAATCTTACATACAAATAAAGTTACTCCGAGATATTCTTACAATTTAATTTTATCGTGATATTTAAGCGAGAAAACTAAAATACTCGTTGGTTGTTACAGAAAAATTAAAACATCGTTACTCCTCAGGAAAAAATGTTTGGATCAAACTTATTTAGAAAACTCTAATATACAAATAAAGTTACTCTGGGATATTCTTACAATTTAATTTTATCGTCATATTTAAGCGAGAAATCTAAAATAATCTTTTCTAGTTCCAGAAAAATTAAAACATCGTTACCCCTCACGAAAAAATTCTAGAATCAAACTTATTAAACAAATCTATTATAAAAATAAAGTTACTCAGCGATAATCTTACAATTTAATTTTATCGTGATATTTAAGCGAGAAAACTAAAATATTCGTTACTAGCTCCAGAAAAATTAAAACATCGTTACTCGTCAGGAAAAAATGGTAGAATCAAACTTATTAAGAATAATCTAATATACAAATAAAGTTACTCCGAGATATTCTTACAATTTAATTTTACCGTGATATTTAAGCGAGAAAACTAAAATACTCGTTGCTTGTTACAGAAAAATTAAAACATCGTTACACCTCAGGAAAAAATGTTTGGATCAAACTTATTTAGAATAATCTAATATACAAATAAAGTTACTCAGGGATATTCTTACAATTTAATTTTAACGTGATATTTAAGCGAGAAATCTAAAATAATCTTTTCTAGTTCCAGAAAAATTAAAACATCGTTACTCCTCAGGAAAAAATGCTAGAATCAAACTTATTAAGAATAATCTAATATACAAATAAAGTTACTCAGGGATATTCTTACAATTTAATTTTATCGTGATATTTAAGCGAGAAATCTAAAATATTCGTTACTAGCTCCAGAAAAATTAAAACATCGTAACTCTTCAGGAAAAAATGCTAGAATCAAACTTATTAAGAATAATCTAATATACAAATAAAGTTACTCAGGGATATTCTCACAATTTAATTTTATCGTGATATTTATGTGAGAAAACTAAAATATTCGTTTCTAGTTCCAGTAAAATTAAAACATCGTTACTCCTCAGGAAAAAAGGCTAGAATCAAACTTATTAAGAAAAATCTAATATACAAATAAAGTTACTCAGGGATAATCTTAGAATTTAATTTTATCGTGATATTTAAGCGAGAAATCTAAAATATTCGTTTCTAGTTCCAGGAAAATTAAAACATCGTTACTCCTCAGGAAAAAATGCTAGAATCAAACTTATTTAGAATAATCTAATATACAAATAAAGTTACTCAGGGATGTTCTTAGAATTTAATTTTATCGTGATATTTAAGCGAGAAATCTAAAATATTCGTTTCTAATTCCAGAAAAATTAAAACATCGTTACTCCTCAGGAAAATATGCTAGAATCAAACTTATTAAGAAAAATCTAATATGCAAATAAAGTTACTCAGGGATAATCTTAGAATTTAATTTTATCGTGTTATTTAAGCCAGAAAACTAAAATACTCGTTTCTTGTTAGAGAAAAATTAAAACATCGTTACTCCTCAGAAAAAAATGCTAGAATCAAACATATTAAACAAAACTATTATAAAAATAAAGTTACTCAGGGATAATCTTACAATTTAATTTTATCGTGATATTTATGCGAGAAAACTAAAATATTCGTTTATAGTTCCAGAAAAATAAAAATATTGTTACTCCTCAGGAAAAAATGCTAGAATCAAACTTATTAAACAAATCTATTATAAAAATAAAGTTACTCAGGGATAATCTTACAATTTAATTTTATCGTGATATTTAAGCGAGAAAACTAAAATATTCGTTTATTGTTCCAGAAAAATAAAAATATTGTTACTCCTCAGAAAAAAATGCTAGAATCAAACTTATTAAAAAAAATCTAATAAACAAATAAAGTTACTCAGGGATATTCTTACAATTTAATTTTATCGTGATATTTAAGCGAGAAATATAAAATATTCGTTACTAGCTCCAGAAAAATTAAAACATCGTTACTCCTCAGGAAAAAATGCTAGAATCAAACTTATTTAGAATAATCTAATATACAAATAAAGTTACTCAGGGATGTTCTTAGAATTTAATTTTATCGTGATATTTAAGCGAGAAATCTAAAATATTCGTTTCTAGTTCCAGAAAAATTAAAACATCGTTACTCCTCAGGAAAATATGCTAGAATCAAACTTATTAAGAAAAATCTAATATACAAATAAAGTTACTCAGGGATAATCTTAGAATTTAATTTTATAGTGTTATTTAAGCCAGAAAACTAAAATACTCGTTTCTTGTTAGAGAAAAATTAAAACATCGTTACTCCTCAGAAAAAAATGCTAGAATCAAACATATTAAACAAATCTATTATAAAAATAAAGTTACTCAGGGATAATCTTACAATTTAATTTTATCGTGATATTTATGCGAGAAAACTAAAATATTCGTTTATAGTTCCAGAAAAATAAATATATTGTTACTCCTCAGGAAAAAATGCTAGAATCAAACTTATTAAACAAATCTATTATAAAAATAAAGTTACTCAGGGATAATCTTACGATTTAATTTTATCGTGATATTTAAGCGAGAAAACTAAAATATTCGTTTATAGTTCCAGAAAAATAAAAATATTGTTACTCCTCAGAAAAAAATGCTAGAATCAAACTTATTAAAAAAAATCTAATAAACAAATAAAGTTACTCAGGGATATTCTTACAATTTAATTTTATCGTGATATTTAAGCGAGAAATATAAAATATTCGTTACTAGCTCCAGAAAAATTAAAACATCGTTACTCCTCAGGAAAAAATGCTAGAATCAAACTTATTTAGAATAATCTAATATACAAATAAAGTTACTCAGGGATAATCTAAGAATTTAATTTTATCGTGATATTTAAGCGAGAGATCTAAAATATTCGTTTCTAGTTCCAGAAAAATTAAAACATCGTTACTCCTCAGGAAAAAATGCTAGAATCAAACTTATTTAGAATAATCTAATATACAAATAAAGCTACTCAGGGATATTCTTACAATTTAATTTTATCGTGATATTTAAGCGAGAAATCTAAAATATTCGTTTCTAGTTCCAGAAAAATTAAAACATCGTTACTCTTCAGGAAAAAATGCTAGAATCAAACTTATTAAGAATAATCTAATATACAAATAAAGTTACTCAGGGATATTCTCACAATTTAATTTTATCGTGATATTTATGTGAGAAAACTAAAATATTCGTTTCTAGTTACAGTAAAATTAAAACATCGTTACTCCTCAGGAAAAAATGCTAGAATCAAACTTATTTAGAATAATCTATTATACAAATAAAGTTACTCAGGGATATTCTTACAATTTAATTTTATCGTGATATTTAAGCGAGAAATCTAAAATATTCGTTTCTAGTTCCAGAAAAATTAAAACATCGTTACTCCTCAGGAAAAAATGCTAGAATCAAACTTATTTAGAATAATCTAATATACAAATAAAGTTACTCAGGGATATTCTTACAATTTAATTTTATCGTGATATTTAAGCGAGAAAACTAAAATATTCGTTTATAGTTCCAGAAAAATAAAAATATTGTTACTCCTCAGGAAAAAATGCTAGAATCAAACTTATTAAACAAATCTATTATAAAAATAAAGTTACTCAGGGATAATCTTACAATTTAATTTTATCGTGATATTTAAGCGAGAAAACTAAAATATTCGTTTATAGTTCCAGAAAAATAAAAATATTGTTACTCCTCAGAAAAAAATGCTAGAATCAAACTTATTAAAAAAATCTAATATACAAATAAAGTTACTCAGGGATATTCTTACAATTTAATTTTATCGTGATATTTAAGCGAGAAATATAAAATATTCGTTACTTGCTCCAGAAAAATTAAAACATCGTTACTCCTCAGGAAAAAATGCTAGAATCAAACTTATTTAGAATAATCTAATATACAAATAAAGTTACTCAGGGATAATCGTAGAATTAAATTTTATCGTGATATTTAAGCGAGAAATCTAAAATATTCGTTTCTAGTTCCAGAAAAATTAAAACATCGTTACTCCTCAGGAAAATATGCTAGAATCAAACTTATTAAGAAAAATCTAATATACAAATAAAGGTACTCAGGGATATTCTTACAATTTAATTTTATCGTGATATTTAAGCGAGAAATCTAAAATATTCGTTACTAGCACCAGAAAAATTAAAACATCGTTACTCTTCAGGAAAAAATGCTAGAATCAAACTTATTAAGAAAAATCTAATATACAAATAAAGTTACTCAGGGATAATCTTAGAATTTAATTTTATCGTGTTATTTAAGCCAGAAAACTAAAATACTCGTTTCTTGTTAGAGAAAAATTAAAACATCGTTACTCCTCAGAAAAAAATGCTAGAATCAAACATATTAAACAAATCTATTTAAAAATAAAGTTACTCAGGGATAATCTTACAATTTAATTTTATCGTGATATTTATGCGAGAAAACTAAAATATTCGTTTATAGTTCCAGAAAAATAAAAATATTGTCACTCCTCAGGAAAAAATGCTAGAATCAAACTTATTAAAAATAATCTAATATACAAACAAAGTTACTCCGAGATATTCTTACAATTTAATTTTATCCTGATATTTAAGCGAGAAAACTAAAATACTCGTTGCTTGTTACAGCAAAATTAAAACATCGTTACTCCTCAGAAAAAAATGTTAGGATCAAACTTATTTAGAATAATCTAATATACAAATAAAGTTACTCAGGGATATTCTTACAATTTAATTTTAACGTGATATTTAAGCGAGAAATCTGAAATATTCGTTTCTAGTTCCAGAAAAATTAAAACATCGTTACTCTTCAGGAAAAAATGCTAGAATCAAACTTATTTAGAATAATCTAATATACAAATAAAGTTACTCAGGGATATTCTTACAATTTAATTTTAACGTGATATTTAAGCGAGAAATCTGAAATATTCGTTTATAGTTCCAGAAAAATTAAAACATCGTTACTCCTCAGGAAAAAATGCTAGAATCAAACTTATTAAGAATAATCTAATACACAAATAAAGTTACTCAGGGATATTCTTACAATTTAATTTTATCGTGATATTTAAGCCAGAAAACTAAAATACTCGTTTCTTGTTACAGAAAATTTAAAACATCGTTACTCCTCAAGAAAAAATGTTAGGATCAAACTTATTTAGAAAACTCTAATATGCAAATAAAGTTACTCAGGGATATTCTTACAATTTAATTTTATCGTGATATTTAAGCGAGAAAACTAAAATACTCGTTGCTTGTTACAGAAAAATTAAAACATCGTTACTCCTAAGGGAAAAATGTTAGGATCAAACTTATTTAGAATAATCTAATATACAAATAAAGTTACTCAGGGATATTCTTACAATTTAATTTTAACGTGATATTTAAGCGAGAAATCTAAAATAATCTTTTCTAGTTCCAGAAAAATTAAAACATCGTTACTCCTCAGGAAAAAATGCTAGAATCAAACTTATTAAAAAAAATCTAATATACAAATAAAATTACTCTGGGATAGTCTTACAATTTAATTTTATCGTGATATTTAAGCGAGAAAACTAAAATATTCGTTTCTAGTTCCAGTAAAATTAAAACATCGTTACTCCACAGGAAAAAATGCTAGAATCAAACTTATTAAAAAAAACCAATATACAAATAAAGTTACTCAGGGATATTCTTACAATTTAATTTTAACGTGATATTTAAGCGAGAAATCTAAAATATTCGTTTCTAGTTCCAGAAAAATTAAAACATCGTTACTCCTCAGGAAAAAATGCTAGAATCAAACTTATTAAGAATAATCTAATACACAAATAAAGTTACTCAGGGATATTCTTACAATTTAATTTTATCGTGATATTTAAGCCAGAAAACTAAAATACTCGTTTCTTGTTACAGAAAATTTAAAACATCGTTACTCCTCAAGAAAAAATGTTAGGATCAAACTTATTTAGAAAACTCTAATATGCAAATAAAGTTACTCAGGGATATTCTTACAATTTAATTTTATCGTGATATTTAAGCGAGAAAACTAAAATACTCGTTGCTTGTTACAGAAAAATTAAAACATCGTTACTCCTAAGGGAAAAATGTTAGGATCAAACTTATTTAGAATAATCTAATATACAAATAAAGTTACTCAGGGATATTCTTACAATTTAATTTTAACGTGATATTTAAGCGAGAAATCTAAAATAATCTTTTCTAGTTCCAGAAAAATTAAAACATCGTTACTCCTCAGGAAAAAATGCTAGAATCAAACTTATTAAAAAAAATCTAATATACAAATAAAATTACTCTGGGATAGTCTTACAATTTAATTTTATCGTGATATTTAAGCGAGAAAACTAAAATATTCGTTTCTAGTTCCAGTAAAATTAAAACATCGTTACTCCACAGGAAAAAATGCTAGAATCAAACTTATTAAAAAAAACCAATATACAAATAAAGTTACTCAGGGATATTCTTACAATTTAATTTTAACGTGATATTTAAGCGAGAAATCTAAAATATTCGTTTCTAGTTCCAGAAAAATTAAAACATCGTTACTCCTCAGGAAAAAATGCTAGAATCAAACTTATTTAGAATAATCTTACATACAAATAAAGTTACTCCGAGATATTCTTACAATTTAATTTTATCGTGATATTTAAGCGAGAAAACTAAAATACTCGTTGGTTGTTACAGAAAATTAAAACATCGTTACTCCTCAGGAAAAAATGTTTGGATCAAACTTATTTAGAAAACTCTAATATACAAACAAAGTTACTCAGGGATATTCTTACAATTCAATTTTATCGTGATAATTATGTGACAAAAAAAATATTCGTTTCTAGTTCCAGTAAAATTAAAACATCGTTACTCCTCAGGAAAAAATGCTAGAATCAAACTTATTAAGAAAAATCTAATACACAAATAAAGTTACTCAGGGATATTCTTACAATTTAATTTTATCGTTATATTTAAGCGAGAAAACTAAAATATTCCTTTCTAGTTCCAGAAAAATTAAAACATCGTTACTCCTCAGGAAATAATGCTAGAATCAAACTTATTTTGAATAATCTAATATACAAATAAAGTTACTCAGGGATATTCTTACAATTTAATTTTATCGTGATATTTAAGCCAGAAAACTAAAATACTCGTTTCTTGTTACAGAAAAATTAAAACATCGTTACTCCTCAGGAAAAAATGCTAGAATCAAACTTATTAAACAAATCTATTATAAAAATAAAGTTACTCAGGGATATTCTTACAATTTAATTTTATCGTGATATTTACGAGAAAACAAAATTACTCGTTTCTTGTTACAGAATAATTAAAACTTCGTTACTCCTCAGGAAAAAATGTTAGGATCAAACTTATTTAGAAAACTCTAATATACAAATAAAGTTACTCAGGGATATTCTTACAATTTAATTTTATCGTGATATTTAAACGAGAAAACTAAAATATTCGTTCTAGTTCCAGAAAAATTAAAACATCGTTACTCCTCAGGAAAATATGCTAGAATCAAACTTATGACAAAAAATCTAATAAACAAATAAAGTTACTCAGGGATATTCTTACAATTTAATTTTATCGTGATATTTAAGCGAGAAATCTAAAATATTTTTTACTAGCTCCAGAAAAATTAAAACATCGTTACTCCTCAGGAAAAAATGCTAGAATCAAACTTATTAAACAAATCTATTATAAAAATAAAGTTACTCAGGGATATTCTTACAATTTAATTTTATCGTGATATTTAAGCGAGAAAACAAAAATACTCGTTTCTTGTTACAGAAAAATTAAAACATCGTTACTCCAGAGGAAAAAATGTTAGGATCAAACTGATTTAGAAAACTCTAATATACAAATAAAGTTACTCAGGGATATTCTTACAATTTAATTTTATCGTGATATTTAAGCGAGAAATCTAAAATAATCTTTTCTAGTTCCAGAAAACTCCTCAGTAAAAAATGCTAGAATCAAACTTATTAAGAATAATCTAATATACAAATAAAGTTACTCAGGGATATTCTTACAATTCAATTTTAACGTTATATTTAAGCGATAAAACTAAAGTTTTCGTTTCTAGCTCCAGAAAAATAATAACATTGTTACTCCTCAGGAAAAAATGCTAGAATCAAACTTATTGAAAAAATCTATTATAAAAATAAAGTTACTCAGGGATATTCTCACAATTTAATTTTATCGTGATATTTATGTGAGAAAACTAAAATACTCGTTTCTAGTTCCAGTAAAATTAAAACATCGTTACTCCTCAGGAAAAAATTCTAGAATCAAACTTATTTAGAATAATCTAATATACAAATAAAGTTACTCAGGGATATTCTTAGAATTTAATTTTATCGTGATATTTAAGCGAGAAATCTAAAATATTCGTTTCTTGTTCCAGCAAAAGTAAAACATCGTTACTCCTCAGGAAAATATGCTAGAATCAAACTTATTAAGAAAAATCTAATATACAAATAAAGTTACTCAGGGATAATCTTAGAATTTAATTTTATCGTGATATTTAAGCGAGATATCTAAAATATTCGTTTCTAGTTCCAGAAAAATTAAAACATCGTTACTCCTCAGGAAAAAATGCTAGAATCAAACTTATTAAGAATAATCTAATATACAAATAAAGTTACTCCGGGATATTCTTACAATTTAATTTTATCGTGATATTTAAGCGAGAAAACTAAAATAATCGTTTCTTGTTACAGAAAAATTAAAACATCGTTACTCCTCAGGAAAAAATGTTAGGATCAAACTCATTTAGAATAATCTAATATACAAATAAAGTTACTCAGGGATATTCTTACAATTTAATTTTATCGTGATATTTAAGGGAGAAAACTAAAATAATCTTTTCTAGTTCTAGAAAAATTAATACATCGTTACTCCTCAGGAAAAAATTCTAGAATCAAACATATGAAAAAAAATCTAATAAACAAATAAAGTTACTCATGGATATTCTTACAATTTAATTTTATTGTGATATTTATGCGAGAAATCAAAAATATTCGTTACTAGCTCCAGAAAAATAAAAACATCGTTACTCTTCAGGAAAAAATGCTCGAATCAAACTTATTAAGAATAATCTAATATACAAATAAAGTTACTCAGGGATATTCTCAAAATTTAATTTTATCGTGATATTTATGTGAGAAAACTAAAATATTCGTTTCTAGTTCCAATAAAATTAAAACATCGTTACTCCTCAGGAAAAAATGCTAGAATCAAACTTATTAAGAAAAATCTAATATACAAATAAAGTTACTCAGGGATAATCTTAGAATTTAATTTTATCATGATATTTAAGCGAGAAATCTAAAATATTCGTTTCTAGTTCCAGAAAAATTAAAACATCGTCACTCCTCAGGAAAAAATGATAGAATCAAACTTATTTAGAATAATCTAATATACAAATAAAGTTACTCAGGGATATTCTTACAATTTAATTTTATCGTGATATTTAAGCGAGAAATCTAAAATATTCGTTTCTAGTTCCAGAAAAATTAAAACATCGTTACTCTTCAGGAAAAAATGCTAGAATCAAACTTATTAAGAATAATCTAATATACAAATAAAGTTACTCAGGGATATTCTCACAATTTAATTTTATCGTGAGAAAAATAAATATTCGTTTCTAGTTACAGTAAAATTAAAACATCGTTACTCCTCAGGAAAAAATGCTAGAATCAAACTTATTTAGATTAATCTAATATACAAATAAAGTTACTCAGGGATATTCTTACAATTTAATTTTATCGTGATTTTTAAGCGAGAAATCTAAAATATTCGTTTCTAGTTCCAGAAAAATTAAAACATCGTTACTCCTCAGGAAAAAATGCTAGAATCAAACTTATTTAGAATAATCTAATATACAAATAAAGTTACTCAGGGTTATTCTTACAATTTAATTTTAACGTGATATTTAAGCGAGATATCTAAAATAATCTTTTCTAGTTCCAGAAAAATTAAAACATCGTTACTCCTCAGGAAAAAATGCTAGAATCAAACTTAAAAAAAAATCTAATATACAAATAAAGTTACTCTGGGATATTCTTACAATTTAATTTTATCGTTATATTTAAGCGAGAAAACTAAAATATTCGTTTCTAGTTCCAAAAAATATAAAACATCGTTACTCCTCAGGAAAAAATGCTAGAATCAAATTTATTAAGAAAAATCTAATATACAAATAAAGATACTCCGGGATTTTCTTACAATTTAATTTTATCGTGATATTTAAGCGAGAAATCTAAAATATTCGTTTCTAGTTCCAGCAAAATTAAAACATCGTTACTCCTCAGGAAAAAATGCTGGAATCAAACTTATTTAGAATAATCTAATATACAAATAAAGTTACTCCGGGATATTCTTACAATTTAATTTTATCGTTATATTTAAGCCAGAAAACTAATATACTCGTTTCTTGTTACAGAAAAATTAAAACATCGTTACTCCTCAGGATAAAATGTTAGGATCAATCTTATTTAGAAAACTCTAATATACAAATAAAGTTACTCAGGGATATTCTTACAATTTAATTTTATCTTGATATTTAAGCGAGAAATCTAAAATAATCTTTTCTAGTTCTAGAAAAATTAAAACATCGTTACTCCTCAGGAAAAAATTCTAGAATCAAACTTATTAAAAAAAATCTAATAAACAAATAAAGTTACTCAGGGATATTCTTACAATTTAATTTTATTGTGATATTTAAGCGAGAAATCTAAAATATTCGTTACTAGCTCCAGAAAAATTAAAACATCGTTACTCCTCAGGAAAAAATGCTAGAATCAAACTTATTAAGAGTAATCTAATATACAAATAAAGTTACTAAGGGACATTCTTACAATTTAATTTTATCGTGATATTTAATCGAGAAAACTAAAATACTCGTTTCTTGTTACAGAAAAATTAAAACATCGTTACTCCACAGGAAAAAATGTTAGGATCAAACTTATTTAGAAAACTTTAATATACAAATAAAGTTACTCAGGGATATTCTTACAATTTAATTTTATCGTGATATTTAAGCGAGAAATCTAAAATAATCTTTTCTAGTTCCCGAAAAATTAAAACATCGTTACTCCTCAGGCAAAAATGCTAGAATCAAACTTATTAAGAATAATCTAATATACAAATAAAGTTACTCAGGGATATTCTTACAATTTAATTTTATCGTTATATTTAAGCGAGAAAACTAAAATATTCCTTTCTAGTTCCAGAAAAATTAAAACATCGTTACTCCTCAGGAGAAAATGCTAGAATCAAACTTATTTAGAATAATCTAATATACAAATAAAGTTACTCAGGGATATTCTTACAATTTAATTTTATCGTGATATTTAAGCCAGAAAACTAAAATATTCGTTTCTTGTTACAGAAAAATTAAAACATCGTTACTCCTCAGGAAAAAATGCTAGAATCAAACTTATTAAACAAATCTATTATAAAAATAAAGTTACTCAGGGATATTCTTACAATTTAATTTTATCGTGATATTTAAGCGAGAAAACAAAAATACTCGTTTCTTGTTACAGAAAAATTAAAACTTCGTTACTCCTCAGAAAAAAATGTTAGGATCAAACTTATTTAGAAAACTCTAATATACAAATAAAGTTACTCAGGGATATTCTTACAATTTAATTTTATCGTGATATTTAAGCGAGAAATCTAAAATAATCTTTTCTAGTTCCAGAAAAATTAAAACATCGTTACTCCTCAGTAAAAAATGATAGAATCAAACTTATTAAGAATAATCTAATATACAAATAAAGTTACTCAGGGATATTCTTACAATTCAATTTTAACGATATATTTAAGCGATAAAACTAAAATTTTCGTTTCTAGCTCCAGACAAATAATAACATTGTTACTCCTCAGGAAAAAATGCTAGAATCTAACTTATTGAAAAAATCTATTATAAAAATAAAGTTACTCTGGGATATTCTTACAATTTAATTTTAACGTTATATTTAAGCGAGAAAACTAAAATATTCGTTTCTAGTTCCAGAAAAATTAAAACATCGTTACTCCTCAGTAAAAAATGCTAGAAACAAACTTATTAAGAAAAATCTAATACACAAATAAAGTTACTCATGGATATTCTTACAATTTAATTTTATCGTGATATTTAAGCGAGAAATCAAAAATATTCGTTACTAGCTCCAGAAAAATTAAAACATCGTAACTCTTCAGGAAAAAATGCTAGAATCAATCTTATTAAGAATAATCTAATATACAAATAAAGTTACTCAGGGATATTCTCACAATTCAATTTTATCGTGATATTTATGTGAGAAAACTAAAATATTCGTTTCTAGTTCCAGTAAAATTAAAACATCGTTACTCCTCAGGAAAAAATGCTAGAATCAAACTTATTAAAAAAAATTTAATACACATATAAAGTTACTCTGGGATATTCTTACAATTTAATTTTATCGTTATATTTAAGCGAGAAAACTAAAATATTCGTTCTAGTTCCAGAAAAATTAAAACATCGTTACTCCTCAGGAAAATATGCTAGAATCAAACTTATGAAAAAAAATCTAATAAACAAATAAAGTTACTCAGGGATATTCTTACAATTTAATTTTATCGTGATATTTAAGCGAGAAATCTAAAATATTCGTTTCTAGTTCCAGAATTATTAAAACATCGTTACTCCTCAGGATAAAATGCTAGAATCAAACTTATTTAGAATAATCTAATATACAAATAAAGTTACTCAGGGATATTCTTACAATTTAATTTTATCGTGATATTTAAGCCAGAAAACTAAAATACTCGTTTCTTGTTAGAGAAAAATTAAAACATCGTTACTCCTCAGAAAAAAATGCTAGAATCAAACTTATTAAACAAATCTATTATAAAAATAAAGTTACTCAGGGATAATCTTACAATTTAATTTTATCGTGATATTTAAGCGAGAAAACTAAAATATTCGTTTATAGTTCCAGAAAAATAAAAATATTGTTACTCCTCAGGAAAAAATGCTAGAATCAAACTTATTAAAAATAATCTAATATACAAACAAAGTTACTCCGAGATATTCTTACAATTTAATTTTATCGTGATATTTAAGCGAGAAAACTAAAATACTCGTTGCTTGTTACAGAATTATTAAAACATCGTTACTCCTCAGGGAAAAATGTTAGGATCAAACTTATTTAGAATAATCTAATATACAAATAAAGTTACTCAGGGATATTCTTACAATTTAATTTTAACGTGATATTTAAGCGAAAAATCTAAAATAATCTTTTCTAGTTCCAGAAAAATTAAAACATCGTTACTCCTCAGGAAAAAATGCTAGAATCAAACTTATTTAGAATAATCTAATATACAAATAAAGTTACTCAGGGATATTCTTAGAATTTAATTTTATCGAGATATTTAAGTGAGTAATCTAAAATATTCGTTTCTAGTTCCAGAAAAATTAAAACATCGTTACTCTTCAGGAAAAAATGCTAGAATCAAACTTATTAAGAATAATCTAATATACAAATAAAGTTACTCAGGGATATTCTTACAATTTAATTTTATCGTTATATTTAAGCGAGAAAACTAAAATATTCCTTTCTAGTTCCAGAAAAATTAAAACATCGTTACTCCTCAGGAGAAAATGCTAGAATCAAACTTATTTAGAATAATCTAATATACAAATAAAGTTACTCAGGGATATTCTTACAATTTAATTTTATCGTGATATTTAAGCCAGAAAACTAAAATACTCGTTTCTTGTTACAGAAAAATTAAAACATCGTTACTCCTCAGGAAAAAATGCTAGAATCAAACTTATTAAACAAATCTATTATAAAAATAAAGTTACTCAGGGATATTCTTACAATTTAATTTTATCGTGATATTTAAGCGAGAAAACAAAAATACTCGTTTCTTGTTACAGAAAAATTAAAACTTCGTTACTCCTCAGAAAAAAATGTTAGGATCAAACTTATTTAGAAAACTCTAATATACAAATAAAGTTACTCAGGGATATTCTTACAATTTAATTTTATCGTGATATTTAAGCGAGAAATCTAAAATAATCTTTTCTAGTTCCAGAAAAATTAAAACATCGTTACTCCTCAGTAAAAAATGATAGAATCAAACTTATTAAGAATAATCTAATATACAAATAAAGTTACTCAGGGATATTCTTACAATTCAATTTTAACGTTATATTTAAGCGATAAAACTAAAATTTTCGTTTCTAGCTCCAGACAAATAATAACATTGTTACTCCTCAGGAAAAAATGCTAGAATCTAACTTATTAAGAAAAATCTAATATACAAATAAAGATACTCCGGGATATTCTCACAATTTAATTTTATCGTGATATTTAAGCGAGAAATCTAAAATATTCGTTTCTAGTTCCAGAAAAATTAAAACATCGTCACTCCTCAGGAAAAAATGATAGAATCAAACTTATTTAGAATAATCTAATATACAAATAAAGTTACTCAGGGATATTCTTACAATTTAATTTTATCGTGATATTTAAGCGAGAAATCTAAAATATTCGTTTCTAGTTCCAGAAAAATTAAAACATCGTTACTCTTCAGGAAAAAATGCTAGAATCAAACTTATTAAGAATAATCTAATATACAAATAAAGTTACTCAGGGATATTCTCACAATTTAATTTTATCGTGAGAAAAATAAATATTCGTTTCTAGTTACAGTAAAATTAAAACATCGTTACTCCTCAGGAAAAAATGCTAGAATCAAACTTATTTAGATTAATCTAATATACAAATAAAGTTACTCAGGGATATTCTTACAATTTAATTTTATCGTGATTTTTAAGCGAGAAATCTAAAATATTCGTTTCTAGTTCCAGAAAAATTAAAACATCGTTACTCCTCAGGAAAAAATGCTAGAATCAAACTTATTTAGAATAATCTAATATACAAATAAAGTTACTCAGGGTTATTCTTACAATTTAATTTTAACGCGATATTTAAGCGAGATATCTAAAATAATCTTTTCTAGTTCCAGAAAAATTAAAACATCGTTACTCCTCAGGAAAAAATGCTAGAATCAAACTTAAAAAAAAATCTAATATACAAATAAAGTTACTCTGGGATATTCTTACAATTTAATTTTATCGTTATATTTAAGCGAGAAAACTAAAATATTCGTTTCTAGTTCCAAAAAAATTAAAACATCGTTACTCCTCAGGAAAAAATGCTAGAATCAAATTTATTAAGAAAAATCTAATATACAAATAAAGATACTCCGGGATTTTCTTACAATTTAATTTTATCGTGATATTTAAGCGAGAAATCTAAAATATTCGTTTCTAGTTCCAGCAAAATTAAAACATCGTTACTCCTCAGGAAAAAATGCTGGAATCAAACTTATTTAGAATAATCTAATATACAAATAAAGTTACTCCGGGATATTCTTACAATTTAATTTTATCGTTATATTTAAGCCAGAAAACTAATATACTCGTTTCTTGTTACAGAAAAATTAAAACATCGTTACTCCTCAGGATAAAATGTTAGGATCAATCTTATTTAGAAAACTCTAATATACAAATAAAGTTACTCAGGGATATTCTTACAATTTAATTTTATCTTGATATTTAAGCGAGAAATCTAAAATAATCTTTTCTAGTTCTAGAAAAATTAAAACATCGTTACTCCTCAGGAAAAAATTCTAGAATCAAACTTATTAAAAAAAATCTAATAAACAAATAAAGTTACTCAGGGATATTCTTACAATTTAATTTTATTGTGATATTTAAGCGAGAAATCTAAAATATTCGTTACTAGCTCCAGAAAAATTAAAACATCGTTACTCCTCAGGAAAAAATGCTAGAATCAAACTTATTAAGAGTAATCTAATATACAAATAAAGTTACTAAGGGACATTCTTACAATTTAATTTTATCGTGATATTTAATCGAGAAAACTAAAATACTCGTTTCTTGTTACAGAAAAATTAAAACATCGTTACTCCACAGGAAAAAATGTTAGGATCAAACTTATTTAGAAAACTCTAATATACAAATAAAGTTACTCAGGGATATTCTTACAATTTAATTTTATCGTGATATTTAAGCGAGAAATCTAAAATAATCTTTTCTAGTTCCCGAAAAATTAAAACATCGTTACTCCTCAGGCAAAAATGCTAGAATCAAACTTATTAAGAATAATCTAATATACAAATAAAGTTACTCAGGGATATTCTTACAATTTAATTTTATCGTTATATTTAAGCGAGAAAACTAAAATATTCCTTTCTAGTTCCAGAAAAATTAAAACATCGTTACTCCTCAGGAGAAAATGCTAGAATCAAACTTATTTAGAATAATCTAATATACAAATAAAGTTACTCAGGGATATTCTTACAATTTAATTTTATCGTGATATTTAAGCCAGAAAACTAAAATACTCGTTTCTTGTTACAGAAAAATTAAAACATCGTTACTCCTCAGGAAAAAATGCTAGAATCAAACTTATTAAACAAATCTATTATAAAAATAAAGTTACTCAGGGATATTCTTACAATTTAATTTTATCGTGATATTTAAGCGAGAAAACAAAAATACTCGTTTCTTGTTACAGAAAAATTAAAACTTCGTTACTCCTCAGAAAAAAATGTTAGGATCAAACTTATTTAGAAAACTCTAATATACAAATAAAGTTACTCAGGGATATTCTTACAATTTAATTTTATCGTGATATTTAAGCGAGAAATCTAAAATAATCTTTTCTAGTTCCAGAAAAATTAAAACATCGTTACTCCTCAGTAAAAAATGATAGAATCAAACTTATTAAGAATAATCTAATATACAAATAAAGTTACTCAGGGATATTCTTACAATTCAATTTTAACGTTATATTTAAGCGATAAAACTAAAATTTTCGTTTCTAGCTCCAGACAAATAATAACATTGTTACTCCTCAGGAAAAAATGCTAGAATCTAACTTATTGAAAAAATCTATTATAAAAATAAAGTTACTCTGGGATATTCTTACAATTTAATTTTAACGTTATATTTAAGCGAGAAAACTAAAATATTCGTTTCTAGTTCCAGAAAAATTAAAACATCGTTACTCCTCAGTAAAAAATGCTAGAAACAAACTTATTAAGAAAAATCTAATACACAAATAAAGTTACTCATGGATATTCTTACAATTTAATTTTATCGTGATATTTAAGCGAGAAATCAAAAATATTCGTTACTAGCTCCAGAAAAATTAAAACATCGTAACTCTTCAGGAAAAAATGCTAGAATCAATCTTATTAAGAATAATCTAATATACAAATAAAGTTACTCAGGGATATTCTCACAATTCAATTTTATCGTGATATTTATGTGAGAAAACTAAAATATTCGTTTCTAGTTCCAGTAAAATTAAAACATCGTTACTCCTCAGGAAAAAATGCTAGAATCAAACTTATTAAAAAAAATTTAATACACATATAAAGTTACTCTGGGATATTCTTACAATTTAATTTTATCGTTATATTTAAGCGAGAAAACTAAAATATTCGTTCTAGTTCCAGAAAAATTAAAACATCGTTACTCCTCAGGAAAATATGCTAGAATCAAACTTATGAAAAAAAATCTAATAAACAAATAAAGTTACTCAGGGATATTCTTACAATTTAATTTTATCGTGATATTTAAGCGAGAAATCTAAAATATTCGTTTCTAGTTCCAGAATTATTAAAACATCGTTACTCCTCAGGATAAAATGCTAGAATCAAACTTATTTAGAATAATCTAATATACAAATAAAGTTACTCAGGGATATTCTTACAATTTAATTTTATCGTGATATTTAAGCCAGAAAACTAAAATACTCGTTTCTTGTTAGAGAAAAATTAAAACATCGTTACTCCTCAGAAAAAAATGCTAGAATCAAACTTATTAAACAAATCTATTATAAAAATAAAGTTACTCAGGGATAATCTTACAATTTAATTTTATCGTGATATTTAAGCGAGAAAACTAAAATATTCGTTTATAGTTCCAGAAAAATAAAAATATTGTTACTCCTCAGGAAAAAATGCTAGAATCAAACTTATTAAAAATAATCTAATATACAAACAAAGTTACTCCGAGATATTCTTACAATTTAATTTTATCGTGATATTTAAGCGAGAAAACTAAAATACTCGTTGCTTGTTACAGAATTATTAAAACATCGTTACTCCTCAGGGAAAAATGTTAGGATCAAACTTATTTAGAATAATCTAATATACAAATAAAGTTACTCAGGGATATTCTTACAATTTAATTTTAACGTGATATTTAAGCGGAAAATCTAAAATAATCTTTTCTAGTTCCAGAAAAATTAAAACATCGTTACTCCTCAGGAAAAAATGCTAGAATCAAACTTATTTAGAATAATCTAATATACAAATAAAGTTACTCAGGGATATTCTTAGAATTTAATTTTATCGTGATATTTAAGCGAGTAATCTAAAATATTCGTTTCTAGTTCCAGAAAAATTAAAACATCGTTACACCTCAGGAAAATATGCTAGAATCAAACTTATTAAGAAAAATCTAATATACAAATAAAGTTACTCAGGGATAATCTTAGAAATTAATTTTATCGTGATATTTAAGCGAGAAATCTAAAATATTCGTTTCTAGTTCCAGAAAAATTAAAACATCGTTACTCCTCAGGAAAAAATGCTAGAATCAAACTTATTTAGAATAATCTAATATACAAATAAAGTTACTCAGGGATATTCTTACAATTTAATTTTATCGTGATATTTAAGCCAGAAAACTAAAATACTCGTTTCTTGTTAGAGAAAAATTAAAACATCGTTACTCCTCAGAAAAAAATGCTAGAATCAAACTTATTAAACAAATCTATTATAAAAATAAAGTTACTCAGGGATATTCTTACAATTTAATTTTAACGTGATATTTAAGCGAGAAATCTGAAATATTCGTTTATAGTTCCAGAAAAATTAAAACATCGTTACTCCTCAGGAAAAAATGTTAGGATCAAACTTATTTAGAATAATCAAATATACAAATATTGTTACTCAGGGATATTCTTACAATTTAATTTTAACGTGATATTTAAGCGAGAAATCTAAAATAATCTTTTCTAGTTCCAGAAAAATTAAAACATCGTTACTCCTCAGGAAAAAATGCTAGAATCAAACTTATTAATAAAATCTAATATACAAATAAAGTTACTCTGGGATATTCTTACAATTGAATTTTATCGTGATATTAATGTGAGAAAACTAAAATATTCGTTTCTAGTTCCAGTAAAATTAAAACATCGTTACTCCTCAGGAAAAAATGCTAGAATCAAACTTATTTAGAATAATCTAAAATACAAATAATGTTACTCAGGGATATTCTTACAATTTAATTTTATCGTGATATTTAAGCGAGAAAACTAAAATATTCGTTTATAGTTCCAGAAAAATAAAAATATTTTTACTCCTCAGAAAAAAATGGTAGAATCAAACTTATTAAAAAAAATCTAATAAACAAATAAAGTTACTCAGGGTTATTCTTACAGATTAATTTTATCGTGATATTTAAGCGAGAAATCTAAAATATTCGTTTATAGTTCCAGAGAAATTAAAACATCGTTACTCCTCAGGAAAAAATGCTAGAATCAAACTTATTAAGAATAATCTAATACACAAATAAAGTTACTCCGGGATATTCTTACAATTTAATTTTATCGTGATATTTAAGCGAGACAACAAAAATTCATGATACAGAAAAATTAAAACATCGTTACTCCTCAGGAAAAAATGTTAGGAACAAACTTATTTAGAATAATCTAATATACAAATAAAGTTACTCAGGTTTATTCTTACAATTTAATTTTAACGTGATATTTAAGCGAGAAATCTAAAATAATCTTTTCTAGTTCCAGAAAAATTAAAACATCGTTACTCCTCAGGAAAAAATGCTAGAATCAAACTTATTAATAAAATCTAATATACAAATAAAGTTACTCTGGGATATTCTTACAATTGAATTTTATCGTGATATTAATGTGAGAAAACTAAAATATTCGTTTCTAGTTCCAGTAAAATTAAAACATCGTTACTCCTCAGGAAAAAATGCTAGAATCAAACTTATTTATAATAATCTAAAATACAAATAATGTTACTCAGGGATATTCTTACAATTTAATTTTATCGTGATATTTAAGCGAGAAAACTAAAATATTCGTTTATAGTTCCAGAAAAATAAAAATATTTTTACTCCTCAGAAAAAAATGGTAGAATCAAACTTATTAAAAAAAATCTAATAAACAAACAAAGTTACTCAGGGTTATTCTTACAATTTAATTTTATCGTGATATTTAAGCGAGAAATCTAAAATATTCGTTTATAGTTCCAGAGAAATTAAAACATCGTTACTCCTCAGGAAAAAATGCTAGAATCAAACTTATTAAGAATAATCTAATACACAAATAAAGTTACTCCGGGATATTCTTACAATTTAATTTTATCGTGATATTTAAGCGAGACAACAAAAATTCATGATACAGAAAAATTAAAACATCGTTACTCCTCAGGAAAAAATGTTAGGAACAAAATTATTTAGAATAATCTAATATACAAATAAAGTTACTCAGGTTTATTCTTACAATTTAATTTTAACGTGATATTTAAGCGAGAAATCTAAAATAATCTTTTCTAGTTCCAGAAAAATTAAAACGTCGTTACTCCTCAGGAAAAAATGCTAGAATCAAACTTATTAAGAATAATCTAATATACAAATAAAGTTACTCAGGGATATTCTTACAAATTAATTTTATCGTGATATTTATGTGACAAAAAAAATATTCGTTTCTAGTTCCAGTAAAATTAAAACATCGTTACTCCTCAGAAAAAAATGCTAGAATCAAACTTATTAAGAAAAATCTAATACACAAATAAAGTTACTCAGGGATATTCTTACAATTTAATTTTATCGTGATATTTAAACCAGAAAACTAAAATACTCGTTTCTTGTTACAGAAAAATTAAAACATCGTTACTCCTCAGGAAAAAATGCTAGAATCAAACTTATTAAACAAATCTATTATAAAAATAAAGTTACTCAGGGATATTCTTGCAATTTAATTTTATCGTGATATTTAAGCGAGAAAACAAAAATACTCGTTTCTTGTTACATAAAAATTAAAACTTCGTTACTCCTCAGGAAAAAATGTTAGGATCAAACTTATTTAGAAAACTCTAATATACAAATAAAGTTACTCAGTGATATTCTTACAATTTAATTTTATCGTGATATTTAAGCGAGAAATCTAAAATAATCTTTTCTAGTTCCAGAAAAATTAAAACATCGTTACTCCTCAGTAAAAAATGCTAGAATCAAACTTATTAAGAATAATCTAATATACAAATAAAGTTACTCAGGGATATTCTTACAATTCAATTTTAACGTTATATTTAAGCGATAAAACTAAAATTTTCGTTTCTAGCTCCAGAAAAATAATAACATTGTTACTCCTCAGGAAAAAATGCTAGAATCAAACTTATTGAAAAAATCTATTATAAAAATAAAGTTACTCTGGGATATTCTTACAATTTAATTTTATCGTTATATTTAAGCGAGAAAACTAAAATATTCGTTTCTAGTTCCAGAAAAATTAAAACATCGTTACTCCTCAGTAAAAAATGCTAGAAACAAACTTATTAAGAAAAATCTAATACACAAATAAAGTTACTCATGGATAGTCTTACAATTTAATTTTATCGTGATATTTAAGCGAGAAATCAAAAATATTCGTTACTAGCTCCAGAAAAATTAAAACATCGTTACTCCTCAAGGAAAAAATGCTAGAATCAAACTTATTAAAAAAATCTAATATACAAATAAAGTTACTCTGGGATATTCTTACAATTTAATTTTATCGTTATATTTAAGCGAGAAAACTAAAATATTCGTTCTAGTTCCAGAAAAATTAAAACAACGTTACCCCTCAGGAAAAAATTTTAGGAACAAACTTATTTAGAATAATCTAATATACAAATAAAGTTACTCAGGGTTATTCTTACTTTTTAATTTTAACGTGATATTTAAGCGAGAAATCTAAAATAATCTTTTCTAGTTCCAGAAAAATTAAAACATCGTTACTCCTCAGTAAAAAATGCTAGAATCAAACTTATTAAGAATAATCTAATATACAAATAAAGTTACTCAGGGATATTCTTACAATTCAATTTTAACGTGATATTTATGTGAGAAAACTAAAATATTCGTTTCTAGTTCCAAAAAAATTAAAACATCGTTACTCCTCAGGAAAAAATGCTAGAATCAAACTTATTAAGAAAAATCTAATATACAAATAAAGTTACTCCGGGATATTCTTACAATTTAATTTTATCGTGATATTTAAGCGAGAAATCTAAAATATTCGTTTCTAGGTCCAGAAAAATTAAAACATCGATACTCCTCAGGAAAAAATGCTAGAATCAAACATATTAAACAAATCTATTATAAAAATAAAGTTACTCAGGGATATTCTCACAATTTAATTTTATCGTTATATTTAAGCGAGAAAACTAAAATATTCGTTTCTAGTTCCAGAAAAATTAAAACATCGTTACTCCTCAGGAAAAAATGCTAGATTCAAACTTAATAAGAAAAATCTAATAAACAAATAAAGTTACTCAGGGATATTCTTACAATTTAATTTTATCGTGATATTTAAGCGAGAAATCTAAAATATTCGTTACTAGCTCCAGAAAAATTAAAACATCGTTACTCCTCAGGAAAAAATGCTAGAATCAAACTTATTAAGAATAATCTAATATACAAATAAAGTTACTCCGGGATATGCTTACATTTTAATTTTATCGTGATATTTAAGCGAGACAACTAAAATACTCGTTTCTTGTTACAGAAAAATTAAAACATCGTTACTCCTCAGGAAAAAATGTAAGGATCAAACTTATTTAGAAAACTCTAATATACAAATAAAGTTACTCAGGGATATTCTTACAATTTAATTTTAAAGTGATATTTAAGGGAGAAATCTAAAATAATCTTTTCTAGTTCCAGAAAAATTAAAACATCGTTACTCCTCAGGAAAAAATTCTAGAATCAAACTTATTAAACAAATCTATTATAAAAATAAAGTTACTCAGAGATAATCTTACAATTTAATTTTATCGTGATATTTAAGCGAGAAAACTAAAATATTCGTTTATAGTTCCAGAAAATTAAAAATATTGTTACTCCTCAGAAAAAAATGCTAGAATCAAACTTATTAAAAAAAAATCTAATAAACAAATAAAGTTACTCAGTGATATTCTTACAATTTAATTTTATCGTGATATTTAAGCGAGAAATCTAAAATATTCGTTACTAGCTCCAGAAAAATTAAAACATCGTTACTCCTCAGGAAAAAATGTTAGGATCAAACTTATTTAGAATAATCTAATATACAAATAAAGTTACTCAGGGATATTCTTACAATTTAATTTTAACGTGATATTTAAGCGAGAAATCTAAAATAATCTTTTCTAGTTCCAGTAAAATTAAAACATCGTTACTCCTCAGGAAAAAATGTTAGGATCAAACTTATTTAGAATAATCTAATATACAAATAAAGTTATTTAGGGATATTCTTACAATTTAATTTTATCATGATATTTAAGCGATAAATCTAAAATACTCGTTTCTTGTTAAAGA
Source organism: Pterostichus madidus (assembly GCA_911728475.2). Taxonomy (NCBI): domain Eukaryota; kingdom Metazoa; phylum Arthropoda; class Insecta; order Coleoptera; family Carabidae; genus Pterostichus; species Pterostichus madidus. The sequence continues at coordinate 17,181,833 of OU452311.1, read as the reverse complement.
AAAATTAAAACATCGTTACTCCTCAGGAAAAAATGCTAGATTCAAACTTATTAAGAAAAATCTAATATACAAATAAAGTTACTCAGGGATATTCTTACAATTTAATTTTATCGTGATATTTAAGCGAGAAATCTAAAATATTCGTTTCTAGTTCCAGAAAAATTAAAACATCGTTACTCTTCAGGAAAAAATGCTAGATTCAAACTTATTAAGAAAAATCTAATATACAAATAAAGTTACTCAGGGATATTCTTACAATTTAATTTTATCGTGATATTTAAGCGAGAAAACTAAAATACTCGTTGCTTGTTACAGAAAAATTAAAACATCGTTACTCCTCAGGAAAAAATGTTAGGATCAAACTTATTTAGAATAATTTAATATACAAATAAAGTTACTCAGGGATATTCTTACAATTTAATTTTATCGTGATATTTAAGCGAGAAATCTAAAATACTCGTTTCTTGTTAAAGAAAAATTAAAACATCGTTACTCCTCAGGAAAAAATGCTAGATTCAAACTTATTAAGAAAAATCTAATATACAAATAAAGTTACTCAGGGATATTCTTACAATTTAATTTTATCGTGATATTTAAGCGAGAAAACTAAAATACTCGTTGCTTGTTACAGAAAAATTAAAACATCGTTACTCCTCAGGAAAAAATGTTAGGATCAAACTTATTTAGAATAATCTAATATACAAATAAAGTTACTCAGGGATATTCTTACAATTTAATTTTATCATGATATTTAAGCGATAAATCTAAAATACTCGTTTCTTGTTAAAGAAAAATTAAAACATCGTTACTCCTCAGGAAAAAATGCTAGATTCAAACTTATTAAGAAAAATCTAATATACAAATAAAGTTACTCAGGGATATTCTTACAATTTAATTTTATCGTGATATTTAAGCGAGAAATCTAAAATATTCGTTTCTAGTTCCAGAAAAATTAAAACATCGTTACTCCACAGGAAAAAATGCTAGATTCAAACTTATTAAGAAAAATCTAATATACAAATAAAGTTACTCTGGGATATTCTTACAATTTAATTTTATCGTGATATTTAAGCGAGAAAACTAAAATACTCGTTGCTTGTTACAGAAAAATTAAAACATCGTTACTCCTCAGGAAAAAATGTTAGGATCAAACTTATTTAGAATAATTTAATATACAAATAAAGTTACTCAGGGATATTCTTACAATTTAATTTTATCGTGATATTTAAGCGAGAAATCTAAAATACTCGTTTCTTGTTAAAGAAAAATTAAAACATCGTTACTCCTCTGGAAAAAATGCTAGATTCAAACTTATTAAGAAAAATCTAATATACAAATAAAGTTACTCAGGGATATTCTCACAATTCAATTTTATCGTGATATTTATGTGAGAAAACTAAAATACTCGTTGCTTGTTACAGAAAAATTAAAACATCGTTACTCCTCAGGAAAAAATGTTAGGATCAAACTTATTTAGAATAATCTAATATACAAATAAAGTTACTCAGGGATATTCTCACAATTCAATTTTATCGTGATATTTATGTGAGAAAACTAAAATATTCGTTTCTAGTTCCAGTAAAATTAAAACATCGTTACTCCTCAGGAAAAAATGCTAGAATCAAACTTATTAAAAAAAATTTAATACACATATAAAGTTACTCTGGGATATTCTTACAATTTAATTTTATCGTTATATTTAAGCGAGAAAACTAAAATATTCGTTCTAGTTCCAGAAAAATTAAAACATCGTTACTCCTCAGGAAAATATGCTAGAATCAAACTTATGAAAAAAAATCTAATAAACAAATAAAGTTACTCAGGGATATTCTTACAATTTAATTTTATCGTGATATTTAAGCGAGAAATCTAAAATATTCGTTTCTAGTTCCAGAATTATTAAAACATCGTTACTCCTCAGGATAAAATGCTAGAATCAAACTTATTTAGAATAATCTAATATACAAATAAAGTTACTCAGGGATATTCTTACAATTTAATTTTATCGTGATATTTAAGCCAGAAAACTAAAATACTCGTTTCTTGTTAGAGAAAAATTAAAACATCGTTACTCCTCAGAAAAAAATGCTAGAATCAAACTTATTAAACAAATCTATTATAAAAATAAAGTTACTCAGGGATAATCTTACAATTTAATTTTATCGTGATATTTAAGCGAGAAAACTAAAATATTCGTTTATAGTTCCAGAAAAATAAAAATATTGTTACTCCTCAGGAAAAAATGCTAGAATCAAACTTATTAAAAATAATCTAATATACAAACAAAGTTACTCCGAGATATTCTTACAATTTAATTTTATCGTGATATTTAAGCGAGAAAACTAAAATACTCGTTGCTTGTTACAGAATTATTAAAACATCGTTACTCCTCAGGGAAAAATGTTAGGATCAAACTTATTTAGAATAATCTAATATACAAATAAAGTTACTCAGGGATATTCTTACAATTTAATTTTAACGTGATATTTAAGCGAAAAATCTAAAATAATCTTTTCTAGTTCCAGAAAAATTAAAACATCGTTACTCCTCAGGAAAAAATGCTAGAATCAAACTTATTTAGAATAATCTAATATACAAATAAAGTTACTCAGGGATATTCTTAGAATTTAATTTTATCGTGATATTTAAGTGAGTAATCTAAAATATTCGTTTCTAGTTCCAGAAAAATTAAAACATCGTTACTCTTCAGGAAAAAATGCTAGAATCAAACTTATTAAGAATAATCTAATATACAAATAAAGTTACTCAGGGATATTCTTACAATTTAATTTTATCGTTATATTTAAGCGAGAAAACTAAAATATTCCTTTCTAGTTCCAGAAAAATTAAAACATCGTTACTCCTCAGGAGAAAATGCTAGAATCAAACTTATTTAGAATAATCTAATATACAAATAAAGTTACTCAGGGATATTCTTACAATTTAATTTTATCGTGATATTTAAGCCAGAAAACTAAAATACTCGTTTCTTGTTACAGAAAAATTAAAACATCGTTACTCCTCAGGAAAAAATGCTAGAATCAAACTTATTAAACAAATCTATTATAAAAATAAAGTTACTCAGGGATATTCTTACAATTTAATTTTATCGTGATATTTAAGCGAGAAAACAAAAATACTCGTTTCTTGTTACAGAAAAATTAAAACTTCGTTACTCCTCAGAAAAAAATGTTAGGATCAAACTTATTTAGAAAACTCTAATATACAAATAAAGTTACTCAGGGATATTCTTACAATTTAATTTTATCGTGATATTTAAGCGAGAAATCTAAAATAATCTTTTCTAGTTCCAGAAAAATTAAAACATCGTTACTCCTCAGTAAAAAATGATAGAATCAAACTTATTAAGAATAATCTAATATACAAATAAAGTTACTCAGGGATATTCTTACAATTCAATTTTAACGTTATATTTAAGCGATAAAACTAAAATTTTCGTTTCTAGCTCCAGACAAATAATAACATTGTTACTCCTCAGGAAAAAATGCTAGAATCTAACTTATTAAGAAAAATCTAATATACAAATAAAGATACTCCGGGATATTCTCACAATTTAATTTTATCGTGATATTTAAGCGAGAAAACAAAAATACTCGTTTCTAGTTCCAGAAAAATTAAAACATCGTCACTCCTCAGGAAAAAATGATAGAATCAAACTTATTTAGAATAATCTAATATACAAATAAAGTTACTCAGGGATATTCTTACAATTTAATTTTATCGTGATATTTAAGCGAGAAATCTAAAATATTCGTTTCTAGTTCCAGAAAAATTAAAACATCGTTACTCTTCAGGAAAAAATGCTAGAATCAAACTTATTAAGAATAATCTAATATACAAATAAAGTTACTCAGGGATATTCTCACAATTTAATTTTATCGTGAGAAAAATAAATATTCGTTTCTAGTTACAGTAAAATTAAAACATCGTTACTCCTCAGGAAAAAATGCTAGAATCAAACTTAAAAAAAAATCTAATATACAAATAAAGTTACTCTGGGATATTCTTACAATTTAATTTTATCGTTATATTTAAGCGAGAAAACTAAAATATTCGTTTCTAGTTCCAGCAAAATTAAAACATCGTTACTCCTCAGGAAAAAATGCTGGAATCAAACTTATTTAGAATAATCTAATATACAAATAAAGTTACTCCGGGATATTCTTACAATTTAATTTTATCGTTATATTTAAGCCAGAAAACTAATATACTCGTTTCTTGTTACAGAAAAATTAAAACATCGTTACTCCTCAGGATAAAATGTTAGGATCAATCTTATTTAGAAAACTCTAATATACAAATAAAGTTACTCAGGGATATTCTTACAATTTAATTTTATCTTGATATTTAAGCGAGAAATCTAAAATAATCTTTTCTAGTTCTAGAAAAATTAAAACATCGTTACTCCTCAGGAAAAAATTCTAGAATCAAACTTATTAAAAAAAATCTAATAAACAAATAAAGTTACTCAGGGATATTCTTACAATTTAATTTTATTGTGATATTTAAGCGAGAAATCTAAAATATTCGTTACTAGCTCCAGAAAAATTAAAACATCGTTACTCCTCAGGAAAAAATGCTAGAATCAAACTTATTAAGAGTAATCTAATATACAAATAAAGTTACTAAGGGACATTCTTACAATTTAATTTTATCGTGATATTTAATCGAGAAAACTAAAATACTCGTTTCTTGTTACAGAAAAATTAAAACATCGTTACTCCACAGGAAAAAATGTTAGGATCAAACTTATTTAGAAAACTCTAATATACAAATAAAGTTACTCAGGGATATTCTTACAATTTAATTTTATCGTGATATTTAAGCGAGAAATCTAAAATAATCTTTTCTAGTTCCCGAAAAATTAAAACATCGTTACTCCTCAGGCAAAAATGCTAGAATCAAACTTATTAAGAATAATCTAATATACAAATAAAGTTACTCAGGGATATTCTTACAATTTAATTTTATCGTTATATTTAAGCGAGAAAACTAAAATATTCCTTTCTAGTTCCAGAAAAATTAAAACATCGTTACTCCTCAGGAGAAAATGCTAGAATCAAACTTATTTAGAATAATCTAATATACAAATAAAGTTACTCAGGGATATTCTTACAATTTAATTTTATCGTGATATTTAAGCCAGAAAACTAAAATACTCGTTTCTTGTTACAGAAAAATTAAAACATCGTTACTCCTCAGGAAAAAATGCTAGAATCAAACTTATTAAACAAATCTATTATAAAAATAAAGTTACTCAGGGATATTCTTACAATTTAATTTTATCGTGATATTTAAGCGAGAAAACAAAAATACTCGTTTCTTGTTACAGAAAAATTAAAACTTCGTTACTCCTCAGAAAAAAATGTTAGGATCAAACTTATTTAGAAAACTCTAATATACAAATAAAGTTACTCAGGGATATTCTTACAATTTAATTTTATCGTGATATTTAAGCGAGAAATCTAAAATAATCTTTTCTAGTTCCAGAAAAATTAAAACATCGTTACTCCTCAGTAAAAAATGATAGAATCAAACTTATTAAGAATAATCTAATATACAAATAAAGTTACTCAGGGATATTCTTACAATTCAATTTTAACGTTATATTTAAGCGATAAAACTAAAATTTTCGTTTCTAGCTCCAGACAAATAATAACATTGTTACTCCTCAGGAAAAAATGCTAGAATCTAACTTATTGAAAAAATCTATTATAAAAATAAAGTTACTCTGGGATATTCTTACAATTTAATTTTAACGTTATATTTAAGCGAGAAAACTAAAATATTCGTTTCTAGTTCCAGAAAAATTAAAACATCGTTACTCCTCAGTAAAAAATGCTAGAAACAAACTTATTAAGAAAAATCTAATACACAAATAAAGTTACTCATGGATATTCTTACAATTTAATTTTATCGTGATATTTAAGCGAGAAATCAAAAATATTCGTTACTAGCTCCAGAAAAATTAAAACATCGTAACTCTTCAGGAAAAAATGCTAGAATCAATCTTATTAAGAATAATCTAATATACAAATAAAGTTACTCAGGGATATTCTCACAATTCAATTTTATCGTGATATTTATGTGAGAAAACTAAAATATTCGTTTCTAGTTCCAGAAAAATTAAAACATCGTTACTCCTCAGGAAAAAATGCTAGAATCAAACTTATTAAAAAAAATTTAATACACATATAAAGTTACTCTGGGATATTCTTACAATTTAATTTTATCGTTATATTTAAGCGAGAAAACTAAAATATTCGTTCTAGTTCCAGAAAAATTAAAACATCGTTACTCCTCAGGAAAATATGCTAGAATCAAACTTATGAAAAAAAATCTAATAAACAAATAAAGTTACTCAGGGATATTCTTACAATTTAATTTTATCGTGATATTTAAGCGAGAAATCTAAAATATTCGTTTCTAGTTCCAGAATTATTAAAACATCGTTACTCCTCAGGATAAAATGCTAGAATCAAACTTATTTAGAATAATCTAATATACAAATAAAGTTACTCAGGGATATTCTTACAATTTAATTTTATCGTGATATTTAAGCCAGAAAACTAAAATACTCGTTTCTTGTTAGAGAAAAATTAAAACATCGTTACTCCTCAGAAAAAAATGCTAGAATCAAACTTATTAAACAAATCTATTATAAAAATAAAGTTACTCAGGGATAATCTTACAATTTAATTTTATCGTGATATTTAAGCGAGAAAACTAAAATATTCGTTTATAGTTCCAGAAAAATAAAAATATTGTTACTCCTCAGGAAAAAATGCTAGAATCAAACTTATTAAAAATAATCTAATATACAAACAAAGTTACTCCGAGATATTCTTACAATTTAATTTTATCGTGATATTTAAGCGAGAAAACTAAAATACTCGTTGCTTGTTACAGAATTATTAAAACATCGTTACTCCTCAGGGAAAAATGTTAGGATCAAACTTATTTAGAATAATCTAATATACAAATAAAGTTACTCAGGGATATTCTTACAATTTAATTTTAACGTGATATTTAAGCGAAAAATCTAAAATAATCTTTTCTAGTTCCAGAAAAATTAAAACATCGTTACTCCTCAGGAAAAAATGCTAGAATCAAACTTATTTAGAATAATCTAATATACAAATAAAGTTACTCAGGGATATTCTTAGAATTTAATTTTATCGTGATATTTAAGCGAGTAATCTAAAATATTCGTTTCTAGTTCCAGAAAAATTAAAACATCGTTACACCTCAGGAAAATATGCTAGAATCAAACTTATTAAGAAAAATCTAATATACAAATAAAGTTACTCAGGGATAATCTTAGAAATTAATTTTATCGTGATATTTAAGCGAGAAATCTAAAATATTCGTTTCTAGTTCCAGAAAAATTAAAACATCGTTACTCCTCAGGAAAAAATGCTAGAATCAAACTTATTTAGAATAATCTAATATACAAATAAAGTTACTCAGGGATATTCTTACAATTTAATTTTATCGTGATATTTAAGCCAGAAAACTAAAATACTCGTTTCTTGTTAGAGAAAAATTAAAACATCGTTACTCCTCAGAAAAAAATGCTAGAATCAAACTTATTAAACAAATCTATTATAAAAATAAAGTTACTCAGGGATATTCTTACAATTTAATTTTAACGTGATATTTAAGCGAGAAATCTGAAATATTCGTTTATAGTTCCAGAAAAATTAAAACATCGTTACTCCTCAGGAAAAAATGTTAGGATCAAACTTATTTAGAATAATCAAATATACAAATATTGTTACTCAGGGATATTCTTACAATTTAATTTTAACGTGATATTTAAGTGAGAAATCTAAAATAATCTTTTCTAGTTCCAGAAAAATTAAAACATCGTTACTCCTCAGGAAAAAATGCTAGAATCAAACTTATTAATAAAATCTAATATACAAATAAAGTTACTCTGGGATATTCTTACAATTGAATTTTATCGTGATATTAATGTGAGAAAACTAAAATATTCGTTTCTAGTTCCAGTAAAATTAAAACATCGTTACTCCTCAGGAAAAAATGCTAGAATCAAACTTATTTAGAATAATCTAAAATACAAATAATGTTACTCAGGGATATTCTTACAATTTAATTTTATCGTGATATTTAAGCGAGAAAACTAAAATATTCGTTTATAGTTCCAGAAAAATAAAAATATTTTTACTCCTCAGAAAAAAATGGTAGAATCAAACTTATTAAAAAAAATCTAATAAACAAATAAAGTTACTCAGGGTTATTCTTACAATTTAATTTTATCGTGATATTTAAGCGAGAAATCTAAAATATTCGTTTATAGTTCCAGAGAAATTAAAACATCGTTACTCCTCAGGAAAAAATGCTAGAATCAAACTTATTAAGAATAATCTAATACACAAATAAAGTTACTCCGGGATATTCTTACAATTTAATTTTATCGTGATATTTAAGCGAGACAACAAAAATTCATGATACAGAAAAATTAAAACATCGTTACTCCTCAGGAAAAAATGTTAGGAACAAACTTATTTAGAATAATCTAATATACAAATAAAGTTACTCAGGTTTATTCTTACAATTTAATTTTAACGTGATATTTAAGCGAGAAATCTAAAATAATCTTTTCTAGTTCCAGAAAAATTAAAACATCGTTACTCCTCAGGAAAAAATGCTAGAATCAAACTTATTAATAAAATCTAATATACAAATAAAGTTACTCTGGGATATTCTTACAATTGAATTTTATCGTGATATTAATGTGAGAAAACTAAAATATTCGTTTCTAGTTCCAGTAAAATTAAAACATCGTTACTCCTCAGGAAAAAATGCTAGAATCAAACTTATTTAGAATAATCTAAAATACAAATAATGTTACTCAGGGATATTCTTACAATTTAATTTTATCGTGATATTTAAGCGAGAAAACTAAAATATTCGTTTATAGTTCCAGAAAAATAAAAATATTTTTACTCCTCAGAAAAAAATGGTAGAATCAAACTTATTAAAAAAAATCTAATAAACAAACAAAGTTACTCAGGGTTATTCTTACAATTTAATTTTATCGTGATATTTAAGCGAGAAATCTAAAATATTCGTTTATAGTTCCAGAGAAATTAAAACATCGTTACTCCTCAGGAAAAAATGCTAGAATCAAACTTATTAAGAATAATCTAATACACAAATAAAGTTACTCCGGGATATTCTTACAATTTAATTTTATCGTGATATTTAAGCGAGACAACAAAAATTCATGATACAGAAAAATTAAAACATCGTTACTCCTCAGGAAAAAATGTTAGGAACAAACTTATTTAGAATAATCTAATATACAAATAAAGTTACTCAGGTTTATTCTTACAATTTAATTTTAACGTGATATTTAAGCGAGAAATCTAAAATAATCTTTTCTAGTTCCAGAAAAATTAAAACATCGTTACTCCTCAGAAAAAAATGCTAGAATCAAACTTATTAAGAAAAATCTAATACACAAATAAAGTTACTCAGGGATATTCTTACAATTTAATTTTATCGTGATATTTAAACCAGAAAACTAAAATACTCGTTTCTTGTTACAGAAAAATTAAAACATCGTTACTCCTCAGGAAAAAATGCTAGAATCAAACTTATTAAACAAATCTATTATAAAAATAAAGTTACTCAGGGATATTCTTGCAATTTAATTTTATCGTGATATTTAAGCGAGAAAACAAAAATACTCGTTTCTTGTTACATAAAAATTAAAACTTCGTTACTCCTCAGGAAAAAATGTTAGGATCAAACTTATTTAGAAAACTCTAATATACAAATAAAGTTACTCAGTGATATTCTTACAATTTAATTTTATCGTGATATTTAAGCGAGAAATCTAAAATAATCTTTTCTAGATCCAGAAAAATTAAAACATCGTTACTCCTCAGTAAAAAATGCTAGAATCAAACTTATTAAGAATAATCTAATATACAAATAAAGTTACTCAGGGATATTCTTACAATTCAATTTTAACGTTATATTTAAGCGATAAAACTAAAATTTTCGTTTCTAGCTCCAGAAAAATAATAACATTGTTACTCCTCAGGAAAAAATGCTAGAATCAAACTTATTGAAAAAATCTATTATAAAAATAAAGTTACTCTGGGATATTCTTACAATTTAATGTTATCGTTATATTTAAGCGAGAAAACTAAAATATTCGTTTCTAGTTCCAGAAAAATTAAAACATCGTTACTCCTCAGTAAAAAATGCTAGAAACAAACTTATTAAGAAAAATCTAATACACAAATAAAGTTACTCATGGATAGTCTTACAATTTAATTTTATCGTGATATTTAAGCGAGAAATCAAAAATATTCGTTACTAGCTCCAGAAAAATTAAAACAACGTTACCCCTCAGGAAAAAATTTTAGGAACAAACTTATTTAGAATAATCTAATATACAAATAAAGTTACTCAGGGTTATTCTTACTTTTTAATTTTAACGTGATATTTAAGCGAGAAATCTAAAATAATCTTTTCTAGTTCCAGAAAAATTAAAACATCGTTACTCCTCAGTAAAAAATGCTAGAATCAAACTTATTAATAATAATCTAATATACAAATAAAGTTACTCAGGGATATTCTTACAATTCAATTTTAACGTGATATTTATGTGAGAAAACTAAAATATTCGTTTCTAGTTCCAAAAAAATTAAAACATCGTTACTCCTCAAGAAAAAATGCTAGAATCAAACTTATTAAGAAAAATCTAATATACAAATAAAGTTACTCCGGGATATTCTTACAATTTAATTTTATCGTGATATTTAAGCGAGAAATCTAAAATATTCGTTTCTAGGTCCAGAAAAATTAAAACATCGATACTCCTCAGGAAAAAATGCTAGAATCAAACATATTAAACAAATCTATTATAAAAATAAAGTTACTCAGGGATATTCTCACAATTTAATTTTATCGTTATATTTAAGCGAGAAAACTAAAATATTCGTTTCTAGTTCCAGAAAAATTAAAACATCGTTACTCCTCAGGAAAAAATGCTAGATTCAAACTTAATAAGAAAAATCTAATAAACAAATAAAGTTACTCAGGGATATTCTTACAATTTAATTTTATCGTGATATTTAAGCGAGAAATCTAAAATATTCGTTACTAGCTCCAGAAAAATTAAAACATCGTTACTCCTCAGGAAAAAATGCTAGAATCAAACTTATTAAGAATAATCTAATATACAAATAAAGTTACTCCGGGATATGCTTACATTTTAATTTTATCGTGATATTTAAGCGAGACAACTAAAATACTCGTTTCTTGTTACAGAAAAATTAAAACATCGTTACTCCTCAGGAAAAAATGTAAGGATCAAACTTATTTAGAAAACTCTAATATACAAATAAAGTTACTCAGGGATATTCTTACAATTTAATTTTAAAGTGATATTTAAGGGAGAAATCTAAAATAATCTTTTCTAGTTCCAGAAAAATTAAAACATCGTTACTCCTCAGGAAAAAATTCTAGAATCAAACTTATTAAACAAATCTATTATAAAAATAAAGTTACTCAGAGATAATCTTACAATTTAATTTTATCGTGATATTTAAGCGAGAAAACTAAAATATTCGTTTATAGTTCCAGAAAATTAAAAATATTGTTACTCCTCAGAAAAAAATGCTAGAATCAAACTTATTAAAAAAAAATCTAATAAACAAATAAAGTTACTCAGTGATATTCTTACAATTTAATTTTATCGTGATATTTAAGCGAGAAATCTAAAATATTCGTTACTAGCTCCAGAAAAATTAAAACATCGTTACTCCTCAGGAAAAAATGTTAGGATCAAACTTATTTAGAATAATCTAATATACAAATAAAGTTACTCAGGGATATTCTTACAATTTAATTTTAACGTGATATTTAAGCGAGAAATCTAAAATAATCTTTTCTAGTTCCAGTAAAATTAAAACATCGTTACTCCTCAGGAAAAAATGTTAGGATCAAACTTATTTAGAATAATCTAATATACAAATAAAGTTACTCAGGGATATTCTTACAATTTAATTTTATCATGATATTTAAGCGATAAATCTAAAATACTCGTTTCTTGTTAAAGAAAAATTAAAACATCGTTACTCCTCAGGAAAAAATGCTAGATTCAAACTTATTAAGAAAAATCTAATATACAAATAAAGTTACTCAGGGATATTCTTACAATTTAATTTTATCGTGATATTTAAGCGAGAAATCTAAAATATTCGTTTCTAGTTCCAGAAAAATTAAAACATCGTTACTCTTTAGGAAAAAATGCTAGATTCAAACTTATTAAGAAAAATCTAATATACAAATAAAGTTACTCTGGGATATTCTTACAATTTAATTTTATCGTGATATTTAAGCGAGAAAACTAAAATACTCGTTGCTTGTTACAGAAAAATTAAAACATCGTTACTCCTCAGGAAAAAATGTTAGGATCAAACTTATTTAGAATAATCTAATATACAAATAAAGTTACTCAGGGATATTCTTACAATTTAATTTTATCGTGATATTTAAGCGAGAAATCTAAAATACTCGTTTCTTGTTAAAGAAAAATTAAAACATCGTTACTCCTCAGGAAAAAATGCTAGATTCAAACTTATTAAGAAAAATCTAATATACAAATAAAGTTACTCAGGGATATTCTTACAATTTAATTTTATCGTGATATTTAAGCGAGAAAACTAAAATACTCGTTGCTTGTTACAGAAAAATTAAAACATCGTTACTCCTCAGGAAAAAATGTTAGGATCAAACTTATTTAGAATAATCTAATATACAAATAAAGTTACTCAGGGATATTCTTACAATTTAATTTTATCATGATATTTAAGCGATAAATCTAAAATACTCGTTTCTTGTTAAAGAAAAATTAAAACATCGTTACTCCTCAGGAAAAAATGCTAGATTCAAACTTATTAAGAAAAATCTAATATACAAATAAAGTTACTCAGGGATATTCTTACAATTTAATTTTATCGTGATATTTAAGCGAGAAATCTAAAATATTCGTTTCTAGTTCCAGAAAAATTAAAACATCGTTACTCCACAGGAAAAAATGCTAGATTCAAACTTATTAAGAAAAATCTAATATACAAATAAAGTTACTCTGGGATATTCTTACAATTTAATTTTATCGTGATATTTAAGCGAGAAAACTAAAATACTCGTTGCTTGTTACAGAAAAATTAAAACATCGTTACTCCTCAGGAAAAAATGTTAGGATCAAACTTATTTAGAATAATTTAATATACAAATAAAGTTACTCAGGGATATTCTTACAATTTAATTTTATCGTGATATTTAAGCGAGAAATCTAAAATACTCGTTTCTTGTTAAAGAAAAATTAAAACATCGTTACTCCTCTGGAAAAAATGCTAGATTCAAACTTATTAAGAAAAATCTAATATACAAATAAAGATACTCAGGGATATTCTTACAATTTAATTTTATCGTGATATTTAAGCGAGAAAACTAAAATACTCGTTGCTTGTTACAGAAAAATTAAAACATCGTTACTCCTCAGGAAAAAATGTTAGGATCAAACTTATTTAGAATAATCTAATATACAAATAAAGTTACTCAGGGATATTCTTACAATTTAATTTTATCGTGATATTTAAGCCAGAAAACTAAAATACTCGGTTTCTTGTTACAGAAAAATTAAAACATCGTTACTCGTCAGGAGAAAATGCTAGAATCAAACTTATTAAACAAATCTATTATAAAAATAAAGTTACTCAGGGATAATCTTACAATTTAATTTTATCGTGATATTTAAGCGAGAAAACTAAAATATTCGTTTCTAGCTCCAGAAAAATAATAACATTGTTACTCCTCAGGAAAAAATGCTAGAATCAAACTTATTGAAAAAATCTATTACACAAATAAAGTTACTCATGGATATTCTTACAATTTAATGTTATCGTGATATTTAAGCGAGAAATCAAAAATATTCGTTACAAGCTCCAGAAAAATTAAAACATCGTTACTCTTCAGTAAAAAATGCTAGAATCAAACTTATTAAGAATAATCTAATATACAAATAAAGTTACTCAGGGATATTCTCACAATTTAATTTTATCGTGATATTTATGTGAGAAAACTAAAATATTCGTTTCTAGTTCCAGTAAAATTAAAACATCGTTACTCCTCAGGAAAAAATGCTAGAATCAAACTTATTAAGAAAACTCTAATATACAAATAATGTTACTCAGGGATAATCTTAGAATTTAATTTTATCGTGATATTTAAGCGAGAAATCTAAAATATTCGTTTCTAGGTCCAGAAAAATTAAAACATCGTTACTCCTCAGGAAAAAATATTAGGATCAAACTTATTTAGAATAATCTAATATACAAATAAAGTTACTCCGGGATATTCTTACAATTTAATTTTATCATGATATTTAAGCGAGAAATCTAAAATATTCGTTTCTAGGTCCAGAAAAATTAAAACATCGATACTCCTCAGGAAAAAATGCTAGAATCAAACATATTAAACAAATCTATTATAAAAATAAAGTTACTCAGGGATATTCTCACAATTTAATTTTATCGTTATATTTAAGCGAGAAAACTAAAATATTCGTTTCTAGTTCCAGAAAAATTAAAACATCGTTACTCCTCAGGAAAAAATGCTAGATTCAAACTTAATAAGAAAAATCTAATAAACAAATAAAGTTACTCAGGGATATTCTTACAATTTAATTTTATCGTGATATTTAAGCGAGAAATCTAAAATATTCGTTACTAGCTTCAGAAAAATTAAAACATCGTTACTCCTCAGGAAAAAATGCTAGAATCAAACTTATTAAGAATAATCTAATATACAAATAAAGTTACTCCGGGATATGCTTACATTTTAATTTTATCGTGATATTTAAGCGAGACAACTAAAATACTCGTTTCTTGTTACAGAAAAATTAAAACATCGTTACTCCTCAGGAAAAAATGTTAGGAACAAACTTATTTAGAATAAATTAATATACAAATAAAGTTACTCAGGGAAATTCTTACAATTTAATGTTAACGTGATATTTAAGCGAGAAATCTAAAATAATCTTTTCTAGTTCCAGAAAAATTAAAACATCGTTACTCCTCGGGAAAAAATGCTAGAATAAAACTTATTAAGAATAATCTAATATACAAATAAAGTTACTCCGGGATATTCTTACAATTTAATTTTATCGTGATATTTATGTGAGAAAACTAAAATATTCGTTTCTAGTTCCAGTCCAAAAAAAACATCGTTACTCCTCAGGAAAAAATGCTAGAATCAAACTTATTAAGAAATATCTAATACACAAATAAAGTTACTCAGGGATATTCTTACAATATAATTTTATCGTTATTTTTAAGCGAGAAAACTAAAATATTCGTTTCTTGTTACAGAAAAATTAAAACATCGTTACTCCTCAGGAAAAAATGTAAGGATCAAACTTATTTAGAAAACTCTAATATACAAATAAAGTTACTCAGGGATATTCTTACAATTTAATTTTAAAGTGATATTTAAGGGAGAAATCTAAAATAATCTTTTCTAGTTCCAGAAAAATTAAAACATCGTTACTCCTCAGGAAAAAATTCTAGAATCAAACTTATTAAACAAATCTATTATAAAAATAAAGTTACTCAGAGATAATCTTACAATTTAATTTTATCGTGATATTTAAGCGAGAAAACTAAAATATTCGTTTATAGTTCCAGAAAATTAAAAATATTGTTACTCCTCAGAAAAAAATGCTAGAATCAAACTTATTAAAAAAAAATCTAATAAACAAATAAAGTTACTCAGTGATATTCTTACAATTTAATTTTATCGTGATATTTAAGCGAGAAATCTAAAATATTCGTTACTAGCTCCAGAAAAATTAAAACATCGTTACTCCTCAGGAAAAAATGTTAGGATCAAACTTATTTAGAATAATCTAATATACAAATAAAGTTACTCAGGGATATTCTTACAATTTAATTTTAACGTGATATTTAAGCGAGAAATCTAAAATAATCTTTTCTAGTTCCAGTAAAATTAAAACATCGTTACTCCTCAGGAAAAAATGTTAGGATCAAACTTATTTAGAATAATCTAATATACAAATAAAGTTACTCAGGGATATTCTTACAATTTAATTTTATCATGATATTTAAGCGATAAATCTAAAATACTCGTTTCTTGTTAAAGAAAAATTAAAACATCGTTACTCCTCAGGAAAAAATGCTAGATTCAAACTTATTAAGAAAAATCTAATATACAAATAAAGTTACTCAGGGATATTCTTACAATTTAATTTTATCGTGATATTTAAGCGAGAAATCTAAAATATTCGTTTCTAGTACCAGAAAAATTAAAACATCGTTACTCCTCAGGAAAAAATGCTAGAATCAAACTTATTAAGAAAAATCTAATATACAAATAATGTTACTCAGGGATAATCTTAGAATTTTATTTTATCGTGATATTTAAGCGAGAAATCTAAAATATTCGTTTCTAGTTCCAGAAAAATTAAAACATCGTTACTCCTCAGAAAAAAATGCTAGAATCAAACTTATTTAGAATAATCTTATATACAAATAAAGTTACTCAGGGATATTCTTACAATTTAATTTTATCGTGATATTTAAGCGAGAAATCTAAAATATTCGTTTCTAGTTCCAGAAAAATTAAAACATCGTTACTCCTCGGGAAAAAATGCTAGAATCAAACTTATTAAAAAAATCTAATACACAAATAAAGTTACTCAGGGATATTCTTACAATTTAATTTTATCGTGGTATTTAAGCGAGAAAACTAAAATACTCGTTGCTTGTTACAGAAAAATTAAAACATCGTTACTCCTCAGGAAAAAATGTTAGGATCAAACTTATTTAGAATAATCTAATATACAAATAAAGTTACTCAGGGATATTCTTACAATTTAATTTTATCGTGATATTTAAGCGAGAAATCTAAAATACTCGTTTCTTGTTGAAGAAAAATTAAAACATCGTTACTCCTCAGGAAAAAATGCTAGATTCAAACTTATTTAGAATAATCTAATATACAAATAAAGTTACTCAGGGATATTCTTACAATTTAATTTTATCGTGATATTTAAGCGAGAAATCTAAAATATTCGTTTCTAGTTCCAGAAAAATTATAACATCGTTACTCATCAGGAAAAAATGCTAAAATCAAACTTATTTAGAATAATCTAATATACAAATAAAGTTACTCAGGGATATTCTTACAATTTAATTTTATCGTGATATTTAAGCCAGAAAACTAAAATACTCGGTTTCTTGTTACAGAAAAATTAAAACATCGTTACTCGTCAGGAGAAAATGCTAGAATCAAACTTATTAAACAAATCTATTATAAAAATAAAGTTACTCAGGGATAATCTTACAATTTAATTTTATCGTGATATTTAAGCGAGAAAACTAAAATATTCGTTTCTAGCTCCAGAAAAATAATAACATTGTTACTCCTCAGGAAAAAATGCTAGAATCAAACTTATTGAAAAAATCTATTACACAAATAAAGTTACTCATGGATATTCTTACAATTTAATGTTATCGTGATATTTAAGCGAGAAATCAAAAATATTCGTTTCTAGTTCCAGAAAAATTAAAACATCGTTACTCCTCAGAAAAAAATGTTAGGATCAAACTTATTTAGAAAACTCTAATATACAAATAAAGTTACTCAGGGATATTATAGTTCCAGAAAAATAAAAATATTGTTACTCAGAAAAAAATGCTAGAATCAAACTTATTAAAAAAAATCTAATAAACAAATAAAGTTACTCAGGGATATTCTTACAATTTAATTTTATCGTGATATTTAAGCGAGAAAACTAAAATACTCGTTTCTTGTTACAGAAAAATTAAAACATCGTTACTCCTCAGGAAAAAATGTTAGGACCAAACTTATTTAGAATAATCTAATATACAAATAAAGTTACTCAGGGATATTCTTACAATTTAATTTTAACGTGATATTTAAGCGAGATATCTAAAATAATCTTTTCTAGTTCCAGAAAAATTAAAACATCGTTACTCCTCAGGAAAAAATGCTAGAATCAAACCTATTTAGAATAATCTAATATACAAATAAAGTTACTCAGGGATATTCTTACAATTTAATTTTATCGTTATATTTAAGCGAGGAATCTAAAATATTCGTTACTAGCTCCAGAAAAATTAAAACATCGTTACTCTTCAGGAAAAAATGCTAGAATCAGACTTATTAAGAATAATCTAATATACAAATAAAGTTACTCAGGGTTATTCTCCCAATTAAATTTTATCGTGATATTTATGTGAGAAAACTAAAATATTCGTTTCTAGTTCCAGTAAAATTAAAACATCGTTACTCATCAGGAAAAAATGCTAAAATCAAACTTATTTAGAATAATCTAATATACAAATAAAGTTACTCAGGGATATTCTTACATTTTAATTTTATCGTGATATTTAAGCGAGACAACTAAAATACTCGTTTCTTGTTACAGAAAAATTAAAACATCGTTACTCTTCAGGAAAAGATGCTAGAATCAAACTTATTAAGAATAATCAAATATACAAATAAAGTTACTCAGGGATATTCTCACAATTTAATTTTATCGTGATATTTATGTGAGAAAACTAAAATATTCGTTTCTAGTTCCAGGAAAATTAAAACATCGTTACTCCTCATGAAAAAATGCTAGAATCAAACTTATTAAGAAAACTCTAATATACAAATAAAGTTACTCAGGGATAATCTTAGAATTTAATTTTATCGTGATATTTAAGCGAGAAATCGGAAATATTCGTTTCTAGTTCCAGAAAAATTAAAACATCGTTACTCCTCAGGAAAAAATGCTAGAATCAAACTTATTTAGGATAATCTAATATACAAATAAAGTTACTCAGGGATATTCTTACAATTTAATTTTATCGTGATATTTAAGCCAGAAAACTAAAATACTCGTTTCTTGTTACAGAAAAATTAAAACATCGTTACTCCGCAGAAAAAAATGCTAGAATCAAACTTATTAAACAAATCTATTATAAAAATAAAGTTACTCAGGGTTAATCTTACAATTTAATTTTATCGTGATATTTAAGCGAGAAAACTAAAATATTCATTTATAGTTCCAGAAAAATAAAAATATTGTTACTCCTCAGAAAAAAATGCAAGAATCAAACTTATTAAAATAATCTAATAAACAAATAAAGTTACTCAGGGATATTCTTACAATTTAATTTTATCGTGATATTTAAGCGAGAAATATAAAATATTCGTTACTAGCTCCAGAAAAATTAAAACATCGTTACTCCTCAGGAAAAAATGCTAGAATCAAACTTATTTAGAATAATCTAATATACAATTAAAGTTACTCAGGGAAATTCTTACAATTTAATTTTATCGTGATATTTAAGCGAGACATCTAAAATATTCGTTTCTAGTTCCAGAAAAATTAAAACATCGTTACTCCTCAGGAAAAAATGCTAGAATCAAACTTATTTAGAATAATCTAATACACAAATAAAGTTACTCAGGGATATTCTTACAATTTAATTTTATCGTGATATTTAAGCGAGAAATCTAAAATAATCTTTTCTAGTTCCAGAAAAATTAAAACATCGTTACTCCTCAGGAAAAAATGCTAGAATCAAACCTATTTAGAATAATCTAATATACAAATAAAGTTACTCAGGGATATTCTTACAATTTAATTTTATCGTGATATTTAAGCCAGAAAACTAAAATACTCGTTTCTTGTTACAGAAAAATTAAAACATCTTTATTTCTCAGGAAAAAATGCTAGAATCAAACTTATTAAACAAATCTATTATAAAAATAAAGTTACTCAGGGATAATCTTACAATTTAATTTTATCGTGATATTTAAGCGAGAAATCTAAAATATTCGTTACTAGCTCCAGAAAAATTAAAACATCGTTACTCTTCAGGAAAAAATGCTAGAATCAGACTTATTAAGAATAATCTAATATACAAATAAAGTTACTCAGGGTTATTCTCCCAATTAAATTTTATCGTGATATTTATGTGAGAAAACTAAAATATTCGTTTCTAGTTCCAGTAAAATTAAAACATCGTTACTCCTCAGGAAAAAATGCTAGAATCAAACTTATTAAGAAAAATCTAATATACAAATAAAGTTACTCAGGGATAATCTTAGAATTTTATTTTATCGTGATATTTAAGCGAGAAATCGAAAATATTCGTTTCTAGTTCCAGAAAAATTAAAACATCGTACTCCTCAGGAAAAAATGCTAGAATCAAACTTATTTAGAATAATCAAATATACAAATAAAGTTACTCAGGGATATTCTTACAATTTAATTTTATCGTGATATTTAAGCGAGAAAACTAAAATATTCGTTCTAGTTCCAGAAAAATTAAAACATCGTTACTCCTCAGGAAAATATGCTAGAATCAAACTTATGAAAAAAAATTTAATAAACAAATAAA
Source organism: Pterostichus madidus (assembly GCA_911728475.2). Lineage (NCBI taxonomy): Eukaryota > Metazoa > Arthropoda > Insecta > Coleoptera > Carabidae > Pterostichus > Pterostichus madidus. The sequence goes on along the minus strand of OU452311.1, from coordinate 17,161,323 downwards.
GTTACTCAGGGATATTCTTACAATTTAATTTTATCGTGATATTTAAGCGAGAAATCTAAAATATTCTTTACTAGCTCCAGAAAAATTAAAACATCGTTACTCCTCAGGAAAAAATGCTAGAATCAAACTTATTAAACAAATCTATTATAAAAATAAAGTTACTCAGGGATATTCTTACAATTTAATTTTATCGTGATATTTAAGCGAGAAAACAAAAATACTCGTTTCTTGTTACAGAAAAATTAAAACATCGTTACTCCTCAGAAAAAAATGTTAGGATCAAACTTATTTAGAAAACTCTAATATACAAATAAAGTTACTCAGGGATATTATAGTTCCAGAAAAATAAAAATATTGTTACTCAGAAAAAAATGCTAGAATCAAACTTATTAAAAAAAATCTAATAAACAAATAAAGTTACTCAGGGATATTCTTACAATTTAATTTTATCGTGATATTTAAGCGAGAAAACTAAAATACTCGTTTCTTGTTACAGAAAAATTAAAACATCGTTACTCCTCAGGAAAAAATGTTAGGACCAAACTTATTTAGAATAATCTAATATACAAATAAAGTTACTCAGGGATATTCTTACAATTTAATTTTAACGTGATATTTAAGCGAGATATCTAAAATAATCTTTTCTAGTTCCAGAAAAATTAAAACATCGTTACTCCTCAGGAAAAAATGCTAGAATCAAACCTATTTAGAATAATCTAATATACAAATAAAGTTACTCAGGGATATTCTTACAATTTAATTTTATCGTTATATTTAAGCGAGGAATCTAAAATATTCGTTACTAGCTCCAGAAAAATTAAAACATCGTTACTCTTCAGGAAAAAATGCTAGAATCAGACTTATTAAGAATAATCTAATATACAAATAAAGTTACTCAGGGTTATTCTCCCAATTAAATTTTATCGTGATATTTATGTGAGAAAACTAAAATATTCGTTTCTAGTTCCAGTAAAATTAAAACATCGTTACTCCTCAGGAAAAAATGCTAGAATCAAACTTATTAAGAAAAATCTAATATACAAATAAAGTTACTCAGGGATAATCTTAGAATTTTATTTTATCGTGATATTTAAGCGAGAAATCTAAAATATTCGTTTCTAGTTCCAGAAAAATTAAAACATCGTTACTCCTCAGGAAAAAATGCTAGAATCAAACTTATTTAGAATAATCTAATACACAAATAAAGTTACTCAGGGATATTCTTACAATTTAATTTTATCGTGATATTTAAGCGAGAAATCTAAAATATTCGTTTCTAGTTCCAGAAAAATTTTAACATCGTTACTCTTCAGGAAAAAATGCTAGAATCAAACTTATTAAGAATAATTTAATATACAAATAAAGTTACTCAGGGATATTCTCACAATTTAATTTTATCGTGATATTTATGTGAGAAAACTAAAATATTCGTTTCTAGTTCCAGTAAAATTAAAACATCGTTACTCCTCAGGATAAAATGCTAGAATCAAACTTATTTAGAATAATCTAATATACAAATAAAGTTACTCAGGGATATTCTTAGCATTTAATTTTATCGTGATATTTAAGCGAGAAATCTAAAATATTCGTTTCTAGTTCCAGAAAAATTAAAACATCGTTACTCCTCAGGAAAATATGTTAGAATCAAACTTATTAAGAAAAATCTAATATACAAATAAAGTTACTCAGGGATAATCTTAGAATTTAATTTTATCGTGATTTTTAAGTGAGAAATCGAAAATATTCGTTTCTAGTTCCAGAAAAATTAAAACATCGTTACTCCTCAGGAAAAAATGCTAGAATCAAACTTATTTAGAATAATCAAATATACAAATAAAGTTACTCAGGGATATTCTTACAATTTAATTTTATCGTGATATTTAAGCCAGATAACTAAAATACTCGTTTCTTGTTACAGAAAAATTAAAACATCGTTACTCCGCAGAAAAAAATGCTAGAATCAAACCTATTAAACAAATCTATTATAAAAATAAAGTTACTCAGGGTTAATCTTACAATTTAATTTTATCGTGATATTTAAGCGACAAAACTAAAATATTCATTTATAGTTCCAGAAAAATAAAAATATTGTTACTCCTCAGAAAAAAATGCTAGAATCAAACTTATTAAAAAAATCTAATAAACAAATAAAGTTACTCAGGGATATTCTTACAATTTAATTTTATCGTGATATTTAAGCGAGAAATATAAAATATTCGTTACTAGCTCCAGAAAAATTAAAACATCGTTACTCCTCAGGAAAAAATGCTAGAATCAAACTTATTTAGAATAATCTAATATACAATTAAAGTTACTCAGGGAAATTCTTACAATTTAATTTTATCGTGATATTTAAGCGAGAAATCTAAAATATTCGTTTCTAGTTCCCGAAAAATTAAAACATCGTTACTCCTCAGGCAAAAATTCTAGAATCAAACTTATTAAGAATAATCTAATATACAAATAAAGTTACTCAGGGATATTCTTACAATTTAATTTTATCGTTATATTTAAGCGAGAAAACTAAAATATTCCTTTCTAGTTCCAGAAAAATTAAAACATCGTTACTCCTCAGGTGAAAATGCTAGAATCAAACTTATTTAGAATAATCTAATATACAAATAAAGTTACTCAGGGATATTCTTACAATTTAATTTTATCGTGATATTTAAGCCAGAAAACTAAAATACTCGTTTCTTGTTACAGAAAAATTAAAACATCGTTACTCCTCAGGAAAAAATGCTAGAATCAAACTTATTAAACAAATCTATTATAAAAATAAAGTTACTCAGGGATATTCTTACAATTTAATTTTATCGTGATATTTAAGCGAGAAAACAAAATTACTCGTTTCTTGATACAGAAAAATTAAAACTTCGTTACTCATCAGGAAAAAATGTTAGGATCAAACTTATTTAGAAAACTCTAATATACAAATAAGGTTACTCAGGGATATTCTTACAATTTAATTTTATCGTGATATTTAAGCGAGAAATCTAAAATAATCTTTTCTAGTTCCAGAAAACTCCTCAGTAAAAAATGCTAGAATCAAACTTATTAAGAATAATCTAATATACAAATAAAGTTACTCCGGGATATTCTTACAATTCAATTTTAACGTTATATTTAAGCGATAAAACTAAAACTTTCGTTTCTAGCTCCAGAAAAATAATAAAATTGTTACTCCTCAGGAAAAAATGCTAGAATCAAACTTATTGATAAAATCAATTATAAAAATAAAGTTACTCTGGGATATTCTTACAATTTAATTTTATCGTTATATTTAAGCGAGAAAACTAAAATAATCGTTTCTAGTTCCAGAAAAATTAAAACATCGTTACTCCTCAGTAAAAAATGCTAGAATCAAACTTATTAAGAAAAATCTATTACACAAATAAAGTTACTCATGGATATTCTTACAAATTAATTTTATCGTGATATTTAAGCGAGAAATCAAAAATATTCGTTACTAGCACCAGAAAAATTAAAACATCGTTACTCTTCAGGAAAAAATGCTAGAATCAAACTTATTAAGAATAATCTAATATACAAATAAAGTTACTCAGAGATATTCTCACAATTTAATTTTATTGTGATATTTATGTGAGAAAACTAAAATATTCGTTTCTAGTTCCAGTAAAATTAAAACATCGTTACTCCTCAGGAAAAAATGTTAGAATCAAACTTATTTAGAATAATCTAATATACAAATAATGTTACTCAGGGATATTCTTACAATTTAATATTATCGTGATATTTAAGCGAGAAAACTAAAATATTCGTTCTAGTTCCAGAAAAATTAAAACATCGTTACTCCTCAGGAAAATATGCTAGAATCAAACTTATGAAAAAAAATTTAATAAACAAATAAAGTTACTCAGGGATATTCTTACAATTTAATTTTATCGTGATATTTAAGCGAGAAATCTAAAATATTCTTTACTAGCTCCAGAAAAATTAAAACATCGTTACTCCTCAGGAAAAAATGCTAGAATCAAACTTATTAAACAAATCTATTATAAAAATAAAGTTACTCAGGGATATTCTTACAATTAATTTTATCGTGATATTTAAGCGAGAAAACAAAAATACTCGTTTCTTGTTACAGAAAAATTAAAACATCGTTACTCCTCAGAAAAAAATGTTAGGATCAAACTTATTTAGAAAACTCTAATATACAAATAAAGTTACTCAGGGATATTCTTACAATTTAATTTTATCGTGATATTTAAGCGAGAAATCTAAAATAATCTTTTCTAGTTCCAGAAAACTCCTCAGTAAAAAATGCTAGAATCAAACTTATTAAGAATAATCTAATATACAAATAAAGTTACTCAGGGATATTCTTACAATTCAATTTTAACGTTATATTTAAGCGATAAAACTAAAATTTTCGTTTCTAGCTCCAGAAAAATAATAACATTGTTACTCCTCAGGAAAAAATGCTAGAATCAAACTTATTGAAAAAATCTATTATAAAAATAAAGTTACTCTGGGATATTCTTACAATTTAATTTTATCGTTATATTTAAGCGAGAAAACTAAAATATTCGTTTCTAGTTCCAGAAAAATTAAAACATCGTTACTCCTCAGTAAAAAATGCTAGAATCAAACTTATTAAGAAAAATCTATTACACAAATAAAGTTACTCATGGATATTCTTACAATTTAATTTTATCGTGATATTTAAGCGAGAAATCAAAAATATTCGTTACTAGCACCAGAAAAATTAAAACATCGTTACTCTTCAGGAAAAAATGCTAAAATCAAACTTATTAAGAATAATGTAATATACAAATAAAGTTACTCATGGATATTCTTACAATTTAATTTTATCGTGATATTTATGTGAGAAAACTAAAATATTCGTTTCTAGTTCCAGTAAAATTAAAACATCGTTACTCCTCAGGAAAAAATGCTAGAATCAAACTTATTTAGACTAATCTAATATACAGATAAAGTTACTCAGGGATATTCTTAGAATTTAATTTTATCGTGATATTTAAGCGAGTAATCTAAAATATTCGTTTCTAGTTCCAGAAAAATTAAAACATCGTTACTCCTCAGGAAAATATGCTAGAATCAAACTTATTAAGAAAAATCTAATATACAAATAAAGTTACTCAGGGATAATCTTAGAATTTAATTTTATCGTGATATTTAAGCGAGAAATCTAAAATATTCGTTTCTAGTTCCAGAAAAATTAAAACATCGTTACTCCTCAGGAAAGAATGCTAGAATCAAACTTATTAAGAAAAATCTATTACACAAATAAAGTTACTCATGGATATTCTTACAATTTAATTTTATCGTGATATTTAAGCGAGAAATCAAAAATATTCGTTACTAGCACCAGAAAAATTAAAACATCGTTACTCCTCAGTAAAAAATGCTAGAATCAAACTTATTAAGAAAAATCTATTACACAAATAAAGTTACTCATGGATATTCTTACAATTTAATTTTATCGTGATATTTATGTGAGAAAACTAAAATATTCGTTTCTAGTTCCAGTAAAATTAAAACATCGTTACTCCTCAGGAAAAAATGCTAGAATCAAACTTATTTAGACTAATCTAATATACAGATAAAGTTACTCAGGGATATTCTTAGAATTTAATTTTATCGTGATATTTAAGCGAGTAATCTAAAATATTCGTTTCTAGTTCCAGAAAAATTAAAACATCGTTACTCCTCAGGAAAATATGCTAGAATCAAACTTATTAAGAAAAATCTAATATACAAATAAAGTTACTCAGGGATAATCTTAGAATTTAATATTATCGTGATATTTAAGCGAGAAATCTAAAATATTCGTTTCTAGTTCCAGAAAAATTAAAACATCGTTACTCCTCAGGAAAGAATGCTAGAATCCAACTTATTTAGAATAATCTAATATACAAATAATGTTACTCAGGGATATTCTTACAATTTAATATTATCGTGATATTTAAGCGAGAAAACTAAAATATTCGTTCTAGTTCCAGAAAAATTAAAACATCGTTACTCCTCAGGAAAATATGCTAGAATCAAACTTATGAAAAAAAATTTAATAAACAAATAAAGTTACTCAGGGATATTCTTACAATTTAATTTTATCGTGATATTTAAGCGAGAAATCTAAAATATTCTTTACTAGCTCCAGAAAAATTAAAACATCGTTACTCCTCAGGAAAAAATGCTAGAATCAAACTTATTAAACAAATCTATTATAAAAATAAAGTTACTCAGGGATATTCTTACAATTAATTTTATCGTGATATTTAAGCGAGAAAACAAAAATACTCGTTTCTTGTTACAGAAAAATTAAAACATCGTTACTCCTCAGAAAAAAATGTTAGGATCAAACTTATTTAGAAAACTCTAATATACAAATAAAGTTACTCAGGGATATTCTTACAATTTAATTTTATCGTGATATTTAAGCGAGAAATCTAAAATAATCTTTTCTAGTTCCAGAAAACTCCTCAGTAAAAAATGCTAGAATCAAACTTATTAAGAATAATCTAATATACAAATAAAGTTACTCAGGGATATTCTTACAATTCAATTTTAACGTTATATTTAAGCGATAAAACTAAAATTTTCGTTTCTAGCTCCAGAAAAATAATAACATTGTTACTCCTCAGGAAAAAATGCTAGAATCAAACTTATTGAAAAAATCTATTATAAAAATAAAGTTACTCTGGGATATTCTTACAATTTAATTTTATCGTTATATTTAAGCGAGAAAACTAAAATATTCGTTTCTAGTTCCAGAAAAATTAAAACATCGTTACTCCTCAGTAAAAAATGCTAGAATCAAACTTATTAAGAAAAATCTATTACACAAATAAAGTTACTCATGGATATTCTTACAATTTAATTTTATCGTGATATTTAAGCGAGAAATCAAAAATATTCGTTACTAGCACCAGAAAAATTAAAACATCGTTACTCTTCAGGAAAAAATGCTAAAATCAAACTTATTAAGAATAATGTAATATACAAATAAAGTTACTCATGGATATTCTTACAATTTAATTTTATCGTGATATTTATGTGAGAAAACTAAAATATTCGTTTCTAGTTCCAGTAAAATTAAAACATCGTTACTCCTCAGGAAAAAATGCTAGAATCAAACTTATTTAGACTAATCTAATATACAGATAAAGTTACTCAGGGATATTCTTAGAATTTAATTTTATCGTGATATTTAAGCGAGTAATCTAAAATATTCGTTTCTAGTTCCAGAAAAATTAAAACATCGTTACTCCTCAGGAAAATATGCTAGAATCAAACTTATTAAGAAAAATCTAATATACAAATAAAGTTACTCAGGGATAATCTTAGAATTTAATTTTATCGTGATATTTAAGCGAGAAATCTAAAATATTCGTTTCTAGTTCCAGAAAAATTAAAACATCGTTACTCCTCAGGAAAGAATGCTAGAATCAAACTTATTAAGAAAAATCTATTACACAAATAAAGTTACTCATGGATATTCTTACAATTTAATTTTATCGTGATATTTAAGCGAGAAATCAAAAATATTCGTTACTAGCACCAGAAAAATTAAAACATCGTTACTCCTCAGTAAAAAATGCTAGAATCAAACTTATTAAGAAAAATCTATTACACAAATAAAGTTACTCATGGATATTCTTACAATTTAATTTTATCGTGATATTTATGTGAGAAAACTAAAATATTCGTTTCTAGTTCCAGTAAAATTAAAACATCGTTACTCCTCAGGAAAAAATGCTAGAATCAAACTTATTTAGACTAATCTAATATACAGATAAAGTTACTCAGGGATATTCTTAGAATTTAATTTTATCGTGATATTTAAGCGAGTAATCTAAAATATTCGTTTCTAGTTCCAGAAAAATTAAAACATCGTTACTCCTCAGGAAAATATGCTAGAATCAAACTTATTAAGAAAAATCTAATATACAAATAAAGTTACTCAGGGATAATCTTAGAATTTAATATTATCGTGATATTTAAGCGAGAAATCTAAAATATTCGTTTCTAGTTCCAGAAAAATTAAAACATCGTTACTCCTCAGGAAAGAATGCTAGAATCCAACTTATTTAGAATAATCTAATATACAAATAAAGTTACTCAGGGATATTCTTACAATTTAATTTTATCGTGATATTTAAGCGAGAAATCAAAAATATTCGTTACTAGCTCCAGAAAAATTAAAACATCGTAACTCTTCAGGAAAAAATGCTAGAATCAAACTTATGAAGAATAATCTAATATACAAATAAAGTTACTCAGGGATATTCTAACAATTCAATTTTATCGTGATATTTATGTGAGAAAACTAAAATATTCGTTTCTAGTTCCAGAAAAATTAAAACATCGTTACTCCTCAGGAAAGAATGCTAGAATACAACTTATTTAGAATAATCTAATATACAAATAAAGTTACTCTGGGATATTCTTACAATTTAATTTTATCGTTATATTTAAGCGAGAAAACTAAAATATTCGGTCTAGTTCCAGAAAAATTAAAACATCGTTACTCCTCAGGAAAATATGCTAGAATCAAACTTATGAAAAAAAATCTAATAAACAAATAAAGTTACTCAGGGATATTCTTACAATTTAATTTTATCGTGATATTTAAGCGAGAAATCTAAAATATTCTTTACTAGCTCCAGAAAAATTAAAACATCGTTACTCCTCAGGAAAAAATGCTAGAATCAAACTTATTAAACAAATCTATTATAAAAATACTCAGGGATATTCTTACAATTTAATTTTATCGTGATATTTAAGCGAGAAAACAATAATACTCGTTTCTTGTTACAGAAAAATTAAAACATCGTTACTCCTCAGGAAAAAATGTTAGGATCAAACTTATTTAGAAAACTCTAATATACAAATAAAGTTACTCAGTGATATTCTTACAATTTAATTTTAACGTGATATTTAAGAGAGAAATCTAAAATAATCTTTTCTAGTTCCAGAAAACTCCTCAGTAAAAAATGCTAGAATCAAACTTTTTAAGAATAATCTAATATACAAATAAAGTTACTCAGGGATATTCTTACAATTCAATTTTAACGTTATATTTAAGCGAGAAAAGTAAAATATTCCTTTCTAGTTCCAGAAAAATTAAAACATCGTTACTCCTCAGGAAAAAATGCTAGAATCAAACTTATTAAACAAATCTATTATAAAAATAAAGTTACTCAGGGATATTCTTACAATTTAATTTTATCGTGATATTTAAGCGAGAAAACAAAAATACTCGTTTCTTGTTACAGAAAAATTAAAACTTCGTTACTCCTCAGGAAAAAATGTTAGGATCAAACTTATTTAGAAAACTCTAATATACAAATAAAGTTACTCAGGGAGATTCTTACAATTTAATTTTATCGTGATATTTAAGCGAGAAATCTAAAATAATCTTTTCTAGTTCCAGAAAAATTAAAACATCGTTACTCATCAGTAAAAAATGATAGAATCAAACTTATTAAGAATAATCTAATATACAAATAAAGTTACTCAGGGATATTCTTACAATTCAATTTTAACGTTATATTTAAGCGATAAAACTAAAATACTCGTTGCTTGTTACAGAAAAATTAAAACATCGATACTCCTCAGGAAAAAATATTAGGATCAAACTTATTTAGAATAATCTTATATAAAAATAAAGTTACTCAGGGATAATCTTACAATTTAATTTTATCGTGATATTTAAGCGAGAAAACTAAAATATTCGTTTATAGTTCCAGAAAAATAAAAATATTGTTACTCCTCAGGAAAAAATGCTAGAATCAAACTTATTAAAAATAATCTAATATACAAACAAAGTTACTCCGAGATATTCTTACAATTTAATTTTATCGTGATATTTAAGCGAGAAAACTAAAATACTCGTTGCTTGTTACAGAATTATTAAAACATCGTTACTCCTCAGGGAAAAATGTTAGGATCAAACTTATTTAGAATAATCTAATATACAAATAAAGTTACTCAGGGATATTCTTACAATTTAATTTTATCGTGATATTTATGTGAGAAAACTAAAATATTCGTTTCTAGTTCCAGTAAAATTAAAACATCGTTACTCCTCAGGAAAAAATGCTAGAATCAAACTTATTAAAAATAATCTAATATACAAATAAAGTTACTCCGAGATATTCTTACAATTTAATTTTATCGAGATATTTAAGCGAGAAAACTAAAATACTCGTTGCTTGTTACAGAAAAATTAAAACATCGTTACTCCTCAGGGAAAAATGTTAGGATCAAACTTATTTAGAATAATCTAATATACAAATAAAGTTACTCAGGGATATTCTTACAATTTAATTTTAACGTGATATTTAAGCGAGAAATCTAAAATAATCTTTTCTAGTTCCAGAAAAATTAAAACATCGTTACTCCTCAGGAAAAAATGCTAGAATCAAACTTATTTAGAATAATCTAATATACAAATAAAGTTACTCAGGGATATTCTTAGAATTTAATTTTATCGTGATATTTAAGCGAGTAATCTAAAATATTCGTTTCTAGTTCCAGAAAAATTAAAACATCGTTACTCCTCAGGAAAATATGCTAGAATCAAACTTATTAAGAAAAATCTAATATACAAATAAAGTTACTCAGGGATAATCTTAGAATTTAATTTTATCGTGATATTTAAGCGAGAAATCTAAAATATTCGTTTCTAGTTCCAGAAAAATTAAAACATCGTTACTCCTCAGGAAAAAATGCTAGAATCAAACTTATATAGCATAATCTAATATACAAATAAAGTTACTCAGGGATATTCTTACAATTTAATTTTATCGTGATATTTAAGCCAGAAAACTAAAATACTCGTTTCTTGTTAGAGAAAAATTAAAACATCGTTACTCCTCAGAAAAAAATGCTAGAATCAAACTTATTAAACAAATCTATTATAAAAATAAAGTTACTCAGGGATATTCTTACAATTTAATTTTAACGTGATATTTAAGCGAGAAATCTGAAATATTCGTTTATAGTTCCAGAAAAATTAAAACATCGTTACTCCTCAGGAAAAAATGTTAGGATCAAACTTATTTAGAATAATCAAATATACAAATATTGTTACTCAGGGATATTCTTACAATTTAATTTTAACGTGATATTTAAGCGAGAAATCTAAAATAATCTTTTCTAGTTCCAGAAAAATTAAAACATCGTTACTCCTCAGGAAAAAATGCTAGAATCAAACTTATTAATAAAATCTAATATACAAATAAAGTTACTCTGGGATATTCTTACAATTTAATTTTATCGTGATATTAATGTGAGAAAACTAAAATATTCGTTTCTAGTTCCAGTAAAATTAAAACATCGTTACTCCTCAGGAAAAAATGCTAGAATCAATCTTATTAAGAATAATCTAATATACAAATAAAGTTACTCAGGGATATTCTTACAATTTAATTTTATCGTGATATTTATGTGAGAAAACTAAAATATTCGTTTCTAGTTCCAGTAAAATTAAAACATCGTTACTCCACAGGAAAAAATGCTAGAATCAAACTTATTAAGAATAATCTAATATACAAATAAAGTTACTCCGAGATATTCTTACAATTTAATTTTATCGAGATATTTAAGCGAGAAAACTAAAATACTCCTTGCTTGTTACAGAAAAATTAAAAAAACGTTACTCCTCAGGGAAAAATGTTAGGATTAAACTTATTTAGAATAATCTAATATACAAATAAAGTTACTCAGGGATATTCTTACAATTTAATTTTAACGTGATATTTAAGCGAGAAATCTAAAATAATCTTTTCTAGTTCCAGAAAAATTAAAACATCGTTATTCCTCAGGAAAAAATGCTAGAATCAAACTTATTTAGAATAATCTAAAATACAAATAATGTTGCTCAGGGATATTCTTACAATTTAATTTTATCGTGATATTTAAGCCCGAAAACTAAAATACTCGTTTCTTGTTACAGAAAAATTAAAACTTCGTTACTCCTCAGGAAAAATTGTTAGGATCAAACTTATTTAGAAAACTCTAATATACAAATAAAGTTACTCAGAGATATTCTTACAATTTAATTTTATCGTGATATTTAAGCCAGAAAAGTAAAATACTCGTTTCTTGTTACAGAAAAATTAAAACATCGTTACTCCTCAGGAAAAAATGCTAGAATCAAACTTATTTAGAATAATCTAAAATACAAATAATGTTACTCAGGGATATTCTTACAATTTAATTTTATCGTGATATTTAAGCCCGAAAACTAAAATACTCGTTTCTTGTTACAGAAAAATTAAAACATCGTTACTTCTCAGGAAAAAATGCTAGAATCAAACTTATTAAACAAGTCAATTATAAAAATACAGTTACTCAGGTATAATCTTACAATTTAATTTTATCGTGATATTTAAGCGAGAAAACAAAAATACTCGTTTCTTGTTACAGAAAAATTAAAACTTCGTTACTCCTCAGGAAAAAATGTTAGGATCAAACTTATTTACAAAACTCTAATATACAAAGAAAGTTACTCAGGGATATTCTTACAATTTAATTTTATCGTGATATTTAAGCGAGAAAACTAAAATATTCGTTTATAGTTCCAGAAAAATAAAAATATTTTTACTCCTCAGAAAAAATGCTAGAATCAAACTTATTAAAAAAAATCTAATAAACAAATAAAGTTACTCAGGGTTATTCGTTTATAGTTCCAGAGAAATTAAAACATCGTTACTCCTCAGTAAAAAATGCTAGAATCAAACTTATTAAGAATAATCTAATACACAAATAAAGTTACTCCGGGATATTCTTACAATTTAATTTTATCGTGATATTTAAGCGAGACAACAAAAATTCTTGATACAGAAAAATTAAAACATCGTTACTCCTCAGGAAAAAATGTTAGGAACAAACTTATTTAGAATAATCTAATATACAAATACAGTTACTCAGGTTTATTCTTACAATTTAATTTTAACGTGATATTTAAGCGAGAAATCTAAAATAATCTTTTCTAGTTCCAGAAAAATTAAAACGTCGTTACTCCTCAGGAAAAAATGCTAGAATCAAACTTATTAAGAATAATCTAATATACAAATAAAGTTACTAAGGGATATTCTTACAAATTAATTTTATCGTGATATTTATGTGACAAAAAAAATATTCGTTTCTAGTTCCAGTAAAATTAAAACATCGTTACTCCTCAGGAAAAAATGCTAGAATCAAACTTATTAAGAAAAATCTAATATACAAATAAAGTTACTCAGGGATAATCTTAGAATTTAATTTTATCGTGATATTTAAGCGAGAAATCTAAAATATTCGTTTCTAGTTCCAGAAATAAAGTTACTCAGGGATATTCTTACAATTTAATTTTATCGTGATATTTAAGCCAGAAAACTAAAATACTCGTTTCTTGTTACAGAAAAATTAAAACATCGCTGCTCCTCAGGAAAAAATGCTAGAATCAAACTTATTAAACAAATCTATTATAAAAATAAAGTTACTCAGGGATATTCTTGCAATTTAATTTTATCGTGATATTTAAGCGAGAAAACAAAAATACTCGTTTCTTGTTACATAAAAATTAAAACTTCGTTACTCCTCAGGAAAAAATGTTAGGATCAAACTTATTTAGAAAACTCTAATATACAAATAAAGTTACTCAGTGATATTCTTACAATTTAATTTTATCGTGATATTTAAGCGAGAAATCTAAAATAATCTTTTCTAGTTCCAGAAAAATTAAAACATCGTTACTCCTCAGTAAAAAATGCTAGAATCAAACTTATTAAGAATAATCTAATATACAAATAAAGTTACTCAGGGATATTCTTACAATTCAATTTGTACGTTATATTTAAGCGATAAAACTAAAATTTTCGTTTCTAGCTCCAGAAAAATAATAACATTGTTACTCCTCAGGAAAAAATGCTAGAATCAAACTTATTGAAAAAATCTATTATAAAAATAAAGTTACTCTGGGATATTCTTACAATTTAATTTTATCGTTATATTTAAGCGAGAAAACTAAAATATTCGTTTCTAGTTCCAGAAAAATTAAAACATCGTTACTCCTCAGTAAAAAATGCTAGAAACAAACTTATTAAGAAAAATCTAATACACAAATAAAGTTACTCATGGATATTCTTACAATTTAATTTTATCGTGATATTTAAGCGAGAAATCAAAAATATTCGTTACTAGCTCCAGAAAAATTAAAACATCGTAACTCTTCAGGAAAAAATGCTAGAATCAAACTTATTAAGAATAATCTAATATAAAAATAAAGTTACTCAGGGATATTCTCACAATTCAATTTTATTGTGATATTTATGTGAGAAAACTAAAATATTCGTTTCTAGTTCCAGTAAAATTAAAACATCGTTACTCCTCAGGAAAAAATGCTAGAATCAAACTTATTAAAAAAATCTAATATACAAATAAAGTTACTCTGGGATATTCTTACAATTTAATTTTATCGTTATAATTTAAGCGAGAAAACTAAAATATTCGTTCTAGTTCCAGAAAAATTAAAACAACGTTACCCCTCAGGAAAAAATTTTAGGAACAAACTTATTTAGAATAATCTAATATACAAATAAAGTTACTCAGGGTTATTCTTACTTTTTAATTTTAACGTGATATTTAAGCGAGAAATCTAAAATAATCTTTTCTAGTTCCAGAAAAATTAAAACATCGTTACTCCTCAGTAAAAAATGCTAGAATCAAACTTATTAAGAATAATCTAATATACAAATAAAGTTACTCAGGGATATTCTTACAATTCAATTTTAACGTTATATTTATGTGAGAAATCTAAAATATTCGTTTCTAGTTCCAAAAAAATTAAAACACCGTTACTCCTCAGGAAAAAATGCTAGAATCAAACTTATTAAGAAAAATCTAATATACAAATAAAGTTACTCCGGGATATTCTTACAATTTAATTTTATCGTGATATTTAAGCGAGAAATCTAAAATATTCGTTTCTAGTTCCAGAAAAATTAAAACATCGATACTCCTTAGGAAAAAATGCTAGAATCAAACTTATTAAACAAATCTATTATAAAAATAAAGTTACTCAGGGATATTCTTACAATTTAATTTTATCGTTATATTAAAGCTAGAAAACTAAAATATTCGTTTCTAGTTCCAGAAAAATTAAAACATCGTTACTCCTCAGGAAAAAATGCTAGATTCAAACTTATTTAGAATAATCTAATATACAAATAAAGTTACTCAGGGATATTCTTACAATTCAATTTGTACGTTATATTTAAGCGATAAAACTAAAATTTTCGTTTCTAGCTCCAGAAAAATAATAACATTGTTACTCCTCAGGAAAAAATGCTAGAATCAAACTTATTGAAAAAATCTATTATAAAAATAAAGTTACTCTGGGATATTCTTACAATTTAATTTTATCGTTATATTTAAGCGAGAAAACTAAAATATTCGTTTCTAGTTCCAGAAAAATTAAAACATCGTTACTCCTCAGTACAAAATGCTAGAAACAAACTTATTAAGAAAAATCTAATACACAAATAAAGTTACTCATGGATATTCTTACAATTTAATTTTATCGTGATATTTAAGCGAGAAATCAAAAATATTCGTTACTAGCTCCAGAAAAATTAAAACATCGTAACTCTTCAGGAAAAAATGCTAGAATCAAACTTATTAAGAATAATCTAATATACAAATAAAGTTACTCAGGGATATTCTCACAATTCAATTTTATTGTGATATTTATGTGAGAAAACTAAAATATTCGTTTCTAGTTCCAGTAAAATTAAAACATCGTTACTCCTCAGGAAAAAATGCTAGAATCAAACTTATTAAAAAAATCTAATATACAAATAAAGTTACTCTGGGATATTCTTACAATTTAATTTTATCGTTATAATTTAAGCGAGAAAACTAAAATATTCGTTCTAGTTCCAGAAAAATTAAAACAACGTTACCCCTCAGGAAAAAATTTTAGGAACAAACTTATTTAGAATAATCTAATATACAAATAAAGTTACTCAGGGTTATTCTTACTTTTTAATTTTAACGTGATATTTAAGCGAGAAATCTAAAATAATCTTTTCTAGTTCCAGAAAAATTAAAACATCGTTACTCCTCAGTAAAAAAGGCTAGAATCAAACTTATTAAGAATAATCTAATATACAAATAAAGTTACTCAGGGATATTCTTACAATTCAATTTTAACGTGATATTTATGTGAGAAATCTAAAATATTCGTTTCTAGTTCCAAAAAAATTAAAACACCGTTACTCCTCAGGAAAAAATGCTAGAATCAAACTTATTAAGAAAAATCTAATATACAAATAAAGTTACTCTGGGATATTCTTACAATTTAATTTTATCGTTATAATTTAAGCGAGAAAACTAAAATATTCGTTCTAGTTCCAGAAAAATTAAAACAACGTTACCCCTCAGGAAAAAATTTTAGGAACAAACTTATTTAGAATAATCTAATATACAAATAAAGTTACTCAGGGTTATTCTTACTTTTTAATTTTAACGTGATATTTAAGCGAGAAATCTAAAATAATCTTTTCTAGTTCCAGAAAAATTAAAACATCGTTACTCCTCAGTAAAAAAGGCTAGAATCAAACTTATTAAGAATAATCTAATATACAAATAAAGTTACTCCGGGATATTCTTACAATTTAATTTTATCGTGATATTTAAGCGAGAAATCTAAAATATTCGTTTCTAGTTCCAGAAAAATTAAAACATCGATACTCCTTAGGAAAAAATGCTAGAATCAAACTTATTAAACAAATCTATTATAAAAATAAAGTTACTCAGGGATATTCTTACAATTTAATTTTATCGTTATATTTAAGCGAGAAAACTAAAATATTCGTTTCTAGTTCCAGAAAAATTAAAACATCGTTACTCCTCAGGAAAAAATGCTAGATTCAAACTTAATAAGAAAAATCTAATAAACAAATAAAGATACTCAGGGATATTCTTACAATTTAATTTTATCGTGATATTTAAGCGAGAAATCTAAAATATTCGTTACTAGCTCCAGAAAAATTAAAACATCGTTACTCCTCAGGAAAAAATGCTAAAATCAAACTTATTAAGAATAATCTAATATACAAATAAAGTTACTCCGGGATATGCTTACATTTTAATTTTATCGTGATATTTAAGCGAGACAACTAAAATACTCGTTTCTTGTTACAGAAAAATTAAAACATCGTTACTCCTCAGGAAAAAATGTTAGGAACAAACTTATTTAGAATAAATTAATATACAAATAAAGTTACTCAGGGAAATTCTTACAATTTAATGTTAACGTGATATTTAAGCGAGAAATCTAAAATAATCTTTTCTAGTTCCAGAAAAATTAAAACATCGTTACTCCTCAGGAAAAAATGCTAGAATAAAACTTATTAAGAATAATCTAATATACAAATAAAGTTACTAAGGGATATTCTTACAATTTAATTTTATCGTGATATTTATGTGAGAAAACTAAAATATTCGTTTCTAGTTCCAGTACAAAAAAAACATCGTTACTCCTCAGGAAAAAATGCTAGAATCAAACTTATTAAAAAATATCTAATACACAAATAAAGTTACTCAGGGATATTCTTACAATTTAATTTTATCGTTATTTTTAAGCGAGAAAACTAAAATATTCGTTTCTTGTTACAGAAAAATTAAAACATCGTTACTCCTCAGGAAAAAATGTAAGGATCAAACTTATTTAGAAAACTCTAATATACAAATAAAGTTACTCAGGGATATTCTTACAATTTAATTTTATCGTGATATTTAAGCGAGAAATCTAAAATATTCGTTACTAGCTCCAGAAAAATTAAAACATCGTTACTCCTCAGGAAAACATGTTAGGATCAAACTTATTTAGAATAATCTAATATACAAATATAGTTACTCAGGGATATTCTTACAATTTAATTTTAACGTGATATTTAAGCGAGAAATCTAAAATAATCTTTTCTAGTTCCAGTGAAATTAAAACATCCGTTACTCCTCAGGAAAAAATGCTAGAATCAAACTTATTAAAAAAAATCTAATATACAAATAAAATTACTCTGGGATAGTCTTACAATTTAATTTTATCGTTATATTTAAGCGAGAAAACTAAAATATTCTTTTCTAGTTCCAGAAAAATTAAAACATCGTTACTCCTCAGGAAAAAATGCTAGAATCAAACTTATTAAGAAAAATCTAATATACAAATAAAGTTACTCAGGGATATTCTTACAATTTAATTTTATCGTGATATTTAAGCGAGAAAACTAAAATACTCGTTGCTTGTTACAGAAAAATTAAAACATCGTTACTCCTCAGGAAAAAATGTTAGGATCAAACTTATTTAGAATAATCTAATATACAAATAAAGTTACTCAGGGATATTCTTACAATTTAATTTTATCATGATATTTAAGCGATAAATCTAAAATACTCGTTTCTTGTTAAAGAAAAATTAAAACATCGTTACTCCTCAGGAAAAAATGCTAGATTCAAACTTATTAAGAAAAATCTAATATACAAATAAAGTTACTCAGGGATATTCTTACAATTTAATTTTATCGTGATATTTAAGCGAGAAATCTAAAATATTCGTTTCTAGTTCCAGAAAAATTAAAACATCGTTACTCCTCTGGAGAAAATGCTAGAATCAAACTTATTAAACAAATCTATTATAAAAATAAAGTTACTAAGGGATAATCTTACAATTTAATTTTATCGTGATATTTAAGCCAGAAAACTAAAATATTCGTTTCTAACTCCAGAAAAATAATAACATTGTTACTCCTCAGGAAAAAATGCTAGAATCAAACTTATTGAAAAAATCTATTACACAAATAAAGTTACTCATGGATATTCTTACAATTTAATGTTATCGTGATATTTAAGCGAGAAATCAAAAATATACGTTACTAGCTCCAGAAAAATTAAAACATCGTTACTCTTCAGGAAAAAATGCTAGAATCAAACTTATTAAGAATAATCTAATATACAAATAAAGTTACTCAGGGATATTCTCACAATTTAATTTTATCGTGATATTTATGTGAGAAAACTAAAATATTCGTTTCTAGTTCCAGTAAAATTAAAACATCGTTACTCCTCAGGAAAAAATGCTAGAATCAAACTTATTAAGAAAACTCTAATATACAAATAAAGTTACTCAGGGATATTCTTACAATTTAATTTTATCGTGATATTTAACCGAGAAATCTAAAATATTCGTTTCTAGTTCCAGAAAAATTAAAACATTGTTACTCCTCAGGAAAAAATGCTAGTTTCAAACTTATTAAGAAAAATCTAATATACAAATAAAGTTACTCAGGGATATTCTTACAATTTAATTTTATCGTGATATTTAAGCGAGAAATCTAAAATATTCGTTTCTAGTTCCAGAAAAATTAAAACATCGTTACTCCTCAGGAAAAAATGCTAGATTCAAACTTATTAAGAAAAATCTAATATACAAATAAAGTTACTCTGGGATATTCTTACAATTTAATTTTATCGTGATATTTAAGCGAGAAAACTAAAATATTCGTTTCTAGCTCCAGAAAAATAATAAGATTGTTACTCCTCAGGAAAAAATGCTAGAATCAAACTTATTGAAAAAATCTATTACACAAATAAAGTTACTCATGGATATTCTTACAATTTAATGTTATCGTGATATTTAAGCGAGAAATCAAAAATATTCGTTACAAGCTCCAGAAAAATTAAAACATCGTTACTCTTCAGGAAAAAATGCTAGAATCAAACTTATTAAGAATAATCTAATATACAAATAAAGTTACTCAGGGATATTCTCACAATTTAATTTTATCGTGATATTTATGTGAGAAAACTAAAATATTCGTTTCTAGTTCCAGTAAAATTAAAACATCGTTACTCCTCAGGAAAAAATGCTAGAATCAAACTTATTAAGAAAACTCTAATATACAAATAATGTTACTCAGGGATAATCTTAGAATTTAATTTTATCGTGATATTTAAGCGAGAAATCTAAAATATTCGTTTCTAGTTAAAGAAAAATTAAAACATCGTTACTCCTCAGGAAAAAATATTAGGATAAAACTTATTTAGAATAATCTAATATACAAATAAAGTTACTCAGGGATATTCTTACAATTTAATTTTATCGTGATATTTATGTGAGAAAACTAAAATAATCGTTTCTAGTTCCAGTAAAATTAAAACATCGTTACTCCTCAGGAAAAAATGCTAGAATCAAACTTATTAAAAAAATCTAATATACAAATAAAGTTACTCAGGGATATTCTTACAATTTAATTTTATCGTTATATTTAAGCGAGAAAACTAAAATATTCGTTTCTAGTTCCAGAAAAATTAAAATATAGTTACTCCTCAGGAAAAAATGCTAGAATCAAACTTATTAAGAAAATCTAATATACAAATAAAGTTACTCAGGGATATTCTTACAATTTAATTTTATCGTGATATTTAAGCGAGAAATCAAAAATATTCGTTACTAGCTCCAGAAAAATTAAAACATCGTTACTCTTCAGGAAAAAATTCTAGAATCAAACTTATAAAGAATAATCTAATATACAAATAAAGTTACTCAGGGATATTCTCACAATTTAATTTTATCGTGATATTTATGTGAGAAAACTAAAATATTCGTTTCTAGTTCCAGTAAAATTAAAACATCGTTACTCCTCAGGAAAAAATGCTAGAATCAAACTTATTAAGAAAACTCTAATATACAAATAAAGTTACTCAGGGATATTCTTACAATTTAATTTTATCGTGATATTTAACCGAGAAATCTAAAATATTCGTTTCTAGTTCCAGAAAAATTAAAACATTGTTACTCCTCAGGAAAAAATGCTAGTTTCAAACTTATTAAGAAAAATCTAATATACAAATAAAGTTACTCAGGGATATTCTTACAATTTAATTTTATCGTGATATTTAAGCGAGAAATCTAAAATATTCGTTTCTAGTTCCAGAAAAATTAAAACATCGTTACTCCTCAGGAAAAAATGCTAGATTCAAACTTATTAAGAAAAATCTAATATACAAATAAAGTTACTCTGGGATATTCTTACAATTTAATTTTATCGTGATATTTAAGCGAGAAAACTAAAATATTCGTTTCTAGCTCCAGAAAAATAATAAGATTGTTACTCCTCAGGAAAAAATGCTAGAATCAAACTTATTGAAAAAATCTATTACACAAATAAAGTTACTCATGGATATTCTTACAATTTAATGTTATCGTGATATTTAAGCGAGAAATCAAAAATATTCGTTACAAGCTCCAGAAAAATTAAAACATCGTTACTCTTCAGGAAAAAATGCTAGAATCAAACTTATTAAGAATAATCTAATATACAAATAAAGTTACTCAGGGATATTCTCACAATTTAATTTTATCGTGATATTTATGTGAGAAAACTAAAATATTCGTTTCTAGTTCCAGTAAAATTAAAACATCGTTACTCCTCAGGAAAAAATGCTAGAATCAAACTTATTAAGAAAACTCTAATATACAAATAATGTTACTCAGGGATAATCTTAGAATTTAATTTTATCGTGATATTTAAGCGAGAAATCTAAAATATTCGTTTCTAGTTAAAGAAAAATTAAAACATCGTTACTCCTCAGGAAAAAATATTAGGATAAAACTTATTTAGAATAATCTAATATACAAATAAAGTTACTCAGGGATATTCTTACAATTTAATTTTATCGTGATATTTATGTGAGAAAACTAAAATAATCGTTTCTAGTTCCAGTAAAATTAAAACATCGTTACTCCTCAGGAAAAAATGCTAGAATCAAACTTATTAAAAAAATCTAATATACAAATAAAGTTACTCAGGGATATTCTTACAATTTAATTTTATCGTTATATTTAAGCGAGAAAACTAAAATATTCGTTTCTAGTTCCAGAAAAATTAAAATATAGTTACTCCTCAGGAAAAAATGCTAGAATCAAACTTATTAAGAAAATCTAATATACAAATAAAGTTACTCAGGGATATTCTTACAATTTAATTTTATCGTGATATTTAAGCGAGAAATCAAAAATATTCGTTACTAGCTCCAGAAAAATTAAAACATCGTTACTCTTCAGGAAAAAATTCTAGAATCAAACTTATAAAGAATAATCTAATATACAAATAAAGTTACTCAGGGATATTCTCACAATTTAATTTTATCGTGATATTTATGTGAGAAAACTAAAATATTCGTTTCTAGTTCCAGTAAAATTAAAACATCGTTACTCCTCAGGAAAAGATGCTAGAATCAAACTTATTAAGAAAAATCTAATATACAAATAATGTTACTCAGGGATAATCTTAGAATTTTATTTTATCGTGATATTTAAGCGAGAAATCTAAAATATTCGTTTCTAGTTCCAGAAAAATTAAAACATCGTTACTCCTCAGAAAAAAATGCTAGAATCAAACTTATTTAGAATAATCTTATATACAAATAAAGTTACTCAGGGATATTCTTACAATTTAATTTTATCGTGATATTTAAGCGAGAAATCTAAAATATTCGTTTCTAGTTCCAGAAAAATTAAAACATCGTTACTCCTCAGGAAAAAATGCTAGAATCAAACTTATTAAAAAAACCTAATACACAAATAAAGTTACTCAGGGATATTCTTACAATTTAATTTTATCGTGATATTTAAACGAGAAAACTAAAATACTCGTTGCTTGTTACAGAAAAATTAAAACATCGTTACTCCGCAGGAAAAAATGTTAGGATCAAACTTATTTAGAATAATCTAATATACAAATAAAGTTACTCAGGGATATTCTTACAATTTAATTTTATCGTGATATTTAAGCGAGAAATCTAAAATACTCGTTTCTTGTTAAAGAAAAATTAAAACATCGTTACTCCTCAGGAAAAAATGCTAGATTCAAACTTATTTAGAATAATCTAATATACAAATAAAGTTACTCAGGGATATTCTTACAATTTAATTTTATCGTGATATTTAAGCGAGAAATCTAAAATATTCGTTTCTAGTTCCAGAAAAATTAAAACATCGTTACTCATCAGGAAAAAATGCTAAAATCAAACTTATTTAGAATAATCTAATATACAAATAAAGTTACTCAGGGATATTCTTGCAATTTAATTTTATCGTGATATTTAAGCCAGAAAACTAAAATACTCGGTTTCTTGTTACAGAAAAATTAAAACATCGTTACTCGTCAGGAGAAAATGCTAGAATCAAACTTATTAAACAAATCTATTATAAAAATAAAGTTACTCAGGGATAATCGTACAATTTAATTTTATCGTGATATTTAAGCGAGAAAACTAAAATATTCGTTTCTAGCTCCAGAAAAATAATAACATTGTTACTACTCAGGAAAAAATGCTAGAATCAAACTTATTGAAAAAATCTATTACACAAATAAAGTTACTCATGGATATTCTTACAATTTAATGTTATCGTGATATTTAAGCGAGAAATCAAAAATATTCGTTACTAGCTCCAGAAAAATTAAAACATCGTTACTCTTCAGGAAAAAATGCTAGAATCAAACTTATTAAGAATAATCAAATATACAAATAAAGTTACTCAGGGATATTCTCACAATTTAATTTTATCGTGATATTTATGTGAGAAAACTAAAATATTCGTTTCTAGTTCCAGTAAAATTAAAACATCGTTACTCCTCATGAAAAAATGCTAGAATCAAACTTATTAAGAAAACTCTAATATACAAATAATGTTACTCAGGGATAATCTTAGAATTTAATTTTATCGTGATATTTAAGCGAGAAATCTAAAATATTCGTTTCTAGTTCCAGTAAAATTAAAACATCGTTACTCCTCAGGAAAAAATGCTAGAATCAAACTTATTAAGAAAACTCTAATATACAAATAATGTTACTCAGGGATAATCTTAGAATTTAATTTTATCGTGATATTTAAGCGAGAAATCTAAAATATTCGTTTCTAGTTAAAGAAAAATTAAAACATCGTTACTCCTCAGGAAAAAATATTAGGATAAAACTTATTTAGAATAATCTAATATACAAATAAAGTTACTCAGGGATATTCTTACAATTTAATTTTATCGTGATATTTATGTGAGAAAACTAAAATAATCGTTTCTAGTTCCAGTAAAATTAAAACATCGTTACTCCTCAGGAAAAAATGCTAGAATCAAACTTATTAAAAAAATCTAATATACAAATAAAGTTACTCAGGGATATTCTTACAATTTAATTTTATCGTTATATTTAAGCGAGAAAACTAAAATATTCGTTTCTAGTTCCAGAAAAATTAAAACATAGTTACTCCTCAGGAAAAAATGCTAGAATCAAACTTATTAAGAAAAATCTAATATACAAATAAAGTTACTCAGGGATATTCTTACAATTTAATTTTATCGTGATATTTAAGCGAGAAATCAAAAATATTCGTTACTAGCTCCAGAAAAATTAAAACATCGTTACTCTTCAGGAAAAAATTCTAGAATCAAACTTATAAAGAATAATCTAATATACAAATAAAGTTACTCAGGGATATTCTCACAATTTAATTTTATCGTGATATTTATGTGAGAAAACTAAAATATTCGTTTCTAGTTCCAGTAAAATTAAAACATCGTTACTCCTCAGGAAAAGATGCTAGAATCAAACTTATTAAGAAAAATCTAATATACAAATAATGTTACTCAGGGATAATCTTAGAATTTTATTTTATCGTGATATTTAAGCGAGAAATCTAAAATATTCGTTTCTAGTTCCAGAAAAATTAAAACATCGTTACTCCTCAGAAAAAAATGCTAGAATCAAACTTATTTAGAATAATCTTATATACAAATAAAGTTACTCAGGGATATTCTTACAATTTAATTTTATCGTGATATTTAAGCGAGAAATCTAAAATATTCGTTTCTAGTTCCAGAAAAATTAAAACATCGTTACTCCTCAGGAAAAAATGCTAGAATCAAACTTATTAAAAAAACCTAATACACAAATAAAGTTACTCAGGGATATTCTTACAATTTAATTTTATCGTGATATTTAAGCGAGAAAACTAAAATACTCGTTGCTTGTTACAGAAAAATTAAAACATCGTTACTCCTCAGGAAAAAATGTTAGGATCAAACTTATTTAGAATAATCTAATATACAAATAAAGTTACTCAGGGATATTCTTACAATTTAATTTTATCGTGATATTTAAGCGAGAAATCTAAAATACTCGTTTCTTGTTAAAGAAAAATTAAAACATCGTTACTCCTCAGGAAAAAATGCTAGATTCAAACTTATTTAGAATAATCTAATATACAAATAAAGTTACTCAGGGATATTCTTACAATTTAATTTTATCGTGATATTTAAGCGAGAAATCTAAAATATTCGTTTCTAGTTCCAGAAAAATTAAAACATCGTTACTCATCAGGAAAAAATGCTAAAATCAAACTTATTTAGAATAATCTAATATACAAATAAAGTTACTCAGGGATATTCTCACAATTTAATTTTATCGTGATATTTATGTGAGAAAACTAAAATATTCGTTTCTAGTTCCAGTAAAATTAAAACATCGTTACTCCTCAGGAATAAATGCTAGAATCAAACTTATTAAGAAAAATCTAATATACAAATAAAGTTACTCAGGGATATTCTTACAATTTAATTTTATCGTGATATTTAAGCGAGAAAACTAAAATATTCGTTGCTTGTTACAGAAAAATTAAAACATCGTTACTCCTCAGGAATAAATGTTAGGATCAAACTTATTTAGAATCATCTAATATACAAATAGAGTTACTCAGGGATAATCTTACAATTTAATTTTATCGTGATATTTAAGCGAGAAATCTAAAATACTCGTTTCTTGTTAAAGAAAAATTAAAACATCGTTACTCCTCAGGAAAAACTGCTAGATTCAAACTTATTAAGAAAAATCTAATATACAAATAAAGTTACTCAGGGATATTCTTACAATTTAATTTTATCGTGATATTTACGCGAGAAATCTAAAATATTCGTTTCTAGTTCCAGAAAAATTAAAACATCGTTACTCATCAGGAAAAAATGCTAAAATCAAACTTATTTAGAATAATCTAATATACAAATAAAGTTACTCAGGGATATTCTTACAATTTAATTTTATCGTGATATTTAAGCCAGAAAACTAAAATACTCGGTTTCTTGTTACAGAAAAATTAAAACATCGTTACTCCTCAGGAGAAAATGCTAGAATCAAACTTATTAAACAAATCTATTATAAAAATAAAGTTACGCAGGGATAATCTTACAATTTAATTTTATCGTGATATTTAAGCGAGAAAACTAAAATATTCGTGTCTAGCTCCAGAAAAATAATAACATTGTTACTCCTCAGGAAAAAATGCTAGAATCAAACTTATTGAAAAAATCTATTACACAAATAAAGTTACTCATGGATATTCTTACAATTTAATGTTATCGTGATATTTAAGCGAGAAATCAAAAATATTCGTTACTAGCTCCAGAAAAATTAAAACATCGTTACTCTTCAGGAAAAAATGCTAGAATCAAACTTATTAAGTATAATCTAATATACAAATAAAGTTACTCAGGGATATTCTTACAATTTAATTTTATCGTGATATTTAAGCGAGAAATCTAAAATATTCGTTTCTAGTTCCAGAAAAATTAAAACATCGTTACTCATCAGGAAAAAATGCTAAAATCAAACTTATTTAGAATAATCTAATATACAAATAAAGTTACTCAGGGATATTCTTACAATTTAATTTTATCGTGATATTTAAGCCAGAAAACTAAAATACTCGGTTTCTTGTTACAGAAAAATTAAAACATCGTTACTCCTCAGAAAAAAATGCTAGAATCAAACTTATTTAGAATAATCTTATATACAAATAAAGTTACTCAGGGATATTCTTACAATTTAATTTTATCGTGATTTTAAGCGAGAAATCTAAAATAATCGTTTCTAGTTCCAGAAAAATTAAAACATCGTTACTCCTCAGGAAAAAATGCTAGAATCAAACTTATTAAAAAAATCTAATACACGAATAAAGTTACTCAGGGATATTCTTACAATTTAATTTTATCGTGATATTTAAGCGAGAAAACTAAAATACTCGTTGCTTGTTACAGATAAATTAAAACATCGTTACTCCTCAGGAAAAAATATTAGGATCAAACTTATTTAGAATAATCTAATATACAAATAAAGTTACTCAGGGATATTCTTACAATTTAATTTTATCGTGATATTTAAGCGAGAAAACTAAAATACTCGTTGCTTGTTACAGAAAAATTAAAACATCGTTACTCCTCAGGAAAAAATGCTAGTTTCAAACTTATTAAGAAAAATCTAATATACAAATAAAGCTACTCAGGGATATTCTTACAATTTAATTTTATCGTGATATTTAAGCGAGAAAACTGAAATACTCGTTGCTTGTTACAGAAAAATTAAAACATCGTTACTCCTCAGGAAAAAATATTAGGATCACCCTTATTTAGAATAATCTAATATACAAATAAAGTTACTCAGGGATATTCTTACAATTTAATTTTATCGTGATATTTAAGCGAGAAATCAAAAATATTCGTTACTAGCTCCAGAAAAATTAAAACATCGTTACTCTTCAGGAAAAAATTCAAGAATAAAACTTATTAAGAATAATCTAATATACAAATAAAGTTACTCAGGGATATTCTCACAATTTAATTTTATCGTGATATTTATGTGAGAAAACTAAAATATTCGTTTCTAGTTCCAGTAAAATTAAAACATCGTTACTCCTCAGGAAAAAATGCTAGAATCAAACTTATTAAGAAAAATTTAATATATAAATAATGTTACTCAGGGATAATCTTAGAATTTTATTTTATCGTGATATTTAAGCGAGAAATCTAAAATATTCGTTTCTAGTTCCAGAAAAATTAAAACATCGTTACTCCTCAGGAAAAAATGCTAGAATCAAACTTATTAAGAAAACTCTAATATACAAATAATATTATTTAGGGATAATCTTAGAATTTAATTTTATCGTGATATTTAAGCGAGAAATCTAAAATATTCGTTTCTAGTTCCAGAAAAATTAAAACATCGTTACTCCTCAGAAAAAAATGCTAGAATCAAACTTATTTAGAATAATCTTATATACAAATAAAGTTACTCAGGGATATTCTTACAATTTAATTTTATCGTGATATTTAAGCGAGAAATCTAAAATATTCGTTTCTAGTTCCAGAAAAATTAAAACATCGTTACTCCTCAGGAAAAAATGCTAGATTCAAACTTATTAAGAAAAATCTAATATACAAATAAAGTTACTCAGGGATATTCTTACAATTTAATTTTATCGTGATATTTAAGCGAGAAAACTAAAATATTCGTTGCTTGTTACAGAAAAATTAAAACATCGTTACTCCTCAGGAATAAATGTTAGGATCAAACTTATTTAGAATCATCTAATATACAAATAGAGTTACTCAGGGATAATCTTACAATTTAATTTTATCGTGATATTTAAGCGAGAAATCTAAAATACTCGTTTCTTGTTAAAGAAAAATTAAAACATCGTTACTCCTCAGGAAAAACTGCTAGATTCAAACTTATTAAGAAAAATCTAATATACAAATAAAGTTACTCAGGGATATTCTTACAATTTAATTTTATCGTGATATTTACGCGAGAAATCTAAAATATTCGTTTCTAGTTCCAGAAAAATTAAAACATCGTTACTCATCAGGAAAAAATGCTAAAATCAAACTTATTTAGAATAATCTAATATACAAATAAAGTTACTCAGGGATATTCTTACAATTTAATTTTATCGTGATATTTAAGCCAGAAAACTAAAATACTCGGTTTCTTGTTACAGAAAAATTAAAACATCGTTACTCCTCAGGAGAAAATGCTAGAATCAAACTTATTAAACAAATCTATTATAAAAATAAAGTTACGCAGGGATAATCTTACAATTTAATTTTATCGTGATATTTAAGCGAGAAAACTAAAATATTCGTTTCTAGCTCCAGAAAAATAATAACATTGTTACTCCTCAGGAAAAAATGCTAGAATCAAACTTATTGAAAAAATCTATTACACAAATAAAGTTACTCATGGATATTTTTACAATTTAATGTTATCGTGATATTTAAGCGAGAAATCAAAAATATTCGTTACTAGCTCCAGAAAAATTAAAACATCGTTACTCTTCAGGAAAAAATGCTAGAATCAAACTTATTAAGTATAATCTAATATACAAATAAAGTTACTCAGGGATATTCTCACAATTTAATTTTATCGTGATATTTATGTGAGAAAACTAAAATATTCGTTTCTAGTTCCAGTAAAATTAAAACATCGTTACTCCTCAGGAAAAAATGCTAGAATCAAACTTATTAAGAAAACTCTAATATACAAATAATGTTACTCAGGGATAATCTTAGAATTTAATTTTATCGTGATATTTAAGCGAGAAATTTTAAAATATCCGTTTCTAGTTCCAGAAAAATTAAAACATCGTTACTCCTCAGGAAAAAATGCTAGAATCAAACTTATTTAGAATAATCTAATATACAAATAAAGTTACTCAGGGATATTCTTACAATTTAATTTTATCGTGATATTTAAGCGAGAAATCTAAAATATTCGTTTCTAGTTCCAGAAAAATTAAAACATCGTTACTCCTCAGGAAAAAATGCTAGTTTCAAACTTATTAAGAAAAATCTAATATACAAATAAAGCTACTCAGGGATATTCTTACAATTTAATTTTATCGTGATATTTAAGCGAGAAAACTAAAATACTCGTTGCTTGTTACAGAAAAATTAAAACATCGTTACTCCTCAGGAAAAAATATTAGGATCAAACTTATTTAGAATAATCTAATATACAAATAAAGTTACTCAGGGATATTCTTACAATTTAATTTTATCGTGATATTTAAGCGAGAAATCTAAAATATTCGTTTCTAGTTCCAGAAAAATTAAAACATTGTTACTCCTCAGGAAAAAATGCTAGATTCAAACTTATTAAGAAAAATCTAATATACAAATAAAGTTACTCAGGGATATTCTTACAATTTAATTTTATCGTGATATTTAAGCGAGAAATCAAAAATATTCGTTACTAGCTCCAGAAAAATTAAAACATCGTTACTCTTCAGGAAAAAATTCAAGAATCAAACTTATTAAGAATAATCTAATACACAAATAAAGTTACTCAGGGATATTCTCACAATTTAATTTTATCGTGATATTTATGTGAGAAAACTAAAATATTCGTTTCTAGTTCCAGTAAAATTAAAACATCGTTACTCCTCAGGTAAAAATGCTAGAATCAAACTTATTAAGAAAAATTTAATATATAAATAATGTTACTCAGGGATAATCTTAGAATTTTATTTTATCGTGATATTTAAGCGAGAAATCTAAAATATTCGTTTCTAGTTCCAGAAAAATTAAAACATCGTTACTCCTCAGGAAAAAATGCTAGAATCAAACTTATTAAGAAAACTCTAATATACAAATAATGTTACTCAGGGATAATCTTAGAATTTAATTTTATCGTGATATTTAAGCGAGAAATCTAAAATATTCGTTTCTAGTTCCAGAAAAATTAAAACATCGTTACTCCTCAGAAAAAAATGCTAGAATCAAACTTATTTAGAATAATCTTATATACAAATAAAGTTACTCAGGGATATTCTTACAATTTAATTTTATCGTGATATTTAAGCGAGAAAACTAAAATATTCGTTGCTTGTTACAGAAAAATTAAAACATCGTTACTCCTCAGGAATAAATGTTAGGATCAAACTTATTTAGAATCATCTAATATACAAATAGAGTTACTCAGAGATAATCTTACAATTTAATTTTATCGAGATATTTAAGCGAGAAATCTAAAATACTCGTTTCTTGTTAAAGAAAAATTAAAACATCGTTACTCCTCAGGAAAAACTGCTAGATTCAAACTTATTAAGAAAAATCTAATATACAAATAAAGTTACTCAGGGATATTCTTACAATTTAATTTTATCGTGATATTTACGCGAGAAATCTAAAATATTCGTTTCTAGTTCCAGAAAAATTAAAACATCGTTACTCATCAGGAAAAAATGCTAAAATCAAACTTATTTAGAATAATCTAATATACAAATAAAGTTACTCAGGGATATTCTTACAATTTAATTTTATCGTGATATTTAAGCCAGAAAACTAAAATACTCGGTTTCTTGTTACAGAAAAATTAAAACATCGTTACTCCTCAGGAAAAAATGCTAGAATCAAACTTATTAAGAAAACTCTAATATACAAATAATGTTACTCAGGGATAATCTTAGAATTTAATTTTATCGTGATATTTAAGCGAGAAAACTAAAATATTCGTTTCTAGCTCCAGAAAAATAATAACATTGTTACTCCTCAGGAAAAAATGCTAGAATCAAACTTATTGAAAAAATCTATTACACAAATAAAGTTACTCATGGATATTCTTACAATTTAATGTTATCGTGATATTTAAGCGAGAAATCAAAAATATTCGTTACTAGCTCCAGAAAAATTAAAACATCGTTACTCTTCAGGAAAAAATGCTAGAATCAAACTTATTAAGTATAATCTAATATACAAATAAAGTTACTCAGGGATATTCTCACAATTTAATTTTATCGTGATATTTATGTGAGAAAACTAAAATATTCGTTTCTAGTTCCAGTAAAATTAAAACATCGTTACTCCTCAGGAAAAAATGCTAGAATCAAACTTATTAAGAAAACTCTAATATACAAATAATGTTACTCAGGGATAATCTTAGAATTTAATTTTATCGTGATATTTAAGCGAGAAATCTAAAATATCCGTTTCTAGTTCCAGAAAAATTAAAACATCGTTACTCCTCAGGAAAAACTGCTAGATTCAAACTTATTAAGAAAAATCTAATATACAAATAAAGTTACTCAGGGATATTCTTACAATTTAATTTTATCGTGATATTTACGCGAGAAATCTAAAATATTCGTTTCTAGTTCCAGAAAAATTAAAACATCGTTACTCATCAGGAAAAAATGCTAAAATCAAACTTATTTAGAATAATCTAATATACAAATAAAGTTACTCAGGGATATTCTTACAATTTAATTTTATCGTGATATTTAAGCCAGAAAACTAAAATACTCGGTTTCTTGTTACAGAAAAATTAAAACATCATTACTCCTCAGGAGAAAATGCTAGAATCAAACTTATTAAACAAATCTATTATAAAAATAAAGTTACGCAGGGATAATCTTACAATTTAATTTTATCGTGATATTTAAGCGAGAAAACTAAAATATTCGTTTCTAGCTCCAGAAAAATAATAACATTGTTACTCCTCAGGAAAAAATGCTAGAATCAAACTTATTGAAAAAATCTATTACACAAATAAAGTTACTCATGGATATTTTTACAATTTAATGTTATCGTGATATTTAAGCGAGAAATCAAAAATATTCGTTACTAGCTCCAGAAAAATTAAAACATCGTTACTCTTCAGGAAAAAATGCTAGAATCAAACTTATTAAGTATAATCTAATATACAAATAAAGTTACTCAGGGATATTCTCACAATTTAATTTTATCGTGATATTTATGTGAGAAAACTAAAATATTCGTTTCTAGTTCCAGTAAAATTAAAACATCGTTACTCCTCAGGAAAAAATGCTAGAATCAAACTTATTAAGAAAACTCTAATATACAAATAATGTTACTCAGGGATAATCTTAGAATTTAATTTTATCGTGATATTTAAGCGAGAAATTTTAAAATATCCGTTTCTAGTTCCAGAAAAATTAAAACATCGTTACTCCTCAGGAAAAAATGCTAGAATCAAACTTATTTAGAATAATCTAATATACAAATAAAGTTACTCAGGGATATTCTTACAATTTAATTTTATCGTGATATTTAAGCGAAAAATCTAAAATATTCGTTTCTAGTTCCAGAAAAATTAAAACATCGTTACTCCTCAGGAAAAAATGCTAGTTTCAAACTTATTAAGAAAAATCTAATATACAAATAAAGCTACTCAGGGATATTCTTACAATTTAATTTTATCGTGATATTTAAGCGAGAAAACTAAAATACTCGTTGCTTGTTACAGAAAAATTAAAACATCGTTACTCCTCAGGAAAAAATATTAGGATCAAACTTATTTAGAATAATCTAATATACAAATAAAGTTACTCAGGGATATTCTTACAATTTAATTTTATCGTGATATTTAAGCGAGAAATCTAAAATATTCGTTTCTAGTTCCAGAAAAATTAAAACATTGTTACTCCTCAGGAAAAAATGCTAGATTCAAACTTATTAAGAAAAATCTAATATACAAATAAAGTTACTCAGGGATATTCTTACAATTTAATTTTATCGTGATATTTAAGCGATAAATCAAAAATATTCGTTACTAGCTCCAGAAAAATTAAAACATCGTTACTCTTCAGGAAAAAATTCAAGAATCAAACTTATTAAGAATAATCTAATACACAAATAAAGTTACTCAGGGATATTCTCACAATTTAATTTTATCGTGATATTTATGTGAGAAAACTAAAATATTCGTTTCTAGTTCCAGTAAAATTAAAACATCGTTACTCCTCAGGAAAAAATGCTAGAATCAAACTTATTAAGAAAAATTTAATATATAAATAATGTTACTCAGGGATAATCTTAGAATTTTATTTTATCGTGATATTTAAGCGAGAAATCTAAAATATTCGTTTCTAGTTCCAGAAAAATTAAAACATCGTTACTCCTCAGGAAAAAATGCTAGAATCAAACTTATTAAGAAAACTCTAATATACAAATAATGTTACTCAGGGATAATCTTAGAATTTAATTTTATCGTGATATTTAAGCGAGAAATCTAAAATATTCGTTTCTAGTTCCAGAAAAATTAAAACATCGTTACTCCTCAGAAAAAAATGCTAGAATCAAACTTATTTAGAATAATCTTATATACAAATAAAGTTACTCAGGGATATTCTTACAATTTAATTTTATCGTGATATTTAAGCGAGAAAACTAAAATATTCGTTGCTTGTTACAGAAAAATTAAAACATCGTTACTCCTCAGGAATAAATGTTAGGATCAAACTTATTTAGAATCATCTAATATACAAATAGAGTTACTCAGGGATAATCTTACAATTTAATTTTATCGAGATATTTAAGCGAGAAATCTAAAATACTCGTTTCTTGTTAAAGAAAAATTAAAACATCGTTACTCCTCAGGAAAAACTGCTAGATTCAAACTTATTAAGAAAAATCTAATATACAAATAAAGTTACTCAGGGATATTCTTACAATTTAATTATATCGTGATATTTACGCGAGAAATCTAAAATATTCGTTTCTAGTTCCAGAAAAATTAAAACATCGTTACTCATCAGGAAAAAATGCTAAAATCAAACTTATTTAGAATAATCTAATATACAAATAAAGTTACTCAGGGATATTCTTACAATTTAATTTTATCGTGATATTTAAGCCAGAAAACTAAAATACTCGGTTTCTTGTTACAGAAAAATTAAAACATCGTTACTCCTCAGGAAAAAATGCTAGAATCAAACTTATTAAGAAAACTCTAATATACAAATAATGTTACTCAGGGATAATCTTAGAATTTAATTTTATCGTGATATTTAAGCGAGAAAACTAAAATATTCGTTTCTAGCTCCAGAAAAATAATAACATTGTTACTCCTCAGGAAAAAATGCTAGAATCAAACTTATTGAAAAAATCTATTACACAAATAAAGTTACTCATGGATATTCTTACAATTTAATGTTATCGTGATATTTAAGCGAGAAATCAAAAATATTCGTTACTAGCTCCAGAAAAATTAAAACATCGTTACTCTTCAGGAAAAAATGCTAGAATCAAACTTATTAAGTATAATCTAATATACAAATAAAGTTACTCAGGGATATTCTCACAATTTAATTTTATCGTGATATTTATGTGAGAAAACTAAAATATTCGTTTCTAGTTCCAGTAAAATTAAAACATCGTTACTCCTCAGGAAAAAATGCTAGAAACAAACTTATTAAGAAAACTCTAATATACAAATAATGTTACTCAGGGATAATCTTAGAATTTAATTTTATCGTGATATTTAAGCGAGAAATCTAAAATATCCGTTTCTAGTTCCAGAAAAATTAAAACATACTCCTCAGGAAAAAATGCTAGAATCAAACTTATTTAGAATAATCTAATATACAAATAAAGTTACTCAGGGATATTCTTACAATTTAATTTTATCGTGATATTTAAGCGAGAAATCTAAAATATTCGTTTCTAGTTCCAGAAAAATTAAAACATCGTTACTCCTCAGGAAAAAATGCTAGTTTCAAACTTATTAAGAAAAATCTAATATACAAATAAAGCTACTCAGGGATATTCTTACAATTTAATTTTATCGTGATATTTAAGCGAGAAAACTAAAATACTCGTTGCTTGTTACAGAAAAATTAAAACATCGTTACTCCTCAGGAAAAAATATTAGGATCAAACTTATTTAGAATAATCTAATATACAAATAAAGTTACTCAGGGATATTCTTACAATTTAATTTTATCGTGATATTTAAGCGAGAAATCTAAAATACTCGTTTCTTGTTACAGAAAAATTAAAACATCGTTACTCCTCAAGAAAAAATGTTAGGATCAAACTTATTTAGAAAACTCTAATATACAAATAAAGTTACTCAGGGATATTCTTACAATTTAATTTTATCGTGATATTTAAGCGAGAAATCTAAAATAATCGTTTCTAGTTCCAGTAAAATTAAAACATCGTTACTCCTCAGGAAAAAATGCTAGAATCAAACTTATTAAAAAAATCTAATACACAAATAAAGTTACTCAGGGATATTCTTACAATTTAATTTTATCGTTATATTTAAGCGAGAAAACTAAAATATTCGTTTCTAGTTCCAGAAAAATTAAAACATCGTTACTCCTCAGGAAAAAATGCTAAAATCAAACTTATTTAGAATAATCTAATATACAAATAAAGTTACTCAGGGATATTCTTACAAATTAATTTTATCGTGATATTTAAGCCAGAAAACTAAAATACTCGTTACAGAAAAATTAAAACATCGTTACTCCTCAGGAAAAAATATTAGGATCAACTTATTTAGAATAATCTAATATACAAATAAAGTTACTCAGGGATATTCTTACAATTTAATTTTATCGTGATATTTATGTGAGAAAACTGAAATATTCGTTTCTGGTTCCAGTAAAATTTAAACATCGTTACTCCTCAGGAAAAAAGCTAGATTCAAACTTATTAAGAAAACTCTAATATACAAATGAAGTTACTCAGGGATATTCTTACAATTTAATTTTATCGTGATATTTAAGCGAGAAAACTAAAATACTCGTTGCTTGTTACAGAAAAATTAAAACATCGTTACTCCTCAGGAAAAAATGTTAGGATCAAACTTATTTAGAATAATCTAATATACAAATAAAGTTACTCAGAGATATTCTTACAATTTAATTTTATCGTGATATTTAAGCGAGAAATCTAAAATACTCGTTTCTTGTTAAAGAAAAATTAAAACATCGTTACTCCTCAGGAAAAAATGCTAGATTCAAACTTATTAAGAAAAATCTAATATACAAATAAAGTTACTCAGGGATATTCTTACAATTTAATTTTATCGTGATATTTACGCGAGAAATCTAAAATATTCGTTTCTAGTTCCAGAAAAATTAAAACATCGTTACTCATCAGGAAAAAATGCTAAAATCAAACTTATTTAGAATAATCTAATATACAAATAAAGTTACTCAGGGATATTCTTACAATTTAATTTTATCGTGATATTTAAGCGAGAAAACTAAAATACTCGTTGCTTGTTACAGAAAAATTAAAACATCGTTACTCCTCAGGAAAAAATATTAGGATCAAACTTATTTAGAATAATCTAATATACAAATAAAGTTACTCAGGGATATTCTTACAATTTAATTTTATCGTGATATTTAAGCGAGAAAACTAAAATATTCGTTTCTAGCTCCAGAAAAATAATAAGATTGTTACTCCTCAGGAAAAAATGCTAGAATCAAACTTATTGAAAAAATCTATTACACAAATAAAGTTACTCATGGATATTCTTACAATTAAATGTTATCGTGATATTTAAGCGAGAAATCAAAAATATTCGTTACAAGCTCCAGAAAAATTAAAACATCGTTACTCTTCAGGAAAAAATGCTAAAATCAAACTTATTTAGAATAATCTAATATACAAATAAAGTTACTCAGGGATATTCTTACAATTTAATTTTATCGTGATATTTAAGCGAGAAAACTAAAATACTCGTTGCTTGTTACAGAAAAATTAAAACATCGTTACTCCTCAGGAAAAAATATTAGGATCAAACTTATTTAGAATAATCTAATATACAAATAAAGTTTCTCAGGGATATTCTTACAATTTAATTTTATCGTGATATTTAAGCGAGAAAACTAAAATATTCGTTTCTAGCTCCAGAAAAATAATAAGATTGTTACTCCTCAGGAAAAAATGCTAGAATCAAACTTATTGAAAAAATCTATTACACAAATAAAGTTACTCATGGATATTCTTACAATTTAATGTTATCGTGATATTTAAGCGAGAAATCAAAAATATTCGTTACAAGCTCCAGAAAAATTAAAACATCGTTACTCTTCAGGAAAAAATGCTAGAATCAAACTTATTAAGAATAATCTAATATACAAATAAAGTTACTCAGGGATATTCTCACAATTTAATTTTATCGTGATATTTAAGCGAGAAATCTAAAATATTCGTTTCTAGTTAAAGAAAAATTAAAACATCGTTACTCCTCAGGAAAAAATATTAGGATAAAACTTATTTAGAATAATCTAATATACAAATAAAGTTACTCAGGGATATTCTTACAATTTAATTTTATCGTGATGTTTATGTGAGAAAACTAAAATAATCGTTTCTAGTTCCAGTAAAATTAAAACATCGTTACTCCTCAGGAAAAAATGCTAGAATCAAACTTATTAAAAAAATCTAATATACAAATAAAGTTACTCAGGGATATTCTTACAATTTAATTTTATCGTTATATTTAAGCGAGAAAACTAAAATATTCGTTTCTAGTTCCAGAAAAATTAAAACATAGTTACTCCTCAGGAAAAAATGCTAGAATCAAACTTATTAAGAAAATCTAATATACAAATAAAGTTACTCAGGGATATTCTTACAATTTAATTTTATCGTGATATTTACGCGAGAAATCAAAAATATTCGTTACTAGCTCCAGAAAAATTAAAACATCGTTACTCTTCAGGAAAAAATTCTAGAATCAAACTTATAAAGAATAATCTAATATACAAATAAAGTTACTCAGGGATATTCTCACAATTTAATTTTATCGTGATATTTATGTGAGAAAACTAAAATATTCGTTTCTAGTTCCAGTAAAATTAAAACATCGTTACTCCTCAGGAAAAGATGCTAGAATCAAACTTATTTAGAATAATCTTATATACAAATAAAGTTACTCAGGGATATTCTTGCAATTTAATTTTATCGTGATATTTAAGCCAGAAAACTAAAATACTCGGTTTCTTGTTACAGAAAAATTAAAACATCGTTACTCGTCAGGAGAAAATGCTAGAATCAAACTTATTAAACAAATCTATTATAAAAATAAAGTTACTCAGGGATAATCGTACAATTTAATTTTATCGTGATATTTAAGCGAGAAAACTAAAATATTCGTTTCTAGCTCCAGAAAAATAATAACATTGTTACTACTCAGGAAAAAATGCTAGAATCAAACTTATTGAAAAAATCTATTACACAAATAAAGTTACTCATGGATATTCTTACAATTTAATGTTATCGTGATATTTAAGCGAGAAATCAAAAATATTCGTTACTAGCTCCAGAAAAATTAAAACATCGTTACTCTTCAGGAAAAAATGCTAGAATCAAACTTATTAAGAATAATCAAATATACAAATAAAGTTACTCAGGGATATTCTCACAATTTAATTTTATCGTGATATTTATGTGAGAAAACTAAAATATTCGTTTCTAGTTCCAGTAAAATTAAAACATCGTTACTCCTCATGAAAAAATGCTAGAATCAAACTTATTAAGAAAACTCTAATATACAAATAATGTTACTCAGGGATAATCTTAGAATTTAATTTTATCGTGATATTTAAGCGAGAAATCTAAAATATTCGTTTCTAGTTCCAGTAAAATTAAAACATCGTTACTCCTCAGGAAAAAATGCTAGAATCAAACTTATTAAGAAAACTCTAATATACAAATAATGTTACTCAGGGATAATCTTAGAATTTAATTTTATCGTGATATTTAAGCGAGAAATCTAAAATATTCGTTTCTAGTTAAAGAAA
Organism: Pterostichus madidus; assembly: GCA_911728475.2. Lineage (NCBI taxonomy): Eukaryota > Metazoa > Arthropoda > Insecta > Coleoptera > Carabidae > Pterostichus > Pterostichus madidus. Next base: position 17,121,893 of record OU452311.1, on the reverse strand, counting down.
AATTAAAACATCGTTACTCCTCAGGAAAAAATATTAGGATAAAACTTATTTAGAATAATCTAATATACAAATAAAGTTACTCAGGGATATTCTTACAATTTAATTTTATCGTGATGTTTATGTGAGAAAACTAAAATAATCGTTTCTAGTTCCAGTAAAATTAAAACATCGTTACTCCTCAGGAAAAAATGCTAGAATCAAACTTATTAAAAAAATCTAATATACAAATAAAGTTACTCAGGGATATTCTTACAATTTAATTTTATCGTTATATTTATGCGAGAAAACTAAAATATTCGTTTCTAGTTCCAGAAAAATTAAAACATAGTTACTCCTCAGGAAAAAATGCTAGAATCAAACTTATTAAGAAAATCTAATATACAAATAAAGTTACTCAGGGATATTCTTACAATTTAATTTTATCGTGATATTTAAGCGAGAAATCAAAAATATTCGTTACTAGCTCCAGAAAAATTAAAACATCGTTACTCTTCAGGAAAAAATTCTAGAATCAAACTTATAAAGAATAATCTAATATACAAATAAAGTTACTCAGGGATATTCTCACAATTTAATTTTATCGTGATATTTATGTGAGAAAACTAAAATATTCGTTTCTAGTTCCAGTAAAATTAAAACATCGTTACTCCTCAGGAAAAGATGCTAGAATCAAACTTATTTAGAATAATCTTATATACAAATAAAGTTACTCAGGGATATTCTTGCAATTTAATTTTATCGTGATATTTAAGCCAGAAAACTAAAATACTCGGTTTCTTGTTACAGAAAAATTAAAACATCGTTACTCGTCAGGAGAAAATGCTAGAATCAAACTTATTAAACAAATCTATTATAAAAATAAAGTTACTCAGGGATAATCGTACAATTTAATTTTATCGTGATATTTAAGCGAGAAAACTAAAATATTCGTTTCTAGCTCCAGAAAAATAATAACATTGTTACTACTCAGGAAAAAATGCTAGAATCAAACTTATTGAAAAAATCTATTACACAAATAAAGTTACTCATGGATATTCTTACAATTTAATGTTATCGTGATATTTAAGCGAGAAATCAAAAATATTCGTTACTAGCTCCAGAAAAATTAAAACATCGTTACTCTTCAGGAAAAAATGCTAGAATCAAACTTATTAAGAATAATCAAATATACAAATAAAGTTACTCAGGGATATTCTCACAATTTAATTTTATCGTGATATTTATGTGAGAAAACTAAAATATTCGTTTCTAGTTCCAGTAAAATTAAAACATCGTTACTCCTCATGAAAAAATGCTAGAATCAAACTTATTAAGAAAACTCTAATATACAAATAATGTTACTCAGGGATAATCTTAGAATTTAATTTTATCGTGATATTTAAGCGAGAAATCTAAAATATTCGTTTCTAGTTCCAGTAAAATTAAAACATCGTTACTCCTCAGGAAAAAATGCTAGAATCAAACTTATTAAGAAAACTCTAATATACAAATAATGTTACTCAGGGATAATCTTAGAATTTAATTTTATCGTGATATTTAAGCGAGAAATCTAAAATATTCGTTTCTAGTTAAAGAAAAATTAAAACATCGTTACTCCTCAGGAAAAAATATTAGGATAAAACTTATTTAGAATAATCTAATATACAAATAAAGTTACTCAGGGATATTCTTACAATTTAATTTTATCGTGATATTTATGTGAGAAAACTAAAATAATCGTTACTAGCTCCAGAAAAATTAAAACATCGTTACTCTTCAGGAAAAAATTCTAGAATCAAACTTATAAAGAATAATCTAATATATAAATAAAGATACTCAGGGATATTCTTACAATTTAATTTTATCGTTATATTTAAGCGAGAAAACTAAAATATTCGTTTCTAGTTCCAGAAAAATTAAAACATAGTTACTCCTCAGGAAAAAATGCTAGAATCAAACTTATTAAGAAAAATCTAATATACAAATAAAGTTACTCAGGGATATTCTTACAATTTAATTTTATCGTGATATTTAAGCGAGAAATCAAAAATATTCGTTACTAGCTCCAGAAAAATTAAAACATCGTTACTCTTCAGGAAAAAATTCTAGAATCAAACTTATAAAGAATAATCTAATATATAAATAAAGATACTCAGGGATATTCTTACAATTTAATTTTATCGTGATATTTATGTGAGAAAACTAAAATATTCGTTTCTAGTTCCAGTAAAATTAAAACATCGTTACTCCTCAGGAAAAAATGCTAGAATCAAACTTATTTTAAAAAATCTAATATGCAAATAAAGTTACTCTGGGATATTCTTAAAATTTAATTTTATCGTTATATTTAAGCGAGAAAAGTAAAATATTCGTTTCTAGTTCCAGAAAAATTAAAACATCGTTACTCATCAGGAAAAAATGCTAAAATCAAACTTATTTAGAATAATCTAATATACAAATAAAGTTACTCAGGGATATTCTTACAATTTAATTTTATCGTGATATTTAAGCCAGAAAACTAAAATACTCGGTTTCTTGTTACAGAAAAATTAAAACATCGTTACTCCTCAGAAAAAAATGCTAGAATCAAACTTATTTAGAATAATCTTATATACAAATAAAGTTACTCAGGGATATTCTTACAATTTAATTTTATCGTGATTTTAAGCGAGAAATCTAAAATAATCGTTTCTAGTTCCAGAAAAATTAAAACATCGTTACTCCTCAGGAAAAAATGCTAGAATCAAACTTATTAAAAAAATCTAATACACGAATAAAGTTACTCAGGGATATTCTTACAATTTAATTTTATCGTTATATTTAAGCGAGAAAACTAAAATATTCGTTTCTAGTTCCAGAAAAATTAAAACGTCGTTACTCCTCAGGAAAAAATGCTAGATTCAAACTTATTAAGAAAAATCTAATATACAAATAAAGTTACTCAGGGATATTCTTACAATTTAATTTTATCGTGATATTTAAGCGAGAAAACTAAAATACTCGTTGCTTGTTACAGATAAATTAAAACATCGTTACTCCTCAGGAAAAAATATTAGGATCAAACTTATTTAGAATAATCCAATATACAAATAAAGTTACTCAGGGATATTCTTACAATTTAATTTTATCGTGATATTTAAGCGAGAAAACTAAAATACTCGTTGCTTGTTACAGAAAAATTAAAACATCGTTACTCCTCAGGAAAAAATGCTAGTTTCAAACTTATTAAGAAAAATCTAATATACAAATAAAGCTACTCAGGGATATTCTTACAATTTAATTTTATCGTGATATTTAAGCGAGAAAACTGAAATACTCGTTGCTTGTTACAGAAAAATTAAAACATCGTTACTCCTCAGGAAAAAATATTAGGATCACCCTTATTTAGAATAATCTAATATACAAATAAAGTTACTCAGGGATATTCTTACAATTTAATTTTATCGTGATATTTAAGCGAGAAATCAAAAATATTCGTTACTAGCTCCAGAAAAATTAAAACATCGTTACTCTTCAGGAAAAAATGCTAGAATCAAACTTATTAAGAATAATCAAATATACAAATAAAGTTACTCAGGGATATTCTCACAATTTAATTTTATCGTGATATTTATGTGAGAAAACTAAAATATTCGTTTCTAGTTCCAGTAAAATTAAAACATCGTTACTCCTCAGGAAAAAATGCTAGAATCAAACTTATTAAGAAAAATCTAATATACAAATAAAGTTACTCAGGGATATTCTTACAATTTAATTTTATCGTGATATTTAAGCGAGAAATCAAAAATATTCGTTACTAGCTCCAGAAAAATTAAAACATCGTTACTCTTCAGGAAAAAATTCTAGAATCAAACTTATAAAGAATAATCTAATATATAAATAAAGATACTCAGGGATATTCTTACAATTTAATTTTATCGTGATATTTATGTGAGAAAACTAAAATATTCGTTTCTAGTTCCAGTAAAATTAAAACATCGTTACTCATCAGGAAAAAATGCTAGAATCAAACTTATTTTAAAAAATCTAATATGCAAATAAAGTTACTCTGGGATATTCTTAAAATTTAATTTTATCGTTATATTTAAGCGAGAAAAGTAAAATATTCGTTTCTAGTTCCAGAAAAATTAAAACATCGTTACTCATCAGGAAAAAATGCTAAAATCAAACTTATTTAGAATAATCTAATATACAAATAAAGTTACTCAGGGATATTCTAAAAATTTAATTTTATCGTGATATTTAAGCCAGAAAACTAAAATACTCGGTTTCTTGTTACAGAAAAATTAAAACATCGTTACTCCTCAGAAAAAAATGCTAGAATCAAACTTATTTAGAATAATCTTATATACAAATAAAGTTACTCAGGGATATTCTTACAATTTAATTTTATCGTGATTTTAAGCGAGAAATCTAAAATAATCGTTTCTAGTTCCAGAAAAATTAAAACATCGTTACTCCTCAGGAAAAAATGCTAGAATCAAACTTATTAAAAAAATCTAATACACGAATAAAGTTACTCAGGGATATTCTTACAATTTAATTTTATCGTTATATTTAAGCGAGAAAACTAAAATATTCGTTTCTAGTTCCAGAAAAATTAAAACGTCGTTACTCCTCAGGAAAAAATGCTAGATTCAAACTTATTAAGAAAAATCTAATATACAAATAAAGTTACTCAGGGATATTCTTACAATTTAATTTTATCGTGATATTTAAGCGAGAAAACTAAAATGCTCGTTGCTTGTTACAGATAAATTAAAACATCGTTACTCCTCAGGAAAAAATATTAGGATCAAACTTATTTAGAATAATCTAATATACAAATAAAGTTACTCAGGGATATTCTTACAATTTAATTTTATCGTGATATTTAAGCGAGAAAACTAAAATACTCGTTGCTTGTTACAGAAAAATTAAAACATCGTTACTCCTCAGGAAAAAATGCTAGTTTCAAACTTATTAAGAAAAATCTAATATACAAATAAAGCTACTCAGGGATATTCTTACAATTTAATTTTATCGTGATATTTAAGCGAGAAAACTGAAATACTCGTTGCTTGTTACAGAAAAATTAAAACATCGTTACTCCTCAGGAAAAAATATTAGGATCACCCTTATTTAGAATAATCTAATATACAAATAAAGTTACTCAGGGATATTCTTACAATTTAATTTTATCGTGATATTTAAGCGAGAAATCAAAAATATTCGTTACTAGCTCCAGAAAAATTAAAACATCGTTACTCTTCAGGAAAAAATTCAAGAATCAAACTTATTATGAATAATCTAATATACAAATAAAGTTACTCAGGGATATTCTCACAATTTAATTTTATCGTGATATTTATGTGAGAAAACTAAAATATTCGTTTCTAGTTCCAGTAAAATTAAAACATCGTTACTCCTCAGGAATAAATGCTAGAATCAAACTTATTAAGAAAAATTTAATATATAAATAACGTTACTCAGGGATAATCTTAGAATTTTATTTTATCGTGATATTTAAGCGAGAAATCTAAAATATTCGTTTCTAGTTCCAGAAAAATTAAAACATCGTTACTCATCAGGAAAAAATGCTAGAATCAAACTTATTAAGAAAACTCTAATATACAAATAATGTTACTCAGGGATAATCTTAGAATTTAATTTTATCGTGATATTTAAGCGAGAAATCTAAAATATTCGTTTCTAGTTCCAGAAAAATTAAAACATCGTTACTCCTCAGAAAAATATGCTAGAATCAAACTTATTTAGAATAATCTTATATACAAATAAAGTTACTCAGGGATATTCTTACAATTTAATTTTATCGTGATATTTAAGCGAGAAATCTAAAATATTCGTTTCTAGTTCCAGAAAAATTAAAACATCGTTACTCCTCAGGAAAAAATGCTAGATTCAAACTTATTAAGAAAAATCTAATATACAAATAAAGTTACTCAGGGATATTCTTACAATTTAATTTTATCGTGATATTTAAGCGAGAAAACTAAAATATTCGTTGCTTGTTACAGAAAAATTAAAACATCGTTACTCCTCAGGAATAAATGTTAGGATCAAACTTATTTAGAATCATCTAATATACAAATAGAGTTACTCAGGGATAATCTTACAATTTAATTTTATCGTGATATTTAAGCGAGAAATCTAAAATACTCGTTTCTTGTTAAAGAAAAATTAAAACATCGTTACTCCTCAGGAAAAACTGCTAGATTCAAACTTATTAAGAAAAATCTAATATACAAATAAAGTTACTCAGGGATATTCTTACAATTTAATTTTATCGTGATATTTACGCGAGAAATCTAAAATATTCGTTTCTAGTTTCAGAAAAATTAAAACATCGTTACTCATCAGGAAAAAATGCTAAAATCAAACTTATTTAGAATAATCTAATATACAAATAAAGTTACTCAGGGATATTCTTACAATTTAATTTTATCGTGATATTTAAGCGAGAAATCTAAAATACTCGTTTCTTGTTACAGAAAAATTAAAACATCGTTACTCCTCAGGAGAAAATGCTAGAATCAAACTTATTAAACAAATCTATTATAAAAATAAAGTTACGCAGGGATAATCTTACAATTTAATTTTATCGTGATATTTAAGCGAGAAAACTAAAATATTCGTTTCTAGCTCCAGAAAAATAATAACATTGTTACTCCTCAGGAAAAAATGCTAGAATCAAACTTATTGAAAAAATCTATTACACAAATAAAGTTACTCATGGATATTCTTACAATTTAATGTTATCGTGATATTTAAGCGAGAAATCAAAAATATTCGTTACTAGCTCCAGAAAAATTAAAACATCGTTACTCTTCAGGAAAAAATGCTAGAATCAAACTTATTAAGTATAATCTAATATACAAATAAAGTTATTCAGGGATATTCTTACAATTTAATTTTATCGTGATATTTAAGCGAGAAATCTAAAATATTCGTTTCTAGTTCCAGAAAAATTAAAACATCGTTACTCATCAGGAAAAAATGCTAAAATCAAACTTATTTAGAATAATCTAATATACAAATAAAGTTACTCAGGGATATTCTTACAATTTAATTTTATCGTGATATTTAAGCCAGAAAACTAAAATACTCGGTTTCTTGTTACAGAAAAATTAAAACATCGTTACTCCTCAGAAAAAAATGCTAGAATCAAACTTATTTAGAATAATCTTATATACAAATAAAGTTACTCAGGGATATTCTTACAATTTAATTTTATCGTGATTTTAAGCGAGAAATCTAAAATAATCGTTTCTAGTTCCAGAAAAATTAAAACATCGTTACTCCTCAGGAAAAAATGCTAGAATCAAACTTTTAAAAAAATCTAATACACGAATAAAGTTACTCAGGGATATTCTTACAATTTAATTTTATCGTGATATTTAAGCGAGAAAACTAAAATACTCGTTGCTTGTTACAGATAAATTAAAACATCGTTACTCCTCAGGAAAAAATATTAGGATCAAACTTATTTAGAATAATCTAATATACAAATAAAGTTACTCAGGGATATTCTTACAATTTAATTTTATCGTGATATTTAAGCGAGAAAACTAAAATACTCGTTGCTTGTTACAGAAAAATTAAAACATCGTTACTCCTCAGGAAAAAATGCTAGTTTCAAACTTATTAAGAAAAATCTAATATACAAATAAAGCTACTCAGGGATATTCTTACAATTTAATTTTATCGTGATATTTAAGCGAGAAAACTGAAATACTCGTTGCTTGTTACAGAAAAATTAAAACATCGTTACTCCTCAGGAAAAAATATTAGGATCACCCTTATTTAGAATAATCTAATATACAAATAAAGTTACTCAGGGATATTCTTACAATTTAATTTTATCGTGATATTTAAGCGAGAAATCAAAAATATTCGTTACTAGCTCCAGAAAAATTAAAACATCGTTACTCTTCAGGAAAAAATTCAAGAATCAAACTTATTAAGAATAATCTAATATACAAATAAAGTTACTCAGGGATATTCTCACAATTTAATTTTATCGTGATATTTATGTGAGAAAACTAAAATATTCGTTTCTAGTTCCAGTAAAATTAAAACATCGTTACTCCTCAGGAAAAAATGCTAGAATCAAACTTATTAAGAAAAATTTAATATATAAATAATGTTACTCAGGGATAATCTTAGAATTTTATTTTATCGTGATATTTAAGCGAGAAATCTAAAATATTCGTTTCTAGTTCCAGAAAAATTAAAACATCGTTACTCCTCAGGAAAAAATGCTAGAATCAAACTTATTAAGAAAACTCTAATATACAAATAATGTTACTCAGGGATAATCTTAGAATTTAATTTTATCGTGATATTTAAGCGAGAAATCTAAAATATTCGTTTCTAGTTCCAGAAAAATTAAAACATCGTTACTCCTCAGAAAAAAATGCTAGAATCAAACTTATTTAGAATAATCTTATATACAAATAAAGTTACTCAGGGATATTCTTACAATTTAATTTTATCGTGATATTTAAGCGAGAAATCTAAAATATTCGTTTCTAGTTCCAGAAAAATTAAAACATCGTTACTCCTCAGGAAAAAATGCTAGTTTCAAACTTATTAAGAAAAATCTAATATACAAATAAAGCTACTCAGGGATATTCTTACAATTTAATTTTATCGTGATATTTAAGCGAGAAAACTAAAATACTCGTTGCTTGTTACAGAAAAATTAAAACATCGTTACTCCTCAGGAAAAAATATTAGGATCAAACTTATTTAGAATAATCTAATATACAAATAAAGTTACTCAGGGATATTCTTACAATTTAATTTTATCGTGATATTTAAGCGAGAAATCTAAAATATTCGTTTCTAGTTCCAGAAAAATTAAAACATCGTTACTCCTCAGGAAAAAATGCTAGATTCAAACTTATTAAGAAAAATCTAATATACAAATAAAGTTACTCAGGGATATTCTTACAATTTAATTTTATCGTGATATTTAAGCGAGAAATCAAAAATATTCGTTACTAGCTCCAGAAAAATTAAAACATCGTTACTCTTCAGGAAAAAATTCAAGAATCAAACTTATTAAGAATAATCTAATATACAAATAAAGTTACTCAGGGATATTCTCACAATTTAATTTTATCGTGATATTTATGTGAGAAAACTAAAATATTCGTTTCTAGTTCCAGTAAAATTAAAACATCGTTACTCCTCAGGAAAAAATGCTAGAATCAAACTTATTAAGAAAAATTTAATATATAAATAATGTTACTCAGGGATAATCTTAGAATTTTATTTTATCGTGATATTTAAGCGAGAAAACTAAAATATTCGTTTCTAGTTCCAGAAAAATTAAAACATCGTTACTCCTCAGGAAAAAATGCTAGAATCAAACTTATTAAGAAAACTCTAATATACAAATAATGTTACTCAGGGATAATCTTAGAATTTAATTTTATCGTGATATTTAAGCGAGAAATCTAAAATATTCGTTTCTAGTTCCAGAAAAATTAAAACATCGTTACTCCTCAGAAAAAAATGCTAGAATCAAACTTATTTAGAATAATCTTATATACAAATAAAGTTACTCAGGGATATTCTTACAATTTAATTTTATCGTGATATTTAAGCGAGAAAACTAAAATATTCGTTGCTTGTTACAGAAAAATTAAAACATCGTTACTCCTCAGGAATAAATGTTAGAATCAAACTTATTTAGAATCATCTAATATACAAATAGAGTTACTCAGGGATAATCTTACAATTTAATTTTATCGAGATATTTAAGCGAGAAATCTAAAATACTCGTTTCTTGTTAAAGAAAAATTAAAACATCGTTACTCCTCAGGAAAAACTGCTAGATTCAAACTTATTAAGAAAAATCTAATATACAAATAAAGTTACTCAGGGATATTCTTACAATTTAATTTTATCGTGATATTTACGCGAGAAATCTAAAATATTCGTTTCTAGTTCCAGAAAAATTAAAACATCGTTACTCCTCAGGAAAAACTGCTAGATTCAAACTTATTAAGAAAAATCTAATATACAAATAAAGTTACTCAGGGATATTCTTACAATTTAATTTTATCGTGATATTTAAGCCAGAAAACTAAAATACTCGGTTTCTTGTTACAGAAAAATTAAAACATCGTTACTCCTCAGGAGAAAATGCTAGAATCAAACTTATTAAACAAATCTATTATAAAAATAAAGTTACGCAGGGATAATCTTACAATTTAATTTTATCGTGATATTTAAGCGAGAAAACTAAAATATTCGTTTCTAGCTCCAGAAAAATAATAACATTGTTACTCCTCAGGAAAAAATGCTAGAATCAAACTTATTGAAAAAATCTATTACACAAATAAAGTTACTCATGGATATTCTTACAATTTAATGTTATCGTGATATTTAAGCGAGAAATCAAAAATATTCGTTACTAGCTCCAGAAAAATTAAAACATCGTTACTCTTCAGGAAAAAATGCTAGAATCAAACTTATTAAGTATAATCTAATATACAAATAAAGTTACTCAGGGATATTCTCACAATTTAATTTTATCGTGATATTTATGTGAGAAAACTAAAATATTCGTTTCTAGTTCCAGTAAAATTAAAACATCGTTACTCCTCAGGAAAAAATGCTAGAATCAAACTTATTAAGAAAACTCTAATATACAAATAAAGTTACTCAGGGATAATCTTAGAATTTAATTTTATCGTGATATTTAAGCGAGAAATCTAAAATATCCGTTTCTAGTTCCAGAAAAATTAAAACATCGTTACTCCTCAGGAAAAAATGCTAGAATCAAACTTATTTAGAATAATCTAATATACAAATAAAGTTACTCAGGGATATTCTTACAATTTAATTTTATCGTGATATTTAAGCGAGAAATCTAAAATATTCGTTTCTAGTTCCAGAAAAATTAAAACATCGTTACTCCTCAGGAAAAAATGCTAGTTTCAAACTTATTAAGAAAAATCTAATATACAAATAAAGCTACTCAGGGATATTCTTACAATTTAATTTTATCGTGATATTTAAGCGAGAAAACTAAAATACTCGTTGCTTGTTACAGAAAAATTAAAACATCGTTACTCCTCAGGAAAAAATATTAGGATCAAACTTATTTAGAAAAATCTAATATACAAATAAAGTTACTCAGGGATATTCTTACAATTTAATTTTATCGTGATATTTAAGCGAGAAATCTAAAATACTCGTTTCTTGTTACAGAAAAATTAAAACATCTTTCTCCTCAAGAAAAAATGTTAGGATCAAACTTATTTAGAAAACTCTAATATACAAATAAAGTTACTCAGGGATATTCTTACAATTTAATTTTATCGTGATATTTAAGCGAGAAATCTAAAATAATCGTTTCTAGTTCCAGTAAAATTAAAACATCGTTACTCCTCAGGAAAAAATGCTAGAATCAAACTTATTAAAAAAATCTAATACACAAATAAAGTTACTCAGGGATATTCTTACAATTTAATTTTATCGTTATATTTAAGCGAGAAAACTAAAATATTCGTTTCTAGTTCCAGAAAAATTAAAACATCGTTACTCCTCAGGAAAAAATGCTAAAATCAAACTTATTTAGAATAATCTAATATACAAATAAAGTTACTCAGGGATATTCTTACAAATTAATTTTATCGTGATATTTAAGCCAGAAAACTAAAATACTCGTTACAGAAAAATTAAAACATCGTTACTCCTCAGGAAAAAATATTAGGATCAAACTTATTTAGAATAATCTAATATACAAATAAAGTTACTCAGGGATATTCTTACAATTTAATTTTATCGTGATATTTATGTGAGAAAACTGAAATATTCGTTTCTGGTTCCAGTAAAATTTAAACATCGTTACTCCTCAGGAAAAAATGCTAGAATCAAACTTATTTAGAATAATCTAATATACAAATAAAGTTACTCAGGGATATTCTTAGAATTTAATTTTATCGTGATATTTAAGCGAGAAATCTAAAATATTCGTTTCTAGTTCCAGAAAATTAAAACATCGTTACTCCTCAGGAAAAAATGCTAGAATCAAACTTATTTAGAATAATCTAATATACAAATAAAGTTACTCAGGGATATTCTTACAATTTAATTTTATCGTGATATTTATGTGAGATATCTAAAATATTTGTTTCTAGTTCCAGAAAAATTAAAACATCGTTACTCCTCAGGAAAAAATGCTAAAATTAAACTTATTTAGAATAATCTAATACACAAATAAAGTTACTCAGGGATAATCTTACAATTTAATATTATTTTGTTATTTAAGCGAGAAAACTAAAATATTCGTTTCTAGTTCCAGAAAAATTAAAACATCGTTACTCCTCAGTAAAAAATGCTAGAATCAAACTTATTAAGAAAAATCTAATACACAAATAAAGTTACTCAGGGATAATCTTACAATTTAATTTTATCGTGATATTTATGTAAGAAAACTAAAATATTCGTTTCTAGTTCTAGAAAAATTAAAACATCGTTACTCCTCAGGAAAAAATGCTAGAATCAAACTTATTAAAAAAATCTAATATACAAATAAAGTTACTCAGGGATATTCTTACAATTTAATTTTATCGTGATAATTAAGCGAGAAATCTAAAATATTCCTTTCTAGGTCCAGAAAAATTAAAATATCGTTACTCCTCAGGAAAAAATGTTAAAATCAAACTTATTTAGAATAATCTAATACACAAATAAAGTTACTCAGGGATAATCTTACAATTTAATTTTATCTTGTTATTTAAGCGTGAAATCTAAAATAATCTTTTCTAGTTCCAGAAAAATTAAAACATCGTTACTCCTCAAGAAAAAAGTCTAGAATCAAACTTATTAAAAAAATCTAATAAGCAAATAACGTTACTCAGGGATATTTTTACAATTTAATTTTATAGTGATATTTAAGCGAGAAATCTAAAAAATTCGTTACTAGCTCCAGAAAAATTAAAACATCGTTACTCCTCAGGAAAAAATGCTAGAATCAAACTTATTAAGAATAATCTAATATACAAATAAAGTTATTCCGAGATATTCTTACAAATTAATTTTATCGTGATATTTAAGCGAGAAAACTAAAATACTCGTTTCTTGTTACAGAAAAATTAAAACATCGTTATTCCTCAGGAAAAAATGTTAGGATCATACTTATTTAGAATAATCTAATATACAAATAAAGTTACTCAGGGATATTCTTTCAATTTAATTTTAACGTGATATTTATGCGAGATATCTAAAATAATCTTTTTTAGTTCCAGAAAAATTAAAACATCGTTTCTCCTCAGGAAAAAATGCTAGAATCAAACTTATTAAGAATAATCTAATATACAAATAAAGTTACTCAGGGATATTCTTACAATTTAATTTTATCGTGATATTTAAGCGAGTAAACTAAAATACTCGTTTCTTGTTACAGAAAAATTAAAACATCGTTTCCTCAGGAAAAAATGTTAGGATCAAACTTATTTAGAATAATCTAATATACAAATAAAGTTACTCAGGGGTATTCTTACAATTTAATTTTAACGTGATATTTAAGCGAGAAATCTAAAATACTCGTTTCTTGTAACAGAAAAATTAAAACATCGTTTCCTCAGGAAAAAAGTTAGGATCAAACTTATTTAGAATAATCTAATATACAAATAAAGTTACTCAGGGGTATTCTTACAAATTAATTTTAACGTGATATTTAAGCGAGAAATCTAAAATAATCTTTTCTAGTTCCAGAAAAATTAAAACATCGTTACTCCTCAGGAAAAAATGCTAGAATCAAACTTTTTAAGAGTAATCTAATATACAAATAAAGTTACTCAGGGATAATCTTACAATTTAATTTTATCGTAATATTTATGTGAGAAAACTAAAATATTCGTTTCTAGTTCCAGTAAAATTAAAACATAGTTACTCCTCAGGAAAAAATGCTAGAATCAAACTTATTAAAAAAAATCTAATTTAAAAACAAAGATACTTTGGGATAGTCTTACAATTTAATTTTATCGTTATATTTAAGCGAGAAAACTAAAATATTCGTTTCTAGGTCCAGAAAAATTAAAACATCGTTACTCCTCAGAAAAAATGCTAGAATCAAACTTATTTAGAATAATCTAATACACAAATAAAGTTACTCAGGGATATTCTTACAATTTAATTTTATCGTGATATTTAAGCCAGAAAACTAAAATACTCGTTTCTTGTTACAGAGAAATTAAACATCGTTACTCCTCAGGAAAAAATGCTAGAATCAAACTTATTAAACAAATCTATTATAAAAATAAAGTTACTCAGGGATAATCTTACAATTTAATTTTATCGTGATATTTAAGCTAGAAAACTAAAATATTCGTTTATAGTTCCAGAAAAATAAAAATATTGTTTACTCCTCAGAAAAAAATGCTAGAATCAAACTTATTACAAAAAATCTAATAAACAAATAAAGTTACACAGGGATATTCTTACAATTTAATTTTATCGTGATATTTAAGCGAGAAAACTAAAATACTCGTTTCTTGTTACAGAAAAATTAAAACATCGTTACTCCTCAGGACAAAATGTTAGGATCAAACTTATTTAGAATAATCTAATATACAAATAAAGTTACTCAGGGATATTCTTACAATTTAATTTTATCGTGATATTTATGTGAGAAAATTAAAATATTCGTTTCTAGTTCCAGTAAAATTAAAACATCGTTACTCCTCATTAAAAAATGCTAGAATCAAACTTATTAAGAAAAATCTAATATACAAATAAAGTTACTCAGGGATATTCTTACAATTTAATTTTATCGTGATATTTAAGCGAGAAATCAAAAATATTCGTTACTAGCTCCAGAAAAATTAAAACATCGTTACTCTTCAGGAAAAAATTCAAGAATCAAACTTATTAAGAATAATCTAATATACAAATAAAGTTACTCAGGGATATTCTCACAATTTAATTTTATCGTGATATTTATGTGAGAAAACTAAAATATTCGTTTCTAGTTCCAGTAAAATTAAAACATCGTTACTCCTCAGGAAAAAATGCTAGAATCAAACTTATTAAGAAAAATTTAATATATAAATAATGTTACTCAGGGATAATCTTAGAATTTTATTTTATCGAGATATTTAAGCGAGAAATCTAAAATATTCGTTTCTAGTTCCATAAAAATTAAAACATCGTTACTCCTCAGGAAAAAATGCTAGAATCAAACTTATTAAGAAAACTCTAATATACAAATAATGTTACTCAGGGATAATCTTAGAATTTAATTTTATCGTGATATTTAAGCGAGAAATCTAAAATATTCGTTTCTAGTTCCAGAAAAATTAAAACATCGTTACTCCTCAGAAAAAAATGCTAGAATCAAACTTATTTAGAATAATCTTATATACAAATAAAGTTACTCAGGGATATTCTTACAATTTAATTTTATCGTGATATTTAAGCGAGAAAACTAAAATATTCGTTGCTTGTTACAGAAAAATTAAAACATCGTTACTCCTCAGGAATAAATGTTAGGATCAAACTTATTTAGAATCATCTAATATACAAATAGAGTTACTCAGGGATAATCTTACAATTTAATTTTATCGAGATATTTAAGCGAGAAATCTAAAATACTCGTTTCTTGTTAAAGAAAAATTAAAACATCGTTACTCCTCAGGAAAAACTGCTAGATTCAAACTTATTAAGAAAAATCTAATATACAAATAAAGTTACTCAGGGATATTCTTACAATTTAATTTTATCGTGATATTTACGCGAGAAAACTAAAATATTAGTTTCTAGTTCCAGAAAAATTAAAACATCGTTACTCATCAGGAAAAAATGCTAAAATCAAACTTATTTAGTATAATCTAATATACAAATAAAGTTACTCAGGGATATTCTTACAATTTAATTTTATCGTGATATTTAAGCCAGAAAACTAAAATACTCGGTTTCTTGTTACAGAAAAATTAAAACATCGTTACTCCTCAGGAGAAAATGCTAGAATCAAACTTATTAAACAAATCTATTATAAAAATAAAGTTACGCAGGGATAATCTTACAATTTAATTTTATCGTGATATTTAAGCGAGAAAACTAAAATATTCGTTTCTAGCTCCAGAAAAATAATAACATTGTTACTCCTCAGGAAAAAATGCTAGAACCAAACTTATTGAAAAAATCTATTACACAAATAAAGTTACTCATGGATATTCTTACAATTTAATGTTATCGTAATATTTAAGCGAGAAATCAAAAATATTCGTTACTAGCTCCAGAAAAATTAAAACATCGTTACTCTTCAGGAAAAAATGCTAGAATCAAACTTATTAAGTATAATCTAATATACAAATAAAGTTACTCAGGGATATTCTCACAATTTAATTTTATCGTGATATTTATGTGAGAAAACTAAAATATTCGTTTCTAGTTCCAGTAAAATTAAAACATCGTTACTCCTCAGGAAAAAATGCTAGAATCAAACTTATTAAGAAAACTCTAATATACAAATAATGTTACTCAGGGATAATCTTAGAATTTAATTTTATCGTGATATTTAAGCGAGAAATCTAAAATATCCGTTTCTAGTTCCAGAAAAATTAAAACATCGTTACTCCTCAGGAAAAAATGCTAGAATCAAACTTATTTAGAATAATCTAATATACAAATAAAGTTACTCAGGGATATTCTTACAATTTAATTTTATCGTGATATTTAAGCGAGAAATCTAAAATATTCGTTTCTAGTTCCAGAAAAATTAAAACATCGTTACTCCTCAGGAAAAAATGCTAGTTTCAAACTTATTAAGAAAAATCTAATATACAAATAAAGCTACTCAGGGATATTCTTACAATTTAATTTTATCGTGATATTTAAGCGAGAAAACTAAAATACTCGTTGCTTGTTACAGAAAAATTAAAACATCGTTACTCCTCAGGAAAAAATATTAGGATCAAACTTATTTAGAATAATCTAATATACAAATAAAGTTACTCAGGGATATTCTTACAATTTAATTTTATCGTGATATTTAAGCGAGAAATCTAAAATACTCGTTTCTTGTTACAGAAAAATTAAAACATCTTTCTCCTCAAGAAAAAATGTTAGGATCAAACTTATTTAGAAAACTCTAATATACAAATAAAGTTACTCAGGGATATTCTTACAATTTAATTTTATCGTGATATTTAAGCGAGAAATCTAAAATAATCGTTTCTAGTTCCAGTAAAATTAAAACATCGTTACTCCTCAGGAAAAAATGCTAGAATCAAACTTATTAAAAAAATCTAATACACAAATAAAGTTACTCAGGGATATTCTTACAATTTAATTTTATCGTTATATTTAAGCGAGAAAACTAAAATACTCGTTTCTTGTTACAGAAAAATTAAAACATCGTTACTTCTCAGGAAAAAATGCTAGAATCAAACTTATTAAACAAATCTATTATTAAAATAAAGTTACTCAGGTATAATCTTACAATTTAATTTTATCGTGATATTTAAGCGAGAAAACTAAAATATTCGTTTATAGTTCCAGAAAAATAAAAATATTGTTACTCAGAAAAAAATGCTAGAATCAAACTTATTAAAAAAATCTAATATACAAATAAAGTTACTCAGGGATATTCTTACAATTTAATTTTATCGTTTTATTTAAGCGAGAAAACTAAAATATTCGTTTCTAGTTACAGAAAAATTAAAACATCGTTACTCCTCAGGAAAAAATGCTAGAATCAAACTTATTAAAAATAATCTAATATACAAATAAAGTTACTCAGGGATATTCTTACAATTTAATTTTATCGTGATATTTAAGCCAGAAAACTAAAATACTCGTTTCTAGTTCCAGAAAAATTAAAACATCGTTACTCCTCAGTAAAAAATGCTAGAATCAAACTTATTAAGAAAAATCTAATACACAAATAAAGTTACTCATTGATATTCTTACAATTTAATTTTATCGTGATATTTAAGCGAGAAATCAAAAATATTCGTTACTAGCTCCAGAAAAATTAAAACATCGTTACTCTTCTGGAAAAAATGCTAGAATCAAACTTATTAAGAATTATCTAATATACAAATAAAGTTACTCAGGGATATTCTCACAATTTAATTTTATCGTGATATTTATGTGAGAAAACTAAAATATTCGTTTCTAGTTCCAGTAAAATTAAAACATCGTTACTCCTCAGGAAAAAATGCTAGAATCAAACTTATTAAGGATAATCTAATATACAAATAAAGTTACTCTGGGATATTCTTACAATTTAATTTTATCGTTATATTTAAGCGAGAAAACTAAAATATTCGTTTCTAGTTCCAGAAAAATTAAAACATCGTTACTCCTCAGGAAAATATGCTAGAATCAAACTTATTAAGGAAAATCTAATATACAAATAAAGTTACTCAGGGATAATCTTACAATTTAATTTTATCGTGATATTTAAGCGAGAAATCTAAAATATTCGTTACTAGCTCCAGAAAAATTAAAACATCGTTACTCATCATGAAAAAATGCTAGAATCAAACTTATTAAGAATAATCTAATATACAAATAAAGTTACTCCGAGATATTCTTACAATTTAATTTTATCGTGATATTTAAGCGAGAAAACTAAAATACTCGTTGCTTGTTACAGAAAAATTAAAACATCGTTACTCCACAGGAAAAAATGTTAAAATCAAACTTATTTAGAATAATCTAATATACAAATAAAGTTACTCAGGGATATTCTTACAATTTAATTTTAACGTGATATTTAAGCGAAAAATCTAAAATAATCTTTTCTAGTTCCAGAAAAATTAAAACATCGTTACTCCTCAGGAAAAAATGCTAGAATCAAACTTATTTAGAATAATCTAATATACAAATAAAGTTACTCAGGGATATTCTTACAATTTAATTTTATCGTGATATTTAAGCGAGAAAACTAAAATACTCGTTGCTTGTTACAGAAAAATTAAAACATCGTTACTCCTCAGGAAAAAATGTTAGGATCAAACTTATTTAGAATAATCTAATATACAAATAAAGTTACTCAGGGATATTCTTACAATTTAATTTTAACGTGATATTTAAGCGAGAAATCTAAAATATTCGTTACTAGCTCCAGAAAAATTAAAACATCGTTAATCCTCAGGAAAAAATGCTAGAATCAAACTTATTAAAAAAATCTAATATACAAATAAAGTTACTCAGGGATATTCTTACAATTTAATTTTATCGTGATATTTAAGCCAGAAAACTAAAATACTCGTTTCTAGTTCCAGAAAAATTAAAACATCGTTACTCCTCAGTAAAAAATGCTAGAATCAAACTTATTAAGAAAAATCTAATACACAAATAAAGTTACTCATGGATATTCTTACAATTTAATTTTATCGTGATATTTAGCGAGAAATCAAAAATATTCGTTACTAGCTCCAGAAAAATTAAAACATCGTTACTCTTCTGGAAAAAATGCTAGAATCAAACTTATTAAGAATTATCTAATATACAAATAAAGTTACTCAGGGATATTCTCACAATTTAATTTTATCGTGATATTTATGTGAGAAAACTAAAATATTCGTTTCTAGTTCCAGAAAAATTAAAACATCGTTACTCCTCAGGAAAATATGCTAGAATCAAACTTATTAAGAAAAATCTAATATACAAATAAAGTTACTCAGGGATAATCTTACAATTTAATTTTATCGTGATATTTAAGCGAGAAATCTAAAATATTCGTTACTAGCTCCAGAAAAATTAAAACATCGTTACTCCTCATGAAAAAATGCTAGAATCAAACTTATTAAGAATAATCTAATATACAAATAAAGTTACTCCGAGATATTCTTACAATTTAATTTTATCGTGATATTTAAGCGAGAAAACTAAAATACTCGTTGCTTGTTACAGAAAAATTAAAACATCGTTACTCCACAGGAAAAAATGTTAAAATCAAACTTATTTAGAATAATCTAATATACAAATAAAGTTACTCAGGGATATTCTTACAATTTAATTTTAACGTGATATTTAAGCGAAAAATCTAAAATAATCTTTTCTAGTTCCAGAAAAATTAAAACATCGTTACTCCTCAGGAAAAAATGCTAGAATCAAACTTATTTAGAATAATCTAATATACAAATAAAGTTACTCAGGGATATTCTTACAATTTAATTTTATCGTGATATTTAAGCCCGAAATCTAAAATACTCGTTTCTTGTTACAGAAAAATTAAAACATCGTTACTTCTCAGGAAAAAATGCTAGAATCAAACTTATTAAACAAATCTATTATTAAAATAAAGTTACTCAGGTATAATCTTACAATTTAATTTTATCGTGATATTTAAGCGAGAAAACTAAAATATTCGTTTATAGTTCCAGAAAAATAAAAATATTGTTACTCAGAAAAAAATGCTAGAATCAAACTTATTAAAAAAAATCTAATAAACGAATAAATTTACTCAGGGATAGTCGTACAATTTAATTTTATCGTGATATTTAAGCCAGAAAACTAAAATACTCGCTTCTTGTTACAGAAAAATTAAAACATCGTTACTCCTCAGGAAAAAATGCTAGAATCAAACTTATTTAGAATAATCTAATATACAAATAAAGTTACTCAGGGATATTCTTACAATTTAATTTTATCGTGATATTTAAGCCCGAAATCTAAAATACTCGTTTCTTGTTACAGAAAAATTAAAACATCGTTACTTCTCAGGAAAAAATGCTAGAATCAAACTTATTAAACAAATCTATTATTAAAATAAAGTTACTCAGGTATAATCTTACAATTTAATTTTATCGTGATATTTAAGCGAGAAAACTAAAATATTCGTTTATAGTTCCAGAAAAATTAAAACATCGTTACTCCTCAGTAAAAAATGCTAGAATCAAACTTATTAAGAAAAATCTAATACACAAATAAAGTTACTCATGGATATTCTTACAATTTAATTTTATCGTGATATTTAGCGAGAAATCAAAAATATTCGTTACTAGCTCCAGAAAAATTAAAACATCGTTACTCTTCTGGAAAAAATGCTAGAATCAAACTTATTAAGAATTATCTAATATACAAATAAAGTTACTCAGGGATATTCTCACAATTTAATTTTATCGTGATATTTATGTGAGAAAACTAAAATATTCGTTTCTAGTTCCAGAAAAATTAAAACATCGTTACTCCTCAGGAAAATATGCTAGAATCAAACTTATTAAGGAAAATCTAATATACAAATAAAGTTACTCAGGGATAATCTTACAATTTAATTTTATCGTGATATTTAAGCGAGAAATCTAAAATATTCGTTACTAGCTCCAGAAAAATTAAAACATCGTTACTCCTCATGAAAAAATGCTAGAATCAAACTTATTAAGAATAATCTAATATACAAATAAAGTTACTCCGAGATATTCTTACAATTTAATTTTATCGTGATATTTAAGCGAGAAAACTAAAATACTCGTTGCTTGTTACAGAAAAATTAAAACATCGTTACTCCACAGGAAAAAATGTTAAAATCAAACTTATTTAGAATAATCTAATATACAAATAAAGTTACTCAGGGATATTCTTACAATTTAATTTTAACGTGATATTTAAGCGAAAAATCTAAAATAATCTTTTCTAGTTCCAGAAAAATTAAAACATCGTTACTCCTCAGGAAAAAATGCTAGAATCAAACTTATTTAGAATAATCTAATATACAAATAAAGTTACTCAGGGATATTCTTACAATTTAATTTTATCGTGATATTTAAGCCCGAAATCTAAAATACTCGTTTCTTGTTACAGAAAAATTAAAACATCGTTACTTCTCAGGAAAAAATGCTAGAATCAAACTTATTAAACAAATCTATTATTAAAATAAAGTTACTCAGGTATAATCTTACAATTTAATTTTATCGTGATATTTAAGCGAGAAAACTAAAATATTCGTTTATAGTTCCAGAAAAATAAAAATATTGTTACTCAGAAAAAAATGCTAGAATCAAACTTATTAAAAAAAATCTAATAAACGAATAAATTTACTCAGGGATAGTCGTACAATTTAATTTTATCGTGATATTTAAGCCAGAAAACTAAAATACTCGCTTCTTGTTACAGAAAAATTAAAACATCGTTACTCCTCAGGAAAAAATGCTAGAATCAAACTTATTTAGAATAATCTAATATACAAATAAAGTTACTCAGGGATATTCTTACAATTTAATTTTATCGTGATATTTAAGCCCGAAATCTAAAATACTCGTTTCTTGTTACAGAAAAATTAAAACATCGTTACTTCTCAGGAAAAAATGCTAGAATCAAACTTATTAAACAAATCTATTATTAAAATAAAGTTACTCAGGTATAATCTTACAATTTAATTTTATCGTGATATTTAAGCGAGAAAACTAAAATATTCGTTTATAGTTCCAGAAAAATAAAAATATTGTTACTCAGAAAAAAATGCTAGAATCAAACTTATTAAAAAAATCTAATACACAAATAAAGTTACTCAGGGATATTCTTACAATTTAATTTTATCGTTATATTTAAGCGAGAAAACTAAAATATTCGTTTCTAGTTACAGAAAAATTAAAACATCGTTACTCCTCAGGAAAAAATGCTAGAATCAAACTTATTAAAAATAATCTAATATACAAATAAAGTTACTCAGGGATATTCTTACAATTTAATTTTATCGTGATATTTAAACCAGAAAACTAAAATACTCGTTTCTAGTTCCAGAAAAATTAAAACATCGTTACTCCTCAGTAAAAAATGCTAGAATCAAACTTATTAAGAAAAATCTAATACACAAATAAAGTTACTCATGGATATTCTTACAATTTAATTTTATCGTGATATTTAAGCGAGAAATCAAAAATATTCGTTACTAGCTCCAGAAAAATTAAAACATCGTTACTCTTCTGGAAAAAATGCTAGAATCAAACTTATTAAGAATTATCTAATATACAAATAAAGTTACTCAGGGATATTCTCACAATTTAATTTTATCGTGATATTTATGTGAGAAAACTAAAATATTCGTTTCTAGTTCCAGTAAAATTAAAACATCGTTACTCCTCAGGAAAAAATGCTAGAATCAAACTTATTAAGGATAATCTAATATACAAATAAAGTTACTCTGGGATATTCTTACAATTTAATTTTATCGTTATATTTAAGCGAGAAAACTAAAATATTCGTTTCTAGTTCCAGAAAAATTAAAACATCGTTACTCCTCAGGAAAATATGCTAGAATCAAACTTATTAAGGAAAATCTAATATACAAATAAAGTTACTCAGGGATAATCTTACAATTTAATTTTATCGTGATATTTAAGCGAGAAATCTAAAATATTCGTTACTAGCTCCAGAAAAATTAAAACATCGTTACTCATCATGAAAAAATGCTAGAATCAAACTTATTAAGAATAATCTAATATACAAATAAAGTTACTCCGAGATATTCTTACAATTTAATTTTATCGTGATATTTAAGCGAGAAAACTAAAATACTCGTTGCTTGTTACAGAAAAATTAAAACATCGTTACTCCACAGGAAAAAATGTTAAAATCAAACTTATTTAGAATAATCTAATATACAAATAAAGTTACTCAGGGATATTCTTACAATTTAATTTTAACGTGATATTTAAGCGAAAAATCTAAAATAATCTTTTCTAGTTCCAGAAAAATTAAAACATCGTTACTCCTCAGGAAAAAATGCTAGAATCAAACTTATTTAGAATAATCTAATATACAAATAAAGTTACTCAGGGATATTATTACAATTTAATTTTAACGTGATATTTAAGCGAAAAATCTAAAATAATCTTTTCTAGTTCCAGAAAAATTAAAACATCGTTACTCCTCAGGAAAAAATGCTAGAATCAAACTTATTTAGAATAATCTAATATACAAATAAAGTTACTCAGGGATATTCTTACAATTTAATTTTATCGTGATATTTAAGCGAGAAAACTAAAATACTCGTTGCTTGTTACAGAAAAATTAAAACATCGTTACTCCTCAGGAAAAAATGTTAGGATCAAACTTATTTAGAATAATCTAATATACAAATAAAGTTACTCAGGGATATTCTTACAATTTAATTTTAACGTGATATTTAAGCGAGAAATCTAAAATATTCGTTACTAGCTCCAGAAAAATTAAAACATCGTTAATCCTCAGGAAAAAATGCTAGAATCAAACTTATTAAAAAAATCTAATATACAAATAAAGTTACTCAGGGATATTCTTACAATTTAATTTTATCGTGATATTTAAGCCAGAAAACTAAAATACTCGTTTCTAGTTCCAGAAAAATTAAAACATCGTTACTCCTCAGTAAAAAATGCTAGAATCAAACTTATTAAGAAAAATCTAATACACAAATAAAGTTACTCATGGATATTCTTACAATTTAATTTTATCGTGATATTTAGCGAGAAATCAAAAATATTCGTTACTAGCTCCAGAAAAATTAAAACATCGTTACTCTTCTGGAAAAAATGCTAGAATCAAACTTATTAAGAATTATCTAATATACAAATAAAGTTACTCAGGGATATTCTCACAATTTAATTTTATCGTGATATTTATGTGAGAAAACTAAAATATTCGTTTCTAGTTCCAGAAAAATTAAAACATCGTTACTCCTCAGGAAAATATGCTAGAATCAAACTTATTAAGGAAAATCTAATATACAAATAAAGTTACTCAGGGATAATCTTACAATTTAATTTTATCGTGATATTTAAGCGAGAAATCTAAAATATTCGTTACTAGCTCCAGAAAAATTAAAACATCGTTACTCCTCATGAAAAAATGCTAGAATCAAACTTATTAAGAATAATCTAATATACAAATAAAGTTACTCCGAGATATTCTTACAATTTAATTTTATCGTGATATTTAAGCGAGAAAACTAAAATACTCGTTGCTTGTTACAGAAAAATTAAAACATCGTTACTCCACAGGAAAAAATGTTAAAATCAAACTTATTTAGAATAATCTAATATACAAATAAAGTTACTCAGGGATATTCTTACAATTTAATTTTAACGTGATATTTAAGCGAAAAATCTAAAATAATCTTTTCTAGTTCCAGAAAAATTAAAACATCGTTACTCCTCAGGAAAAAATGCTAGAATCAAACTTATTTAGAATAATCTAATATACAAATAAAGTTACTCAGGGATATTCTTACAATTTAATTTTATCGTGATATTTAAGCCCGAAATCTAAAATACTCGTTTCTTGTTACAGAAAAATTAAAACATCGTTACTTCTCAGGAAAAAATGCTAGAATCAAACTTATTAAACAAATCTATTATTAAAATAAAGTTACTCAGGTATAATCTTACAATTTAATTTTATCGTGATATTTAAGCGAGAAAACTAAAATATTCGTTTATAGTTCCAGAAAAATAAAAATATTGTTACTCAGAAAAAAATGCTAGAATCAAACTTATTAAAAAAAATCTAATAAACGAATAAATTTACTCAGGGATAGTCGTACAATTTAATTTTATCGTGATATTTAAGCCAGAAAACTAAAATACTCGCTTCTTGTTACAGAAAAATTAAAACATCGTTACTTCTCAGGAACAAATGCTAGAATCAAACTTATTAAACAAATCAATTATAAAAATAAAGTTACTCTTGGATAATCTTACAATTTAATTTTATCGTTATATTTAAGCGAGAAAACTAAAATATACGTTTCTAGTTCCAGTAAAATTAAAACATCGTTACTCCTCAGGAAAAAATGCTAGATTCAAACTTATTAAGAAAAATTTAATATACAAATAAAGTTACTCAGGGATATTCTTACAATTTAATTTTATCGTGATATTTAAGCGAGAAAGCTAAAATATTCGTTTCTAGTTCCAGAAAAATTAAAACATCGTTACTCCTCAGGAAAAAATGCTAGAATCAAACTTATTAAGAATAATCTAATATACAAATAAAGTTACTCAGGGATATTCTCACAATTTAATTTTATCCTGATATTTATGTGAGAAATCTAAAATATTCGTTTCTAGATCCAGAAAAATTAAAACATCGTTACTCCTCAGGAAAAAAATGCTAGAATCAAACTTATTTAGAATAATCTAATATACAAATAAAGTTACTCAGGGATATTCTTACAATTTAATTTTATCGTGATATTTTAGCCAGAAAACTAAAATACTCGCTTCTTGTTACAGAAAAATTAAAACATCGTTACTTCTCAGGAAAAAATGCTAGAATCAAACTTATTAAACAAATCAATTATAAAAATAAAGTTACTCAGGGATAATCTTACAATTTAATTTTATCGTGATATTTAAGCGAGAAAACTAAAATATTCGTTTATAATTCCAGAAAAATAAAAATATTGTTACTCAGAAAAAAAAGCTAGAATCAAACTTATTAAAAAAAATCTAATAAACAAATAAAGTTACTCTGGGATATTCTTACAATTTAATTTTATCGTTATATTTAAGCGAGAAAACTAAAATATTCGTTTCTAGTTCCAGAAAAATTAAAACATCGTTACTCCTCAGGAGAAAATGTTAGGATCAAACTTATTTAGAATAATCTAATATACAAATAAAGTTACTCAGGGATATTCTTACAATTTAATTTTAACGTGATATTTAAGCGAGAAATCTAAAATAATCTTTTCTAGTTCCAGAAAAATTAAAACATCGTTACTCCTCACGAAAAAATTCTAGAATCAAACTTATTAAAAAAATCTATTATAAAAATAAAGTTACTCAGGGATAATCTTACAATTTAATTTTGACGTGATATTTAAGCGAGAAAACTAAAATATTCGTTTATAGTTCCAGAAAAATAAAAATATTGTTTCTCCTCAGAAAAAAATGCTAGAATCAAACTTATTAAAAAAAATCTAATAAACAAATAAAGTTACTCAGGGATATTCTTACAATTTAATTCTATCGTGATATTTAAGCGAGAAATCTACAATATTCGTTACTAGCTCCAGAAAAATTAAAACATCCTTACTCCTCAGGAAAAAACGCTAGAATCAAACTTATTAAAAATAATCTAATATACAAATAAAGTTACTCCGGGATATTCTTACAATTTAATTTTATCGTGATATTTAAGCGAGAAATCTAAAATATTCGTTTCTAGTTCCAGAAAAATTAAAACATCGTTACTCCTCATGAAAAAATGCTAGAATCAAACTTATTTAGAATAATCTTATATACAAATAAAGTTACTCCGAGATATTCTTACAATTTAATTTTATCGTGATATTTAAGCGAGAATTCTAAAATATTCGTTACTAGCTCCAGAAAAATTAAAACATCGTTACTCTTCAGGAACAAATGCTAAAATCAAACTTATTAAGAATAATCTAATATACAAATAAAGTTACTCAGGGCTAGTCTTACAATTTAATTTTATCGTGATATTTATGTGAGAAAACTAAAATATTCGTTTCTAGTTCCAGTAAATTAAAACATCGTTACTCCTCAGGAAAAAATGCTAGAATCAAACTTATTAAAAAAATCTAATATACAAATAAAGTTACTCAGGTCTATTCTTACAATTTAATTTTATCGTTATATTTAAGCGAGAAAACTAAAATATTCGTTTCTAATTACAGAATAATAAAAACCTCGTTACTCCTCAGGAAAAAATGCTAGAATCAAACTTATTTAGAATAAACTAATATACAAATAAAGTTACTCAGGGATATTCTTACAATATAATTTTATCGTGATATTTAAGCCAGAAAACTAAAATACTCGTTTCTTGTTACAGAAAAATTAAAACATCGTTACTCCTCAGGAAAAAATGTTAGGATCATACTTATTTAGAATAATCTAATATACAAATAAAGTTACTCAGGGATATTCTTACAATTTAATTTTAACGTGATATTTAAGCGAGAAATCTAAAATAATCTTTTCTAGATCCAGAAAAATTAAAACATCGTTACTCCTCAGGAAAAAATGCTAGAATCAAACTTATTAAGAATAATCTAATATACAAATAAAGTTACTCAGGGATAATCTTACAATTTAATTTTATCGTGATATTTATGTGAGAAAACTAAAATATTCGTTTCTAGTTCCAGAAAAATTAAAACATCGTTACTCCTCAGGAAAAAATGCTAGAATCAAACTTATTTAGAATAATCTAATATACAAATAAAGTTACTCAGGGATATTCTTACAATTTAATTTTATCGTGATATTTAAGCCAGAAAACTAAAATACTCGTTTCTTGTTACAGAAAAATTAAAACATCGTTACTCCTCAGGAAAAAATGCTAGAATCAAACTTATTAAACAAATCTATTATAAAAATAAAGTTACTCAGGGATAATCTTACAATTTAATTTTATCGTGATATTTAAGCGAAAAAACTAAAATTTTCGTTTATAGTTCCAGAAAAATAAAAATATTGTTACTCCTCAGAAACAAATGCTAGAATCAAACGTATTAAAAAAAATCTAATAAACAAATAAAGTTACTCAGGGATATTCTTACAATTTAATTTTATCGTGATATTTAAGCGAGAAATCAAAAATATTCGTTACTAGCTCCAGAAAAATTAAAACATCGTTACTCCTCAGGAAAAAATGCTAGAATCAAACTTATTAAGAATAATCTAATATACAAATAAAGTTACTCAGGGATATTCTTACAATTTAATTTTATCGTTATATTTAAGCGAGAAAACTAAAATATTCGTTTCTACTTCCAGAAAAATTAAAACATCGTTATTCCTCAGGCAAAAATGCTAGAATCAAACTTATTAAAAATAATCTAATATACAAATAAAGTTACTCAGGGATATTCTTACAATTTAATTTTATCGTGACATTTAAGCCAGAAAACTAAAATACTCGTTTCTTGTTACAGAAAAATTAAAACATCGTTACTCATCAGGAAAAAATGCTAGAATCAAACTTATTAAACAAATCTATTATAAAAATAAAGTTACTCAGGGATAATTTTACAATTTAATTTATCCATGAGTAACTTTATTTGTGTATTAGATTTTTTTTAATAAGTTTGATTCTAGCATTTTTTACTGAGGAGTAACGACGTTTTAATTTTTCTGGAACTAGAAACGAGCATTTTAGTTTTCTGGCTTCAATATCACGATAAAATTAAATTGTAAGAATATCCCTGAGTAACTTTATTTGTTTATTAGATTTTTTTTTAATAGGTTTGATTCTAGCATTTATTTCTGAGGAGTAACAATATTTTTATTTTTCTGGAACTATAAACGAATATTTTAGTTTTCTCGCTTAAATATCACGATAAAATTAAATTGTAAAATTATCCCTGAATAACTTTATTTTTATAATAGATTTGTTTAATAAGTTTGATTCTAGCATTTTTTCCTGATGAGTAACGATGTTTTAATTTTTCTGTAACAAGAAACGAGTATTTTAGTTTTCTGGCTTAAATGTCACGATAAAATTAAATTGTAAGAATATCCCTGAGTAACTTTATTTGTATATTAGATTATTTTTAATAAGTTTGATTCTAGCATTTTTGCCTGAGGAATAACGATGTTTTAATTTTTCTGGAAGTAGAAACGAATATTTTAGTTTTCTCGCTTAAATATAACGATAAAATTAAATTGTAAGAATATCCCTGAGTAACTTTATTTGTATATTAGATTATTCTTAATAAGTTTGATTCTAGCATTTTTTCCTGAGGAGTAACGATGTTTTAATTTTTCTGGAGCTAGTAACGAATATTTTTGATTTCTCGCTTAAATATCACGATAAAATTAAATTGTAAGAATATCCCTGAGTAACTTTATTTGTTTATTAGATTTTTTTTAATACGTTTGATTCTAGCATTTGTTTCTGAGGAGTAACAATATTTTTATTTTTCTGGAACTATAAACGAAAATTTTAGTTTTTTCGCTTAAATATCACGATAAAATTAAATTGTAAGATTATCCCTGAGTAACTTTATTTTTATAATAGATTTGTTTAATAAGTTTGATTCTAGCATTTTTTCCTGAGGAGTAACGATGTTTTAATTTTTCTGTAACAAGAAACGAGTATTTTAGTTTTCTGGCTTAAATATCACGATAAAATTAAATTGTAAGAATATCCCTGAGTAACTTTATTTGTATATTAGATTATTCTAAATAAGTTTGATTCTAGCATTTTTTCCTGAGGAGTAACGATGTTTTAATTTTTCTGGAACTAGAAACGAATATTTTAGCTTTCTCGCTTAAATATCACGATAAAATTAAATTGTAAGAATATCCCTGAGTAACTTTATTTGTTTATTAGAGTTTTTTTAATAAGTTTGATTCTAGAATTTTTTCCTGAGGAGTAAAGATGTTTTAATTTTTCTGGAACTAGAAAAGATTATTTTAGATTTCTCGCTTAAATATCACGATAAAATTAAATTGTAAGAATATCCCTGAGTAACTTTATTTGTATATTAGAGTTTTCTAAATAAGTTTGATCCTAACATTTTTTCCTGAGGAGTAACGATGTTTTAATTTTTCTGTAACAAGAAACGAGTATTTTAGTTTTCTCGCTTAAATATCACGATAAAATTAAATTGTAAGAATATCCCTGAGTAACTTTATTTGTATATTAGATTATTCTTAATAAGTTTGATTCTAGCATTTTTTCCTGAGGAGTAACGATGTTTTAATTTTTCTGGAACTAGAAACGAGTATTTTAGTTTTCTGGCTTAAATATCACGATAAAATTAAATTGTAAGAATATCCCTGAGTAACTTTATTTGTGTATTAGATTTTCCTTAATAAGTTTGATTCTAGCATATTTTCCTGAGGAGTAACGATGTTTTAATTTTTCAGGAACTAGAAACGAATATTTTAGTTTTCTCGCTTAAATATCACGATAAAATTAAATTGTAAGAATATCCCTGAGTAACTTTATTTGTATATTAGATTTTTCTTAATAAGTTTGATTCTAGCATTTTTTACTGAGGAGTAACGATGTTTTAATTTTTCTGGAACTAGAAACGAGTATTTTAGTTTTCTCGCTTAAATATCACGATAAAATTAAATTATAAGAATATCCCTGAGTAACTTTATTTGTATATTAGAGTTTTCTAAATAAGTTTGATCCTAACATTTTTTCCTGAGGAGTAACGATGTTTTAATTTTTCTGTAACAAGAAACGAGTATTTTAGTTTTCTCGCTTAAATATCACGATAAAATTAAATTGTAAGAATATCCCTGAGTAACTTTATTTGTATATTAGATTATTCTTAATAAGTTTGATTCCAGCATTTTTTCCTGACGAGTAACGATGTTTTAATTTTTCTGGAACTAGAAACGAATATTTTAGCTTTCTCGCTTAAATATCACGATAAAATTAAATTGTAAGAAAATCCCTGAGTAACTTTATTTGTATATTAAATTTTTCTTAATAAGTTTGAATCTAGCATTTTTCCTGAGGAGTAACGATGTTTTAATTTTTCTGGAACTAGAAACGAATATTTTAGTTTTCTCGCTTAAATATAACGATAAAATTAAATTGTAAGAGTATCCCTGAGTAACTTTATTTGTATATTAGATTTTTTTAATAAGTTTGATTCTAGCATTTTTTCCTGAGGAGTAACGATGTTTTAATTTTACTGGAACTAGAAACGAATATTTTAGATTTCTCGCTTAAATATCACGTTAAAATTAAATTGTAAGAATATCCCTGAGTAACTTTATTTGTATATTAGATTTTCCTTAATAAGTTTGATTCTAGCATATTTTCCTGAGGAGTAACGATGTTTTAATTTTTCAGGAACTAGAAACGAATATTTTAGTTTTCTCGCTTAAATATAACGATAAAATTAAATTGTAAGAATATCCCAGAGTAACTTTATTTGTATATTAGATTATTCTTAATAAGTTTGATACTAGCATTTTTTCCTGAGGAGTAACGATGTTTTAATTTTACTGGAACTAGAAACGAATATTTTAGTTTTCTCACATAAATATCACGATAAAATTAAATTGTGAGAATAACCCTGAGTAACTTTATTTGTATATTATATTATTCTTAATAAGTTTGATTCTAGCATTTTTTCCTGAAGAGTAACGATGTTTTAATTTTTCTGGAACTAGAAACGAGCATTTTAGTTTTCTGGCTTAAATATCACGATAAAATTAAATTGTAAGAATATCCCTGAGTAACTTTATTTGTATATTAGATTATTCTTAATAAGTTTGATTCTAGCATTTTTTCCTGAGGAGTAACGATGTTTTAATTTTTCTGGAGCTAGTAACGAATATTTTAGATTTCTCGCTTAAATATCACGATAAAATTAAATTGTAAGAATATCCCTGAGTAACTTTATTTGTTTATTAGATTTTTTTTAATACGTTTGATTCTAGCATTTGTTTCTGAGGGGTAACGATGTTTTAATTTTACTGGAACTAGAAACGAATATTTTAGTTTTCTCACATAAATATCACGATAAAATTAAATTGTAAAAATATCCATGAGTAACTTTATTTGTGTATT
This sequence comes from Pterostichus madidus, assembly GCA_911728475.2. Lineage (NCBI taxonomy): Eukaryota > Metazoa > Arthropoda > Insecta > Coleoptera > Carabidae > Pterostichus > Pterostichus madidus. Next base: position 17,089,442 of record OU452311.1, on the reverse strand, counting down.
AGATTTTTTTTAATAAGTTTGATTCTAGCATTTTTTACTGAGGAGTAACGACGTTTTAATTTTTCTGGAACTAGAAACGAGCATTTTAGTTTTCTGGCTTAAATATCACGATAAAATTAAATTGTAAGAATATCCCTGAGTAACTTTATTTGTTTATTAGATTTTTTTTTAATAGGTTTGATTCTAGCATTTATTTCTGAGGAGTAACAATATTTTTATTTTTCTGGAACTATAAACGAATATTTTAGTTTTCTCGCTTAAATATCACGATAAAATTAAATTGTAAAATTATCCCTGAATAACTTTATTTTTATAATAGATTTGTTTAATAAGTTTGATTCTAGCATTTTTTCCTGATGAGTAACGATGTTTTAATTTTTCTGTAACAAGAAACGAGTATTTTAGTTTTCTGGCTTAAATGTCACGATAAAATTAAATTGTAAGAATATCCCTGAGTAACTTTATTTGTATATTAGATTATTTTTAATAAGTTTGATTCTAGCATTTTTGCCTGAGGAATAACGATGTTTTAATTTTTCTGGAAGTAGAAACGAATATTTTAGTTTTCTCGCTTAAATATAACGATAAAATTAAATTGTAAGAATATCCCTGAGTAACTTTATTTGTATATTAGATTATTCTTAATAAGTTTGATTCTAGCATTTTTTCCTGAGGAGTAACGATGTTTTAATTTTTCTGGAGCTAGTAACGAATATTTTTGATTTCTCGCTTAAATATCACGATAAAATTAAATTGTAAGAATATCCCTGAGTAACTTTATTTGTTTATTAGATTTTTTTTAATACGTTTGATTCTAGCATTTGTTTCTGAGGAGTAACAATATTTTTATTTTTCTGGAACTATAAACGAAAATTTTAGTTTTTTCGCTTAAATATCACGATAAAATTAAATTGTAAGATTATCCCTGAGTAACTTTATTTTTATAATAGATTTGTTTAATAAGTTTGATTCTAGCATTTTTTCCTGAGGAGTAACGATGTTTTAATTTTTCTGTAACAAGAAACGAGTATTTTAGTTTTCTGGCTTAAATATCACGATAAAATTAAATTGTAAGAATATCCCTGAGTAACTTTATTTGTATATTAGATTATTCTAAATAAGTTTGATTCTAGCATTTTTTCCTGAGGAGTAACGATGTTTTAATTTTTCTGGAACTAGAAACGAATATTTTAGATTTCTCGCTTAAATATCACAATAAAATTAAATTGTAAGAATATCCCTGAGTAACTTTATTTGTTTATTAGAGTTTTTTTAATAAGTTTGATTCTAGAATTTTTTCCTGAGGAGTAAAGATGTTTTAATTTTTCTGGAACTAGAAAAGATTATTTTAGATTTCTCGCTTAAATATCACGATAAAATTAAATTATAAGAATATCCCTGAGTAACTTTATTTGTATATTAGAGTTTTCTAAATAAGTTTGATCCTAACATTTTTTCCTGAGGAGTAACGATGTTTTAATTTTTCTGTAACAAGAAACGAGTATTTTAGTTTTCTCGCTTAAATATCACGATAAAATTAAATTGTAAGAATATCCCTGAGTAACTTTATTTGTATATTAGATTATTCTTAATAAGTTTGATTCCAGCATTTTTTCCTGAGGAGTAACGATGTTTTAATTTTTCTGGAACTAGAAACGAGTATTTTAGTTTTCTGGCTTAAATATCACGATAAAATTAAATTGTAAGAATATCCCTGAGTAACTTTATTTGTGTATTAGATTTTCCTTAATAAGTTTGATTCTAGCATATTTTCCTGAGGAGTAACGATGTTTTAATTTTTCAGGAACTAGAAACGAATATTTTAGTTTTCTCGCTTAAATATCACGATAAAATTAAATTGTAAGAATATCCCTGAGTAACTTTATTTGTATATTAGATTTTTCTTAATAAGTTTGATTCTAGCATTTTTTACTGAGGAGTAACGATGTTTTAATTTTTCTGGAACTAGAAACGAGTATTTTAGTTTTCTGGCTTAAATATCACGATAAAATTAAATTGTAAGAATATCCCTGAGTAACTTTATTTGTATATTAGATTTTTTTAATAAGTTTGATTCTAGCATTTTTTCCTGAGGATTAACGATGTTTTAATTTTTCTGGAGCTAGTAACGAATATTTTAGATTTCTCGCTTAAATATCACGTTAAAATTAAATTGTAAGAATATCCCTGAGTAACTTTATTTGTATATTAGATTATTCTAAATAAGTTTGATCCTAACATTTTTTCCTGAGGAGTAACGATGTTTTAATTTTTCTGTAACAAGCAACGAGTATTTTAGTTTTCTCGCTTAAATATCACGATAAAATTAAATTGTAAGAATATCCCTGAGTAACTTTATTTGTATATTAGATTATTCTAAATAAGTTTGATTCTAGCATTTTTTCCTGAGGAGTAACGATGTTTTAATTTTTCTGGAACTAGAAAAGATTATTTTAGATTTTTCGCTTAAATATCACGTTAAAATTAAATTGTAAGAATATCCCTGAGTAACTTTATTTGTATATTAGATTATTCTAAATAAGTTTGATTCTAGCATTTTTTCCTGAGGAGTAACGATGTTTTAATTTTTCTGGAACTAGAAAAGATTATTTTAGATTTTTCGCTTAAATATCACGTTAAAATTAAATTGTAAGAATATCCCTGAGTAACTTTATTTGTATATTAGATTATTCTAAATAAGTTTGATTTTAACATTTTTTCCTGTGGAGTAACGATGTTTTAATTTTTCTGTAACAAGCAACGAGTATTTTAGTTTTCTCGCTTAAATATCACGATAAAATTAAATTGTAAGAATATCTCGGAGTAACTTTATTTGTATATTAGATTATTCTTAATAAGTTTGATTCTAGCATTTTTTCATGATGAGTAACGATGTTTTAATTTTTCTGGAGCTAGTAACGAATATTTTAGATTTCTCGCTTAAATATCACGATAAAATTAAATTGTAAGATTATCCCTGAGTAACTTTATTTGTATATTAGATTTTCCTTAATAAGTTTGATTCTAGCATATTTTCCTGAGGAGTAACGATGTTTTAATTTTTCTGGAACTAGAAACGAATATTTTAGTTTTCTCGCTTAAATATAACGATAAAATTAAATTGTAAGAATATCCCAGAGTAACTTTATTTGTATATTAGATTATCCTTAATAAGTTTGATTCTAGCATTTTTTCCTGAGGAGTAACGATGTTTTAATTTTACTGGAACTAGAAACGAATATTTTAGTTTTCTCACATAAATATCACGATAAAATTAAATTGTGAGAATATCCCTGAGTAACTTTATTTGTATATTAGATAATTCTTAATAAGTTTGATTCTAGCATTTTTTCCAGAAGAGTAACGATGTTTTAATTTTTCTGGAGCTAGTAACGAATATTTTTGATTTCTCGCTTAAATATCACGATAAAATTAAATTGTAAGAATATCCATGAGTAACTTTATTTGTGTATTAGATTTTTCTTAATAAGTTTGATTCTAGCATTTTTTACTGAGGAGTAACGATGTTTTAATTTTTCTGGAACTAGAAACGAGTATTTTAGTTTTCTGGCTTAAATATCACGATAAAATTAAATTGTAAGAATATCCCTGAGTAACTTTATTTGTATATTAGATTTTTTTAATAAGTTTGATTCTAGCATTTTTTTCTGAGTAACAATATTTTTATTTTTCTGGAACTATAAACGAATATTTTAGTTTTCTCGCTTAAATATCACGATAAAATTAAATTGTAAGATTATACCTGAGTAACTTTATTTTAATAATAGATTTGTTTAATAAGTTTGATTCTAGCATTTTTTCCTGAGAAGTAACGATGTTTTAATTTTTCTGTAACAAGAAACGAGTATTTTAGATTTCGGGCTTAAATATCACGATAAAATTAAATTGTAAGAATATCCCTGAGTAACTTTATTTGTATATTAGATTATTCTAAATAAGTTTGATTCTAGCATTTTTTCCTGAGGAGTAACGATGTTTTAATTTTTCTGTAACAAGAAGCGAGTATTTTAGTTTTCTGGCTTAAATATCACGATAAAATTAAATTGTACGACTATCCCTGAGTAAATTTATTCGTTTATTAGATTTTTTTTAATAAGTTTGATTCTAGCATTTTTTTCTGAGTAACAATATTTTTATTTTTCTGGAACTATAAACGAATATTTTAGTTTTCTCGCTTAAATATCACGATAAAATTAAATTGTAAGATTATACCTGAGTAACTTTATTTTAATAATAGATTTGTTTAATAAGTTTGATTCTAGCATTTTTTCCTGAGAAGTAACGATGTTTTAATTTTTCTGTAACAAGAAACGAGTATTTTAGATTTCGGGCTTAAATATCACGATAAAATTAAATTGTAAGAATATCCCTGAGTAACTTTATTTGTATATTAGATTATTCTAAATAAGTTTGATTCTAGCATTTTTTCCTGAGGAGTAACGATGTTTTAATTTTTCTGGAACTAGAAAAGATTATTTTAGATTTTTCGCTTAAATATCACGTTAAAATTAAATTGTAAGAATATCCCTGAGTAACTTTATTTGTATATTAGATTATTCTAAATAAGTTTGATTTTAACATTTTTTCCTGTGGAGTAACGATGTTTTAATTTTTCTGTAACAAGCAACGAGTATTTTAGTTTTCTCGCTTAAATATCACGATAAAATTAAATTGTAAGAATATCTCGGAGTAACTTTATTTGTATATTAGATTATTCTTAATAAGTTTGATTCTAGCATTTTTTCATGAGGAGTAACGATGTTTTAATTTTTCTGGAGCTAGTAACGAATATTTTAGATTTCTCGCTTAAATATCACGATAAAATTAAATTGTAAGATTATCCCTGAGTAACTTTATTTGTATATTAGATTTTCCTTAATAAGTTTGATTCTAGCATTTTTTCCTGAGGAGTAACGATGTTTTAATTTTTCTGGAACTAGAAACGAATATTTTAGTTTTCTCACATAAATATCACGATAAAATTAAATTGTGAGAATATCCCTGAGTAACTTTATTTGTATATTAGATAATTCTTAATAAGTTTGATTCTAGCATTTTTTCCAGAAGAGTAACGATGTTTTAATTTTTCTGGAGCTAGTAACGAATATTTTTGATTTCTCGCTAAATATCACGATAAAATTAAATTGTAAGAATATCCATGAGTAACTTTATTTGTGTATTAGATTTTTCTTAATAAGTTTGATTCTAGCATTTTTTACTGAGGAGTAACGATGTTTTAATTTTTCTGGAACTAGAAACGAGTATTTTAGTTTTCTGGCTTAAATATCACGATAAAATTAAATTGTAAGAATATCCCTGAGTAACTTTATTTGTATATTAGATTATTCTAAATAAGTTTGATTTTAACATTTTTTCCTGTGGAGTAACGATGTTTTAATTTTTCTGTAACAAGCAACGAGTATTTTAGTTTTCTCGCTTAAATATCACGATAAAATTAAATTGTAAGAATATCTCGGAGTAACTTTATTTGTATATTAGATTATTCTTAATAAGTTTGATTCTAGCATTTTTTCATGATGAGTAACGATGTTTTAATTTTTCTGGAGCTAGTAACGAATATTTTAGATTTCTCGCTTAAATATCACGATAAAATTAAATTGTAAGATTATCCCTGAGTAACTTTATTTGTATATTAGATTTTTCTTAATAAGTTTGATTCTAGCATATTTTCCTGAGGAGTAACGATGTTTTAATTTTTCTGGAACTAGAAACGAATATTTTAGTTTTCTCGCTTAAATATAACGATAAAATTAAATTGTAAGAATATCCCAGAGTAACTTTATTTGTATATTAGATTATCCTTAATAAGTTTGATTCTAGCATTTTTTCCTGAGGAGTAACGATGTTTTAATTTTACTGGAACTAGAAACGAATATTTTAGTTTTCTCACATAAATATCACGATAAAATTAAATTGTGAGAATATCCCTGAGTAACTTTATTTGTATATTAGATAATTCTTAATAAGTTTGATTCTAGCATTTTTTCCAGAAGAGTAACGATGTTTTAATTTTTCTGGAGCTAGTAACGAATATTTTTGATTTCTCGCTTAAATATCACGATAAAATTAAATTGTAAGAATATCCATGAGTAACTTTATTTGTGTATTAGATTTTTCTTAATAAGTTTGATTCTAGCATTTTTTACTGAGGAGTAACGATGTTTTAATTTTTCTGGAACTAGAAACGAGTATTTTAGTTTTCTGGCTTAAATATCACGATAAAATTAAATTGTAAGAATATCCCTGAGTAACTTTATTTGTATATTAGATTATTTTTAATAAGTTTGATTCTAGCATTTTTTCCTGAGGAGTAACGATGTTTTAATTTTTCTGTAACTAGAAACGAATATTTTAGTTTTCTCGCTTAAATATAACGATAAAATTAAATTGTAAGAATATCCCTGAGTAACTTTATTTGTATATTAGATTTTTTTAATAAGTTTGATTCTAGCATTTTTTTCTGAGTAACAATATTTTTATTTTTCTGGAACTATAAACGAATATTTTAGTTTTCTCGCTTAAATATCACGATAAAATTAAATTGTAAGATTATACCTGAGTAACTTTATTTTAATAATAGATTTGTTTAATAAGTTTGATTCTAGCATTTTTTCCTGAGAAGTAACGATGTTTTAATTTTTCTGTAACAAGAAACGAGTATTTTAGATTTCGGGCTTAAATATCACGATAAAATTAAATTGTAAGAATATCCCTGAGTAACTTTATTTGTATATTAGATTATTCTAAATAAGTTTGATTCTAGCATTTTTTCCTGAGGAGTAACGATGTTTTAATTTTTCTGGAACTAGAAAAGATTATTTTAGATTTTTCGCTTAAATATCACGTTAAAATTAAATTGTAAGAATATCCCTGAGTAACTTTATTTGTATATTAGATTATTCTAAATAAGTTTGATTTTAACATTTTTTCCTGTGGAGTAACGATGTTTTAATTTTTCTGTAACAAGCAACGAATATTTTAGTTTTCTCGCTTAAATATAACGATAAAATTAAATTTTAAGAATATCCCTGAGTAACTTTATTTGTATATTAGATTTTTTTAATAAGTTTGATTCTAGCATTTTTTCCTGAGGAGTAACGATGTTTTAATTTTTCTGGAGCTAGTAACGAATATTTTAGATTTCTCGCTTAAATATCACGTTAAAATTAAATTGTAAGAATATCCCTGAGTAACTTTATTTGTATATTAGATTATTCTAAATAAGTTTGATCCTAACATTTTTTCCTGAGGAGTAACGATGTTTTAATTTTTCTGTAACAAGCAACGAGTATTTTAGTTTTCTCGCTTAAATATCACGATAAAATTAAATTGTAAGAATATCTCGGAGTAACTTTATTTGTATATTAGATTATTCTTAATAAGTTTGATGCTAGCATTTGTTCATGAGGAGTAACGATGTTTTAATTTTTCTGGAGCTAGTAACGAATATTTTAGATTTCTCGCTTAAATATCACGATAAAATTAAATTGTGAGAATATCCCTGAGTAACTTTATTTTTATAATAGATTTGTTTAATAAGTTTGATTCTAGCATTTTTTCCTGTGGAGTAACGATGTTTTAATTTTTTTGTAACAAGAAACGAGTATTTTAGTTTTCTGGTTTAAATATCACGATAAAATTAAATTGTAAGAATATCCCTGAGTAACTTTATTTGTATATTAGATTTTTCTAAATAAGTTTGATTCTAGCATTTTTTCCTGAGGAGTAACGATGTTTTAATTTTTCTGGAACTAGAAACGAATATTTTAGCTTTCTCGCTTAAATATCACGATAAAATTAAATTGTAAGAATATCCCTGAGTAACTTTATTTGTATATTAAATTTTTCTTAATAAGTTTGAATCTAGCATTTTTTCCTGAGGAGTAACGATGTTTTAATTTTACTGGAACTAGAGACGTATATTTTAGTTTTCTCGCTTAAATATAACGATAAAATTAAATTGTAAGAATATCCCAGAGTAACTTTATTTTTATAATTGATTTGTTTAATAAGTTTGATTCTAGCATTTTTTCCTGAGAAGTAACGATGTTTTAATTTTTCTGTAACAAGAAGCGAGTATTTTAGTTTTCTGGCTTAAATATCACGATAAAATTAAATTGTACGACTATCCCTGAGTAAATTTATTCGTTTATTAGATTTTTTTTAATAAGTTTGATTCTAGCATTTTTTTCTGAGTAACAATATTTTTATTTTTCTGGAACTATAAACGAATATTTTAGTTTTCTCGCTTAAATATCACGATAAAATTAAATTGTAAGATTATACCTGAGTAACTTTATTTTAATAATAGATTTGTTTAATAAGTTTGATTCTAGCATTTTTTCCTGAGAAGTAACGATGTTTTAATTTTTCTGTAACAAGAAACGAGTATTTTAGATTTCGGGCTTAAATATCACGATAAAATTAAATTGTAAGAATATCCCGGAGTAACTTTATTTGTATATTAGATTATTCTAAATAAGTTTGATTCTAGCATTTTTTCCTGAGGAGTAACGATGTTTTAATTTTTCTGGAACTAGAAAAGATTATTTTAGATTTTTCGCTTAAATATCACGTTAAAATTAAATTGTAAGAATATCCCTGAGTAACTTTATTTGTATATTAGATTATTCTAAATAAGTTTGATTTTAACATTTTTTCCTGTGGAGTAACGATGTTTTAATTTTTCTGTAACAAGCAACGAGTATTTTAGTTTTCTCGCTTAAATATCACGATAAAATTAAATTGTAAGAATATCTCGGAGTAACTTTATTTGTATATTAGATTATTCTTAATAAGTTTGATTCTAGCATTTGTTCATGAGGAGTAACGATGTTTTAATTTTTCTGGAGCTAGTAACGAATATTTTAGATTTCTCGCTTAAATATCACGATAAAATTAAATTGTAAGAATATCCCTGAGTACCTTTATTTGTATATTAGATTTTCCTTAATAAGTTTGATTCTAGCATATTTTCCTGAGGAGTAACGATGTTTTAATTTTTCTGGAACTAGAAACGAATATTTTAGTTTTCTCGCTTAAATATAACGATAAAATTAAATTGTAAGAATATCCCAGAGTAACTTTATTTGTATATTAGATTATTCTTAATAAGTTTGATTCTAGCATTTTTTCCTGAGGAGTAACGATGTTTTAATTTTACAGGAACTAGAAACGAATATTTTAGTTTTCTCACATAAATATCACTATAAAATTAAATTGTGAGAATATCCCTGAGTAACTTTATTTGTATATTAGATTATTCTTTATAAGTTTGATTCTAGCATTTTTTCCTGAAGAGTAACGATGTTTTAATTTTTCTGGAGCTAGTAACGAATATTTTTGATTTCTCGCTTAAATATCACGATAAAATTAAATTGTAAGAATATCCATGAGTAACTTTATTTGTGTGTTAGATTTTTTTTAATAAGTTTGATTCTAGCATTTTTTACTGAGGAGTAACGACATTTTAATTTTTCTGGAACTAGAAACGAGTATTTTAGTTTTCTGGCTTAAATATCACGATAAAATTAAATTGTAAGAATATCCCTGAGTAACTTTATTTGTATATTAGATTATTTTTAATAAGTTTGATTCTAGCATTTTTGCCTGAGGAATAACGATGTTTTAATTTTTCTGGAAGTAGAAACGAATATTTTAGTTTTCTCGCTTAAATATAACGATAAAATTAAATTGTAAGATTATCCCTGAGTAACTTTATTTGTATATTAGATTATTCTAAATAAGTTTGATTTTAACATTTTTTCCTGTGGAGTAACGATGTTTTAATTTTTCTGTAACAAGCAACGAATATTTTAGTTTTCTCGCTTAAATATAACGATAAAATTAAATTTTAAGAATATCCCTGAGTAACTTTATTTGTATATTAGATTTTTTTAATAAGTTTGATTCTAGCATTTTTTCATGATGAGTAACGATGTTTTAATTTTTCTGGAGCTAGTAACGAATATTTTAGATTTCTCGCTTAAATATCACGATAAAATTAAATTGTAAGATTATCCCTGAGTAACTTTATTTGTATATTAGATTTTCCTTAATAAGTTTGATTCTAGCATATTTTCCTGAGGAGTAACGATGTTTTAATTTTTCTGGAACTAGAAACGAATATTTTAGTTTTCTCGCTTAAATATAACGATAAAATTAAATTGTAAGAATATCCCAGAGTAACTTTATTTGTATATTAGATTATCCTTAATAAGTTTGATTCTAGCATTTTTTCCTGAGGAGTAACGATGTTTTAATTTTACTGGAACTAGAAACGAATATTTTAGTTTTCTCACATAAATATCACGATAAAATTAAATTGTGAGAATATCCCTGAGTAACTTTATTTGTATATTAGATAATTCTTAATAAGTTTGATTCTAGCATTTTTTCCAGAAGAGTAACGATGTTTTAATTTTTCTGGAGCTAGTAACGAATATTTTTGATTTCTCGCTTAAATATCACGATAAAATTAAATTGTAAGAATATCCATGAGTAACTTTATTTGTGTATTAGATTTTTCTTAATAAGTTTGATTCTAGCATTTTTTACTGAGGAGTAACGATGTTTTAATTTTTCTGGAACTAGAAACGAGTATTTTAGTTTTCTGGCTTAAATATCACGATAAAATTAAATTGTAAGAATATCCCTGAGTAACTTTATTTGTATATTAGATTATTTTTAATAAGTTTGATTCTAGCATTTTTTCCTGAGGAGTAACGATGTTTTAATTTTTCTGTAACAAGAAACGAATATTTTAGTTTTCTCGCTTAAATATCACGATAAAATTAAATTGTAAGAATATCCCTGAGTAACTTTATTTGTATATTAGATTTTTTTAATAAGTTTGATTCTAGCATTTTTTTCTGAGTAACAATATTTTTATTTTTCTGGAACTATAAACGAATATTTTAGTTTTCTCGCTTAAATATCACGATAAAATTAAATTGTAAGATTATACCTGAGTAACTTTATTTTAATAATAGATTTGTTTAATAAGTTTGATTCTAGCATTTTTTCCTGAGAAGTAACGATGTTTTAATTTTTCTGTAACAAGAAACGAGTATTTTAGATTTCGGGCTTAAATATCACGATAAAATTAAATTGTAAGAATATCCCTGAGTAACTTTATTTGTATATTAGATTATTCTAAATAAGTTTGATTCTAGCATTTTTTCCTGAGGAGTAACGATGTTTTAATTTTTCTGGAACTAGAAAAGATTATTTTAGATTTTTCGCTTAAATATCACGTTAAAATTAAATTGTAAGAATATCCCTGAGTAACTTTATTTGTATATTAGATTATTCTAAATAAGTTTGATTTTAACATTTTTTCCTGTGGAGTAACGATGTTTTAATTTTTCTGTAACAAGCAACGAATATTTTAGTTTTCTCGCTTAAATATAACGATAAAATTAAATTGTAAGAATATCCCTGAGTAACTTTATTTGTATATTAGATTTTTTTAATAAGTTTGATTCTAGCATTTTTTCCTGAGGAGTAACGATGTTTTAATTTTTCTGGAGCTAGTAACGAATATTTTAGATTTCTCGCTTAAATATCACGTTAAAATTAAATTGTAAGAATATCCCTGAGTAACTTTATTTGTATATTAGATTATTCTAAATAAGTTTGATCCTAACATTTTTTCCTGAGGAGTAACGATGTTTTAATTTTTCTGTAACAAGCAACGAGTATTTTAGTTTTCTCGCTTAAATATCACGATAAAATTAAATTGTAAGAATATCTCGGAGTAACTTTATTTGTATATTAGATTATTCTTAATAAGTTTGATGCTAGCATTTGTTCATGAGGAGTAACGATGTTTTAATTTTTCTGGAGCTAGTAACGAATATTTTAGATTTCTCGCTTAAATATCACGATAAAATTAAATTGTGAGAATATCCCTGAGTAACTTTATTTTTATAATAGATTTGTTTAATAAGTTTGATTCTAGCATTTTTTCCTGTGGAGTAACGATGTTTTAATTTTTTTGTAACAAGAAACGAGTATTTTAGTTTTCTGGTTTAAATATCACGATAAAATTAAATTGTAAGAATATCCCTGAGTAACTTTATTTGTATATTAGATTTTTCTAAATAAGTTTGATTCTAGCATTTTTTCCTGAGGAGTAACGATGTTTTAATTTTTCTGGAACTAGAAACGAATATTTTAGCTTTCTCGCTTAAATATCACGATAAAATTAAATTGTAAGAATATCCCTGAGTAACTTTATTTGTATATTAAATTTTTCTTAATAAGTTTGAATCTAGCATTTTTTCCTGAGGAGTAACGATGTTTTAATTTTACTGGAACTAGAGACGTATATTTTAGTTTTCTCGCTTAAATATAACGATAAAATTAAATTGTAAGAATATCCCAGAGTAACTTTATTTTTATAATTGATTTGTTTAATAAGTTTGATTCTAGCATTTTTTCCTGAGAAGTAACGATGTTTTAATTTTTCTGTAACAAGAAGCGAGTATTTTAGTTTTCTGGCTTAAATATCACGATAAAATTAAATTGTACGACTATCCCTGAGTAAATTTATTCGTTTATTAGATTTTTTTTAATAAGTTTGATTCTAGCATTTTTTTCTGAGTAACAATATTTTTATTTTTCTGGAACTATAAACGAATATTTTAGTTTTCTCGCTTAAATATCACGATAAAATTAAATTGTAAGATTATACCTGAGTAACTTTATTTTAATAATAGATTTGTTTAATAAGTTTGATTCTAGCATTTTTTCCTGAGAAGTAACGATGTTTTAATTTTTCTGTAACAAGAAACGAGTATTTTAGATTTCGGGCTTAAATATCACGATAAAATTAAATTGTAAGAATATCCCGGAGTAACTTTATTTGTATATTAGATTATTCTAAATAAGTTTGATTCTAGCATTTTTTCCTGAGGAGTAACGATGTTTTAATTTTTCTGGAACTAGAAAAGATTATTTTAGATTTTTCGCTTAAATATCACGTTAAAATTAAATTGTAAGAATATCCCTGAGTAACTTTATTTGTATATTAGATTATTCTAAATAAGTTTGATTTTAACATTTTTTCCTGTGGAGTAACGATGTTTTAATTTTTCTGTAACAAGCAACGAGTATTTTAGTTTTCTCGCTTAAATATCACGATAAAATTAAATTGTAAGAATATCTCGGAGTAACTTTATTTGTATATTAGATTATTCTTAATAAGTTTGATTCTAGCATTTGTTCATGAGGAGTAACGATGTTTTAATTTTTCTGGAGCTAGTAACGAATATTTTAGATTTCTCGCTTAAATATCACGATAAAATTAAATTGTAAGAATATCCCTGAGTACCTTTATTTGTATATTAGATTTTCCTTAATAAGTTTGATTCTAGCATATTTTCCTGAGGAGTAACGATGTTTTAATTTTTCTGGAACTAGAAACGAATATTTTAGTTTTCTCGCTTAAATATAACGATAAAATTAAATTGTAAGAATATCCCAGAGTAACTTTATTTGTATATTAGATTATTCTTAATAAGTTTGATTCTAGCATTTTTTCCTGAGGAGTAACGATGTTTTAATTTTACAGGAACTAGAAACGAATATTTTAGTTTTCTCACATAAATATCACTATAAAATTAAATTGTGAGAATATCCCTGAGTAACTTTATTTGTATATTAGATTATTCTTTATAAGTTTGATTCTAGCATTTTTTCCTGAAGAGTAACGATGTTTTAATTTTTCTGGAGCTAGTAACGAATATTTTTGATTTCTCGCTTAAATATCACGATAAAATTAAATTGTAAGAATATCCATGAGTAACTTTATTTGTGTGTTAGATTTTTTTTAATAAGTTTGATTCTAGCATTTTTTACTGAGGAGTAACGACATTTTAATTTTTCTGGAACTAGAAACGAGTATTTTAGTTTTCTGGCTTAAATATCACGATAAAATTAAATTGTAAGAATATCCCTGAGTAACTTTATTTGTATATTAGATTATTTTTAATAAGTTTGATTCTAGCATTTTTGCCTGAGGAATAACGATGTTTTAATTTTTCTGGAAGTAGAAACGAATATTTTAGTTTTCTCGCTTAAATATAACGATAAAATTAAATTGTAAGATTATCCCTGAGTAACTTTATTTGTATATTAGATTTTTTTAATAAGTTTGATTCTAGCATTTTTTCCTGAGGAGTAACGATGTTTTAATTTTTCTGGAGCTAGTAACGAATATTTTAGATTTCTCGCTTAAATATCACGATAAAATTAAATTGTAAGAATATCCCTGAGTAACTTTATTTGTATATTAGATTATTCTAAATAAGTTTGATTCTAGCATTTTTTCCTGAGGAGTAACGATGTTTTAATTTTACTGGAACTAGAAACGAATATTTTAGTTTTCTCACATAAATATCACGATAAAATTAAATTGTAAGAATATCCCTGAGTAACTTTATTTGTATATTAGATTATTCTTAATACGTTTGATTCTAGCATTTTTTCCTGAGGAGTAACGATGTTTTAATTTTTCTGGAGCTAGTAACGAATATTTTAGATTTCTCGCTTAAATATCACGATAAAATTAAATTGTAAGAATATCCCTGAGTAACTTTATTTGTTTATTAGATTTTTTTTTAATAGGTTTGATTCTAGCATTTATTTCTGAGGAGTAACAATATTTTTATTTTTCTGGAACTATAAACGAATATTTTAGTTTTCTCGCTTAAATATCACGATAAAATTAAATTGTAAAATTATCCCTGAATAACTTTATTTTTATAATAGATTTGTTTAATAAGTTTGATTCTAGCATTTTTTCCTGATGAGTAACGATGTTTTAATTTTTCTGTAACAAGAAACGAGTATTTTAGTTTTCTGGCTTAAATGTCACGATAAAATTAAATTGTAAGAATATCCCTGAGTAACTTTATTAGTATATTAGATTATTCTAAATAAGTTTGATTCTAGCATTTTTTCCTGAGGAGTAACGATGTTTTAATTTTTCTGGAACTAGAAACGAATATTTTAGCTTTCTCGCTTAAATATCACGATAAAATTAAATTGTAAGAAAATCCCTGAGTAACTTTATTTGTATATTAAATTTTTCTTAATAAGTTTGAATCTAGCATTTTTCCTGAGGAGTAACGATGTTTTAATTTTTCTGGAACTAGAAACGAATATTTTAGTTTTCTCGCTTAAATATAACGATAAAATTAAATTGTAAGAGTATCCCTGAGTAACTTTATTTGTATATTAGATTTTTTTTAATAAGTTTGATTCTAGCATTTTTTCCTGAGGAGTAACGATGTTTTAATTTTACTGGAACTAGAAACGAATATTTTAGATTTCTCGCTTAAATATCACGTTAAAATTAAATTGTAAGAATATCCCTGAGTAACTTTATTTGTATATTAGATTTTCCTTAATAAGTTTGATTCTAGCATATTTTCCTGAGGAGTAACGATGTTTTAATTTTTCTGGAACTAGAAACGAATATTTTAGTTTTCTCGCTTAAATATAACGATAAAATTAAATTGTAAGAATATCCCAGAGTAACTTTATTTGTATATTAGATTATTCTTAATAAGTTTGATACTAGCATTTTTTCCTGAGTAACGATGTTTTAATTTTACTGGAACTAGAAACGAATATTTTAGTTTTCTCACATAAATATCACGATAAAATTAAATTGTGAGAATAACCCTGAGTAACTTTATTTGTATATTATATTATTCTTAATAAGTTTGATTCTAGCATTTTTTCCTGAAGAGTAACGATGTTTTAATTTTTCTGGAACTAGAAACGAGCATTTTAGTTTTCTGGCTTAAATATCACGATAAAATTAAATTGTAAGAATATCCCTGAGTAACTTTATTTGTATATTAGATGATTCTTAATAAGTTTGATTCTAGCATTTTTTCCTGAGGAGTAACGATGTTTTAATTTTTCTGGAGCTAGTAACGAATATTTTAGATTTCTCGCTTAAATATCACGATAAAATTAAATTGTAAGAATATCCCTGAGTAACTTTATTTGTTTATTAGATTTTTTTTAATACGTTTGATTCTAGCATTTGTTTCTGAGGAGTAACAATATTTTTATTTTTCTGGAACTATAAACGAATATTTTAGTTTTCTCGCTTAAATATCACGATAAAATTAAATTGTAAGATTATCCCTGAGTAACTTTATTTGTATATTAGATTATTCTTAATAAGTTTGATTCTAGCATTTTTTCCTGAGGGGTAACGATGTTTTAATTTTACTGGAACTAGAAACGAATATTTTAGTTTTCTCACATAAATATCACGATAAAATTAAATTGTAAAAATATCCATGAGTAACTTTATTTGTGTATTAGATTTTTTTTAATAAGTTTGATTCTAGCATTTTTTACTGAGGAGTAACGACGTTTTAATTTTTCTGGAACTAGAAACGAGCATTTTAGTTTTCTGGCTTAAATATCACGATAAAATTAAATTGTAAGAATATCCCTGAGTAACTTTATTTGTATATTAGTTTATTCTTAATAAGTTTGATTCTAGCATTTTTTCCTGAGGAGTAACGATGTTTTAATTTTTCTGGAGCTAGTAACGAATATTTTAGATTTCTCGCTTAAATATCACGATAAAATTAAATTGTAAGAATATCATTGAGTAACTTTATTTGTTTATTAGATTTTTTTTAATACGTTTGATTCTAGCATTTGTTTCTGAGGAGTAACAATATTTTTATTTTTCTGGAACTATAAACGAATATTTCACTTTTCTCGCTTAAATATCACGATAAAAATAAATTGTAAGAATATCCCTGAGTAACTTTATTTGTATATTAAATTTTTCTTAATAAGTTTGAATCTAGCATTTTTTCCTGAGGAGTAACGATGTTTTAATTTTTCTGGAAATAGAAACGAATATTTTAGTTTTCTCGCTTAAATATAACGATAAAATTAAATTGTAAGAATATCCCAGAGTAACTTTATTTTTATAATAGATTTTTTCAATAAGTATGATTCTAGCATTTTTTTCCTGAAGAGTAACAATGTTATTATTTTTCTGGAGCTAGAAACGAAAATTTTAGTTTTCTCGCTAAATATCACGATAAAATTAAATTGTAAGAATATCCCGGAGTAACTTTATTTGTATATTAGATTTTTTTAATAAGTTTGATTCTAGCATTTTTTCCTGAGGAGTAACGATGTTTTAATTTTTCTGGAACAAGAAAAGATTATTTTAGATTTCTCGCTTAAATATCACGTTAAAATTAAATTGTAAGAATATCCCTGAGTAACTTTATTTGTATATTAGATTATTCTAAATAAGTTTAATCCTAACATTTTTTCCTGTGGAGTAACGATGTTTTAATTTTTCTGTAACAAGAAAGGAGTATTTTAGTTTTCTCGCTTAAATATCACGATAAAATTAAATTGTAAGAATACCCCTGAGTAACTTTATTTGTATATTAGATTATTCTAAATAAGTTTGATTCTAGCATTTTTTCCTGAGGAGTAACGATGTTTTAATTTTACTGGGACTAGAAACGAATATTTTAGTTTTCTCACATAAATATCACGATAAAATTAAATTGTAAGAATATCCCTGAGTAACTTTATTTGTATATTAGATTATTCTTAATAAGTTTGATTCTAGCATTTTTTCCTGAGGAGTAACGATGTTTTAATTTTTCTGGAGCTAGTAACGAATATTTTTGATTTCTCGCTTAAATATCACGATAAAATTAAATTGTAAGAATATCCCTGAGTAACTTTATTTGTTTATTAGATTTTTTTTAATACGTTTGATTCTAGCATTTGTTTCTGAGGAGTAACAATATTTTTATTTTTCTGGAACTATAAACGAAAATTTTAGTTTTTTCGCTTAAATATCACGATAAAATTAAATTGTAAGATTATCCCTGAGTAACTTTATTTTTATAATAGATTTGTTTAATAAGTTTGATTCTAGCATTTTTTCCTGAGGAGTAACGATGTTTTAATTTTTCTGTAACAAGAAACGAGTATTTTAGTTTTCTGGCTTAAATATCACGATAAAATTAAATTGTAAGAATATCCCTGAGTAACTTTATTTGTATATTAGATTATTCTAAATAAGTTTGATTCTAGCATTTTTTCCTGAGGAGTAACGATGTTTTAATTTTTCTGGAACTAGAAACGAATATTTTAGCTTTCTCGCTTAAATATCACGATAAAATTAAATTGTAAGAATATCCCTGAGTAACTTTATTTGTTTATTAGAGTTTTTTTAATAAGTTTGATTCTAGAATTTTTTCCTGAGGAGTAAAGATGTTTTAATTTTTCTGGAACTAGAAAAGATTATTTTAGATTTCTCGCTTAAATATCACGATAAAATTAAATTATAAGAATATCCCTGAGTAACTTTATTTGTATATTAGAGTTTTCTAAATAAGTTTGATCCTAACATTTTTTCCTGAGGAGTAACGATGTTTTAATTTTTCTGTAACAAGAAACGAGTATTTTAGTTTTCTCGCTTAAATATCACGATAAAATTAAATTGTAAGAATATCCCCGAGTAACTTTATTTGTATATTAGATTATTCTTAATAAGTTTGATTCCAGCATTTTTTCCTGAGGAGTAACGATGTTTTAATTTTTCTGGAACTAGAGAAGAATATTTTAGTTTTCTCGCTTAAATATAACGATAAAATTAAATTGTAAGACTATCCCAGAGTAATTTTATTTGTATATTAGATTTTTTTTAATAAGTTTGATTCTAGCATTTTATCCTGAGGAGTAACGATGTTTTAATTTTTCTGTAACAAGCAACGAATATTTTAGTGTTCTCGCTTAAATATCACGATAAAATTAAATTGTAAGATTATCCCGGAGTAACTTTATTTTTATAATAGATATGTTTAATAAGTTTGATTCTAGAATTTTTTCGTGAGGAGCAACGATGTTTTAATTTTTCTGGAACTAGAAAAGATTATTTTAGATTTCTCGCTTAAATATCACGATAAAATTAAATTGTAAGAATATCCCTGAGTAACTTTATTTGTATATTAGAGTTCTCTAAATAAATTTGATCCAAACATTTTTTCCTGAGGAGTAACGATGTTTTAATTTTTCTGTAACAAGCAACGAGTATTTTAGTTTTCTCGCTAAATATCACGATAAAATTAAATTGTAAGAATATCTCGGAGTAACTTTATTTGTATATAAGATTATTCTAAATAAGTTTGATTCTAGAATTTTTTCGTGAGGAGTAACGATGTTTTAATTTTTCTGGAACTAGAAAAGATTATTTTAGATTACTCGCTTAAATATCACGTTAAAATTAAATTGTAAGAATATCCCTGAGTAACTTTATTTGTATATTAGAGTTCTCTAAATAAGTTTGATCCAAACATTTTTTCCTGAGGAGTAACGATGTTTTAATTTTTCTGTAACAAGCAACGAGTATTTTAGTTTTCTCGCTTAAATATCACGATAAAATTAAATTGTAAGAATATCTCGGAGTAACTTTATTTGTATATTAGATTATTCTTAATAAGTTTGATTCTAGCATTTTTTCCTGAGGAGTAACGATGTTTTAATTTTTCTGGAGCTAGTAACGAATATTTTAGATTTCTCGCTTAAATATCACGATAAAATTAAATTGAAAGAATATCCCTGAGTAACTTTATTTGTATATTAGAGTTTTCTAAATAAGTTTGATCCTAACATTTTTTCTTGAGGAGTAACGATGTTTTAATTTTTCTGGAACTAGAAACGAGTATTTTAGTTTTCTGGCTTAAATATCACGATAAAATTAAATTGTAAGAATATCCCTGAGTAACTTTATTTATATATTAGATTATTCTTAATAAGTTTGATTCTAGCATTTTTTCCTGAAGAGTAACGATGTTTTAATTTTACTGGGACTAGAAACGAATATTTTAGTTTTCTCACATAAATATCACGATAAAATTAAATTGTAAGAATATCCCTGAGTAACTTTATTTGTATATTAGATTATTCTTAATAAGTTTGATTCTAGCATTTTTTCCTGAGGAGTAACGATGTTTTAATTTTTCTGGAACTAGAAACGAATATTTTAGATTTCTCGCTTAAATATCACGATAAAATTAAATTCTAAGATTATCCCTGAGTAACTTTATTTGTGTATTAGATTTTTCTTAATAAGTTTGATTCTAGCATTTTTTCCTGAGGAGTAACGATGTTTTAATTTACTGGAACTAGAAACGAATACTTTAGTTTTCTCACATAAATATCACGATAAAATTAAATTGTAAGACTAGCCCTGAGTAACTTTATTTGTATATTAGATTATTCTTAATAAGTATGATTCTATCTTTTTTTTCTGAGGAGTAACGATGTTTTAAATTTCTGGAACTAGAAAAGAATATTTTAGTTTTCTCGCTAAAATATAACGATAAAATTAAATTGTAAGAATATCCCTGAGTACCTTTATTTGTATATTAGATTATTCTAAATAAGTTTGATTCTAGCATTTTTTCCTGAGGAGTAACGATGTTTTAATTTTTCTGTAACAAGCATCGAGTATTTTAGATTTCTCGCTTAAATATCACGATAAAATTAAATTGTAAGAATATCCCTGAGTAACTTTATTTGTGTATTAGATTTTTCTTAATAAGTTTGAATCTAGCATTTTTCCTGAGGAGTAACGATGTTTTAATTTTTCTGGAACTAGAAACGAATATTTTAGATTTCTCGCTTAAATATCACGATAAAATTAAATTGTAAGAATATCCCTGAGTACCTTTATTTGTATATTAGATTATTCTAAATAAGTTTGATTCTAGCATTTTTTCCTGAGGAGTAACGATGTTTTAAATTTTCTGGAACTAGAAACGAATATTTTAGATTTCTCGCTTAAATATCAAGATAAAATTAAATTCTAAGATTATCCCGGAGTAACTTTATTTGTATATTAGATTATTCTAAATAAGTTTAATCCTAACATTTTTTCCTGAGGAGTAACGATGTTTTAATTTTTCTGTAACAAGCAACGAGTATTTTAGATTTCTCGCTTAAATATCACGATAAAATTAAATTGTAAGAATATCCCTGAGTACCTTTATTTGTATATTAGATTATTCTAAATAAGTTTGATTCTAGCATTTTTTCCTGAGGAGTAACGATGTTTTAAATTTTCTGGAACTAGAAACGAATATTTTAGATTTCTCGCTTAAATATCACGATAAAATTAAATTGTAAGAATATCCCTGAGTAACTTTATTTGTATATTAGATTATTCTAAATAAGTTTGATTCTAGCATTTTTTCCTGAGGAGTAACGATGTTTTAATTTTTCTGGAACTAGAAACGAATATTTTAGATTTCTCGCTTAAATATCAAGATAAAATTAAATTCTAAGATTATCCCGGAGTAACTTTATTTGTATATTAGATTTTTCTTAATAAGTTTGATTCTAGCATTTTTTCCTGAGGAGTAACGATGTTTTAATTTTTCTGGAACTAGAAACGAATATTTTAGATTTCTCGCTTAAATATCAAGATAAAATTAAATTCTAAGATTATCCCGGAGTAACTTTATTTGTATATTAGATCTTTCTTAATAAGTTTGATTCTAGCATTTTTTACTGAGGAGTAACAATGTTATTATTTTTCTGGAGCTAGAAACGAATATTTTAGATTTCTCGCTTAAATATCACGATAAAATTAAGAATATCCCTGAGTAACTTTATTTATATATTAGATTATTCTTAATAAGTTTGATTCTAGCATTTTTTCCTGAGGAGTAACGATGTTTTAATTTTTCTGGAACTAGAAAAGATTATTTTAGTTTTCTCGCTTAAATATAACGATAAAATTAAATTGTAAGAATATCCCAGAGTAACTTTATTTGTATATTAGATTATTCTTAATAAGTTTGATTCTAGCATTTTTTCCTGAGGAGTAACGATGTTTTAATTTTACTGGAACTAGAAACGAATATTTTAGTTTTCTCACATAAATATCACGATAAAATTAATTTGTGAGAATATCCCTGAGTAACTTTATTTGTATATTAGATTATTCTTAATAAGTTTGATTCTAGCATTTTGTCCTGAAGAGTAACGATGTTTTAATTTTTCTGGAGCTAGTAACGAATATTTTAGATTTCTCGCTTAAATATCACGATAAAATTAAATTGTACGACTATCCCTGAGTAACTTTATTTGTTTATTAGTTTTTTTTTTAATAAGTTTGATTCTAGCATTTTTTTCTGAGTAACAATATTTTTATTTTTCTGGAACTATAAACGAATATTTTAGTTTTCTCGTTTAAATATCATGATAAAATTAAATTGTAAGATTATACCTGAGTAACTTTATTTTTATAATAGATTTGTTTAATAAGTTTGATTCTAGCATTTTTTCATGAGAAGTAACGATGTTTTAATTTTTCTGTAACAAGAAACAAGTATTTTAGTTTTCTGGCTTAAATATCACGATAAAATTAAATTGTAAGAATATCCCTGAGTAACTTTATTTGTATAATAGATTATTCTAAATAAGTTTGATTCTAGCATTTTTTCCTGAGGAGTAACGATGTTTTAATTTTTCTGGAACTAGAAACGAATATTTTAGATTTCTCGCTTAAATATCACGATAAAATTAAATTCTAAGATTATCCCTGAGTAACTTTATTTGTATATTAGATTTTTCTTAATAAGTTTGATTCTAGCATATTTTCCTGAGGAGTAACGATGTTTTAATTTTTTTGGAACTAGAAAAGAATATTTTAGTTTTCTCACATAAATATCACGATAAAATTAAATTGTGAGAATATCCCTGAGTAACTTTATTTGTATATTAGATTATTCTTAATAAGTTTTATTCTAGCATTTTTTCCTGAGGAGTTACGATGTTTTAATTTTACTGGAACTAGAAACGAATATTTTAGTTTTCTCACATAAATATAACGATAAAATTAAATTGTAAGAATATCCCTGAGTAACTTTATTTGTGTATTAGATTTTTCTTAATAAGTTTGATTCTAGCATTTTTTCCTGAGGAGTAACGATGTTTTAATTTACTGGAACTAGAAACGAATATTTTAGTTTTCTCACATAAATATCACGATAAAATTAAATTGTAAGACTAGCCCTGAGTAACTTTATTTGTATATTAGATTATTCTTAATAAGTTTGATTCTAGCTTTTTTTCCTGAGGAGTAACGATGTTTTAATTTTTCTGGAACTAGAAAAGAATATTTTAGTTTTCTCGCTAAAATATAACGATAAAATTAAATTTTAAGAATATCCCAGAGTAACTTTATTTGTATATTAGATTTTTTTAATAAGTTTGATTCTAGCATTTTTTCCTGAGGAGTAACGATGTTTTAATTTTACTGGAACTAGAAACGAATATTTTAGTTTTCTCACATAAATATCACGATAAAATTAAATTGTAAGAATATCCCTGAGTAACTTTATTTGTATATTAGATTATTCTTAATAAGTTTGATTCTAGCATTTTTTCCTGAGGAGCAACGATGTTTTAATTTTTCTGGAACTAGAAAAGATTATTTTAGATTTCTCGCTTAAATATCACGATAAAATTAAATTGTAAGAATATCGCTGAGTAACTTTATTTGTATATTAGAGTTTTCTAAATAAGTTTGATCCTAACATTTTTTCCTGAGGAGTAACGATGTTTTAATTTTTCTGTAACAAGAAACGAGTATTTTAGTTTTCTGGCTTAAATATCACGATAAAATTAAATTGTAAGAATATCCCTGAGTAACTTTATGTGTATATTAGATTATTCTAAATAAGTTTGATTCTAGCTTTTTTTCTTGACGAGTAACGATGTTTTAATTTTTCTGGAACTAGAAAAGAATATTTTAGTTTTCTCGCTTAACTATAACGATAAAATTAAATTGTAAGAATATCCCAGAGTAACTTTATTTGTATATTAGATTTTTTTAAATAAGTTTGATTCTAGCATTTTTTCCTGAGCAGTAACGATGTTTTAATTTTTCTGGAACTAGAAAAGATTATTTTAGATTTCTCGCTTAAATATCACGTTAAAATTAAATTGTAAGAATATCCCTGAGTAACTTTATTTGTATATTAGATTATTATAAATAAGTATGATCCTAACATTTTTTCCTGAGGAGTAACGATGTTTTAATTTTTCTGTAACAAGAAACGAGTATTTTAGTTTTCTGGCTTAAATATCACGATAAAATTAAATTGTAAGAATATCCCTGAGTAACTTTATTTGTATATTAGTTTATTCTAAATAAGTTTGATTCTTGCATTTTTTCCTGAGGAGTAACGATGTTTTAATTTTTCTGGAACTAGAAACGAATATTTTAGTTTTCTCGCTTAAATATAACGATAAAATTAAATTGTAAGAATATCCCTGAGTAACTTTATTTGTGTATTAGATTTTTTTTTAATAAGTTTGATTCTAGCATTTTTTCCTGAGGAGTAACGATGTTTTAATTTTACTGGAACTAGAAACGAATATTTTAGTTTTCTCACATAAATATCACGATAAAATTAAATTGTAAGAATATCCCTGAGTAACTTTATTTGTATATTAGATTATTATAAATAAGTTTGATTCTAGCATTTTTTCCTGAGGAGTAACGATGTTTTAATTTTTCTGGAACTAGAAAAGATTATTTTAGATTTCTCGCTTAAATATCACGTTAAAATTAAATTGTAAGAATATCCCTGAGTAACTTTATTTGTATATTAGATTATTCTAAATAAGTTTGATTCTAGCATTTTTTCCTGAGGAGTAACGATGTTTTAATTTTTCTGGAACTAGAAACGAATATTTTAGATTTCTCGTTTAAATATCACGATAAAATTAAATTGTAAGAATATCCCTGAGTAACTTTATTTGTATATTAGAGTTTTCTAAATAAGTTTGATCCTAACATTTTTTTCTGAGGAGTAACGATGTTTTAATTTTTCTGTAACAAGAAACGAGTATTTTAGTTTTCTGGCTTAAATATCACGATAAAATTAAATTGTAAGAATATCCCTTAGTAACTTTATTTGTATATTAGATTATTCTAAATAAGTTTGATTCTAGCTGTTTTTCTTGAGGAGTAACGATGTTTTAATTTTTCTGGAACTAGAAAAGAATATTTTAGTTTTCTCGCTTAACTATAACGATAAAATTAAATTGTAAGAATATCCCAGAGTAGCTTTATTTGTATATTAGATTTTTTTTAATAAGTTTGATTCTAGCATTTTTTCCTGAGGAGTAACGATGTTTTAATTTTTCTGGAACTAGAAAAGATTATTTTAGATTTCTCGCTTAAATATCACGTTAAAATTAAATTGTAAGAATATCCCTGAGTAACTTTATTTGTATATTAGATTATTCTAAATAAGTATGATCCTAACATTTTTTCCTGAGGAGTAACGATGTTTTAATTTTTCTGTAACAAGTAACGAGTATTTTAGTTTTCTGGCTTAAATATCACGATAAAATTAAATTGTAAGAATATCCCTGAGTAACTTTATTTGTATATTAGTTTATTCTAAATAAGTTTGATTCTAGCATTTTTTCCTGAGAAGTAACGAGGTTTTTATTATTCTGTAATTAGAAACGAATATTTTAGTTTTCTCGCTTAAATATCACGATAAAATTAAATTGTAAGAATATCCCTGAGTAACTTTATTTGTATATTAGATTATTCTAAATAAGTTTGATTCTAGCTATTTTTCTTGAGGAGTAACGATGTTTTAATTTTTCTGGAACTAGAAAAGAATATTTTAGTTTTCTCGCTTAACTATAACGATAAAATTAAATTGTAAGAATATCCCAGAGTAACTTTATTTGTATATTAGATTTTTTTTAATAAGTTTGATTCTAGCATTTTTTCCTGAGCAGTAACGATGTTTTAATTTTTCTGTAACAAGAAAAGAGTATTTTAGTTTTCTGGCTTAAATATCACGATAAAATTAATTTGTAAGAATATCCCTGAGTAACTTTATTTGTATATTAGATTATTCTAAATAAGTTTGATTCTAGCATTTTTTCCTGAGGAGTAACGATGTTTTAATTTTTCTGGAACTAGAAAAGATTATTTTAGATTTCACGCTTAAATATCACGATAAAATTAAATTGTAAGAATATCCCTGAGTAACTTTATTTGTATATTAGTTTATTCTAAATAAGTTTGATTCTAGCATTTTTTCCTAAAGAGTAACGAGGTTTTTAATATTCTGTAATTAGAAACGAATATTTTAGTTTTCTCGCTTAAATATCACGATAAAATTAAATTGTAAGAATATCCCTGAGTAACTCTATTTGTATATTAGATTTTTTTAATAAGTTTGATTCTAGCATGTTTACCTGAGGAGTAACGATGTTTTAATTTACTGGAACTAGAAACGAATATTTTAGTTTTCTCACATAAATATCACGATAAAATTAAATTGTAAGACTAGCCCTGAGTAACTTAATTTGTATATTATATTATTCTTAATAAGTTTGATTCTAGCATTTTTTCCTGAAGAGTAACGATGTTTTAATTTTTCTGGAGCTAGTAACGAATATTTTAGATTTCTCGCTTAAATATCACGATAAAATTAAATTGTAAGAATATCCCTGAGTAACTTTATTTGTTTATTAGATTATTCTAAATAAGTTTGATTCTAGCATTTTTTCCTGAGGAGTAACGATGTTTTAATTTTTCTGGAGCTAGTAACGAATATTTTAGATTTCTCGCTTAAATATCACGATAAAATTAAATTGTAAGAATATCCCTGAGTAACTTTATTTGTTTATTAGATTTTTTTTAATAAATTTGATTCTAGAGTTTTTTCCTGAGGAGTAACGATGTTTTAATTTTTCTAGAACTAGAAAAGATTATTTTAGATTTCTCGCTTAAATATCACGATAAAATTAAATTGTAAAAATATCCCTGAGTAACTTTATTTGTATATTAGAGTTTTCTAAATAAGTTTGATCCTAACATTTTTTCTTGAGGAGTAACGATGTTTTAATTTTTCTGTAACAAGAAACGAGTATTTTAGTTTTCTGGCTTAAATATCACGATAAAATTAAATTGTAAGAATATCCCTGAGTAACTTTATTTGTATATTAGTTTATTCTAAATAAGTTTGATTCTAGCATTTTTTCCTGAGGAGTAACGATGTTTTAATTTTTCTGGAACTAGTAACGAATATATTAGATTTCTCGCTTAAATATCACGATAAAATTAAATTGTAAGAATATCCCTGAGTAACTTTATTTGTATATTAGTTTATTCTAAATAAGTTTGATTCTAGCATTTTTTCCTGAGGAGTAACGATGTTTTAATTTTACTGGAACTAGAAACGAATATTTTAGTTTTCTCACATAAATATCACGATAAAATTAAATTGTAACAATATCCCTGAGTAACTTTATTTGTATATTAGATTATTCTTAATAAGTTTGATTCTAACATTTTTTCCTGAGGAGTAACGATGTTTTAATATTTCTGGAACTAGAAAAGAATATTTTAGTTTTCTCGCTAACTATAACGATAAAATTAAATTGTAAGAATATCCCAGAGTAACTTTATTTGTATATTAGATTTTTTTTAATAAGTTTGATTCTAGAATTTTTTCCTGAGGAGTAACGATGTTTTAATTTTTGTGGAAGTAGAAAAGATTATTTTAGATTTCTCGCTTAAATATCACGTTAAAATTAAATTGTAAGAATATCCCTGAGTAACTTTATTTGTATATTAGATTATTCTAAATAAGTATGATCCTAACATTTTTTCCTGAGGAGTAACGATGTTTTAATTTTTCTATAACAAGAAACGAGTATTTTAGTTTTCTGGCTTAAATATCACGATAAAATTAAATTGTAAGAATATCCCTGAGTAACTTTATTTGTATATTAGTTTATTCTAAATAAGTTTGATTCTAGCATTTTTTCCTGAGGAGTAACGAGGTTTTTATTATTCTGTAATTAGAAACGAATATTTTAGTTTTCTCGCTTAAATATCACGATAAAAATAAATTGTAAGAATATCCCAGAGTAACTTTATTTGTATATTAGATTTTTTTTAATAAGTTTGATTCTAGCATTTTTTCCTGAGGAGTAACGATGTTTTAATTTTTCTGGAACTAGAAAAGATTATTTTAGATTTCACGCTTAAATATCACGATAAAATTAAATTGTAAGAATATCCCTGAGTAACTTTATTTGTATATTAGTTTATTCTAAATAAGTTTGATTCTAGCATTTTTTCCTGAGGAGTAACGATGTTTTAATTTTACTGGAACTAGAAACGAATATTTTAGTTTTCTCACATAAATATCACGATAAAATTAAATTGTAACAATATCCCTGAGTAACTTTATTTGTATATTAGATTATTCTTAATAAGTTTGATTCTAGCATTTTTTCCTGAGGAGTAACGATGTTTTAATTTTTCTGGAACAAGAAAAGATTATTTTAGATTTCTCGCTTAAATATCACGTTAACATTAAATTGTAAGAATTTCCCTGAGTAACTTTATTTTTATATTAGATTATTCTAAATAAGTTTGTTCCTAACATTTTTTCCTGAGAAGTAACGATGTTTTAATTTTCTGTAACAAGAAACGAGTATTTTAGTTGTCTCGCTTAAATATCACGATAAAATTAAATTGTAAGAATATCCCGGAGTAACTTTATTTGTATATTAGATTATTCTTAATAAGTTTGATTCTACCATTTTTTCCTGAGGAGTAACGATGTTTAAATTTTTCTGGAGCTAGTAACGAATATTTTAGATTTCTCGCTTAAATATCTCGATAAAATTAAATTGTACGAATATCCCTGAGTAACTTTATTTGCATATTAGATTATTCTAAATAAGTTTGATCCTAACATTTTTTCCTGAGGAGGAACGATGTTTTAATTTTTCTAGAGCTAGTAACGAATATTTTAGATTTCTCGCTTAAATATCACGTTAAAATTAAATTGTACGACTATAACTGAGTAACTTTATTTGTTTATTAGATTTTTTTTAATAAGTTTGATTCTAGCATTTTTTTCTGAGTAACAATATTTTTATTTTTCTGGAACTATAAACGAATATTATAGTTTCCTCGCTTAAATATCACGATAAAATTAAATTGTAAGATTATACCTGAGTAACTTTATTTTTATAATAGATTTGTTTAATAAGTTTGATTCTAGCATTTTTTCCTGAGGAGTAACGATGTTTTAATTTTTCTATAACAAGAAACGAGTATTTTAGTTTTCTGGCTTAAATATCACGATAAAATTAAATTGTAAGAATATCCCTGAGTAACTTTATTTGTATATTAGTTTATTCTAAATAAGTTTGATTCTAGCATTTTTTCCTGAGGAGTAACGAGGTTTTTATTATTCTGTAATTAGAAACGAATATTTTAGTTTTCTCGCTTAAATATCACGATAAAAATAAATTGTAAGAATATCCCAGAGTAACTTTATTTGTATATTAGATTTTTTTTAATAAGTTTGATTCTAGCATTTTTTCCTGAGGAGTAACGATGTTTTAATTTTTCTGGAACTAGAAAAGATTATTTTAGATTTCACGCTTAAATATCACGATAAAATTAAATTGTAAGAATATCCCTGAGTAACTTTATTTGTATATTAGTTTATTCTAAATAAGTTTGATTCTAGCATTTTTTCCTGAGGAGTAACGATGTTTTAATTTTACTGGAACTAGAAACGAATATTTTAGTTTTCTCACATAAATATCACGATAAAATTAAATTGTAACAATATCCCTGAGTAACTTTATTTGTATATTAGATTATTCTTAATAAGTTTGATTCTAGCATTTTTTCCTGAGGAGTAACGATGTTTTAATTTTTCTGGAACAAGAAAAGATTATTTTAGATTTCTCGCTTAAATATCACGTTAACATTAAATTGTAAGAATTTCCCTGAGTAACTTTATTTTTATATTAGATTATTCTAAATAAGTTTGTTCCTAACATTTTTTCCTGAGAAGTAACGATGTTTTAATTTTCTGTAACAAGAAACGAGTATTTTAGTTGTCTCGCTTAAATATCACGATAAAATTAAATTGTAAGAATATCCCGGAGTAACTTTATTTGTATATTAGATTATTCTTAATAAGTTTGATTCTACCATTTTTTCCTGAGGAGTAACGATGTTTAAATTTTTCTGGAGCTAGTAACGAATATTTTAGATTTCTCGCTTAATTATCACGATAAAATTAAATTGTAAGAATATCCCTGAGTAACTTTATTTGTTTATTAGATTATTCTAAATAAGTTTGATTCTAGCATTTTTTCCTGAGGAGTAACGATGTTTTAATTTTTCTGGAACTAGAAACGAATATTTTAGATTTCTCGCTTAAATATCACGATAAAATTAAATTGTAAGAATATCCCTGAGTAACTTTATTTGTATATTAGATTTTTCTTAATAAGTTTGATTCTAGAATTTTTTCCTGAGGAGTACGATGTTTTAATTTTTCTGGAACTAGAAAAGAATATTTTAGTTTTCTCGCTTAAATATAACGATAAAATTAAATTGTAAGACTATCCCAGAGTAATTTTATTTGCATATTAGATTTTTTTTAATAAGTTTGATTCTAGCATTTTTTCCTGAGGAGTAACGGATGTTTTAATTTTACTGGAACTAGAAACGAATATTTTAGTTTTCTCACGTAAATATCACGATAAAATTAAATTGTAAGAATATCGCTGAGTAACTTTATTTGTATATTAGATTATTCTTAATAAGTTTGATTCTAGCATCTTTTCCGGAGGAGTAACGATGTTTTAATTTTTCTGGAACTAGAAAAGATTATTTTAGATTTCTCGCTTAAATATCACGTTAAAATTAAATTGTAAGAATATCCCTGAGTAACTTTATTTGTATATTAGATTATTCTAAATAAGTTTGATCCTAACATTTTTTCCTGAGGCGTAACGATGTTTTAATTTTTCTGTAACAAGCAACGAGTATTTTAGTTTTCTCGCTTAAATATCACGATAAAATTAAATTGTAAGAATATCTCGGAGTAACTTTATTTGTATATTAGATTATTCTTAATAAGTTTGATTCTAGCATTTTTTCCTGAGGAGTAACGATGTTTTAATTTTTCTGGAGCTAGTAACGAATATTTTAGATTTCTCGCTTAATGTCACGATAAAATTAAATTGTAAGAATAACCCTGAGTAACTTTATTTGTTTATTAGATTTTTTTTAATAAGTTTGATTCTAGCATTTTTTTCTGAGGAGTAACAATATTTTTATTTTTCTGGAACTATAAACGAATATTTTAGTTTTCTCGCTTAAATATCACGATAAAATTAAATTGTAAGATTATCCCTGAGTAACTTTATTTTTATAATAGATTTGTTTAATAAGTTTGATTCTAGAATTTTTTCCTGAGGAGTAACGATGTTTTAATTTTTCTGGAACTAGAAAAGATTATTTTAGATTTCTCGCTTAAATATCACGATAAAATTAAATTGTAAGAATATCCCTGAGTAACTTTATTTGTATATTAGAGTTTTCTAAATAAGTTTGATCCTAACATTTTTTCCAGGGGAGTAACGATGTTTTAATTTTTCTGGTACTAGAAACGAATATTTTAGTTTTCTCGCTTAAATATAACGATAAAATTAATTTGTAAGAATATCCCTGAGTAACTTTATTTGTGTATTAGATTTTTCTTCATAAGTTTGATTCTAGCATTTTTTCCTGAGGAGTAACGATGTTTTAATTTTTCTGTAACAAGAAACGAGTATTTTAGTTGTCTCGCTTAAATATCACGATAAAATTAAATTGTAAAAATATCCCGGAGTAACTTTATTTGTATATTAGATTAATCTTAATAAGTTTGTTTCTAGCATTTTTTCCTGAGGAGTAACGATGTTTTATTTTTTCTGGAGCTAGTAACGAATATTTTAGATTTCTCGCTTAAATATCACGATAAAATTAAATTGTAAGAATATCCCTGAGTAACTTTATTTATGTATTAGATTTTTTTTCATAAGTTTGATTCTAGCATTTTTTCCTGAGGAGTAACGATGTTTTAATTTTTCTGTTAGAAGAAACGAGTATTTTAGTTTTCTGGCTTAAATATCACGATAAAATTAAATTGTAAGAATATCCCTGAGTAACTTTATTTGTATATTAGATTTTTCTAAATAAGTTTGATTCTAGCATTTTTTCCTGAGGAGTAACGATGTTTTAATTTTTCTGGAACTTGAAAAGAATATTTTGGTTTTCTCGCTTAAATATAACGATAAAATTAAATTGTAAGAATATCCCTGAGTAACTTTGTTTGTATATTAGATTTTTTTAATAAGTTTGATTCTAGCATTTTTTCCTGAGGAGTAACGATGTTTTAATTTTACTGGAACTAGGAACGAATATTTTAGTTTTCTCACATAAATATCACGATAAAATTAAATTGTAAGAATAGCCCTGAGTAACTTTATTTGTATATTAGATTATTCTTAATAAGTTTGATTCTAGCATTTTTTCCTGAGGAGTAACGATGGTTTAATTTTTCTGGACCTAGAAAAGATTATTTTAGATTTCTCGCTTAAATATCACGATCTAATTAAATTGTAAGAATATCCCTGAGTAACTTTATTTGTATATTAGAGTTTTCTAAATAAGTTTGATCCTAACATTTTTTCCTGAGGAGTAACGATGTTTTCATTTTTCTGTAACAAGAAACGAGTATTTTAGTTTTCTCGCTTAAATATCACGATAAAATTAAATTGTAAGTATATCCCTGAGTAACTTTATTTGTATATTAGATTATTCTTAATAAGTTTGATTCTAGCATTTTTTCCTGAGGAGTAACGATGTTTTAATTTTTCTGGAACTAGAAACGAATATTTTAGATTTCTCGCTTAAATATAACGTTAAAATTAAATTGTAAGTATATCCCTGAGTAACTTTATTTGTATATTAGATTATTCTAAATAAGTTTGATTCTAGAATTTTTTCCTGAGGAGTAACGATGTTTTAATTTTTCTTGAACTAGAAAAGATTATTTTAGATTTCTCGCTTAAATATCACGATAAAATTAAATTGTAAGAATATCCCTGAGTAACTTTATTTGTATATTAGAGTTTTCTAAATAAGTTTGATCCTAACATTTTTTCTTGAGGAGTAACGATGTTTTAATTTTTCTGTAACAAGAAACGAGTTTTTTAGTTTTCTAGCTTAAATATCACGATAAAATTAAATTGTAAGAATATCCCTGAGTAACTTTATTTGTATATTAGATTATTCTTAATAAGTTTGATTCTAGCATTTTTTCCTGAGGAGTAACGATGTTTTAATTTTTCTGGAACTAGAAAAGAATATTTTAGATTTCTCGCTTAAATATCACGATAAAATTAAATTGTAAGAATATCCCGGAGTAACTTTATTTGTATATTAGATTTTTCTTAATAAGTTTGATTCTAGCATTTTTTCCTGAGGAGTAACGATGTTTTAATTTTTTTGGAACTAGAAACGAATATTTTAGTTTTCTCGCTTAAATATCACGATAAAATTAAATTGTATGAATATCCCAGAGTAACTTTATTTGTATATTAGATTTTTTTAATAAGTTTGATTCTAGCATTTTTTCCTGAGGAGTAACGATGTTTTAATTTTTCTGGAGCTAGTAACGAATATTTTTGATTTCTCGCTTAAATATCACGATAAAATTAAATTGTAAGAATATCCCTGAGTAACTTTATTTGTTTATTAGATTTTTTTTAATAAGTTTGATTCTAGCATTTTTTTCTGAGTAACAATATTTTTATTTTTTTGGAACTATAAACGAATATTTTAGTTTTCTCGCTTAAATATCACGATAAAATTAAATTGTAAGAATATCCCTGAGTAACTTTATTTGTATATTAGAGTTTTCTAAATAAGTTTGATCCTAACATTTTTTCCTGAGGAGTAACGATGTTTTAATTTTTCTGGAACTAGAGAAGAATATTTTAGTTTTCTCGCTTAGATATCACGATAAAATTAAATTGTAAGAATATCCCTGAGTAACTTTATTTGTATATTAGATTATTCTTAATAAGTTTGATTCTAGCATTTTTTCCTGAGGAGTAACGAGGTTTTAATTTTTCTGGAGCTAGTAACGAATATTTTAGATTTCTCGCTTAAATATCACGATAAAATTAAATTGTAAGAATATCCCTGAGTAACTTTATTTGTTTATTAGATTTTCTTTAATAAGTTTGATTTTAGCATTTTTTTCTGAGGAGTAACAAGATTTTTATTTTTCTGGAACTATAAACGAATATTTTAGTTTTCTCGCTTAAATATCACGATAAAATTAAATTGTAAGATTATCCCTGAGTAACTTTATTTTTATAATAGATTTGTTTAATAAGTTTGATTCTAGAATTTTTTCGTGAGGAGTAACGATGTTTTAATTTTTCTGGAACTAGAAAAGATTATTTTAGATTTCTCGCTTAAATATCACGATAAAATTAAATTGTAAGAATATCCCTGAGTAACTTTATTTGTATATTAGAGTTTTCTAAATAAGTTTGATCCAAACATTTTTTCCTGAGGAGTAACGATGTTTTAATTTTTCTGTAACAACCAACGAGTATTTTTGTTTTCTCGCTTAAATATCACGATAAAATTAAATTGTAAGAATATCTCGGAGTAACTTTATTTGTATATATGATTATTCTAAATAAGTTTGATTCTAGCATTTTTTCCTGAGGAGTAACGATGTTTTAATTTTTCTGGAACTAGAAACGAATATTTTAGATTTCTCGCTTTAATATCACGTTAAAATTAAATTGTAAGAATATCCCTGAGTAACTTTATTTGTATATTAGATTTCTTTTAATTAGTTTGATTCTAGCATTTTTTCCTGAGGAGTAACGATGTTTTAATTTTACTGGAACTAGAAACGAATATTTTAGTTTTCTCACATAAATATCACGATAAAATTAAATTGTAAGAATATCCCTGAGTAACTTTATTTTTATATTAGATTATTTTTAATAAGTTTGATTCTAGCATTTTTTACTGAGGAGTAACGATGTTTTAATTTTTCTGGAACTAGAAACGAATATTTTAGATTTCTCGCTTAAATATCACGTTAAAATTAAATTGTAACAATATCCCTGAGTAACTTTATTTGTATATTAGATTTTTTTTAATAAGTTTGATTCTAGCATTTTTTCCTGAGGAGTAACGATGTTTTAATTTTACTAGAACTAGAAACGAATATTTTAGTTTTCTCACATAAATATCACGATAAAATTAAATTGTAAGAATATCCCTGAGTAACTTTATTTGTATATTAGATTATTCTAAATAAGTTTGATCCTAACATTTTTTCCTGAGGAGTAACGATGTTTTAATATTTCTGGAGCTAGTAACGAATATTTTAGATTTCTCGCTTAAATATCACGATAAAATTAAATTGTAAGAATATCCCTGAGTAACTTTATTTGTATATTAGATTTTCCTTAATAAGTTCGATTCTAGCATATTTTCCTGAGGAGTAACGATGTTTTAATTTTTCTGGAACTAGAAACGAATATTTTAGTTTTCTCGCTTAAATATAACGATAAAATTAAATTGTAAGAATATCCCAGAGTAACTTTATTTGTATATTAGATTATTCTAATAAGTTTGATTCCAGCATTTTTTCCTGAGGAGTAACGATGTTTTAATTTTACTGGAACTAGAAACGAATATTTTAGTTGTCACATAAATATCACGATAAAATTAAATTGTGAGAATATCCCTGAGTAACTTTATTTGTATATTAGATTATTCTTAATAAGTTTGATTCTAGCATTTTTTCCTGAAGAGTAACGATGTTTTAATTTTTCTGGAGATAGTAACGAATATTTTTGATTTCTCGCTTAAATATCACGATAAAATTAAATTGTAAGAATATCCATGAGTAACTTTATTTGTGTATTAGATATTTCTTAATAAGTTTGATTCTAGCATTTTTTACTGAGGAGTAACGATGTTTTAATTTTTCTGGAACTAGAAACGAGTATTTTAGTTTTCTGGCTTAAATATCACGATAAAATTAAATTGTAAGAATATCCCAGAGTAACTTTATTTTTATATTAGATTATTCTTAATGAGTTTGATTCCAGCATTTTTTCCTGAGGAGTAACGATGTTTTAATTTTACTGGCACTAGAAACGAATATTTTAGTTTTCCCACGTAAATATCACGATAAAATTAAATTGTGAG
Organism: Pterostichus madidus; assembly: GCA_911728475.2. Lineage (NCBI taxonomy): Eukaryota > Metazoa > Arthropoda > Insecta > Coleoptera > Carabidae > Pterostichus > Pterostichus madidus. The sequence goes on along the minus strand of OU452311.1, from coordinate 17,053,213 downwards.
AATATCCCTGAGTAACTTTATTTGTATATTAGATTATTCTTAATAAGTTTGATTCTAGCATTTTTTCCTGAAGAGTAACGATGTTTTAATTTTTCTGGAGCTAGTAACGAATATTTTTGATTTCTCGCTTATATATCACGATAAAATTAAATTGTAAGAATGGCCATGAGTAACTTTATTTGTGTATTAGATTTTTCTTAATAAGTTTGATTCTATCATTTTTTCCTGAGGAGTAACGATGTTTTAATTTTTCTGTAACAAGCAACGAGTATTTTAGTTTTCTCGCTTAAATATCTCGATAAAATTAATTTGTAAGAATATCTCGGAGTAACTTTATTTGTATATTAGATTATTCTTAATAAGTTTGATTCTAGCATTTTTGCCTGAGGAGTAACGATGTTTTAATTTTTCTGGAACTATAAACGAATATTTCAGATTTCTCGCTTAAATATCACATTACAATTAAATTGTAAGAATATCCCTGAGTAACTTTATTTGTATATTAGATTATTCTAAATAAGCTTGATCCTAACATTTTTTCCTGAGGAGTAACGATGTTTTAATTTTGCTGTAACAAGCAACGAGTATTTTAGTTTTCTCGCTTAAATATCACGATAAAATTAAATTGTAAGAATATCTCGGAGTAACTTTGTTTGTATATTAGATTATTTTTAATAAGTTTGTTTCTAGCATTTTTTCCTGAGGAGTAACGTTGTTTTAATTTTTCTGGAGCTAGAAACGAATATTTTAGATTTCTCGCTTCAATATCACGATAAAATTAAATTGTAAGAATATCCCTGAGTAACTTTATTTGTTTATTAGATTTTTTTAATAAGTTTGATTCTAGCATTTTTTTCTGAGGAGTAACGATGTTTTAATTTTTCTGTAACAAGAAACGAGTATTTTAGCTTAAATATCACGGTAAAATTAAATTGTAAGAATAGCCCTGAGTAACTTTATTTGTATATTAGATTTTTCTTAATAAGTTTGATTCTAGCATATTTTCCTGAGGAGTAACGATGTTTTAATTTTTCTGGAACTAGAAAAGAATATTTTAGATTTCTCGCTTAAATATCACGATAAAATTAAATTGTAAGAATATCCCTGAGTAACTTTATTTGTTTATTAGATTTTTTTAATAAGTTTGATTCTAGCATTTTTTTCTGGTGAGTAACAATATTTTTATTTTTCTGGAACTATAAACGAATATTTTAGTTTTCTCGCTTAAATATCACGATAAAATTAAATTGTAAGATTATCCCTGAGTAACTTTATTTTTATAATAGATTTGTTTAATAAGTTTGATTCTAGCATTTTTTTCTGAGGAGTAACGATGTTTTAATTTTTCTGTAACAAGAAACGAGTATTTTAGTTTTCTGGCTTAAATATCACGATAAAATTAAATTGTAAGAATATCCCGGAGTAACTTTATTTGTGTATTAGATTATTCTTAATAAGTTTGATTCTAGCATTTTTTCCTAAGGAGTAACGATGTTTTAATTTTTCTGGAACTAGAAACCAATATTTTAGTTTTCTCGCTTAAATATAACGATAAAATTAAATGGTAAGAATATCCCAGAGTAACTTTATTTTTATAATAGATTTTTTCAATAAGTTTGATTCTAGCATTTTTTCCTGGGGAGTAACAATGTTATTATTTTTCTGGAGGTAGAAACGAAAATTTTTGTTTTATCGCATAAATATAACGTTAAAATTAAATTGTAAGAATATCCCTGAGTAACTTTATTTGTATATTAGATTATTCTTAATAAGTTTGATTCTAGCATTTTTTCCTGAGGAGTAACGATGTTTTAATTTTTCTGGAACTAGAAAAGATTATTTTAGATTTCTCGCTTAAATATCACGATAAAATTAAATTGTAAGAATATCCCTGAGTAACTTTATTTGTATATTAGAGTTTTCTAAATAAGTTTGATCCTAACATTTTTGCTGTGGAGTAACGATGTTTTAATTTTTCTGTAACAAGAAACGAGTATTTTAAAATTCTCGATTAAATATCACGATAAAATTAAATTGTAAGAATGTCCCTTAGTAACTTTATTTGTATATTAGATTACTCTTAATAAGTTTGATTCTAGCATTTTTTCCTGAGGAGTAACGATGTTTTAATTTTTCTGGAGCTAGTAACGAATATTTTAGATTTCTCGCTTAAATATCACAATAAAATTAAATTGTAAGAATATCCCTGAGTAACTTTATTTGTTTATTAGATTTTTTTTAATAAGTTTGATTCCAGAATTTTTTCCTGAGGAGTAACGATGTTTTAATTTTTCTAGAACTAGAAAAGATTATTTTAGATTTCTCGCTAAATATCAAGATAAAATTAAATTGTAAGAATATCCCTGAGTAACTTTATTTGTATATTAGAGTTTTCTAAATAAGTTTGATCCTAACATTTTTTCCTGAGGAGTAACGATGTTTTAATTTTTCTGTAACAAGAAACGAGTATATTAGTTTTCTGGCTTAAATATAACGATAAAATTAAATTGGAAGAATATCCCGGAGTAACTTTATTTGTATATTAGATTATTCTAAATAAGTTTGATTCCAGCATTTTTTCCTGAGGAGTAACGATGTTTTAATTTTTCTGGAACTAGAAACGAATATTTTAGATTTCTCGCTTAAATATCACGATAAAATTAAATTGTAAGAATATCCCGGAGTAACTTTATTTGTATATTAGATTTTTCTTAATAAGTTTGATTCTAGCATTTTTTCCTGAGGAGTAACGATGTTTTAATTTTTTTGGAACTAGAAAAGAATATTTTAGTTTTCTCGCTTAAATATAACGATAAAATTAAATTGTAAGAATATCCTAGAGTAACTTTATTTGTATATTAGATTTTTTTTTAAGTTTGATTCTAGCATTTTTTCCTGAGGAGCAACGATGTTTTAATTATTCTGGAACTAGAAAAGATTATTTTAGATATCTCGCTTAAATATCACGTTAAAATTAAATTGTAAGAATATCCCTGAGTAACTTTATTTGTATATTAGATTATTCTAAATAAGTTTGGTCCTAACATTTTTTCCTGAGGAGTAACGATGTTTTAATTTTTCTGTAACAAGAAACGAGTATTTTAGTTTTCTCGCTTAAATATCACGATAAAATTAAATTGTAAGAATATCCCTAAATAACTTTATTTGTTTATTAGATTTTTTTTAATAAGTTTGATTCTAGCATTTTTTTCTGAGTAACAATATTTTTATTTTTCTGGAACTATAAACGAATATTTTAGTTTTCTCGCTTAAATATCACGATAAAATTAAATTGTAAGATTATCCCTGAGTAACTTTATTTTTATAATAGATTTGTTTAATAAGTTTGATTCTAGCATTTTTTTCTGCGGAGTAACGATGTTTTAATATTTCTGTAACAAGAAACGAGTATTTTAGTTTTCTGGCTTAAATATCACGATAAAATTAAATTGTAAGAATATCCCTGAGTAACTTTATTTGTATATTAGATTATTCTAAATAAGTTTGATTCTAGCATTTTTTTCTGAGTAACAATATTTTTATTTTTCTGGAACTATAAACGAATATTTTAGTTTTCTCGCTTAAATATCACGATAAAATTAAATTCTAAGATTATTCCTGAGTAACTTTAATTGTATATTAGATTTTTCTTAATAAGTTTGATTCTAGCATATTTTCCTGAGGAGTAACGATGTTTTAATTTTTCTGGAACTAGAAAAGAATATTTTAGATTTCTCGCTTAAATATCACGATAAAATTAAATTCAAAGATTATCCCTGGGTAACTTTATTTGTATATTAGATTATTCTAAATAAGTTTGATTCTAGTATTTTATCCTGAGGAGTAACCATGTTTTAATTTTACTGGAACTAGAAACGAATATATTAGTTTTCTCACATAAATATCACGATAAAATTCAATTGTGAGAATATCCCTGAGTAACTTTATTTGTATATTAGATTATTCTTAATAAGTTTGAATCTAGCATTTTTTCCTGAAGAGTAACGATGTTTTAATTTTTCTGAAACTAGAAACGAATATTTTAGATTTCTCGCTTAAATATCACGATAAAATTAAATTGTAAGAATATCCCTGAGTAACTTTATTTGTATATTAGATTATTCTAAATAAGTTTGATTCTAGCATTTTTTCCTGAGGAGTAACGATGTTTTAATTTTTCTGGAACTAGAAACGAATATTTTAGATTTCTCTCTTAAATATCACGATAAAATTAAATTCTAAGATTATCCCTGAGTAACTTTATTTGTATATTAGATTTTTCTTAATAAGTTTGATTCTAGCATTTTTTCCTGAGGAGTAACGATGTTTTAATTTTACTGGAACTAGAAACGAATATTTTAGTTTTCTCACATAAATATCACGATAAAATTAAATTTTGAGAATATCCCTGAGTAACTTTATTTGTATATTAGATTATTCTTAATAAGTTTGATTCTAACATTTTTTCCTGAAGAGTAACGATGTTTTAATTTTTCTGGAGCTAGTAACGAATATTTTTGATTTCTCGCTTAAATATCACGATAAAATTAAATTGTAAGTATATCTATGAGTAACTTTATTTGTTTATTAGATTTTTTTCATAAGTTTGATTCTAGAATTTTTTCCTGAGGAGTAACGATGTATTAATTTTTCTAGAACTAGAAAAGATTATTTTAGATTTCTCCCTTAAATATCACGATAAAATTAAATTGTAAGAATATCCCTGAGTAACTTTATTTGTATATTAGATTATTCTAAATAAGTTTGATCCTAACATTTTTTCCTGAGGAGTAACGATGTTTTAATTTTTCTGTAACAAGAAACGATTATTTTAGTTTTCTCGCTTAAATATCACGATAAAATTAAATTGTAAGAATATCCCGGAGTAACTTTATTTGTTTATTAGATTATTCTTAATAAGTTTGATTCTAGCATTTTTTCCTGAGGAGTAACGATGTTTTAATTTTTCTGGAGCTAGTAACTAATATTTTAGATTTCTCGCTTAAATATCACGATAAAATTAAATTGTAAGAATATCCCTGAGTAACTTTATTTGTTTATTAGATTTTTTTTAATAAGTTTGATTCTAGCATTTTTTTCTGAGTAACAATATTTTTATTTTTCTGGAACTATAAACGAATATTTTTGTTTTCTCGCTTAAATATCACGATAAAATTAAATTGTAAGATTATCCCTGAGTAACTTTATTTTTATAATAGATTTGTTTAATAAGTTTGATTCTAGCATTTTTTTCTGCGGAGTAACGATGTTTTAATTTTTCTGTAACAAGAAACGAGTATTTTAGTTTTCTGGCTTAAATATCACGATAAAATTAAATTGTAAGAATATCCCTGAGTAACTTTATTTGTATATTAGATTATTCTAAATAAGTTTGATTCTAGCATTTTTTCCTGAGGAGTAACGATGTTTTAATTTTTCTGGAACTTGAAACGAATATTTTAGATTTCTCGCTTAAATATAACGATAAAATTAAATTCTAAGATTATTCCTTAGTAACTTTATTTGTATATTAGATTTTTCTTAATAAGTTTGATTCTAGCATATTTTCCTGAGGAGTAACGATGTTTTAATTTGTCTGGAACTAGAAACGAATATTTTAGATTTCTCGCTTAAATATCACGATAAAATTAAATTCTAAGAATATCCCTGAGTAACTTTATTTGTATATTAGATTATTCTAAATAAGTTTGATTCTAGCATTTTATCCTGAGGAATAACGATGTTTTAATTTTACTGGAACTAGAAACGAATATTTTAGTTTTCTCACATAAATATCACGATAATATTAAATTGTGAGAATATCCCTGAGTAACTTTATTTGTATATTAGATCATTTGTAAGCAAGAAATAAATTTTGATAAATCAAAACGTCACGAACGTAATAAATTAAAATAAAATCGGACAAAATACTAAATTAAATATATTTTTTTAAACTATCATGATTAAGTTATTGTTTCAGTAATATCTATCCCATCAAACCGTAACCATCTCAAATTGCATTGGTTGACAAGGTATCAAACGTGCACAACTTGAAATTAGTTAGTTTTGTTAAATACAGAAATAAAGGGTATGATACAATAAAAAGCCTAAACAAATTTTAATAAAACAAAATTGGCGTGTCCATTTATAATTAACAAATGTTTTCATATTTCGAACATAATCAGTCCACTAATGTTAGGTAATAATACGTTAGATAAGAGGACTCGGCGTCACTATTACATACATTTTATTCTAAATGTTGTGTAAAAAATATTATAGTTATTTTTGACTTACCATTATCAAAATATTTCTAATTTATAACTTAAATAACATAACAAGAAAATATGGTGAAACTTACGATTCTGACAGCTATTATGTAAATAACCTACAAGTAAAATCCGCGACTGACAGTGAAAATCACTATATTCTACTAAATGTCACTAGAATTCACATGAATTTTTTTTAGTCATAAAATAATTAGTTCTAATATCCTAGTATTAACTAACAATGACCTAAAATTAATCTGTGCAACGAAAATAAAATTTAAGCAGTAGTTACGCTAAACTCACTCTTGACATTTAAAAGACCCGTCAGGTGCTGCCCTCCGCGGCGACTTTTTGTGATGGACAAAATCTGAAGACAAGCGAATTTGACAAAAACGGTTCCGCGCCCACGAAAATCATTGAAAAAACGTATAAAAACAACCGGACTCGCATCGTGACCTGGCTAATATGTTATGTGTGTATCAAAACGACTTGAAAATACGGGGAACACACTTGAAAACCGAACGCAAGTAATACTTTCGGTTTGACGATTCAGGTTAGGTCTAATGTTAACTGTTAATAAGTAGTTCGGTCATATATTTTGACTCTTGCTATTTTGACTCTTGCCGTCGTCGTGTCGACCGAACGACTTGATTATTCTAAATAAGTTTGATTCTAGCATTTTATCCTGAGGAGTAACGATGTTTTAATTTTACTGGAACTAGAAACGAATATTTTAGATTTCTCGCTTAAATATCACGATAAAATTAAATTGTAAGAATATCCCTGAGTAACTTTATTTGTATATTAGATTATTCTAAATAAGTTTGATTCTAGCATTTTGCCCGAGGAGTGACGATGTTTTAATTTTTCTGGAACTAGAAACGAATATTTTAGATTTCTCGCTTAAATATCACGATAAAATTAAATTCTAAGATTATCCCTGAGTAACTTTATTTGTTTATTAGATTATTCTTAATAAGTTTGATTCTAGCATTTTTTCCTGAGGAGTAACGATGTTTTAATTTTTCTGGAGCTAGTAACTAATATTTTAGATTTCTCGCTTAAATATCACGATAAAATTAAATTGTAAGAATATCCCTGAGTAACTTTATTTGTTTATTAGATTTTTTTTAATAAGTTTGATTCTAGCATTTTTTTCTGAGTAACAATATTTTTATTTTTCTGGAACTATAAACGAATATTTTAGTTTTCTCGCTTAAATATCACGATAAAATTAAATTGTAAGATTATCCCTGAGTAACTTTATTTTTATAATAGATTTGTTTAATAAGTTTGATTCTAGCATTTTTTTCTGCGGAGTAACGAAGTTTTAATTTTTCTGTAACAAGAAACGAGTATTTTAGTTTTCTGGCTTAAATATCACGATAAAATTAAATTGTAAGAATATCCCTGAGTAACTTTATTTGTATATTAGATTATTCTAAATAAGTTTGATTCTAGCATTTTTTCCTGAGGAGTAACGATGTTTTAATTTTTCTGGAACTAGAAACGAATATTTTAGATTTCTCGCTTAAATATCACGATAAAATTAAATTCTAAGAATATCCCTGAGTAACTTTATTTGTATATTAGATTATTCTAAATAAGTTTGATTCTAGCATTTTATCCTGAGGAGTAACGATGTTTTAATTTTACTGGAACTAGAAACGAATATTTTAGTTTTCTCACATAAATATCACGATAAAATTAAATTGTGAGAATATCCCTGAGTAACTTTATTTGTATATTAGATTATTCTAAATAAGTTTGATTCTAGCATTTTATCCTGAGGAGTAACGATGTTTTAATTTTACTGGAACTAGAAACGAATATTTTAGATTTCTCGCTTAAATATCACGATAAAATTAAATTGTAAGAATATCCCTGAGTAACTTTATTTGTATATTAGATTATTCTAAATAAGTTTGATTCTAGCATTTTGCCCGAGGAGTGACGATGTTTTAATTTTTCTGGAACTAGAAACGTATATTTTAGATTTCTCGCTTAAATATCACGATAAAATTAAATTCTAAGATTATCCCTGAGTAACTTTATTTGTATATTAGATTTTTCTTAATAAGTTTGATTCTAGCATTTTTTCCTGAGGAGTAACGATGTTTTAATTTTATTGGAACTAGAAACGAATATTTTAGTTTTCTCACATAAATATCATGATAAAATTAAATTTTGAGAATATCCCTGAGTAACTTTATTTGTGTATTAGATTATTCTTAATAAGTTTGATTCTAGGATTTTTTCCTGAAGAGTAACGATGTTTTAATTTTTCTGGAGCTAGTAACGAATATTTTTGATTTCTCGCTTAAATATCACGATAAAATTAAATTGTAAGAATATCCATGAGTAACTTTATTTGTTTATTAGATTTTTTTTCATAAGTTTGATTCTAGAATTTTTTCCTGAGGAGTAACGATGTATTAATTTTTCTAGAACTAGAAAAGATTATTTTAGATTTCTCCCTTAAATATCACGATAAAATTAAATTGTAAGAATATCCCTGAGTAACTTTATTTGTATATTAGATTATTCTAAATAAGTTTGATCCTAACATTTTTTCCTGAGGAGTAACGATGTTTTAATTTTTCTGTAACAAGAAACGAGTATTTTAGTTTTCTGGTTTAAAAATCACGATAAAATTAAATTGTAAGAATATCCCTGAGTAACTTTATTTGTATATTAGATTATTCTAAATAAGTTTGATTCTAGCTTTTTTTCCTGAGGAGTAACGATGTTTTAATTTTTCTGGAACTAGAAAAGAATATTTTAGTTTTCTCGCTTAACTATAACGATAAAATTAAATTGTAAGAATATCCCAGAGTAACTTTATTTGTATATTAGATTATTATAAATAAGTTTGATTCTAGCATTTTTTCCTGAGGAGTAACGATGTGTTAATTTTTCTGGAACTAGAAACGAATATTTTAGTTTTCTCACATAAATATCACGATAAAATTAAATTGTAAGACTAGCCCTGAGTAACTTTATTTGTATATTAGATTATTCTTAATAAGTTTGATTTAGCATTTTTTCCTAAAGAGTAACGATGTTTTAATTTTTCTGGAGCTAGTAACGAATATTTTAGATTTCTCGCTTAAATATCACGATAAAATTAAATTGTAAGAATATCCCTGAGTAACTTTTTTTGTATATTAGATTATTCTAAATAAGTTTGACTCTAGCATTTTTTCCTGAGGAGTAACGATGTTTTAATTTTTCTGGAGCTAGTAACGAATATTTTAGATTTCTCGCTTAAATTTCACGATAAAATTAAATTGTAAGAATAAAACTGAGTAACTTTATTTGTTTATTAGATTTTTTTTAATAAGTTTGATTCTAGAATTTTTTCCTGAGGAGTAACGATGTTTTAATTTTTCTGTAACAAGAAACGAGTATTTTAGTTTTCTGGCTTAAATATCACGATAAAATTAATTTGTAAGAATATTCCTGAGTAACTTTATTTGTATATTAGATTATTCTAAATAAGTTTGATTCTAGCATTTTTTCCTGAGGAGTAACGATGTTTTAATTTTTCTGGAACTAGAAAAGATTATTTTAGATTTCTCGCTTAAATATCACGTTAAAATTAAATTGTAAGAATATCCCTGAGTAACTTTACTTGTATATTAGATTATTCTAAATAAGTTTGATTCTAGCATTTTTTCCTGAGGAGTAACGATGTTTTAATTTTTCTGGAACTAGAAACGAATATTTTAGATTTCTCGCTTAAATATCGCGATAAAATTAAATTGTAAGAATATCCCTGAGTAACTTTATTTGTATATTAGAGTTTTCTAAATAAGTTTGATCCTAACATTTTTTCCTGAGTAGTAACGATGTTTTAATTTTTCTGTAACAAGAAACGAGTATTTTAGTTTTCTGGCTTAAATATCACGATAAAATTAAATTGTAAGAATATCCCTGAATAACTTTATTTGTATATTAGATTATTCTAAATAAGTTTGATTCTAGCTTTTTTTCTTGAGGAGTAACGATGTTTTAATTTTTCTGGAACTAGAAAAGAATATTTTAGTTTTCTCGCTTAACTATAACGATAAAATTAAATTGTAAGAATAGCTCAGAGTAACTTTATTTGTATATTAGATTTTTTTTAATAAGTTTGATTCTAGCATTTTTTCCTGAGGAGTAACGATGTTTTAATTTTTCTGGAACCAGAAAAGATTATTTTAGATTTCTCGCTTAAATATCACGTTAAAATTAAATTGTAAGAATATCCCTGAGTAACTTTATTTGTATATTAGATTATTCTAAATAAGTATAATCCTAACATTTTTTCCTGAGGAGTAACGATGTTTTAATTTTTCTGTAACAAGAAACGAGTATTTTAGTTTTCTGGCTTAAATATCACGATAAAATTAAATTGTAAGAATATCCCTGAGTAACTTTATTTGTATATTAGTTTATTCTAAATAAGTTTGATTCTAGCATTTTTTCCTGAGGAGTAACGAGGTTTTTATTATTCTGTAATTAGAAACGAATATTTTAGTTTTCTCGCTTAAATATCACGATAAAATTAAATTGTAAGAATATCCCAGAGTAACTTTATTTGTATATTAGATTTTTTTTAATAAGTTTGATTCTAGCATTTTTTCCTGAGGAGTAACGATGTTTTAATTTTTCTGGAACTAGAAAAGATTATTTTAGATTTCTCGCTTAAATATCACGATAAAATTAAATTGTAAGAATATCCCTGAGTAACTTTATTTGTATATTAGTTTATTCTAAATAAGTTTGATTCTAGCATTTTTTCCTGAGGAGTAACGAGGTTTTTATTATTCTGTAATTAGAAACGAATATTTTAGTTTTCTCGCTTAAATATCACGATAAAATTAAATTGTAAGAATATCCCTGAGTAACTTTATTTGTATATTAGATTATTCTAAATAAGTATGATCCTAACATTTTTTCCTGAGGTGTAACGATGTTTTAATTTTTCTGGAACTAAAAACGAATATTTTAGTTTTCTCGCTTAAATATAACGATAAAATTAAATTGTAAGAATATCCCTGAGTAACTTTATTTGTGTATTAGATTTTACTTAATAAGTTTGATTCTAGCATTTTTTCCTGAGGAGTAACGATGTTTTAATTTTACTGGAACTAGAAACGAATATTTTAGTTTTCTCACATAAATATCACGATAAAATTAAATTGTAAGAATATCCCTGAGTAACTTTATTTGTATATAAGATTATTCTTAATAAGTTTGATTCTAGCATTTTTTCCTGAGGAGTAACGATGTTTTAATTTTTCTGGATCTAGAAAAGATTATTTTAGATTTCTCGCTTAAATATCACGTTAACATTAAATTGTAAGAATTTCCCTGAGTAACTTTATTTTTATATTAGATTATTCTAAATAAGTTTGTTCCTAACATTTTTTCCTGAGAAGTAACGATGTTTTAATTTTCTGTAACAAGAAACGATTTTTTAGTTGTCTCGCTTAAATATCACGATAAAATTAAATTGTAAGAATATCCCGGAGTAACTTTATTTGTATATTAGATTATTATAAATAAGTTTGATTCTAGCATTTTTTCCTGAGGAGTAACGAGGTTTTTATTATTCTGTAATTAGAAACGAATATTTTAGTTTTCTCGCTTAAATATCACGATAAAATTAAATTGTAAGAATATCCCAGAGTAACTTTATTTGTTTATTAGATTTTTTTTAATAAGTTTGATTCTAGCATTTTTTCCTGAGGAGTAACGATGTTTTAATTTTTCTGGAACTAGAAAAGATTATTTTAGATTTCTCGCTTAAATATCACGATAAAATTAAATTGTAAGAATATCCCTGAGTAACTTTATTTTTATATTAGTTTATTCTAAATAAGTTTGATTCTAGCATTTTTTCCTGAGGAGTAACGAGGTTTTTATTATTCTGTAATTAGAAACGAATATTTTAGTTTTCTCGCTTAAATATCACGATAAAATTAAATTGTAAGAATATCCCTGAGTAACTTTATTTGTATATTAGATTATTCTAAATAAGTATGATCCTAACATTTTTTCCTGAGGAGTAACGATGTTTTAATTTTTCTGGAACTAAAAACGAATATTTTAGTTTTCTCGCTTAAATATAACGATAAAATTAAATTGTAAGAATATCCCTGAGTAACTTTATTTGTGTATTAGATTTTTCTTAATAAGTTTGATTCTAGCATTTTTTCCTGAGGAGTAACGATGTTTTAATTTTACTGGAACTAGAAACGAATATTTTAGTTTTCTCACATAAATATCACGATAAAATTAAATTGTAAGAATATCCCTGAGTAACTTTATTTGTATATAAGATTATTTTTAATAAGTTTGATTCTAGCATTTTTTCCTGAGGAGTAACGATGTTTTAATTTTTCTGGAGCTAGTAACGAATATTTTAGATTTCTCGTTTAAATATCACGATAAAATTAAATTGTAAGAATATCCCTGAGTACCTTTATTTGTTTATTAGATTTTTTTAATAAGTTTGATTCTAGGATTTTTTTCTGAGGAGTAACAATATTTTTATTTTTCTGGAACTATTAACGAATATTTTAGTTTTCTCGCTTAAATATCACGATAAAATTAAATTGTAAGATTATCCCTGAGTAACTTTATTTTTATAATAGATTTGTTTAATAAGTTTGATTCTAGCATTTTTTGCTGAGGAGTAACGATGTTTTAATTTTTCTGTAACAAGAAACGAGTATTTTAGTTTTCTGGCTAAATATCACGATAAAATTAAATTGTAAGAATATCCCTGAGTAACTTTATTTGTATATTAGATTATTATAAATAAGTTTGATTCTAGCATTTTTTCCTGAGGAGTAACGATGTGTTAATTTTTCTGGAACCAGAAACGAATATTTAAGTTTTCTCGCTTAAATATAACAATAAAATTAAATTGTAAGACTAGCCCTGAGTAACTTTATTTGTATATTAGATTATTCTTAATAAGTTTGATTCTAGCATTTTTTCCTGAAGAGTAACGATGTTTTAATTTTTCTGGAGCTAGTAACGAATATTTTAGATTTCTCGCTTAAATATCACGAAAAAATTAAATTGTAAGAATATCCCTGAGTAACTTTTTTTGTATATTAGATTATTCTAATTAAGTTTGACTCTAGCATTTTTTCCTGAGGAGTAACGATGTTTTAATTTTTCTGGAGCTAGTAACGAATATTTTAGATTTCTCGCTTAAATATCACGATAAAATTAAATTGTAAGAATATCCCTGAGTAACTTTATTTGTTTATTAGATTTTTTTTAATAAGTTTGATTCTAGAATTTTTTCCTGAGGAGTAACGATGTTTTTTAATTTTTCTAGGACTAGAAAAGATTATTTTAGACTTCTCGCTTAAATATCACGATAAAATTAAATTGTAAGAATATCCCTGAGTAACTTTATTTGTATATAAGAATTTTCTAAATAAGTTTGATCCTAACATTTTTCTTGAGGAGTAACGATGTTTTAATTTTTCTGTAACAAGAAACGAGTATTTTAGTTTTCTGGCTTAAATATCACGATAAAATTAATTTGTAAGAATATTCCTGAGTAACTTTATTTGTATATTAGATTATTCTATATAAGTTTGATTCTAGCATTTTTTCCTGAGGAGTAACGATGTTTTAATTTTTCTGGAACTAGAAAAGATTATTTTAGATTTCTCGCTTAAATATCACGTTAAAATTAAATTGTAAGAATATCCCTGAGTAACTTTATTTGTATATTAGATTAATCTAAATAAGTTTGATTCTAGCTTTTTTTCTTGAGGAGTAACGATGTTTTAATTTTTCTGGAACTAGAAAAGAATATTATAGTTTTCTCGCTTAACTATAACGATAAAATTAAATTGTAAGAATATCCCAGTGTAACTTTATTTGTATATTAAATTTTTTTTAATAAGTTTGATTCTAGCATTTTTTCCTGAGGAGTAACGATGTTTTAATTTTTCTGGAACTAGAAAAGATTATTTTAGATTTCTCGCTTAAATATCACGTTAAAATTAAATTGTAAGAATATCCCTGATTAACTTTATTTGTATATTAGATTATTCTAAATAAGTATAATCCTAACATTTTTTCCTGAGGAGTAACGATGTTTTAATTCTTCTGTAACAAGAAACGAGTATTTTAGTTTTCTGGCTTAAATATCACGATAAAATTAAATTGTAAAAATATCCCTGAGTAACTTTATTTGTATATTAGTTTATTCTAAATAAGTTAGATTCTAGCATTTTTTCCTGAGGAGTAACGAAGTTTTTATTATTCTGTAATTAGAAACGAATATTTTAGTTTTCTCGCTTAAATATCACGATAAAATTAAATTGTAAGAATATCCCAGAGTAACTTTATTTGTATATTAGATTTTTTTTAATAAGTTTGATTCTAGCATTTTTTCCTGAGGAGTAACGATGTTTTAATTTTTCTGGAACTAGAAAAGATTATTTTAGATTTCTCGCTTAAATATCACGATAAAATTAAATTGTAAGAATATCCCTGAGTAACTTTATTTGTTAAACTAATATTAGTTTATTCTAAATAAGTTTGATTCTAGCATTTTTTCCTGAGGAGTAACGAGGTTTTTATTATTCTGTAATTAGAAACGAATATTTTAGTTTTCTCGCTTAAATATCACGATAAAATTAAATTGTAAGAATATCCCTGAGTAACTTTATTTGTATATTAGATTATTCTAAATAAGTATGATCCTAACATTTTTTCCTGAGGAGTAACGATGTTTTAATTATTCTGGAACTAAAAACGATTATTTTAGATATATAACGATAAAATTAAATTGTAAGAATATCCCTGAGTAACTTTATTTGTATATAAGATTATTCTTAATAAGTTTGATTCTAGCATTTTTTCCTGAGGAGTAACGATGTTTTAATTTTTCTGGAACTAGAAAAGATTATTTTAGATTTCTCGCTTAAATATCACGTTAACATTAAATTGTAAGTATTTCCCTGAGTAACTTTATTTTTATATTAGATTATTCTAAATAAGTTTGTTCCTAACATTTTTTCCTGAGAAGTAACGATGTTTTAATTTTCTGTAACAAGAAACGAGTATTTTAGTTGTCTCGATTAAATATCACGATAAAATTAAATTGTAAGAATATCCCGGAGTAACTTTATTTGTATATTAGATTATTCTTAATAAGTTTGATTCTAGCATTTTTTCCTGAGGAGTAACGATGTTTTAATTTTTCTGGAGCTAGTAACGAATATTTTAGATTTCTCGCTTAAATATCACGATAAAATTAAATTGTAAGAATATTCCTGAGTACCTTTATTTGTTTATTAGATTTTTTTAATAAGTTTGATTCTAGGATTTTTTTCTGAGGAGTAACAATATTTGTATTTTTCTGGAACTATTAACGAATATTTTAGTTTTCTCGCTTAAATATCACGATAAAATTAAATTGGAAGATTATCCCTGAGTAACTTTATTTTTATAATAGATTTGTTTAATAAGTTTGATTCTAGCATTTTTTCCTGAGGAGTAACGATGTTTTAATTTTTCTGTAACAAGAAACGAGTATTTTAGTTTTCTGGCTAAATTCACGATAAAATTAAATTGTAAGAATATCCCTGAGTAACTTTATTTGTATATTAGATTATTATAAATAAGTTTGATTCTAGCATTTTTTCCTGAGGAGTAACGATGTGTTAATTTTTCTGGAACTAGAAACGAATATTTTAGTTTTCTCGCTTAAATATAACGATAAAATTAAATTGTAAGAATATCCCTGAGTAACTTTATTTGTATATTAGATTTTTTTAATAAGTTTGATAATAGCATGTTTTCCTGAGGAGTAACGATGTTTTAATTTACTGGAACTAGAAACGAATTTTTTAGTTTTCTCACATAAATATCACGATAAAATTAAATTGTAAGACTAGCCCTGAGTAACTTTATTTGCATATTAGATTATTCTTAATAAGTTTGATTCTAGCATTTTTTCCTGAGGAGTAACGATGTTTTAATTTTTCTGTAACAAGAAACGAGTATTTTACTTTTCTGGCTTAAATATCACGATAAAATTAAATTGTAAGAATATCCCAGAGTAACTTTATTTGTATATTAGATTATTCTAAATAAGTTTGATTCTAGCATTTTTTCCTGAGGAGTAACGATGTGTTAATTTTTCTGGAACTAGAAACGAATATTTTAGTTTTCTCGCTTAAATATAACGATAAAATTAAA
The DNA here is from genome assembly GCA_911728475.2 of Pterostichus madidus. Classification (NCBI taxonomy): domain Eukaryota; kingdom Metazoa; phylum Arthropoda; class Insecta; order Coleoptera; family Carabidae; genus Pterostichus; species Pterostichus madidus. Next base: position 17,036,720 of record OU452311.1, on the reverse strand, counting down.
TTGTAAGAATATCCCTGAGTAACTTTATTTGTATATTAGATTTTTTTAATAAGTTTGATTCTAGCATGTTTTCCTGAGGAGTAACGATGTTTTAATTTACTGGAACTAGAAACGAATATTTTAGTTTTTTCACATAAATATCACGATAAAATTAAATTGTAAGACTAGCCCTGAGTAACTTTATTTTTATAATAGATTTTTTCAATAAGTTTGATTCTAGCATTTTTTCCTGGGGAGTAACAATGTTATTATTTTTCTGGAGGTAGAAACGAAAATTTTTGTTTTATCGCTTAAATATAACGTTAAAATTAATTGTAAGAATATCCCTGAGTAACTTTATTTGTATATTAGATTAATCTTAATAAGTTTGATTCTAGCATTTTGTCCTGAGGAGTAACGATGTTTTAATTTTTCTGTAACAAGAAACGAGTATTTTAGTTTTCTCGATTAAATATCACGATAAAATTAAATTGTAAGAATGTCCCTTAGTAACTTTATTTGTATATTAGATTACTCTTAATAAGTTTGATTCTAGCATTTTTTCCTGAGGAGTAACGATGTTTTAATATTTCTGGAGCTAGTAACGAATATTTTAGATTTCTCGCTTAAATATCACAATAAAATTAAATTGACAGAATATCCCTGAGTAACTTTATTTGTTTATTAGATTTTTTTTAATAAGTTTGATTCTAGAATTTTTTCCTGAGGAGTAACGATGTTTTAATTTTTCTAGAACTAGAAAAGATTATTTTAGATTTCTCGCTTAAATATCACGATAAAATTAAATTGTAAGAATATCCCTGAGTAACTTTATTTGTATATTAGAGTTTTCTAAATAAGTTTGATCCTAACCTTTTTTCCTGAGGAGTAACGATGTTTTAATTTTTCTGTAACAAGAAACGAGTATATTAGTTTTCTGGCTTAAATATAACGATAAAATTAAATTGTAAGATTATCCCGGAGTAACTTTATTTGTATATTAGATTATTCTAAATAAGTTTGATTCCAGCATTTTTTCCTGAGGAGTAACGATGTTTTAATTTTTCTGGAACTAGAAACGAATATTTTAGATTTCTCGCTTAAATATCACGATAAAATTAAATTGTAAGAATATCCCGGAGTAACTTTATTTGTATATTAGATTTTTCTTAATAAGTTTGATTCTAGCATTTTTTCCTGAGGAGTAACGATGTTTTAATTTTCTTGGAACTAGAAACGAATATTTTAGTTTTCTCGCTTAAATATAACGATAAAATTAAATTGTAAGAATATCCAAGAGTAACTTTATTTGTATATTAGATTTTTTTTTAAGTTTGATTCTAGCATTTTTTCCTGAGGAGTAACGATGTTTTAATTTTTCTGGAACTAGAAAAGATTATTTTAGATATCTCGCTTAAATATCACGATAAAATTAAATTGTAAGAATATCCCTGAGTTACTTTATTTGTATATTAGAGTTTTCTAAATAAGTTTGATCCTAACATTTTTCCCTGAGGAGTAACGATGTTTTAATTTTTCTGGAACTAGAAAAGATTATTTTAGATTTCTCGCTTAAATATCACGTTAAAATTAAATTGTAAGAATATCCCTGAGTAACTTTATTTGTATATTAGATTATTCTAAATAAGTATGATCCTAACATTTTTTCCTGAGGAGTAACGATGTTTTAATTTTTCTGTAACAAGAAACGAGTATATTAGTTTTCTGGCTTAAATATAACGATAAAATTAAATTGTAAGAATATCCCTGAGTAACTTTATTTGTATATTAGATTATTCTAAATAGGTTTGATTCTAGCATTTTTTCCTGAGGAGTAACGATGTTTTAATTTTTCTGTAACAATAAACGAGTATATTAGGTTTCTGGCTTAAATATAACGATAAAATTAAATTGTAAGAATAACCCGGAGTAACTTTATTTGTATATTAGATTATTCTAAATAAGTTTGATTCCAGCATTTTTTCCTGAGGAGTAACGATGTTTTAATTTTTCTGGAACTAGAAACGAATATTTTAGATTTCTCGCTTAAATATCACGATAAAATTAAATTGTAAGAATATCCCGGAGTATCTTTATTTGTATATTAGATTTTTCTTAATAAGTTTGATTCTAGCATTTTTTCCTGAGGAGTAACGATGTTTTAATTTTCTTGGCACTATAAACGAATATTTTAGTTTTCTCGCTTAAATATAACGATAAAATTCAATTGTAAGAATATCCCAGAGTAACTTTATTTGTAATAAGATTTTTTTTTAAGTTTGATTCTAGCATTTTTTCCTGAGGAGTAACGATGTTTTAATTTTTCTGGAACTAGAAAAGATTATTTTAGATATCTCGCTTAAATATCACGTTAAAATTAAATTGTAAGAATATCCCTGAGTAACTTTATTTGTATATTAGATTATTCTAAATAAGTTTGATTCTAGCATTTTTTCCTGAGGAGTAACGATATTTTAATTTTTCTGGAACTAGAAACGAATATTTTAGATTTCTCGCTTAAATATCACGATAAAATTAAATTGTAAGAATATCCCTGAGTAACTTTATTTGTATATTGGATTATTCTAAATATGTTTGATTCTAGCATTTTTTCCTGAGGAGTAACGATGTTTTAATTTTACTGTAACTAGAAACGAATATTTTAGTTTTCTCACATAAATATCACGATAAAATTAAATTGTGAGAATATCCCAGAGTAACTTTATTTGTATATTAGATTTTTTTTTAAGTTTGATTCTAGCATTTTTTCCTGAGGAGTAACGATGTTTTAATTTTTCTGGAACTAGAAAAGATTATTTTAGATATCTCGCTTAAATATCACGTTAAAATTAAATTGTAAGAATATCCCTGAGTAACTTTATTTGTATATTAGATTATTCTAAATAAGTTTGGTCCTAACATTTTTTCCTGAGGAGTAACGATGTTTTAATTTTTCTGTAACAAGAAACGAGTATTTTAGTTTTCTCGCTTAAATATCACGATAAAATTAAATTGTAAGAATATCCCTGAGTAACTTTATTTGTTTATTAGATTTTTTTTAATAAGTTTGATTCTAGCATTTTTTTCTGAGTAACAATATTTTTATTTTTCTGGAACTATAAACGAATATTTTAGTTTTCTCGCTTAAATATCACGATAAAATTAAATTGTAAGATTATCCCTGAGTAACTTTATTTTTATAATAGATTTGTTTAATAAGTTTGATTCTAGCATTTTTTCCTGAGAAATAAAGATGTTTTAATTTTTCTGTAACAAGAAACGAGTATTTTAGTTTTCTGGCTTAAATATCACGATAAAATTAAATTGTAAGAATATCCCTGAGTAACTTTATTTGTATATTAGATTATTCTAAATAGGTTTGATTCTAGCATTTTTTCCTGAGGAGTAACGATGTTTTAATTTTTCTGGAACTAGAAAAGATTATTTTAGATTTCTCGCTTAAATATCACGATAAAATTAAATTGTAAGAATATCCCTGAGTAACTTTATTTGTGTATTAGATTATTCTAAATAAGTTTGATTCTAGCATTTTTTCCTGAGGAGTAACGATGTTTTAATTTTTCTGGAACTAGAAACGAATATTTTAGATTTCTCGCTTAAATATCACGATAAAATTAAATTGTAAGAATTTCCCTGAGTAACTTTAATTGTATATTAGATTATTCTAAATAAGTTTGCTTCTAGCATTTTTTCCTGAGGAGTAACGATGTTTTAATTTTTCTGGAGCTAGTAATGAATATTTTATATTTCTCGCTTAAATATCACGATAAAATTAAATTGTAAGAATATCCCTGAGTAACTTTATTTGTTTATTAGATTTTTTTAATAAGTTTGATTCTAGCATTTTTTTCTGAGGAGTAACAATATTTTTATTTTTCTGGAACTATAAATGAATATTTTAGTTTTCTCGCTTAAATATCACGATAAAATTAAATTGTAAGATTAACCCTGAGTAACTTTATTTTTATAATAGATTTGTTTAATAAGTTTGATTCTAGCATTTTTTTCTGCGGAGTAACGATGTTTTATTTTTCTGTAACAAGAAACGAGTATTTTATTTTTCTGGCTTAAATATCACGATAAAATTAAATTGTAAGAATATCCCTGAGTAACTTTATTTGTATATTAGATTATTCTAAATAAGTTTGATTCTAGCATTTTATCCTGAGGAGTAACGATGTTTTAATTTTACTGGAACTAGAAACGAATATTTTAGTTTTCTCACATAAATATCACGATAAAATTAAATTGTGAGAATATCCCTGAGTAACTTTATTTGTATATTAGATTATTCTTAATAAGTTTGATTCTAGCATATTTTCCTGACGAGTAACGATGTTTTAATGTTTCTGGAACTAGAAACGAATATTTTAGATTTCTCGCTTAAATATCACGATAAAATTAAATTGTAAGAATATCCCTGAGTAACTTTATTTGTGTATGAGATTATTCTAAATAAGTTTGATTCTAGCATTTTTTCCTGAGGAGTAACGATGTTTTAATTTTTCTGGAACTAGAAACGAATATTTTAGATTTCTCGCTTAAATATCACGATAAAATAAAATTCTAAGATTATCCCTGAGTAACTTTATTTGTATATTAGATTTTTCTTAATAAGTTTGATTCTAGCATTTTTTCCTGAGGAGTAACGATGTTTTAATTTTACTGGAACTAGAAACGAATATTTTAGTTTTCTCACATAAATATCACGATAAAATTAAATTGTGAGAATAACCCTGAGTAACTTTATTTGTATATTAGATTATTCTTAATAAGTCTGATTCTAGCATTTTTTCCTGAAGAGTAACGATGTTTTAATTTTTCTGGAGCTAGTAACGAATATTTTAGATTCCTCGCTTAAATATCACGATAAAATTAAATTGTAAGAATATCCCTGAGTAACTTTATTTGTTTATTAGATTTTTTTTAATAAGTTTGATTCTAGCATCTTTTCCTGAGGAGTAACGATGTTTTAATTTTTCTGGAACTAGAAACGAATATTTTAGATTTCTCGCTTAAATATCACGATAAAATTAAATTGTAAGAATATCCCTGAGTAACTTTATTTGTGTATTAGATTATTCTAAATAAGTTTGATTCTAGCATTTTTTCCTGAGGAGTAACGATGTTTTAATTTTTCTGGAACTAGAAACGAATATTTTAGATTTCTCGCTTAAATATCACGATAAAATTAAATTGTAAGAATTTCCCTGAGTAACTTTAATTGTATATTAGATTATTCTAAATAAGTTTGATTCTAGCATTTTTTCCTGAGGAGTAACGATGTTTTAATTTTTCTGGAGCTAGTAACGAATATTTTATATTTCTCGCTTAAATATCACGATAAAATTAAATTGTAAGAATATCCCTGAGTAACTTTATTTGTTTATTAGATTTTTTTAATAAGTTTGATTCTAGCATTTTTTTCTGAGGAGTAACAATATTTTTATTTTTCTGGAACTATAAACGAATATTTTAGTTTTCTAGCTTAAATATCACGATAAAATTAAATTGTAAGAATATCCCGGAGTAACTTTATTTGTATATTAGATTATTCTTAATAAGTTTGATTCTAGCATTTTTTCCTGAGGAGTAACGATGTTTTAATTTTTCTGTAACAAGAAACGATTATTTTAGTTTTCTGGTTTAAATATCACGATAAAATTAAATTGTAAGAACTCAGGGATATTCTTACAATTTAATTTTATCGTGATATTTAAGCGAGAAAACTAAAATATTCGTTTCTAATTACAGAATAATAAAAACCTCGTTACTCCTCAGCAAAAAATGCTAGAATCAAACTTATTTAGAATAGACTAATATACAAATAAAGTTACTCAGGGATATTCTTACAATTTAATTTTATCGTGATATTTAAGCCAGAAAACTAAAATACTCGTTTCTTGTTACAGAAAAATTAAAACATCGTTACTCCTCAGGAAAAAATGTTAGGATCAAACTTATTTAGAAAACTCTAATATACAAATAAAGTTACTCAGGGATATTCTTACAATATAATTTTGTCGTGATATTTAAGCGAGAAATCTAAAATATTCGTTTCTTGTTGCAGAAAAATTAAAACATCGTTACTCCTCAAGAAAAAATGTTAGGATCAAACTTATTTAGAAAACTCTAATATACAAATAAAGTTACTCAGGGATATTCTTACAATTTAATTTTATCGTGATATTTAAGCGAGAAATCTAAAATAATCTTTTCTAGTTCTAGAAAAATTAAAACATCGTTACTCCTCAGGAAAAAATTCTAGAATCAAACTTATTAAAAAAAATCTAATAAACAAATAAAGTTACTCAGGGATATTCTGACAATTTAATTTTATCGTGATATTTAAGCGAGAAATCTAAAATATTCGTTACTAGCTCCAGAAAAATTAAAACATCGTTACTCCTCAGGAAAAAATGCTAGAATCAAACTTATTAAGAATAATCTAATATACAAATAAAGTACATACATACATACATACATATCTTCACGCTATATCCCAACAAATGGGGTAGCACGAACCCTAAAATCACTCATAAAATATTCACTCATCACACCCATCAAACAACCAGCAATCACCAAACATTTTCATCCAAACACACCACCCTCACTTCAACCACATTTATAGATCACTCCATATAAACTCATTCATTTATTACACTCGAAAACATTATCACACAACAAACCTTCAATCACATCATTCCTATTCTCTTACCATTCATTTTCCTTCCTCAACGTACATAACATATGCATAAAAAAAAAAAAATCTCAAATTACTCACATATACTCCTAACAACGAATCTAATAACGAAACTAACAACGAATCTACAAGATTAGAAAAGATGAAAGCGATAGTCTACACTTGTATATGAAAGAAAAGACCACACAATGCAGTCACAGAAAATGAAACAAAAAGATAAGAAAGGGAGGGAGCGTCGCCCTGCGCATGTTTTTGAAAGTGAATTTCACACAATTGCAGTTAAACACTCTACGTAATAACTGAAAACGAATTAAAAGATAAGAAAGGAAGGGAGTGTCGCTCTACGCTTGTTTTTGGAAGTGAATTCCACACAATTGCAGTTAAACACTCAATGTAGGATCAGAAAACGAATAAAAAAGATAAGAAACGAAGGGAGTGTCGTCCCTGAGCTTGTTTTTGAAAGTGAATTTCACACAATTACAGGTAAACCCTCTAATGAAATTACTAAACAACGAAACTAAAATCTAAAACCCTGCGCTTTTCTGAAATCATCAGATTCATTCCGCAATTAATCTTCGCCAAACGTTCCTATCCTGACACACCACTTTTGCTTCATCCACATTCATAATTCCTTTCATACAAGCACGTTTGTTCCTCGTACTCGGAAACTTTCGTTCACGCAACAATTTTTCTATCATATTCATCCATTTATTCATAGGTCGCCCACGCAATCGTTCACCCTCAATTTCACCAACATATACCTGTTTCACTAATCTCTCATTCGACATACGTTCAACATGCCCAAACCATCTCAACTGACTTATACCTACTTTTCTAACTACATTCTTCTCAATTTCACACTCATCATACACCAATGTATTCCGGACACGATCTCTTCTAGTATAACTACACACACCCCGCAAATACCTCATTTCCACAGCAGTTATACGACGTTCATGTTTCTTCATCCACACCCAACATTCACTACCATACATCAATGAAGGCACTAAAACACCATTATACACACTCAATCGAGCATCTCTGGATACATTAACATTTCTAGCAAAGGTTCCCAGAGCACCCAATACCTTGCATCCCGCAGATACTCGTCTTTCAATCTCACAATCAATACGTCCATCCCTCGAAAATACACTACCCAAATATAAAAACTCATTCACTTGACCCAATCTCACACCATTCACCGAAACATTGCAGTTGGTCACCAAATCACTCTTCTCAAACACTAACACTTTACATTTATCAACATTTAATAACAGATTTAAACCTTTTCCTACTTCATTTATACTTAGAATCATTCTTCTCAATTGCTCTTCAGATTCACCCATAACAACAACATCATCCGCATACGCTAACGCAGGCACTACACTGCCACCAATATGTACACCATCCACCCCATTCAGCGCTGTTCGTAACAACACATCCATATACAAATTAAACAGCCACGGAGACATCCCACAACCTTGTTTCACACCAACATCTATACAAAACCAATCACTCAATCTACCATCAACTCTCACCGCAGCATCGCTACCATCATACAACGCACGAATTGCCCCCAACAAATTCCCGTTTATACCGTACTGTAGAAGTACATCCCACAAAGTCTCGCGATGAACACTATCATATGCTTTTTTAAGATCGAGAAAGCCACAGAACACCTTTTTGTTCTTAGCAAGTGACTTCTCAACAATCATACGAAGAGAAAATAATTGATCCACACACCCTCTCTCAGGCAAAAAACCACCTTGCATATCGCTTATCTTGGAAATGGTTAAGGTTCGTACCTTATGAATAAGAATCTTCCCGTACAACTTCCCTACCACACTCAGCAAACTTATCGCACGAAAATTATTACATTCACTCGAACTACCTTTGCCTTTAAATAAAGGACAAATGACAGCACGTTTCCAATCATCAGGAGCCACACACCGTTTTAAACAAAATCTAAACAAATAAACTAACCAGTCAAATAACCTCTCACCTCCATATTTCAACATCTCATTCGATATACCATCCAAACCAGGAGCCTTACCATTCTTCAGACGCATCAATGCAAAACTAACATCACTCTCATCTATATCCCAATCATCACCACTAACATTTTCTCTAACATTTTCACTACTACCATTCCCTCCATTTATGCTACCATATAAAGCCCTAAAATACTCACACCATCTATTCCTAACATCTGACTCATTCCACAATAACTCACCATCAGCACTTTTAATCGCTTTCACTGCCCTTAAATTACCACCTCTCAATCTCTTCACACTCAACCAAAACATTCTTTTATTCATACTAAAATCATTTGTCAATCTTTCACTCATCAAGTCATCAAAACGTGCCTTACTTTCTCTCACAATTCTCTTAACACATTTATTTAAACTCTTGTATTCTAGTAAGCATTCATCTCGTAAACTTCCAGGTACATCTTTTACATTTGGAAAACGCAAATATGCTCTCTTTTTCTCTTCAATCGCCTCTTTTACTTCATCATTCCACCATGCATTCTTTGGACAAGAGCCTAATCTACATTCACCACAAACTTCTTTTGCACAATTAAGAACTGTATCCTTAAATTTCAACCACACATCATTTATGCTGCATTCAAAATTAAGCTCACATACAGGCAAAGATTCATTAATTTTCTCAACAAACGTATCTCTAACATCCTCATTCTGCAGTACACTGGATTTCACACGAAACATTTTTTCGATACCTTTCACCCTCATCCGCCAACATTTATCCAAACGTATACGCGATACCACCAAATAATGGTCATTCGTACCCAATTCAGTACCACGCTTCACACGCGTATCTATAACTAAACTTCTCAATCGTTCATCGTACAAAATAAAATCAATTAAACTTCGTCTATTCTCACGCATATTCTCCCATGAATACAAATGAGCTAATTTATGTTTAAAAACAGAGTTGGAAACAAAGAGATTACGCTCCAAACAGAAAGATACTATTTTCCTACCATTTTCATTCTCTCTCACATCACCAAACTTACCCAAAACATTTCCAGACATGCTTCTCTTTACTCCCACCCAACCATTTAAATCACCACATACGATAACTTTCTCACCTGAATCACACAAATCAGTCACACTATCTAACAAATTCCAAAACCGATCTTTTTCGAGATCATTTTCAGATTCAGTTGGGCCATAAACTGACACAACGAAGATTCTATGAAAGCCTACCTTTAATCTCAGCCAAAGAATTCTAGATGAAATACAGTCATAATCCCTTACAAACGGTTTCATTCTTTCACTAACAAGCACACCTACTCCATGCTTTGCACGTTCATTCTCAGCTACACCCGACCACAAGCAAAACATTCCATCCACCTCTTCCTCACTACAGCCTTTCCTCTTAGTCTCACTTACACACAAAACATCTACATTATACACACGCATTGCATTCATCAATTCAATTTCTTTCCCAGTTATACCACGAACATTCCACGTACCAAACTTACATTCATCAAATTTTTCCCATTTATTCCTCATTTAAACAAAAGATAGTAAAAGAAGGGTTCTCTCGGTAAAAGAGTAGAAGTTAAGGTAGCTTACCAAACTTATCCTTAACTATAAAGGAAAATTGAAATAAAAAGAAATAAATAAATTACATGACACCTGTCAACCGTCAATCATACAAGAACAAAACATAACTTAGCGTTTCTAAGTACGTAACTAATATAAACAAATAACGAAATGAAAAGAAAATATACTACAAAAATCTAAATTATTATAAAAAGAAAAGATAACACTTATCTTAGTAAAATGATATGCTAGCAATCCGGTGGAAAACAGTCTATATAAATCCAACTCCAAATAACCAGTCAAAAGACGAAATAAAACACAAATTTGACGGACGAGTGTTGTTTATTCTATTGCTAACCAAACACATAAAATAAAGTTACTCCGGGATATTCTTACAATTTAATTTAATTTTATCGTGATTAAGCGAGAAATCTAAAATATTCTTTACTAGCACCAGAAAAATTAAAACATCGTTACTCCTCAGGAAAAAATGCTAGAATCAAACTTATTAAACAAATCTATTATAAAAATAAAGTTACTCAGGGATATTCTTACAATTTAATTTTATCGTGATATTTAAGCGAGAAAACAAAAATACTCGTTTCTTGTTACAGAAAAATTAAAACATCGTTACTCCTCAGGAAAAAATGTTAGGATCAAACTTATTTAGAAAACTCTAATATACAAATAAAGTTACTCAGGGATATTCTTACAATTTAATTTTATCGTGATATTTAAGCGAGAAATCTAAAATAATCTTTTCTAGTTCCAGAAAACTCCTCAGTAAAAAATGCTAGAATAAAACTTATTAAGAATAATCTAATATACAAATAAAGTTACTCAGGGATATTCTTACAATTCAATTTTAACGTTATATTTAAGCGATAAAACTAAAATTTTCGTTTCTAGCTCCAGAAAAATAATAACATTGTTACTCCTCAGGAAAAAATGCTAGAATCAAACTTATTGAAAAAATCTATTATAAAAATAAAGTTACTCTGGGATATTCTTACAATTTAATTTTATCGTTATATTTAAGCGAGAAAACTAAAATATTCGTTTATAGTTCCAGAAAAATAAAAATATTGTTACTCCTCAGAAAAAATGTTAGGATCAAACTTATTTAGAAAACTCTAATATACAAATAAAGTTACTCAGGAATATTCTTACAATTTAATTTTATCGTGATATTGAAGCGAGAAATCTAAAATATTCGTTACTAGCTCCAGAAAAATTAAAACATCCTTACTCCTCAGGAAAAAATGCTAGAATCAAACTTATTAAAAATAATCTAATATACAAACAAAGTTACTCCGAGATATTCTTACAATTTAATATTATCGTGATATTTAAGCGAGAAAACTAAAATACTCGTTGCTTGTTACAGCAAAATTGAAACTTCTTTACTCCTCAGGAAAAAATGCTAGAATGAAACTTATTAAAAAAAATCTAATATACAAATCAAGTTACTCAGGGATATTCTTACAATTTAATTTTATCGTGATATTTAAGCGAGAAATCTAAAATAATCTTTTCTAGTTCCAGAAAACTCCTCAGTAAAAAATGCTAGAATAAAACTTATTAAGAATAATCTAATATACAAATAAAGTTACTCAGGGATATTCTTACAATTCAATTTTAACGTTATATTTAAGCGATAAAACTAAAATTTTCGTTTATAGCTCCAGAAAAATAATAACATTGTTACTCCTCAGGAAAAAATGCTACAATCAAACTTATTGAAAAAATCTATTATAAAAATAAAGTTACTCTGGGATATTCTTACAATTTAATTTTATCGTTATATTTAAGCGAGAAAACTAAAATATTCGTTTATAGTTCCAGAAAAATAAAAGTATTGTTACTCCTCAGAAAAAATGTTAGGATCAAACTTATTTAGAAAACTCTAATATACAAATAAAGTTACTCAGGAATATTCTTACAATTTAATTTTATCGTGATATTGAAGCGAGAAATCTAAAATATTCGTTACTAGCTCCAGAAAAATGAAAACATCCTTACTCCTCAGGAAAAAATGCTAGAATCAAACTTATTAAAAATAATCTAATATACAAACAAAGTTACTCCGAGATATTCTTACAATTTAATATTATCGTGATATTTAAGCGAGAAAACTAAAATACTCGTTGCTTGTTACAGCAAAATTGAAACTTCTTTACTCCTCAGGAAAAAATGCTAGAATCAAACTTATTAAAAAAAATCTAATATACAAATCAAGTTACTCAGGGTTATTCTTACAATTTAATTTTAACGTGATATTTAAGCGAGAAATCTGAAATATTCGTTTATAGTTCCAGAAAAATTAAAACATCGTTACTCCTCAGGAAAAAATGCTAGAATCAAACTTATTAAGAATAATCTAATATACAAATAAAGTTACTCAGGGATATTCTTACAATTTAATTTTATCGTGATATTTATGTGAGAAAACTAAAATATTCGTTTCTAGTTCCAGTAAAATTAAAACATCGTTACTCCTCAGGTAAAAATGCTAGAATCAAACTTATTAAGAATAATCTAATATACAAATAAAGTTACTCCGAGATATTCTTACAATTTAATTTTAATCGAGATATTTAAGCGAGAAAACTAAAATACTCGTTGCTTGTTACAGAAAAATTAAAACATCGTTACTCCTCAGGAAAAGATGTTAGGATCAAACTTATTTAGAATAATCTAATATACAAATAAAGTTACTCAGGGATATTCTTACAATTTAATTTTAACGTGATATTTAAGCGAGAAATCTAAAATAATATTTTCTAGTTCCAGAAAAATTAAAACATCGTTACTCCTCAGGAAAAAATGCTAGAATCAAACTTATTAAGAATAATCTAATATACAAATAAAGTTACTCAGGCCTATTCTTACAATTTAATTTTATCGTGATATTTATGTGAGAAAACTAAAATATTCGTTTCTAGTTCCAGTAAAATTAAAACATCGTTACTCCTCAGGAAAAAATGCTAGAATCAAACTTATTAAAAAAATCTAATACACAAATAAAGTTACTCAGGGATATTCTTACAATTTAATTTTATCGTTATATTTAAGCGAGAAAACTAAAATATTCGTTTCTAGTTCCAGAAAAATTAAAACATCGTTACCCCTCAGGAAAAAATGCTAGATTCAAACTTATTAAGAAAAATCTAATATACAAATAAAGTTACTCAGGGATATTCTTACAATTTAATTTTATCGTGATATTTAAGCGAGAAATCTAAAATACTCGTTTCTAGTTCCAGAAAAATTAAAACATCGTTACTCCTCAGGAAAAAATGCTAGAATCAAACTTATTTAGAATAATCTAATATACAAATAAAGTTACTCAGGGATATTCTTACAATTTAATTTTATCGTGATATTTAAGCCAGAAAACTAAAATACTCGTTTCTTGTTACAGAAAAATTAAAACATCGTTACTCCTCAGGAAAAAATGCTAGAATCAAACTTATTAAACAAATCTATTATAAAAATAAAGTTACTCAGGGATAATCTTACAATTTAATTTTATCGTGATATTTAAGCGAGAAAACTAAAATATTCGTTTATAGTTCCAGAAAAATAAAAATATTGTTACTCCTCAGAAACAAATGCTAGAATCAAACTTATTAAAAAAAATCTAATAAACAAATAAAGTTACTCAGGGATATTCTTACAATTTAATTTTATCGTGATATTTAAGCGAGAAATCTAAAATATTCGTTGCTAGCTCCAGAAAAATTAAAACATCGTTACTCCTCAGGAAAAAATGCTAGAATCAAACTTATTAAGAATAATCTAATATACAAATAAAGTTACTCCGAGATATTCTTACAATTTAATTTTATCGTGATATTTAAGCGAGAAAACTAAAATACTCGTTGCTTGTTACAGAAAAATTAAAACATCGTTACTCCTCAGGAAAAAATGTTAGGATCAAACTTATTTAGAATAATCTAATATACAAATAAAGTTACTCAGGGATATTCTTACAATTTAATTTTAACGTGATATTTAAGCGAGAAATCTAAAATAATCTTTTCTAGTTCCAGAAAAATTAAAACATCGTTACTCCTCAGGAAAAAATGCTAGAATCAAACTTATTAAAAATAATCTAATATACAAATAAAGTTACTCAGGGATATTCTTACAATTTAATTTTATCGTGATATTTATGTGAGAAAACTAAAATATTCCTTTCTAGTTCCAGTAAAATTAAAACATCGTTATTCCTCAGGAAAAAATGCTAGAATCAAACTTATTAAAAAAAATCTAATATACAAATAAAGTTACTCAGGGATATTCTTACAATTTAATTTTATCGTGATATTTAGCGAGAAATCTAAAATATTCGTTACTAGCTCCAGAAAAATTAAAACATCGTTACACCTCAGGAAAAAATGCTAGAATCAAACTTATTAAGAATAATCTAATATACAAATAAAGTTACTCAGGGCTATTCTTACAATTTAATTTTATCGTGATAGTTATGTGAGAAAACTAAAATATTCGTTTCTAGTTCCAGTAAAATTAAAACATCGTTACTCCTCAGGAAAAAATGCTAGAATCAAACTTATTAAAAAAATCTAATATACAAATAAAGTTACTCAGGGATATTCTTACAATTTAATTTTATCGTTATATTTAAGCGAGAAAACTAAAATACTCGTTTCTTGTTACAGTAAAATTAAAACATCGTTACTCCTCAGGAAAAAATGTTAGGATCAAACTTATTAAGAATAATCTAATATACAAATAAAGTTACTCAGGGCTATTCTTACAATTTAATTTTATCGTGATATTTATGTGAGAAAACTAAAATTTTCGTTTCTAGCTCCAGAAAAATAATAACATTGTTACTCCTCAGGAAAAAATGTTAGAATCAAACTTATTGAAAAAATCTATTATAAAAATAAAGTTACTCTGGGATATTCTTACAATTTAATTTTATCGTTATATTTAAGCGAGAACACTAATATTCGTTTCTAGTTCCAGAAAAATTAAAACATCGTTACTCCTCAGTAAAAAATGCTAGAATCAAACTTATTAAAAACAATCTAATAAACAAATAAAGTTACTCAGGGATATTCTTACAATTTAATTTTATCGTGATATTTAAGCGAGAAAACTAATAGTCTAATATACAAATAAAGTTACTCCGGGATATTCTTACAATTTAATTTTATCGTGATATTTAAGCGAGAAATCTAAAATATACGTTACTACCTCCAGAAAAATTAAAACATCGTTACTCGTCAGGAAAATATGCTAGAATCAAACTTATTAAGAATAATCTAATATACAAATAAAGTTACTCAGGGATATTCTTACAATTTAATTTTATCGTGATATTTATGTGAGAAAACTAAAATATTCGTTTCTAGTTCCAGTAAAATTAAAATATCGTTACTCCTCAGGAAAAAATGCTAGAATCAAACTTATTAAAAGAATCTAATATACAAATAAAGTTACTCAGGGATATTCTTACAATTTAATTTTATCGTTATATTTAAGCGAGAAATCTAAAATATTCGTTTCTAGTTCCAGAAAAATTAAAACATTACTCCGCAGGAAAAAATGCTAGAATCAAACTTATTTAGAATAATCTAATACACAAATAAAGTTACTCAGGGATATTCTTACAATTTAATTTTATCGTGATATTTAAGCCAGAAAACTAAAATACTCGTTTCTTGTTACAGAAAAATTAAAACATCGTTACTCCTCAGGAAAAAATGCTAGAATCAAACTTATTAAACAAATCTATTATAAAAATAAAGTTACTCAGGGATAATCTTACAATTTAATTTTATCGTGATATTTAAGCGAGAAAACTAAAATACTCGTTTCTTGTTACAGTAAAATTAAAACATCGTTACTCCTCAGGAAAAAATGCTAGAATCAAACTTATTAAAAATAATCTAATATACAAATAAAGTTACTCAGGGCTATTCTTACAATTTAATTTTATCGTGATATTTATGTGAGAAAACTAAAATTTTCGTTTCTAGCTCTAGAAAAATAATATCATTGTTACTCCTCAGGAAAAAAATGCTAGAATCAAACTTATTGAAAAAATCTATTATAAAAATAAAGTTACTCTGGGATAATCTTACAATTTAATTTTATCGTTATATTTAAGCGAGAACACTAAAATATTCGTTTCTAGTTCCAGAAAAATTAAAACATCGTTACTCCTCAGTAAAAAATGCTAGAATCAAACTTATTAAGAAAAATCTAATACACAAATAAAGTTACTCAGGGATATTCTTACAATTTAATTTTATCGTGATATTTAAGCGAGAAATCAAAAATATTCGTTACTACCTCCAGAAAAATTAAAACATCGTTACTCTTCAGGAAAAAATGCTAGAATCAAACTTATTAAGAATAATCTAATATACAAATAAAGTTACTCAGGCCTATTCTTACAATTTAATTTTATCGTGATATTTATGTGAGAAAACTAAAATATTCGTTTCTAGTTCCAGTAAAATTAAAACATCGTTACTCCTCAGGAAAAAATGCTAGAATCAAACTTATTAAAAAAATCTAATACACAAATAAAGTTACTCAGGGATATTCTTACAATTTAATTTTATCGTTATATTTAAGCGAGAAAACTAAAATATTCGTTTCTAGTTCCAGAAAAATTAAAACATCGTTACTCCTCAGGAAAAAATGCTAGATTCAAACTTATTAAGAAAAATCTAATATACAAATAAAGTTACTCAGGGATATTCTTACAATTTAATTTTATCGTGATATTTAAGCGAGAAATCTAAAATATTCGTTTCTAGTTCCAGAAAAATTAAAACATCGTTACTCCTCAGGAAAAAATGCTAGAATCAAACTTATTTAGAATAATCTAATATACAAATAAAGTCACTCATTGATAATCTTACAATTTAATTTTATCGTGATATTTAAGCGAGAAAACTAAAATATTCGTTTATAGTTCCAGAAAAATAAAAATATTGTTACTCCTCAGAAACAAATGCTAGAATCAAACTTATTAAAAAAAATCTAATAAACAAATAAAGTTACTCAGGGATATTCTTACAATTTAATTTTATCGTGATATTTAAGCGAGAAATCTAAAATATTCGTTGCTAGCTCCAGAAAAATTAAAACATCGTTACTCCTCAGGAAAAAATGCTAGAATCAAACTTATTAAGAATAATCTAATATACAAATAAAGTTACTCCGAGATATTCTTACAATTTAATTTTATCGTGATATTTAAGCGAGAAAACTAAAATACTCGTTGCTTGTTACAGAAAAATTAAAACATCGTACTCCTCAGGAAAAAATGTTAGGATCAAACTTATTTAGAATAATCTAATATACAAATAAAGTTACTCAGGGATATTCTTACAATTTAATTTTATCGTGATATTTAAGCGAGAAATCTAAAATAATCTTTTCTAGTTCCAGAAAAATTAAAACATCGTTACTCCTCAGGAAAAAATGCTAGAATCAAACTTATTAAAAATAATCTAATATACAAATAAAGTTACTCAGGGATATTCTTACAATTCAATTTTATCGTGATATTTATGTGAGAAAACTAAAATATTCCTTTCTAGTTCCAGTAAAATTAAAACATCGTTATTCCTCAGGAAAAAATGCTAGAATCAAACTTATTAAAAAAAATCTAATATACAAATAAAGTTACTCAGGGATATTCTTACAATTTAATTTTATCGTGATATTTAAGCGAGAAATCTAAAATAATCTTTTCTAGTTCCAGAAAAATTAAAACATCGTTACTCCTCAGGAAAAAATGCTAGAATCAAACTTATTAAAAATAATCTAATATACAAATAAAGTTACTCAGGGATATTCTTACAATTTAATTTTATCGTGATATTTAGCGAGAAATCTAAAATATTCGTTACTAGCTCCAGAAAAATTAA
Source organism: Pterostichus madidus (assembly GCA_911728475.2). Taxonomy (NCBI): domain Eukaryota; kingdom Metazoa; phylum Arthropoda; class Insecta; order Coleoptera; family Carabidae; genus Pterostichus; species Pterostichus madidus. The sequence continues at coordinate 17,018,523 of OU452311.1, read as the reverse complement.
AACATCGTTACACCTCAGGAAAAAATGCTAGAATCACACTTATTAAGAATAATCTAATATACAAATAAAGTTACTCAGGGCTATTCTTACAATTTAATTTTATCGTGATATTTATGTGAGAAAACTAAAATATTCGTTTCTAGTTCCAGTAAAATTAAAACATCGTTACTCCTCAGGAAAAAATGCTAGAATCAAACTTATTAAAAATAATCTAATATACAAATAAAGTTACTCAGGGATATTCCTACAATTCAATTTTATCGTGATATTTATGTGAGAAAACTAAAATATTCCTTTCTAGTTCCAGTAAAATTAAAACATCGTTATTCCTCAGGTAAAAATGCTAGAATCAAACTTATTAAAAAAAATCTAATATACAAATAAAGTTATTCTGGGATATTCTTATAATTTAATTTTATCGTGATATTTAAGCGAGATATCTAAAATAATCTTTTCTAGTTCCAGAAAAATTAAAACATCATTACTCCTCAGGAAAAAATGCTAGAATCAAACTTATTAAAAATAATCTAATATACAAATAAAGTTACTCAGGGATATTCTTACAATTTAATTTTATCGTGATATTTAGCGAGAAATCTAAAATATTCGTTACTAGCTCCAGAAAAATTAAAACATCGTTACACCTCAGGAAAAAATGCTAGAATCAAACTTATTAAGAATAATCTAATATACAAATAAAGTTACTCAGGGATATTCTTACAATTTAATTTTATCGTTATATTTAAGCGAGAAAACTAAAATACTCGTTTCTTGTTACAGTAAAATTAAAACATCGTTACTCCTCAGGAAAAAATGTTAGGATCAAACTTATTAAGAATAATCTAATATACAAATAAAGTTACTCAGGGCTATTCTTACAATTTAATTTTATCGTGATATTTATGTGAGAAAACTAAAATTTTCGTTTCTAGCTCCAGAAAAATAATAACATTGTTACTCCTCAGGAAAAAATTCTAGAATCAAACTTATTGAAAAAATCTATTATAAAAATAAAGTTACTCTGGGATATTCTTACAATTTAATTTTATCGTTATATTTAAGCGAGAACACTAATATTCGTTTCTAGTTCCAGAAAAATTAAAACATCGTTACTCCTCAGTAAAAAATGCTAGAATCAAACTTATTAAAAACAATCTAATAAACAAATAAAGTTACTCAGGGATATTCTTACAATTTAATTTTATCGTGATATTTAAGCGAGAAAACTAATAGTCTAATATACAAATAAAGTTACTCCGGGATATTCTTACAATTTAATTTTATCGTGATATTTAAGCGAGAAATCTAAAATATACGTTACTACCTCCAGAAAAATTAAAACATCGTTACTCGTCAGGAAAATATGCTAGAATCAAACTTATTAAGAATAATCTAATATACAAATAAAGTTACTCAGGGATATTCTTACAATTTAATTTTATCGTGATATTTATGTGAGAAAACTAAAATATTCGTTTCTAGTTCCAGTAAAATTAAAATATCGTTACTCCTCAGGAAAAAATGCTAGAATCAAACTTATTAAAAGAATCTAATATACAAATAAAGTTACTCAGGGATATTCTTACAATTTAATTTTATCGTTATATTTAAGCGAGAAATCTAAAATATTCGTTTCTAGTTCCAGAAAAATTAAAACATTACTCCGCAGGAAAAAATGCTAGAATCAAACTTATTTAGAATAATCTAATACACAAATAAAGTTACTCAGGGATATTCTTACAATTTAATTTTATCGTGATATTTAAGCCAGAAAACTAAAATAATCGTTTCTTGTTACAGAAAAATTAAAACATCGTTACTCCTCAGGAAAAAATGCTAGAATCAAACTTATTAAACAAATCTATTATAAAAATAAAGTTACTCAGGGATAATCTTACAATTTAATTTTATCGTGATATTTAAGCGAGAAAACTAAAATACTCGTTTCTTGTTACAGTAAAATTAAAACATCGTTACTCCTCAGGAAAAAATGTTAGGATCAAACTTATTAAAAATAATCTAATATACAAATAAAGTTACTCAGGGCTATTCTTACAATTTAATTTTATCGTGATATTTATGTGAGAAAACTAAAATTTTCGTTTCTAGCTCTAGAAAAATAATATCATTGTTACTCCTCAGGAAAAAAATGCTAGAATCAAACTTATTGAAAAAATCTATTATAAAAATAAAGTTACTCTGGGATAATCTTACAATTTAATTTTATCGTTATATTTAAGCGAGAACACTAAAATATTCGTTTCTAGTTCCAGAAAAATTAAAACATCGTTACTCCTCAGTAAAAAATGCTAGAATCAAACTTATTAAGAAAAATCTAATACACAAATAAAGTTACTCAGGGATATTCTTACAATTTAATTTTATCGTGATATTTAAGCGAGAAATCAAAAATATTCGTTACTACCTCCAGAAAAATTAAAACATCGTTACTCTTCAGGAAAAAATGCTAGAATCAAACTTATTAAGAATAATCTAATATACAAATAAAGTTACTCAGGCCTATTCTTACAATTTAATTTTATCGTGATATTTATGTGAGAAAACTAAAATATTCGTTTCTAGTTCCAGTAAAATTAAAACATCGTTACTCCTCAGGAAAAAATGCTAGAATCAAACTTATTAAAAAAATCTAATACACAAATAAAGTTACTCAGGGATATTCTTACAATTTAATTTTATCGTTATATTTAAGCGAGAAAACTAAAATATTCGTTTCTAGTTCCAGAAAAATTAAAACATCGTTACTCCTCAGGAAAAAATGCTAGATTCAAACTTATTAAGAAAAATCTAATATACAAATAAAGTTACTCAGGGATATTCTTACAATTTAATTTTATCGTGATATTTAAGCGAGAAATCTAAAATATTCGTTTCTAGTTCCAGAAAAATTAAAACATCGTTACTCCTCAAGAAAAAATGCTAGAATCAAACTTATTTAGAATAATCTAATATACAAATAAAGTCACTCATTGATAATCTTACAATTTAATTTTATCGTGATATTTAAGCGAGAAAACTAAAATATTCGTTTATAGTTCCAGAAAAATAAAAATATTGTTACTCCTCAGAAACAAATGCTAGAATCAAACTTATTAAAAAAAATCTAATAAACAAATAAAGTTACTCAGGGATATTCTTACAATTTAATTTTATCGTGATATTTAAGCGAGAAATCTAAAATATTCGTTGCTAGCTCCAGAAAAATTAAAACATCGTTACTCCTCAGGAAAAAATGCTAGAATCAAACTTATTAAGAATAATCTAATATACAAATAAAGTTACTCCGAGATATTCTTACAATTTAATTTTATCGTGATATTTAAGCGAGAAAACTAAAATACTCGTTGCTTGTTACAGAAAAATTAAAACATCGTACTCCTCAGGAAAAAATGTTAGGATCAAACTTATTTAGAATAATCTAATATACAAATAAAGTTACTCAGGGATATTCTTACAATTTAATTTTATCGTGATATTTAAGCGAGAAATCTAAAATAATCTTTTCTAGTTCCAGAAAAATTAAAACATCGTTACTCCTCAGGAAAAAATGCTAGAATCAAACTTATTAAAAATAATCTAATATACAAATAAAGTTACTCAGGGATATTCTTACAATTCAATTTTATCGTGATATTTATGTGAGAAAACTAAAATATTCCTTTCTAGTTCCAGTAAAATTAAAACATCGTTATTCCTCAGGAAAAAATGCTAGAATCAAACTTATTAAAAAAAATCTAATATACAAATAAAGTTACTCAGGGATATTCTTACAATTTAATTTTATCGTGATATTTAAGCGAGAAATCTAAAATAATCTTTTCTAGTTCCAGAAAAATTAAAACATCGTTACTCCTCAGGAAAAAATGCTAGAATCAAACTTATTAAAAATAATCTAATATACAAATAAAGTTACTCAGGGATATTCTTACAATTTAATTTTATCGTGATATTTAGCGAGAAATCTAAAATATTCGTTACTAGCTCCAGAAAAATTAAAACATCGTTACACCTCAGGAAAAAATGCTAGAATCACACTTATTAAGAATAATCTAATATACAAATAAAGTTACTCAGGGCTATTCTTACAATTTAATTTTATCGTGATATTTATGTGAGAAAACTAAAATATTCGTTTCTAGTTCCAGTAAAATTAAAACATCGTTACTCCTCAGGAAAAAATGCTAGAATCAAACTTATTAAAAATAATCTAATATACAAATAAAGTTACTCAGGGATATTCCTACAATTCAATTTTATCGTGATATTTATGTGAGAAAACTAAAATATTCCTTTCTAGTTCCAGTAAAATTAAAACATCGTTATTCCTCAGGAAAAAATGCTAGATCAAACTTATTAAAAAAAATCTAATATACAAATAAAGTTATTCTGGGATATTCTTATAATTTAATTTTATCGTGATATTTAAGCGAGATATCTAAAATAATCTTTTCTAGTTCCAGAAAAATTAAAACATCGTTACTCCTCAGGAAAAAATGCTAGAATCAAACTTATTAAAAATAATCTAATATACAAATAAAGTTACTCAGGGATATTCTTACAATTTAATTTTATCGTGATATTTAGCGAGAAATCTAAAATATTCGTTACTAGCTCCAGAAAAATTAAAACATCGTTACACCTCAGGAAAAAATGCTAGAATCAAACTTATTAAGAATAATCTAATATACAAATAAAGTTACTCAGGGATATTCTTACAATTTAATTTTATCGTTATATTTAAGCGAGAAAACTAAAATACTCGTTTCTTGTTACAGTAAAATTAAAACATCGTTACTCCTCAGGAAAAAATGTTAGGATCAAACTTATTAAGAATAATCTAATATACAAATAAAGTTACTCAGGGCTATTCTTACAATTTAATTTTATCGTGATATTTATGTGAGAAAACTAAAATTTTCGTTTCTAGCTCCAGAAAAATAATAACATTGTTACTCCTCAGGAAAAAAATGTTAGAATCAAACTTATTGAAAAAATCTATTATAAAAATAAAGTTACTCTGGGATATTCTTACAATTTAATTTTATCGTTATATTTAAGCGAGAACACTAATATTCGTTTCTAGTTCCAGAAAAATTAGAACATCGTTACTCCTCAGTAAAAAATGCTAGAATCAAACTTATTAAAAAAAATCTAATAAACAAATAAAGTTACTCAGGGATATTTTACAATTTAATTTTATCGTGATATTTAAGCGAGAAAACTAATAATCTAATATACAAATAAAGTTACTCCGGGATATTCTTACAATTTAATTTTATCGTGATATTTAAGCGAGAAATCTAAAATATACGTTACTACCTCCAGAAAAATTAAAACATCGTTACTCTTCAGGAAAAAATGCTAGAATCAAACTTATTAAGAATAATCTAATATACAAATAAAGTTACTCAGGGCTATTCTTACAATTTAATTTTATCGTGATATTTATGTGAGAAAACTAAAATATTCGTTTCTAGTTCCAGTAAAATTAAAACATCGTTACTCCTCAGGAAAAAATGCTAGAATCAAATTTATTAAAAGAAACTAATATACAAATAAAGTTACTCAGGGATATTCTTACAATTTAATTTTATCGTTATATTTAAGCGAGAAATCTAAAATATTCGTTTCTAGTTCCAGAAAAATTAAAACATTACTCCGCAGGAAAAAATGCTAGAATCAAACTTATTTAGAATAATCTAATATACAAATAAAGTTACTCAGGGATATTCTTACAATTTAATTTTATCGTGATATTTAAGCCAGAAAACTAAAATACTCGTTTCTTGTTACAGAAAAATTAAAACATCGTTACTCCTCAGGAAAAAATGCTAGAATCAAACTTATTAAACAAATCTATTATAAAAATAAAGTTACTCAGGGATAATCTTACAATTTAATTTTATCGTGATATTTAAGCGAGAAAACTAAAATATTCGTTTACAGTTCCAGAAAAATAAAAATATTGTTACTCAGAAAAAAATGCTAGAATCAAACTTATTAAAAAAAATCTAATAAACAAATAAAGTTACTCAGGGATATTCTTACAATTTAATTTTATCGTGATATTTAAGCGAGAAATCTAAAATAATCTTTTCTAGTTCTAGAAAAATTAAAACATCGTTACTCCTCAGGAAAAAATTCTAGAATCAAACCTATTAAAAAAAATCTAATAAACAAGTAAAGTTACTCAGTGATATACTTACAATTTAATTTTATTGTGATATTTAAGCGAGAAATCTAAAATATTCGTTACTAGCTCCAGAAAAATTAAAACATCGTGACTCCTCAGGAAAAAATGCTAGATTCAAACTTATTAAGAAAAATCTAATACACAAATAAAGTTACTCAGGGATATTCTCACAATTTAATTTTATCGTGATATTTAAGCGAGAAATCTAAAATATTCGTTTCTAGTTCCAGACAAATTAAAACATCGTTACTCCTCAGGAAAAAATGCTAGAATCAAACTTATTTAGAATAATCTAATATACAAATAAAGTTACTCAGGGATATTCTTACAATTTAATTTTATCGTGATATTTAAGCCAGAAAACTAAAATACTCGTTACTAGTTCCAGTAAAATTAAAACATCGTTACTCCTCAAGAAAAAATGTTAGGATCAAACTTATTTAGAAAACTCTAATATACAAATAAAGTTACTCAGGGATATTCTTACAATTTAATTTTATTGTGATATTTAAGCGAGAAATCTAAAATATTCGTTACTAGCTCCAGAAAAATTAAAACATCGTGACTCCTCAGGAAAAAATGCTAGATTCAAACTTATTAAGAAAAATCTAATATACAAATAAAGTTACTCAGGGCTATTCTTACAATTTAATTTTATCGTGATATTTATGTGAGAAAACTAAAATATTCGTTTCTTGTTACAGAAAAATTAAAACATCGTTACTCCTCAGGAAAAAATGCTAGAATCAAACTTATTTAGAATAATCTAATATACAAATAAAGTTACTCAGGGATATTCTTACAATTAAATTTTATCGTGATATTTAAGCCAGAAAACTAAAATACTCGTTTCTTGTTACAGAAAAATTAAAACATCGTTACTTCTCAGGAAAAAATGCTAGAATCAAACTTATTAAACAAATCTATTATAAAAATAAAGTTACTCAGGGATAATCTTACAATTTAATTTTATCGTGATATTTAAGCGAGAAAACTAAAATTTTCGTTTACAGTTCCAGAAAAATAAAAATATTGTTACTCAGAAAAAAATGCTAGAATCAAACTTATTAAAAAAAATGTAATAAACAAATAAAGTTACTCAGGGATATTCTTACAATTTAATTTTATCGTGATATTTAAGCGAGAAATCTAAAATATTCGTTACTAGCTCCAGAAAAATTAAAACATCGTTACTCCTCAGGAAAAAATGGTAGAATCAAACTTATTAAGAATAATCTAATATACAAATAAAGTTACTCCGGGATATTCTTACAATTTAATTTTATCGTGATATTTAAGCGAGAAATCTAAAATATTCGTTTCTAGTTCCAGACAAATTAAAACATCGTTACTCCTCAGGAAAAAATGATAGAATCAAACTTATTTAGAATAATCTAATATACAAATAAAGTTACTCAGGGATATTCTTACAATTTAATTTTATCGTGATATTTAAGCCAGAAAACTAAAATACTCGTTACTAGTTCCAGTAAAATTAAAACATCGTTACTCCTCAAGAAAAAATGTTAGGATCAAACTTATTTAGAAAACTCTAATATACAAATAAAGTTACTCAGGGATATTCTTACAATTTAATTTTATCGTGATATTTAAGCGAGAAATCTAAAATAATCTTTTCTAGTTCTAGAAAAATTAAAACATCGTTACTCCTCAGGAAAAAATTCTGGAATCAAACTTATTTAGAATAATCTAATATACAAATAAAGTTACTCAGGGATATTCTTACAATTTAATTTTATCGTGATATTTAAGCCAGAAAACTAAAATACTCGTTACTAGTTCCAGTAAAATTAAAACATCGTTACTCCTCAAGAAAAAATGTTAGGATCAAACTTATTTAGAAAAATCTAATATATAAATAAAGTTACTCAGGGATATTCTCACAATTTAATTTTATCGTGATATTTAAGCGAGAAATCTAAAATATTCGTTTCTAGTTCCAGAAAAATTTAAACATTACTCCTCAGGAAAAAATGCTAGAATCAAACTTATTTAGAATAATCTAATATACAAATAAAGTTACTCAGGGATATTCTTACAATTTAATTTTATCGTGATATTTAAGCCAGAAAACTAAAATACTCGTTTCTTGTTACAGAAAAATTAAAACATCGTTACTCCTCAGGAAAAAATGCTAGAATCAAACTTATTAAACAAATCTATTATAAAAATAAAGTTACTCAGGGATAATCTTACAATTTAATTTTATCGTGATATTTAAGCGAGAAAACTAAAATATTCGTTTACAGTTCCAGAAAAATAAAAATATTGTTACTCAGAAAAAAATGCTAGAATCAAACTTATTAAAAAAAATTTAATAAACAAATAAAGTTACTCAGGGATATTCTTACAATTTAATTTTATCGTGATATTTAAGCGAGAAATCTAAAATAATCTTTTCTAGTTCTAGAAAAATTAAAACATCGTTACTCTTCAGGAAAAAATTCTAGAATCAAACCTATTAAAAAAAATCTAATATACAAATAAAGTTACTCAGGGATATTCTTACAATTTAATTTTATCGTGATATTTAAGCGAGAAATCTAAAATATTCGTTTCTAGTTCCAGAAAAATTAAAACATCGTTACTCCTCAGGAAAAAATGCTAGAATCAAACTTATTTAGAATAATCTAATATACAAATAAAGTTACTCAGGGATATTCTTACAATTTAATTTTATCGTGATATTTAAGCCAGAAAACTAAAATACTCGTTTCTTGTTACAGAAAAATTAAAACATCGTTACTTCTCAGGAAAAAATGCTAGAATCAAACTTATTAAACAAATCTATTATAAAAATAAAGTTACTCAGGGATAATCTTACAATTTAATTTTATCGTGATATTTAAGCGAGAAATCTAAAATATTCGTTTCTAGTTCCAGAAAAATTAAAACATCGTTACTCCTCAGGAAAAAATGCTAGAATCAAACTTATTTAGAATAATCTAATATACAAATAAAGTTACTCAGGGATATTCCTACAATTCAATTTTATCGTGATATTTATGTGAGAAAACTAAAATATTCCTTTCTAGTTCCAGTAAAATTAAAACATCGTTATTCCTCAGGTAAAAATGCTAGAATCAAACTTATTAAAAAAAATCTAATATACAAATAAAGTTACTCAGGGATATTCTTACAATTTAATTTTATCGTGATATTTAAGCGAGATATCTAAAATAATCTTTTCTAGTTCCAGAAAAATTAAAACATCGTTACTCCTCAGGAAAAAATGCTAGAATCAAACTTATTAAAAATAATCTAATATACAAATAAAGTTACTCAGGGATATTCTTACAATTTAATTTTATCGTGATATTTAGCGAGAAATCTAAAATATTCGTTACTAGCTCCAGAAAAATTAAAACATCGTTACACCTCAGGAAAAAATGCTAGAATCAAACTTATTAAGAATAATCTAATATACAAATAAAGTTACTCAGGGATATTCTTACAATTTAATTTTATCGTTATATTTAAGCGAGAAAACTAAAATACTCGTTTCTTGTTACAGTAAAATTAAAACATCGTTACTCCTCAGGAAAAAATGTTAGGATCAAACTTATTAAGAATAATCTAATATACAAATAAAGTTACTCAGGGCTATTCTTACAATTTAATTTTATCGTGATATTTATGTGAGAAAACTAAAATTTTCGTTTCTAGCTCCAGAAAAATAATAACATTGTTACTCCTCAGGAAAAAATGTTAGAATCAAACTTATTGAAAAAATCTATTATAAAAATAAAGTTACTCTGGGATATTCTTACAATTTAATTTTATCGTTATATTTAAGCGAGAACACTAATATTCGTTTCTAGTTCCAGAAAAATTAAAACATCGTTACTCCTCAGTAAAAAATGCTAGAATCAAACTTATTAAAAACAATCTAATAAACAAATAAAGTTACTCAGGGATATTCTTACAATTTAATTTTATCGTGATATTTAAGCGAGAAAACTAATAGTCTAATATACAAATAAAGTTACTCCGGGATATTCTTACAATTTAATTTTATCGTGATATTTAAGCGAGAAATCTAAAATATACGTTACTACCTCCAGAAAAATTAAAACATCGTTACTCGTCAGGAAAATATGCTAGAATCAAACTTATTAAGAATAATCTAATATACAAATAAAGTTACTCAGGGATATTCTTACAATTTAATTTTATCGTGATATTTATGTGAGAAAACTAAAATATTCGTTTCTAGTTCCAGTAAAATTAAAATATCGTTACTCCTCAGGAAAAAATGCTAGAATCAAACTTATTAAAAGAATCTAATATACAAATAAAGTTACTCAGGGATATTCTTACAATTTAATTTTATCGTTATATTTAAGCGAGAAATCTAAAATATTCGTTTCTAGTTCCAGAAAAATTAAAACATTACTCCGCAGGAAAAAATGCTAGAATCAAACTTATTTAGAATAATCTAATACACAAATAAAGTTACTCAGGGATATTCTTACAATTTAATTTTATCGTGATATTTAAGCCAGAAAACTAAAATAATCGTTTCTTGTTACAGAAAAATTAAAACATCGTTACTCCTCAGGAAAAAATGCTAGAATCAAACTTATTAAACAAATCTATTATAAAAATAAAGTTACTCAGGGATAATCTTACAATTTAATTTTATCGTGATATTTAAGCGAGAAAACTAAAATACTCGTTTCTTGTTACAGTAAAATTAAAACATCGTTACTCCTCAGGAAAAAATGTTAGGATCAAACTTATTAAAAATAATCTAATATACAAATAAAGTTACTCAGGGCTATTCTTACAATTTAATTTTATCGTGATATTTATGTGAGAAAACTAAAATTTTCGTTTCTAGCTCTAGAAAAATAATATCATTGTTACTCCTCAGGAAAAAAATGCTAGAATCAAACTTATTGAAAAAATCTATTATAAAAATAAAGTTACTCTGGGATAATCTTACAATTTAATTTTATCGTTATATTTAAGCGAGAACACTAAAATATTCGTTTCTAGTTCCAGAAAAATTAAAACATCGTTACTCCTCAGTAAAAAATGCTAGAATCAAACTTATTAAGAAAAATCTAATACACAAATAAAGTTACTCAGGGATATTCTTACAATTTAATTTTATCGTGATATTTAAGCGAGAAATCAAAAATATTCGTTACTACCTCCAGAAAAATTAAAACATCGTTACTCTTCAGGAAAAAATGCTAGAATCAAACTTATTAAGAATAATCTAATATACAAATAAAGTTACTCAGGCCTATTCTTACAATTTAATTTTATCGTGATATTTATGTGAGAAAACTAAAATATTCGTTTCTAGTTCCAGTAAAATTAAAACATCGTTACTCCTCAGGAAAAAATGCTAGAATCAAACTTATTAAAAAAATCTAATACACAAATAAAGTTACTCAGGGATATTCTTACAATTTAATTTTATCGTTATATTTAAGCGAGAAAACTAAAATATTCGTTTCTAGTTCCAGAAAAATTAAAACATCGTTACTCCTCAGGAAAAAATGCTAGATTCAAACTTATTAAGAAAAATCTAATATACAAATAAAGTTACTCAGGGATATTCTTACAATTTAATTTTATCGTGATATTTAAGCGAGAAATCTAAAATATTCGTTTCTAGTTCCAGAAAAATTAAAACATCGTTACTCCTCAAGAAAAAATGCTAGAATCAAACTTATTTAGAATAATCTAATATACAAATAAAGTCACTCATTGATAATCTTACAATTTAATTTTATCGTGATATTTAAGCGAGAAAACTAAAATATTCGTTTATAGTTCCAGAAAAATAAAAATATTGTTACTCCTCAGAAACAAATGCTAGAATCAAACTTATTAAAAAAAATCTAATAAACAAATAAAGTTACTCAGGGATATTCTTACAATTTAATTTTATCGTGATATTTAAGCGAGAAATCTAAAATATTCGTTGCTAGCTCCAGAAAAATTAAAACATCGTTACTCCTCAGGAAAAAATGCTAGAATCAAACTTATTAAGAATAATCTAATATACAAATAAAGTTACTCCGAGATATTCTTACAATTTAATTTTATCGTGATATTTAAGCGAGAAAACTAAAATACTCGTTGCTTGTTACAGAAAAATTAAAACATCGTACTCCTCAGGAAAAAATGTTAGGATCAAACTTATTTAGAATAATCTAATATACAAATAAAGTTACTCAGGGATATTCTTACAATTTAATTTTATCGTGATATTTAAGCGAGAAATCTAAAATAATCTTTTCTAGTTCCAGAAAAATTAAAACATCGTTACTCCTCAGGAAAAAATGCTAGAATCAAACTTATTAAAAATAATCTAATATACAAATAAAGTTACTCAGGGATATTCTTACAATTTAATTTTATCGTGATATTTAGCGAGAAATCTAAAATATTCGTTCCTAGCTCCAGAAAAATTAAAACATCGTTACACCTCAGGAAAAAATGCTAGAATCACACTTATTAAGAATAATCTAATATACAAATAAAGTTACTCAGGGCTATTCTTACAATTTAATTTTATCGTGATATTTATGTGAGAAAACTAAAATATTCGTTTCTAGTTCCAGTAAAATTAAAACATCGTTACTCCTCAGGAAAAAATGCTAGAATCAAACTTATTAAAAATAATCTAATATACAAATAAAGTTACTCAGGGATATTCCTACAATTCAATTTTATCGTGATATTTATGTGAGAAAACTAAAATATTCCTTTCTAGTTCCAGTAAAATTAAAACATCGTTACTCCTCAGGAAAAAATGCTAGATCAAACTTATTAAAAAAAATCTAATATACAAATAAAGTTATTCTGGGATATTCTTATAATTTAATTTTATCGTGATATTTAAGCGAGATATCTAAAATAATCTTTTCTAGTTCCAGAAAAATTAAAACATCGTTACTCCTCAGGAAAAAATGCTAGAATCAAACTTATTAAAAATAATCTAATATACAAATAAAGTTACTCAGGGATATTCTTACAATTTAATTTTATCGTGATATTTAGCGAGAAATCTAAAATATTCGTTACTAGCTCCAGAAAAATTAAAACATCGTTACTCCTCAGGAAAAAATGCTAGAATCAAACTTATTAAGAATAATCTAATATACAAATAAAGTTACTCAGGGATATTCTTACAATTTAATTTTATCGTTATATTTAAGCGAGAAAACTAAAATACTCGTTTCTTGTTACAGTAAAATTAAAACATCGTTACTCCTCAGGAAAAAATGTTAGGATCAAACTTATTAAGAATAATCTAATATACAAATAAAGTTACTCAGGGCTATTCTTACAATTTAATTTTATCGTGATATTTATGTGAGAAAACTAAAATTTTCGTTTCTAGCTCCAGAAAAATAATAACATTGTTACTCCTCAGGAAAAAAATGTTAGAATCAAACTTATTGAAAAAATCTATTATAAAAATAAAGTTACTCTGGGATATTCTTACAATTTAATTTTATCGTTATATTTAAGCGAGAACACTAATATTCGTTTCTAGTTCCAGAAAAATTAGAACATCGTTACTCCTCAGTAAAAAATGCTAGAATCAAACTTATTAAAAAAAATCTAATAAACAAATAAAGTTACTCAGGGATATTTTACAATTTAATTTTATCGTGATATTTAAGCGAGAAAACTAATAATCTAATATACAAATAAAGTTACTCCGGGATATTCTTACAATTTAATTTTATCGTGATATTTAAGCGAGAAATCTAAAATATACGTTACTACCTCCAGAAAAATTAAAACATCGTTACTCTTCAGGAAAAAATGCTAGAATCAAACTTATTAAGAATAATCTAATATACAAATAAAGTTACTCAGGGCTATTCTTACAATTTAATTTTATCGTGATATTTATGTGAGAAAACTAAAATATTCGTTTCTAGTTCCAGTAAAATTAAAACATCGTTACTCCTCAGGAAAAAATGCTAGAATCAAATTTATTAAAAGAAACTAATATACAAATAAAGTTACTCAGGGATATTCTTACAATTTAATTTTATCGTTATATTTAAGCGAGAAATCTAAAATATTCGTTTCTAGTTCCAGAAAAATTAAAACATTACTCCGCAGGAAAAAATGCTAGAATCAAACTTATTTAGAATAATCTAATATACAAATAAAGTTACTCAGGGATATTCTTACAATTTAATTTTATCGTGATATTTAAGCCAGAAAACTAAAATACTCGTTTCTTGTTACAGAAAAATTAAAACATCGTTACTCCTCAGGAAAAAATGCTAGAATCAAACTTATTAAACAAATCTATTATAAAAATAAAGTTACTCAGGGATAATCTTACAATTTAATTTTATCGTGATATTTAAGCGAGAAAACTAAAATATTCGTTTACAGTTCCAGAAAAATAAAAATATTGTTACTCAGAAAAAAATGCTAGAATCAAACTTATTAAAAAAAATCTAATAAACAAATAAAGTTACTCAGGGATATTCTTACAATTTAATTTTATCGTGATATTTAAGCGAGAAATCTAAAATAATCTTTTCTAGTTCTAGAAAAATTAAAACATCGTTACTCCTCAGGAAAAAATTCTAGAATCAAACCTATTAAAAAAAATCTAATAAACAAGTAAAGTTACTCAGTGATATACTTACAATTTAATTTTATTGTGATATTTAAGCGAGAAATCTAAAATATTCGTTACTAGCTCCAGAAAAATTAAAACATCGTGACTCCTCAGGAAAAAATGCTAGATTCAAACTTATTAAGAAAAATCTAATACACAAATAAAGTTACTCAGGGATATTCTCACAATTTAATTTTATCGTGATATTTAAGCGAGAAATCTAAAATATTCGTTTCTAGTTCCAGACAAATTAAAACATCGTTACTCCTCAGGAAAAAATGCTAGAATCAAACTTATTTAGAATAATCTAATATACAAATAAAGTTACTCAGGGATATTCTTACAATTTAATTTTATCGTGATATTTAAGCCAGAAAACTAAAATACTCGTTACTAGTTCCAGTAAAATTAAAACATCGTTACTCCTCAAGAAAAAATGTTAGGATCAAACTTATTTAGAAAACTCTAATATACAAATAAAGTTACTCAGGGATATTCTTACAATTTAATTTTATTGTGATATTTAAGCGAGAAATCTAAAATATTCGTTACTAGCTCCAGAAAAATTAAAACATCGTGACTCCTCAGGAAAAAATGCTAGATTCAAACTTATTAAGAAAAATCTAATATACAAATAAAGTTACTCAGGGCTATTCTTACAATTTAATTTTATCGTGATATTTATGTGAGAAAACTAAAATATTCGTTTCTTGTTACAGAAAAATTAAAACATCGTTACTCCTCAGGAAAAAATGCTAGAATCAAACTTATTTAGAATAATCTAATATACAAATAAAGTTACTCAGGGATATTCTTACAATTAAATTTTATCGTGATATTTAAGCCAGAAAACTAAAATACTCGTTTCTTGTTACAGAAAAATTAAAACATCGTTACTTCTCAGGAAAAAATGCTAGAATCAAACTTATTAAACAAATCTATTATAAAAATAAAGTTACTCAGGGATAATCTTACAATTTAATTTTATCGTGATATTTAAGCGAGAAAACTAAAATTTTCGTTTACAGTTCCAGAAAAATAAAAATATTGTTACTCAGAAAAAAATGCTAGAATCAAACTTATTAAAAAAAATGTAATAAACAAATAAAGTTACTCAGGGATATTCTTACAATTTAATTTTATCGTGATATTTAAGCGAGAAATCTAAAATATTCGTTACTAGCTCCAGAAAAATTAAAACATCGTTACTCCTCAGGAAAAAATGGTAGAATCAAACTTATTAAGAATAATCTAATATACAAATAAAGTTACTCCGGGATATTCTTACAATTTAATTTTATCGTGATATTTAAGCGAGAAATCTAAAATATTCGTTTCTAGTTCCAGACAAATTAAAACATCGTTACTCCTCAGGAAAAAATGATAGAATCAAACTTATTTAGAATAATCTAATATACAAATAAAGTTACTCAGGGATATTCTTACAATTTAATTTTATCGTGATATTTAAGCCAGAAAACTAAAATACTCGTTACTAGTTCCAGTAAAATTAAAACATCGTTACTCCTCAAGAAAAAATGTTAGGATCAAACTTATTTAGAAAACTCTAATATACAAATAAAGTTACTCAGGGATATTCTTACAATTTAATTTTATCGTGATATTTAAGCGAGAAATCTAAAATAATCTTTTCTAGTTCTAGAAAAATTAAAACATCGTTACTCCTCAGGAAAAAATTCTGGAATCAAACTTATTTAGAATAATCTAATATACAAATAAAGTTACTCAGGGATATTCTTACAATTTAATTTTATCGTGATATTTAAGCCAGAAAACTAAAATACTCGTTACTAGTTCCAGTAAAATTAAAACATCGTTACTCCTCAAGAAAAAATGTTAGGATCAAACTTATTTAGAAAAATCTAATATACAAATAAAGTTACTCAGGGATATTCTCACAATTTAATTTTATCGTGATATTTAAGCGAGAAATCTAAAATATTCGTTTCTAGTTCCAGAAAAATTTAAACATTACTCCTCAGGAAAAAATGCTAGAATCAAACTTATTTAGAATAATCTAATATACAAATAAAGTTACTCAGGGATATTCTTACAATTTAATTTTATCGTGATATTTAAGCCAGAAAACTAAAATACTCGTTTCTTGTTACAGAAAAATTAAAACATCGTTACTCCTCAGGAAAAAATGCTAGAATCAAACTTATTAAACAAATCTATTATAAAAATAAAGTTACTCAGGGATAATCTTACAATTTAATTTTATCGTGATATTTAAGCGAGAAAACTAAAATATTCGTTTACAGTTCCAGAAAAATAAAAATATTGTTACTCAGAAAAAAATGCTAGAATCAAACTTATTAAAAAAAATTTAATAAACAAATAAAGTTACTCAGGGATATTCTTACAATTTAATTTTATCGTGATATTTAAGCGAGAAATCTAAAATAATCTTTTCTAGTTCTAGAAAAATTAAAACATCGTTACTCTTCAGGAAAAAATTCTAGAATCAAACCTATTAAAAAAAATCTAATATACAAATAAAGTTACTCAGGGATATTCTTACAATTTAATTTTATCGTGATATTTAAGCGAGAAATCTAAAATATTCGTTTCTAGTTCCAGAAAAATTAAAACATCGTTACTCCTCAGGAAAAAATGCTAGAATCAAACTTATTTAGAATAATCTAATATACAAATAAAGTTACTCAGGGATATTCTTACAATTTAATTTTATCGTGATATTTAAGCCAGAAAACTAAAATACTCGTTTCTTGTTACAGAAAAATTAAAACATCGTTACTTCTCAGGAAAAAATGCTAGAATCAAACTTATTAAACAAATCTATTATAAAAATAAAGTTACTCAGGGATAATCTTACAATTTAATTTTATCGTGATATTTAAGCGAGAAAACTAAAATATCCGTTTACAGTTCCAGAAAAATAAAAATATTGTTACTCAGAAAAAAATGCTAGAATCAAACTTATTAAAAAAAATCTAATAAACAAATAAAGTTACTCAGGGATATTCTTACAATTTAATTTTATTGTAATATTTAAGCGAGAAAACTAAAATATTCGTTAATAGTTCCAGAAAAATAAAAATATTGTTACTCCTCAGAAAAAAATGCTAGAATCAAACTTATTAAAAAAAATCTAATAAACAAATAAAGGTACTCAGGGATATTCTTACAATTTAATTTTATCGTGATATTTAAGCGAGAAATCTAAAATATTCGTTACTAGCTCCAGAAAAATTAAAACATCGTTACTCCTAAGGAAAAAATGCTAGAATCAAACTTATTTAGAATAGACTAATATACAAATAAAGTTACTCAGGGATATTCTTACAATTTAATTTTATCGTGACATTTAAGCCAGAAAACTAAAATACTCGTTTCTTGTTACAGAAAAATTAAAACATCGTTACTCCTCAGGAAAAAATGTTAGGATCAAACTTATTTAGAAAAATCTAATATACAAATAAAGTTACTCAGGGATATTCTTACAATTTAATTTTATCGTGATATTTATGTGAGAAAACTAAAATATTCGTTTCTAGTTCTAGTAAAATTAAAACATCGTTACTCCTCAGGAAAAAATGCTAGAATCAAATTTATTAAAAGAAACTAATATACAAATAAAGTTACTCAGGGATATTCTTACAATTTAATTTTATCGTTATATTTAAGCGAGAAATCTAAAATATTCGTTTCTAGTTCCAGAAAAATTAAAACATTACTCCGCAGGAAAAAATGCTAGAATCAAACTTATTTAGAATAATCTAATATACAAATAAAGTTACTCAGGGATATTCTTACAATTTAATTTTATCGTGATATTTAAGCCAGAAAACTAAAATACTCGTTTCTTGTTACAGAAAAATTAAAACATCGTTACTCCTCAGGAAAAAATGCTAGAATCAAACTTATTAAACAAATCTATTATAAAAATAAAGTTACTCAGGGATAATCTTACAATTTAATTTTATCGTGATATTTAAGCGAGAAAACTAAAATATTCGTTTACAGTTCCAGAAAAATAAAAATATTGTTACTCAGAAAAAAATGCTAGAATCAAACTTATTAAAAAAAATCTAATAAACAAATAAAGTTACTCAGGGATATTCTTACAATTTAATTTTATCGTGATATTTAAGCGAGAAATCTAAAATAATCGTTTCTAGTTCTAGAAAAATTAAAACATCGTTACTCCTCAGGAAAAAATTCTAGAATCAAACCTATTAAAAAAAATCTAATAAACAAGTAAAGTTACTCAGTGATATACTTACAATTTAATTTTATTGTGATATTTAAGCGAGAAATCTAAAATATTCGTTACTAGCTCCAGAAAAATTAAAACATCGTGACTCCTCAGGAAAAAATGCTAGATTCAAACTTATTAAGAAAAATCTAATACACAAATAAAGTTACTCAGGGATATTCTCACAATTTAATTTTATCGTGATATTTAAGCGAGAAATCTAAAATATTCGTTTCTAGTTCCAGACAAATTAAAACATCGTTACTCCTCAGGAAAAAATGCTAGAATCAAACTTATTTAGAATAATCTAATATACAAATAAAGTTACTCAGGGATATTCTTACAATTTAATTTTATCGTGATATTTAAGCCAGAAAACTAAAATACTCGTTACTAGTTCCAGTAAAATTAAAACATCGTTACTCCTCAAGAAAAAATGTTAGGATCAAACTTATTTAGAAAACTCTAATATACAAATAAAGTTACTCAGGGATATTCTTACAATTTAATTTTATCGTGATAATTAAGCCAGACAACTAAAATACTCGTTTCTTGTTACAGAAAAATTAAAACATCGTTACTCCTCAGGAAAAAATGCTAGAATCAAACTTATTTAGAATAATCTAATATACAAATAAAGTTACTCAGGGATATTCTTACAATTTAATTTTATCGTGATATTTAAGCCAGAAAACTAAAATACTCGTTTCTTGTTACAGAAAAATTAAAACATCGTTACTTCTCAGGAAAAAATGCTAGAATCAAACTTATTAAACAAATCTATTATAAAAATAAAGTTACTCAGGGATAATCTTACAATTTAATTTTATCGTGATATTTAAGCGAGAAAACTAAAATATTCGTTTACAGTTCCAGAAAAATAAAAATATTGTTACTCAGAAAAAAATGCTAGAATCAAACTTATTAAGAATAATCTAATATACAAATAAAGTTACTCAGGGATATTCTTACAATTTAATTTTATCGTGATATTTAAGCGAGAAATCTAAAATATTCGTTACTAGCTCCAGAAAAATTAAAACATCGTTACTCCTCAGGAAAAAATGGTAGAATCAAACTTATTAAGAATAATCTAATATACAAATAAAGTTACTCCGGGATATTCTTACAATTTAATTTTATCGTGATATTTAAGCGAGAAATCTAAAATATTCGTTTCTAGTTCCAGACAAATTAAAACATCGTTACTCCTCAGGAAAAAATGATAGAATCAAACTTATTTAGAATAATCTAATATACAAATAAAGTTACTAAGGGATATTCTTACAATTTAGTTTTATCGTGATATTTAAGCCAGAAAACTAAAATACTCGTTACTAGTTCCAGTAAAATTAAAACATCGTTACTCCTCAAGAAAAAATGTTAGGATCAAACTTATTTAGAAAACTCTAATATACAAATAAAGTTACTCAGGGATATTCTTACAATTTAATTTTATCGTGATATTTAAGCGAGAAATCTAAAATAATCTTTTCTAGTTCTAGAAAAATTAAAACATCGTTACTCCTCAGGAAAAAATTCTGGAATCAAACTTATTTAGAATAATCTAATATACAAATAAAGTTACTCAGGGATATTCTTACAATTTAATTTTATCGTGATATTTAAGCCAGAAAACTAAAATACTCGTTACTAGTTCCAGTAAAATTAAAACATCGTTACTCCTCAAGAAAAAATGTTAGGATCAAACTTATTTAGAAAAATCTAATATATAAATAAAGTTACTCAGGGATATTCTCACAATTTAATTTTATCGTGATATTTAAGCGAGAAATCTAAAATATTCGTTTCTAGTTCCAGAAAAATTTAAACATTACTCCTCAGGAAAAAATGCTAGAATCAAACTTATTTAGAATAATCTAATATACAAATAAAGTTACTCAGGGATATTCTTACAATTTAATTTTATCGTGATATTTAAGCCAGAAAACTAAAATACTCGTTTCTTGTTACAGAAAAATTAAAACATCGTTACTCCTCAGGAAAAAATGCTAGAATCAAACTTATTAAACAAATCTATTATAAAAATAAAGTTACTCAGGGATAATCTTACAATTTAATTTTATCGTGATATTTAAGCGAGAAAACTAAAATATTCGTTTACAGTTCCAGAAAAATAAAAATATTGTTACTCAGAAAAAAATGCTAGAATCAAACTTATTAAAAAAAATTTAATAAACAAATAAAGTTACTCAGGGATATTCTTACAATTTAATTTTATCGTGATATTTAAGCGAGAAATCTAAAATAATCTTTTCTAGTTCTAGAAAAATTAAAACATCGTTACTCTTCAGGAAAAAATTCTAGAATCAAACCTATTAAAAAAAATCTAATATACAAATAAAGTTACTCAGGGATATTCTTACAATTTAATTTTATCGTGATATTTAAGCGAGAAATCTAAAATATTCGTTTCTAGTTCCAGAAAAATTAAAACATCGTTACTCCTCAGGAAAAAATGCTAGAATCAAACTTATTTAGAATAATCGAATATACAAATAAAGTTACTCAGGGATATTCTTACAATTTAATTTTATCGTGATATTTAAGCCAGAAAACTAAAATACTCGTTTCTTGTTACAGAAAAATTAAAACATCGTTACTTCTCAGGAAAAAATGCTAGAATCAAACTTATTAAACAAATCTATTATAAAAATAAAGTTACTCAGGGATAATCTTACAATTTAATTTTATCGTGATATTTAAGCGAGAAAACTAAAATATCCGTTTACAGTTCCAGAAAAATAAAAATATTGTTACTCAGAAAAAAATGCTAGAATCAAACTTATTAAAAAAAATCTAATAAACAAATAAAGTTACTCAGGGATATTCTTACAATTTAATTTTATCGTGATATTTAAGCGAGAAATCTAAAATATTCGTTACTAGCTCCAGAAAAATTAAAACATCGTTACTCCTCAGGAAAAAATGGTAGAATCAAACTTATTAAGAATAATCTAATATACAAATAAAGTTACTCCGGGATATTCTTACAATTTAATTTTATCGTGATATTTAAGCGAGAAATCTAAAATATTCGTTTCTAGTTCCAGAAAAATTAAAACATCGTTACTCCTCAGGAAAAAATGCTAGAATCAAACTTATTTAGAATAATCTAATATACAAATAAAGTTACTCAGGGATATTCTTACAATTTAATTTTATCGTGATATTTAAGCCAGAAAACTAAAATACTCGTTTCTTGTTACAGAAAAATTAAAACATCGTTACTCCTCAGGAAAAAATGCTAGAATCAAACTTATTAAACAAATCTATTATAAAAATAAAGTTACTCAGGGATAATCTTACAATTTAATTTTATTGTAATATTTAAGCGAGAAAACTAAAATATTCGTTAATAGTTCCAGAAAAATAAAAATATTGTTACTCCTCAGAAAAAAATGCTAGAATCAAACTTATTAAAAAAAATCTAATAAACAAATAAAGGTACTCAGGGATATTCTTACAATTTAATTTTATCGTGATATTTAAGCGAGAAATCTAAAATATTCGTTACTAGCTCCAGAAAAATTAAAACATCGTTACTCCTAAGGAAAAAATGCTAGAATCAAACTTATTTAGAATAGACTAATATACAAATAAAGTTACTCAGGGATATTCTTACAATTTAATTTTATCGTGACATTTAAGCCAGAAAACTAAAATACTCGTTTCTTGTTACAGAAAAATTAAAACATCGTTACTCCTCAGGAAAAAATGTTAGGATCAAACTTATTTAGAAAAATCTAATATACAAATAAAGTTACTCAGGGATATTCTTACAATTTAATTTTATCGTGATATTTATGTGAGAAAACTAAAATATTCGTTTCTAGTTCTAGTAAAATTAAAACATCGTTACTCCTCAGGAAAAAATGTTAGGATCAAACTTATTTAGAAAACTCCAATATACAAATAAAGTTACTCAGGGATATTCTTACAATTTAATTTTATCGTGATATTTAAGCGAGAAATCTAAAATATTCGTTTCTAGTTCCAGAAAAATTAAAACATCGTTACTCCTCAGGAAAAAATGCTAGAATCAAACTTATTTAGAATAATCTAATATACAAATAAAGTTACTCAGGGTTATTCTTACAATTTAATTTTATCGTGATATTTATGTGAGAAAACTAAAATATTCGTTTCTAGTTCCAGTAAAATTAAAACATCGTTACTCCTCAGGAAAAAATGTTAGGATCAAACTTATTTAGAAAACTCTAATATACAAATAAAGTTACTCCGGGATATTCTTACAATTTAATTTTATCGTGATATTTAAGCGAGAAAACTAAAATACTCGTTTCTTGTTACAGAAAAATTAAAACATCGTTACTCCTCAGGAAAAAATGTTAGAATCAAACTTATTAAACAAATCTATTATAAAAATAAAGTTACTCAGGGATAATCTTACAATTTAATTTTATCGTGATATTTAAGCGAGAAAACTAAAATATTCGTTTCTAGTTCCGGAAAAATTAAAATATCGTTACTCCTCAGGAAAAAATGTTAGGATCATACTTATTTAGAATAATCTAATATACAAATAAATTTACTCAGGGATATTCCTACAATTTAATTTTAACGTAATATTTAAGCGAGAAATCTAAAATAATCTTTTCTAGTTCCAGAAAAATTAAAACATCGTTACTCCTCAGAAAAAATGCTAGAATCAAACTTATTAAAAAAATCTAATATACAAATAAAGTTACTCAGGGATATTCTTACAATTTAATTTTATCGTTATATTTAAGCGAGAAAACTAAAATATACGTTTCTAGTTCCAGAAAAATTAAAACATCGTTACACCTCAGGAAAAAATGTTAGGATCATACTTATTTAGAATAATCTAATACACAAATAAATTTACTCAGGGATATTCCTACAATTTAATTTTAACGTGATATTTAAGCGAGAAATCTAAAATAATCTTTTCTAGTTCCAGAAAAATTAAAACATCGTTACTCCTCAGGAAAAAATGCTAGAATCAAACTTATTACGAATAATCTAATACACAAATAAAGTTACTCAGGGATATTCTTACAATTTAATTTTATCGTGATATTTATGTGAGAAAACTAAAATATTCGTTTCTAGTCCCAGTAAAATTAAAACATCGTTACTCCTTAGGAAAAAATGCTAGAATCAAACTTATTAAAAAAAATCTAATATACAAATAAAGTTACTCTGGGATATTCTTACAATTTAATTTTATCGTGATATTTAAGCGAGAAAACTAAAATATTCCTTTCTAATTACAGAATAATAAAAACCTCGTTACTCCTCAGGAAAAAATGCTAGAATCAAACTTATTTAGAATAAACTAATATGCAAATAAAGTTACTCAGGGATATTCTTACAATTGAATTTTATCGTGATATTTAAGCCAGAAAACTAAAATACTCGTTTCTTGTTACAGAAAAATTAAAACATCGTTACTCCTCAGGAAAAAAAGCTAGAATCAAACTTATTAAGAATAATCTAATATACAAATAAAGTTACTCAGGGATATTCTTACAATTTAATTTTATCGTTATATTTAAGCGAGAAAACTAAAATATTATTTTCTAGTTCCAGAAAAATTAAAACATCGTTACTCCTCAGGAAAAAAAGCAAGAATCAAACTTATTTAGAATAATCTAATATACAAATAAAGTTACTCAGGGATATTCTTACAATTTAATTTTATCGTGATATTTATGTGAGAAAACTAAAATATTCGTTTCTAGTTCCAGTAAAATTAAAACATCGTTACTCCTCAGGAAAAAATGTTAGGATCAAACTTATTTAGAAAACTCTAATATACAAATAAAGTTACTCAGGGATATTCTTACAATTTAATTTTATCGTGATATTTAAGCGAGAAATCTAAAATATTCGTTTCTAGTTCCAGAAAAATTAAAACATCGTTACTCCTCAGGAAAAAATGCTAGAATCAAACTTATTTAGAATAATCTAATATACAAATAAAGTTACTCAGGGATATTCTTACAATTTAATTTTATCGTGATATTTAAGCCAGAAAACTAAAATACTCGTTTCTTGTTACAGAAAAATTAAAACATCGTTACTTCTCAGGAAAAAATGCTAAAATCAAACTTATTAAACAAATCAATTATAAAAATAAAGTTACTCGGGGATAATCTTACAATTTAATTTTATCGTGATATTTAAGCCAGAAAACTAAAATACTCGTTTCTTGTTACAGAAAAATTATAAAATCGTTACTCCTCAGGAAAAAATGTTTGGATCAAACTTATTTAGAAAAATCTAATGAACAAATAAAGTTACTCAGGGATATTCTTACAATTTAATTTTATTGTGATATTTAAGCGAGAAATCTAAAATATTCGTTACTAGCTCCAGAAAAATTAAAACATCGTTACTCCTCAGTAAAAAATTCTAGAATCAAACTTATTAAGAAAAATCTAATACACAAATAAAGTTACTCAGGGATAGTCTTACAATTTAATTTTATCGTGATATTTAAGCGAGAAAACTAAAATATTCGTTACTAGCTCCAGAAAAATTAAAACATCGTTACTCTTCAGGAAAAAATGCTAGAATCAAACTTATTAAGAATAATCTAATATACAAATAAAGTTACTCAGGGATATTCTTACAATTTAATTTTATCGTTATATTTAAGCGAGAAAACTAAAATATTCTTTTCTAGTTCCAGAAAAATTAAAACATCGTTACTCCTCAGGAAAAAAAGCTTGAATCAAACTTATTAAGAATAATCTAATATACAAATAAAGTTACTCAGGGCTAGTCTTAGAATTAAATTTTATCGTGATATTTATGTGAGAAAACTAAAATATTCGTTTCTAGTTCCAGTAAATTAAAACATCGTTACTCCTCAGGAAAAAATGCTAGAATCAAACTTATTAAGAAAAATCTAATACACAAATAAAGTTACTCAGGGATATTCTTACAATTTAATTTTATCGTTATATTTAAGCGAGAAAACTAAAATATTCGTTTCTAGATCCGGAAAAATTAAAACATCGTTACTCCTCAGGAAAAAATGTTAGGATCATACTTACTTAGAATAATCTAATATACAAATAAATTTACTCAGGGATATTCCTACAATTTAATTTTAACGTGATATTTAAGTGAGAAATCTAAAATAATCTTTTCTAGTTCCAGATAAATTAAAACAACGTTACTCCTCAGAAAAAAATGCTAGAATCAAACTTATTAAGAATAATCTAATATACAAATAAAGTTACTCAGGGATATTCTTACAATTTAATTTTAACGTTATATTTAAGTGATAAAACTAAAATTATCGTTTCCAGCTCCAGAAAAATAATAACATTGTTAATCCTCAGGAAAAAATACTAGAATCAAACTTATTGAAAATATCTATTATAAAAATACAGTTACTCTGGGATATTCTTACAATTAAATTTTATCGTTATATTTAAGCGAGAAAACTAAAATATTCGTTTCTAGTTCCAGAAAATTTAAAACATCGTTACTCCTCAGTAAAAAATGCTAGAATCAAACTTATTAAGAAAAATCTAATACACAAATAAAGTAACTCAGGGATATTCTTACAATTTAATTTTATCGTGATATTTAAGCGAGAAATCTAAAATATTCGTTACTTGCTTCAGAAAAATTAAAACATCGTTACTTTTCAGGAAAAAATGCTAGAATCAAACTTATTAAGAATAATCTAATATACAAATAAAGTTACTCAGGGCTATTCTTACAATTTAATTATATCGTGATATTTATGTGAGAAAACTAACATATTCGTTTCTAGTTCCAGTAAAATTAAAACATCGTTACTCCTCAGGAAAAAATGCTAGAATCAAATTTATTAAAAAAATCTAATATACAAATAAAGTTACTCAGGGATATTCTTACAATTTAATTTTATCGTTATATTTAAGCGAGAAAACTAAAATATTCGTTTCTAGTTCCAGAAAAATTAAAACATCGTTACTCCTCAGGAAAAAATGCTAGAATCAAACTTATTTAGAATAATCTAATAAACAAATAAAGTTACTCAGGGATATTCTTACAATTTAATTTTAACGTGATATTTAATCCAGAAAACTAAAATACTCGTTTCTTGTTACAGAAAAATTAAAACATCGTTACTTCTCAGGAAAAAATGCTAGATTCAAACTTATTAAGAAAAATCTAATATACAAATAAAGTTACTCAGGGTTATTCTTATAATTTAATTTTATCGTGATAATTAAGCGAGAAATCTAAAATATTCGTTTCTAGTTCCAGAATAATTAAAACATCGTTACTCTTCAGGAAAAAAATGCTAGAATCAAACTTATTAAGAATAATCTAATATACAAATAAAGTTACTCAGGGCTATTCTTACAATTTAATTTTATCGTGATATTTATGTGAGAAAACTAAAATATTCGTTTTCCAGTAAAATTAAAACATCGTTACTCCTCAGGAAAAAATGCTAGAATCAAACTTATTAAAAAAATCTAATATACAAATAAAGTTACTCAGGGATATTCTTACAATTTAATTTTATCGTGATATTTAAGCCAGAAAACTAAAATACTCGTTTCTTGTTACAGAAAAATTAAAACATCGTTACTCCTCAGGAAAAAATGTTAGGATCAAACTTATTTAGAAAACTCTAATATACAAATAAAGTTACTCAGGGATATTCTTACAATTTAATTTTAACGTGATATTTAAGCGAGAAATCTAAAATAATCTTTTCTAGTTCCAGAAAAATTAAAACATCGTTACTCCTCAGGAAAAAATGCTAGAATCAAACTTATTAAGAATAGTTTAATATACAAATAAAGTTACTCTGGGATATTCTTACAATTTAATTTTATCGTGATATTTAAGCGAGAAAACTAAAATATTCGTTTCTAATAACAGAATAATAAAAACCTCGTTACTCCTCAGGAAAAAATGCTAGAATCAAACTTATTTAGAATAATCTAATATACAAATAAAGTTACTCAGGGATATTCTTACAATCTAATTTTAACGTGATATTTAAGCGAGAAATCTAAAATAATCTTTTCTAGTTCCAGAAAAATTAAAACATCGTTACTCCTCAGAAAAAAATGCTAGAATCAAACTTATTAAGAATAATCTAATATACAAATCTATTATAAAAATAAAGTTACTCAGGGATAATCTTACAATTTAATTTTATCGTGATATTGAAGCCAGAAAACTAAAATATTGTTACTCCTCAGGAAAAAATGCTAGAATCAAACTTATTAAGAATAATCCAATACACAAATAAAGTTACTCCGGGATATTCTTACAATTTAATTTTATCGTGATATTTAAGCGAGACAACTAAAATACTCGTTTCTTGATACAGATAAATTAAAACATCGTTACTCCTCAGGAAAAAATGTTAGGATCATACTTATTTAGAATAATCTAATATACAAATAAAGTTACTCAGGGATATTCTTACAATTTAATTTTATCGTGATATTTATGTGAGAAAACTAAAATATTCGTTTCTAGTTCCAGTAAAATTAAAACATCGTTACTCCTCAGGAAAAAATGCTAGAATCAAACTTATTAAAAAAAATCTAATATACAAATAAAGTTACTCTGGGATATTCTTACAATTTAATTTTATCGTGATATTTAAGCGAGAAAATTAAAATATTCGTTTCTAATTACAGAATAATAAAAACCTCGTTACTCCTCAGGAGAAAATGCTAGAATCAAACTTATTTAGAATAATCTAATATACAAATAAAGTTACTCAGGGATATTCTTACAATTTAATTTTATCGTGATATTTAAGCCAGAAAACTAAAATACTCGTTTCTTGTTACAGAAAAATTAAAACATCGTTACTCCTCAGGAAAAAATGTTAGGATCAAACTTATTTAGAAAACTCTAATATACAAATAAAGTTACTCAGGGATATTCTTACAATTTAATTTTAACGTGATATTTAAGCGAGAAATCTAAAATAATCTTTTCTAGTTCCAGAAAAATTAAAACATCGTTACTCCTCAGGAAAAAATGCTAGAATCAAACTTATTAAACAAATCAATTATAAAAATAAAGTTACTCGGGGATAATCTTACAATTTAATTTTATCGTGATATTTAAGCCAGAAAACTAAAATACTCGTTTCTTGTTACAGAAAAATTATAACATCGTTACTCCTCAGGAAAAAATGTTTGGATCAAACTTATTTAGAAAAATCTAATAAACAAATAAAGTTACTCAGGGATATTCTTACAATTTAATTTTATTGTGATATTTAAGCGAGAAATCTAAAATATTCGTTACTAGCTCCAGAAAAATTAAAACATCGTTACTCCTCAGTAAAAAATTCTAGAATCAAACTTATTAAGAAAAATCTAATACACAAATAAAGTTACTCAGGGATAGTCTTACAATTTAATTTTATCGTGATATTTAAGCGAGAAAACTAAAATATTCGTTACTAGCTCCAGAAAAATTAAAACATCGTTACTCTTCAGGAAAAAATGCTAGAATCAAACTTATTAAGAATAATCTAATATACAAATAAAGTTACTCAGGGATATTCTTACAATTTAATTTTATCGTTATATTTAAGCGAGAAAACTAAAATATTCTTTTCTAGTTCCAGAAAAATTAAAACATCGTTACTCCTCAGGAAAAAAAACTTGAATCAAACTTATTAAGAATAATCTAATATACAAATAAAGTTACTCAGGGCTAGTCTTAGAATTAAATTTTATCGTGATATTTATGTGAGAAAACTAAAATATTCGTTTCTAGTTCCAGTAAATTAAAACATCGTTACTCCTCAGGAAAAAATGCTAGAATCAAACTTATTAAGAAAAATCTAATACACAAATAAAGTTACTCAGGGATATTCTTACAATTTAATTTTATCGTTATATTTAAGCGAGAAAACTAAAATATTCGTTTCTAGATCCGGAAAAATTAAAACATCGTTACTCCTCAGGAAAAAATGTTAGGATCATACTTAGAATAATCTAATATACAAATAAATTTACTCAGGGATATTCCTACAATTTAATTTTAACGTGATATTTAAGTGAGAAATCTAAAATAATCTTTTCTAGTTCCAGATAAATTAAAACAACGTTACTCCTCAGAAAAAAATGCTAGAATCAAACTTATTAAGAATAATCTAATATACAAATAAAGTTACTCAGGGATATTCTTACAATTTAATTTTAACGTTATATTTAAGTGATAAAACTAAAATTATCGTTTCCAGCTCCAGAAAAATAATAACATTGTTAATCCTCAGGAAAAAATACTAGAATCAAACTTATTGAAAATATCTATTATAAAAATACAGTTACTCTGGGATATTCTTACAATTAAATTTTATCGTTATATTTAAGCGAGAAAACTAAAATATTCGTTTCTAGTTCCAGAAAATTTAAAACATCGTTACTCCTCAGTAAAAAATGCTAGAATCAAACTTATTAAGAAAAATCTAATACACAAATAAAGTAACTCAGGGATATTCTTACAATTTAATTTTATCGTGATATTTAAGCGAGAAATCTAAAATATTCGTTACTTGCTTCAGAAAAATTAAAACATCGTTACTTTTCAGGAAAAAATGCTAGAATCAAACTTATTAAGAATAATCTAATATACAAATAAAGTTACTCAGGGCTATTCTTACAATTTAATTATATCGTGATATTTATGTGAGAAAACTAACATATTCGTTTCTAGTTCCAGTAAAATTAAAACATCGTTACTCCTCAGGAAAAAATGCTAGAATCAAATTTATTAAAAAAATCTAATATACAAATAAAGTTACTCAGGGATATTCTTACAATTTAATTTTATCGTTATATTTAAGCGAGAAAACTAAAATATTCGTTTCTAGTTCCAGAAAAATTAAAACATCGTTACTCCTCAGGAAAAAATGCTAGAATCAAACTTATTTAGAATAATCTAATAAACAAATAAAGTTACTCAGGGATATTCTTACAATTTAATTTTAACGTGATATTTAATCCAGAAAACTAAAATACTCGTTTCTTGTTACAGAAAAATTAAAACATCGTTACTTCTCAGGAAAAAATGCTAGATTCAAACTTATTAAGAAAAATCTAATATACAAATAAAGTTACTCAGGGATATTCTTATAATTTAATTTTATCGTGATAATTAAGCGAGAAATCTAAAATATTCGTTTCTAGTTCCAGAATAATTAAAACATCGTTACTCTTCAGGAAAAAAATGCTAGAATCAAACTTATTAAGAATAATCTAATATACAAATAAAGTTACTCAGGGCTATTCTTACAATTTAATTTTATAGTGATATTTATGTGAGAAAACTAAAATATTCGTTTTCCAGTAAAATTAAAACATCGTTACTCCTCAGGAAAAAATGCTAGAATCAAACTTATTAAAAAAATCTAATATACAAATAAAGTTACTCAGGGATATTCTTACAATTTAATTTTATCGTGATATTTAAGCCAGAAAACTAAAATACTCGTTTCTTGTTACAGAAAAATTAAAACATCGTTACTCCTCAGGAAAAAATGTTAGGATCAAACTTATTTAGAAAACTCTAATATACAAATAAAGTTACTCAGGGATATTCTTATAATTTAATTTTAACGTGATATTTAAGCGAGAAATCTAAAATAATCTTTTCTAGTTCCAGAAAAATTAAAACATCGTTACTCCTCAGGAAAAAATGCTAGAATCAAACTTATTAAGAATAGTTTAATATACAAATAAAGTTACTCTGGGATATTCTTACAATTTAATTTTATCGTGATATTTAAGCGAGAAAACTAAAATATTCGTTTCTAATAACAGAATAATAAAAACCTCGTTACTCCTCAGGAAAAAATGCTAGAATCAAACTTATTTAGAATAATCTAATATACAAATAAAGTTACTCAGGGATATTCTTACAATCTAATTTTAACGTGATATTTAAGCGAGAAATCTAAAATAATCTTTTCTAGTTCCAGAAAAATTAAAACATCGTTACTCCTCAGAAAAAAATGCTAGAATCAAACTTATTAAGAATAATCTAATATACAAATCTATTATAAAAATAAAGTTACTCAGGGATAATCTTACAATTTAATTTTATCGTGATATTGAAGCCAGAAAACTAAAATATTGTTACTCCTCAGGAAAAAATGCTAGAATCAAACTTATTAAGAATAATCCAATACACAAATAAAGTTACTCCGGGATATTCTTACAATTTAATTTTATCGTGATATTTAAGCGAGACAACTAAAATACTCGTTTCTTGATACAGATAAATTAAAACATCGTTACTCCTCAGGAAAAAATGTTAGGATCATACTTATTTAGAATAATCTAATATACAAATAAAGTTACTCAGGGATATTCTTACAATTTAATTTTATCGTGATATTTATGTGAGAAAACTAAAATATTCGTTTCTAGTTCCAGTAAAATTAAAACATCGTTACTCCTCAGGAAAAAATGCTAGAATCAAACTTATTAAAAAAAATCTAATATACAAATAAAGTTACTCTGGGATATTCTTACAATTTAATTTTATCGTGATATTTAAGCGAGAAAATTAAAATATTCGTTTCTAATTACAGAATAATAAAAACCTCGTTACTCCTCAGGAGAAAATGCTAGAATCAAACTTATTTAGAATAATCTAATATACAAATAAAGTTACTCAGGGATATTCTTACAATTTAATTTTATCGTGATATTTAAGCCAGAAAACTAAAATACTCGTTTCTTGTTACAAAAAAATTAAAACATCGTTACTCTTTAGGAAAAAATGTTAGGATCATACTTATTTAGAATAATCTAATATACAAATAAAGTTACTCAGGGATATTCTTACAATTTAATTTTTACGTGATATTTAAGCGAGAAATCTAAAATAATCTTTTCTAGTTCCAGGAAAATTAAAACATCGTTACTCCTCAGGAAAAAATGCTAGAATCAAACTTATTAAGAATAATCTAATATACAAATAAAGTTACTGAGGGATATTCTTACAATTTAATTTTATCGTTATATTTAAGCGAGAAAACTAAAATATTCGTTTTTAGTTCCAGAAAAATTAAAACATCGTTACTCCTCAGGAAAAAATGTTAGGATCATACTTATTTAGAATAATCTAATATACAAATAAAGTTACTCAGGGATATTCTTACAATTTAATTTTAACGTGATATTTAAGAGAGAAAACTAAAATAATCTTTTCTAGTTCCAGATAAATTAAAACAACGTTACTCCTCAGAAAAAACTGCTAGAATCAAACTTATTAAGAATAATCTAATATACAAATAAAGTTACAATTTAATTTTAACGTTATATTTAAGTGATAAAACTAAAATTTTCGTTTCCAGCTCCAGAAAAATAATAACATTGTTACTCCTCAGGAAAAAATGCTAGAATCAAACTTATTGAAAATATCTATTATAAAAATAAAGTTACTCTGGGATATTCTTACAATTAAATTTTATCGTTACATTTAAGCGAGAAAACTAAAATATTCGTTTCTAGTTCCAGAAAATTTAAAACATCGTTACTCCTCAGTAAAAAATGCTAGAATCAAACTTATTAAGAAAAATCTAATACACAAATAAAGTAACTCAGGGATATTCTTACAATTTAATTTTATCGTGATATTTAAGCGAGAAATCTAAAATATTCGTTACTTGCTTCAGAAAAATTAAAACATCGTTACTTTTCAGGAAAAAATGCTAGAATCAAACTTATTAAGAATAATCTAATATACAAATAAAGTTACTCAGGGCTATTCTTACAATTTAATTATATCGTGATATTTATGTGAGAAAACTAAAATATTCGTTTCTAGTTCCAGTAAAATTAAAACATCGTTACTCCTCAGGAAAAAATGCTAGAATCAAACTTATTTAGAATAATCTAATATACAAATAAAGTTACTCAGGGATATTCTTACAATTTAATTTTATCGTGATATTTAAGCCAGAAAACTAAAATACTCGTTTCTTGTTACAGAAAAATTAAAACATCGTTACTCCTCAGGAAAAAATGCTAGAATCAAACTTATTAAACAAATCTATTATAAAAATAAAGTTACTCAGGGATAATCTTACAATTTAAATTTATCGTGATATTTAAGCGAGAAAACTAAAATATTCGTTTATAGTTCCAGAAAAATAAAAATATTATTACTCCTCAGAAAAAAATGCTAGAATCAAACTTATTAAAAAAAATCTAATAAACAAATAAAGTTACTCAGGGATATTCTTACAATTTAATTTTATCGTGATATTTAGCGAGAAATCTAAAATATTCGTTACTAGCTACAGAAAAATTAAAACATCGTTACTCCTCAGGAAAAAATGCTAGAATCAAACTTTTTAAGAATAATCTAATACACAAATAAAGTTACTCCGGGATATTCTTACAATTTAATTTTATAGTGATATTTAAGCGAGACAACTAAAATACTCGTTTCTTGTTACAGAAAAATTAAAACATCGTTACTCCTCAGGAAAAAATGTTAGGATCAAACTTATTTAGAATAATCTAATATACAAATAAAGTTACTCAGGGATATTCTTACAATTTAATTTTTAAGTGATATTTAAGCGAGAAATCTAAAATAATCTTTTCTAGTTCCAGAAAAATTAAAACATCGTTACTGCTCAGGAAAAAATGCTAGAATCAAACTTATTAAGAATAATCTAATATACAAATAAAGTTACTCAGGGATATTCTTACAATTTAATTTTATCGTGATATTTATGTGAGAAAACTAAAATATTCGTTTCTAGTTCCAGTAAAATTAAAACTTCGTTACTCCTCAGGAAAAAATGCTAGAATCAAACTTATTAAGAAAAATTTAATACACAAATATAGTTACTCAGGGATATTCTTACAATTTAATTTTATCGTTATATTTAAGCGAGAAAACTAAAATATTCGTTTCTAGTTCCAGAAAAATTAAAACATCGTTACTCCTCAGGAAAAAATGCTAGAATCAAACTTATTAAAAAAAATCTAATATACAAATAAAGTTACTCTGGGATAGTCTTACTATTTAATTTTATCGTTATATTTAAGCGAGAAAACTAAAATATTCGTTTCTAGTTCCAGAAAAATTAAAACATCGTTACTCCTCAGGAAAAAATGCTAGAATCAAACTTATATAGAATAATCTAATATACAAATAAAGTTACTGAGGGATATTCTTACAATTTAATTTTAACGTGATATTTAAGCGAGAAATCTAAAATAATCTTTTCTAGTTCCAGAAAAATTAAAACATCGTTACTCCTCAGGTAGAAATGCTAGAATCAAACTTATTAAGAATAATCTAATATACAAATAAAGTTACTCAGGGATATTCTTACAATTTAATTTTAACGTGATATTTAAGCGAGAAATCTAAAATAATCTTTTCTAGTTCCAGAAAAATTAAAACATCGTTACTCCTCAGGAAAAAATGCTAGAATCAAACTTATTTAGAATAATCTAATATACAAATAAAGTTACAATTTATTTTTATCGTGATATTTAAACCAGAAAACTAAAATACTCGTTTCTTGTTACAAAAAAATTAAAACTTCGTTACTTCACAGGAAAAATGCTAGAATCAAACTTATTAAACAAATCTATTATAAAAATAAAGATACTCAGGGATAATCTCACAATTTAATTTTATCGTTATATTTAAGCGAGAAAACTAAAATATTCGTTTATAGTTCCAGAAAAATAGAAATATTGTTACTCAGAAAAAAATGCTAGAATCAAACTTATTAAGAATAATCTAATATACAAATAAAGTTACTCAGGTATATTCTTACAATTTAATTTTATCGTGATATTTAAGCGAGAATGCTAAAATATTCGTTACTAGCTCCAGAAAAATTAAAACATCGTTACTCCTCAGGAAAAAAATGCTAGAATCAAACTTATTAAGAATAATCTAATATACAAATAAAGTTACTCCGGGATATTCTTACAATTTAATTTTATCGTGATATTTAAGCGAGAAATCTAAAATAATCTTTTCTAGTTCCAGAAAAATTAAAACATCGTTACTCCTCCGGAAAAAATGCTAGAATCAAACTTATTAAAAAAAATCTAATATACAAATAAAGTTACCCTGGGATATTCTTACAATTTAATTTTATCGTTATATTTAAGCGAGAAAACTAAAATATTCGTTTCTAGTTCCAAAAAAATTAAAACATCGTTACTACTCAGGAAAAAATGCTAGAATCAAACTTATTAAGAAAAATCGAATACACAAATAAAGTTACTCTTACAATTTAATTTTATCGTTATATTTAAGCGAGAAAACTAAAATATTCGTTTCTAGTTCCAGAAAAATAAAACATCGTTACTCCTCAGGAAAAAATGTTAGGATCATACTTATTTAGAATAATCTAATATACAAATAAAGTTACTCAGGGATATTCTTACAATTTAATTTTATCGTGATATTTAAGCCAGAAAGCTAAAATACTCGTTTCTTGTTACAGAAAAATTAAAACATCGTTACCCCTCAGGAAAAAATGTTAGGATCATACTTATTTAGAATAATCTAATATACAAATAAAGTTACTCAGGGTTGTTCTTACAATTTAATTTTAACGTTATATTTAAGCGATAAAACTAAAATTTTCGTTTCCAGCTCCAGAAAAATAATAACATTGTTACTCCTCATGAAAAAATGCTAGAATCAAACTTATTGAAAAAATCTATTATAAAAATAAAGTTACTCTGGGATATTCTTACAATTTAATTTTATCATTATATTTAAGCGAGAAAACTAAAATATTCGTTTCTAGTTCCAGTAAAATTAAAACATCGTTACTCCTCAGTGAAAAATGCTAAAATCAAACTTATTAAGAAAAATCAAATACACAAATAAAGTTACTCAGGGATATTCTTACAATTTAATTTTATCATGATATTTAAGCGAGAAATCTAAAATATTCGTTACTAGCTCCAGAAAAATTAAAACATCGTTACTCTTCAGGAAAAAATGCTAGAATCAAACTTATTAAGAATAATCTAATATACAAATGGGATGGCTAGCACAGTGGTATGAAGTCGGCCTGTGGATCCTGAGGTCCCTGGTTCGATTCCCACAGGCGACAAATTTTCATAATTTGAAAAAGCTATCCCGTGGCTCCTCCACCACTAACATGTTTGGGGGCCGTGATTTAACGACTGGTAACCGCACTTCACGCGCAAAAATATATCACTTACCGAGATCTGCTTTAGCAGAGTGCCACACCCAGTATTGGGTAGAAGGCGTGATGATATTTTTTTTATTTTTTTTAATATACAAATAAAGTTACTCAGGGCTATTCTTACAATTTAATTTTATCCTGATATTTATGTGAGAAAACTAAAATATTCGTTTCTAGTTCCAGTAAAATTAAAACATCGTTACTCCTCAGGAAAAAATGCTAGTATCAAATTTATTTTAAAAATCTAATATACAAATAAAGTTACTCAGGGATATTACAATTTAATTTTATCGTTATATTTAAGCGAGAAAACTAAAATAATCGTTTCTAGTTCCAGAAAAATTAAAACATCGTTACTCCTCAGGAAAAAAATGCTAGAATCAAACTTATTAAGAATAATCTAATAGACAAATAAAGTTACTCAGGCTATTCTTACAATTTAATTTTATCGTGATATTTATGTGAGAAAACTAAAATATTCGTTTCTAGTTCCAGTAAAATTAAAACATCGTTACTCCTCAGGAAAAAATGCTAGAATCAAACTTATGAAAAAAATCTAATATACAAATAAAGCTACTCAGGGATATTCTTACAATTTAATTTTAACGTGATATTTAAGCGAGAAATTTAAAATATTCGTTACTAGCTCCAGAAAAATTAAAACATCGTTACTCTTCAGGAAAAAAATGCTAGAATCAAACTTATTAAGAATAATCTAATAGACAAATAAAGTTACTCAGGCTATTCTTACAATTTAATTTTATCGTGATATTTATGTGAGAAAACTAAAATATTCGTTTCTAGTTCCAGTAAAATTAAAACATCGTTACTCCTCAGGAAAAAATGCTAGAATCAAACTTATGAAAAAAATCTAATATACAAATAAAGTTACTCAGGGATATTCTTACAATTTAATTTTAACGTGATATTTAAGCGAGACAACTAAAATACTCGTTTCTTGTTACAGAAAAATTAAAACATCGTTACTCCTCAGGAAAAAATGTTAGGAACAAACTTATTTATAATAATCTAATATACAAATAAAGTTACTCAGGGATATTCTTACAATTTAATTTTATCGTGATATTTAAGCGAGAAATCTAAAATAATCTTTTCTAGTTCCAGAAAAATTAAAACATCGTTACTCCTCAGGAAAAAAATGCTAGATTCAAACTTATTAAGAAAAATCTAATATACAAATAAAGTTACTCAGGGCTATTCTTACAATTTAATTTTATAGTGATATTTATGTGAGAAAACTAAAATATTCGTTTTCCAGTAAAATTAAAACATCGTTACTCCTCAGGAAAAAATGCTAGAATCAAACTTATTAAAAAAATCTAATATACAAATAAAGTTACTCAGGGATATTCTTACAATTTAATTTTATCGTGATATTTAAGCCAGAAAACTAAAATACTCGTTTCTTGTTACAGAAAAATTAAAACATCGTTACTCCTCAGGAAAAAATGTTAGGATCAAACTTATTTAGAAAACTCTAATATACAAATAAAGTTACTCAGGGATATTCTTATAATTTAATTTTAACGTGATATTTAAGCGAGAAATCTAAAATAATCTTTTCTAGTTCCAGAAAAATTAAAACATCGTTACTCCTCAGGAAAAAATGCTAGAATCAAACTTATTAAGAATAGTTTAATATACAAATAAAGTTACTCTGGGATATTCTTACAATTTAATTTTATCGTGATATTTAAGCGAGAAAACTAAAATATTCGTTTCTAATAACAGAATAATAAAAACCTCGTTACTCCTCAGGAAAAAATGCTAGAATCAAACTTATTTAGAATAATCTAATATACAAATAAAGTTACTCAGGGATATTCTTACAATCTAATTTTAACGTGATATTTAAGCGAGAAATCTAAAATAATCTTTTCTAGTTCCAGAAAAATTAAAACATCGTTACTCCTCAGAAAAAAATGCTAGAATCAAACTTATTAAGAATAATCTAATATACAAATCTATTATAAAAATAAAGTTACTCAGGGATAATCTTACAATTTAATTTTATCGTGATATTGAAGCCAGAAAACTAAAATATTGTTACTCCTCAGGAAAAAATGCTAGAATCAAACTTATTAAGAATAATCCAATACACAAATAAAGTTACTCCGGGATATTCTTACAATTTAATTTTATCGTGATATTTAAGCGAGACAACTAAAATACTCGTTTCTTGATACAGATAAATTAAAACATCGTTACTCCTCAGGAAAAAATGTTAGGATCATACTTATTTAGAATAATCTAATATACAAATAAAGTTACTCAGGGATATTCTTACAATTTAATTTTATCGTGATATTTATGTGAGAAAACTAAAATATTCGTTTCTAGTTCCAGTAAAATTAAAACATCGTTACTCCTCAGGAAAAAATGCTAGAATCAAACTTATTAAAAAAAATCTAATATACAAATAAAGTTACTC
Organism: Pterostichus madidus; assembly: GCA_911728475.2. NCBI lineage: Eukaryota > Metazoa > Arthropoda > Insecta > Coleoptera > Carabidae > Pterostichus > Pterostichus madidus. The sequence continues at coordinate 16,978,759 of OU452311.1, read as the reverse complement.
TGGGATATTCTTACAATTTAATTTTATCGTGATATTTAAGCGAGAAAATTAAAATATTCGTTTCTAATTACAGAATAATAAAAACCTCGTTACTCCTCAGGAGAAAATGCTAGAATCAAACTTATTTAGAATAATCTAATATACAAATAAAGTTACTCAGGGATATTCTTACAATTTAATTTTATCGTGATATTTAAGCCAGAAAACTAAAATACTCGTTTCTTGTTACAAAAAAATTAAAACATCGTTACTCTTTAGGAAAAAATGTTAGGATCATACTTATTTAGAATAATCTAATATACAAATAAAGTTACTCAGGGATATTCTTACAATTTAATTTTTACGTGATATTTAAGCGAGAAATCTAAAATAATCTTTTCTAGTTCCAGGAAAATTAAAACATCGTTACTCCTCAGGAAAAAATGCTAGAATCAAACTTATTAAGAATAATCTAATATACAAATAAAGTTACTGAGGGATATTCTTACAATTTAATTTTATCGTTATATTTAAGCGAGAAAACTAAAATATTCGTTTTTAGTTCCAGAAAAATTAAAACATCGTTACTCCTCAGGAAAAAATGTTAGGATCATACTTATTTAGAATAATCTAATATACAAATAAAGTTACTCAGGGATATTCTTACAATTTAATTTTAACGTGATATTTAAGAGAGAAAACTAAAATAATCTTTTCTAGTTCCAGATAAATTAAAACAACGTTACTCCTCAGAAAAAACTGCTAGAATCAAACTTATTAAGAATAATCTAATATACAAATAAAGTTACAATTTAATTTTAACGTTATATTTAAGTGATAAAACTAAAATTTTCGTTTCCAGCTCCAGAAAAATAATAACATTGTTACTCCTCAGGAAAAAATGCTAGAATCAAACTTATTGAAAATATCTATTATAAAAATAAAGTTACTCTGGGATATTCTTACAATTAAATTTTATCGTTACATTTAAGCGAGAAAACTAAAATATTCGTTTCTAGTTCCAGAAAATTTAAAACATCGTTACTCCTCAGTAAAAAATGCTAGAATCAAACTTATTAAGAAAAATCTAATACACAAATAAAGTAACTCAGGGATATTCTTACAATTTAATTTTATCGTGATATTTAAGCGAGAAATCTAAAATATTCGTTACTTGCTTCAGAAAAATTAAAACATCGTTACTTTTCAGGAAAAAATGCTAGAATCAAACTTATTAAGAATAATCTAATATACAAATAAAGTTACTCAGGGCTATTCTTACAATTTAATTATATCGTGATATTTATGTGAGAAAACTAAAATATTCGTTTCTAGTTCCAGTAAAATTAAAACATCGTTACTCCTCAGGAAAAAATGCTAGAATCAAACTTATTTAGAATAATCTAATATACAAATAAAGTTACTCAGGGATATTCTTACAATTTAATTTTATCGTGATATTTAAGCCAGAAAACTAAAATACTCGTTTCTTGTTACAGAAAAATTAAAACATCGTTACTCCTCAGGAAAAAATGCTAGAATCAAACTTATTAAACAAATCTATTATAAAAATAAAGTTACTCAGGGATAATCTTACAATTTAAATTTATCGTGATATTTAAGCGAGAAAACTAAAATATTCGTTTATAGTTCCAGAAAAATAAAAATATTATTACTCCTCAGAAAAAAATGCTAGAATCAAACTTATTAAAAAAAATCTAATAAACAAATAAAGTTACTCAGGGATATTCTTACAATTTAATTTTATCGTGATATTTAGCGAGAAATCTAAAATATTCGTTACTAGCTACAGAAAAATTAAAACATCGTTACTCCTCAGGAAAAAATGCTAGAATCAAACTTTTTAAGAATAATCTAATACACAAATAAAGTTACTCCGGGATATTCTTACAATTTAATTTTATAGTGATATTTAAGCGAGACAACTAAAATACTCGTTTCTTGTTACAGAAAAATTAAAACATCGTTACTCCTCAGGAAAAAATGTTAGGATCAAACTTATTTAGAATAATCTAATATACAAATAAAGTTACTCAGGGATATTCTTACAATTTAATTTTTAAGTGATATTTAAGCGAGAAATCTAAAATAATCTTTTCTAGTTCCAGAAAAATTAAAACATCGTTACTGCTCAGGAAAAAATGCTAGAATCAAACTTATTAAGAATAATCTAATATACAAATAAAGTTACTCAGGGATATTCTTACAATTTAATTTTATCGTGATATTTATGTGAGAAAACTAAAATATTCGTTTCTAGTTCCAGTAAAATTAAAACTTCGTTACTCCTCAGGAAAAAATGCTAGAATCAAACTTATTAAGAAAAATTTAATACACAAATATAGTTACTCAGGGATATTCTTACAATTTAATTTTATCGTTATATTTAAGCGAGAAAACTAAAATATTCGTTTCTAGTTCCAGAAAAATTAAAACATCGTTACTCCTCAGGAAAAAATGCTAGAATCAAACTTATTAAAAAAAATCTAATATACAAATAAAGTTACTCTGGGATAGTCTTACTATTTAATTTTATCGTTATATTTAAGCGAGAAAACTAAAATATTCGTTTCTAGTTCCAGAAAAATTAAAACATCGTTACTCCTCAGGAAAAAATGCTAGAATCAAACTTATATAGAATAATCTAATATACAAATAAAGTTACTGAGGGATATTCTTACAATTTAATTTTAACGTGATATTTAAGCGAGAAATCTAAAATAATCTTTTCTAGTTCCAGAAAAATTAAAACATCGTTACTCCTCAGGTAGAAATGCTAGAATCAAACTTATTAAGAATAATCTAATATACAAATAAAGTTACTCAGGGATATTCTTACAATTTAATTTTAACGTGATATTTAAGCGAGAAATCTAAAATAATCTTTTCTAGTTCCAGAAAAATTAAAACATCGTTACTCCTCAGGAAAAAATGCTAGAATCAAACTTATTTAGAATAATCTAATATACAAATAAAGTTACAATTTATTTTTATCGTGATATTTAAACCAGAAAACTAAAATACTCGTTTCTTGTTACAAAAAAATTAAAACTTCGTTACTTCACAGGAAAAATGCTAGAATCAAACTTATTAAACAAATCTATTATAAAAATAAAGATACTCAGGGATAATCTCACAATTTAATTTTATCGTTATATTTAAGCGAGAAAACTAAAATATTCGTTTATAGTTCCAGAAAAATAGAAATATTGTTACTCAGAAAAAAATGCTAGAATCAAACTTATTAAGAATAATCTAATATACAAATAAAGTTACTCAGGTATATTCTTACAATTTAATTTTATCGTGATATTTAAGCGAGAATGCTAAAATATTCGTTACTAGCTCCAGAAAAATTAAAACATCGTTACTCCTCAGGAAAAAAATGCTAGAATCAAACTTATTAAGAATAATCTAATATACAAATAAAGTTACTCCGGGATATTCTTACAATTTAATTTTATCGTGATATTTAAGCGAGAAATCTAAAATAATCTTTTCTAGTTCCAGAAAAATTAAAACATCGTTACTCCTCCGGAAAAAATGCTAGAATCAAACTTATTAAAAAAAATCTAATATACAAATAAAGTTACCCTGGGATATTCTTACAATTTAATTTTATCGTTATATTTAAGCGAGAAAACTAAAATATTCGTTTCTAGTTCCAAAAAAATTAAAACATCGTTACTACTCAGGAAAAAATGCTAGAATCAAACTTATTAAGAAAAATCGAATACACAAATAAAGTTACTCTTACAATTTAATTTTATCGTTATATTTAAGCGAGAAAACTAAAATATTCGTTTCTAGTTCCAGAAAAATAAAACATCGTTACTCCTCAGGAAAAAATGTTAGGATCATACTTATTTAGAATAATCTAATATACAAATAAAGTTACTCAGGGATATTCTTACAATTTAATTTTATCGTGATATTTAAGCCAGAAAGCTAAAATACTCGTTTCTTGTTACAGAAAAATTAAAACATCGTTACCCCTCAGGAAAAAATGTTAGGATCATACTTATTTAGAATAATCTAATATACAAATAAAGTTACTCAGGGTTGTTCTTACAATTTAATTTTAACGTTATATTTAAGCGATAAAACTAAAATTTTCGTTTCCAGCTCCAGAAAAATAATAACATTGTTACTCCTCATGAAAAAATGCTAGAATCAAACTTATTGAAAAAATCTATTATAAAAATAAAGTTACTCTGGGATATTCTTACAATTTAATTTTATCATTATATTTAAGCGAGAAAACTAAAATATTCGTTTCTAGTTCCAGTAAAATTAAAACATCGTTACTCCTCAGTGAAAAATGCTAAAATCAAACTTATTAAGAAAAATCAAATACACAAATAAAGTTACTCAGGGATATTCTTACAATTTAATTTTATCATGATATTTAAGCGAGAAATCTAAAATATTCGTTACTAGCTCCAGAAAAATTAAAACATCGTTACTCTTCAGGAAAAAATGCTAGAATCAAACTTATTAAGAATAATCTAATATACAAATGGGATGGCTAGCACAGTGGTATGAAGTCGGCCTGTGGATCCTGAGGTCCCTGGTTCGATTCCCACAGGCGACAAATTTTCATAATTTGAAAAAGCTATCCCGTGGCTCCTCCACCACTAACATGTTTGGGGGCCGTGATTTAACGACTGGTAACCGCACTTCACGCGCAAAAATATATCACTTACCGAGATCTGCTTTAGCAGAGTGCCACACCCAGTATTGGGTAGAAGGCGTGATGATATTTTTTTTATTTTTTTTAATATACAAATAAAGTTACTCAGGGCTATTCTTACAATTTAATTTTATCCTGATATTTATGTGAGAAAACTAAAATATTCGTTTCTAGTTCCAGTAAAATTAAAACATCGTTACTCCTCAGGAAAAAATGCTAGTATCAAATTTATTTTAAAAATCTAATATACAAATAAAGTTACTCAGGGATATTACAATTTAATTTTATCGTTATATTTAAGCGAGAAAACTAAAATAATCGTTTCTAGTTCCAGAAAAATTAAAACATCGTTACTCCTCAGGAAAAAAATGCTAGAATCAAACTTATTAAGAATAATCTAATAGACAAATAAAGTTACTCAGGCTATTCTTACAATTTAATTTTATCGTGATATTTATGTGAGAAAACTAAAATATTCGTTTCTAGTTCCAGTAAAATTAAAACATCGTTACTCCTCAGGAAAAAATGCTAGAATCAAACTTATGAAAAAAATCTAATATACAAATAAAGCTACTCAGGGATATTCTTACAATTTAATTTTAACGTGATATTTAAGCGAGAAATTTAAAATATTCGTTACTAGCTCCAGAAAAATTAAAACATCGTTACTCTTCAGGAAAAAAATGCTAGAATCAAACTTATTAAGAATAATCTAATAGACAAATAAAGTTACTCAGGCTATTCTTACAATTTAATTTTATCGTGATATTTATGTGAGAAAACTAAAATATTCGTTTCTAGTTCCAGTAAAATTAAAACATCGTTACTCCTCAGGAAAAAATGCTAGAATCAAACTTATGAAAAAAATCTAATATACAAATAAAGTTACTCAGGGATATTCTTACAATTTAATTTTAACGTGATATTTAAGCGAGACAACTAAAATACTCGTTTCTTGTTACAGAAAAATTAAAACATCGTTACTCCTCAGGAAAAAATGTTAGGAACAAACTTATTTATAATAATCTAATATACAAATAAAGTTACTCAGGGATATTCTTACAATTTAATTTTATCGTGATATTTAAGCGAGAAATCTAAAATAATCTTTTCTAGTTCCAGAAAAATTAAAACATCGTTACTCCTCAGGAAAAAAATGCTAGATTCAAACTTATTAAGAAAAATCTAATATACAAATAAAGTTACTCAGGGATATTCTTATAATTTAATTTTATCGTGATATTTAAGCGAGAAATCTAAAATATTCGTTTCTAGTTCCAGATAAATTAAAACATCGTTACTCTTCAGGCAAAAAATGCTAGAATCAAATTTATTAAGAATAATCTAATATCCAAATAAAGTTACTCAGGGCTATTCTTACAATTTAATTTTATCGTGATATTTATGTGACAAAACTAAAATATTCGTTTCTAGTTCAGGAAAAAATTCTAGAATCAAACTTATTAAAAAAATCTAATATACAAATAAAGTTACTCAGGGATATTCTTACAATTTAATTTTATCGTGATATTTAAGCCAGAAAACTAAAATACTCGTTTCTTGTTACAGAAAAATTAAAACATCGTTACTCCTCAGGAAAAAATGTTAGGATCATACTTATTTAGAAAACTCTAATATACAAATAAAGTTACTCAGGGATATTCTTACAATTTAATTTTATCGTGATATTTAAGCGAGACAACTAAAATACTCGTTTCTTGTTACAGAAAAATTAAAACATCGTTACTTCTCAGGAAAAAATGCTAGAATCAAACTTATTAAACTAATCTATTATAAAAATAAAGATACTCAGGGATAATCTCACAATTTAATTTTATCGTGATATTTAAGCGAGAAAACTAAAATATTCGTTTATAGTTCCAGAAAAATAGAAATATTGTTACTCAGAAAAAAATGCTAGAATCAAACTTATTAAAAAAAAATCTAATAAACAATAAAGTTACTCAGGGATATTCTTACAATTTAATTTTATCGTGATATTTAAGCGAGAATTCTAAAATATTCGTTACTAGCTCCAGAAAAATTAAAACATCGTTACTCCTCAGGAAAAAAATGCTAGAATCAAACTTATTAAGAATAATCTAATATACAAATAAAGTTACTCCGGGATATTCTTACAATTTAATTTTATCGTGATATTTAAGCGAGAAAACTAAAATACTCGTTTCTTGTTACAGAAAAATTAAAACATCGTTACTCCTCAGGAAAAAATGTTAGGATCAAACTTATTAAGAATAATCTAATATACAAATAAAGTTACTCCGGGATATTCTTACAATTTAATTTTATCGTGATATTTAAGCGAGAAATCTAAAATATTCGTTTCTAGTTCCAAAAAAATTAAAACATCGTTACTCCTCAGGAAAAAATGCTAGAATCAAACTTATTAAGAAAAATCTAATACACAAATAAAGTTACTCTGGGATATTCTTACAATTTAATTTTAACGTGATATTTAAGCGAGAAATCTAAAATAATCTTTTCTAGTTTCAGAAAAATTAAAACATCGTTACTCCTCAGGAAAAAATGCTAGAATCAAACTTATTAAGAATAATCTAATATACAAATAAAGTTACTCCGGGATATTCTTACAATTTAATTTTATCGTGATATTTAAGCGAGAAAACTAAATTATTCGTTTCTTGTTACAGAAAAATTAAAACATCGTTACTCCTCAGGAAAAAATGTTAGGAACAAACTCATTTAGAATAATCTAATATACAAATAAAGTTACTCAGGGATATTCTTACAATTTAATTTTAAAGTGATATTTAAGCGAGAAATCTAAAATATTCGTTTCTAGTTCCAGAAAAATAAAACATCGTTACTCTTCAGGAAAAAATGCTAGAATCAAACTTAATAAGAAAAATCTAATACACAAATAAAGTTACTCAGGGATATTCTTACAATTTAATTTTATCGTTATATTTAAGCGAGAAAACTAAAATATTCGTTTCTAGTTCCAGAAAAATAAAACATCGTTACTCCTCAGGAAAAAATGTTAGGATCATACTTATTTAGAATAATCTAATATACAAATAAAGTTACTCAGGGATATTCTTACAATTTAATTTTATCGTGATATTTAAGCCAGAAAGCTAAAATACTCGTTTCTTGTTACAGAAAAATTAAAACATCGTTACTCCTCAGGAAAAAATGTTAGGATCATACTTATTTAGAATAATCTAATATACAAATAAAGTTACTCAGGGATATTCTTACAATTTAATTTTAACGTTATATTTAAGCGATAAAACTAAAATTTTCGTTTCCAGCTCCAGAAAAATAATAACATTGTTACTCCTCAGGAAAAAATGCTAGAATCAAACTTATTAAACTAATCTATTATAAAAATAAAGATACTCAGGGATAATCTCACAATTTAATTTTATCGTGATATTTAAGTGAGAAAACTAAAATATTCGTTTATAGTTCCAGAAAAATAGAAATATTGTTACTCAGAAAAAAATGCTAGAATCAAACTTATTAAAAAAAATCTAATAAACAATAAAGTTACTCAGGGATATTCTTACAATTTAATTTTATCGTGATATTTAAGCGAGAATTCTAAAATATTCGTTACTAGCTCCAGAAAAATTAAAACATCGTTACTCCTCAGGAAAAAAATGCTAGAATCAAACTTATTAAGAATAATCTAATATACAAATAAAGTTACTCCGGGATATTCTTACAATTTAATTTTATCGTGATATTTAAGCGAGAAAACTAAAATACTCGTTTCTTGTTACAGAAAAATTAAAACATCGTTACTCCTCAGGAAAAAATGTTAGGATCAAACTTATTAAGAATAATCTAATATACAAATAAAGTTACTCCGGGATATTCTTACAATTTAATTTTATCGTGATATTTAAGCGAGAAATCTAAAATATTCGTTTCTAGTTCCAAAAAAATTAAAACATCGTTACTCCTCAGGAAAAAATGCTAGAATCAAACTTATTAAGAAAAATCTAATATACAAATAAAGTTACTCTGGGATATTCTTACAATTTAATTTTAACGTGATATTTAAGCGAGAAATCTAAAATAATCTTTTCTAGTTCCAGAAAAATTAAAACATCGTTACTCCTCAGGAAAAAATGCTAGAATCAAACTTATTTAGAATAATCTAATATACAAATAAAGTTACTCCGGGATATTCTTACAATATAATTTTATCGTGATATTTAAGCGAGAAAACTAAAATATTCGTTTCTTGTTATAGAAAAATTAAAACATCGTTACTCCTCAGGAAAAAATGTTAGGAACAAACTTATTTAGAATAATCTAATATACAAATAAAGTTACTCAGGGATATTCTTACAATTTAATTTTAAAGTGATATTTAAGCAAGAAATCTAAAATATTCGTTTCTAGTTCCAGAAAAATAAAACATCGTTACTCCTCAGGAAAAAATGCTAGAATCAAACTTAATAAGAAAAATCTAATACACAAATAAAGTTACTCAGGGATATTCTTACAATTTAATTTTATCGTTATATTTAAGCGAGAAAACTAAAATATTCGTTTCTAGTTCCAGAAAAATAAAACATCGTTACTCCTCAGGAAAAAATGCTAGAATCAAACTTAATAAGAAAAATCTAATACACAAATAAAGTTACTCAGGGATATTCTTACAATTTAATTTTATCGTTATATTTAAGCGAGAAAACTAAAATATTCGTTTCTAGTTCCAGAAAAATAAAACATCGTTACTCCTCAGGAAAAAATGTTAGGATCATACTTATTTAGAATAATCTAATATACAAATAAAGTTACTCAGGGCTATGCTTACAATTTAATTTTATCGTGATATTTATGTGAGAAACTAAAAAATTCGTTTCTAGTTCCAGTAAAATTAAAACATCGTTACTCCTCAGGAAAAAATGCTAGAATCAAACTTATTAAACTAATCTATTATAAAAATAAAGATACTCAGGGATAATCTCACAATTTAATTTTATCGTGATATTTAAGCGAGAAAACTAAAATATTCGTTTATAGTTCCAGAAAAATAGAAATATTGTTACTCAGAAAAAAATGCTAGAATCAAACTTATTAAAAAAAAATCTAATAAACAATAAAGTTACTCAGGGATATTCTTACAATTTAATTTTATCGTGATATTTAAGCGAGAATTCTAAAATATTCGTTACTAGCTCCAGAAAAATTAAAACATCGTTACCCCTCAGGAAAAAAATGCTAGAATCAAACTTATTAAGAATAATCTAATATACAAATAAAGTTACTCCGGGATATTCTTACAATTTAATTTTATCGTGATATTTAAGCGAGAAAACTAAAATACTTGTTTCTTGTTACAGAAAAATTAAAACATCGTTACTCCTCAGGAAAAAATGTTAGGATCAAACTTATTAAGAATAATCTAATATACAAATAAAGTTACTCCGGGATATTCTTACAATTTAATTTTATCGTGATATTTAAGCGAGAAATCTAAAATATTCGTTTCTAGTTCCAAAAAAATTAAAACATCGTTACTCCTCAGGAAAAAATGCTAGAATCAAACTTATTAAGAAAAATCTAATATACAAATAAAGTTACTCTGGGATATTCTTACAATTTAATTTTAACGTTATATTTAAGCGAGAAAACTAAATTATTCGTTTCTTGTTACAGAAAAATTAAAACATCGTTACTCCTCAGGAAAAAATGTTAGGAACAAACTCATTTAGAATAATCTAATATACAAATAAAGTTACTCAGGGATATTCTTACAATTTAATTTTAAAGTGATATTTAAGCGAGAAATCTAAAATATTCGTTTCTAGTTCCAGAAAAATAAAACATCGTTACTCCTCAGGAAAAAATGCTAGAATCAAACTTAATAAGAAAAATCTAGTACACAAATAAAGTTACTCAGGGATATTCTTACAATTTAATTTTATCGTTATATTTAAGCGAGAAAACTAAAATATTCGTTTCTAGTTCCAGAAAAATAAAACATCGTTACTCCTCAGGAAAAAATGTTAGGATCATACTTATTTAGAATAATCTAATATACAAATAAAGTTACTCAGGGCTATGCTTACAATTTAATTTTATCGTGATATTTATGTGAGAAACTAAAAAATTCGTTTCTAGTTCCAGTAAAATTAAAACATCGTTACTCCTCAGGAAAAAATGCTAGAATCAAACTTATTAAAAAAATCTAATATACAAATAAAGTTACTCAGGGATATTCTTACAATTTAATTTTATCGTGATATTTAAGCCAGAAAACTAAAATATTCGTTTCTTGTTCCAGAAAAATAAAAATATTGTTACTCCTCAGAAAAAATGTTAGGATCAAACTTATTTAGAAAACTCTAATATACAAATAAAGCTACTCAGGGATATTCTTACAATTTAATTTTATCGTGATATTTATGTGAGAAAACTAAAATATTCTTTTCTAGTTCCAGTAAAATTAAAACATCGTTACTCCTCAGGAAAAATTGCTAGAATCAAACTTATTAAGAATAATCTAATATACAAATAAAGTTACTCAGGGATATTCTTACAATTTAATTTTATCGTAATATTTAAGCCAGAAAACTAAAATACTCGTTTCTTGTTATAGAAAAATTAAAACATCGTTACGCCTCAGGAAAAAATTTTAGGTTCATACTTATTTAGAATAATCTAATATACAAATAAAGTTACTCAGGGATATTCTTACAATTTAATTTTAACGTTATATTTAAGCGAGAAATCTAAAATAATCTTTTCTAGTTCCAGAAAAATTAAAACATCGTTACTTCTCAGGAAAAATTGTTAGGAACAAACTTATTTAGAATAATCTAATATACAAATAAAGTTACTCTGGGACATTCTTACAATTTAATTTTATCGTGATATTTAAGCGAGAACACTAAAATATTCGTTTATAGTTCCAGAAAGATAGAAATATTGTTACTCAGAAAAAAATGCTAGAATCAAACTTATTAAAAAAAAATCTAATAAACAATAAAGTTACTCAGGGATATTCTTACAATTTAATTTTATCGTGATATTTAAGCGAGAATTCTAAAATATTCGTTACTAGCTCCAGAAAAATTAAAACATCGTTACCCCTCAGGAAAAAAATGCTAGAATCAAACTTATTAAGAATAATCTAATATACAAATAAAGTTACTTCGGGATATTCTTACAATTTAATTTTATCGTGATATTTAAGCGAGAAAACTAAAATACTCGTTTCTTGTTACAGAAAAATTTAAACATCGTTACTCCTCAGGAAAAAATGTTAGGATCAAACTTATTAAGAATAATCTAATATACAAATAAAGTTACTCCGGGATATTCTTACAATTTAATTTTATCGTGATATTTAAGCGAGAAATCTAAAATATTCGTTTCTAGTTCCAAAAAAATTAAAACATCGTTACTCCTCAGGAAAAAATGCTAGAATCAAACTTATTAAGAAAAATCTAATATACAAATAAAGTTACTCTGGGATATTCTTACAATTTAATTTTAACGTGATATTTAAGCGAGAAATCTAAAATAATCTTTTCTAGTTCCAGAAAAATTAAAACATCGTTACTCCTCAGGAAAAAATGCTAGAATCAAACTTATTAAGAATAATCTAATATACAAATAAAGTTACTCCGGGATATTCTTACAATTTAATTTTATCGTGATATTTAAGCGAGAAAACTAAATTATTCGTTTCTTGTTACAGAAAAATTAAAACATCGTTACTCCTCAGGAAAAAATGTTAGGAACAAACTCATTTAGAATAATCTAATATACAAATAAAGTTACTCAGGGATATTCTTACAATTTAATTTTAAAGTGATATTTAAGCGAGAAATCTAAAATATTCGTTTCTAGTTCCAGAAAAATAAAACATCGTTACTCCTCAGGAAAAAATGCTAGAATCAAACTTAATAAGAAAAATCTAGTACACAAATAAAGTTACTCAGGGATATTCTTACAATTTAATTTTATCGTTATATTTAAGCGAGAAAACTAAAATATTCGTTTCTAGTTCCAGAAAAATAAAACATCGTTACTCCTCAGGAAAAAATGTTAGGATCATACTTATTTAGAATAATCTAATATACAAATAAAGTTACTCAGGGCTATGCTTACAATTTAATTTTATCGTGATATTTATGTGAGAAACTAAAAAATTCGTTTCTAGTTCCAGTAAAATTAAAACATCGTTACTCCTCAGGAAAAAATGCTAGAATCAAACTTATTAAAAAAATCTAATATACAAATAAAGTTACTCAGGGATATTCTTACAATTTAATTTTATCGTGATATTTAAGCCAGAAAACTAAAATATTCGTTTCTTGTTCCAGAAAAATAAAAATATTGTTACTCCTCAGAAAAAATGTTAGGATCAAACTTATTTAGAAAACTCTAATATACAAATAAAGCTACTCAGGGATATTCTTACAATTTAATTTTATCGTGATATTTATGTGAGAAAACTAAAATATTCTTTTCTAGTTCCAGTAAAATTAAAACATCGTTAATCCTCAGGAAAAATTGCTAGAATCAAACTTATTAAGAATAATCTAATATACAAATAAAGTTACTCAGGGATATTCTTACAATTTAATTTTATCGTGATATTTAAGCCAGAAAACTAAAATACTCGTTTCTTGTTATAGAAAAATTAAAACATCGTTACTCCTCAGGAAAAAATTTTAGGTTCATACTTATTTAGAATAATCTAATATACAAATAAAGTTACTCAGGGATATTCTTACAATTTAATTTTAACGTTATATTTAAGCGAGAAATCTAAAATAATCTTTTCTAGTTCCAGAAAAATTAAAACATCGTTACTTCTCAGGAAAAAATGTTAGGAACAAACTTATTTAGAATAATCTAATATACAAATAAAGTTACTCTGGGACATTCTTACAATTTAATTTTATCGTGATATTTAAGCGAGAACACTAAAATATTCGTTTCTAATTACAGAATAATAAAAACCTCGTTACTCCTCAGGAAAAAATGCTAGAATCAAACTTATTTAGAATAATCTAATATACAAATAAAGTTACTCAGGGATATTCTTACAATTTAATTTTATCGTGATATTTAAGCCAGAAAACTAAAATACTCGTCTCTTGTTCCAGAAAAATTAAAACATAGTTACTCCTCAGGAAAAAATGTTAGGATCATACTTATTTAGAATAATCTAATATACAAATAAAGTTACTCAGGGATATTCTTACAATTTAATTTTAACGTAATATTTAAGCCAGAAAACTAAAATACTCGTTTCTTGTTATAGAAAAATTAAAACATCGTTACTCCTCAGGAAAAAATTTTAGGTTCATACTTATTTAGAATAATCTAATATACAAATAAAGTTACTCAGGGATATTCTTACAATTTAATTTTAACGTTATATTTAAGCGAGAAATCTAAAATAATCTTTTCTAGTTCCAGAAAAATTAAAACATCGTTACTTCTCAGGAAAAATTGTTAGGAACAAACTTATTTAGAATAATCTAATATACAAATAAAGTTACTCTGGGACATTCTTACAATTTAATTTTATCGTGATATTTAAGCGAGAACACTAAAATATTCGTTTATAGTTCCAGAAAGATAGAAATATTGTTACTCAGAAAAAAATGCTAGAATCAAACTTATTAAAAAAAAATCTAATAAACAATAAAGTTACTCAGGGATATTCTTACAATTTAATTTTATCGTGATATTTAAGCGAGAATTCTAAAATATTCGTTACTAGCTCCAGAAAAATTAAAACATCGTTACCCCTCAGGAAAAAAATGCTAGAATCAAACTTATTAAGAATAATCTAATATACAAATAAAGTTACTCCGGGATATTCTTACAATTTAATTTTATCGTGATATTTAAGCGAGAAAACTAAAATACTCGTTTCTTGTTACAGAAAAATTAAAACATCGTTACTCCTCAGGAAAAAATGTTAGGATCAAACTTATTAAGAATAATCTAATATACAAATAAAGTTACTCCGGGATATTCTTACAATTTAATTTTATCGTGATATTTAAGCGAGAAATCTAAAATATTCGTTTCTAGTTCCAAAAAAATTAAAACATCGTTACTCCTCAGGAAAAAATGCTAGAATCAAACTTATTAAGAAAAATCTAATATACAAATAAAGTTACTCTGGGATATTCTTACAATTTAATTTTAACGTGATATTTAAGCGAGAAATCTAAAATAATCTTTTCTAGTTTCAGAAAAATTAAAACATCGTTACTCCTCAGGAAAAAATGCTAGAATCAAACTTATTAAGAATAATCTAATATACAAATAAAGTTACTCCGGGATATTCTTACAATTTAATTTTATCGTGATATTTAAGCGAGAAATCTAAAATATTCGTTTCTAGTTCCAGAAAAATAAAACATCGTTACTCCTCAGGAAAAAATGCTAGAATCAAACTTAATAAGAAAAATCTAGTACACAAATAAAGTTACTCAGGGATATTCTTACAATTTAATTTTATCGTTATATTTAAGCGAGAAAACTAAAATATTCGTTTCTAGTTCCAGAAAAATAAAACATCGTTACTCCTCAGGAAAAAATGTTAGGATCATACTTATTTAGAATAATCTAATATACAAATAAAGTTACTCAGGGCTATGCTTACAATTTAATTTTATCGTGATATTTATGTGAGAAACTAAAAAATTCGTTTCTAGTTCCAGTAAAATTAAAACATCGTTACTCCTCAGGAAAAAATGCTAGAATCAAACTTATTAAAAAAATCTAATATACAAATAAAGTTACTCAGGGATATTCTTACAATTTAATTTTATCGTGATATTTAAGCCAGAAAACTAAAATATTCGTTTCTTGTTCCAGAAAAATAAAAATATTGTTACTCCTCAGAAAAAATGTTAGGATCAAACTTATTTAGAAAACTCTAATATACAAATAAAGCTACTCAGGGATATTCTTACAATTTAATTTTATCGTGATATTTATGTGAGAAAACTAAAATATTCTTTTCTAGTTCCAGTAAAATTAAAACATCGTTAATCCTCAGGAAAAATTGCTAGAATCAAACTTATTAAGAATAATCTAATATACAAATAAAGTTACTCAGGGATATTCTTACAATTTAATTTTATCGTGATATTTAAGCCAGAAAACTAAAATACTCGTTTCTTGTTACAGAAAAATTAAAACATCGTTACTCCTCAGGAAAAAATGTTAGGATCAAACTTATTAAGAATAATCTAATATACAAATAAAGTTACTCCGGGATATTCTTACAATTTAATTTTATCGTGATATTTAAGCGAGAAATCTAAAATATTCGTTTCTAGTTCCAAAAAAATTAAAACATCGTTACTCCTCAGGAAAAAATGCTAGAATCAAACTTATTAAGAAAAATCTAATATACAAATAAAGTTACTCTGGGATATTCTTACAATTTAATTTTAACGTGATATTTAAGCGAGAAATCTAAAATAATCTTTTCTAGTTCCAGAAAAATTAAAACATCGTTACTCCTCAGGAAATAATGCTAGAATCAAACTTATTAAAAAAAATCTAATATACAAATAAAGTTACTCTGGGATATTCTTACAATTTAATTTTATCGTGATATTTAAGCCAGAAAACTAAAATACTCGTTTCTTGTTACACAAAAATTAAAACATCGTTACTTCTCAGGAGAAAATGCTAGAATCAAACTTATAAAACAAATCTATTATAAAAACAAAGTTACTCAGGGATATTCTTACAATTTAATTTTATCGTGATATTTAAGCGAGAAATCTAAAATAATCTTTTCTAGTTCCAGGAAAATTAAAACATCGTTACTCCTCAGGAAATAATGCTAGAATCAAACTTATTAAAAAAATCTAATATACAAATAAAGTTACTCTGGGATATTCTTACAATTTAATTTTATCGTTATATTTAAGCGAGAAAATTAAAGTATTCGTTTATAGTTCCAGAAACATAAAAATATTGTTACTCCTCAGAAAAAAATGCTAGAATCAAACTTATTAAAAAAAATTTAATAAACAAATAAAGTTACTCAGGGATATTCTTACAATTTAATTTTATCGTGATATTAAGCGAGAAATCTAAAATATTCGTTACTAGCTCCAGCAAAATTAAAACATCGTTACTCCTCAGGAAAAAATGCTCGAATCACACTTATTAAGAATAAACTAATATACAAATAAAGTTACTTCTGGATATTCTTACAATTTAATTTTATCGTGATATTTAAGCGAGACAACTAAAATACTCGTTTCTTGTTACAGAAAAATTAAAACAGCGTTACTCCTCAGTAAAAAATGTTAGGAACAAACTTATTTAGAATAATCTAATATACAAATAAAGTTACTCAGGGATATTCTTACAATTTAATTTTAACGTGATATTTAAGCGAGAAATCTAAAATAATCTTTTCTAGTTCCAGAAAAATTAAAACATCGTTACTCCTCAGGAAAAAATGTTAGGATCAAACTTATTTAGAAAACTCTAATATACAAATAAAGTTACTCAGGGATATTCTTACAATTTAATTTTATCGTGATATTTAATTGAGAAATCTAAAATAATCTTTTCTAGTTCCAGAAAAATTAAAACATCGTTACTCCTCAGTAAAAAATGTTAGGAACAAACTTATTTAGAATAATCTAATATACAAATAAAGTTACTCAGGGATATTCTTACAATTTAATTTTAACGTGATATTTAAGCGAGAAATCTAAAATAATCTTTTCTAGTTCCAGAGAAATTAAAACATCGTTACTCCTCAGGAAAAAATGTTAGGATCAAACTTATTTAGAAAACTCTAATATACAAATAAAGTTACTCAGGGATATTCTTACAATTTAATTTTATCGTGATATTTAATTGAGAAATCTAAAATAATTTTTCTAGTTCCAGAAAAATTAAAACATCGTTACTCCTCATGAAAAAATTCTAGAATCAAACTTATTAAACAAATCTATTATAAAAATAAAGTTACTCAGGGATAATCTTACAATTTAATTTTAACGTGATATTTAAGCGAGAAATCTAAAATAATCTTTTCTAGTTCCAGAAAAATTAAAACTCCTCAGGAAAAAATGCTAGAATCAAACTTATTAAGAAAAATCTAATACACAAATAAAGTTACTCAGGGATATTCTTACAATTTAATTTTATCGTTATATTTAAGCGAGAAAACTAAAATATTCGTTTCTAATTACAGAATAATAAAAACCTCGTTACTCCTCAGGAAAAAATGCTAGAATCAAACTTATTTAGAATAATCTAATATACAAATAAAGTTACACAGGGATATTCTTACAATTTAATTTTAACGTGATATTTATGTGAGAAAACTAAAATATTCGTTTCTAGTTCCAGTAAAATTAAAACATCGTTACTCCTCAGGAAAAAATGCTAGAATCAAACTTATTAAGAAAAATCTAATACACAAATAAAGTTACTCAGGGATATTCTTACAATTTAATTATATCGTTATATTTAAGCGAGAAAACTAAAATATACGTTTCTAGTTCCAGAAAAATAAAAACATCGTTACTCTTCAGGAAAAAATGCTAGAATCAAACTTATTAAGAATAATCTAATATACAAATAAAGTTACTCAGGGATATTCTTACAATTTAATTTTATCGTTATATTTAAGCGAGAAAACTAAAATATACGTTTCTAGTTCCGGAAAAATTAAACATCGTTACTCCTCAGGAAAAAATGTTAGGATCATACTTATTTAGAATAATCTAATATACAAATAAATTTACTCAGGGATATTCCTAAAATTTAATTTTAACGTGATATTTAAGCGAGAAATCTAAAATAATCTTTTCTAGTTCCAGAAAAATTAAAACATCGTTACTCATCAGGAAAAAATGCTAGAATCAAACTTATTACGAATAATCTAATACACAAATAAAGTTACTCAGGGATATTCTTACAATTTAATTTTATCGTGATATTTATGTGAGAAAACTAAAATATTCGTTTCTAGTCCCAGTAAAATTAAAACATCGTTACTCCTTAGGAAAAAATGCTAGAATCAAACTTATTACAAAAAAATCTAATATACAAATAAAGTTACTCTGGGATATTCTTACAATTTAATTTTATCGTGATATTTAAGCGAGAAAACTAAAATATTCCTTTCTAATTACAGAATAATAAAAACCACGTTACTCCTCAGGAAAAAATGCTAGAATCAAACTTATTTAGAATAAACTAATATACAAATAAAGTTACTCAGGGATATTCTTACAATTTAATTTTATCGTGATATTTAAGCCAGAAAACTAAAATACTCGTTTCTTGTTACAGAAAAATTATAACATCGTTACTCCTCAGGGAAAAATGCTAGAATCAAACTTATTAAGAATAATCTAATATACAAATAAAGTTACTCAGGGATATTCTTACAATTTAATTTTATCGTTATATTTAAGCGAGAAAACTAAAATATTATTTTCTAGTTCCAGAAAAATTAAAACATCGTTACTCCTCAGGAAAAAAAGCTAGAATCAAACTTATTTAGAATAATCTAATATACAAATAAAGTTACTCAGGGATATTCTTACAATTTAATTTTATCGTGATATTTATGTGAGAAAACTAAAATATTCGTTTCTAGTTCCAGTAAAATTAAAACATCGTTACTCCTCAGGAAAAAATGTTAGGATCAAACTTATTTAGAAAACTCTAATATACAAATAAAGTTACTCAGGGATATTCATACAATTTAATTTTATCGTGATATTTAAGCGAGAAATCTAAAATATTCGTTTCTTGTTCCAGAAAAATTAAAACATCGTTACTCCTCAGGAAAAAATGCTAGAATCAAACTTATTTAGAATAATCTAATATACAAATAAAGTTACTCAGGGATATTCTTAAAATTTAATTTTATCGTGATATTTAAGCCAGAAAACTAAAATACTCGTTTCTTGTTACAGAAAAATTAAAACATCGTTACTTCTCAGGAAAAAATGCTAAAATCAAACTTATTAAACAAATCAATTATAAAAATAAAGTTACTCGGGGATAATCTTACAATTTAATTTTATCGTGATATTTAAGCCAGAAAACTAAAATACTCGTTTCTTGTTACAGAAAAATTATAACATCGTTACTCCTCAGGAAAAAATGCTAGAATCAAACTTATTAAGAATAATCTAATATACAAATAAAGTTACTCAGGGCTATTCTTACAATTTAATTTTATCGTTATATTTAAGCGAGAAAACTAAAATATTATTTTCTAGTTCCAGAAAAATTAAAACATCGTTACTCCTCAGGAAAAAAAGCTAGAATCAAACTTATTTAGAATAATCTAATATACAAATAAAGTTACTCAGGGATATTCTTTCAATTTAATTTTATCGTGATATTTATGTGAGAAAACTAAAATTTTCGTTTCTAGATCCAGTAAAATTAAAACATCGTTACTCCTCAGGAAAAAATGTTAGGATCAAACTTATTTAGAAAACTCTAATATACAAATAATGTTACTCAGGGATATTCTTACAATTTAATTTTATCGTGATATTTAAGCGAGAAAACTAAAATATTATTTTCTAGTTCCAGAAAAATTAAAACATCGTTACTCCTCAGGAAAAAAAGCTAGAATCAAACTTATTTAGAATAATCTAATATACAAATAAAGTTACTCAGGGATATTCTTTCAATTTAATTTTATCGTGATATTTATGTGAGAAAACTAAAATATTCGTTTCTAGATCCAGTAAAATTAAAACATCGTTACTCCTCAGGAAAAAATGTTAGGATCAAACTTATTTAGAAAACTCTAATATACAAATAATGTTACTCAGGGATATTCTTACAATTTAATTTTATCGTGATATTTAAGCCAGAAAACTAAAATACTCGTTTCTTGTTACAGAACAATTATAACATCGTAACTCCTCAGGAAAAAATGCTAGAATCAAACTTATTAAGAATAATCTAATATACAAATAAAGTTACTCACGGATATTCTTACAATTTAATTTTATCGTTATATTTAAGCGAGAAAACTAAAATATTATTTTCTAGTTCCAGAAAAATTAAAACATCGTTACTCCTCAGGAAAAAAAGCTAGAATCAAACTTATTTAGAATAATCTAATATACAAATAAAGTTACTCAGGGATATTCTTACAATTTAATTTGATCGTGATATTTATGTGAGAAAACTAAAATATTCGTTTCTAGATCCAGTAAAATTAAAACATCGTTACTCCTCAGGAAAAAATGTTAGGATCAAACTTATTTAGAAAAATCTAATATACAAATAATGTTACTCAGGGATATTCTTACAATTTAATTTTATCGTGATATTTAAGCGAGAAATCTAAAATATTCGTTTCTAGTTCCAGAAAAATTAAAACATCGTTACTCCTCAGGAAAAAAAGCTAGATTCAAACTTATTTAGAATAATCTAATATACAAATAAAGTTACTCAGGGATATTCTTACAATTTAATTTTATCGTGATATTTAAGCCAGAAAATTAAAATACTCGTTTCTTGTTACAGAAAAATTAAAACATCGTTACTTCTCAGGAAAAAATGCTAGAATCAAACTTATTAAACAAATCAATTATAAAAATAAAGTTACTCGGGGATAATCTTACAATTTAATTTTATCGTGATCTTTAAGCCAGAAAACTAAAATACTCCTTTCTTGTTACAGAAAAATTATAACATCGTTACTCCTCAGGAAACAATGCTAGACTCAAACTTATTTAGAATAATCTAATATACAAATAAAGTTACTCAGGGATATTCTTACAATTTAATTTTAACGTGATATTTAAGCGAGAAATCTAAAATATTCGTTACTAGCTCCAGAAAAATTAAAACATCGTTACTCCTCAGGAAAAAATGCTAGAATCAAACTTATTAAGAAAAATCTAATACACAAATAAAGGTTCTCAGGGCTAGTCTTAGAATTAAATTTTATCGTGATATTTATGTGAGAAAACTAAAATATTCGTTTCTAGTTCCAGTAAATTAAAACATCGTTACTCCTCAGGAAAAAATGCTAGAATCAAACTTATTAAGAAAAATCTAATACACAAATAAAGTTACTCAGGGATATTCTTACAATTTAATTTTATCGTTATATTTAAGCGAGAAAACTAAAATATTCGTTTCTAGTTCCGGAAAAATTAAAACATCGTTACTCCTCAGGAAAAAATGTTAGGATCATACTTATTTAGAATAATCTAATATACAAATAAATTTACTCAGGGATATTCCTACAATTTAATTTTAACGTGATATTTAAGTGAGAAATCTAAAATAATCTTTTCTAATTCCAGAAAAATTATAACATCGTTACTCTTCAGGAAAAAATGCTAGAATCAAACTTATTAAGAATAATCTAATATACAAATAAAATTACTCAGGGATATTCTCACAATTTAATTTTATCGTGATATTTATGTGAGAAAACTAAAATATTCGTTTCTAGTTCCAGTAAAATTAAAACATGGTTACTCCTCAGGAAAAAATGCTAGAATCAAACTTATTTAGAATAATATAATATACAAATAAAGTTACTCTGGGATATTCTTAGAATTTAATTTTATCGTGATATTTATTTAAGCGAGAAATCTAAAATATTCGTTTCTAATTACAGAATAATAAAAACCTCGTTACTCCTCAGGAAAAAATGCTAGAATCAAACTTATTTAGAATAATCTAATATACAAATAAAGTTACTCAGGGATATTATAAAATTTAATTTTAACGTGATATTTATGTAAGAAATCTAAAATAATCTTTTCTAGTTCCAGAAAAATTAAAACATCGTTACTCCTCAGGAAAAAATTCTAGAATCAAACTTATTAAACAAATCTATTATAAAAATAAAGTTACTATGGGATAATCTTACAATTTAATTTTATCGTGATATTTAAGCGAGAAATCAAAAATATTCGTTACTAGTTCCAGAAATATTAAAACATCGTTACCCTTCAGGGAAAAATGCTAGAATCAAACTTATTAAGAATAATCTAATATACAAATAAAGTTACTCAGGGGTATTATCACAATTTAATTTTATCGTGATATTTATGTGAGAAAACTAAAATATTCGTTTCTAGTTCCAGTAAAATTAAAACATGGTTACTCCTCAGGAAAAAATGCTAGAATCAAACTTATTTAGAATAATCTAATATACAAATAAAGTTACTCAGGGATATTCTTAGAATTTAATTTTATCGTGATATTTAAGCGAGAAATCTAAAATATTCGTTACTAGTTCCAGAAAAATTAAAACATCGTTACTCCTCAGGAAAATATGCTAGAATCAAACTTATTAAGAAAAATCTAATATACAAATAAAGTTACTCAGGGATAATCTTACAATTTAATTTTATCGTGATATTTAAGCCAGAAAACTAAAATACTCGTTTCTTGTTACAGAAAAATTAAAACATCGTTACTCCTAAGAAAAAAATGCTAGATTCAAACTTATTAAACAAATCTATTATAAAAATAAAGTTACTCAGGGATAATCTTACAATTTAATTTTATCGTGATATTTATGTGAGAAAACTAAAATATTCGTTTCTAGTTCCAGTAAAATTAAAACATGGTTACTCCTCAGGAAAAAATGCTAGAATCAAACTTATTTAGAATAATCTAATATACAAATAAAGTTACTCAGGGATATTCTTAGAATTTAATTTTATCGTGATATTTAAGCGAGAAATCTAAAATATTCGTTACTAGTTCCAGTAAAATTAAAACATCGTTACACATCAGGAAAAAATGCTAGAATCAAACTTATTAAAAAAAATCTAATATACAAATAAAGTTACTCTGGGATATTCTTACAAATTAATTTTATCGTGATATTTAAGCGAGAAAACTAAAATATTCGTTTCTAAATACAGAATAATAAAAACCTCGTTACTCCTCAGGAAAAAATGCTAGAATCAAACTTATTTAGAATAAACTAATATACAAATAAATTTACTCAGGGATATTCTTACAATTTAATTTTATCGTGATATTTAAGCCAGAAAACTAAAATACTCATTTCTTGTTACAGAAAAATTAAAACATCGTTACTCCTCAGGAAAAAATGCTAGAATCAAACTTATTAGGAATAATCTAATATACAAATAAAGTTACTCAGGGATATTCTTACAATTTAATTTTATCGTGATATTTATGTGAGAAAACTAAAATATTCGTTTCTAGTCCCAGTAAAATTAAAACATCGTTACTCCTCAGGAAAAAATTCTAGAATCAAACTTATTAAACAAATCTATTATAAAAATAAAGTTACTCAGGGATAATCTTAGAATTTAATTTTATCGTGATATTTAAGCGAGAAATCTAAAATATTCGTTTCTAGTTCCAGAAAAATTAAAACATCCTTACTCCTCAGGAGAAAATGCTAGAATCAAACTTATTTAGAATAATCTAATATACAAATAAAGTTACTCAGGGATATTCTTACAATTTAATTTTATCGTGATATTTAAGCGAGAAATCTAAAATATTCGTTACTAGCTCCAGAAAAATTAAAACATCGTTACTCTTCAGGAAAAAATGCTATAATAAAACTTATTAAGAATAATCTAATATACAAATAAAGTTACTCAGGGATGTTCTTACAATTTAATTTTATCGTGATATTCAAGCGAGAAAACTAAAATATTCTTTTCTAGTTCCAGAAAAATTATAACATCGTTACTCCTCAGGAAATATGCTAGAATCAAACTTATTAAGAATAATCTAATACACAAATAAAGTTACTCAGGGATATTCTTACAATTTAATTTTATCGTGATATTTATGTGAGAAAACTAAAATATTCGTTTCTAGTCCCAGTAAAATTAAAACATCGTTACTCCTCAGGAAAAAATGCTAGAATCAAACTTATTAAAAAAAATCTAATATAGAAATAAAGTTACTCTGGGATATTCTTACAATTTAATTTTATCGTGATATTTAAGCGAGCAAACTAAAATATTCGTTTCTAATTACAGAATAATTAAAACCTCGTTACTCCTCAGGAAAAAATTCTAGAATCAAACTTATTTAGAATAAACTAATATACAAATAAAGTTACTCAGGGATATTCTTACAATTTAATTTTATCGTGATATTTAAGCCAGAAAACTAAAATACTCGTTTCTTGTTACAGAAAAATTAAAACATCGTTACTCCTCAGGAAAAAATGCTAGAATCAAACTTATTAAGAATAATCTAATATACAAATAAAGTTACTCAGGGATATTCTTACAATTTAATTTTATCGTGATATTTATGTGAGAAAACTAAAATATTCGTTTCTAGTTCCAGTAAAATTAAAACATCGTTACTAGGAAAAAATGCTAGAATCAAACTTATTAAAAAAAATCTAATATACAAATAAAGTTACTCTGGGATATTCTTACAATTTAATTTTATCGTTATATTTAAGCGAGAAAACTAAAATATTCTATTCTAGTTCCAGAAAAATTAAAACATCGTTACTCCTCAGGAAAAAAAGGTAGAATCAAACTTATTTAGAATAATCTAATATACAAATAAAGTTACTCAGGGATATTTTTACAATTTAATTTCATCGTGATATTTAAGCCAGAAAACTAAAATACTCGTTTCTTGTTACAGAAAAATTAAAACATCGTTACTCCTCAGGAAAAAATGTTAGGATCAAACTTATTTAGAAAACTCTAATATACAAATAAAGTTACTCAGGGATATTCTTACAATTTAATTTTATCGTGATATTTAAGCGAGAAATCTAAAATATTCGTTTCTAGTTCCAGAAAAATTAAAACATCGTTACTCCTCAGGAAAAAATGCTAGAATCAAACTTATTAAGAAAAATCTAATATACAAATAAAGTTACTCAGGGATATTCTTACAATTTAATTTTATCGTGATATTTAAGCCAGAAAACTAAAATACTCGTTTCTTGTTACAGAAAAATTAAAACATCGTTACTTCTCAGGAAAAAATGCTAGAATCAAACTTATTAACAAATCAATTATAAAAATAAAGTTACTCCGGGATATTCTTACAATTTAATTTTATCGTGATATTTAAACGAGAAAACTAAAATATTCGTTTCTAGTTCCAGAAAAATTAAAACAACGTTACCCTTCAGTGAAAAATGCTAGAATCAAACTTATTAAGAATAATCTAATATACAAATAAAGTTACTCAGGGGTATTCTCACAATTTAATTTTATCGTGATATTTATGTGAGAAAACTAAAATAATCGTTTCTAGTTCCAGAAAAATTAAAACATCGTTACTCCTCAGGAAAATATGCTAGAATCAAACTTATTAAGAAAAATCTAATATACAAATAAAGTTACTCAGGGATAATCTTACAATTTAATTTTATCGTGATATTTAAGCCAGAAAACTAAAATACTCGTTTCTTGTTACAGAAAAATTAAAACATCGTTACTCCTAAGAAAAAAATGCTAGATTCAAACTTATTAAACAAATCTATTATAAAAATAAAGTTACTCAGGGATAATCTTACAATTTAATTTTATCGTGATATTTATGTGAGAAAACTAAAATATTCGTTTCTAGTCCCAGTAAAATTAAAACATCGTTACTCCTCAGGAAAAAAAGCTAGATTCAAACTTATTTAGAATAATCTAATATACAAATAAAGTTACTCAGGGATATTCTTACAATTTAATTTTATCGTTATATTTAAGCGAGAAAACTAAAATATTCGTTTCTAGTTCCAGAAAAATTAAAACATCGTTACTCCTCAGGAAAAAATGCTAGAATCAAACTTATTAAGGAAAATCTAATATACAAATAAAGCTACTCAGGGATATTCTTACAATTTAATTTTATCGTGATATTTAAGCCAGAAAACTAAAATACTAGTTTCTTGTTACACAAAAATTAAAACATCGTTACTCCTCACGAAAAAATGCTAGAATCAAACTTATTAAACAAATCTATTATAAAAATAAAGTTACTCAGGGACAATCTTACAATTTAATTTTATCGTGATATTTAAGCGAGAAAACTAAAATATTCGTTTCTAGTTCCAGTAAAATTAAAACATCGTTACTCCTCAAGAAAAAATGCTAGAATCAAACTTATTGTAAAAATCTATTATAAAAATAAAGTTACTCTGGGATATTCTTACAATTTAATTTTAACGTTATATTTAAGCGATAAAACTATAATTATCGATTCTAGCTCCAGAAAAATAATAACATTGTTACTCCTCAGGAAAAAATGCTAGAATCAAACTTATTGTAAAAATCTATTATAAAAATAAAGTTACTCTGGGATATTCTTACAATTTAATTTTATCGTTATATTTAAGCGAGAAAACTAAAATATTCGTTTCTAGTTCCAGAAAAATTAAAACATCGTTACTCCTCAGTAAAAAATGCTAGAATCAAACTTATTAAGAAAAATCTAATACACAAATAAAGTTACTCAGGGATATTCTTACAATTTAATTTTATTGTGATATTTAAGCGAGAAATCTAAAATATTCGTTACTAGCTCCAGAAAAATTAAAACATCGTTACTTCTCAGGAAAAAATGCTAGAATCAAACTTATTAAGAATAATCTAATATACAAATAAAGTTACTCAGGGTTATTCTTAAAATTTAATTTTACCGTGATATTTAAGCGAGAAAACTAAAATACTCGTTTCTTGTTACAGAAAAATTAAAACATCGTTACTCCTCAGGAAAAAATGTAAGGATCAAACTTATTTTAAAAACTCTAATATACAAATAAAGTTACTCAGGGATATCCTTACAATATAATTTTAACGTGATATTTAACCGAGAAATCTAAAATAATCTTTTCTAGTTCCAGAAAAATTAAAACATCGTTACTCCTCAGGAAAAAATGCTAGAATCAAACTTATTAAGAAATCAATTATAAAAATAAAGTTACTCCGGGATATTCTTACAATTTAATTTTATCGTGATATTTAAACGAGAAAACTAAAATATTCGTTTCTAGTTCCAGAAAAATTAAAACATCGTTACTCCACAGGAAAAAATGCTAGAATCAAACTTATTTAGAAAACTCTAATATACAAATAAAGTTACTCAGGGATAATCTTACAATTTAATTTTATCGTGATATTTAAGCGAGAAATCTAAAATATTCGTTTCTAGTTCCAGAAAAATTAAAACATCGTTACTCCACAGGAAAAAATGCTAGAATCAAACTTATTACACAAATCTATTATAAAAATAAAGTTATTTAGGGATAATCTCACAATTTAATTTTATCGTGATATTTATGTGAGAAAACTAAAATATTCGTTTCTAGTTCCAGTAAAATTAAAACATCGTTACTCCTCAGGAAAAAATGCTAGAATCAAACTTATTAAGAAAAATCTAATACACAAATATAGTTACTCCGGGATATTCATACAATTTAATTTTATCGTGATATTTAAGCGAGACAACTAAAATACTCGTTTCTTGTTACAGAAAAATTAAAACATCGTTACTCCTCAGGAAAAAATGTTAGGAACAAACTTATTTATAATAATCTAATATGCAAATAAATTTACTCAGAGATATTCTTACAATTTAATTTTAACGTGATATTTAAGCGAGAAATCTAAAATAATCTTTTCTAGTTCCAGAAAAATTAAAATATCGTTACTCCTCAGGAAAAAATGCTAGAATCAAACTTATTAAACAAATCTATTATAAAAATAAAGTTACTCAGGGATAATCTTACAATTTAATTTTATCGTGATATTTAAGCGAGAAAACTAAAATATTCGTTTATAGTTCCAGAAAAATAAAAATATTGTTACTCCTCAGAAAAAAATTCTAGAATCAAACTTATTAAAAAAGATCTAATAAACAAATAAAGTTACTCAGGGATATTCTTACAATTTAATTTTATCGTGATATTTAAGCGAGAAATCTAAAATATTCGTTTCTAGATCCAGAAAAATTAAAACATCGTTACTCCTCAGGAAAAAATGCTAGATTCAAACTTATTTAGAATAATCTAATACACAAATAAAGTTACTCAGGGATATTCTTACAATTTAATTTTATCGTGATATTTAAGCCAGAAAACTAAAATACTCGTTTCTTGTTACTGATAAATTAAAACATCGTTACTTCTCAGGAAAAAATGCTAGAATCAAACTTATTAAACAAATCTATTATAAAAATAAAGTTACTCAGGGATAATCTTACAATTTAATTTTATCGTGATATTTAAGCGAGAAAACTGAAATATTCGTTTATAGTTCCAGAAAAATTAAAATATTGTTAGTCAGAAAAAAATGCTAGAATCAAACTTATTTAAAAAATCTAATAAACAAATAAAGTTATTTAGGGATATTCTTACAATTTAATTTTATTGTGATATTTAAGCGAGAAATCTAAAATATTCGTTACTAGCTCCAGAAAAATTAAAACATCGTTACTCCTCAGGAAAAAATGTTAGGATCAAACTTATTTAGAAAACTCTAATATACAAATAAAGTTACTCAGGGATATTCTTACAATTTAATTTTATCGTGATATTTAAGCGAGAAATCTAAAATATTCGTTACTAGCTCCAGAAAAATTAAAACATTGTTACTCTTCAGGAAAAAAATGCCAGAATCAAACTTATTAAGAATAATATAATATACAAATAAAGTTACTCAGGGCTATTCATACAATTTAATTTTATCGTAATATTTATGTGAGAAAACTAAAATATTCGTTTCTAGTTCCAGTAAAATTAAAACATCGTTACTCCTCAGGAAAAAATGCTATAATCAAACCTATTAAGAAAAATCTAATATACAAATAAAGTTACTCAGGGATATTCTTACAATTTAATTTTATCGTGATATTTAAGCGAGAAGTCTAAAATATTCGTTTCTAGTTCCAGAAAAATTAAAACATCGTTACTCCTCAGGAAAAAATGCTAGAATCAAAATTATTTAGAATAATCTAATATACAAATAAAGTTACTCAGGGATATTCTTACAATTTAATTTTATCGTGATATTTAAGCCAGAAAAATTAAAACATCTTTACTCCACAGGAAAAAATGTTAGGATCAAACTTATTTAGAAAACTCTAATATACAAATAAAGTTACTCAGGGATATTCTTACAATTTAATTTTATCGTGATATTTAAGCGAGAAATCTAAAATAATCTTTTCTAGTTCCAGAAAAATTAAAAAATCGTTACTCCTCAGGAAAAAAATGCTAGAATCAAACTTATTAAGAATAATCTAATATACAAATAAAGTTACTCAGGGATATTCTTACAATTTAATTTTAACGTTATATTTAAGCGATAAAACTAAAATTATCGTTTTTAGCTCCAGAAAAATAATAACATTGTTACTCCTCAGGAAAAAATGCTAGAATCAAACTTATTGAAAAAATCTATTATAAAAATAAAGTTTCTCTGGGATATTCTTACAATTTAATTTTATCGTTATATTTAAGCGAGAAAACTAAAATATTCGTATCTAGTTCCAGAAAAATTAAAACATCGTTACTCCTCAGGAAAAAATGCTAGAATCAAATTTATTTAGAATAATCTAGTATACAAATAAAGTTACTCAGGGATAATCTTACAATTTAATTTTATCGTGATATTTAAGCGAGAAATCTAAAATATTCGTTACTAGCTCCAGAAAAATTAAAACATCGTTACTCTTCAGGAAAAAATGCTAGAATCAAAGTTATTAAGAATAATCTAATATACAAATAAAGTTACTCCGGGATATTCTTACAATTTAATTTTATCGTGATATTTAAGCGAGAAATCTAAAATATTCGTTTCTAGTTCCAGAAAAATTAAAACATCGTTACTCCTCAGGGAAAAATGCTACTATCAAACTTATTTAGAATAATCTAATATACAAATAAAGTTACTCAGGGATATTTTTACAATTTAATTTTATCGTGATATAAGCCAGAAAACTAAAATACTCGTTTCTTGTTACAGAAAAATTAAAACATCGTTACTCCTCAGGAAAAAATGCTAGAATCAAACCTATTAAGAAAAATCTAATATACAAATAAAGTTACTCAGTGATATTCTTACAATTTAATTTTATCGTGATATTTAAGCGAGAAATCTAAAATATTCCTTTCTAGTTCCAGAAAAATTAAAACATCGTTACTCCTCAGGAAAAAATGCTAGAATCAAACTTATTTAGAATAATCTAATATACAAATAAAGTTACTCAGGGATATTCTTACAATTTAATTTTATCGTGATATTTAAGCCAGAAAACTAAAATACTCGTTTCTTGTTACAGAAAAATTAAAACATCGTTACTCCTCAGGAAAAAATGCTAGAATCAAATTTATTTAGAATAATCTAATATACAAATAAAGTTACTCAGGGTTATTCTTACAATTTAATTTTATCGTGATATTTAAGCCAGAAAACTAAAATACTCGTTTCTTGTTACAGAAAAATTAAAACATCGTTACTCCTCAGGAAAAAATGCTAGAATCAAACTTATTGAACAAATCTATAATAAAAATAAAGTTACTCAGGTATAATCTTACAATTTAATTTTATCGTGATATTTAAGCGAGAAAACTAAAATATTCGTTTATAGTTCCAGAAAAATAAAAATATTATTACTCAGAAAAAAATGCTAGAATCAAACTTATTAAAAAAAATCTAATAAACAAATAAAGTTACTCAGGGATATTCTTACAATTTAATTTTATCGTGATATTTAAGCGAGAAATCTAAAATATTCGTTTCTAGATCCAGAAAAATTAAAACATCGTTACTCTTCAGGAAAAAATGCTAGAATCAAAGTTATTAAGAATAATCTAATATACAAATAAAGTTACTCCGGGATATTCTTACAATTTAATTTTATCGTGATATTTAAGCGAGAAATCTAAAATATTCGTTTCTAGTTCCAGAAAAATTAAAACATCGTTACTCCTCAGGGAAAAATGCTACTATCAAACTTATTTAGAATAATCTAATATACAAATAAAGTTACTCAGGGATATTTTTACAATTTAATTTTATCGTGATATAAGCCAGAAAACTAAAATACTCGTTTCTTGTTACAGAAAAATTAAAACATCGTTACTCCTCAGGAAAAAATGCTAGAATCAAACCTATTAAGAAAAATCTAATATACAAATAAAGTTACTCAGTGATATTCTTACAATTTAATTTTATCGTGATATTTAAGCGAGAAATCTAAAATATTCCTTTCTAGTTCCAGAAAAATTAAAACATCGTTACTCCTCAGGAAAAAATGCTAGAATCAAACTTATTTAGAATAATCTAATATACAAATAAAGTTACTCAGGGATATTCTTACAATTTAATTTTATCGTGATATTTAAGCCAGAAAACTAAAATACTCGTTTCTTGTTACAGAAAAATTAAAACATCGTTACTCCTCAGGAAAAAATGCTAGAATCAAATTTATTTAGAATAATCTAATATACAAATAAAGTTACTCAGGGTTATTCTTACAATTTTATTTTATCGTGATATTTAAGCCAGAAAACTAAAATACTCGTTTCTTGTTACAGAAAAATTAAAACATCGTTACTCCTCAGGAAAAAATGCTAGAATCAAACTTATTGAACAAATCTATAATAAAAATAAAGTTACTCAGGTATAATCTTACAATTTAATTTTATCGTGATATTTAAGCGAGAAAACTAAAATATTCGTTTATAGTTCCAGAAAAATAAAAATATTATTACTCAGAAAAAAATGCTAGAATCAAACTTATTAAAAAAAATCTAATAAACAAATAAAGTTACTCAGGGATATTCTTACAATTTAATTTTATCGTGATATTTAGCGAGAAATCTAAAATATTCGTTACTAGCTACAGAAAAATTAAAACATCGTTACTCCTCAGGAAAAAATGCTAGAATCAAACTTTTTAAGAATAATCTAATACACAAATAAAGTTACTCCGGGATATTCTTACAATTTAATTTTATCGTGATATTTAAGCGAGACAACTAAAATACTCGTTTCTTGTTACAGAAAAATTAAAACATCGTTACTCCTCAGGAAAAAATGTTAGGATCAAACTTATTTAGAATAATCTAATATACAAATAGAGTTACTCAGGGATATTCTTACAATTTAATTTTAACGTGATATTTAAGCGAGAAATCTAAAATAATCTTTTCTAGTTCCAGAAAAATTAAAACATTGTTACTCCTCAGGAAAAAATGCTAGAATCAAACTTATTAAGAATAATCTAATATACAAATAAAGTTACTCAGGCATATTCTTCCAATTTAATTTTATCGTGATATTTATGTGAGAAAACTAAAATATTCGTTTCTAGTTCCAGTAAAATTAAAACATCGTTACTCCTCAGGAAAAAATGCTAGAATCAAACTTATTAAGAAAAGTCTTATACACAAATATAGTTACTCAGGGATATTCTTACAATTTAATTTTATCGTTATATTTAAGCGAGAAAACTAAAATATTCGTTTCTAGTTCCAGAAAAATTAAAACATCGTTACTCCTCAGGAAAAAATGTTAGGATCATGCTTATTTAGAATAATCTAATATACAAATAAAGTTACTCAGGGATATTCTTACAATTTAATTTTAACGTGATATTTAAGCGAGAAATCTAAAATAATCTTTTCTAGTTCCAGAAAAATTAAAACATCGTTACTCCTCAGGAAAAAATGCTAGAATCAAACTTATTAAGAATAATCTAATATACAAATAAAGTTACTCAGGGATATTCTTACAATTTAATTTTATCGTGATATTTATGTGAGAAAACTAAAATATTCGTTTCTAGTTCCAGTAAAATTTAAACATCGTTACTCCTCAGGAAAAAATGCTAGAATCAAACTTATTAAAAAAAATCTAATATACAAATAAAGTTACTCTGGGATATTCTTACAATTTAATTTTATCGTTATATTTAAGCGAGAAAACTAAAATATTCTTTTCTAGTTCCAGAAAAATTAAAACATCGTTACTCCTCAGGAAAAAATGTTAGGATCAAACTTATTTAGAAAACTCTAATATACAAATAAAGTTACTCAGGGATAATCTTACAATTTAATTTTATCGTGATATTTAAGCGAGAAATCTAAAATATTCGTTTCTAGTTCCAGTAAAATTAAAACATCGTTACTCCTCAGGAAAAAATGCTAGAATCAAACTTATTAAGAATAATCTAATATACAAATAAAGTTACTCAGGGATATTCTTACAATTTAATTTTAACGTGATATTTAAGCGAGAAATCTAAAATAATCTTTTCTTGTTCCAGAAAAATTAAAACATCGTTACTCCTCAAGACAAAATGCTAGAATCAAACTTATTTAGAATAATCTAATATACAAATAAAGTTACTCAGGGATATTCTTACAATTTAATTTTAACGTGATATTTAAGCCAGAAAACTAAAATACTCGTTTCTTGTTACAGAAAAATTAAAACATCGTTACTTCACAGGAAAAATGCTAGAATCAAACTTATTAAACAAATCTATTATAAAAATAAAGTTACTCAGGGATAATCTCACAATTTAATTTTATCGTGATATTTAACCGAGAAAACTAAAATATTCGTTTATAGTTCCAGAAAAATAGAAATATTGTTACTCAGAAAAAAATGCTAGAATCAAACTTATTAAAAAAAATCTAATAAACAAATAAAGTTACTCAGGGATATTCTTACAATTTAATTTTATCGTGATATTAAAGCGAGAAATCTAAAAAATTCGTTACTAGCTCCAGAAAAATTAAAACATCGTTACTCCTCAGGAAAAAAATGCTAGAATCAAACTTATTAAGAATAATCTAATATACAAATAAAGTTACTCCGGGATATTATTACAATTTAATTTTATCGTGATATTTAAGCGAGAAAACTAAAATACTCGTTTCTTGTTACAGAAAAATTAAAACATCGGTACTCCTCAGGAAAAAATGTTAGGATCAAACTTATTTAGAATAATCTAATATACAAATAAAGTTACAATTTAATTTTAACGTGATATTTAAGCGAGGAATCTAAAATAATCTTTTCTAGTTCCAGAAAAATTAAAACATCGTTACTCCTCAGGAAAAAATGCTAGAATCAAACTTATTAAGAATAATCTAATATACAAATAAAGTTACTCAGGGATATTCTTACAATTTAATTTTATCGTGATATTTATGTGAGAAAACTAAAATATTCGTTTCTAGTTCCAGTAAAATTTAAACATCGTTACTACTCAGGAAAAAATGCTAGAATCAAACTTATTAAGAATAATCTAATATACAAATAAAGTTACTCTGGGATATTCTTACAATTTAATTTTATCGTTATATTTAAGCGAGAAAACTAAAATATTCTTTTCTAGTTCCAGAAAAATTAAAACATCGTTACTCCTCAGGAAAAAATGTTAGGATCAAACTTATTTAGAAAACTCTAATATACAAATAAAGTTACTCAGGGATAATCTTACAATTTAATTTTATCGTGATATTTAAGCGAGAAATCTAAAATATTCGTTTCTAGTTCCAGAAAAATTAAAACATCGTTACTCCTCAGGAAAAAATGCTAGAATCAAACTTATTAAGAATAATCTAATATACAAATAAAGTTACTCAGGGATATTCTTACAATTTAATTTTAACGTGATATTTAAGCGAGAAATCTAAAATAATCTTTTCTTGTTCCAGAAAAATTAAAACATCGTTACTCCTCAAGACAAAATGCTAGAATCAAACTTATTTAGAATAATCTAATATAAAAATAAAGTTACTCAGGGATATTCTTACAATTTAATTTTAACGTGATATTTAAGCCAGAAAACTAAAACACTCGTTTCTTGTTACAGAAAAATTAAAACATCGTTACTTCACAGGAAAAATGCTAGAATCAAACTTATTAAACAAATCTATTATAAAAATAAAGTTACTCAGGGATAATCTCACAATTTAATTTTATCGTGATATTTAACCGAGAAAACTAAAATATTCGTTTATAGTTCCAGAAAAATAGAAATATTGTTACTCAGAAAAAAATGCTAGAATCAAACTTATTAAAAAAAATCTAATAAACAAATAAAGTCACTCCGGGATATTCTTACAATTTAATTTTATCGTGATATTTAAGCGAGACACTAAAATACTCGTTTCTTGTTACAGAAAAATTAAAACATCGGTACTCCTCAGGAAAAAATGTTAGGATCAAACTTATTTAGAATAATCTAATATACAAATAAAGTTACACAGGGATATTCTTACAATTTAATTTTAACGTGATATTTAAGCGAGAAATCTAAAATAATCTTTTCTAGTTCCAGAAAAATTAAAACATCGTTACTCCTCAGGAAAAAATGCAAGAATCAAACTTATTAAAAAAAATCTAATATACAAATAAAGTTACTCTGGGATATTCTTACAATTTAATTTTATCGTAATATTTATGTGAGAAAACTAAAATATTCGTTTCTAGTACCAGAAAAATTAAAACATCGTTACTCCTCAGGAAAAAATGTTAGGATCAAACTTATTTAGAATAACCTAATATACAAATAAAGTTACTCAGGGATATTCTTACAATTTAATTTTAACGTGATATTTAAGCGAGATATCTAAAATAATCTTTTCTAGTTCCAGAAAAAATAAAACATCGTTACTCCTCAGAAAAAATGCTAGAATCAAACTTATAAAAAAAATCTAATATACAAAAAAAGTTACTCTGGGATATTCTTACATTTTAATTTTATCGTTATATTTAAGCGAGAAAACTAAAATATTCGTTTCTAGTTCCAAAAAAATTAAAACATCGTTACTCAGGAAAAAATGCTAGAATCAAACTTATTAAGAATGATCTAATATACATATAAAGTTACTCATGGATATACTTACAATTTAATTTTATCGTGATATTTAAGCGAGAAATCTAAAATATTCGTTTCTAGTTCCAGAAAAATTAAAACATCGTTACTCCTCAGGAAAAAATGCTAGAATCAAACTTATCTAGAATAATCTAATATACAAATAAAGATACTCAGGGATATTCTTACAATTTAATTTTATCGTGATATTTAAGCCAGAAAACTAAAATACTCCTTTCTTGTTACAGAAAAATTAAAACATCGTTACTCCTCAGGAAAAAATGTTAGGATCAAACTTATTTAGAAAACTCTAATATACAAATAAAGTTACTCAGGGATATTCTTACAATTTAATTTTATCGTGATATTTAAGCGCGAAATCTAAAATAATCTTTTCTAGTTCTAGAAAAATTAAAACATCGTTACTCCTCAGGAAAAAATTCTAGAATCAAACTTATTAAAAAAAATCTAATAAACAAATAAAGTTATTTAGGGATATTCTTACAATTTAATTTTATTGTGATATTTAAGCGAGAAATCTAAAATATTCGTTACTAGCTCCAGAAAAATTAAAACATCGTTACTCCTCAGGAAAAAATGCTAGAATCAAACTTATTAAGAATAATCTAAAATACAAATAAAGTTACTCAGGGATATTCTTACAATTTAATTTTATCGTGATATTTAAGCGAGAAAACTAAAATACTCGTTTCTTGTTACAGAAAAATTAAAACATCGTTACTCCACAGGAAAAAATGTTAGGATCAAACTTATTTAGAGAACTCTAATATACAAATAAAGTTACTCAGGGATATTCTTACAATTTAATTTTATCGTGATATTTAAGCGAGAAATCTAAAATAATCTTTTCTAGTTCCAGAAAAATTAAAACATCGTTACTCCTCAGGAAAAAATGCTAGAATCAAACTTATTAAGAATAATCTAATATACAAATAAAGTTACTCAGGGATATTCTTACAATTTAATTTTAACGTTATATTTAAGCGATAAAACTAAAATTATCGTTTCTAGCTCCAGAAAAATAATAACATAGTTACTCCCCAGCAAAAAATGCTAGAATCAAACTTATTGTAAAAATCTTTTATAAAAATAAAGATACTCTGGGATATTCTTACAATTTAATTTTATCGTTATATTTAAGCGAGAAAACAAAAATATTCGTTTCTAGTTCCAGAAAAATTAAAACATCGTTACTCCTCAGTAAAAAATGCTAGAATCAAACTTATTAAGAAAAATCTAATACGCAAATAAAGTTACTCAGGCATATTCTTACAATTTAATTTTATTGTAATATTTAAGCGAGAAATCTAAAATATTCGTTTCTAGTTCCAGAAAAATTAAAACATCGTTACTCCTCAGGAAAAAATGCTAGAATCAAACTTATTAATAATAATCTAATATACAAATAAAGTTACTCAGGGAAATTCTTACAATTGAATTTTATCGTGATATTTAACCGAGAAATCTAAAATATTCGTTTCTAGTTCCAGAAAAATTAAAAGGAAAATATGCTAGAATCAAACCTATTTAGAATAATCTAATACATAAATAAAGTTACTCAGGGAAATTCTTACAATTTAATTTTATCGTGATATTTAAGTCAGAAAACTAAAATACTCGTTTCTTGTTACAGAAATATTAAAACATCGTTACTCCTCAACAAAAAATGCTAGAATCAAACTTTTAAACAAATCTATTATAAAAATAAAGTTACTCAGGGATGATCTTACAATTTAATTTTATCGTGATATTTAAGCGAGAAAACTAATATATTCGTTTATAGATCCAGAAAAATAAAAATATTGTTACTCCTCAGAAAAAAATGCTAGAATCAAACTTATTAAAAAAAATCTAATAAACAAATAAAGTTACTCCGGGATATTCTTACAATTTAATTTTATCGTGATATTTAAGCGAGACAACTAAAATACTCGTTTCTTGTTACAGAAAATTAAAACATCGTTACTCCTCAGGAAAAAAATGCTAGAATCAAACTTATTAAGAATAATCTAATATACAAATAAAGTTACTCAGGGATATTCTTACAATTTAATTTTATCGTAATATTTATGTGAGAAAACTAAAATATTCGTTTCTAGTTCCAGTAAAATTAAAACATCGTTACTCCTCAGGAAAAAATGCTAGAATCAAACTTATTAAAAAAAATCTAATATACAAATAAAGTTACTCTGGGATATTCTTACAATTTAATTTTATCGTTATATTTAAGCGAGAAAACTAAAATATTCTTTTCTAGTTCTAGAAAAATTAAAACATCGTTACTCCTCAGTAAAAAATGCTAGAATCAAACTTATTAAGAAAAATCTAATACGCAAATAAAGTTACTCAGGCATATTCTTACAATTTAATTTTATTGTGATATTTAAGCGAGAAATCTAAAATATTCGTTTCTAGTTCCAGAAAAATTAAAATATCGTTACTCCTCAGGAAAAAATGCTAGATTCAAACTTATTAAGAATAATCTAATATACAAATAAAGTTACTCAGGGATATTCTTACAATTTAATTTTATCGTGATATTTATGTGACAAAAAACTAAAATATTCGTTTCTAGTTACAGTAAAATTAAAACATCGTTACTCCTCAGGAAAAAATGCTAGAATCAAACTTATTAAAAAAAATCTAATATACAAATAAAGTTACTCTGGGATATTCTTACAATTTAATTTTATCGTTATATTTAAGCGAGAAAACTAAAATATTCTTTTCTAGTTCTAGAAAAATTAAAACATCGTTACTCCTCAGGAAAAAATGCTATAATGAAACTAATTTAGAATAATCTAATATACAAATAAAGTTACTCAGGGATATTCTTACAATTTAATTTTATCGTCATATTTAAGCCAGAAAACTAAAATACTCGTTTCTTGTTACAGAAAAATTAAAACATCGTTACTCCTCAGGAACAAATTTTAGGATCAAACTTATTTAGAATAATCTAATATACAAATAAAGTTACTCAGGGATATTCTTACAATTTAATTTTAACGTTATATTTAAGCGATAAAACTAAAATTATCTTTTCTAGCTCCAGAAAAATAATAACATTGTTACTCCCCAGCAAAAAATGCTAGAATCAAACTTATTGTAAAAATCTTTTATAAAAATAAAGTTACTCTGGGATATTCTTACAATTTAATTTTATCGTTATATTTAAGCGAGAAAACAAAAATATTCGTTTCTAGTTCCAGAAAAATTAAAACATCGTTACTCCTCAGTAAAAAATGCTAGAATCAAACTTATTAAGAAAAATCTAATACGCAAATAAAGTTACTCAGGCATATTCTTACAATTTAATTTTATTGTAATATTTAAGCGAGAAATCTAAAATATTCGTTTCTAGTTCCAGAAAAATTAAAACATCGTTACTCCTCAGGAAAAAATGCTAGAATCAAACTTATTAATAATAATCTAATATACAAATAAAGTTACTCAGGGAAATTCTTACAATTGAATTTTATCGTGATATTTAACCGAGAAATCTAAAATATTCGTTTCTAGTTCCAGAAAAATTAAAAGGAAAATATGCTAGAATCAAACCTATTTAGAATAATCTAATACATAAATAAAGTTACTCAGGGAAATTCTTACAATTTAATTTTATCGTGATATTTAAGTCAGAAAACTAAAATACTCGTTTCTTGTTACAGAAATATTAAAACATCGTTACTCCTCAACAAAAAATGCTAGAATCAAACTTTTAAACAAATCTATTATAAAAATAAAGTTACTCAGGGATGATCTTACAATTTAATTTTATCGTGATATTTAAGCGAGAAAACTAATATATTCGTTTATAGTTCCAGAAAAATAAAAATATTGTTACTCCTCAGAAAAAAATGCTAGAATAAAACTTATTAAAAAAAATCTAATAAACAAATAAAGTTACTCCGGGATATTCTTACAATTTAATTTTATCGTGATATTTAAGCGAGACAACTAAAATACTCGTTTCTTGTTACAGAAAATTAAAACATCGTTACTCCTCAGGAAAAAATGTTAGGAACAAACTTATTTAGAATAATCTAATATGCAAATAAAGTTACTCAGAGATATTCTTACAATTTAATTTTAACGTGATATTTAAGCGAGAAACCTAAAATAATCTTTTCTAGTTCCAGAAAAATTAAAATATCGTTACTCCTCAGGAAAAAATGCTAGATTCAAACTTATTAAGAATAATCTAATATACAAATAAAGTTACTCAGGGATATTCTTACAATTTAATTTTATCGTGATATTTATGTGACAAAAAACTAAAATATTCGTTTCTAGTTACAGTAAAATTAAAACATCGTTACTCCTCAGGAAAAAATGCTAGAATCAAACTTATTAAAAAAAATCTAATATACAAATAAAGTTACTCTGGGATATTCTTACAATTTAATTTTATCGTTATATTTAAGCGAGAAAACTAAAATATTCTTTTCTAGTTCTAGAAAAATTAAAACATCGTTACTCCTCAGGAAAAAATGCTATAATCAAACTAATTTAGAATAATCTAATATACAAATAAAGTTACTCAGGGATATTCTTACAATTTAATTTTATCGTCATATTTAAGCCAGAAAACTAAAATACTCGTTTCTTGTTACAGAAAAATTAAAACATCGTTACTCCTCAGGAAAAAATTTTAGGATCAAACTTATTTAGAATAATCTAATATACAAATAAAGTTACTCAGGGATATTCTTACAATTTAATTTTAACGTTATATTTAAGCGATAAAACTAAAATTATCTTTTCTAGCTCCAGAAAAATAATAACATTGTTACTCCCCAGGAAAAAATGCTAGAATCAAACTTATTGTAAAAATCTTTTATAAAAATAAAGTTACTCTGGGATATTCTTACAATTTAATTTTATCGTTATATTTAAGCGAGAAAACAAAAATATTCGTTTCTAGTTCCAGAAAAATTAAAACTTCTTTACTCCTCAGGATAAAATGCTAGAATCAAACTTATTTAGAATAATCTATATACAAATAAAGTTACTCAGGGATATTCTTACAATTTAATTTTAACGTGATATTTAAGCGAGAAATCTAAAATAATCTTTTCTAGTTCCAGAAAAATTAAAACATCGTTACTCCTCAGGAAAAAATGCTAGAATCAAACTTATTAAGAATAATCTAATATACAAATAAAGTTACTCAGGGATATTCTTACAATTTAATTTTATCGTGATATTTATGTGAGAAAACTAAAATATTCGTTTCTAGTACCAGAAAAATTAAAACATCGTTACTCCTCAGGAAAAAATGTTAGGATCAAACTTATTTAGAAAACTCTAATATACAAATAAAGTTACTCAGGGATAATCTTACAATTTAATTTTATCGTGATATTTAAGCGAGAAATCTAAAATATTCGTTTCTAGTTCCAGAAAAATTAAAACATCGTTACTCCTCAGGAAAAAAGGCTAGAATCAAACTTATTAAGAATAATCTAATATACAAATAAAGTTACTTAGGGATATTCTTACAATTTAATTTTAACGTGATATTTAAGCCAGAAAACTAAAATACTCGTTTCTTGTTACAGAAAAATTAAAACATCGTTACTTCACAGGAAAAATGCTAGAATCAAACTTATTAAACAAATCTATTATAAAAATAAAGTTACTCAGGGATAATCTCACAATTTAATTTTATCGTGATATTTAACCGAGAAAACTAAAATATTCGTTTATAGTTCCAGAAAAATAGAAATATTGTTACTCAGAAAAAAATGCTAGAATCAAACTTATTAAAAAAAATCTAATAAACAAATAAAGTTACTCAGGGATATTCTTACAATTTAATTTTATCGTGATATTTAAGCGAGAAATCTAAAAAATTCGTTACTAGCTCCAGAAAAATTAAAACATCGTTACTCCTCAGGAAAAAAATGCTAGAATCAAACTTATTAAGAATAATCTAATATACAAATAAAGTTACTCCGGGATATTATTACAATTTAATTTTATCGTGATATTTAAGCGAGAAAACTAAAATACTCGTTTCTTGTTACAGAAAAATTAAAACATCGGTACTCCTCAGGAAAAAATGTTAGGATCAAACTTATTTAGAATAATCTAATATACAAATAAAGTTACAATTTAATTTTAACGTGATATTTAAGCGAGAAATCTAAAATAATCTTTTCTAGTTCCAGAAAAATTAAAACATCGTTACTCCTCAGGAAAAAATGCTAGAATCAAACTTATTAAGAATAATCTAATATACAAATAAAGTTACTCAGGGATATTCTTACAATTTAATTTTATCGTGATATTTATGTGAGAAAACTAAAATATTCGTTTCTAGTTCCAGTAAAATTTAAACATCGTTACTCCTCAGGAAAAAA
Source organism: Pterostichus madidus (assembly GCA_911728475.2). Taxonomy (NCBI): domain Eukaryota; kingdom Metazoa; phylum Arthropoda; class Insecta; order Coleoptera; family Carabidae; genus Pterostichus; species Pterostichus madidus. The sequence continues at coordinate 16,935,847 of OU452311.1, read as the reverse complement.
TGCTAGAATCAAACTTATTAAAAAAAATCTAATATACAAATAAAGTTACTCTGGGATATTCTTACAATTTAATTTTATCGTTATATTTAAGCGAGAAAACTAAAATATTCTTTTCTAGTTCCAGAAAAATTAAAACATCGTTACTCCTCAGGAAAAAATGTTAGGATCAAACTTATTTAGAAAACTCTAATATACAAATAAAGTTACTCAGGGATAATCTTACAATTTAATTTTATCGTGATATTTAAGCGAGAAATCTAAAATATTCGTTTCTAGTTCCAGAAAAATTAAAACATCGTTACTCCTCAGGAAAAAATGCTAGAATCAAACTTATTAAGAATAATCTAATATACAAATAAAGTTACTCAGGGATATTCTTACAATTTAATTTTAACGTGATATTTAAGCGAGAAATCTAAAATAATCTTTTCTTGTTCCAGAAAAATTAAAACATCGTTACTCCTCAAGACAAAATGCTAGAATCAAACTTATTTAGAATAATCTAATATAAAAATAAAGTTACTCAGGGATATTCTTACAATTTAATTTTAACGTGATATTTAAGCCAGAAAACTAAAATACTCGTTTCTTGTTACAGAAAAATTAAAACATCGTTACTTCACAGGAAAAATGCTAGAATCAAACTTATTAAACAAATCTATTATAAAAATAAAGTTACTCAGGGATAATCTCACAATTTAATTTTATCGTGATATTTAACCGAGAAAACTAAAATATTCGTTTATAGTTCCAGAAAAATAGAAATATTGTTACTCAGAAAAAAATGCTAGAATCAAACTTATTAAAAAAAATCTAATAAACAAATAAAGTCACTCCGGGATATTCTTACAATTTAATTTTATCGTGATATTTAAGCGAGACACTAAAATACTCGTTTCTTGTTACAGAAAAATTAAAACATCGGTACTCCTCAGGAAAAAATGTTAGGATCAAACTTATTTAGAATAATCTAATATACAAATAAAGTTACACAGGGATATTCTTACAATTTAATTTTAACGTGATATTTAAGCGAGAAATCTAAAATAATCTTTTCTAGTTCCAGAAAAATTAAAACATCGTTACTCCTCAGGAAAAAATGCAAGAATCAAACTTATTAAAAAAAATCTAATATACAAATAAAGTTACTCTGGGATATTCTTACAATTTAATTTTATCGTAATATTTATGTGAGAAAACTAAAATATTCGTTTCTAGTACCAGAAAAATTAAAACATCGTTACTCCTCAGGAAAAAATGTTAGAATCAAACTTATTTAGAATAACCTAATATACAAATAAAGTTACTCAGGGATATTCTTACAATTTAATTTTAACGTGATATTTAAGCGAGATATCTAAAATAATCTTTTCTAGTTCCAGAAAAAATAAAACATCGTTACTCCTCAGAAAAAATGCTAGAATCAAACTTATAAAAAAAATCTAATATACAAAAAAAGTTACTCTGGGATATTCTTACATTTTAATTTTATCGTTATATTTAAGCGAGAAAACTAAAATATTCGTTTCTAGTTCCAAAAAAATTAAAACATCGTTACTCAGGAAAAAATGCTAGAATCAAACTTATTAAGAATGATCTAATATACCTATAAAGTTACTCAGGGATATACTTACAATTTAATTTTATCGTGATATTTAAGCGAGAAATCTAAAATATTCGTTTCTAGTTCCAGAAAAATTAAAACATCGTTACTCCTCAGGAAAAAATGCTAGAATCAAACTTATCTAGAATAATCTAATATACAAATAAAGATACTCAGGGATATTCTTACAATTTAATTTTATCGTGATATTTAAGCCAGGAAACTAAAATACTCCTTTCTTGTTACAGAAAAATTAAAACATCGTTACTCCTCAGGAAAAAATGCTAGAATCAAACTTATTAAGAATAATCTAATATACAAATAAAGTTACTCAGGGATATTCTTACAATTTAATTTTATCGTGATATTTATGTGAGAAAACTAAAATATTCGTTTCTAGTTCCAGTAAAATTTAAACATCGTTACTCCTCAGGAAAAAATGCTAGAATCAAACTTATTAAAAAAAATCTAATATACAAATAAAGTTACTCTGGGATATTCTTACAATTTAATTTTATCGTTATATTTAAGCGAGAAAACTAAAATATTCTTTTCTAGTTCCAGAAAAATTAAAACATCGTTACTCCTCAGGAAAAAATGTTAGGATCAAACTTATTTAGAAAACTCTAATATACAAATAAAGTTACTCAGGGATAATCTTACAATTTAATTTTATCGTGATATTTAAGCGAGAAATCTAAAATATTCGTTTCTAGTTCCAGAAAAATTAAAACATCGTTACTCCTCAGGAAAAAATGCTAGAATCAAACTTATTAAGAATAATCTAATATACAAATAAAGTTACTCAGGGATATTCTTACAATTTAATTTTAACGTGATATTTAAGCGAGAAATCTAAAATAATCTTTTCTTGTTCCAGAAAAATTAAAACATCGTTACTCCTCAAGACAAAATGCTAGAATCAAACTTATTTAGAATAATCTAATATAAAAATAAAGTTACTCAGGGATATTCTTACAATTTAATTTTAACGTGATATTTAAGCCAGAAAACTAAAATACTCGTTTCTTGTTACAGAAAAATTAAAACATCGTTACTTCACAGGAAAAATGCTAGAATCAAACTTATTAAACAAATCTATTATAAAAATAAAGTTACTCAGGGATAATCTCACAATTTAATTTTATCGTGATATTTAACCGAGAAAACTAAAATATTCGTTTATAGTTCCAGAAAAATAGAAATATTGTTACTCAGAAAAAAATGCTAGAATCAAACTTATTAAAAAAAATCTAATAAACAAATAAAGTCACTCCGGGATATTCTTACAATTTAATTTTATCGTGATATTTAAGCGAGACACTAAAATACTCGTTTCTTGTTACAGAAAAATTAAAACATCGGTACTCCTCAGGAAAAAATGTTAGGATCAAACTTATTTAGAATAATCTAATATACAAATAAAGTTACACAGGGATATTCTTACAATTTAATTTTAACGTGATATTTAAGCGAGAAATCTAAAATAATCTTTTCTAGTTCCAGAAAAATTAAAACATCGTTACTCCTCAGGAAAAAATGCAAGAATCAAACTTATTAAAAAAAATCTAATATACAAATAAAGTTACTCTGGGATATTCTTACAATTTAATTTTATCGTAATATTTATGTGAGAAAACTAAAATATTCGTTTCTAGTACCAGAAAAATTAAAACATCGTTACTCCTCAGGAAAAAATGTTAGAATCAAACTTATTTAGAATAACCTAATATACAAATAAAGTTACTCAGGGATATTCTTACAATTTAATTTTAACGTGATATTTAAGCGAGATATCTAAAATAATCTTTTCTAGTTCCAGAAAAAATAAAACATCGTTACTCCTCAGAAAAAATGCTAGAATCAAACTTATAAAAAAAATCTAATATACAAAAAAAGTTACTCTGGGATATTCTTACATTTTAATTTTATCGTTATATTTAAGCGAGAAAACTAAAATATTCGTTTCTAGTTCCAAAAAAATTAAAACATCGTTACTCAGGAAAAAATGCTAGAATCAAACTTATTAAGAATGATCTAATATACATATAAAGTTACTCAGGGATATACTTACAATTTAATTTTATCGTGATATTTAAGCGAGAAATCTAAAATATTCGTTTCTAGTTCCAGAAAAATTAAAACATCGTTACTCCTCAGGAAAAAATGCTAGAATCAAACTTATCTAGAATAATCTAATATACAAATAAAGATACTCAGGGATATTCTTACAATTTAATTTTATCGTGATATTTAAGCCAGAAAACTAAAATACTCCTTTCTTGTTACAGAAAAATTAAAACATCGTTACTCCTCAGGAAAAAATGTTAGGATCAAACTTATTTAGAAAACTCTAATATACAAATAAAGTTACTCAGGGATATTCTTACAATTTAATTTTATCGTGATATTTAAGCGCGAAATCTAAAATAATCTTTTCTAGTTCTAGAAAAATTAAAACATCGTTACTCCTCAGGAAAAAATTCTAGAATCAAACTTATTAAAAAAAATCTAATAAACAAATAAAGTTATTTAGGGATATTCTTACAATTTAATTTTATTGTGATATTTAAGCGAGAAATCTAAAATATTCGTTACTAGCTCCAGAAAAATTAAAACATCGTTACTCCTCAGGAAAAAATGCTAGAATCAAACTTATTAAGAATAATCTAAAATACAAATAAAGTTACTCAGGGATATTCTTACAATTTAATTTTATCGTGATATTTAAGCGAGAAAACTAAAATACTCGTTTCTTGTTACAGAAAAATTAAAACATCGTTACTCCACAGGAAAAAATGTTAGGATCAAACTTATTTAGAGAACTCTAATATACAAATAAAGTTACTCAGGGATATTCTTACAATTTAATTTTATCGTGATATTTAAGCGAGAAATCTAAAATAATCTTTTCTAGTTCCAGAAAAATTAAAACATCGTTACTCCTCAGGAAAAAATGCTAGAATCAAACTTATTAAGAATAATCTAATATACAAATAAAGTTACTCAGGGATATTCTTACAATTTAATTTTAACGTTATATTTAAGCGATAAAACTAAAATTATCGTTTCTAGCTCCAGAAAAATAATAACATAGTTACTCCCCAGCAAAAAATGCTAGAATCAAACTTATTGTAAAAATCTTTTATAAAAATAAAGATACTCTGGGATATTCTTACAATTTAATTTTATCGTTATATTTAAGCGAGAAAACAAAAATATTCGTTTCTAGTTCCAGAAAAATTAAAACATCGTTACTCCTCAGTAAAAAATGCTAGAATCAAACTTATTAAGAAAAATCTAATACGCAAATAAAGTTACTCAGGCATATTCTTACAATTTAATTTTATTGTAATATTTAAGCGAGAAATCTAAAATATTCGTTTCTAGTTCCAGAAAAATTAAAACATCGTTACTCCTCAGGAAAAAATGCTAGAATCAAACTTATTAATAATAATCTAATATACAAATAAAGTTACTCAGGGAAATTCTTACAATTGAATTTTATCGTGATATTTAACCGAGAAATCTAAAATATTCGTTTCTAGTTCCAGAAAAATTAAAAGGAAAATATGCTAGAATCAAACCTATTTAGAATAATCTAATACATAAATAAAGTTACTCAGGGAAATTCTTACAATTTAATTTTATCGTGATATTTATGTGAGAAAACTAAAATATTCGTTTCTAGTTCCAGTAAAATTAAAACATCGTTACTCCTCAGTAAAAAATGCTAGAATCAAACTTATTAAGAAAAATCTAATACGCAAATAAAGTTACTCAGGCATATTCTTACAATTTAATTTTATTGTGATATTTAAGCGAGAAATCTAAAATATTCGTTTCTAGTTCCAGAAAAATTAAAACATCGTTACTCCTCAGGAAAAAATGCTAGAATCAAACTTATTAAGAATAATCTAATATACAAATAAAGTTACTCAGGGAAATTCTTACAATTTAATTTTATCGTGATATTTAAGTCAGAAAACTAAAATACTCGTTTCTTGTTACAGAAATATTAAAACAACAACAAAAAATGCTAGAATCAAACTTTTAAACAAATCTATTATAAAAATAAAGTTACTCAGGGATGATCTTACAATTTAATTTTATCGTGATATTTAAGCGAGAAAACTAATATATTCGTTTATAGTTCCAGAAAAATAAAAATATTGTTACTCCTCAGAAAAAAATGCTAGAATCAAACTTATTAAAAAAAATCTAATAAACAAATAAAGTTACTCCGGGATATTCTTACAATTTAATTTTATCGTGATATTTAAGCGAGACAACTAAAATACTCGTTTCTTGTTACAGAAAATTAAAACATCGTTACTCCTCAGGAAAAAAATGCTAGAATCAAACTTATTAAGAATAATCTAATATACAAATAAAGTTACTCAGGGATATTCTTACAATTTAATTTTATCGTAATATTTATGTGAGAAAACTAAAATATTCGTTTCTAGTTCCAGTAAAATTAAAACATCGTTACTCCTCAGGAAAAAATGCTAGAATCAAACTTATTAAAAAAAATCTAATATACAAATAAAGTTACTCTGGGATATTCTTACAATTTAATTTTATCGTTATATTTAAGCGAGAAAACTAAAATATTCTTTTCTAGTTCTAGAAAAATTAAAACATCGTTACTCCTCAGTAAAAAATGCTAGAATCAAACTTATTAAGAAAAATCTAATACGCAAATAAAGTTACTCAGGCATATTCTTACAATTTAATTTTATTGTGATATTTAAGCGAGAAATCTAAAATATTCGTTTCTAGTTCCAGAAAAATTAAAACATCGTTACTCCTCAGGAAAAAATGCTAGAATCAAACTTATTAAGAATAATCTAATATACAAATAAAGTTACTCAGGGAAATTCTTACAATTTAATTTTATCGTGATATTTAAGTCAGAAAACTAAAATACTCGTTTCTTGTTACAGAAATATTAAAACAACAACAAAAAATGCTAGAATCAAACTTTTAAACAAATCTATTATAAAAATAAAGTTACTCAGGGATGATCTTACAATTTAATTTTATCGTGATATTTAAGCGAGAAAACTAATATATTCGTTTATAGTTCCAGAAAAATAAAAATATTGTTACTCCTCAGAAAAAAATGCTAGAATAAAACTTATTAAAAAAAATCTAATAAACAAATAAAGTTACTCCGGGATATTCTTACAATTTAATTTTATCGTGATATTTAAGCGAGACAACTAAAATACTCGTTTCTTGTTACAGAAAATTAAAACATCGTTACTCCTCAGGAAAAAATGTTAGGAACAAACTTATTTAGAATAATCTAATATGCAAATAAAGTTACTCAGAGATATTCTTACAATTTAATTTTAACGTGATATTTAAGCGAGAAATCTAAAATAATCTTTTCTAGTTCCAGAAAAATTAAAATATCGTTACTCCTCAGGAAAAAATGCTAGATTCAAACTTATTAAGAATAATCTAATATACAAATAAAGTTACTCAGGGATATTCTTACAATTTAATTTTATCGTGATATTTATGTGACAAAAAACTAAAATATTCGTTTCTAGTTACAGTAAAATTAAAACATCGTTACTCCTCAGGAAAAAATGCTAGAATCAAACTTATTAAAAAAAATCTAATATACAAATAAAGTTACTCTGGGATATTCTTACAATTTAATTTTATCGTTATATTTAAGCGAGAAAACTAAAATATTCTTTTCTAGTTCTAGAAAAATTAAAACATCGTTACTCCTCAGGAAAAAATGCTATAATCAAACTAATTTAGAATAATCTAATATACAAATAAAGTTACTCAGGGATATTCTTACAATTTAATTTTATCGTCATATTTAAGCCAGAAAACTAAAATACTCGTTTCTTGTTACAGAAAAATTAAAACATCGTTACTCCTCAGGAAAAAATTTTAGGATCAAACTTATTTAGAATAATCTAATATACAAATAAAGTTACTCAGGGATATTCTTACAATTTAATTTTAACGTTATATTTAAGCGATAAAACTAAAATTATCTTTTCTAGCTCCAGAAAAATAATAACATTGTTACTCCCCAGCAAAAAATGCTAGAATCAAACTTATTGAAAAAATCTTTTATAAAAATAAAGTTACTCTAGGATATTCTTACAATTTAATTTTATCGTTATATTTAAGCGAGAAAACAAAAATATTCGTTTCTAGTTCCAGAAAAATTAAAACATCGTTAGTCCTCAGTAAAAAATGCTAGAATCAAACTTATTAAGAAAAATCTAATACGCAAATAAAGTTACTCAGGCATATTCTTACAATTTAATTTTATTGTAATATTTAAGCGAGAAATCTAAAATATTCGTTTCTAGTTCCAGAAAAATTAAAACATCGTTACTCCTCAGGAAAAAATGCTAGAATCAAACTTATTAATAATAATCTAATATACAAATAAAGTTACTCAGGGAAATTCTTACAATTGAATTTTATCGTGATATTTAACCGAGAAATCTAAAATATTCGTTTCTAGTTCCAGAAAAATTAAAAGGAAAATATGCTAGAATCAAACCTATTTAGAATAATCTAATACATAAATAAAGTTACTCAGGGAAATTCTTACAATTTAATTTTATCGTGATATTTAAGTCAGAAAACTAAAATACTCGTTTCTTGTTACAGAAATATTAAAACATCGTTACTCCTCAGTAAAAAATGCTAGAATCAAACTTATTAAGAAAAATCTAATACGCAAATAAAGTTACTCAGGCATATTCTTACAATTTAATTTTATTGTAATATTTAAGCGAGAAATCTAAAATATTCGTTTCTAGTTCCAGAAAAATTAAAACATCGTTACTCCTCAGGAAAAAATGCTAGAATCAAACTTATTAATAATAATCTAATATACAAATAAAGTTACTCAGGGAAATTCTTACAATTGAATTTTATCGTGATATTTAACCGAGAAATCTAAAATATTCGTTTCTAGTTCCAGAAAAATTAAAAGGAAAATATGCTAGAATCAAACCTATTTAGAATAATCTAATACATAAATAAAGTTACTCAGGGAAATTCTTACAATTTAATTTTATCGTGATATTTATGTGAGAAAACTAAAATATTCTTTTCTAGTTCCAGTAAAATTAAAACATCGTTACTCCTCAGTAAAAAATGCTAGAATCAAACTTATTAAGAAAAATCTAATACGCAAATAAAGTTACTCAGGCATATTCTTACAATTTAATTTTATTGTGATATTTAAGCGAGAAATCTAAAATATTCGTTTCTAGTTCCAGAAAAATTAAAACATCGTTACTCCTCAGGAAAAAATGCTAGAATCAAACTTATTAAGAATAATCTAATATACAAATAAAGTTACTCAGGGAAATTCTTACAATTGAATTTTATCGTGATATTTAACCGAGAAATCTAAAATATTCGTTTCTAGTTCCAGAAAAATTAAAAGGAAAATATGCTAGAATCAAACCTATTTAGAATAATCTAATACATAAATAAAGTTACTCAGGGAAATTCTTACAATTTAATTTTATCGTGATATTTAAGTCAGAAAACTAAAATACTCGTTTCTTGTTACAGAAATATTAAAACAACAACAAAAAATGCTAGAATCAAACTTTTAAACAAATCTATTATAAAAATAAAGTTACTCAGGGATGATCTTACAATTTAATTTTATCGTGATATTTAAGCGAGAAAACTAATATATTCGTTTATAGTTCCAGAAAAATAAAAATATTGTTACTCCTCAGAAAAAAATGCTAGAATCAAACTTATTAAAAAAAATCTAATAAACAAATAAAGTTACTCCGGGATATTCTTACAATTTAATTTTATCGTGATATTTAAGCGAGACAACTAAAATACTCGTTTCTTGTTACAGAAAATTAAAACATCGTTACTCCTCAGGAAAAAAATGCTAGAATCAAACTTATTAAGAATAATCTAATATACAAATAAAGTTACTCAGGGATATTCTTACAATTTAATTTTATCGTAATATTTATGTGAGAAAACTAAAATATTCGTTTCTAGTTCCAGTAAAATTAAAACATCGTTACTCCTCAGGAAAAAATGCTAGAATCAAACTTATTAAAAAAATCTAATATACAAATAAAGTTACTCTGGGATATTCTTACAATTTAATTTTATCGTTATATTTAAGCGAGAAAACTAAAATATTCTTTTCTAGTTCTAGAAAAATTAAAACATCGTTACTCCTCAGTAAAAAATGCTAGAATCAAACTTATTAAGAAAAATCTAATACGCAAATAAAGTTACTCAGGCATATTCTTACAATTTAATTTTATTGTGATATTTAAGCGAGAAATCTAAAATATTCGTTTCTAGTTCCAGAAAAATTAAAACATCGTTACTCCTCAGGAAAAAATGCTAGAATCAAACTTATTAAGAATAATCTAATATACAAATAAAGTTACTCAGGGAAATTCTTACAATTTAATTTTATCGTGATATTTAAGTCAGAAAACTAAAATACTCGTTTCTTGTTACAGAAATATTAAAACAACAACAAAAAATGCTAGAATCAAACTTTTAAACAAATCTATTATAAAAATAAAGTTACTCAGGGATGATCTTACAATTTAATTTTATCGTGATATTTAAGCGAGAAAACTAATATATTCGTTTATAGTTCCAGAAAAATAAAAATATTGTTACTCCTCAGAAAAAAATGCTAGAATAAAACTTATTAAAAAAAATCTAATAAACAAATAAAGTTACTCCGGGATATTCTTACAATTTAATTTTATCGTGATATTTAAGCGAGACAACTAAAATACTCGTTTCTTGTTACAGAAAATTAAAACATCGTTACTCCTCAGGAAAAAATGTTAGGAACAAACTTATTTAGAATAATCTAATATGCAAATAAAGTTACTCAGAGATATTCTTACAATTTAATTTTAACGTGATATGTAAGCGAGAAACCTAAAATAATCTTTTCTAGTTCCAGAAAAATTAAAATATCGTTACTCCTCAGGAAAAAATGCTAGATTCAAACTTATTAAGAATAATCTAATATACAAATAAAGTTACTCAGGGATAATCTTACAATTTAATTTTATCGTGATATTTATGTGACAAAAAACTAAAATATTCGTTTCTAGTTACAGTAAAATTAAAACATCGTTACTCCTCAGGAAAAAATGCTAGAATCAAACTTATTAAAAAAAATCTAATATACAAATAAAGTTACTCTGGGATATTCTTACAATTTAATTTTATCGTTATATTTAAGCGAGAAAACTAAAATATTCTTTTCTAGTTCTAGAAAAATTAAAACATCGTTACTCCTCAGGAAAAAATGCTATAATCAAACTAATTTAGAATAATCTAATATACAAATAAAGTTACTCAGGGATATTCTTACAATTTAATTTTATCGTCATATTTAAGCCAGAAAACTAAAATACTCGTTTCTTGTTACAGAAAAATTAAAACATCGTTACTCCTCAGGAAAAAATTTTAGGATCAAACTTATTTAGAATAATCTAATATACAAATAAAGTTACTCAGGGATATTCTTACAATTTAATTTTAACGTTATATTTAAGCGATAAAACTAAAATTATCTTTTCTAGCTCCAGAAAAATAATAACATTGTTACTCCCCAGCAAAAAATGCTAGAATCAAACTTATTGTAAAAATCTTTTATAAAAATAAAGTTACTCTGGGATATTCTTACAATTTAATTTTATCGTTATATTTAAGCGAGAAAACAAAAATATTCGTTTCTAGTTCCAGAAAAATTAAAACATCGTTACTCCTCAGTAAAAAATGCTAGAATCAAACTTATTAAGAAAAATCTAATACGCAAATAAAGTTACTCAGGCATATTCTTACAATTTAATTTTATTGTAATATTTAAGCGAGAAATCTAAAATATTCGTTTCTAGTTCCAGAAAAATTAAAACATCGTTACTCCTCAGGAAAAAATGCTAGAATCAAACTTATTAATAATAATCTAATATACAAATAAAGTTACTCAGGGAAATTCTTACAATTGAATTTTATCGTGATATTTAACCGAGAAATCTAAAATATTCGTTTCTAGTTCCAGAAAAATTAAAAGGAAAATATGCTAGAATCAAACCTATTTTGAATAATCTAATACATAAATAAAGTTACTCAGGGAAATTCTTACAATTTAATTTTATCGTTATATTTAAGCGAGAAAACTAAAATATTCTTTTCTAGTTCTAGAAAAATTAAAACATCGTTACTCCTCAGTAAAAAATGCTAGAATCAAACTTATTAAGAAAAATCTAATACGCAAATAAAGTTACTCAGGCATATTCTTACAATTTAATTTTATTGTGATATTTAAGCGAGAAATCTAAAATATTCGTTTCTAGTTCCAGAAAAATTAAAACATCGTTACTCCTCAGGAAAAAATGCTAGAATCAAACTTATTAAGAATAATCTAATATACAAATAAAGTTACTCAGGGAAATTCTTACAATTTAATTTTATCGTGATATTTAAGTCAGAAAACTAAAATACTCGTTTCTTGTTACAGAAATATTAAAACAACAACAAAAAATGCTAGAATCAAACTTTTAAACAAATCTATTATAAAAATAAAGTTACTCAGGGATGATCTTACAATTTAATTTTATCGTGATATTTAAGCGAGAAAACTAATATATTCGTTTATAGTTCCAGAAAAATAAAAATATTGTTACTCCTCAGAAAAAAATGCTAGAATAAAACTTATTAAAAAAAATCTAATAAACAAATAAAGTTACTCCGGGATATTCTTACAATTTAATTTTATCGTGATATTTAAGCGAGACAACTAAAATACTCGTTTCTTGTTACAGAAAATTAAAACATCGTTACTCCTCAGGAAAAAATGTTAGGAACAAACTTATTTAGAATAATCTAATATGCAAATAAAGTTACTCAGAGATATTCTTACAATTTAATTTTAACGTGATATGTAAGCGAGAAACCTAAAATAATCTTTTCTAGTTCCAGAAAAATTAAAATATCGTTACTCCTCAGGAAAAAATGCTAGATTCAAACTTATTAAGAATAATCTAATATACAAATAAAGTTACTCAGGGATAATCTTACAATTTAATTTTATCGTGATATTTATGTGACAAAAAACTAAAATATTCGTTTCTAGTTACAGTAAAATTAAAACATCGTTACTCCTCAGGAAAAAATGCTAGAATCAAACTTATTAAAAAAAATCTAATATACAAATAAAGTTACTCTGGGATATTCTTACAATTTAATTTTATCGTTATATTTAAGCGAGAAAACTAAAATATTCTTTTCTAGTTCTAGAAAAATTAAAACATCGTTACTCCTCAGGAAAAAATGCTATAATCAAACTAATTTAGAATAATCTAATATACAAATAAAGTTACTCAGGGATATTCTTACAATTTAATTTTATCGTCATATTTAAGCCAGAAAACTAAAATACTCGTTTCTTGTTACAGAAAAATTAAAACATCGTTACTCCTCAGGAAAAAATTTTAGGATCAAACTTATTTAGAATAATCTAATATACAAATAAAGTTACTCAGGGATATTCTTACAATTTAATTTTAACGTTATATTTAAGCGATAAAACTAAAATTATCTTTTCTAGCTCCAGAAAAATAATAACATTGTTACTCCCCAGCAAAAAATGCTAGAATCAAACTTATTGTAAAAATCTTTTATAAAAATAAAGTTACTCTGGGATATTCTTACAATTTAATTTTATCGTTATATTTAAGCGAGAAAACAAAAATATTCGTTTCTAGTTCCAGAAAAATTAAAACATCGTTACTCCTCAGTAAAAAATGCTAGAATCAAACTTATTAAGAAAAATCTAATACGCAAATAAAGTTACTCAGGCATATTCTTACAATTTAATTTTATTGTAATATTTAAGCGAGAAATCTAAAATATTCGTTTCTAGTTCCAGAAAAATTAAAACATCGTTACTCCTCAGGAAAAAATGCTAGAATCAAACTTATTAATAATAATCTAATATACAAATAAAGTTACTCAGGGAAATTCTTACAATTGAATTTTATCGTGATATTTAACCGAGAAATCTAAAATATTCGTTTCTAGTTCCAGAAAAATTAAAAGGAAAATATGCTAGAATCAAACCTATTTAGAATAATCTAATACATAAATAAAGTTACTCAGGGAAATTCTTACAATTTAATTTTATCGTGATATTTAAGTCAGAAAACTAAAATACTCGTTTCTTGTTACAGAAATATTAAAACATCGTTACTCCTCAACAAAAAATGCTAGAATCAAACTTTTAAACAAATCTATTATAAAAATATTGTTACTACTCAGAAAAAAATGCTAGAATCAAACTTATTAAAAAAAATCTAATAAACAAATAAAGTTACTCCGGGATATTCTTACAATTTAATTTTATCGTGATATTTAAGCGAGACAACTAAAATACTCGTTTCTTGTTACAGAAAATTAAAACATCGTTACTCCTCAGGAAAAAAATGCTAGAATCAAACTTATTAAGAATAATCTAATATACAAATAAAGTTACTCAGGGAAATTCTTACAATTTAATTTTATCGTGATATTTAAGTCAGAAAACTAAAATACTCGTTTCTTGTTACAGAAATATTAAAACATCGTTACTCCTCAACAAAAAATGCTAGAATCAAACTTTTAAACAAATCTATTATAAAAATATTGTTACTCCTCAGAAAAAAATGCTAGAATCAAACTTATTAAAAAAAATCTAATAAACAAATAAAGTTACTCCGGGATATTCTTACAATTTAATTTTATCGTGATATTTAAGCGAGACAACTAAAATACTCGTTTCTAGTTCCAGAAAAATTAAAACATCGTTACTCCTCAGGAAAAAATGCTAGAATCAAACTTATTAAGAATAATCTAATATACAAATAAAGTTACTCAGGGAAATTCTTACAATTTAATTTTATCGTGATATTTAAGTCAGAAAACTAAAATACTCGTTTCTTGTTACAGAAATATTAAAACAACAACAAAAAATGCTAGAATCAAACTTTTAAACAAATCTATTATAAAAATAAAGTTACTCAGGGATGATCTTACAATTTAATTTTATCGTGATATTTAAGCGAGAAAACTAATATATTCGTTTATAGTTCCAGAAAAATAAAAATATTGTTACTCCTCAGAAAAAAATGCTAGAATAAAACTTATTAAAAAAAATCTAATAAACAAATAAAGTTACTCCGGGATATTCTTACAATTTAATTTTATCGTGATATTTAAGCGAGACAACTAAAATACTCGTTTCTTGTTACAGAAAATTAAAACATCGTTACTCCTCAGGAAAAAATGTTAGGAACAAATTTATTTAGAATAATCTAATATGCAAATAAAGTTACTCAGAGATATTCTTACAATTTAATTTTAACGTGATATTTAAGCGAGAAACCTAAAATAATCTTTTCTAGTTCCAGAAAAATTAAAATATCGTTACTCCTCAGGAAAAAATGCTAGATTCAAACTTATTAAGAATAATCTAATATACAAATAAAGTTACTCAGGGATATTCTTACAATTTAATTTTATCGTGATATTTATGTGACAAAAAACTAAAATATTCGTTTCTAGTTACAGTAAAATTAAAACATCGTTACTCCTCAGGAAAAAATGCTAGAATCAAACTTATTAAAAAAAATCTAATATACAAATAAAGTTACTCTGGGATATTCTTACAATTTAATTTTATCGTTATATTTAAGCGAGAAAACTAAAATATTCTTTTCTAGTTCTAGAAAAATTAAAACATCGTTACTCCTCAGGAAAAAATGCTATAATCAAACTAATTTAGAATAATCTAATATACAAATAAAGTTACTCAGGGATATTCTTACAATTTAATTTTATCGTCATATTTAAGCCAGAAAACTAAAATACTCGTTTCTTGTTACAGAAAAATTAAAACATCGTTACTCCTCAGGAAAAAATTTTAGGATCTAACTTATTTAGAATAATCTAATATACAAATAAAGTTACTCAGGGATATTCTTACAATTTAATTTTAACGTTATATTTAAGCGATAAAACTAAAATTATCTTTTCTAGCTCCAGAAAAATAATAACATTGTTACTCCCCAGCAAAAAATGCTAGAATCAAACTTATTGTAAAAATCTTTTATAAAAATAAAGTTACTCTGGGATATTCTTACAATTTAATTTTATCGTTATATTTAAGCGAGAAAACAAAAATATTCGTTTCTAGTTCCAGAAAAATTAAAACATCGTTACTCCTCAGTAAAAAATGCTAGAATCAAACTTATTAAGAAAAATCTAATACACAAATAAAGTTACTCAGGCATATTCTTACAATTTAATTTTATTGTAATATTTAAGCGAGAAATCTAAAATATTCGTTTCTAGTTCCAGAAAAATTAAAACATCGTTACTCCTCAGGAAAAAATGCTAGAATCAAACTTATTAATAATAATCTAATATACAAATAAAGTTACTCAGGGAAATTCTTACAATTGAATTTTATCGTGATATTTAACCGAGAAATCTAAAATATTCGTTTCTAGTTCCAGAAAAATTAAAAGGAAAATATGCTAGAATCAAACCTATTTAGAATAATCTAATACATAAATAAAGTTACTCAGGGAAATTCTTACAATTTAATTTTATCGTGATATTTAAGTCAGAAAACTAAAATACTCGTTTCTTGTTACAGAAATATTAAAACATCGTTACTCCTCAACAAAAAATGCTAGAATCAAACTTTTAAACAAATCTATTATAAAAATATTGTTACTCCTCAGAAAAAAATGCTAGAATCAAACTTATTAAAAAAAATCTAATAAACAAATAAAGTTACTCCGGGATATTCTTACAATTTAATTTTATCGTGATATTTAAGCGAGACAACTAAAATACTCGTTTCTTGTTACAGAAAATTAAAACATCGTTACTCCTCAGGAAAAAAATGCTAGAATCAAACTTATTAAGAATAATCTAATATACAAATAAAGTTACTCAGGGAAATTCTTACAATTTAATTTTATCGTGATATTTAAGTCAGAAAACTAAAATACTCGTTTCTTGTTACAGAAATATTAAAACATCGTTACTCCTCAACAAAAAATGCTAGAATCAAACTTTTAAACAAATCTATTATAAAAATATTGTTACTCCTCAGAAAAAAATGCTAGAATCAAACTTATTAAAAAAAATCTAATAAACAAATAAAGTTACTCCGGGATATTCTTACAATTTAATTTTATCGTGATATTTAAGCGAGACAACTAAAATACTCGTTTCTAGTTCCAGAAAAATTAAAACATCGTTACTCCTCAGGAAAAAATGCTAGAATCAAACTTATTAAGAATAATCTAATATACAAATAAAGTTACTCAGGGAAATTCTTACAATTTAATTTTATCGTGATATTTAAGTCAGAAAACTAAAATACTCGTTTCTTGTTACAGAAATATTAAAACAACAACAAAAAATGCTAGAATCAAACTTTTAAACAAATCTATTATAAAAATAAAGTTACTCAGGGATGATCTTACAATTTAATTTTATCGTGATATTTAAGCGAGAAAACTAATATATTCGTTTATAGTTCCAGAAAAATAAAAATATTGTTACTCCTCAGAAAAAAATGCTAGAATAAAACTTATTAAAAAAAATCTAATAAACAAATAAAGTTACTCCGGGATATTCTTACAATTTAATTTTATCGTGATATTTAAGCGAGACAACTAAAATACTCGTTTCTTGTTACAGAAAATTAAAACATCGTTACTCCTCAGGAAAAAATGTTAGGAACAAATTTATTTAGAATAATCTAATATGCAAATAAAGTTACTCAGAGATATTCTTACAATTTAATTTTAACGTGATATTTAAGCGAGAAACCTAAAATAATCTTTTCTAGTTCCAGAAAAATTAAAATATCGTTACTCCTCAGGAAAAAATGCTAGATTCAAACTTATTAAGAATAATCTAATATACAAATAAAGTTACTCAGGGATATTCTTACAATTTAATTTTATCGTGATATTTATGTGACAAAAAACTAAAATATTCGTTTCTAGTTACAGTAAAATTAAAACATCGTTACTCCTCAGGAAAAAATGCTAGAATCAAACTTATTAAAAAAAATCTAATATACAAATAAAGTTACTCTGGGATATTCTTACAATTTAATTTTATCGTTATATTTAAGCGAGAAAACTAAAATATTCTTTTCTAGTTCTAGAAAAATTAAAACATCGTTACTCCTCAGGAAAAAATGCTATAATCAAACTAATTTAGAATAATCTAATATACAAATAAAGTTACTCAGGGATATTCTTACAATTTAATTTTATCGTCATATTTAAGCCAGAAAACTAAAATACTCGTTTCTTGTTACAGAAAAATTAAAACATCGTTACTCCTCAGGAAAAAATTTTAGGATCAAACTTATTTAGAATAATCTAATATACAAATAAAGTTACTCAGGGATATTCTTACAATTTAATTTTAACGTTATATTTAAGCGATAAAACTAAAATTATCTTTTCTAGCTCCAGAAAAATAATAACATTGTTACTCCCCAGCAAAAAATGCTAGAATCAAACTTATTGTAAAAATCTTTTATAAAAATAAAGTTACTCTGGGATATTCTTACAATTTAATTTTATCGTTATATTTAAGCGAGAAAACAAAAATATTCGTTTCTAGTTCCAGAAAAATTAAAACTTCTTTACTCCTTAGGATAAAATGCTAGAATCAAACTTATTTAGAATAATCTATATACAAATAAAGTTACTCAGGGATATTCTTACAATTTAATTTTAACGTGATATTTAAGCGAGAAATCTAAAATAATCTTTTCTAGTTCCAGAAAAATTAAAACATCGTTACTCCTCAGGAAAAAATGCTAGATTCAAACTTATTAAGAATAATCTAATATACAAATAAAGTTACTCAGGGATATTCTTACAATTTAATTTTATCGTGATATTTATGTGAGAAAACTAAAATATTCGTTTCTAGTTCCAGAAAAATTAAAACATCGTTACTCCTCAGGAAAAAATGTTAGGATCAAACTTATTTAGAAAACTCTAATATACAAATAAAGTTACTCAGGGATAATCTTACAATTTAATTTTATCGTGATATTTAAGCGAGAAATCTAAAATATTCGTTTCTAGTTCCAGAAAAATTAAAACATCGTTACTCCTCAGGAAAAAATGCTAGAATCAAACTTATTAAGAATAATCTAATATACAAATAAAGTTACTCAGGGATATTCTTACAATTTAATTTTAACGTGATATTTAAGCCAGAAAACTAAAATACTCGTTTCTTGTTACAGAAAAATTAAAACATCGTTACTTCACAGGAAAAATGCTAGAATCAAACTTATTAAACAAATCTATTATAAAAATAAAGTTACTCAGGGATAATCTCACAATTTAATTTTATCGTGATATTTAACCGAGAAAACTAAAATATTCGTTTATAGTTCCAGAAAAATAGAAATATTGTTACTCAGAAAAAAATGCTAGAATCAAACTTATTAAAAAAAATCTAATAAACAAATAAAGTTACTCAGGGATATTCTTACAATTTAATTTTATCGTGATATTTAAGCGAGAAATCTAAAAAATTCGTTACTAGCTCCAGAAAAATTAAAACATCGTTACTCCTCAGGAAAAAAATGCTAGAATCAAACTTATTAAGAATAATCTAATATACAAATAAAGTTACTCCGGGATATTATTACAATTTAATTTTATCGTGATATTTAAGCGAGAAAACTAAAATACTCGTTTCTTGTTACAGAAAAATTAAAACATCGGTACTCCTCAGGAAAAAATGTTAGGATCAAACTTATTTAGAATAATCTAATATACAAATAAAGTTACAATTTAATTTTAACGTGATATTTAAGCGAGAAATCTAAAATAATCTTTTCTAGTTCCAGAAAAATTAAAACATCGTTACTCCTCAGGAAAAAATGCTAGAATCAAACTTATTAAGAATAATCTAATATACAAATAAAGTTACTCAGGGATATTCTTACAATTTAATTTTATCGTGATATTTATGTGAGAAAACTAAAATATTCGTTTCTAGTTCCAGTAAAATTTAAACATCGTTACTCCTCAGGAAAAAATGCTAGAATCAAACTTATTAAAAAAAATCTAATATACAAATAAAGTTACTCTGGGATATTCTTACAATTTAATTTTATCGTTATATTTAAGCGAGAAAACTAAAATATTCTTTTCTAGTTCTAGAAAAATTAAAACATCGTTACTCCTCAGGAAAAAATGTTAGGATCAAACTTATTTAGAAAACTCTAATATACAAATAAAGTTACTCAGGGATAATCTTACAATTTAATTTTATCGTGATATTTAAGCGAGAAATCTAAAATATTCGTTTCTAGTTCCAGAAAAATTAAAACATCGTTACTCCTCAGGAAAAAATGCTAGAATCAAACTTATTAAGAATAATCTAATATACAAATAAAGTTACTCAGGGATATTCTTACAATTTAATTTTAACGTGATATTTAAGCGAGAAATCTAAAATAATCTTTTCTTGTTCCAGAAAAATTAAAACATCGTTACTCCTCAAGACAAAATGCTAGAATCAAACTTATTTAGAATAATCTAATATAAAAATAAAGTTACTCAGGGATATTCTTACAATTTAATTTTAACGTGATATTTAAGCCAGAAAACTAAAATACTCGTTTCTTGTTACAGAAAAATTAAAACATCGTTACTTCACAGGAAAAATGCTAGAATCAAACTTATTAAACAAATCTATTATAAAAATAAAGTTACTCAGGGATAATCTCACAATTTAATTTTATCGTGATATTTAACCGAGAAAACTAAAATATTCGTTTATAGTTCCAGAAAAATAGAAATATTGTTACTCAGAAAAAAATGCTAGAATCAAACTTATTAAAAAAAATCTAATAAACAAATAAAGTCACTCCGGGATATTCTTACAATTTAATTTTATCGTGATATTTAAGCGAGACACTAAAATACTCGTTTCTTGTTACAGAAAAATTAAAACATCGGTACTCCTCAGGAAAAAATGTTAGGATCAAACTTATTTAGAATAATCTAATATACAAATAAAGTTACACAGGGATATTCTTACAATTTAATTTTAACGTGATATTTAAGCGAGAAATCTAAAATAATCTTTTCTAGTTCCAGAAAAATTAAAACATCGTTACTCCTCAGGAAAAAATGCAAGAATCAAACTTATTAAAAAAAATCTAATATACAAATAAAGTTACTCTGGGATATTCTTACAATTTAATTTTATCGTAATATTTATGTGAGAAAACTAAAATATTCGTTTCTAGTACCAGAAAAATTAAAACATCGTTACTCCTCAGGAAAAAATGTTAGAATCAAACTTATTTAGAATAACCTAATATACAAATAAAGTTACTCAGGGATATTCTTACAATTTAATTTTAACGTGATATTTAAGCGAGATATCTAAAATAATCTTTTCTAGTTCCAGAAAAAATAAAACATCGTTACTCCTCAGAAAAAATGCTAGAATCAAACTTATAAAAAAAATCTAATATACAAAAAAAGTTACTCTGGGATATTCTTACATTTTAATTTTATCGTTATATTTAAGCGAGAAAACTAAAATATTCGTTTCTAGTTCCAAAAAAATTAAAACATCGTTACTCAGGAAAAAATGCTAGAATCAAACTTATTAAGAATGATCTAATATACATATAAAGTTACTCAGGGATATACTTACAATTTAATTTTATCGTGATATTTAAGCGAGAAATCTAAAATATTCGTTTCTAGTTCCAGAAAAATTAAAACATCGTTACTCCTCAGGAAAAAATGCTAGAATCAAACTTATCTAGAATAATCTAATATACAAATAAAGATACTCAGGGATATTCTTACAATTTAATTTTATCGTGATATTTAAGCGCGAAATCTAAAATAATCTTTTCTAGTTCTAGAAAAATTAAAACATCGTTACTCCTCAGGAAAAAATTCTAGAATCAAACTTATTAAAAAAGATCTAATAAACAAATAAAGTTATTTAGGGATATTCTTACAATTTAATTTTATTGTGATATTTAAGCGAGAAATCTAAAATATTCGTTACTAGCTCCAGAAAAATTAAAACATCGTTACTCCTCAGGAAAAAATGCTAGAATCAAACTTATTAAGAATAATCTAAAATACAAATAAAGTTACTCAGGGATATTCTTACAATTTAATTTTATCGTGATATTTAAGCGAGAAAACTAAAATACTCGTTTCTTGTTACAGAAAAATTAAAACATCGTTACTCCACAGGAAAAAATGTTAGGATCAAACTTATTTAGAGAACTCTAATATACAAATAAAGTTACTCAGGGATATTCTTACAATTTAATTTTATCATAAATAAATAATCTTTTCTAGTTCCAGAAAAATTAAAACATCGTTACTCCTCAGGAAAAAATGCTAGAATCAAACTTATTAAGAATAATCTAATATACAAATAAAGTTACTCAGGGATATTCTTACAATTTAATTTTAACGTTATATTTAAGCGATAAAACTAAAATTATCGTTTCTAGCTCCAGAAAAATAATAACATAGTTACTCCCCAGCAAAAAATGCTAGAATCAAACTTATTGTAAAAATCTTTTATAAAAATAAAGATACTCTGGGATATTCTTACAATTTAATTTTATCGTTATATTTAAGCGAGAAAACAAAAATATTCGTTTCTAGTTCCAGAAAAATTAAAACATCGTTACTCCTCAGTAAAAAATGCTAGAATCAAACTTATTAAGAAAAATCTAATACGCAAATAAAGTTACTCAGGCATATTCTTACAATTTAATTTTATTGTAATATTTAAGCGAGAAATCTAAAATATTCGTTTCTAGTTCCAGAAAAATTAAAACATCGTTACTCCTCAGGAAAAAATGCTAGAATCAAACTTATTAATAATAATCTAATATACAAATAAAGTTACTCAGGGAAATTCTTACAATTGAATTTTATCGTGATATTTAACCGAGAAATCTAAAATATTCGTTTCTAGTTCCAGAAAAATTAAAAGGAAAATATGCTAGAATCAAACCTATTTAGAATAATCTAATACATAAATAAAGTTACTCAGGGAAATTCTTACAATTTAATTTTATCGTGATATTTATGTGAGAAAACTAAAATATTCTTTTCTAGTTCCAGTAAAATTAAAACATCGTTACTCCTCAGTAAAAAATGCTAGAATCAAACTTATTAAGAAAAATCTAATACGCAAATAAAGTTACTCAGGCATATTCTTACAATTTAATTTTATTGTGATATTTAAGCGAGAAATCTAAAATATTCGTTTCTAGTTCCAGAAAAATTAAAACATCGTTACTCCTCAGGAAAAAATGCTAGAATCAAACTTATTAAGAATAATCTAATATACAAATAAAGTTACTCAGGGAAATTCTTACAATTGAATTTTATCGTGATATTTAACCGAGAAATCTAAAATATTCGTTTCTAGTTCCAGAAAAATTAAAAGGAAAATATGCTAGAATCAAACCTATTTAGAATAATCTAATACATAAATAAAGTTACTCAGGGAAATTCTTACAATTTAATTTTATCGTGATATTTAAGTCAGAAAACTAAAATACTCGTTTCTTGTTACAGAAATATTAAAACAACAACAAAAAATGCTAGAATCAAACTTTTAAACAAATCTATTATAAAAATAAAGTTACTCAGGGATGATCTTACAATTTAATTTTATCGTGATATTTAAGCGAGAAAACTAATATATTCGTTTATAGTTCCAGAAAAATAAAAATATTGTTACTCCTCAGAAAAAAATGCTAGAATCAAACTTATTAAAAAAAATCTAATAAACAAATAAAGTTACTCCGGGATATTCTTACAATTTAATTTTATCGTGATATTTAAGCGAGACAACTAAAATACTCGTTTCTTGTTACAGAAAATTAAAACATCGTTACTCCTCAGGAAAAAAATGCTAGAATCAAACTTATTAAGAATAATCTAATATACAAATAAAGTTACTCAGGGATATTCTTACAATTTAATTTTAACGTGATATTTAAGCGAGAAATCTAAAATAATCTTTTCTAGTTCCAGAAAAATTAAAATATCGTTACTCCTCAGGAAAAAATGCTAGATTCAAACTTATTAAGAATAATCTAATATACAAATAAAGTTACTCAGGGATATTCTTACAATTTAATTTTATCGTGATATTTATGTGACAAAAAACTAAAATATTCGTTTCTAGTTACAGTAAAATTAAAACATCGTTACTCCTCAGGAAAAAATGCTAGAATCAAACTTATTAAAAAAAATCTAATACGCAAATAAAGTTACTCAGGCATATTCTTACAATTTAATTTTATTGTGATATTTAAGCGAGAAATCTAAAATATTCGTTTCTAGTTCCAGAAAAATTAAAACATCGTTACTCCTCAGGAAAAAATGCTAGAATCAAACTTATTAAGAAAAATCTAATACGCAAATAAAGTTACTCAGGCATATTCTTACAATTTAATTTTATTGTGATATTTAAGCGAGAAATCTAAAATATTCGTTTCTAGTTCCAGAAAAATTAAAACATCGTTACTCCTCAGGAAAAAATGCTAGAATCAAACTTATTAAGAATAATCTAATATACAAATAAAGTTACTCAGGGAAATTCTTACAATTTAATTTTATCGTGATATTTAAGTCAGAAAACTAAAATACTCGTTTCTTGTTACAGAAATATTAAAACAACAACAAAAAATGCTAGAATCAAACTTTTAAACAAATCTATTATAAAAATAAAGTTACTCAGGGATGATCTTACAATTTAATTTTATCGTGATATTTAAGCGAGAAAACTAATATATTCGTTTATAGTTCCAGAAAAATAAAAATATTGTTACTCCTCAGAAAAAAATGCTAGAATCAAACTTATTAAAAAAAATCTAATAAACAAATAAAGTTACTCCGGGATATTCTTACAATTTAATTTTATCGTGATATTTAAGCGAGACAACTAAAATACTCGTTTCTTGTTACAGAAAATTAAAACATCGTTACTCCTCAGGAAAAAATGTTAGGAACAAACTTATTTAGAATAATCTAATATGCAAATAAAGTTACTCAGAGATATTCTTACAATTTAATTTTAACGTGATATTTAAGCGAGAAATCTAAAATAATCTTTTCTAGTTCCAGAAAAATTAAAATATCGTTACTCCTCAGGAAAAAATGCTAGATTCAAACTTATTAAGAATAATCTAATATACAAATAAAGTTACTCAGGGATATTCTTACAATTTAATTTTATCGTGATATTTATGTGACAAAAAACTAAAATATTCGTTTCTAGTTACAGTAAAATTAAAACATCGTTACTCCTCAGGAAAAAATGCTAGAATCAAACTTATTAAAAAAAATCTAATATACAAATAAAGTTACTCTGGGATATTCTTACAATTTAATTTTATCGTTATATTTAAGCGAGAAAACTAAAATATTCTTTTCTAGTTCTAGAAAAATTAAAACATCGTTACTCCTCAGGAAAAAATGCTATAATCAAACTAATTTAGAATAATCTAATATACAAATAAAGTTACTCAGGGATATTCTTACAATTTAATTTTATCGTCATATTTAAGCCAGAAAACTAAAATACTCGTTTCTTGTTACAGAAAAATTAAAACATCGTTACTCCTCAGGAAAAAATTTTAGGATCAAACTTATTTAGAATAATCTAATATACAAATAAAGTTACTCAGGGATATTCTTACAATTTAATTTTAACGTTATATTTAAGCGATAAAACTAAAATTATCGTTTCTAGCTCCAGAAAAATAATAACATTGTTACTCCCCAGCAAAAAATGCTAGAATCAAACTTATTGTAAAAATCTTTTATAAAAATAAAGTTACTCTGGGATATTCTTACAATTTAATTTTATCGTGATATTTAAGCGAGAAATCTAAAATATTCGTTTCTAGTTCCAGAAAAATTAAAACTTCTTTACTCCTCAGGATAAAATGCTAGAATCAAACTTATTTAGAATAATCTATATACAAATAAAGTTACTCAGGGATATTCTTACAATTTAATTTTATCGTGATATTTAAGCCAGAAAAATTAAATACTCGTTTCTTATTACAGAAAAATTAAAACATCGTTACTCCTCAGGAAAAAATGTTCGGATCAAACTTATTTAGAAAACTCTAATATACAAATAAAGTTACTCAGGGATATTTACAATTTAATTTTATCGTGATATTAAAGCGAGAAATCTAAAATAATCTTTTCTAGTTCTAGAAAAATAAAAACATCGATACTCCTCAGGAAAAAATTCTAGAATCAAACTTATTAAAAAAAATCTAATAAACAAATAAAGTTACTCAGGGATATTCTTACAATTTAATTTTATTGTGATATTTAAGCGAGAAATCTAAAATATTCGTTACTAGCTCCAGAAAAATTAAAACATCGTTACTCCTCAGGAAAAAATGCTAGAATCAAACTTATTAAGAATAATCTAATATACAAATAAAGTTACTCAGGGTTATTCTTAAAATTTAATTTTACCATGATATTTAAGCGAGAAAACTAAAATACTCGTTTCTTGTTACAGAAAAATTAAAACATCGTTACTCCTCAGGAAAAAATGTAAGGATCAAACTTATTTAGAAAACTCTAATATACAAATAAAGTTACTGTGGGATATTCTTACAATTTAATTTTATCGTGATATTTAAGCGAGATATCTAAAATAATCTTTTCTAGTTCCAGAAAAATTAAAACATCGTTACTCCTCAGGAAAAAATGCTAGAATCAAACTTATTAAGAATAATCTAATATACAAATAAAGTTACACAGGGATATTCTTACAATTTAATGTTAACGTATATTTAAGCGATAAAACTAAAATTTTCGTTTTTAGCTCCAGAAAAATAACAACATTGTTACACCTCAGGAAAAAATGCTAGAATCAAACTTATTGAAAAAATCTATTATAAAAATAAAGTTACTCTGGGATATTCTTACAATTTAATTTTATCGTTATATTTAGCGAGAAAACTAAAATATTCGTTTCTAGTTCCAGAAAAATTAAAACATCGTTACTCCTCAGTAAAAAATGCTAGAATCAAACTTATTAAGAAAAATCTAATACACAAATAAAGTTACTCAGGGATATTCTTACAATTTAATTTTATCGTGATATTTAAGCGAGAAATCTAAAATATTCGTTACTAGCTCCAAAAAAATTCAAACATCGTTACTCTTCAGGAAAAAATGCTAGAATCAAACTTATTAAGAATAATCTAATAAACAAATAAAGTTACTCAGGGCTATTCTTACAATTTAATTTTATCGTGATATTTGTGTGAGAAAACTAAAATATTCGTTTCTAGTTCCAGTAAAATAAACACATCGTTACCCCTCAGGATAAAATGCTAGTACCAAACTTATTAAAAAAATCTAATATACAAATAAAGTTACTCAGGGATATTCTTACAATTTAATTTTATCGTTATATTTAAGCGAGAAAACTAAAATATTCGTTTCTAGTTCCAGAAAAATTAAAACATCGTTACTCCTCAGGAAAAAATGTTAGGATCAAGAATAATCTAATATACAAATAAAGTTACTCAGGGATATTCTTACAATTTAATTTTATCGTGATATTTATGTGAGAAAACTAAAATATTCGTTTATAGTTCCAGTAAAATTAAAACATCGTTACTCCTCAGGAAAAAATGCTAGATTCAAACTTATTTAGAATAATCTAATATACAAATAAAGTTACTCAGGGATATTCTTACAATTTAATTTTATCGTGATATTTAAGCCAGAAAACTAAAATACTCGTTTCTTGTTACAGAAAAATTAAATCATCGTTACTCCTCAGGAAAAATGTTAGGATCATACTTATTTAGAATAATCTAATATACAAATAAAGTTACTCAGGGATATTCTTACAGCTTAATTTTAACGTGATATTTAAGCGAGAAATCTAAAATAATCTTTTCTAGATCCAGAAAAATTAAAACATCGTTACTCCTCAGGAAAAATCGCTAGAATCAAACTTATTAAGAATAATCTAATATACAAATAAAGTTACTCAGGGATATTCTTACAATTTAATTTTATCGTGATATTTATGTGAGAAAACTAAAATATTCGTTTCTAGTTCCAGTAAAATTAAAACATCGTTACTCCTCTGGAAAAAATGCTAGAATCAAACATATTAAAAAAAATCTAATATACAAATAAAGTTACTCAGGGATATTCCTACAATTTCATTTTAACGTGATATTTAAGCGAGATATCTAAAATAATCTTTTCTAGTTCCAGAAAAAATAAAACATCGTTACTGCTCAGGAAAAATTGCTAGAATCAAACTTATTAAAAAAAATCTAGTATACAAATAAAGTTACTCAGGGATATTCTTACAATTTAATTTTATCGTGATATTTAAGCGAGAAATCTAAAATATTCGTTTCTAGTTCCAGAAAAATTAAAACATCGTTACTCCTCAGGAAAAAATGTTAGGATCAAACTTATTTAGAAAACTCTAATATACAAATAAAGTTACTCAGGGATAATCTTACAATTTAATTTTATCGTGATATTTGTGTGAGAAAACTAAAATATTCGTTTCTAGTTCCAGTAAAATAAACACATCGTTACTCCTCAGGATAAAATGCTAGTACCAAACTTATTAAAAAAATCTAATATACAAATAAAGTTACTCAGGGATATTCTTACAATTTAATTTTATCGTTATATTTAAGCGAGAAAACTAAAATATTCGTTTCTAGTTCCAGAAAAATTAAAACATCGTTACTCCTCAGGAAAAAATGCTAGAATCAAACTTATTAAGAAAAATCTAATATACAAATAAAGCTACTCAGGGATATTCTTACAATTTAATTTTATCGTGATATTTAAGCCAGAAAACTAAAATACTAGTTTCTTGTTACACAAAAATTAAAACATCGTTACTCCTCACGAAAAAATGCTAGAATCAAACTTATTAAACAAATCTATTATAAAAATAAAGTTACTCAGGGACAATCTTACAATTTAATTTTATCGTGATATTTAAGCGAGAAAACTAAAATATTCGTTTCTAGTTCCAGTAAAATTAAAACATCGTCACTCCTCAGGAAAAAATGCTAGAATCAAACTTATTGTAAAAATCTATTACAAAAATAAAGTTACTCTGGGATATTCTTACAATTTAATTTTAACGTTATATTTAAGCGATAAAACTATAATTATCGTTTCTAGCTCCAGAAAAATAATAACATTGTTACTCCTCAGGAAAAAATGCTAGAATCAAACTTATTGTAAAAATCTATTATAAAAATAAAGTTACTCTGGGATATTCTTACAATTTAATTTTATCGTTATATTTAAGCGAGAAAACTAAAATATTCGTTTCTAGTTCCAGAAAAATTAAAACATCGTTACTCCTCAGTAAAAAATGCTAGAATCAAACTTATTAAGAAAAATCTAATACACAAATAAAGTTACTCAGGGATATTCTTACAATTTAATTTTATCGTGATATTTAAGCGAGAAATCTAAAATATTCGTTACTAGCTCCAAAAAAATTCAAACATCGTTACTCTTCAGGAAAAAATGCTAGAATCAAACTTATTAAGAATAATCTAATAAACAAATAAAGTTACTCAGGGCTATTCTTACAATTTAATTTTATCGTGATATTTGTGTGAGAAAACTAAAATATTCGTTTCTAGTTCCAGTAAAATAAACACATCGTTACCCCTCAGGATAAAATGCTAGTACCAAACTTATTAAAAAAATCTAATATACAAATAAAGTTACTCAGGGATATTCTTACAATTTAATTTTATCGTTATATTTAAGCGAGAAAACTAAAATATTCGTTTCTAGTTCCAGAAAAATTAAAACATCGTTACTCCTCAGGAAAAAATGTTAGGATCAAGAATAATCTAATATACAAATAAAGTTACTCAGGGATATTCTTACAATTTAATTTTATCGTGATATTTATGTGAGAAAACTAAAATATTCGTTTATAGTTCCAGTAAAATTAAAACATCGTTACTCCTCAGGAAAAAATGCTAGATTCAAACTTATTTAGAATAATCTAATATACAAATAAAGTTACTCAGGGATATTCTTACAATTTAATTTTATCGTGATATTTAAGCCAGAAAACTAAAATACTCGTTTCTTGTTACAGAAAAATTAAATCATCGTTACTCCTCAGGAAAAATGTTAGGATCATACTTATTTAGAATAATCTAATATACAAATAAAGTTACTCAGGGATATTCTTACAGCTTAATTTTAACGTGATATTTAAGCGAGAAATCTAAAATAATCTTTTCTAGATCCAGAAAAATTAAAACATCGTTACTCCTCAGGAAAAATCGCTAGAATCAAACTTATTAAGAATAATCTAATATACAAATAAAGTTACTCAGGGATATTCTTACAATTTAATTTTATCGTGATATTTATGTGAGAAAACTAAAATATTCGTTTCTAGTTCCAGTAAAATTAAAACATCGTTACTCCTCTGGAAAAAATGCTAGAATCAAACATATTAAAAAAAATCTAATATACAAATAAAGTTACTCAGGGATATTCCTACAATTTCATTTTAACGTGATATTTAAGCGAGATATCTAAAATAATCTTTTCTAGTTCCAGAAAAAATAAAACATCGTTACTGCTCAGGAAAAATTGCTAGAATCAAACTTATTAAAAAAAATCTAGTATACAAATAAAGTTACTCAGGGATATTCTTACAATTTAATTTTATCGTGATATTTAAGCGAGAAATCTAAAATATTCGTTTCTAGTTCCAGAAAAATTAAAACATCGTTACTCCTCAGGAAAAAATGTTAGGATCAAACTTATTTAGAAAACTCTAATATACAAATAAAGTTACTCAGGGATAATCTTACAATTTAATTTTATCGTGATATTTGTGTGAGAAAACTAAAATATTCGTTTCTAGTTCCAGTAAAATAAACACATCGTTACTCCTCAGGATAAAATGCTAGTACCAAACTTATTAAAAAAATCTAATATACAAATAAAGTTACTCAGGGATATTCTTACAATTTAATTTTATCGTTATATTTAAGCGAGAAAACTAAAATATTCGTTTCTAGTTCCAGAAAAATTAAAACATCGTTACTCCTCAGGAAAAAATGCTAGAATCAAACTTATTAAGAAAAATCTAATATACAAATAAAGCTACTCAGGGATATTCTTACAATTTAATTTTATCGTGATATTTAAGCCAGAAAACTAAAATACTAGTTTCTTGTTACACAAAAATTAAAACATCGTTACTCCTCACGAAAAAATGCTAGAATCAAACTTATTAAACAAATCTATTATAAAAATAAAGTTACTCAGGGACAATCTTACAATTTAATTTTATCGTGATATTTAAGCGAGAAAACTAAAATATTCGTTTCTAGTTCCAGTAAAATTAAAACATCGTCACTCCTCAGGAAAAAATGCTAGAATCAAACTTATTCTAAAAATCTATTACAAAAATAAAGTTACTCTGGGATATTCTTACAATTTAATTTTAACGTTATATTTAAGCGATAAAACTATAATTATCGTTTCTAGCTCCAGAAAAATAATAACATTGTTACTCCTCAGGAAAAAATGCTAGAATCAAACTTATTGTAAAAATCTATTATAAAAATAAAGTTACTCTGGGATATTCTTACAATTTAATTTTATCGTTATATTTAAGCGAGAAAACTAAAATATTCGTTTCTAGTTCCAGAAAAATTAAAACATCGTTACTCCTCAGTAAAAAATGCTAGAATCAAACTTATTAAGAAAAATCTAATACACAAATAAAGTTACTCAGGGATATTCTTACAATTTAATTTTATTTTGATATTTAAGCGAGAAATCTAAAATATTCGATTCTAGTTCCAGAAAAATTTAAACGTCGTTACTCCTCAGGAAAAAATGCTAGAATCAAACTTATTAAGAATAATCTAATATACAAATAAAGTTACTGAGGGATAATCTTACAATTTAATTTTAACGTTATATTTAAGCGATACAACTAAAATTTTCGTTTCTAGCTCCAGAAAAATAATAACATTGTTACCCCTCAGGAAAAAATGCTAGAATCAAACTTATTGAAAAAATCTATTATACAAATAAAGTTACAATTTACAATTTAATTTTATCGTGATATTTAAGCGAGAAATCTAAAATAATCTTTTCTAGTTCTAGAAAAATTAAAACATCGTTACTCCTCAGGAAAAAATTCTAGAATCAAACTTATTAAAAAAAATCTAATAAACAAATAAAGTTACTCAGGGATATTCTTACAATTTAATTTTATTGTGATATTTAAGCGAGAAATCTAAAATATTCGTTACTAGCTCCAGAAAAATTAAAACATCGTTACTTCTCAGGAAAAAATGCTAGAATCAAACTTATTAAGAATAATCTAATATACAAATAAAGTTACTCAGGGTTATTCTTAAAATTTAATTTTACCGTGATATTTAAGCGAGAAAACTAAAATACTCGTTTCTTGTTACAGAAAAATTAAAACATCGTTACTCCTCAGGAAAAAATGTAAGGATCAAACTTATTTAGAAAACTCTAATATACAAATAAAGTTACTCAGGGATATCCTTACAATTTAATTTTAACGTGATATTTAACCGAGAAATCTAAAATAATCTTTTCTAGTTCCAGAAAAATTAAAACATCGTTACTCCTCAGGAAAAAATGCTAGAATCAAACTTATTAAGAAAAATCTAATACACAAATATAGTTACTCAGGGATATTCTTACAATTTAATTTTATTGTTATATTTAAGCGAGAAAACTAAAATATTCTTTTCTAGTTCCAGAAAAATTAAAACATCGTTACTTCTCAGGAAAAAATGCTAGAATCAAACTTATTACACAAATCTATTATAAAAATAAAGTTATTTAGGGATAATCTCACAATTTAATTTTATCGTGATATTTATGTGAGAAAACTAAAATATTCGTTTCTAGTTCCAGTAAAATTAAAACATCGTTACTCCTCAGGAAAAAATGCTAGAATCAAACTTATTAAGAAAAATCTAATACACAAATATAGTTACTCCGGGATATTCATACAATTTAATTTTATCGTTATATTTAAGCGAGAAAACTAAAATATTCGTTTCGAGTTCCAGAAAAATTGAAATATCGTTACTCCTCATGAAAAAATGTTAGGATCATACTTATTTAGAATAATCTAATATACAAATAAAGTTACTCAGGGATATTCTTACAATTTAATTTTAACGTGATATTTATGTGAGAAAACTAAAATATTCGTTTCTAGTTCCAGTAAAATTAAAACATCGTTACCCCTCAGGCAAAAATGCTAGAATCAAACTTATTAAAAAAATCTAATATACAAATAAAGTTACTCTGGGATATTCTTACAATTTAATTTTATCGTTATATTTAAGCGAGAAAACTAAAATATTCTTTTCTAGTTCCAGAAAAATTAAAACATCGTTACTCCTCAGGAAAAAATGTTAGGATCAAACTTATTTAGAAAACTCTAATATACAAATAAAGTTACTCAGGGATAATCTTACAATTTAATTTTATCGTGATATTTAAGCGAGAAATCTAAAATATTCGTTTCTAGTTCCAGAAAAATTAAAACATCGTTACTCCTCAGGAAAAAATGCTAGATTCAAACTTATTACACAAATCTATTATAAAAATAAAGTTATTTAGGGATAATCTCACAATTTAATTTTATCGTGATATTTAAGCGAGAAAACTAAAATATTCGTTTATAGTTCCAGAAAAATAGAAATATTGTTACTCAGAAAAAAATGCTAGAATCAAACTTATTAAAAAAAATCTAATAAACAAATAAAGTTCCAGAAAAATTAAAACATCGTTACTCCTCAGGAAAAAATGCTAGAATCAAACTTATTAAGAAAAATCTAATATACAAATAAAGTTACTCCGGGATATTCTTACAATTTAATTTTATCGTGATATTTAAGCGAGAAATCTAAAATATTCGATTCTAGTTCCAGAAAAATTAAAACATCGTTACTCCTCAGGGAAAAATGCTAGTATCAAACTTATTTAGAATAATCTAATATACAAATAAAGTTACTCAGGGATATTTTTACATTTTAATTTTATCGTGATATTTAAGCCAGAAAACTAAAATACTCGTTTCTTGTTACAGAAGAATTGAGACATCGTTACTCCTCAGGAAAAAATGTTAGGAACAAACTTATTTAGAATAATCTAATATACAAATAAAGTTACTCAGGGATATTCTTACAATTTAATTTTAAAGTGATATTTAAGCGAGAAATAAAAATAAAATATAAAGTTGCCGCATATGTGTCATAAAGCTGTCAATCATTTTTAAATTGAATAATTTACCAGTGCAGTGCTTTTGATCCGTGTAGTCAGTGAGTAACAATAATATTAGTTGGGAAGTAACTGTTCATACTTATATTTTGCTTGAGTTGAACTATAATTATAAAAATAAAGTCTGAAAGCTATTTGACATTTGTAGGGAACATTTTGCTAGATCTAAAATTTGAGTCCTAAAAATAAATAAATTATCTGATCTAAAATATTATGTTCTAATTAAAAAAAAAAAAAAACACGTATCACACCAGTTGCAGTGGAAGAGTCAACATTCATCCCGATAAACACTCCGAAAGTGTAGACAATTTTTGGTGCTGCCATCCTGATACGTATCAGGACAAAACCAACTCAGAATCTGATCAACGAGAAGGCGAAGAGGTTCTTGAGGAGTGTGAAGAGGAATCAGCTATAAGCGACGTCAGGGGTGTAGAGGTTATCGAAGTGAGTGACGAGGATACTTCTGGGCACACAACAACTGAAGATAACTCTTTACCAAAAATGTCAGGAAATGAAGATCTGATTAAAATATTCAAGAAAGAACTGGCAAAAACTTCGGCACGTCTAGAAAAGAAATTATCTGAAGGTCTTAATGGCATAAAACAAGATGTCAAGAAAATAACTCAAACGGTAGAGAAGCTAACCACGGAAGTAAAGGAATGTAAAAATGCGTGCAATAATCTTAAGACGACATGTGAATCAATGCAGGCAAAGTATGAAGATATCCTAGAAAAAGTCGAAGACATCGAATCCCAAGTCCGACAGGTACAGGACATGGTGGGGACATCGCAGACAAGGATTCTAGATGAGGTTGAAGAGCGAGAGTTTCGCAAAAACAATCTCATTGTTTATGGGATCGAGGAATCAGATATTAGAGATTCGAGAGATCGCGCTGTGTATGATATGGATGCTGTGAAAACTGCATTCAAAGATCTACAGTTGAATGCTGAGAATGATGTGCAACACGTGATCAGATTAGGTAAGCACAGACAAGACACAGTTACCCCCAGACCAGTGAAAGTGGTGATGTCAAATCCCGCAATTGTTAAATCTGTACTGAGTAACAACAGAAGGCTGCCAACTGGGATCAGAGCTAACAACGACCTCACACCTATGCAAAGGGTTGAGAATAAAAAACTTAGGGAGAAACTAGCTGAGCAGCAGAAAGACAACCCTAATCTCAGAATAAAGTTCAGAAGAGGCAAACCGCGAATAACAACTGATACGGGAAACGGACAGGGGCAGCAGCAATAAATGTGGCAAGAATAAATCCCAAAATTATGTATACAAATGTCTCCTCCCTCATTGCAAAATTTGATTTACTATTACTTGAAATAGACGAAGTCAAACCAGATATCATAGTAATTACGGAAACGTGGCTTAATATAAATATCAATGAATCCATGATATCAGTGCCAGGATACGCCATATTTAGAAGAGACAGAAAGGACATGAGAGGAGGAGGTGTCATTATTTACGTGAAACATAAAATCGGAACTACTGAAGTGACCACATTACAATTGCACGAGTTTGATGATCCTGAGGTTGAGTGTATCTGGCTGAGAATTACGATTGAAAGAATAAATATTATTATTGGCGGTGTTTACAGACCACCGAACCCTGATACCAGACCAAAACAATCGGATCTTCGACTTTTGGATATACTGGATCAAATAGATGAGCTGAAGGAATGCGTTGTGATTTTTGGAGATTTTAATCTCCCAAAAATGACCTGGACGAAATATGGAGCAACTGCTAAAACGGAAATAGAACGAGCATTTCTTGAACGGTATGTCAACACAGGATTCAGTCAGAAAATCTATGAGCCCACTCGATATAGACAAAATCAAACACCAGCGATTTTGGACCTGGTACTAACAAATGATGAAGATATTATTGCAACCACGACTCTACGACCAAGCATTGGATTGAGTGATCATTTAGTTATAGTAACCAGCCTGCAATTCGAAATCCCAATGACGGAAGGTACAACGCAAGATGCAGCCCTCAGGCTGAACTATTTCAGGACGGATTACGAAGCCGTGAAAAGACGTCTGACGGATCCCCCATTGCAGAAGACCCAACTTGACGTTGCAGAACAACACAGGAACACCTCAGTGTTCGCTATCTCAATAGCCTACCGGGAATTCTGTGAATGGTCATACCAACTTCTAAAAGCACACACTCCCACCATGCGTCATGGAAGAAGTCGCAATAAACCATGGATCAATGCTGAGGTCAAAAAACAGTCAAAAATGAAGCGACGAGCGTGGAATAAATACAGAAGGACGGGGTCAAATGAACATTATATTTTCTACAGAAGGTTATCCAATGATCTTACCATGCGTACACGTCAACTGAGAGAACAACATGAGGATAAGATAGTACAAACTGGTGGTAAACAGTTTTACTCTTACATTAGAAACCAGACGACATCCAAAACCGGGACTCCAAAATTTCTACAAAGTCAGGGAATCTCAATAACAGATTCAGCAGCTATTGCGGAAACATTCGCAGACTACTTCCAGGAAGTATACTCAATTGAAGACAATGACCCATTACCAGTTGTGAGGCTCAGACAACTTGTTCCTATTGAAGATGTGGAATTTTCGAATGAAGAAACAGCACGAATTCTCGGCGAACTAGATGTAAGATCGACAGCTGGACCAGATGGAGTTCCGACGTCATTCCTGAAAAACTGCGCAGTAGAATTATCACCAACCTTGAATGAGATATTTATAAATTCGATGAACACAAGTGAACTTCCTGCTGCATGGAAAGAAGCTATCGTAACTCCTATCTTCAAAAAGGGCAACAAATTGTTAGCAGAGAATTACCGCCCCATTAGTCTGACTAGTACTGTTGGAAAGACAATGGAACGTATCATCACAAAGAGAATCCGTGAACATGCCTTAAAGAATAACATCATCCCCTCTCAACAACATGGTTTTGTCCCGGGACGATCAACTGTGACGAACCTGGTCAGCTCACTTGACGCTTGGACCGCAGCCCTGGATAGGGGACAGCCTATGGATATTATATACCTGGATTATGCAAAAGCATTTGATAAAGTTCCACACAAGCGCCTGATACATAAACTGCAGTCCCTGGGAATAGAAGGAAAACTTCTGAAATGGATTAGAGAGTATCTCAGCGGCAGAACATTCCAAGTACGAGTAGGAGACATTTTATCAACACCAAGAGCTGTAACGAGTGGAGTACCACAAGGATCCGTTCTGGGACCTCTACTATTCATTTTGTATACATGTGACCTAGGGGAAGAACTCTCTTCTGAATGGAATTGTTATGCAGATGACACCAAAATATTCGCAAATCCTCGTGAGAGCCACCACCAGCTACAGTTGGATCTGTGTCTAATTGAAGACTGGTCTTCGAAATGGTTACTCCCATTAAATAAACAAAAATGCACCGTCATGCATGTCGGCAAGAATAACCCCAGACTCAGATACCACATTGGAACAGAGGAAGTAAAAGCAACAACAACACAAAGTGACTTAGGTGTACTAGTGAGCGATGATCTGAAATGGGAAAGCCAAGTTAATGCGGTGAGTAAGCGGGCAAACATGACCCTATACCTGATTCGCAAAGCTTTCTCGTCCCTCAGTACAACTGCTGTCCAGAAAATTCACTCGACATACATAAGACCAATTCTGGAGTACGCCAACGTCATATGGTCCCCGTATCTCGAGAAAGATAAAAAGGCACTAGAAAAAATTCAGAGAATAGTAACGAAAATTCCAAGAGAGCTTCGAGGTGTATCCTATGAAGAAAGATGCAGCCGAATGATAATGATGACCCTGGAACAAAGACGACGGCGAGCTGATCTGATCGAAACTTTCAAGTTATTGAATGGACTGTACAATGTTCCTGAATTTGCAGACATCTTCACACGATCAATTGATCCGAGATTGAGAGGCCACATGATGAGATTAAGGAAAGAGAGAACAAGAATTGGGCAGAGGTTTAATTTCATCACCAATCGAGTGGTGAACGACTGGAACGCTCTGCCACAAGAATGCATACATGCCAGAACTATTGCAGTTTTCAAAAGGAGATTGGATCATCATCTAAACACAAATATAAATATATGATTATGTTATGAATTGTAAAATTTTACTTAGAAATTCTACGCACGAAATGTAAATCTTTAGATATGTGTATAACAGCGTATTGCTGCTGCCATTAATTACTTAAATAAATCTAAAATAATCTTTTCTAGTTCCAGTAAAATTAAAATATCGTTACTCCTCAGGAAAAAATGCTAGAATCAAACTTATTAAGAAAAATCTAATACACAAATAAAGTTACTCAGGGATATTTTTACAATTTAATTTTATCGTGTTATTTAAGCCAGAAAACTAAAATACTCGTTTCTTGTTACAGAAAAATTAAAACATCGTTACTCCTCAGGGAAAAATGCTAGTATCAAACTTATTTAGAATAATCTAATATACAAATAAAGTTACTCAGGGATATTTTTACAATTTAATTTTATCGTGATATTTAAGCCAGAAAACTAAAATACTCGTTTCTTGTTACAGAAAATTGAGACATCGTTACTCCTCAGGAAAAAATGTTAGGAACAAACTTATTTAGATTAATCTAATATACAAATAAAGTTACTCAGGGATATTCTTACAATTTAATTTTAAAGTGATATTTAAGCGAGAAATCTAAAATAATCTTTTCTAGTTCCAGTAAAATTAAAACATCGTTACTCCTCAGGAAAAAATGCTAGAATCAAACTTATTAAGAAAAATCTAATACACAAATAAAGTTACTCAGGGATATTTTTACAATTTAATTTTATCGTGATATTTAAGCGAGATATCTAAAATAATCTTTTCTAGTTCCAGAAAAATTAAAACATCGTTACTCCTCAGGAAAAAATTCTAGAATCAAACTTATTAAGAATAATCTAATATACAAATAAAGTTACACAGGGATATTCTTACAATTTAATTTTAACGTTATATTTAAGCGAGAAATCTAAAATATTCGTTACTAGCTCCAGAAAAATTAAAACATCGTTACTCTTCAGGAAAAAATACTAGAATCAAACTTATTAAGAACAATCTAATATACAAATAAAGTTACTCAGGGCTATTCTTACAATTTAATTTTATCGTGATATTTGTGTGAGAAAACTAAAATATTCGTTTCTAGTTCCAGTAAAATTAAAACATCGTTACTCCTCAGGAAAAAATGCTAGAATCAAACTTATTAAAAAAATCTAATATACAAATAAAGTTACTCAGGGATATTCTTACAATTTAATTTTATCTTTATATTTAAGTGAGAAAACTAAAATATTCGTTTCTAGATCCAGAAAAATTAAAACATCGTTACTCCTCAGGAAAAAATGCTAGTATCAAACTTTATAAACAAAATCTAACATACAAATAAAGTTACTCAGGGATAATCTTACAATTTAATTTTATCGTGATATTTAACCGAGAAATCTAAAATATTCGTTTCTAGTTCCAGAAAAATTAAAACATCGTTACTCCTCAGGAAAATATGCTAGAATCAAACTTATTTAGAATAATCTAATATACAAATAAAGTTACTCAGGGATATTCTTACAATTTAATTTTATCGTGATATTTAAGTCAGAAAACTAAAATACTCGATTCTTGTTACAGAAAAATTAAAACGTCGTTACTCCTCAAGAAAAAATGCTAGAATCAAACTTATTAACAAATCTATTATAAAAATAAAGTTACTCAGGGATGATCTTACAATTTAATTTTATCGTGATATTTAAGCGAGAAAACTAATATACTCGTTTATAGTTCCAGAAAAATAAAAATATTGTTACTCCTCAGAAAAAAATGCTAGAATCAAACTTATTAAAAAAAATCTAATAAACAAATAAAGTCACTCCGGGATATTCTTACAATTTAATTTTATCGTGATATTTAAGCGAGACAACTAAAATACTCGTTTCTTGTTACAGAAAAATTAAAACATCGTTACTCCTCAGGAAAAAATGCTAGGATCAAACTTATTAAGAATAATCTAATATACAAATAAAGTTACTCAGGGATATTCTTACAATTTAATTTTATCGTGATATTTAAGCGAGAAATCTAAAATAATCTTCTCTAGTTCCAGAAAAATTAAAACATCGTTACTCCTCAGGAAAAAATGCTAGGATCAAACTTATTAAGAATAATCTAATATACAAATAAAGTTACTCAGGGATATTCTTACAATTTAATTTTACCGTGATATTTAAGTCAGAAAACTAAAATACTCGTTTCTTGTTACAGAAAAATTAAAACGTCGTTACTCCTCAAGAAAAAATGCTAGAATCAAACTTATTAACAAATCTATTATAAAAATAAAGTTACTCAGGGATATTCTTACAATTTAATTTTATCGTGATATTTATGTGAGAAAACTAAAATATTCGTTTCTAGTTCCAGTAAAATTAAAACATCGTTACTCCTCAGGCAAAAATGCTAGAATCAAACTTATTAAAAAAATCTAATATACAAATAAAGTTACTCTGGGATATTCTTACAATTTAATTTTATCGTTATATTTAAGCGAGAAAACTAAAATATTCTTTTCTAGTTCCAGAAAAATTAAAACATCGTTACTCCTCAGGAAAAAATGTTAGGATCAAACTTATTTAGAAAACTCTAATATACAAATAAAGTTACTCAGGGATAATCTTACAATTTAATTTTATCGTGATATTTAAGCGAGAAATCTAAAATATTCGTTTCTAGTTCCAGAAAA
Source organism: Pterostichus madidus (assembly GCA_911728475.2). Classification (NCBI taxonomy): domain Eukaryota; kingdom Metazoa; phylum Arthropoda; class Insecta; order Coleoptera; family Carabidae; genus Pterostichus; species Pterostichus madidus. The sequence continues at coordinate 16,894,987 of OU452311.1, read as the reverse complement.
ATTAAAACATCGTTACTCCTCAGGAAAAAATGCTAGAATCAAACTTATTACACAAATCTATTATAAAAATAAAGTTATTTAGGGATAATCTCACAATTTAATTTTATCGTGATATTTAAGCGAGAAAACTAAAATATTCGTTTATAGTTCCAGAAAAATAGAAATATTGTTACTCAGAAAAAAATGCTAGAATCAAACTTATTAAAAAAAATCTAATAAACAAATAAAGTTACTCAGGGATATTCTTACAATTTAATTTTATCGTGATATTTAAGCGAGAAAACTAATATATTCGTTTATAGTTCCAGAAAAATAGAAATATTGTTACTCAGAAAAAAATGCTAGAATCAAACTTATTAAAAAAAATCTAATAAACAAATAAAGTAACTCCGGGATATTCTTACAATTTAATTTTAACGTGATATTTAAGCGAGAAATCTAAAATAATCTTTTCTAGTTCCAGAAAAATTAAAATATCGTTACTCCTCAGGATAAAATGCTAGAATCAAACTTATTAAGAATAATCTAATATACAAATAAAGTTACTCAGGGATATTCTTACAATTTAATTTTATCGTGATATTTATGTGAGAAAACTAAAATATTCGTTTCTAGTTCCAGTAAAATTAAAACATCGTTACTCCTCAGGAAAAAATGCTAGAATCAAACTTATTAAAAAAAATCTAATATACAAATAAAGTTACTCTGGGATATTCTTGCAATTTAATTTTAAAGTGATATTTAAGCGAGAAATCTAAAATAATCTTTTCTAGTTCCTGTAAAATTAAAACATCGTTACTCCTCAGGAAAAAATGCTAGAATCAAACTTATTAAGAAAAATCTAATATACAAATAAAGTTACTCCGGGATATTCTTACAATTTAATTTTATCGTGATATTTGTGTGAGAAAACTAAAATATTCGTTTCTAGTTCCAGTAAAATTAAAACATCGTTACTCCTCAGGAAAAAATGCTAGTATCAAACTTATTTAGAATAATCTAATATACAAATAAAGTTACTCAGGGATATTCTTACAATTTAATTTTAAAGTGATATTTAAGCGAGAAATCTAAAATAATCTTTTCTAGTTCCTGTAAAATTAAAACATCGTTACTCCTCAGGAAAAAATGCTAGAATCAAACTTATTAAGAAAAATCTAATACACAAATAAAGTTACTCAGGGATATTTTTACAATTTAATTTTATCGCGATATTTAAGCCAGAAAACTAAAATACTCGTTTCTTGTTACAGAAAAATTGAGACATCGTTACTCCTCAGGAAAAAATGTTAGGAACAAACTTATTTAGAATAATCTAATATGCAAATAAAGTTACTCAGAGATATTCTTACAATTTAATTTTAACGTGATATTTAAGCGAGAAATCTAAAATATTCGTTTCTAGTTCCAGAAAAATTAAAACATCGTTACTCCTCAGGAAAAAATGTTAGGATCAAACTTATTAAGAATAATCTAATATACAAATAAAGTTACTCAGGCATATTCTTACAATTTAATTTTATCGTGATATTTATGTGAGAAAACTAAAATATTCGTTTCTAGTTCCAGTAAAATTAAAACATCGTTACTCCTCAGGAAAAAATGCTAGTATCAAACTTATTTAGAATAATCTAATATACAAATAAAGTTACTCAGGGATATTCTTACAATTTAATTTTAAAGTGATATTTAAGCGAGAAATCTAAAATAATCTTTTCTAGTTCCTGTAAAATTAAAACATCGTTACTCCTCAGGAAAAAATGCTAGAATCAAACTTATTAAGAAAAATCTAATACACAAATAAAGTTACTCAGGGATATTTTTACAATTTAATTTTATCGCGATATTTAAGCCAGAAAACTAAAATACTCGTTTCTTGTTACAGAAAAATTGAGACATCGTTACTCCTCAGGAAAAAATGTTAGGAACAAACTTATTTAGAATAATCTAATATGCAAATAAAGTTACTCAGAGATATTCTTACAATTTAATTTTAACGTGATATTTAAGCGAGAAATCTAAAATATTCGTTTCTAGTTCCAGAAAAATTAAAACATCGTTACTCCTCAGGAAAAAATGTTAGGATCAAACTTATTAAGAATAATCTAATATACAAATAAAGTTACTCAGGCATATTCTTACAATTTAATTTTATCGTGATATTTATGTGAGAAAACTAAAATATTCGTTTCTAGTTCCAGTAAAATTAAAACATCGTTACTCCTCAGGAAAAAATGCTAGTATCAAACTTATTTAGAATAATCTAATATACAAATAAAGTTACTCAGAGATATTCTTACAATTTAATTTTAAAGTGATATTTAAGCGAGAAATCTAAAATAATCTTTTCTAGTTCCTGTAAAATTGAAACATCGTTACTCCTCAGGAAAAAATGCTAGAATCAAACTTATTAAGAAAAATCTAATACACAAATAAAGTTACTCAGGGATATTTTTACAATTTAATTTTATCGCGATATTTAAGCCAGAAAACTAAAATACTCGTTTCTTGTTACAGAAAAATTGAGACATCGTTACTCCTCAGGAAAAAATGTTAGGAACAAACTTAGTTAGAATAATCTAATATACAAATAAAGTTACTCAGGGATATTCTTACAATTTAATTTTAAAGTGATATTTAAGCGAGAAATCTAAAATAATCTTTTCTAGTTCCAGTAAAATTAAAACATCGTTACTCCTCAGGAAAAAATGCTAGAATCAAACTTATTAAGAATAATCTAATATACAAATAAAGTTACTCTGGGATATTCTTACAATTTAATTTTATCGTGATATTTAAGCGAGATATCTAAAATAATCTTTTCTAGTTCCAGAAAAATTAAAACATCGTTACTCCTCAGGAAAAAATTCTAGAATCAAACTTATTAAGAATAATCTAATATACAAATAAAGTTACACAGGGATATTCTTACAATTTAATTTTAACGTTATATTTAAGCGAGAAATCTAAAATATTCGTTACTAGCTCCAGAAAAATTAAAACATCGTTACTCTTCAGGAAAAAATACTAGAATCAAACTTATTAAAAACAATCTAATATACAAATAAAGTTACTCAGGGCTATTCTTACAATTTAATTTTATCGTGATATTTGTGTGAGAAAACTAAAATATTCGTTTCTAGTTCCAGTAAAATTAAAACATCGTTACTCCTCAGGAAAAAATGCTAGAATCAAACTTATTAAAAAAATCTAATATACAAATAAAGTTACTCAGGGATATTCTTACAATTTAATTTTATCTTTATATTTAAGCGAGAAAACTAAAATATTCGTTTCTAGATCCAGAAAAATTAAAACATCGTTACTCCTCAGGAAAAAATGCTAGAATCAAACTTATTAAAAAAATCTAACATACAAATAAAGTTACTCAGGGATAATCTTACAATTTAATTTTATCGTGATATTTAACCGAGAAATCTAAAATATTCGTTTCTAGTTCCAGAAAAATTAAAACAACTCCTCAGGAAAATATGCTAGAATCAAACTTATTTAGAATAATCTAATATACAAATAAAGTTACTCAGGGATATTCTTACAATTTAATTTTATCGTGATATTTAAGTCAGAAAACTAAAATACTCGTTTCTTGTTACAGAAAAATTAAAACGTCGTTACTACTCAAGAAAAAATGCTAGAATCAAACTTATTAAACAAATCTATTATAAAAATAAAGTTACTCAGGGATGATCTTACAATTTAATTTTATCGTGATATTTAAGCGAGAAAACTAATATATTCGTTATAGTTCCAGAAAAATAAAAATATTGTTACTCCTCAGAAAAAAATGCTAGAATCAAACTTATTAAAAAATATCTAATAAACAAATAAAGTCACTCCGGGATATTCTTACAATTTAATTTTATCGTGATATTTAAGCGAGACAACTAAAATACTCGTTTCTTGTTACAGAAAAATTAAAGCATCGTTACTCCTCAGGAAAAAATGTTAGGAACAAACTTATTTATAATAATCTAATATACAAATAAAGTTACTCAGAGATATTCTTACAATTTAATTTTAACGTGATATTTAAGCGAGAAATCTAAAATAATCTTTTCTAGATCCAGAAAAATTAAAACATCGTTACTCCTCAGGAAAAAATGCTAGAATCAAACTTATTAAGAATAATCTAATATACAAATAAAGTTACTCTGGGATATTCTTGCAATTTAATTTTATCTTTATATTTAAGCGAGAAAACTAAAATATTCGTTTCTAGTTCCAAAAAATTAAAACATCGTTACTCATCAGGAAAAAATGCTAGAATCAAACTTATTAAGAAAAATCTAATATACAAATAAAGTTACTCCGGGATATTCTTACAATTTAATTTTATCGTGATATTTAAGCGAGAAATCTAAAATATTCATTTCTAGTTCCAGAAAAATTAAAACATCGTTACTCCTCAGGAAAAAATGTTAGGCTCAAACTTATTAAGAATAATCTAATATACAAATAAAGTTACTCAGGGATATTCTTACAATTTAATTTTATCGTGATATTTATGTGAGAAAACTAAAATATTCGTTTCTAGTTCCAGTAAAATTAAAACATCGTTACTCCTCAGGAAAAAATGCTAGATTCAAACTTATTTAGAATAATTTAATATACAAATAAAGTTACTCAGGGATATTCTTACAATTTAATTTTATCGTGATATTTAAGCCAGAAAACTAAAATACTCGTTTCTTGTTACAGAAAAATTAAAACATCGTTACTCCTCAGGAAAAATGTTAGGATCATACTTATTTAGAATAATCTAATATACAAATAAAGTTACTCAGGGATATTCTTACAATTTAATTTCAACGTGATATTTAAGCGAGAAATCTAAAATAATCTTTTCTAGATCCAGAAAAATTAAAACATCGTTACTCCTCAGGAAAAAATTCTAGAATCAAACTTATTAAGAATAATCTAATATACAAATAAAGTTACACAGGGATATTCTTACAATTTAATTTTAACGTTATATTTAAGCAAGAAACCTAAAATATTCGTTTCTTGTTACAGAAAAATTAAAACATCGTTACTCCTCAGGAAAAAATGCTAGTATCAAACTTATTTAGAATAATCTAATATACAAATAAAGTTACTCAGGGATATTTTTACAATTTAATTTTATCGTGATATTTAAGCCAGAAAACTAAAATACTCGTTTCTTGTTACAGAAAAATTGAGACATCGTTACTCCTCAGGAAAAAATGTTAGGAACAAACTTATTTAGAATAATCTAATATACAAATAAAGTTACTCAGGGATATTCTTACAATTTAATTTTAAAGTGATATTTAAGCGAGAAATCTAAAATAATCTTTTCTAGTTCCAGTAAAATTAAAACATCGTTACTCCTCAGGAAAAAATGCTAGAATCAGACTTATTAAGAAAAATCGAATACACAAATAAAGTTACTCAGGGATATTTTTGCAATTTAATTTTATCTTTATATTTAAGCGAGAAAACTAAAATATTCGTTTCTAGTTCCAAAAAAATTTAAACATCGTTACTCATCAGGAAAAAATGCTAGAATCAAACTTATTAAGAAAAATCTAATATACAAATAAAGTTACTCCGGGATATTCTTACAATTTAATTTTATCGTGATATTTAAGCGAGAAATCTAAAATATTCGTTTCTAGTTCCAGAAAAATTAAAACATCGTTACTCCTCAGGAAAAAATGTTAGGATCAAACTTATTAAGAATAATCTAATATACAAATAAAGTTACTCAGGGATATTCTTACAATTTAATTTTATCGTGATATTTATGTGAGAAAACTAAAATATTCGTTTCTAGTTCCAGTAAAATTAAAACATCGTTACTCCTCAGGAAAAAATGCTAGATTCAAACTTATTTAGAATAATCTAATATACAAATAAAGTTACTCAGGGATATTCTTACAATTTAATTTTATCGTGATATTTAAGCCAGAAAACTAAAATACTCGTTTCTTGTTACAGAAAAATTAAAACATCGTTACTCCTCAGGAAAAATGTTAGGATCATACTTATTTAGAATAATCTAATATACAAATAAAGTTACTCAGGGATATTCTTACAATTTAATTTCAACGTGATATTTAAGCGAGAAATCTAAAATAATCTTTTCTAGATCAAGAAAAATTAAAACATCGTTACTCCTCAGGAAAAAATGCTAGAATCAAACTTATTAAGAATAATCTAATATACAAATAAAGTTACTCAGGGATATTCTTACAATTTAATTTTATCGTGATATTTATGTGAGAAATCTAAAATATTCGTTTCTAGTTCCAGAAAAATTAAAACATCGTTACTCCTCAGGAAAAAAATGCTAGAATCAAACTTATTAAAAAAAATCTAATATACAAATAAAGTTACTCAGGGATATTCTTACAATTTAATTTTATCGTGATATTTAAGCCAGAAAACTAAAATACTCGTTTCTTGTTACAGAAAAATTAAAACATCGTTACTCCTCAGGAAAAAATGTTAGGATCAAACTTATTTAGAAAACTCTAATATACAAATAAAGTTACTCAGGGATATTCTTACAATTTAATTTTATCGTGATATTTAAGCGCGAAATCTAAAATAATCTTTTCTAGTTCTAGAAAAATTAAAACATCGTTACTCCTCAGGAAAAAATGCTAGAATCAAACTTATTTAGAATAATCTAATATACAAATAAAGTTACTCAGGGATATTCTTACAATTTAATTTTATCGTGCTCTTTAAGCTAGAAAACTAAAATACTCGTTTCTTGTTACAGAAAAATTAAAACATCGTTACTCCTCAGGAAAAAATGCTAGAATCAAACTTATTAAACAAATCTATTATAAAAATAAAGTTACTCAGGGATAATCTTACAATTTAATTTTATTGTGATATTTAAGCGAGAAAACTAAAATATTCGTTTATAGTTCCAGAAAAATAAAAATATTGTTACTCCTCAGAAAAAAATGCTAGAATCAAACTTATTAAAAAAGATCTAATAAACAAATAAAGTTACTCAGGGATATTCTTACAATTTAATTTTATCGTGATATTTAAGCGAGAAATCTAAAATATTCGTTTCTAGTTCCAGAAAAATTAAAACATCGTTACTCCTCAGGAAAAAATGTTAGGATCAAACTTATTAAGAATAATCTAATATACAAATAAAGTTACTCAGGGATATTCTTACAATTTAATTTTATCGTGATATTTATGTGAGAAAACTAAAATATTCGTTTCTAGTTCCAGTAAAATTAAAACATCGTTACTCCTCAGGAAAAAATGCTAGATTCAAACTTATTTAGAATAATCTAATATACAAATAAAGTTACTCAGGGATATTCTTACAATTTAATTTTATCGTGATATTTAAGCCAGAAAACTAAAATACTCGTTTCTTGTTACAGAAAAATTAAAACATCGTTACTCCTCAGGAAAAATGTTAGGATCATACTTATTTAGAATAATCTAATATACAAATAAAGTTACTCAGGGATATTCTTACAATTTAATTTCAACGTGATATTTAAGCGAGAAATCTAAAATAATCTTTTCTAGATCCAGAAAAATTAAAACATCGTTACTCCTCAGGAAAAAATGCTAGAATCAAACTTATTAAGAATAATCTAATATACAAATAAAGTTACTCAGGGATATTCTTACAATTTAATTTTATCGTGATATTTATGTGAGAAATCTAAAATATTCGTTTCTAGTTCCAGAAAAATTAAAACATCGTTACTCCTCAGGAAAAAAATGCTAGAATCAAACTTATTAAAAAAAATCTAATATACAAATAAAGTTACTCAGGGATATTCTTACAATTTAATTTTATCCTGATATTTAAGCGAGAAAACTAAAATACTCGTTTCTTGTTACAGAAAAATTAAAACATCGTTACTCCTCAGGAAAAAATGTTAGGATCAAACTTATTTAGAAAACTCTAATATACAAATAAAGTTACTCAGGGATATTCTTACAATTTAATTTTATCGTGATATTTAAGCGCGAAATCTAAAATAATCTTTTCTAGTTCTAGAAAAATTAAAACATCGTTACTCCTCAGGAAAAAATGCTAGAATCAAACTTATTTAGAATAATCTAATATACAAATAAAGTTACTCAGGGATATTCTTACAATTTAATTTTATCGTGCTCTTTAAGCTAGAAAACTAAAATACTCGTTTCTTGTTACAGAAAAATTAAAACATCGTTACTCCTCAGGAAAAAATGCTAGAATCAAACTTATTAAACAAATCTATTATAAAAATAAAGTTACTCAGGGATAATCTTACAATTTAATTTTATTGTGATATTTAAGCGAGAAAACTAAAATATTCGTTTATAGTTCCAGAAAAATAAAAATATTGTTACTCCTCAGAAAAAAATGCTAGAATCAAACTTATTAAAAAAGATCTAATAAACAAATAAAGTTACTCAGGGATATTCTTACAATTTAATTTTATCGTGATATTTAAGCGAGAAATCTAAAATATTCGTTTCTAGTTCCAGAAAAATTAAAACATCGTTACTCCTCAGGAAAAAATGCTAGATTCAAACTTATTTAGAATAATCTAATACACAAATAAAGTTACTCAAGGATATTCTTACAATTTAATTTTATCGTGATATTTAAGCCAGAAAACTAAAATACTCGTTTCTTGTTACAGAAAAATTAAAACATCGTTACTCCTCAGGAAAAAATGTTAGGAACAAACTTAATTAAAAAACTCTAATATGCAAATAAAGATACTCAGGGATAATCCAACAATTTAATTTTATCGTGATATTTAAGCGAGAAAACTAAAATATTCCTTTATAGTTCCAGAAAAATAAAAATATTGTTAGTCCTCAGAAAAAATGCTAGAATCAAACTTATTTAAAAAAAATCTAATAAACAAATAAAGTTACTCAGGGATATTCTTACAATTTAATTTTATCGTGATATTTAAGCGAGATATCTAAAATATTCGTTACTAGCTCCAGAAAAATTAAAACATCGTTACTCCTCAGGAAAAAATTTTAGGATCAAACTTATTTAGAAAAATCTAATATACAAATAAAGTTACTCAGGGATATTCTTACAATTTAATTTTTTCGTGATATTTATGTAAGAAAACTAAAATATTCGTTTCTAGGTCCAGAAAAATTAAAACATCGTTACTCCTCAGGAAAAAATGCTAGAATCAAACTTATTTAGAATAATCGAATATACAAATAAAGTTACTCAGGGATATTCTTACAATTTAATTTTATCGTGATATTTAGGCCAGAAAACTAAAATACTCGTTTCTTGTTACAGAAAATTAAAACATCGTTACTCCTCAGGAAAAAATGTTAGGATCAAACTTATTTAGAAAACTCTAATATACAAATAAAGTTACTCAGGGATATTCTTACAATTTAATTTTATCGTGATATTTAAGCGAGAAATCTAAAATAATCTTTTCTAGTTCCAGAAAAATTAAAACATCGTTACTCCCCAGGAAAAAATTCTAGAATCAAACTTATTAAAAAAATCTAATAAACAAATAAAGTTACTCAGGGATAATCTTACAATTTAATTTTATTGTGATATTTAAGCGAGAAATCTAAAATATTCGTTACTAGCTCCAGAAAAATTAAAACATCGTAACTCCTCAGGAAAAAATGCTAGAATCATACTTATTAAGAATAATCTAATATACAAATAAAGTTACTCCGGGATATTCTTACAATTTAATTTTATCGTGATATTTAAGCGAGAAAACTAAAATACTCGTTTCTTGTTACAGAAAAATTAAAACATCGTTACTCCTCAGGAGAAAATGTTAGGATCAAACTTATTTAGAATAATCTAATATACAAATAAAGTTACTCAGGGATATTCTTACAATTTAATTTTAACGTGATATTTAAGCGAGAAATCTAAAATAATCTTTTCTAGTTCCAGAAAATTTAAAACATCGTTACTCCTCAGGAAAAAATGCTAGAATCAAACTTATTAAAAAAATCTAATAAACAAATAAACTTACTCAGAGATATTCTTACAATTTAATTTTATCGTGATATTTAAACGAGAAAACTAAAATATTCGTTTCTAATTACAGAATAATAAAAACCTCGTTACTACTCACGAAAAAAATGCTAGAATCAAACTTATTAAAAAAATCTAATATACAAATAAAGTTACTCAGGGATATTCTTACAATTTAATTTTATCGTGATATTTATGTAAGAAAACTAAAATATTCCTTTCTAGTTCCAGAAAAATTAAAACATCGTTACTCCTCAGAAAAAAATGCTAGAATCAAACTTATAAAAAAAATCTAATATATAAATAAAGTTACTCAGGGATATTCTTACAATTTAATTTTATCGTGATATTTAAGCGAGAAATCTAAAATATTCGTTTCTAGTTCCAGAAAAATTAAAACATCGTTACTCCTCAGGACAAAATGCTAAAATCAAACTTATTTAGTATAATCTTATATACAAATAAAGTTACTCAGGGATAATCTTACAATTTAATTTTATCGTGTTATTTAAGCGAGAAAACTAAAATTTTCGTTTCTAGCTCGATGTTTTAATTTTTCTGGACCTAGAAACGAATATTTTAGATTTCTCGCTTAAATATCACGATAAAATTAAATTGTAAGAAAATCCCTGAGTAACTTTAATAGTACATTAGATTTTTTTAATAAGGTTGTTTCTAGCATTTTTTCCTGAGGAGTAACGATGTTTTAATTTTTCTGGAACTAGAAACGAATATTTTACATTTCTCGCTTAAATATCACGATAAAATTAAATTGTAAGAATATCCCTGAGTAACTTTATTTGTATATTAGATTTTTCTTAATAAGTTTGATTCTAGCATTTTTTTCCTGAGTAGTAACGAGGTTTTTATTATTCTGTAATTAGAAACGAATATTTTAGATTTCTCGCTTAAATATCACGATAAAAATAAATTGTAAGAATATCCCTGAGTAACTTTATTTGTATATTAGAGTTTTCTAAATAAGATTGATCCTAACATTTTTTCTTGAGGAGTAACGTTGTTTTAATTTTTCTGTAACAAGAAACGAGTATTTTAGTTTTCTCGCTTAAATATCACGATAAAATTAAATTGTAAGAATATCCCTGAGTAACTTTATTTGTATATTAGATTATTCTTAATAAGTTTGATTCTAGCATTTTTCCTGAGGAGTAACGATGTTTTAATTTTTCTGGAACTAGAAAAGATTATTTTAGATTTCTCGCTTAAATATCACGATAAAATTAAATTGTATGAATATCCCTGAGTAACTTTATTTGTATATCAGATTATTCTTAATAAGTTTGATTCTAACATTTTTCCTGAGGAGTAACGATGTTTTAATTTTTCTGGAGCTAGTAACGAATATTTTAGATTTCTCGCTTAAATATCACGATAAAATTAAATTGTAAGAATATCCCTGGGTAACTTTATTTGTATATTAGATTATTCTTAATAAGTTTGATTCTAGCATTTTTTCCTGAGGAGTAACGATGTTTTAATTTTTCTGGAGCTAGTAACGAATAATTTAGATTTCTCGCTTAAATATCACAATAAAATTAAATTGTAAGAATATCCCTGAGTAACTTTATTTGTTTATTAGATTTTTTTAATAAGTTTGATCTAGAATTTTTTCCTGAGGAGTAACGATGTTTTAATTTTTCTGGAACTAGAAAAGATTATTTTAGATTTCTCGCTTAAATATCACGATAAAATTAAATTGTAAGATTATCCCTGAGTAACTTTATTTGTATATTAGATTATTCTAAATAAGTTTGATTCTAGCATTTTTTCCTGAGGAGTAACGATGTTTTAATTTTTCTGGACCTAGAAACGAATATTTTAGTTTTCTTACATAAATATCACGACAAAATTAAATTGTAAGAATATCCCTGAGTAACTTTATTTGTATATTAGAGTTTTCTAAATAAGTTTGATCCTAACATTTTTTCCTGAGTAGTAACGATGTTTTAATTTTTCTGTAACAAGAAACGAGTATTTTAGTTTTCTGGCTTATATATCACGATAAAATTAAATTGTAAGAGTATCCCTGAGTAACTTTATTTGTATATTAGATTATTCTAAATAAGTTTGACTCTAGCATTTTTTCCTGAGGAGTAACAATGTTTTAATTTTTCTGGAGCTAGTAACGAATATTTTAGATTTCTCGCTTAAATATCACGATAAAATTAAATTGTAAGAATATCCCTGAGTAAGTTTATTTGTTTATTAGATATTTTTAATAAGTTTGATTCTAGCATTTTTTCCTGAGGAGTAACGATGTTTAATTTTTCAAGAGCAAGAAAAGATTATTTTAGTTTTTGTCGCTTAAATATCACGATAAAATTAAATTGTAAGAATATCCCTGAGTAACTTTATTTGTATATTAGATTTTTCTAAATAAGTTTGATCCTAACATTTTTTCCTGAGGAGAACGATGTTTTATTTTTCTGTAACAAGAAACGAATATTTTAGTTTTCTCGCTTAAATATAACGTTAAAATTAATTTGTAAGAATATCCCTGTGTAACTTTATTTGTATATTAGATTATTCTAAATAAGTTTGATCCTAACTTTTTTTCCTGAGGAGTAACGATGTTTTAATTTTTCTGTAACAAGAAACGAGTATTTTAGTTTTCTCGCTTAAATATCACGATAAAATTAAATTGTAAGAATATCCCTTAGTATCTTTATTTGTGTATTAGATTATACTTAATAAGTTTGACTCTAGCATTTTTTCCTGAGTAACGATGTTTTAATTTTTCTGGAGCTAGTAACGAATATTTTAGATTTCTCGCTTAAATATCACGATAAAATTAAATTGTAAGAATATCCCTTAGTAACTTTATTTGTTTATTAGATTTTTTTTAATAAGTTTGATTCTAGCATTTTTTTCTGAGGAGTAACAATATTTTTATTTTTCTAGAACTATAAACGAATATTTTAGTTTTCTCGCTTAAATATCACGATAAAATTAAATTGTAAGATTATCCCTGAGTAACTTCATTTTTATAATAGATTTGTTTAATAAGTTTGATTCTAGCATTTTTTCCTGAGGAGTAACAATGTTATTATTTTTCTGGAGCTAGAAACGAAAATTTTATTTTTCTCGCTTAAATAACACGATAAAATTAAATTGTAAGATTATCCCTGAGTAACTTTATTTGTATATTAGATTATTCTAAATAAGTTTGATTCTAGCATTTTTTACTGAGGAGTAACGATGTTTTAGTTTTTCTGGAACTAGAAACGAATATTTTAGATTTCTCGCTTAAATATCACGATAAAATTAAATTGTAAGAAAATCCCTGAGTAACTTTAATAGTACATTAGATTTTTTTTAATAAGGTTGTTTCTAGCATTTTTTCCTGAGGAGTAACGATGTTTAAATTTTTCTGGAACTAGAAACGAATATTTTACATTTCTCGCTTAAATATCACGATAAAATTAAATTGTAAGAATATCCCTGAGTAACTTTATTTGTATATTAGATTTTTCTTAATAAGTTTGATTCTAGCATTTTTTTCCTGAGTAGTAACGAGGTTTTTATTATTCTGTAATTAGAAACGAATATTTTAGATTTCTCGCTTAAATATCACGATAAAAATAAATTGTAAGAATATCCCTGAGTAACTTTATTTATATATTAGAGTTTTCTAAATAAGATTGATCCTAACATTTTTTCTTGAGGAGTAACGATGTTTTAATTTTTCTGTAACAAGAAACGAGTATTTTAGTTTTTTCGCTTAAATATCACGATAAAATTAAATTGTAAGAATATCCCTGAGTAACTTTATTTGTATATTAGATTATTCTTAATAAGTTTGATTCTAGCATTTTTCCTGAGGAGTAACGATGTTTTAATTTTTCTGGAACTAGAAAAGATTATTTTAGATATCTCGCTTAAATATCACGATAAAATTAAATTGTAAGAATATCTCGGAGTAACTTTATTTGTATATTAGACTATTCTTAATAAGTTTGATTCTAGCATTTTTTCCTGAGGAGTAACGATGTTTTAATTTTTCTGGAGCTAGTAACGATTATTTTAGATTTCTCGCTTAAATATCACGATAAAATTAAATTGTCAGAATATCCCTGAGTAACTTTATTTGTTTATTAGTTTTTTTTTAATAAGTTAGATTCTAGCATTTTTCTCTGAGGAGTAACAATTTTTTTATTTTTCTGGAACTATAAAGGAATATTTTAGTTTTCTCGCTTAAATATCACGATAAAATTAAATTGTAAGATTATCCCTGAGTAACTTTATTTTTATAATAGATTTGTTTAATAAGTTTGATTCTAGAATTTTGTCGTGAGGAGTAACGATGTTTGAATTTTTCTGTAACAAGCAACGAGTATTTTAGTTTTCTCGCTTAAATATCACGATAAAATTAAATTGTAAGAATATCTCGGAGTAACTTTATTTGTATATTAGATTATTCTAAATAAGTTTGATCCTAGCATTTTTTCCTGAGGAGTAACGATGTTTTAATTTTTCTGGAGCTAGTTACGAATATTTTAGATTTCTCGCTTAAATATCACGATAAAATTAAATTGTAAGAATATCCCTGAGTAACTTTATTTGTTTATTAGTTTTTTTTTAATAAGTTAGATTCTAGCATTTTTGTCTGAGGAGTAACAATTTTTTTATTTTTCTGGAACTATAAAGGAATATTTTAGTTTTCTCGCTTAAATATCACGATAAAATTAAATTGTAAGATTATCCCTGAGTAACTTTATTTTTATAATAGATTTGTTTAATAAGTTTGATTCTAGCAAAAATAAAGTTACTCAGGGATAATCTTACAATTTAATTTTATCGTGATATTTAAGCGAGAAAACTAAATATTCGTTTATAGTTCCAGAATAATTAAAATATTGTTACTCCTCAGAAAAAAATGCTAGAATCAAACTTATTAAAAAAAATCTAATAAACAAATAAAGTTACTCAGGGATATTCTTACAATTTAATTTTGTCGTGATATTTAAGCGAGAAATCTAAAATATTCGTTACCTAGCTCCAGAAAAATTAAAACATCGTTACTCCTCAGGAAAAAATGCTAGAATCAAACTTATTAAGAAAAATCTAATATACAAATAAAGTTACTTAGGGATAATCTTAGAATTTAATTTTATCGTAATATTTAAGCGAGAAATCTAAAATATTCGTTTCTAGTTCCAGAAAAATTAAATCATCGTTACTCCTCAGGAAAAAATGCTAGAATCAAACTTATTTATAATAATCTAATATACAAATAAAGTTACTCATGGATATTCTTACAATTTAATTTTATCGTGATATTTAAGCCAGAAAACTAAAATACTCGTTTCTTGTTACAGAAAAATTAAAACATCGTTACTCCTCAGAAAAAATGCTAGAATCAAACTTATTTAGAATAATCTAATATACAAATAAAGTTACTCAGGGATATTCTTACAATTTAATTTTATCGTGATATTTAAGCGAAAAAACTAAAATACTCGTTTCTTGTTACAGAAAAATTAAAACATCGTTACTCCTCAAGAAAAAATGTTAGGATCAATCTTATTTAGAAAACTCTAATATACAAATAAAGTTACTCAGGGATATTCTTACAATTTATTTTTATCGTGATATTTAAACGAGAAAACTAAAATATTCCTTTATAGTTCCAGAGAAATAAAAAAATTGTTACTCCTCAGAAAAAAATGCTAGAATCTAACTTATTAAAAAAAACTAATAAACAAATAAAGTTACTCAGGGATAGTCTTACAATTTAATTTTATCGTGATATTTAAGCGAGAAATCTAAAATATTCGTTACTAGCTCCAGATAAATTAAAACATCGTTACTCCTCAGGAAAAAATGCTAGAATCAAACTTATTAAGAATAATCTAATATACAAATAAAGTTACTCCGAGATATTCTTACAATTTAATTTTATCGTGATATTTAAGCGAGAAAACTAAAATACTCGTTGCTTGTTACAGAAAAATTAAAACATCGTTACTCCTCAGGAAAAAATGTTAGGATCAAACTTATTTAGAATAATCTAATATAAAAATAAAGTTACTCAGGGATATTCTTACAATTTAAGTTTAACGTGATATTTAAGCGATATATCTAAAATAATCTTTTCTAGTTCCAGAAAAATTAAAACATCGTTACTCCTCACGACAAAATTCTAGAATCAATCTTATTAAACAAATCTATTATAAAAATAAAGTTACTCAGGGATAATCTTACAATTTAATTTTATCGTGATATTTAAGCGAGAAAACAAAATATTCGTTTATAGTTCCAGAAAAATAAAAATATTGTTACTCCTCAGAAAAAAATGCTAGAATCAAACTTATTAAAAAAAATCTAATAAACAAATAAAGTTACTCAGGGATATTCTTACAATTTAATTTTATCGTGATATTTAAGCGAGAGATCTAAAATATTCGTTTCTAGTTCCAGAAAAATTAAAACATCGTTACTCCTCAGGAAAAAATGCTAGAATCAAACTTATTTAGAATAATCTAATATACAAATAAAGTTACTCATGGATATTCTTACAATTTAATTTTATCGTGATATTTAAGCCAGAAAACTAAAATACTCGTTTCTTGTTACAGAAAAATTAAAACATCGTTACTCCTCAGGATAAAATGTTAGGATCATACTTATTTAGAATAATCTAATATACAAATAAAGTTACTCAGGGATATTCTTACAATTTAATGTTAACGTGATATTTAAGCGAGAAATCTAAAATAATCTTTTCTAGTTCCAGAAAAATTAAAACATCGTTACTCCTCAGGAAAAAATGCTAGAATCAAACTTATTAAAAAAAATCTAATATACAAATTAAGTTACTCAGGGATATTCTTACAATTTAATTTTATCGCGATATTTAAGCCAGAAAACTAAAATACTCGTTTCTTGTTACAGAAAAATTAAAACATCGTTACTCCTCAGGAAAAAATGTTAGGATCAAACTTATTTAGAAAACTCTAATATACAAATAAAGTTACTCAGGGATATTCTTACAATTTAATTTTATCGTGATATTTAAGCGAGAAATCTAAAATATTCGTTTCAAGTTCCAGAAAAATTAAAACATCGTTACTCCTCAGGAAAAAATGCTAGGATCAAACTTATTTAGAATAATCTAATATACAAATAAAGTTACTCAGGGATATTTTTACAATTTAATTTTAACGTAATATTTAAGCGAGAAATCTAAAATAATCTTTTCTAGTTCCAGAAAAATTAAAACATCGTTACTCCTCAGGAAAAAATGCTAGAATCAAACTTATTTAGAATAATCTAATATACAAATAAAGTTACTCAGGGATATTCTTACAATTTAATTTTATCGTGATATTTAAGCCAGAAAACTAAAATACTCGTTTCTTGTTACAGAAAAATTAAAACATCGTTACTTCTCAGGAAAAAATGCTAGAATCAAACTTATTAAACAAATCAATTATAAAAATAAAGTTACTCAGGGATAATCTTACAATTTAATTTTATCGTGATATTTAAGCGAGAAAACTAAAATATTCGTTTATAGTTCCAGAAAAATAAAAATATTGTTACTCAGAAAAAAATGCTAGAATCAAACATATTAAGAATAATCTAATATACAAATAAAGTTACTCCGGGATATTCTTACAATTTAATTTTATCATGATATTTAAGCGAGAAAACTAAAATACTCGTATCTTGTTGCAGAAAAATTAAAACATCGTTACTCCTCAGGAAAAAATGTTAGGATCAAACTTATTTAGAATAATCTAATATAAAAATAAAGTTACTCAGGGATATTCTTACAATTTAAGTTTAACGTGATATTTAAGCGATATATCTAAAATAATCTTTTCTAGTTCCAGAAAAATTAAAACATCGTTACTCCTCACGACAAAATTCTAGAATCAAACTTATTAAACAAATCTATTATAAAAATAAAGTTACTCAGGGATATTCTTACAATTTAATTTTAACAAGCGGGAAAACAAAATATTCGTTTATAGTTCCAGAAAAATAAAAATATTGTTACTCCTCAGAAAAAAATGCTAGATTCAAACTTATTAAAAAAAATCTAATAAACAAATAAAGTTACTAAGGGATATTTTTACAATTTAATTTTATCGTGATATTTAAGCGAGAAATCTAAAATATTCGTTACTAGCTCCAGAAAAATTAAAACATCGTTACTCCTCAGGAAAAAATGCTAGAATCAAACTTATTAAGAAAACTCTAATATACAAATAAAGTTACTCAGGGATAATCTTAGAATTTAATTTTATCGTGATATTTAAGCGAGAAATCTAAAATATTCGTTGCTTGTTACAGAAAAATTAAAACATCGTTACTCCTCAGGAAAAAATGTTTGGATCAAACTTATTTAGAATAATCTAATATACAAATAAAGTTACTCAGGGATATTCTTACAATTTAATTTTAACGTGATATTTCAGCGAGAAATCTAAAATAATCTTTTCTAGTTCCAGAAAAATTAAAACATCGTTACTCCTCAGGAAAAAATGCTAGATCAAACTTATTAAGAATAATCTAATATACAAATAAAGTTACTCAGGGATATTCTTACAATTTAATTTTATCGTGATATTTATGTGAGAAAACTAAAATATTCGTTTCTAGTTCCAGTAAAATTAAAACATCGTTACTCCTCAGGAAAAAATGCTAGAATCAAACTTATTAAGAATAAACTAATATACAAATAAAGTTACTCAGGGATATTCTTACAATTTAATTTTATCGTGATATTTAAGCCAGAAAACTAAAATACTCGTTTCTTGTTACAGAAAAATTAAAACATCTTTACTCCTCAGGCAAAAATGTTAGGATCATACTTATTTAGAATAATCTAATATACAAATAAAGTTACTCAGGGATAGTCTTACAATTTAATTTTATCTTTATATTTAAGCGAGAAAACTGAAATATTCGTTTCTTGTTCCATAAAAATTAAAACATCGTTACTCCTCAGGAAAAAATGCTAGAATCAAACTTATTAAGAATAATCTAATACACAAATAAAGTTACTCAGGGATATTCTTACAATTTAATTTTATCGTGATATTTATGTGAGAAAACTAAAATATTCGTTTCTAATTACAGAATAATAAAAACCTCGTTATTCCTCAGGAAAGAATGCTAGAATCAAACTCATTTAGAATAAACTAATATACAAATAAAGTTACTCAGGGATATTCTTACAATTTAATTTTTACGTGATATTTAAGCGAGAAATCTAAAATAATCTTTTCTAGTTCCAGAAAAATTAAACCATCGTTACACCTCAGGAAAAAATTCTAGAATCAAACTTATTAAAAAAAATCTAATAAACAAATAAAGTTACTCAGGGATATTCTTACAATTTAATTTTATTGTGATATTTAAGCGAGAAATCTAAAATATTCGTTACTAGCTCCAGAAAAATAAAAACATCGTTACTCCTCAGTAAAAAATGCTAGAATCAAACTTATTAAGAAAAATCTAATAAACAAATAAAGTTACTCAGGGATATTCTTACAATTTAATTTTATCGTTATATTTAAGCGAGAAAACTAAAATATTCGTTTCTAGTTCCAGAAAAATTAAAACATCGTTACTCCTCAGGAAAAAATGTTAGGATCATGCTTATTTAGAATAATCTAATATACAAATAAAGTAACTCAGGGATATTCTTACAATTTAATTTTATCGTGATATTTAAGCCAGAAAACTAAAATACTCGTTTCTTGTTACAGAAAAATTAAAACATCGTTACTCCTCAGGAAAAAATGTTAGGATCAAACTTATTTAGGAAACTCTAATATACAAATAAAGTTACTCAGGGATATTCTTACAATTTAATTTTATCGTGATATTTAAGCGAGAAATCTAAAATAATCTTTGCAAGTTCCAGAAAAATTATAACATCGTTACTCCTCAGGAAAAAATTCTAGAATCAAACTTATTAAACAAATCTATTATAAAAATAAAGTTACTCAGGGATAATCTTACAATTTAATTTTATCGTGATATTTAAGCGAGAAAACTAAAATATTCGTTTATAGTTCCAGAAAAATAAAAATATTGTTACTCCTCAGAAAAAAATGCTAGAATCAAACTTATTAAAAAAAAATCTAATAAACAAATAAAGTTACTCAGGGATATTCTTAAAATTTAATTTTATCGTGATATTTAAACGAGAAATCTAAAATATTCGTTACTAGGTCCAGAAAAATTAAAACATCGTTACTCCTCAGGAAAAAATGCTAGAATCAAACTTATTAAGAATAATCTAATATACAAATAAAGTTACTCAGGGCTAGTCTTACAATCTAATTTTATCGTGATATTTATGTGAGAAAACTAAAATATTCGTTTCTAGTTCCAGTAAATTAAATCATCGTTACTCCTCAGGAAGAAATGCTAGAATCAAACTTATTAAGAATAATCTAATATACAAATAAAGTTACTCAGGGATATTCTTACAATCTAATTTTATCGTGATATTTAAGCCAGAAAACTAAAATACTCGTTTCTTGTTACAGAAAAATTAAAACATCGTTACTCCTCAGGAAAAAATGTTAGGATCAAACTTATTTAGGAAACTCTAATATACAAATAAAGTTACTCAGGGATATTCTTACAATTTAATTTTATCGTGATATTTAAGCGAGAAATCTAAAATATTCGTTTCAAGTTCCAGAAAAATTAAAACATCGTTACTCCTCAGGAAAAAATGCTAGAATCAAACTTATTTAGAATAATCTAATATACAAATAAAGTTACTCAGGGATATTTTTACAATTTAATTTTAACGTGATATTTATGCGAGAAATCTAAAATAATCTTTTCTAGTTCCAGAAAAATTAAAACATCGTTACTCCTCAGGAAAAAATGCTAGAATCAAACTTATTTAGAATCATCTAATATACAAATAAAGTTACTCAGGGATATTCTTACAATTTAATTTTATCGTGATATTTAAGCCAGAAAACTAAAATACTCGTTTCTTGTTACAGAAAAATTAAAACATCGTTACTTCTCAGGAAAAAATGCTAGAATCAAACTTATTAAACAAATCAATTATAAAAATAAAGTTACTCAGGGATAATCTTACAATTTAATTTTATCGTGATATTTAAGCGAGAAAACTAAAATATTCGTTTATAGTTCCAGAAAAATAAAAATATTGTTACTCAGAAAAAAATGTTAGAATCAAACATATTAAGAATAATCTAATATACAAATAAAGTTACTCCGGGATATTCTTACAATTTAATTTTATCATGATATTTAAGCGAGAAAACTAAAATACTCGTTTCTTGTTACAGAAAAATTAAAACATCGTTACTCCTCAGGAAAAAATGTTAGGATCAAACTTATTTAGAATAATCTAATATAAAAATAAAGTTACTCAGGGATATTCTTACAATTTAAGTTTAACGTGATATTTAAGCGATATATCTAAAATAATCTTTTCTAGTTCCAGAAAAATTAAAACATCGTTACTCCTCACGACAAAATTCTAGAATCAAACTTATTAAACAAATCTATTATAAAAATAAAGTTACTCAGGGATAATCTTACAATTTAAGCGAGAAAACTAAATATTCGTTTATAGTTCCAGAAAAATAAAAATATTGTTACTCCTCAGAAAAAAATGCTAGAATCAAACTTATTAAAAAAAATCTAATAAACAAATAAAGTTACTCAGGGATATTTTTACAATTTAATTTTATCGTGATATTTAAGCGAGAAATCTAAAATATTCGTTACTAGCTCCAGAAAAATTAAAACATCGTTACTCCTCAGGAAAAAATGCTAGAATCAAACTTATTAAGAAAAATCTAATATACAAATAAAGTTACTCAGGGATAATCTTAGAATTTAATTTTATCGTGATATTTAAGCGAGAAATCTAAAATATTCGTTTCTAGTTCCAGAAAAATTAAAACATCGTTACTCCTCAGGAAAAAATGCTAGAATCAAACTTATTTAGAATAATCTAATATACAAATAAAGTTACTCAGGGATATTCTTACAATTTAATTTTATCGTGATATTTAAGCGAGAAATCTAAAATATTCGTTTCTAGTTTCAGAAAAATTAAAACATCGTTACTCCTCAGTAAAAAATGCTAGAATCAAACTTATTTAGAATAATCTAATATACAAATAAAGTTACTCATGGATATTCTTACAATTTAATTTTATCGTGATATTTAAGCCAGAAAACTAAAATACTCGTTTCTTGTTACAGAAAAATTAAAACATCGTTACTCCTCAGAAAAAAATGCTAGAATCAAACTTATTAAACAAATCTATTATAAAAATAAAGTTACTCAGGGATAATCTTACAATTTAATTTTATCGTGATATTTAAGCGAGAAAACTAAAATATTCGTTTATAGTTCCAGAAAAATAAAAAAATTGTTACTCCTCAGAAAAAAATGCTAGAATCTAACTTATTAAAAAAAACTAATAAACAAATAAAGTTACTCAGGGATATTCTTACAATTTAATTTTATCGTGATATTTAAGCGAGAAATCTAAAATATTCGTTACTAGCTCCAGAAAAATTAAAACATCGTTACTCCTCAGCAAAAAATGCTAGAATCAAACTTATTAAGAATAATCTAATATACAAATAAAGTTACACCGAGATATTCTTACAATTTAATTTTATCGTGATATTTAAGCGAGAAAACTAAAATACTCGTTGCTTGTTACAGAAAAATTAAAACATCGTTACTCCTCAGGAAAAAATGTTTGGGTCAAACTTATTTAGAATAATCTAATATACAAATAAAGTTACTCAGGGATATTCTTACAATTTAATTTTAACGTGATATTTAAGCGAGAAATCTAAAATAATCTTTTCTAGTTCCAGAAAAATTAAAACATCGTTACTCCTCAGGAAAAAATGCTAGATCAAACTTATTAAGAATAATCTAATATACAAATAAAGTTACTCAGGGATATTCTTACAATTTAATTTTATCGTGATATTTATGTGATAAAACTAAAATATTCGTTTCTAGTTCCAGTAAAATTAAAACATCGTTACTCCTCAGGAAAAAATGCTAGAATCAAACTTATTAAGAATAAACTAATATACAAATAAAGTTACTCAGGGATATTCTTACAATTTAATTTTATCGTGATATTTAAGCCAGAAAACTAAAATACTCGTTTCTTGTTACAGAAAAATTAAAACATCGTTACTCCTCAGGCAAAAATGTTAGGATCATACTTATTTAGAATAATCTAATATACAAATAAAGTTACTCAGGGATAGTCTTACAATTTAATTTTATCGTTATATTTAAGCGAGAAAACTAAAATATTCGTTTCTTGTTCCATAAAAATTAAAACATCGTTACTCCTCACGACAAAATTCTAGAATCAAACTTATTAAACAAATCTATTATAAAAATAAAGTTACTCAGGGATAATCTTACAATTTAAGCGAGAAAACTAAATATTCGTTTATAGTTCCAGAAAAATAAAAATATTGTTACTCCTCAGAAAAAAATGCTAGAATCAAACTTATTAAAAAAAATCTAATAAACAAATAAAGTTACTCAGGGATATTTTTACAATTTAATTTTATCGTGATATTTAAGCGAGAAATCTAAAATATTCGTTACTAGCTCCAGAAAAATTAAAACATCGTTACTCCTCAGGAAAAAATGCTAGAATCAAACTTATTAAGAAAAATCTAATATACAAATAAAGTTACTCAGGGATAATCTTAGAATTTAATTTTATCGTGATATTTAAGCGAGAAATCTAAAATATTCGTTTCTAGTTCCAGAAAAATTAAAACATCGTTACTCCTCAGGAAAAAATGCTAGAATCAAACTTATTTAGAATAATCTAATAAACAAATAAAGTTACTCAGGGATATTCTTACAATTTAATTTTATCGTGATATTTAAGCGAGAAATCTAAAATATTCGTTTCTAGTTTCAGAAAAATTAAAACATCGTTACTCCTCAGTAAAAAATGCTAGAATCAAACTTATTTAGAATAATCTAATATACAAATAAAGTTACTCATGGATATTCTTACAATTTAATTTTATCGTGATATTTAAGCCAGAAAACTAAAATACTCGTTTCTTGTTACAGAAAAATTAAAACATCGTTACTCCTCAGAAAAAAATGCTAGAATCAAACTTATTAAACAAATCTATTATAAAAATAAAGTTACTCAGGGATAATCTTACAATTTAATTTTATCGTGATATTTAAGCGAGAAAACTAAAATATTCGTTTATAGTTCCAGAAAAATAAAAAAATTGTTACTCCTCAGAAAAAAATGCTAGAATCTAACTTATTAAAAAAAACTAATAAACAAATAAAGTTACTCAGGGATATTCTTACAATTTAATTTTATCGTGATATTTATGCGAGAAATCTAAAATATTCGTTACTAGCTCCAGAAAAATTAAAACATCGTTACTCCTCAGCAAAAAATGCTAGAATCAAACTTATTAAGAATAATCTAATATACAAATAAAGTTACACCGAGATATTCTTACAATTTAATTTTATCGTGATATTTAAGCGAGAAAACTAAAATACTCGTTGCTTGTTACAGAAAAATTAAAACATCGTTACTCCTCAGGAAAAAATGTTTGGGTCAAACTTATTTAGAATAATCTAATATACAAATAAAGTTACTCAGGGATATTCTTACAATTTAATTTTAACGTGATATTTAAGCGAGAAATCTAAAATAATCTTTTCTAGTTCCAGAAAAATTAAAACATCGTTACTCCTCAGGAAAAAATGCTAGATCAAACTTATTAAGAATAATCTAATATACAAATAAAGTTACTCAGGGATATTCTTACAATTTAATTTTATCGTGATATTTATGTGATAAAACTAAAATATTCGTTTCTAGTTCCAGTAAAATTAAAACATCGTTACTCCTCAGGAAAAAATGCTAGAATCAAACTTATTAAGAATAAACTAATATACAAATAAAGTTACTCAGGGATATTCTTACAATTTAATTTTATCGTGATATTTAAGCCAGAAAACTAAAATACTCGTTTCTTGTTACAGAAAAATTAAAACATCGTTACTCCTCAGGCAAAAATGTTAGGATCATACTTATTTAGAATAATCTAATATACAAATAAAGTTACTCAGGGATAGTCTTACAATTTAATTTTATCGTTATATTTAAGCGAGAAAACTAAAATATTCGTTTCTTGTTCCATAAAAATTAAAACATCGTTACTCCTCAGAAAAAATGCTAGAATCAAACTTATTAAGAATAATCTAATACACAAATAAAGTTACTCAGGGATATTCTTACAATTTAATTTTATCGTGATATTTATGAGAGAAAACTAAAATATTCGTTTCTAATTACAGAATAATAAAAACCTCGTTATTCCTCAGGAAAGTATGCTAGAATCAATCTTATTTAGAATAAACTAATATACAAATAAAGTTACTCAGGGATATTCTTACAATTTAATTTTATCGTGATATTTAAGCCAGAAAACTAAAATACTCGTTCCTTGTTACAGAAAAATTAAAACATCGTTACTCCTCAGGAAAAAATGTTCGGATCATACTTATATAGAATAATCTAATATACAAATAAAGTTACTCAGGGATATTCTTACAATTTAATTTTTACGTGATATTTATGTGAGAAAACTAAAATATTCGTTTCTAGTTCCAGTAAAATAAAAACATCGTTACTCCTCAGTAAAAAATGCTAGAATCAAACTTATTAAAAAAAATCTAATAAACAAATAAAGTTACTCAGGGATATTCTTACAATTTAATTTTATCGTGATATTTAAGCGAGAAATCTAAAATATTCGTTACTTATCGAAAAATTAAACCATCGTTACTCCTCAGGAAAAAATTCTAGAATCAAACTTATTAAAAAAAATCTAATAAACAAATAAAGTTACTCAGGGATATTCTTACAATTTAATTTTATTGTGATATTTAAGCGAGAAATCTAAAATATTCGTTACTAGCTCCAGAAAAATAAAAACATCGTTACTCCTCAGTAAAAAATGCTAGAATCAAACTTATTAAGAAAAATCTAATAAACAAATAAAGTTACTCAGGGATATTCTTACAATTTAATTTTATCGTTATATTTAAGCGAGAAAACTAAAATATTCGTTTCTAGTTTCAGAAAAATTAAAACATCGTTACTCCTCAGGAAAAAATGTTAGGATCATACTTATTTAGAATAATCTAATATACAAATAAAGTTACTCAGGGATATTCTTACAATTTAATTTTATCGTGATATTTAAGCCAGAAAACTAAAATACTCGTTTCTTGTTACAGAAAAATTAAAACATCGTTACTCCTCAGGAAAAAATGTTAGGATCAAACTTATTTAGAAAACTCTAATTTACAAATTAAGTTACTCAGGGATATTCTTACAATTTAATTTTATCGTGATATTTAAGCGAGAAATCTAAAATAATCTTTGCAAGTTCCAGAAAAATTAAAACAGCGTTACTCCTCAGGAAAAAATGCTAGAATCAAACTTATTAAGAATAATCTAATATGCAAATAAAGTTTCTCCGAGATATTCTTACAATTTAATTTTATCGTGCTATTTAAGCGAGAAAACTAAAATACTCGTTGCTTGTTACAGAAAAATTAAAACATCGTTACTCCTCAGGAAAAAATGTTAGGATAAAACTTATTTAGAATAAACTAATATACAAATAAAGTTACCCAGGGATATTCTTACAATTTAATTTTAACGTGATATTTATGTGAGAAAACTAAAATATTCGTTTCTAGTCCCAGTAAAATTAAAACATCGTTACTCCTCAGGAAAAAATGCTAGAATCAAACTTATTAAAAAAAATCTAATAAACAAATAAAGTTACTCTGGGATATTCTTACAATTTAATTTTATCGTTATATTTAAGCGAGAAAACTAAAATATTCTTTTCTAGTTCCAGAAAAATTAAAACATCGTTACTCCTCAGGAAAAAATGTTAGGATCAAACTTATTTAGAAAACTCTAATATACAAATAAAGTTACTCAGGGATAATCTTACAATTTAATTTTATCGTGATATTTAAGCGAGAAATCTAAAATATTCGTTTCTAGTTCCAGAAAAATTAAAACATCGTTACTCCTCAGGAAAAAATGCTAGAATCAAACTTATTACACAAATCTATTATAAAAATAAAGTTATTTAGGGATAATCTCACAATTTAATTTTATCGTGATATTTAAGCGAGAAAACTAAAATATTCGTTCCAGAAAAATAGAAATATTGTTACTCAGAAAAAAATGCTAGAATCAAACTTATTAAAAAAAATCTAATAAACAAATAAAGTTACTCAGGGATATTCTTACAATTTAATTTTATCGTGATATTTAAGCGAGAAAACTAATATATTCGTTTATAGTTCCAGAAAAATAGAAATATTGTTACTCAGAAAAAAATGCTAGAATCAAACTTATTAAAAAAAATCTAATAAACAAATAAAGTAACTCCGGGATATTCTTACAATTTAATTTTAACGTGATATTTAAGCGAGAAATCTAAAATAATCTTTTCTAGTTCCAGAAAAATTAAAATATCGTTACTCCTCAGGATAAAATGCTAGAATCAAACTTATTAAGAATAATCTAATATACAAATAAAGTTACTCAGGGATATTCTTACAATTTAATTTTATCGTGATATTTATGTGAGAAAACTAAAATATTCGTTTCTAGTTCCAGTAAAATTAAAACATCGTTACTCCTCAGGAAAAAATGCTAGAATCAAACTTATTAAAAAAAATCTAATATACAAATAAAGTTACTCTGGGATATTCTTGCAATTTAATTTTAAAGTGATATTTAAGCGAGAAATCTAAAATAATCTTTTCTAGTTCCTGTAAAATTAAAACATCGTTACTCCTCAGGAAAAAATGCTAGAATCAAACTTATTAAGAAAAATCTAATATACAAATAAAGTTACTCCGGGATATTCTTACAATTTAATTTTATCGTGATGTTTGTGTGAGAAAACTAAAATATTCGTTTCTAGTTCCAGTAAAATTAAAACATCGTTACTCCTCAGGAAAAAATGCTAGTATCAAACTTATTTAGAATAATCTAATATACAAATAAAGTTACTCAGGGATATTCTTACAATTTAATTTTAAAGTGATATTTAAGCGAGAAATCTAAAATAATCTTTTCTAGTTCCTGTAAAATTAAAACATCGTTACTCCTCAGGAAAAAATGCTAGAATCAAACTTATTAAGAAAAATCTAATACACAAATAAAGTTACTCAGGGATATTTTTACAATTTAATTTTATCGCGATATTTAAGCCAGAAAACTAAAATACTCGTTTCTTGTTACAGAAAAATTGAGACATCGTTACTCCTCAGGAAAAAATGTTAGGAACAAACTTATTTAGAATAATCTAATATGCAAATAAAGTTACTCAGAGATATTCTTACAATTTAATTTTAACGTGATATTTAAGCGAGAAATCTAAAATATTCGTTTCTAGTTCCAGAAAAATTAAAACATCGTTACTCCTCAGGAAAAAATGTTAGGATCAAACTTATTAAGAATAATCTAATATACAAATAAAGTTACTCAGGCATATTCTTACAATTTAATTTTATCGTGATATTTATGTGAGAAAACTAAAATATTCGTTTCTAGTTCCAGTAAAATTAAAACATCGTTACTCCTCAGGAAAAAATGCTAGTATCAAACTTATTTAGAATAATCTAATATACAAATAAAGTTACTCAGGGATATTCTTACAATTTAATTTTAAAGTGATATTTAAGCGAGAAATCTAAAATAATCTTTTCTAGTTCCTGTAAAATTAAAACATCGTTACTCCTCAGGAAAAAATGCTAGAATCAAACTTATTAAGAAAAATCTAATACACAAATAAAGTTACTCAGGGATATTTTTACAATTTAATTTTATCGCGATATTTAAGCCAGAAAACTAAAATACTCGTTTCTTGTTACAGAAAAATTGAGACATCGTTACTCCTCAGGAAAAAATGTTAGGAACAAACTTATTTAGAATAATCTAATATGCAAATAAAGTTACTCAGAGATATTCTTACAATTTAATTTTAACGTGATATTTAAGCGAGAAATCTAAAATATTCGTTTCTAGTTCCAGAAAAATTAAAACATCGTTACTCCTCAGGAAAAAATGTTAGGATCAAACTTATTAAGAATAATCTAATATACAAATAAAGTTACTCAGGCATATTCTTACAATTTAATTTTATCGTGATATTTATGTGAGAAAACTAAAATATTCGTTTCTAGTTCCAGTAAAATTAAAACATCGTTACTCCTCAGGAAAAAATGCTAGTATCAAACTTATTTAGAATAATCTAATATACAAATAAAGTTACTCAGAGATATTCTTACAATTTAATTTTAAAGTGATATTTAAGCGAGAAATCTAAAATAATCTTTTCTAGTTCCTGTAAAATTGAAACATCGTTACTCCTCAGGAAAAAATGCTAGAATCAAACTTATTAAGAAAAATCTAATACACAAATAAAGTTACTCAGGGATATTTTTACAATTTAATTTTATCGCGATATTTAAGCCAGAAAACTAAAATACTCGTTTCTTGTTACAGAAAAATTGAGACATCGTTACTCCTCAGGAAAAAATGTTAGGAACAAACTTATTTAGAATAATCTAATATACAAATAAAGTTACTCAGGGATATTCTTACAATTTAATTTTAAAGTGATATTTAAGCGAGAAATCTAAAATAATCTTTTCTAGTTCCAGTAAAATTAAAACATCGTTACTCCTCAGGAAAAAATGCTAGAATCAAACTTATTAAGAATAATCTAATATACAAATAAAGTTACTCTGGGATATTCTTACAATTTAATTTTATCGTGATATTTAAGCGAGATATCTAAAATAATCTTTTCTAGTTCCAGAAAAATTAAAACATCGTTACTCCTCAGGAAAAAATGCTAGAATCAAACTTATTAAGAATAATCTAATATACAAATAAAGTTACTCTGGGATATTCTTACAATTTAATTTTATCGTGATATTTAAGCGAGATATCTAAAATAATCTTTTCTAGTTCCAGAAAAATTAAAACATCGTTACTCTTCAGGAAAAAATACTAGAATCAAACTTATTAAGAACAATCTAATATACAAATAAAGTTACTCAGGGCTATTCTTACAATTTAATTTTATCGTGATATTTGTGTGAGAAAACTAAAATATTCGTTTCTAGTTCCAGTAAAATTAAAACATCGTTACTCCTCAGGAAAAAATGCTAGAATCAAACTTATTAAAAAAATCTAATATACAAATAAAGTTACTCAGGGATATTCTTACAATTTAATTTTATCTTTATATTTAAGCGAGAAAACTAAAATATTCGTTTCTAGATCCAGAAAAATTAAAACATCGTTACTCCTCAGGAAAAAATGCTAGTATCAAACTTATTAAAAAAATCTAACATACAAATAAAGTTACTCAGGGATAATCTTACAATTTAATTTTATCGTGATATTTAACCGAGAAATCTAAAATATTCGTTTCTAGTTCCAGAAAAATTAAAACAACTCCTCAGGAAAATATGCTAGAATCAAACTTATTTAGAATAATCTAATATACAAATAAAGTTACTCAGGGATATTCTTACAATTTAATTTTATCGTGATATTTAAGTCAGAAAACTAAAATACTCGTTTCTTGTTACAGAAAAATTAAAACGTCGTTACTACTCAAGAAAAAATGCTAGAATCAAACTTATTAAACAAATCTATTATAAAAATAAAGTTACTCAGGGATGATCTTACAATTTAATTTTATCGTGATATTTAAGCGAGAAAACTAATATATTCGTTATAGTTCCAGAAAAATAAAAATATTGTTACTCCTCAGAAAAAAATGCTAGAATCAAACTTATTAAAAAATATCTAATAAACAAATAAAGTCACTCCGGGATATTCTTACAATTTAATTTTATCGTGATATTTAAGCGAGACAACTAAAATACTCGTTTCTTGTTACAGAAAAATTAAAGCATCGTTACTCCTCAGGAAAAAATGTTAGGAACAAACTTATTTATAATAATCTAATATACAAATAAAGTTACTCAGAGATATTCTTACAATTTAATTTTAACGTGATATTTAAGCGAGAAATCTAAAATAATCTTTTCTAGATCCAGAAAAATTAAAACATCGTTACTCCTCAGGAAAAAATGCTAGAATCAA
The DNA here is from genome assembly GCA_911728475.2 of Pterostichus madidus. Taxonomy (NCBI): domain Eukaryota; kingdom Metazoa; phylum Arthropoda; class Insecta; order Coleoptera; family Carabidae; genus Pterostichus; species Pterostichus madidus. Next base: position 16,863,730 of record OU452311.1, on the reverse strand, counting down.
ACTTATTAAGAATAATCTAATATACAAATAAAGTTACTCTGGGATATTCTTGCAATTTAATTTTATCTTTATATTTAAGCGAGAAAACTAAAATATTCGTTTCTAGTTCCAAAAAATTAAAACATCGTTACTCATCAGGAAAAAATGCTAGAATCAAACTTATTAAGAAAAATCTAATATACAAATAAAGTTACTCCGGGATATTCTTACAATTTAATTTTATCGTGATATTTAAGCGAGAAATCTAAAATATTCATTTCTAGTTCCAGAAAAATTAAAACATCGTTACTCCTCAGGAAAAAATGTTAGGCTCAAACTTATTAAGAATAATCTAATATACAAATAAAGTTACTCAGGGATATTCTTACAATTTAATTTTATCGTGATATTTATGTGAGAAAACTAAAATATTCGTTTCTAGTTCCAGTAAAATTAAAACATCGTTACTCCTCAGGAAAAAATGCTAGATTCAAACTTATTTAGAATAATTTAATATACAAATAAAGTTACTCAGGGATATTCTTACAATTTAATTTTATCGTGATATTTAAGCCAGAAAACTAAAATACTCGTTTCTTGTTACAGAAAAATTAAAACATCGTTACTCCTCAGGAAAAATGTTAGGATCATACTTATTTAGAATAATCTAATATACAAATAAAGTTACTCAGGGATATTCTTACAATTTAATTTCAACGTGATATTTAAGCGAGAAATCTAAAATAATCTTTTCTAGATCCAGAAAAATTAAAACATCGTTACTCCTCAGGAAAAAATTCTAGAATCAAACTTATTAAGAATAATCTAATATACAAATAAAGTTACACAGGGATATTCTTACAATTTAATTTTAACGTTATATTTAAGCAAGAAACCTAAAATATTCGTTTCTTGTTACAGAAAAATTAAAACATCGTTACTCCTCAGGAAAAAATGCTAGTATCAAACTTATTTAGAATAATCTAATATACAAATAAAGTTACTCAGGGATATTTTTACAATTTAATTTTATCGTGATATTTAAGCCAGAAAACTAAAATACTCGTTTCTTGTTACAGAAAAATTGAGACATCGTTACTCCTCAGGAAAAAATGTTAGGAACAAACTTATTTAGAATAATCTAATATACAAATAAAGTTACTCAGGGATATTCTTACAATTTAATTTTAAAGTGATATTTAAGCGAGAAATCTAAAATAATCTTTTCTAGTTCCAGTAAAATTAAAACATCGTTACTCCTCAGGAAAAAATGCTAGAATCAGACTTATTAAGAAAAATCGAATACACAAATAAAGTTACTCAGGGATATTTTTGCAATTTAATTTTATCTTTATATTTAAGCGAGAAAACTAAAATATTCGTTTCTAGTTCCAAAAAAATTAAAACATCGTTACTCATCAGGAAAAAATGCTAGAATCAAACTTATTAAGAAAAATCTAATATACAAATAAAGTTACTCCGGGATATTCTTACAATTTAATTTTATCGTGATATTTAAGCGAGAAATCTAAAATATTCGTTTCTAGTTCCAGAAAAATTAAAACATCGTTACTCCTCAGGAAAAAATGTTAGGATCAAACTTATTAAGAATAATCTAATATACAAATAAAGTTACTCAGGGATATTCTTACAATTTAATTTTATCGTGATATTTATGTGAGAAAACTAAAATATTCGTTTCTAGTTCCAGTAAAATTAAAACATCGTTACTCCTCAGGAAAAAATGCTAGATTCAAACTTATTTAGAATAATCTAATATACAAATAAAGTTACTCAGGGATATTCTTACAATTTAATTTTATCGTGATATTTAAGCCAGAAAACTAAAATACTCGTTTCTTGTTACAGAAAAATTAAAACATCGTTACTCCTCAGGAAAAATGTTAGGATCATACTTATTTAGAATAATCTAATATACAAATAAAGTTACTCAGGGATATTCTTACAATTTAATTTCAACGTGATATTTAAGCGAGAAATCTAAAATAATCTTTTCTAGATCCAGAAAAATTAAAACATCGTTACTCCTCAGGAAAAAATGCTAGAATCAAACTTATTAAGAATAATCTAATATACAAATAAAGTTACTCAGGGATATTCTTACAATTTAATTTTATCGTGATATTTATGTGAGAAATCTAAAATATTCGTTTCTAGTTCCAGAAAAATTAAAACATCGTTACTCCTCAGGAAAAAAATGCTAGAATCAAACTTATTAAAAAAAATCTAATATACAAATAAAGTTACTCTGGGATATTCTTACAATTTAATTTTATCGTGATATTTAAGCCAGAAAACTAAAATACTCGTTTCTTGTTACAGAAAAATTAAAACATCGTTACTCCTCAGGAAAAAATGTTAGGATCAAACTTATTTAGAAAACTCTAATATACAAATAAAGTTACTCAGGGATATTCTTACAATTTAATTTTATCGTGATATTTAAGCGAGAAATCTAAAATAATCTTTTCTAGTTCTAGAAAAATTAAAACATCGTTACTCCTCAGGAAAAAATGCTAGAATCAAACTTATTTAGAATAATCTAATATACAAATAAAGTTACTCAGGGATATTCTTACAATTTAATTTTATCGTGCTCTTTAAGCTAGAAAACTAAAATACTCGTTTCTTGTTACAGAAAAATTAAAACATCGTTACTCCTCAGGAAAAAATGCTAGAATCAAACTTATTAAACAAATCTATTATAAAAATAAAGTTACTCAGGGATAATCTTACAATTTAATTTTATTGTGATATTTAAGCGAGAAAACTAAAATATTCGTTTATAGTTCCAGAAAAATAAAAATATTGTTACTCCTCAGAAAAAAATGCTAGAATCAAACTTATTAAAAAAGATCTAATAAACAAATAAAGTTACTCAGGGATATTCTTACAATTTAATTTTATCGTGATATTTAAGCGAGAAATCTAAAATATTCGTTTCTAGTTCCAGAAAAATTAAAACATCGTTACTCCTCAGGAAAAAATGCTAGATTCAAACTTATTTAGAATAATCTAATACACAAATAAAGTTACTCAAGGATATTCTTACAATTTAATTTTATCGTGATATTTAAGCCAGAAAACTAAAATACTCGTTTCTTGTTACAGAAAAATTAAAACATCGTTACTCCTCAGGAAAAAATGTTAGGAACAAACTTAATTAAAAAACTCTAATATGCAAATAAAGATACTCAGGGATAATCCAACAATTTAATTTTATCGTGATATTTAAGCGAGAAAACTAAAATATTCCTTTATAGTTCCAGAAAAATAAAAATATTGTTAGTCCTCAGAAAAAATGCTAGAATCAAACTTATTTAAAAAAAATCTAATAAACAAATAAAGTTACTCAGGGATATTCTTACAATTTAATTTTATCGTGATATTTAAGCGAGATATCTAAAATATTCGTTACTAGCTCCAGAAAAATTAAAACATCGTTACTCCTCAGGAAAAAATTTTAGGATCAAACTTATTTAGAAAAATCTAATATACAAATAAAGTTACTCAGGGATATTCTTACAATTTAATTTTTTCGTGATATTTATGTAAGAAAACTAAAATATTCGTTTCTAGGTCCAGAAAAATTAAAACATCGTTACTCCTCAGGAAAAAATGCTAGAATCAAACTTATTTAGAATAATCGAATATACAAATAAAGTTACTCAGGGATATTCTTACAATTTAATTTTATCGTGATATTTAGGCCAGAAAACTAAAATACTCGTTTCTTGTTACAGAAAATTAAAACATCGTTACTCCTCAGGAAAAAATGTTAGGATCAAACTTATTTAGAAAACTCTAATATACAAATAAAGTTACTCAGGGATATTCTTACAATTTAATTTTATCGTGATATTTAAGCGAGAAATCTAAAATAATCTTTTCTAGTTCCAGAAAAATTAAAACATCGTTACTCCCCAGGAAAAAATTCTAGAATCAAACTTATTAAAAAAATCTAATAAACAAATAAAGTTACTCAGGGATAATCTTACAATTTAATTTTATTGTGATATTTAAGCGAGAAATCTAAAATATTCGTTACTAGCTCCAGAAAAATTAAAACATCGTAACTCCTCAGGAAAAAATGCTAGAATCATACTTATTAAGAATAATCTAATATACAAATAAAGTTACTCCGGGATATTCTTACAATTTAATTTTATCGTGATATTTAAGCGAGAAAACTAAAATACTCGTTTCTTGTTACAGAAAAATTAAAACATCGTTACTCCTCAGGAGAAAATGTTAGGATCAAACTTATTTAGAATAATCTAATATACAAATAAAGTTACTCAGGGATATTCTTACAATTTAATTTTAACGTGATATTTAAGCGAGAAATCTAAAATAATCTTTTCTAGTTCCAGAAAATTTAAAACATCGTTACTCCTCAGGAAAAAATGCTAGAATCAAACTTATTAAAAAAATCTAATAAACAAATAAACTTACTCAGAGATATTCTTACAATTTAATTTTATCGTGATATTTAAACGAGAAAACTAAAATATTCGTTTCTAATTACAGAATAATAAAAACCTCGTTACTACTCACGAAAAAAATGCTAGAATCAAACTTATTAAAAAAATCTAATATACAAATAAAGTTACTCAGGGATATTCTTACAATTTAATTTTATCGTGATATTTATGTAAGAAAACTAAAATATTCCTTTCTAGTTCCAGAAAAATTAAAACATCGTTACTCCTCAGAAAAAAATGCTAGAATCAAACTTAAAAAAAAAATCTAATATATAAATAAAGTTACTCAGGGATATTCTTACAATTTAATTTTATCGTGATATTTAAGCGAGAAATCTAAAATATTCGTTTCTAGTTCCAGAAAAATTAAAACATCGTTACTCCTCAGGACAAAATGCTAAAATCAAACTTATTTAGTATAATCTTATATACAAATAAAGTTACTCAGGGATAATCTTACAATTTAATTTTATCGTGTTATTTAAGCGAGAAAACTAAAATTTTCGTTTCTAGCTCGATGTTTTAATTTTTCTGGACCTAGAAACGAATATTTTAGATTTCTCGCTTAAATATCACGATAAAATTAAATTGTAAGAAAATCCCTGAGTAACTTTAATAGTACATTAGATTTTTTTAATAAGGTTGTTTCTAGCATTTTTTCCTGAGGAGTAACGATGTTTTAATTTTTCTGGAACTAGAAACGAATATTTTACATTTCTCGCTTAAATATCACGATAAAATTAAATTGTAAGAATATCCCTGAGTAACTTTATTTGTATATTAGATTTTTCTTAATAAGTTTGATTCTAGCATTTTTTTCCTGAGTAGTAACGAGGTTTTTATTATTCTGTAATTAGAAACGAATATTTTAGATTTCTCGCTTAAATATCACGATAAAAATAAATTGTAAGAATATCCCTGAGTAACTTTATTTGTATATTAGAGTTTTCTAAATAAGATTGATCCTAACATTTTTTCTTGAGGAGTAACGTTGTTTTAATTTTTCTGTAACAAGAAACGAGTATTTTAGTTTTTTCGCTTAAATATCACGATAAAATTAAATTGTAAGAATATCCCTGAGTAACTTTATTTGTATATTAGATTATTCTTAATAAGTTTGATTCTAGCATTTTTCCTGAGGAGTAACGATGTTTTAATTTTTCTGGAACTAGAAAAGATTATTTTAGATTTCTCGCTTAAATATCACGATAAAATTAAATTGTATGAATATCCCTGAGTAACTTTATTTGTATATCAGATTATTCTTAATAAGTTTGATTCTAACATTTTTCCTGAGGAGTAACGATGTTTTAATTTTTCTGGAGCTAGTAACGAATATTTTAGATTTCTCGCTTAAATATCACGATAAAATTAAATTGTAAGAATATCCCTGGGTAACTTTATTTGTATATTAGATTATTCTTAATAAGTTTGATTCTAGCATTTTTTCCTGAGGAGTAACGATGTTTTAATTTTTCTGGAGCTAGTAACGAATAATTTAGATTTCTCGCTTAAATATCACAATAAAATTAAATTGTAAGAATATCCCTGAGTAACTTTATTTGTTTATTAGATTTTTTTAATAAGTTTGATCTAGAATTTTTTCCTGAGGAGTAACGATGTTTTAATTTTTCTGGAACTAGAAAAGATTATTTTAGATTTCTCGCTTAAATATCACGATAAAATTAAATTGTAAGATTATCCCTGAGTAACTTTATTTGTATATTAGATTATTCTAAATAAGTTTGATTCTAGCATTTTTTCCTGAGGAGTAACGATGTTTTAATTTTTCTGGACCTAGAAACGAATATTTTAGTTTTCTTACATAAATATCACGACAAAATTAAATTGTAAGAATATCCCTGAGTAACTTTATTTGTATATTAGAGTTTTCTAAATAAGTTTGATCCTAACATTTTTTCCTGAGTAGTAACGATGTTTTAATTTTTCTGTAACAAGAAACGAGTATTTTAGTTTTCTGGCTTATATATCACGATAAAATTAAATTGTAAGAGTATCCCTGAGTAACTTTATTTGTATATTAGATTATTCTAAATAAGTTTGACTCTAGCATTTTTTCCTGAGGAGTAACAATGTTTTAATTTTTCTGGAGCTAGTAACGAATATTTTAGATTTCTCGCTTAAATATCACGATAAAATTAAATTGTAAGAATATCCCTGAGTAAGTTTATTTGTTTATTAGATATTTTTAATAAGTTTGAATCTAGCATTTTTTCCTGAGGAGTAACGATGTTTAATTTTTCAAGAGCTAGAAAAGATTATTTTAGTTTTTGTCGCTTAAATATCACGATAAAATTAAATTGTAAGAATATCCCTGAGTAACTTTATTTGTATATTAGATTTTTCTAAATAAGTTTGATCCTAACATTTTTTCCTGAGGAGAACGATGTTTTATTTTTCTGTAACAAGAAACGAATATTTTAGTTTTCTCGCTTAAATATAACGTTAAAATTAATTTGTAAGAATATCCCTGTGTAACTTTATTTGTATATTAGATTATTCTAAATAAGTTTGATCCTAACTTTTTTTCCTGAGGAGTAACGATGTTTTAATTTTTCTGTAACAAGAAACGAGTATTTTAGTTTTCTCGCTTAAATATCACGATAAAATTAAATTGTAAGAATATCCCTTAGTATCTTTATTTGTGTATTAGATTATACTTAATAAGTTTGACTCTAGCATTTTTTCCTGAGTAACGATGTTTTAATTTTTCTGGAGCTAGTAACGAATATTTTAGATTTCTCGCTTAAATATCACGATAAAATTAAATTGTAAGAATATCCCTTAGTAACTTTATTTGTTTATTAGATTTTTTTTAATAAGTTTGATTCTAGCATTTTTTTCTGAGGAGTAACAATATTTTTATTTTTCTAGAACTATAAACGAATATTTTAGTTTTCTCGCTTAAATATCACGATAAAATTAAATTGTAAGATTATCCCTGAGTAACTTCATTTTTATAATAGATTTGTTTAATAAGTTTGATTCTAGCATTTTTTCCTGAGGGGTAACAATGTTATTATTTTTCTGGAGCTAGAAACGAAAATTTTATTTTTCTCGCTTAAATAACACGATAAAATTAAATTGTAAGATTATCCCTGAGTAACTTTATTTGTATATTAGATTATTCTAAATAAGTTTGATTCTAGCATTTTTTACTGAGGAGTAACGATGTTTTAGTTTTTCTGGAACTAGAAACGAATATTTTAGATTTCTCGCTTAAATATCACGATAAAATTAAATTGTAAGAAAATCCCTGAGTAACTTTAATAGTACATTAGATTTTTTTTAATAAGGTTGTTTCTAGCATTTTTTCCTGAGGAGTAACGATGTTTTAATTTTTCTGGAACTAGAAACGAATATTTTACATTTCTCGCTTAAATATCACGATAAAATTAAATTGTAAGAATATCCCTGAGTAACTTTATTTGTATATTAGATTTTTCTTAATAAGTTTGATTCTAGCATTTTTTTCCTGAGTAGTAACGAGGTTTTTATTATTCTGTAATTAGAAACGAATATTTTAGATTTCTCGCTTAAATATCACGATAAAAATAAATTGTAAGAATATCCCTGAGTAACTTTATTTATATATTAGAGTTTTCTAAATAAGATTGATCCTAACATTTTTTCTTGAGGAGTAACGATGTTTTAATTTTTCTGTAACAAGAAACGAGTATTTTAGTTTTTTCGCTTAAATATCACGATAAAATTAAATTGTAAGAATATCCCTGAGTAACTTTATTTGTATATTAGATTATTCTTAATAAGTTTGATTCTAGCATTTTTCCTGAGGAGTAACGATGTTTTAATTTTTCTGGAACTAGAAAAGATTATTTTAGATATCTCGCTTAAATATCACGATAAAATTAAATTGTAAGAATATCTCGGAGTAACTTTATTTGTATATTAGACTATTCTTAATAAGTTTGATTCTAGCATTTTTTCCTGAGGAGTAACGATGTTTTAATTTTTCTGGAGCTAGTAACGAATATTTTAGATTTCTCGCTTAAATATCACGATAAAATTAAATTGTAAGAATATCCCTGAGTAACTTTATTTGTTTATTAGTTTTTTTTTAATAAGTTAGATTCTAGCATTTTTCTCTGAGGAGTAACAATTTTTTTATTTTTCTGGAACTATAAAGGAATATTTTAGTTTTCTCGCTTAAATATCACGATAAAATTAAATTGTAAGATTATCCCTAAATAACTTTATTTTTATAATAGATTTGTTTAATAAGTTTGATTCTAGAATTTTGTCGTGAGGAGTAACGATGTTTGAATTTTTCTGTAACAAGCAACGAGTATTTTAGTTTTCTCGCTTAAATATCACGATAAAATTAAATTGTAAGAATATCTCGGAGTAACTTTATTTGTATATTAGATTATTCTTAATAAGTTTGATTCTAGCATTTTTTCCTGAGGAGTAACGATGTTTTAATTTTTCTGGAGCTAGTTACGAATATTTTAGATTTCTCGCTTAAATATCACGATAAAATTAAATTGTAAGAATATCCCTGAGTAACTTTATTTGTTTATTAGTTTTTTTTTAATAAGTTAGATTCTAGCATTTTTGTCTGAGGAGTAACAATTTTTTTATTTTTCTGGAACTATAAAGGAATATTTTAGTTTTCTCGCTTAAATATCACGATAAAATTAAATTGTAAGATTATCCCTGAGTAACTTTATTTTTATAATAGATTTGTTTAATAAGTTTGATTCTAGCAAAAATAAAGTTACTCAGGGATAATCTTACAATTTAATTTTATCGTGATATTTAAGCGAGAAAACTAAATATTCGTTTATAGTTCCAGAATAATTAAAATATTGTTACTCCTCAGAAAAAAATGCTAGAATCAAACTTATTAAAAAAAATCTAATAAACAAATAAAGTTACTCAGGGATATTCTTACAATTTAATTTTGTCGTGATATTTAAGCGAGAAATCTAAAATATTCGTTACCTAGCTCCAGAAAAATTAAAACATCGTTACTCCTCAGGAAAAAATGCTAGAATCAAACTTATTAAGAAAAATCTAATATACAAATAAAGTTACTTAGGGATAATCTTAGAATTTAATTTTATCGTAATATTTAAGCGAGAAATCTAAAATATTCGTTTCTAGTTCCAGAAAAATTAAATCATCGTTACTCCTCAGGAAAAAATGCTAGAATCAAACTTATTTATAATAATCTAATATACAAATAAAGTTACTCATGGATATTCTTACAATTTAATTTTATCGTGATATTTAAGCCAGAAAACTAAAATACTCGTTTCTTGTTACAGAAAAATTAAAACATCGTTACTCCTCAGAAAAAATGCTAGAATCAAACTTATTTAGAATAATCTAATATACAAATAAAGTTACTCAGGGATATTCTTACAATTTAATTTTATCGTGATATTTAAGCAAAAAAACTAAAATACTCGTTTCTTGTTACAGAAAAATTAAAACATCGTTACTCCTCAAGAAAAAATGTTAGGATCAATCTTATTTAGAAAACTCTAATATACAAATAAAGTTACTCAGGGATATTCTTACAATTTATTTTTATCGTGATATTTAAACGAGAAAACTAAAATATTCCTTTATAGTTCCAGAGAAATAAAAAAATTGTTACTCCTCAGAAAAAAATGCTAGAATCTAACTTATTAAAAAAAACTAATAAACAAATAAAGTTACTCAGGGATAGTCTTACAATTTAATTTTATCGTGATATTTAAGCGAGAAATCTAAAATATTCGTTACTAGCTCCAGATAAATTAAAACATCGTTACTCCTCAGGAAAAAATGCTAGAATCAAACTTATTAAGAATAGTCTAATATACAAATAAAGTTACTCCGAGATATTCTTACAATTTAATTTTATCGTGATATTTAAGCGAGATATCTAAAATAATCTTTTCTAGTTCCAGAAAAATTAAAACATCGTTACTCCTCACGACAAAATTCTAGAATCAATCTTATTAAACAAATCTATTATAAAAATAAAGTTACTCAGGGATAATCTTACAATTTAATTTTATCGTGATATTTAAGCGAGAAAACAAAATATTCGTTTATAGTTCCAGAAAAATAAAAATATTGTTACTCCTCAGAAAAAAATGCTAGAATCAAACTTATTAAAAAAAATCTAATAAACAAATAAAGTTACTCAGGGATATTCTTACAATTTAATTTTATCGTGATATTTAAGCGAGAGATCTAAAATATTCGTTTCTAGTTCCAGAAAAATTAAAACATCGTTACTCCTCAGGAAAAAATGCTAGAATCAAACTTATTTAGAATAATCTAATATACAAATAAAGTTACTCATGGATATTCTTACAATTTAATTTTATCGTGATATTTAAGCCAGAAAACTAAAATACTCGTTTCTTGTTACAGAAAAATTAAAACATCGTTACTCCTCAGGATAAAATGTTAGGATCATACTTATTTAGAATAATCTAATATACAAATAAAGTTACTCAGGGATATTCTTACAATTTAATGTTAACGTGATATTTAAGCGAGAAATCTAAAATAATCTTTTCTAGTTCCAGAAAAATTAAAACATCGTTACTCCTCAGGAAAAAATGCTAGAATCAAACTTATTAAAAAAAATCTAATATACAAATTAAGTTACTCAGGGATATTCTTACAATTTAATTTTATCGCGATATTTAAGCCAGAAAACTAAAATACTCGTTTCTTGTTACAGAAAAATTAAAACATCGTTACTCCTCAGGAAAAAATGTTAGGATCAAACTTATTTAGAAAACTCTAATATACAAATAAAGTTACTCAGGGATATTCTTACAATTTAATTTTATCGTGATATTTAAGCGAGAAATCTAAAATATTCGTTTCTAGTTCCAGAAAAATTAAAACATCGTTACTCCTCAGGAAAAAATGCTAGGATCAAACTTATTTAGAATAATCTAATATACAAATAAAGTTACTCAGGGATATTTTTACAATTTAATTTTAACGTAATATTTAAGCGAGAAATCTAAAATAATCTTTTCTAGTTCCAGAAAAATTAAAACATCGTTACCCCTCAGGAAAAAATGCTAGAATCAAACTTATTTAGAATAATCTAATATACAAATAAAGTTACTCAGGGATATTCTTACAATTTAATTTTATGGTGATATTTAAGCCAGAAAACTAAAATACTCGTTTCTTGTTACAGAAAAATTAAAACATCGTTACTTCTCAGGAAAAAATGCTAGAATCAAACTTATTAAACAAATCAATTATAAAAATAAAGTTACTCAGGGATAATCTTACAATTTAATTTTATCGTGATATTTAAGCGAGAAAACTAAAATATTCGTTTATAGTTCCAGAAAAATAAAAATATTGTTACTCAGAAAAAAATGCTAGAATCAAACATATTAAGAATAATCTAATATACAAATAAAGTTACTCCGGGATATTCTTACAATTTAATTTTATCATGATATTTAAGCGAGAAAACTAAAATACTCGTATCTTGTTACAGAAAAATTAAAACATCGTTACTCCTCAGGAAAAAATGTTAGGATCAAACTTATTTAGAATAATCTAATATAAAAATAAAGTTACTCAGGGATATTCTTACAATTTAAGTTTAACGTGATATTTAAGCGATATATCTAAAATAATCTTTTCTAGTTCCAGAAAAATTAAAACATCGTTACTCCTCACGACAAAATTCTAGAATCAAACTTATTAAACAAATCTATTATAAAAATAAAGTTACTCAGGGATATTCTTACAATTTAATTTTAACAAGCGGGAAAACAAAATATTCGTTTATAGTTCCAGAAAAATAAAAATATTGTTACTCCTCAGAAAAAAATGCTAGATTCAAACTTATTAAAAAAAATCTAATAAACAAATAAAGTTACTAAGGGATATTTTTACAATTTAATTTTATCGTGATATTTAAGCGAGAAATCTAAAATATTCGTTACTAGCTCCAGAAAAATTAAAACATCGTTACTCCTCAGGAAAAAATGCTAGAATCAAACTTATTAAGAAAACTCTAATATACAAATAAAGTTACTCAGGGATATTCTTACAATTTAATTTTAACGTGATATTTCAGCGAGAAATCTAAAATAATCTTTTCTAGTTCCAGAAAAATTAAAACATCGTTACTCCTCAGGAAAAAATGCTAGATCAAACTTATTAAGAATAATCTAATATACAAATAAAGTTACTCAGGGATATTCTTACAATTTAATTTTATCGTGATATTTATGTGAGAAAACTAAAATATTCGTTTCTAGTTCCAGTAAAATTAAAACATCGTTACTCCTCAGGAAAAAATGCTAGAATCAAACTTATTAAGAATAAACTAATATACAAATAAAGTTACTCAGGGATATTCTTACAATTTAATTTTATCGTGATATTTAAGCCAGAAAACTAAAATACTCGTTTCTTGTTACAGAAAAATTAAAACATCGTTACTCCTCAGGCAAAAATGTTAGGATCATACTTATTTAGAATAATCTAATATACAAATAAAGTTACTCAGGGATAGTCTTACACTTTAATTTTATCGTTATATTTAAGCGAGAAAACTAAAATATTCGTTTCTTGTTCCATAAAAATTAAAACATCGTTACTCCTCAGGAAAAAATGCTAGAATCAAACTTATTAAGAATAATCTAATACACAAATAAAGTTACTGAGGGATATTCTTACAATTTAATTTTATCGTGATATTTATGTGAGAAAACTAAAATATTCGTTTCTAATTACAGAATAATAAAAACCTCGTTATTCCTCAGGAAAGAATGCTAGAATCAAACTCATTTAGAATAAACTAATATACAAATAAAGTTACTCAGGGATATTCTTACAATTTAATTTTATCGTGATATTTAAGCCAGAAAACTAAAATACTCGTTTCTTGTTACAGAAAAATTAAAACATCTTTACTCCTCAGGCAAAAATGTTAGGATCATACTTATTTAGAATAATCTAATATACAAATAAAGTTACTCAGGGATAGTCTTACAATTTAATTTTATCTTTATATTTAAGCGAGAAAACTGAAATATTCGTTTCTTGTTCCATAAAAATTAAAACATCGTTACTCCTCAGGAAAAAATGCTAGAATCAAACTTATTAAGAATAATCTAATACACAAATAAAGTTATTCAGGGATATTCTTACAATTTAATTTTATCGTGATATTTATGTGAGAAAACTAAAATATTCGTTTCTAATTACAGAATAATAAAAACCTCGTTATTCCTCAGGAAAGAATGCTAGAATCAAACTCATTTAGAATAAACTAATATACAAATAAAGTTACTCAGGGATATTCTTACAATTTAATTTTTACGTGATATTTAAGCGAGAAATCTAAAATAATCTTTTCTAGTTCCAGAAAAATTAAACCATCGTTACACCTCAGGAAAAAATTCTAGAATCAAACTTATTAAAAAAAATCTAATAAACAAATAAAGTTACTCAGGGATATTCTTACAATTTAATTTTATTGTGATATTTAAGCGAGAAATCTAAAATATTCGTTACTAGCTCCAGAAAAATAAAAACATCGTTACTCCTCAGTAAAAAATGCTAGAATCAAACTTATTAAGAAAAATCTAATAAACAAATAAAGTTACTCAGGGATATTCTTACAATTTAATTTTATCGTTATATTTAAGCGAGAAAACTAAAATATTCGTTTCTAGTTCCAGAAAAATTAAAACATCGTTACTCCTCAGGAAAAAATGTTAGGATCATGCTTATTTAGAATAATCTAATATACAAATAAAGTAACTCAGGGATATTCTTACAATTTAATTTTATCGTGATATTTAAGCCAGAAAACTAAAATACTCGTTTCTTGTTACAGAAAAATTAAAACATCGTTACTCCTCAGGAAAAAATGTTAGGATCAAACTTATTTAGGAAACTCTAATATACAAATAAAGTTACTCAGGGATATTCTTACAATTTAATTTTATCGTGATATTTAAGCGAGAAATCTAAAATAATCTTTGCAAGTTCCAGAAAAATTATAACATCGTTACTCCTCAGGAAAAAATTCTAGAATCAAACTTATTAAACAAATCTATTATAAAAATAAAGTTACTCAGGGATAATCTTACAATTTAATTTTATCGTGATATTTAAGCGAGAAAACTAAAATATTCGTTTATAGTTCCAGAAAAATAAAAATATTGTTACTCCTCAGAAAAAAATGCTAGAATCAAACTTATTAAAAAAAAATCTAATAAACAAATAAAGTTACTCAGGGATATTCTTAAAATTTAATTTTATCGTGATATTTAAACGAGAAATCTAAAATATTCGTTACTAGGTCCAGAAAAATTAAAACATCGTTACTCCTCAGGAAAAAATGCTAGAATCAAACTTATTAAGAATAATCTAATATACAAATAAAGTTACTCAGGGCTAGTCTTACAATCTAATTTTATCGTGATATTTATGTGAGAAAACTAAAATATTCGTTTCTAGTTCCAGTAAATTAAATCATCGTTACTCCTCAGGAAGAAATGCTAGAATCAAACTTATTAAGAATAATCTAATATACAAATAAAGTTACTCAGGGATATTCTTACAATCTAATTTTATCGTGATATTTAAGCCAGAAAACTAAAATACTCGTTTCTTGTTACAGAAAAATTAAAACATCGTTACTCCTCAGGAAAAAATGTTAGGATCAAACTTATTTAGGAAACTCTAATATACAAATAAAGTTACTCAGGGATATTCTTACAATTTAATTTTATCGTGATATTTAAGCGAGAAATCTAAAATATTCGTTTCAAGTTCCAGAAAAATTAAAACATCGTTACTCCTCAGGAAAAAATGCTAGAATCAAACTTATTTAGAATAATCTAATATACAAATAAAGTTACTCAGGGATATTTTTACAATTTAATTTTAACGTGATATTTATGCGAGAAATCTAAAATAATCTTTTCTAGTTCCAGAAAAATTAAAACATCGTTACTCCTCAGGAAAAAATGCTAGAATCAAACTTATTTAGAATCATCTAATATACAAATAAAGTTACTCAGGGATATTCTTACAATTTAATTTTATCGTGATATTTAAGCCAGAAAACTAAAATACTCGTTTCTTGTTACAGAAAAATTAAAACATCGTTACTTCTCAGGAAAAAATGCTAGAATCAAACTTATTAAACAAATCAATTATAAAAATAAAGTTACTCAGGGATAATCTTACAATTTAATTTTATCGTGATATTTAAGCGAGAAAACTAAAATATTCGTTTATAGTTCCAGAAAAATAAAAATATTGTTACTCAGAAAAAAATGTTAGAATCAAACATATTAAGAATAATCTAATATACAAATAAAGTTACTCCGGGATATTCTTACAATTTAATTTTATCATGATATTTAAGCGAGAAAACTAAAATACTCGTTTCTTGTTACAGAAAAATTAAAACATCGTTACTCCTCAGGAAAAAATGTTAGGATCAAACTTATTTAGAATAATGTAATATAAAAATAAAGTTACTCAGGGATATTCTTACAATTTAAGTTTAACGTGATATTTAAGCGATATATCTAAAATAATCTTTTCTAGTTCCAGAAAAATTAAAACATCGTTACTCCTCACGACAAAATTCTAGAATCAAACTTATTAAACAAATCTATTATAAAAATAAAGTTACTCAGGGATAATCTTACAATTTAAGCGAGAAAACTAAATATTCGTTTATAGTTCCAGAAAAATAAAAATATTGTTACTCCTCAGAAAAAAATGCTAGAATCAAACTTATTAAAAAAAATCTAATATACAAATAAAGTTACTCAGGGATATTTTTACAATTTAATTTTATCGTGATATTTAAGCGAGAAATCTAAAATATTCGTTACTAGCTCCAGAAAAATTAAAACATCGTTACTCCTCAGGAAAAAATGCTAGAATCAAACTTATTAAGAAAAATCTAATATACAAATAAAGTTACTCAGGGATAATCTTAGAATTTAATTTTATCGTGATATTTAAGCGAGAAATCTAAAATATTCGTTTCTAGTTCCAGAAAAATTTAAACATCGTTACTCCTCAGGAAAAAATGCTAGAATCAAACTTATTTAGAATAATCTAATATACAAATAAAGTTACTCAGGGATATTCTTACAATTTAATTTTATCGTGATATTTAAGCGAGAAATCTAAAATATTCGTTTCTAGTTTCAGAAAAATTAAAACATCGTTACTCCTCAGTAAAAAATGCTAGAATCAAACTTATTTAGAATAATCTAATATACAAATAAAGTTACTCATGGATATTCTTACAATTTAATTTTATCGTGATATTTAAGCCAGAAAACTAAAATACTCGTTTCTTGTTACAGAAAAATTAAAACATCGTTACTCCTCAGAAAAAAATGCTAGAATCAAACTTATTAAACAAATCTATTATAAAAATAAAGTTACTCAGGGATAATCTTACAATTTAATTTTATCGTGATATTTAAGCGAGAAAACTAAAATATTCGTTTATAGTTCCAGAAAAATAAAAAAATTGTTACTCCTCAGAAAAAAATGCTAGAATCTAACTTATTAAAAAAAACTAATAAACAAATAAAGTTACTCAGGGATATTCTTACAATTTAATTTTATCGTGATATTTAAGCGAGAAATCTAAAATATTCTTTACTAGCTCCAGAAAAATTAAAACATCGTTACTCCTCAGCAAAAAATGCTAGAATCAAACTTATTAAGAATAATCTAATATACAAATAAAGTTACACCGAGATATTCTTACAATTTAATTTTATCGTGATATTTAAGCGAGAAAACTAAAATACTCGTTGCTTGTTACAGAAAAATTAAAACATCGTTACTCCTCAGGAAAAAATGTTTGGATCAAACTTATTTAGAATAATCTAATATACAAATAAAGTTACTCAGGGATATTCTTACAATTTAATTTTATCGTGATATTTAAGCCAGAAAACTAAAATACTCGTTTCTTGTTACAGAAAAATTAAAACATCGTTACTCCTCAGGAAAAAATGGTAGGATCATACTTATTTAGAATAATCTAATATACAAATAAAGTTACTCAGGAATATTCTTACAATTTAATTTTAACGTGATATTTAAGCGAGAAATCTAAAATAATCTTTTCTAGTTCCAGAAAAATTAAAACAGCGTTACTCCTCAGGAAAAAATGCTAGAATCAAACTTATTAAGAATAATCTAATATACAAATAAAATTACTCAGGGATATTCTTACAATTTAATTTTATTGTGATATTTATGTGAGAAAACTAAAATATTCGTTTCTAGTTCCAGTAAAATTAAAACTTCGTTACTCCTCAGGAAAAAATGCTAGAATCAAACTTATTAAAAAAAATCTAATATACAAATAAAGTTACTCAGGGCTAGTCTTACAATTTAATTTTATCGTGATATTTATGTGAGAAAACTAAAATATTCGTTTCTAGTTCCGGAAAAATTAAAACATCGTTACTCCTCAGGAAAAAATGTTAGGATCATACTTATTTAGAATAATCTAATATACAAATAAATTTACTCAGGGATATTCCTACAATTTAATTTTAACGTGATATTTAAGCGAGAAATCTAAAATAATCTTTTCTAGTTCCAGATAAATTTAAACATCGTTACTCCTCAGGAAAAAATGCTAGAATCAAACTTATTAAAAAAAATCTAATATACAAATAAAGTTACTCTGGGATATTCTTACAATTTAATTTTATCGTTTTATTTAAGCGAGAAAACTAAAATATTCGTTTCTAGTTCCAGAAAAATAAAACATCGTTACTCCTCAGGAAAAAATGTTAGGATCATACTTATTTAGAATAATCTAATATACAAATAAAGTTACTCCGGGATAATCTTACAATTTAATTTTATCGTGATATTTAAGCGAGAAATCTAAAATATTCGTTTCTAGTTCCAGAAAAATTAAAACATCTTTACTCCTCAGGATAAAATGCTAGAATCAAACTTATTTAGAATAATCTATATACAAATAAAGTTACTCAGGGATATTCTTACAATTTAATTTTATCGTGATATTTAAGCCAGAAAACTAAAATACTCGTTTCTTATTACAGAAAAATTAAAACATCGTTACTCCTCAGGAAAAAATGTTAGGATCAAACTTATTTAGAAAACTCTAATATACAAATAAAGTTACTCAGGGATATTTACAATTTAATTTTATCGTGATATTAAAGCGAGAAATCTAAAATAATCTTTTCTAGTTCTAGAAAAATTAAAACATCGTTACTCCTCAGGAAAAAATTCTAGAATCAAACTTATTAAAAAAAATCTAATAAACAAATAAAGTTACTCAGGGATATTCTTACAATTTAATTTTATTGTGATATTTAAGCGAGAAATCTAAAATATTCGTTACTAGCTCCAGAAAAATTAAAACATCGTTACTCCTCAGGAAAAAATGCTAGAATCAAACTTATTAAGAATAATCTAATATACAAATAAAGTTACTCAGGGATATTCTTACAATTTAATTTTAAAGTGATATTTAAGCGAGAAATCTAAAATAATCTTTTCTACTTCCAGTAAAATTAAAACATCGTTACTCCTCAGGAAAAAATGCTAGAATAAAACTTATTAAGAATAATCTAATATACAAATAAAGTTACTCTAGGATATTCTTACAATTTAATTTTATCGTGATATTTAAGCGAGATATCTAAAATAATCTTTTCTAGTTCCAGAAAAATTAAAACATCGTTACTCCTCAGGAAAAAATGTTAGGATCAAACTTATTTAGAAAACTCTAATTTACAAATAAAGTTACTCAGGGATATTCTTACAATTTAATTTTATCGTGATATTTAAGCGAGAAATCTAAAATAATCTTTGCAAGTTCCAGAAAAATTATAACATCGTTACTCCTCAGGAAAAAATTCTAGAATCAAACTTATTAAACAAATCTATTATAAAAATAAAGTTACTCAGGGATAATCTTACAATTTAATTTTATCGTGATATTTAAGCGAGAAAACTAAAATATTCGTTTATAGTTCCAGAAAAATAAAAATATTGTTACTCCTCAGAAAAAAATGCTAGAATCAAACTTATTCAAAAAAATCTAATAAACAAATAAAGTTACTCAGGGATATTCTTAAAATTTAATTTTATCGTGATATTTAAGCGAGAAATCTAAAATATTCGTTACTAGGTCCAGAAAAATTAAAACATCGTTACTCCTCAGGAAAAAATGCTAGAATCAAACTTATTAAGAATAATCTAATATACAAATAAAGTTTCTCCGAGATATTCTTACAATTTAATTTTATCGTGCTATTTAAGCGAGAAAACTAAAATACTCGTTGCTTGTTACAGAAAAATTAAAACATCGTTACTCCTCAGGAAAAAATGTTAGGATAAAACTTATTTAGAATAAACTAATATACAAATAAAGTTACCCAGGGATATTCTTACAATTTAATTTTAACGTGATATTTATGTGAGAAAACTAAAATATTCGTTTCTAGTCCCAGTAAAATTAAAACATCGTTACTCCTCAGGAAAAAATGCTAGAATCAAACTTATAAAAAAAAATCTAATATACAAATAAAGTTACTCTGGGATATTCTTAAAATTTAATTTTATCGTGATATTTAAGCGAGAAAACTAAAATATTCGTTTCTAATTACATAATAATAAAAACCTCGTTACTCCTCAGGAAAAAATGCTAGAATCAAACTTATTTAGAATAAACTAATATACAAATAAAGTTACTCAGGGATATTCTTACAATTTAATTTTATCGTGATATTTAAGCCAGAAAACTAAAATACTCGTTTCTTGTTACAGAAAAATTAAAACATCGTTACTCCTCAGGAAAAAATGGTAGGATCATACTTATTTAGAATAATCTAATATACAAATAAAGTTACTCAGGAATATTCTTACAATTTAATTTTAACGTGATATTTAAGCGAGAAATCTAAAATAATCTTTTCTAGTTCCAGAAAAATTAAAACAGCGTTACTCCTCAGGAAAAAATGCTAGAATCAAACTTATTAAGAATAATCTAATATACAAATAAAATTACTCAGGGATATTCTTACAATTTAATTTTATTGTGATATTTATGTGAGAAAACTAAAATATTCGTTTCTAGTTCCAGTAAAATTAAAACTTCGTTACTCCTCAGGAAAAAATGCTAGAATCAAACTTATTAAGAATAATCTAATATACAAATAAAGTTACTCAGGGCTAGTCTTACAATTTAATTTTATCGTGATATTTATGTGAGAAAACTAAAATATTCGTTTCTAGTTCCGGAAAAATTAAAACATCGTTACTCCTCAGGAAAAAATGTTAGGATCATACTTATTTAGAATAATCTAATATACAAATAAATTTACTCAGGGATATTCCTACAATTTAATTTTAACGTGATATTTAAGCGAGAAATCTAAAATAATCTTTTCTAGTTCCAGATAAATTTAAACATCGTTACTCCTCAGGAAAAAATGCTAGAATCAAACTTATTAAAAAAAATCTAATAAACAAATAAAGTTACTCTGGGATATTCTTACAATTTAATTTTATCGTTTTATTTAAGCGAGAAAACTAAAATATTCGTTTCTAGTTCCAGAAAAATAAAACATCGTTACTCCTCAGGAAAAAATGTTAGGATCATACTTATTTAGAATAATCTAATATACAAATAAAGTTACTCCGGGATAATCTTACAATTTAATTTTATCGTGATATTTAAGCGAGAAATCTAAAATATTCGTTTCTAGTTCCAGAAAAATTAAAACATCTTTACTCCTCAGGATAAAATGCTAGAATCAAACTTATTTAGAATAATCTATATACAAATAAAGTTACTCAGGGATATTCTTACAATTTAATTTTATCGTGATATTTAAGCCAGAAAACTAAAATACTCGTTTCTTATTACAGAAAAATTAAAACATCGTTACTCCTCAGGAAAAAATGTTAGGATCAAACTTATTTAGAAAACTCTAATATACAAATAAAGTTACTCAGGGATATTTACAATTTAATTTTATCGTGATATTAAAGCGAGAAATCTAAAATAATCTTTTCTAGTTCTAGAAAAATTAAAACATCGTTACTCCTCAGGAAAAAATTCTAGAATCAAACTTATTAAAAAAAATCTAATAAACAAATAAAGTTAATCAGGGATATTCTTACAATTTAATTTTATTGTGATATTTAAGCGAGAAATCTAAAATATTCGTTACTAGCTCCAGAAAAATTAAAACATCGTTACTCCTCAGGAAAAAATGCTAGAATCAAACTTATTAAGAATAATCTAATATACAAATAAAGTTACTCAGGGATATTCTTACAATTTAATTTTAAAGTGATATTTAAGCGAGAAATCTAAAATAATCTTTTCTACTTCGAGTAAAATTAAAACATCGTTACTCCTCAGGAAAAAATGCTAGAATAAAACTTATTAAGAATAATCTAATATACAAATAAAGTTACTCTAGGATATTCTTACAATTTAATTTTATCGTGATATTTAAGCGAGATATCTAAAATAATCTTTTCTAGTTCCAGAAAAATTAAAACATCGTTACTCCTCAGGAAAAAATTCT
The DNA here is from genome assembly GCA_911728475.2 of Pterostichus madidus. Taxonomy (NCBI): domain Eukaryota; kingdom Metazoa; phylum Arthropoda; class Insecta; order Coleoptera; family Carabidae; genus Pterostichus; species Pterostichus madidus. The sequence goes on along the minus strand of OU452311.1, from coordinate 16,841,628 downwards.
AGAATCAAACTTATTAAGAATAATCTAATATACAAATAAAGTTACACAGGGATATTCTTACAATTTAATTTTAACGTTATATTTAATACTCGTTTCTTGTTACAGAAAAATTAAAACATCGTTACTCCTCAGGAAAAAATGTTAGGAACAAACTTATTTATAATAATCTAATATGCAAATAAAGTTACTCAGAGATATTCTTACAATTTAATTTTAACGTGATATTTAAGCTAGAAAACTAAAATACTCGTTTCTTGTTACAGAAAAATTAAAACATCGTTACTCCTCAGGAAAAAATGCTAGAATCAAACTTATTAAACAAATCTATTATAAAAATAAAGTTACTCAGGGATAATCTTACAATTTAATTTTATTGTGAGAAAACTAAAATATTCGTTTATAGTTCCAGAAAAATAAAAATATTGTTACTCAGAAAAAAATGCTAGAATCAAACTTATTAAAAAAAATCTAATAAACAAATAGGGATATTCTTACAATTTAATTTTAAATTAATCAGAAAAAAATGCTAGAATCAAACTTTTTAAGAATAATCTAATACACAAATAAAGTTACTCCGGGATATTCTTACAATTTAATTTTATCGTGATATTTAAGCGAGACAACTAAAATACTCGTTTCTTGTTACAGAAAAATTAAAACATCGTTACTCCTCAGGAAAAAATGCTAGAATCAAACTTATTAAGAAAAATCTAATATACAAATAAAGTTATTTAGGGATATTCTTACAATTTAATTTTATCGTTATATTTAAGCGAGAAAACTAAAATATTCGTTTCTAGTTCCAGAAAAATTAAAACATCGTTACTCCTCAGGAAAAAATGCTAGAATCAAACTTATTAAGAAAAATCTAATATACAAATAAAGTTACTCAGGGATAATCTTACAATTTAATTTTATCGTGATATTTAAGCGAGAAATCTAAAATATTCGTTTCTAGTTCCAGAAAAATTAAAACATCGTACTCCTCAGGAAAAAATGCTAGAATCAAACTTATTAAACAAATCTAAAGTTACTCAGGGATAATCTTACAATTTAATTTTATCGTGATATTTAAGCGAGAAAACTAAAATATTCGTTTATAGTTCCAGAAAAATAAAAATATTGTTACTCCTCAGAAAAAAATGCTAGAATCAAACTTATTAAAAAAGATCTAATAAACAAATAAAGTTACTCAGGGATATTCTTACAATTTAATTTTATCGTGATATTTAAGCGAGAAGTCTAAAATAATCTTTTCTAGTTCCAGAAAAATTAAAACATCGTTACTCCTCAGGAAAAAATGCTAGAATCAAACTTATTAAAAAAAATCTAATATACAAATAAAGTTACTCAGGGCTAGTCTTACAATTTAATTTTATCGTGATATTTATGTGAGAAAACTAAAATATTCGTTTCTAGTTCCGGAAAAATTAAAACATCGTTACTCCTCAGGAAAAAATGTTAGGATCATACTTATTTAGAATAATCTAATATACAAATAAATTTACTCAGGGATATTCCTACAATTTAATTTTAACGTGATATTTAAGCGAGAAATCTAAAATAATCTTTTCTAGTTCCAGATAAATTTAAACATCGTTACTCCTCAGGAAAAAATGCTAGAATCAAACTTATTAAAAAAAATCTAATATACAAATAAAGTTACTCTGGGATATTCTTACAATTTAATTTTATCGTTTTATTTAAGCGAGAAAACTAAAATATTCGTTTCTAGTTCCAGAAAAATAAAACATCGTTACTCCTCAGGAAAAAATGTTAGGATCATACTTATTTAGAATAATCTAATATACAAATAAAGTTACTCCGGGATAATCTTACAATTTAATTTTATCGTGATATTTAAGCGAGAAATCTAAAATATTCGTTTCTAGTTCCAGAAAAATTAAAACATCTTTACTCCTCAGGATAAAATGCTAGAATCAAACTTATTTAGAATAATCTATATACAAATAAAGTTACTCAGGGATATTCTTACAATTTAATTTTATCGTGATATTTAAGCCAGAAAACTAAAATACTCGTTTCTTATTACAGAAAAATTAAAACATCGTTACTCCTCAGGAAAAAATGTTAGGATCAAACTTATTTAGAAAACTCTAATATACAAATAAAGTTACTCAGGGATATTTACAATTTAATTTTATCGTGATATTAAAGCGAGAAATCTAAAATAATCTTTTCTAGTTCTAGAAAAATTAAAACATCGTTACTCCTCAGGAAAAAATTCTAGAATCAAACTTATTAAAAAAAATCTAATAAACAAATAAAGTTACTCAGGGATATTCTTACAATTTAATTTTATTGTGATATTTAAGCGAGAAATCTAAAATATTCGTTACTAGCTCCAGAAAAATTAAAACATCGTTACTCCTCAGGAAAAAATGCTAGAATCAAACTTATTAAGAATAATCTAATATCCAAATAAAGTTACTCAGGGATATTCTTACAATTTAATTTTAAAGTGATATTTAAGCGAGAAATCTAAAATAATCTTTTCTACTTCCAGTAAAATTAAAACATCGTTACTCCTCAGGAAAAAATGCTAGAATAAAACTTATTAAGAATAATCTAATATACAAATAAAGTTACTCTAGGATATTCTTACAATTTAATTTTATCGTGATATTTAAGCGAGATATCTAAAATAATCTTTTCTAGTTCCAGAAAAATTAAAACATCGTTACTCCTCAGGAAAAAATTCTAGAATCAAACTTATTAAGAATAATCTAATATACAAATAAAGTTACACAGGGATATTCTTACAATTTAATTTTAACGTTATATTTAAGCGAGAAATCTAAAATATTCGTTACTAGCTCCAGAAAAATTAAAACATCGTTACTCTTCAGGAAAAAATGCTAGAATCAAACTTATTAAGAATAATCTAATATACAAATAAAGTTACTCTAGGATATTCTTACAATTTAATTTTATCGTGATATTTAAGCGAGATATCTAAAATAATCTTTTCTAGTTCCAGAAAAATTAAAACATCGTTACTCCTCAGGAAAAAATTCTAGAATCAAACTTATTAAGAATAATCTAATATACAAATAAAGTTACACAGGGATATTCTTACAATTTAATTTTAACGTTATATTTAATACTCGTTTCTTGTTACAGAAAAATTAAAACATCGTTACTCCTCAGGAAAAAATGTTAGGAACAAACTTATTTATAATAATCTAATATGCAAATAAAGTTACTCAGAGATATTCTTACAATTTAATTTTAACGTGATATTTAAGCTAGAAAACTCAAATACTCGTTTCTTGTTACAGAAAAATTAAAACATCGTTACTCCTCAGGAAAAAATGCTAGAATCAAACTTATTAAACAAATCTATTATAAAAATAAAGTTACTCAGGGATAATCTTACAATTTAATTTTATTGTGAGAAAACTAAAATATTCGTTTATAGTTCCAGAAAAATAAAAATATTGTTACTCAGAAAAAAATGCTAGAATCAAACTTATTAAAAAAAATCTAATAAACAAATAGGGATATTCTTACAATTTAATTTTAAATTAATCAGAAAAAAATGCTAGAATCAAACTTTTTAAGAATAATCTAATACACAAATAAAGTTACTCCGGGATATTCTTACAATTTAATTTTATCGTGATATTTAAGCGAGACAACTAAAATACTCGTTTCTTGTTACAGAAAAATTAAAACATCGTTACTCCTCAGGAAAAAATGCTAGAATCAAACTTATTAAGAAAAATCTAATATACAAATAAAGTTATTTAGGGATATTCTTACAATTTAATTTTATCGTTATATTTAAGCGAGAAAACTAAAATATTCGTTTCTAGTTCCAGAAAAATTAAAACATCGTTACTCCTCAGGAAAAAATGCTAGAATCAAACTTATTAAGAAAAATCTAATATACAAATAAAGTTACTCAGGGATAATCTTACAATTTAATTTTATCGTGATATTTAAGCGAGAAATCTAAAATATTCGTTTCTAGTTCCAGAAAAATTAAAACATCGTACTCCTCAGGAAAAAATGCTAGAATCAAACTTATTAAACAAATCTAAAGTTACTCAGGGATAATCTTACAATTTAATTTTATCGTGATATTTAAGCGAGAAAACTAAAATATTCGTTTATAGTTCCAGAAAAATAAAAATATTGTTACGCCTCAGAAAAAAATGCTAGAATCAAACTTATTAAAAAAGATCTAATAAACAAATAAAGTTACTCAGGGATATTCTTACAATTTAATTTTATCGTGATATTTAAGCGAGAAGTCTAAAATAATCTTTTCTAGTTCCAGAAAAATTAAAACATCGTTACTCCACAGGAAAAAATGTTAGGATCAAACTTATTTAGAAAACTCTAATATACAAATAAAGTTACTCAGGGATATTCTTACAATTTAATTTTATCGTGATATTTAAGCGAGAAATCTAAAATAATCTTTTCTAGTTCCAGAAAAATTAAAACATCGTTACTCCTCAGGTAAAAATGCTAGAATCAAACTTATTAAGAATAATCTAATATACAAATAAAGTTACTCAGGGATATTCTTACAATTTAATTTTAACGTTATATTTAAGCGATAAAACTAAAATTATCGTTTTTAGCTCCAGAAAAATAATAACATTGTTACTCCTCAGGAAAAAATGCTAGAATCAAACTTATTGAAAAAATCTATTATAAAAATAAAGTTTCTCTGGGATATTCTTACAATTTAATTTTATCGTTATATTTAAGCGAGAAAACTAAAATATTCGTATCTAGTTCCAGAAAAATTAAAACATCGTTACTCCTCAGGAAAAAATGCTAGAATCAAATTTATTCAGAATAATCTAGTATACAAATAAAGTTACTCAGGGTTATTCTTACAATTTAATCTTATCGTGATATTTAAGCCAGAAAACTAAAATACTCGTTTCTTGTTACAGAAAAATTAAAACATCGTTACTCCTCAGGAAAAAATGCTAGAATCAAACTTATTAAACAAATCTATTATAAAAAAAAAGTTACTCAGGGATAATCTTACAATTTAATTTTATCGTGATATTTAAGCGAGAAATCTAAAATATTCGTTACTAGCTCCAGAAAAATTAAAACATCGTTACTCCTCAGGGAAAAATGCTACTATCAAACTTATTTAGAATAATCTAATATACAAATAAAGTTACTCAGTGATATTTTTACAATTTAATTTTATCGTGATATTTAAGCCAGAAAACTAAAATACTCGTTTCTTGTTACAGAAAAATTAAAACATCGTTACTCCTCAGGAAAAAATGTTAGGATCAAACTTATTTAGAAAACTCTAATATACAAATAAAGTTACTCAGGGATATTCTTACAATTTAATTTAATCGTTATATTTAAGCGAGAAAACTAAAATATTCGTTTCTAGTTCCAGAAAAATTAAAACATTGTTACTCCTCAGTAAAAAATGCTAGAGTCAAACTTATTAAGAAAAATCTAATACACAAATAAAGTTACTCAGGGATATTCTTACAATTTAATTTTATCGTGATATTTAAGCGAGAAATCTAAAATATTCGTTACTTGCTCCAGAAAAATTAAAACATCGTTACTCTTCAGGAAAAAATGCTAGAATCAAACATATTAAGAATAATCTAATATACAAATAAAGTTACTCAGGGCTATTCTTACAATTTAATTTTATCGTGATATTTATGTGAGAAAACTAAAATATTCGTTTCTAGTTCCAGTAAAATTAAAACATCGTTACTCCTCAGGAAAAAATGCTAGAATCAAATTTATTAAAAAAATCTAATATACAAAAAAAGTTACTCAGCGATATTCTTACAATTTAATTTTATCATTATATTTAAGCGAGAAAACTAAAATATTCGTTTCTAGTTCTAGAAAAATTAAAACATCGTTACTCCTCAGGAAAAAATGCTAGAATCAAACCTATTAAGCAAAATCTAATATACAAATAAAGTTACTCAGTGATATTCTTACAATTTAATTTTATCGTGATATTTAAGCGAGAAATCTAAAATATTCGTTTCTAGTTCCAGAAAAATTAAAACATCGTACTCCTCAGGAAAAAATGCTAGAATCAAACTTATTAAACAAATCTAAAGTTACTCAGGGATAATCTTACAATTTAATTTTATCGTGATATTTAAGCGAGAAAACTAAAATATTCGTTTATAGTTCCAGAAAAATAAAAATATTGTTACTCCTCAGGAAAAAATGCTAGAATCAAACTTATTAAGAATAATCTAATATACAAATAAAGTTACTCAGGGATATTCTTACAATTTAATTTTAACGTTATATTTAAGCGATAAAACTAAAATTATCGTTTTTAGCTCCAGAAAAATAATAACATTGTTACTCCTCAGGAAAAAATGCTAGAATCAAACTTATTGAAAAAATCTATTATAAAAATAAAGTTTCTCTGGGATATTCTTACAATTTAATTTTATCGTTATATTTAAGCGAGAAAACTAAAATATTCGTATCTAGTTCCAGAAAAATTAAAACATCGTTACTCTTCAGGAAAAAATGCTAGAATCAAATTTATTTAGAATAATCTAGTATACAAATAAAGTTACTCAGGGTTATTCTTACAATTTAATCTTATCGTGATATTTAAGCCAGAAAACTAAAATACTCGTTTCTTGTTACAGAAAAATTAAAACATCGTTACTCCTCAGGAAAAAATGCTAGAATCAAACTTATTAAACAAATCTATTATAAAAAAAAAGTTACTCAGGGATAATCTTACAATTTAATTTTATCGTGATATTTAAGCGAGAAATCTAAAATATTCGTTACTAGCTCCAGAAAAATTAAAACATCGTTACTCCTCAGGGAAAAATGCTACTATCAAACTTATTTAGAATAATCTAATATACAAATAAAGTTACTCAGGGATATTTTTACAATTTAATTTAATCTTGATATTTAAGCCAGAAAACTAAAATACTCGTTTCTTGTTACAGAAAAATTAAAACATCGTTACTCCTCAGGAAAAAATGTTAGGATCAAACTTATTTAGAAAACTCTAATATACAAATAAAGTTACTCAGGGATATTCTTACAATTTAATTTAATCGTTATATTTAAGCGAGAAAACTAAAATATTCGTTTCTAGTTCCAGAAAAATTAAAACATCGTTACTCCTCAGTAAAAAATGCTAGAATCAAACTTATTAAGAAAAATCTAATACACAAATAAAGTTACTCAGGGATATTCTTACAATTTAATTTTATCGTGATATTTAAGCGAGAAATCTAAATTATTCGTTACTTGCTCCAGAAAAATTAAAACATCGTTACTCTTCAGGAAAAAATGCTAGAATCAAACTTATTAAGAATAATCTAATATACAAATAAAGTTACTCAGGGCTTTTCTTACAATTTAATTTTATCGTGATATTTATGTGAGAAAACTAAAATATTCGTTTCTAGTTCCAGTAAAATTAAAACATCGTTACTCCTCAGGAAAAAATGCTAGAATCAAATTTATTAAAAAAATCTAATATACAAAAAAAGTTACTCAGCGATATTCTTACAATTTAATTTTATCATTATATTTAAGCGAGAAAACTAAAATATTCGTTTCTAGTTCTAGAAAAATTAAAACATCGTTACTCCTCAGGAAAAAATGCTAGAATCAAACCTATTAAGAAAAATCTAATATACAAATAAAGTTACTCAGTGATATTCTTACAATTTAATTTTATCGTGATATTTAAGCGAGAAATCTAAAATATTCGTTACTAGTTCCAGAAAAATTAAAACATCGTTACTCCTCTGGAAAAAATGCTAGGATCAAACTTATTTAGAATAATCTAATATACAAATAAAGTTACTCAGGGATATTCTTACAATTTAATTTTATCGTGATATTTAAGCGAGAAATCTAAAATATTCGTTTCAAGTTCCAGAAAAATTAAAACATCGTTACTCCTCAGGAAAAAATGCTAGAATCAAACTTATTTAGAATAATCTAATATACAAATAAAGTTACTCAGGGATATTTTTACAATTTAATTTTAACGTGATATTTATGCGAGAAATCTAAAATAATCTTTTCTAGTTCCAGAAAAATTAAAACATCGTTACTCCTCAGGAAAAAATGCTAGAATCAAACTTATTTAGAATCATCTAATATACAAATAAAGTTACTCAGGGATATTCTTACAATTTAATTTTATCGTGATATTTAAGCCAGAAAACTAAAATACTCGTTTCTTGTTACAGAAAAATTAAAACATCGTTACTTCTCAGGAAAAAATGCTAGAATCAAACTTATTAAACAAATCAATTATAAAAATAAAGTTACTCAGGGATAATCTTACAATTTAATTTTATCGTGATATTTAAGCGAGAAAACTAAAATATTCGTTTATAGTTCCAGAAAAATAAAAATATTGTTACTCAGAAAAAAATGTTAGAATCAAACATATTAAGAATAATCTAATATACAAATAAAGTTACTCCGGGATATTCTTACAATTTAATTTTATCATGATATTTAAGCGAGAAAACTAAAATACTCGTTTCTTGTTACAGAAAAATTAAAACATCGTTACTCCTCAGGAAAAAATGTTAGGATCAAACTTATTTAGAATAATGTAATATAAAAATAAAGTTACTCAGGGATATTCTTACAATTTAAGTTTAACGTGATATTTAAGCGATATATCTAAAATAATCTTTTCTAGTTCCAGAAAAATTAAAACATCGTTACTCCTCACGACAAAATTCTAGAATCAAACTTATTAAACAAATCTATTATAAAAATAAAGTTACTCAGGGATAATCTTACAATTTAAGCGAGAAAACTAAATATTCGTTTATAGTTCCAGAAAAATAAAAATATTGTTACTCCTCAGAAAAAAATGCTAGAATCAAACTTATTAAAAAAAATCTAATAAACAAATAAAGTTACTCAGGGATATTTTTACAATTTAATTTTATCGTGATATTTAAGCGAGAAATCTAAAATATTCGTTACTAGCTCCAGAAAAATTAAAACATCGTTACTCCTCAGGAAAAAATGCTAGAATCAAACTTATTAAGAAAAATCTAATATACAAATAAAGTTACTCAGGGATAATCTTAGAATTTAATTTTATCGTGATATTTAAGCGAGAAATCTAAAATATTCGTTTCTAGTTCCAGAAAAATTTAAACATCGTTACTCCTCAGGAAAAAATGCTAGAATCAAACTTATTTAGAATAATCTAATATACAAATAAAGTTACTCAGGGATATTCTTACAATTTAATTTTATCGTGATATTTAAGCGAGAAATCTAAAATATTCGTTTCTAGTTTCAGAAAAATTAAAACATCGTTACTCCTCAGTAAAAAATGCTAGAATCAAACTTATTTAGAATAATCTAATATACAAATAAAGTTACTCATGGATATTCTTACAATTTAATTTTATCGTGATATTTAAGCCAGAAAACTAAAATACTCGTTTCTAGTTCCAGAAAAATTAAAACATCGTTACTCCTCAGAAAAAAATGCTAGAATCAAACTTATTAAACAAATCTATTATAAAAATAAAGTTACTCAGGGATAATCTTACAATTTAATTTTATCGTGATATTTAAGCGAGAAAACTAAAATATTCGTTTATAGTTCCAGAAAAATAAAAAAATTGTTACTCCTCAGAAAAAAATGCTAGAATCTAACTTATTAAAAAAAACTAATAAACAAATAAAGTTACTCAGGGATATTCTTACAATTTAATTTTATCGTGATATTTAAGCGAGAAATCTAAAATATTCTTTACTAGCTCCAGAAAAATTAAAACATCGTTACTCCTCAGCAAAAAATGCTAGAATCAAACTTATTAAGAATAATCTAATATACAAATAAAGTTACACCGAGATATTCTTACAATTTAATTTTATCGTGATATTTAAGCGAGAAAACTAAAATACTCGTTGCTTGTTACAGAAAAATTAAAACATCGTTACTCCTCAGGAAAAAATGTTTGGATCAAACTTATTTAGAATAATCTAATATACAAATAAAGTTACTCAGGGATATTCTTACAATTTAATTTTATCGTGATATTTAAGCCAGAAAACTAAAATACTCGTTTCTTGTTACAGAAAAATTAAAACATCGTTACTCCTCAGGAAAAAATGGTAGGATCATACTTATTTAGAATAATCTAATATACAAATAAAGTTACTCAGGAATATTCTTACAATTTAATTTTAACGTGATATTTAAGCGAGAAATCTAAAATAATCTTTTCTAGTTCCAGAAAAATTAAAACAGCGTTACTCCTCAGGAAAAAATGCTAGAATCAAACTTATTAAGAATAATCTAATATACAAATAAAATTACTCAGGGATATTCTTACAATTTAATTTTATTGTGATATTTATGTGAGAAAACTAAAATATTCGTTTCTAGTTCCAGTAAAATTAAAACTTCGTTACTCCTGAGGAAAAAATGCTAGAATCAAACTTATTAAAAAAAATCTAATATACAAATAAAGTTACTCAGGGCTAGTCTTACAATTTAATTTTATCGTGATATTTATGTGAGAAAACTAAAATATTCGTTTCTAGTTCCGGAAAAATTAAAACATCGTTACTCCTCAGGAAAAAATGTTAGGATCATACTTATTTAGAATAATCTAATATACAAATAAATTTACTCAGGGATATTCCTACAATTTAATTTTAACGTGATATTTAAGCGAGAAATCTAAAATAATCTTTTCTAGTTCCAGATAAATTTAAACATCGTTACTCCTCAGGAAAAAATGCTAGAATCAAACTTATTAAAAAAAATCTAATACACAAATAAAGTTACTCTGGGATATTCTTACAATTTAATTTTATCGTTTTATTTAAGCGAGAAAACTAAAATATTTGTTTCTATTTCCAGAAAAATAAAACATCGTTACTCCTCAGGAAAAAATGTTAGGATCATACTTATTTAGAATAATCTAATATACAAATAAAGTTACTCCGGGATAATCTTACAATTTAATTTTATCGTGATATTTAAGCGAGAAATCTAAAATATTCGTTTCTAGTTCCAGAAAAATTAAAACATCTTTACTCCTCAGGATAAAATGCTAGAATCAAACTTATTTAGAATAATCTATATACAAATAAAGTTACTCAGGGATATTCTTACAATTTAATTTTATCGTGATATTTAAGCCAGAAAACTAAAATACTCGTTTCTTATTACAGAAAAATTAAAACATCGTTACTCCTCAGGAAAAAATGTTAGGATCAAACTTATTTAGAAAACTCTAATATACAAATAAAGTTACTCAGGGATATTTACAATTTAATTTTATCGTGATATTAAAGCGAGAAATCTAAAATAATCTTTTCTAGTTCTAGAAAAATTAAAACATCGTTACTCCTCAGGAAAAAATTCTAGAATCAAACTTATTAAAAAAAATCTAATAAACAAATAAAGTTACTCAGGGATATTCTTACAATTTAATTTTATTGTGATATTTAAGCGAGAAATCTAAAATATTCGTTACTAGCTCCAGAAAAATTAAAACATCGTTACTCCTCAGGAAAAAATGCTAGAATCAAACTTATTAAGAATAATCTAATATACAAATAAAGTTACTCAGGGATATTCTTACAATTTAATTTTAAAGTGATATTTAAGCGAGAAATCTAAAATAATCTTTTCTACTTCCAGTAAAATTAAAACATCGTTACTCCTCAGGAAAAAATGCTAGAATAAAACTTATTAAGAATAATCTAATATACAAATAAAGTTACTCTAGGATATTCTTACAATTTAATTTTATCGTGATATTTAAGCGAGATATCTAAAATAATCTTTTCTAGTTCCAGAAAAATTAAAACATCGTTACTCCTCAGGAAAAAATGTTAGGATCAAACTTATTTAGAAAACTCTAATTTACAAATAAAGTTACTCAGGGATATTCTTACAATTTAATTTTATCGTGATATTTAAGCGAGAAATCTAAAATAATCTTTGCAAGTTCCAGAAAAATTATAACATCGTTACTCCTCAGGAAAAAATTCTAGAATCAAACTTATTAAACAAATCTATTATAAAAATAAAGTTACTCAGGGATAATCTTACAATTTAATTTTATCGTGATATTTAAGCGAGAAAACTAAAATATTCGTTTATAGTTCCAGAAAAATAAAAATATTGTTACTCCTCAGAAAAAAATGCTAGAATCAAACTTATTCAAAAAAATCTAATAAACAAATAAAGTTACTCAGGGATATTCTTAAAATTTAATTTTATCGTGATATTTAAGCGAGAAATCTAAAATATTCGTTACTAGGTCCAGAAAAATTAAAACATCGTTACTCCTCAGGAAAAAATGCTAGAATCAAACTTATTAAGAATAATCTAATATACAAATAAAGTTTCTCCGAGATATTCTTACAATTTAATTTTATCGTGCTATTTAAGCGAGAAAACTAAAATACTCGTTGCTTGTTACAGAAAAATTAAAACATCGTTACTCCTCAGGAAAAAATGTTAGGATAAAACTTATTTAGAATAAACTAATATACAAATAAAGTTACCCAGGGATATTCTTACAATTTAATTTTAACGTGATATTTATGTGAGAAAACTAAAATATTCGTTTCTAGTCCCAGTAAAATTAAAACATCGTTACTCCTCAGGAAAAAATGCTAGAATCAAACTTATAAAAAAAAATCTAATATACAAATAAAGTTACTCTGGGATATTCTTAAAATTTAATTTTATCGTGATATTTAAGCGAGAAAACTAAAATATTCGTTTCTAATTACATAATAATAAAAACCTCGTTACTCCTCAGGAAAAAATGCTAGAATCAAACTTATTTAGAATAAACTAATATACAAATAAAGTTACTCAGGGATATTCTTACAATTTAATTTTATCGTGATATTTAAGCCAGAAAACTAAAATACTCGTTTCTTGTTACAGAAAAATTAAAACATCGTTACTCCTCAGGAAAAAATGGTAGGATCATACTTATTTAGAATAATCTAATATACAAATAAAGTTACTCAGGAATATTCTTACAATTTAATTTTAACGTGATATTTAAGCGAGAAATCTAAAATAATCTTTTCTAGTTCCAGAAAAATTAAAACAGCGTTACTCCTCAGGAAAAAATGCTAGAATCAAACTTATTAAGAATAATCTAATATACAAATAAAATTACTCAGGGATATTCTTACAATTTAATTTTATTGTGATATTTATGTGAGAAAACTAAAATATTCGTTTCTAGTTCCAGTAAAATTAAAACTTCGTTACTCCTCAGGAAAAAATGCTAGAATCAAACTTATTAAAAAAAATCTAATATACAAATAAAGTTACTCAGGGCTAGTCTTACAATTTAATTTTATCGTGATATTTATGTGAGAAAACTAAAATATTCGTTTCTAGTTCCGGAAAAATTAAAACATCGTTACTCCTCAGGAAAAAATGTTAGGATCATACTTATTTAGAATAATCTAATATACAAATAAATTTACTCAGGGATATTCCTACAATTTAATTTTAACGTGATATTTAAGCGAGAAATCTAAAATAATCTTTTCTAGTTCCAGATAAATTTAAACATCGTTACTCCTCAGGAAAAAATGCTAGAATCAAACTTATTAAAAAAAATCTAATATACAAATAAAGTTACTCTGGGATATTCTTACAATTTAATTTTATCGTTTTATTTAAGCGAGAAAACTAAAATATTCGTTTCTAGTTCCAGAAAAATAAAACATCGTTACTCCTCAGGAAAAAATGTTAGGATCATACTTATTTAGAATAATCTAATATACAAATAAAGTTACTCCGGGATAATCTTACAATTTAATTTTATCGTGATATTTAAGCGAGAAATCTAAAATATTCGTTTCTAGTTCCAGAAAAATTAAAACATCTTTACTCCTCAGGATAAAATGCTAGAATCAAACTTATTTAGAATAATCTATATACAAATAAAGTTACTCAGGGATATTCTTACAATTTAATTTTATCGTGATATTTAAGCCAGAAAACTAAAATACTCGTTTCTTATTACAGAAAAATTAAAACATCGTTACTCCTCAGGAAAAAATGTTAGGATCAAACTTATTTAGAAAACTCTAATATACAAATAAAGTTACTCAGGGATATTTACAATTTAATTTTATCGTGATATTAAAGCGAGAAATCTAAAATAATCTTTTCTAGTTCTAGAAAAATTAAAACATCGTTACTCCTCAGGAAAAAATTCTAGAATCAAACTTATTAAAAAAAATCTAATAAACAAATAAAGTTAATCAGGGATATTCTTACAATTTAATTTTATTGTGATATTTAAGCGAGAAATCTAAAATATTCGTTACTAGCTCCAGAAAAATTAAAACATCGTTACTCCTCAGGAAAAAATGCTAGAATCAAACTTATTAAGAATAATCTAATATACAAATAAAGTTACTCAGGGATATTCTTACAATTTAATTTTAAAGTGATATTTAAGCGAGAAATCTAAAATAATCTTTTCTACTTCGAGTAAAATTAAAACATCGTTACTCCTCAGGAAAAAATGCTAGAATAAAACTTATTAAGAATAATCTAATATACAAATAAAGTTACTCTAGGATATTCTTACAATTTAATTTTATCGTGATATTTAAGCGAGATATCTAAAATAATCTTTTCTAGTTCCAGAAAAATTAAAACATCGTTACTCCTCAGGAAAAAATTCTAGAATCAAACTTATTAAGAATAATCTAATATACAAATAAAGTTACACAGGGATATTCTTACAATTTAATTTTAACGTTATATTTAATACTCGTTTCTTGTTACAGAAAAATTAAAACATCGTTACTCCTCAGGAAAAAATGTTAGGAACAAACTTATTTATAATAATCTAATATGCAAATAAAGTTACTCAGAGATATTCTTACAATTTAATTTTAACGTGATATTTAAGCTAGAAAACTAAAATACTCGTTTCTTGTTACAGAAAAATTAAAACATCGTTACTCCTCAGGAAAAAATGCTAGAATCAAACTTATTAAACAAATCTATTATAAAAATAAAGTTACTCAGGGATAATCTTACAATTTAATTTTATTGTGAGAAAACTAAAATATTCGTTTATAGTTCCAGAAAAATAAAAATATTGTTACTCAGAAAAAAATGCTAGAATCAAACTTATTAAAAAAAATCTAATAAACAAATAGGGATATTCTTACAATTTAATTTTAAATTAATCAGAAAAAAATGCTAGAATCAAACTTTTTAAGAATAATCTAATACACAAATAAAGTTACTCCGGGATATTCTTACAATTTAATTTTATCGTGATATTTAAGCGAGACAACTAAAATACTCGTTTCTTGTTACAGAAAAATTAAAACATCGTTACTCCTCAGGAAAAAATGCTAGAATCAAACTTATTAAGAAAAATCTAATATACAAATAAAGTTATTTAGGGATATTCTTACAATTTAATTTTATCGTTATATTTAAGCGAGAAAACTAAAATATTCGTTTCTAGTTCCAGAAAAATTAAAACATCGTTACTCCTCAGGAAAAAATGCTAGAATCAAACTTATTAAGAAAAATCTAATATACAAATAAAGTTACTCAGGGATAATCTTACAATTTAATTTTATCGTGATATTTAAGCGAGAAATCTAAAATATTCGTTTCTAGTTCCAGAAAAATTAAAACATCGTACTCCTCAGGAAAAAATGCTAGAATCAAACTTATTAAACAAATCTAAAGTTACTCAGGGATAATCTTACAATTTAATTTTATCGTGATATTTAAGCGAGAAAACTAAAATATTCGTTTATAGTTCCAGAAAAATAAAAATATTGTTACTCCTCAGAAAAAAATGCTAGAATCAAACTTATTAAAAAAGATCTAATAAACAAATAAAGTTACTCAGGGATATTCTTACAATTTAATTTTATCGTGATATTTAAGCGAGAAGTCTAAAATAATCTTTTCTAGTTCCAGAAAAATTAAAACATCGTTACTCCTCAGGAAAAAATGCTAGAATCAAACTTATTAAAAAAAATCTAATATACAAATAAAGTTACTCAGGGCTAGTCTTACAATTTAATTTTATCGTGATATTTATGTGAGAAAACTAAAATATTCGTTTCTAGTTCCGGAAAAATTAAAACATCGTTACTCCTCAGGAAAAAATGTTAGGATCATACTTATTTAGAATAATCTAATATACAAATAAATTTACTCAGGGATATTCCTACAATTTAATTTTAACGTGATATTTAAGCGAGAAATCTAAAATAATCTTTTCTAGTTCCAGATAAATTAAAACATCGTTACTCCTCAGGAAAAAATGCTAGAATCAAACTTATTAAAAAAAATCTAATATACAAATAAAGTTACTCTGGGATATTCTTACAATTTAATTTTATCGTTTTATTTAAGCGAGAAAACTAAAATATTCGTTTCTAGTTCCAGAAAAATAAAACATCGTTACTCCTCAGGAAAAAATGTTAGGATCATACTTATTTAGAATAATCTAATATACAAATAAAGTTACTCCGGGATAATCTTACAATTTAATTTTATCGTGATATTTAAGCGAGAAATCTAAAATATTCGTTTCTAGTTCCAGAAAAATTAAAACATCTTTACTCCTCAGGATAAAATGCTAGAATCAAACTTATTTAGAATAATCTATATACAAATAAAGTTACTCAGGGATATTCTTACAATTTAATTTTATCGTGATATTTAAGCCAGAAAACTAAAATACTCGTTTCTTATTACAGAAAAATTAAAACATCGTTACTCCTCAGGAAAAAATGTTAGGATCAAACTTATTTAGAAAACTCTAATATACAAATAAAGTTACTCAGGGATATTTACAATTTAATTTTATCGTGATATTAAAGCGAGAAATCTAAAATAATCTTTTCTAGTTCTAGAAAAATTAAAACATCGTTACTCCTCAGGAAAAAATTCTAGAATCAAACTTATTAAAAAAAATCTAATAAACAAATAAAGTTACTCAGGGATATTCTTACAATTTAATTTTATTGTGATATTTAAGCGAGAAATCTAAAATATTCGTTACTAGCTCCAGAAAAATTAAAACATCGTTACTCCTCAGGAAAAAATGCTAGAATCAAACTTATTAAGAATAATCTAATATCCAAATAAAGTTACTCAGGGATATTCTTACAATTTAATTTTAAAGTGATATTTAAGCGAGAAATCTAAAATAATCTTTTCTACTTCCAGTAAAATTAAAACATCGTTACTCCTCAGGAAAAAATGCTAGAATAAAACTTATTAAGAATAATCTAATATACAAATAAAGTTACTCTAGGATATTCTTACAATTTAATTTTATCGTGATATTTAAGCGAGATATCTAAAATAATCTTTTCTAGTTCCAGAAAAATTAAAACATCGTTACTCCTCAGGAAAAAATTCTAGAATCAAACTTATTAAGAATAATCTAATATACAAATAAAGTTACACAGGGATATTCTTACAATTTAATTTTAACGTTATATTTAAGCGAGAAATCTAAAATATTCGTTACTAGCTCCAGAAAAATTAAAACATCGTTACTCTTCAGGAAAAAATGCTAGAATCAAACTTATTAAGAATAATCTAATATACAAATAAAGTTACTCTAGGATATTCTTACAATTTAATTTTATCGTGATATTTAAGCGAGATATCTAAAATAATCTTTTCTAGTTCCAGAAAAATTAAAACATCGTTACTCCTCAGGAAAAAATTCTAGAATCAAACTTATTAAGAATAATCTAATATACAAATAAAGTTACACAGGGATATTCTTACAATTTAATTTTAACGTTATATTTAATACTCGTTTCTTGTTACAGAAAAATTAAAACATCGTTACTCCTCAGGAAAAAATGTTAGGAACAAACTTATTTATAATAATCTAATATGCAAATAAAGTTACTCAGAGATATTCTTACAATTTAATTTTAACGTGATATTTAAGCTAGAAAACTCAAATACTCGTTTCTTGTTACAGAAAAATTAAAACATCGTTACTCCTCAGGAAAAAATGCTAGAATCAAACTTATTAAACAAATCTATTATAAAAATAAAGTTACTCAGGGATAATCTTACAATTTAATTTTATTGTGAGAAAACTAAAATATTCGTTTATAGTTCCAGAAAAATAAAAATATTGTTACTCAGAAAAAAATGCTAGAATCAAACTTATTAAAAAAAATCTAATAAACAAATAGGGATATTCTTACAATTTAATTTTAAATTAATCAGAAAAAAATGCTAGAATCAAACTTTTTAAGAATAATCTAATACACAAATAAAGTTACTCCGGGATATTCTTACAATTTAATTTTATCGTGATATTTAAGCGAGACAACTAAAATACTCGTTTCTTGTTACAGAAAAATTAAAACATCGTTACTCCTCAGGAAAAAATGCTAGAATCAAACTTATTAAGAAAAATCTAATATACAAATAAAGTTATTTAGGGATATTCTTACAATTTAATTTTATCGTTATATTTAAGCGAGAAAACTAAAATATTCGTTTCTAGTTCCAGAAAAATTAAAACATCGTTACTCCTCAGGAAAAAATGCTAGAATCAAACTTATTAAGAAAAATCTAATATACAAATAAAGTTACTCAGGGATAATCTTACAATTTAATTTTATCGTGATATTTAAGCGAGAAATCTAAAATATTCGTTTCTAGTTCCAGAAAAATTAAAACATCGTACTCCTCAGGAAAAAATGCTAGAATCAAACTTATTAAACAAATCTAAAGTTACTCAGGGATAATCTTACAATTTAATTTTATCGTGATATTTAAGCGAGAAAACTAAAATATTCGTTTATAGTTCCAGAAAAATAAAAATATTGTTACGCCTCAGAAAAAAATGCTAGAATCAAACTTATTAAAAAAGATCTAATAAACAAATAAAGTTACTCAGGGATATTCTTACAATTTAATTTTATCGTGATATTTAAGCGAGAAATCTAAAATAATCTTTTCTAGTTCCAGAAAAATTAAAACATCGTTACTCCACAGGAAAAAATGTTAGGATCAAACTTATTTAGAAAACTCTAATATACAAATAAAGTTACTCAGGGATATTCTTACAATTTAATTTTATCGTGATATTTAAGCGAGAAATCTAAAATAATCTTTTCTAGTTCCAGAAAAATTAAAACATCGTTACTCCTCAGGTAAAAATGCTAGAATCAAACTTATTAAGAATAATCTAATATACAAATAAAGTTACTCAGGGATATTCTTACAATTTAATTTTAACGTTATATTTAAGCGATAAAACTAAAATTATCGTTTTTAGCTCCAGAAAAATAATAACATTGTTACTCCTCAGGAAAAAATGCTAGAATCAAACTTATTGAAAAAATCTATTATAAAAATAAAGTTTCTCTGGGATATTCTTACAATTTAATTTTATCGTTATATTTAAGCGAGAAAACTAAAATATTCGTATCTAGTTCCAGAAAAATTAAAACATCGTTACTCCTCAGGAAAAAATGCTAGAATCAAATTTATTCAGAATAATCTAGTATACAAATAAAGTTACTCAGGGTTATTCTTACAATTTAATCTTATCGTGATATTTAAGCCAGAAAACTAAAATACTCGTTTCTTGTTACAGAAAAATTAAAACATCGTTACTCCTCAGGAAAAAATGCTAGAATCAAACTTATTAAACAAATCTATTATAAAAAAAAAGTTACTCAGGGATAATCTTACAATTTAATTTTATCGTGATATTTAAGCGAGAAATCTAAAATATTCGTTACTAGCTCCAGAAAAATTAAAACATCGTTACTCCTCAGGGAAAAATGCTACTATCAAACTTATTTAGAATAATCTAATATACAAATAAAGTTACTCAGTGATATTTTTACAATTTAATTTTATCGTGATATTTAAGCCAGAAAACTAAAATACTCGTTTCTTGTTACAGAAAAATTAAAACATCGTTACTCCTCAGGAAAAAATGTTAGGATCAAACTTATTTAGAAAACTCTAATATACAAATAAAGTTACTCAGGGATATTCTTACAATTTAATTTAATCGTTATATTTAAGCGAGAAAACTAAAATATTCGTTTCTAGTTCCAGAAAAATTAAAACATTGTTACTCCTCAGTAAAAAATGCTAGAGTCAAACTTATTAAGAAAAATCTAATACACAAATAAAGTTACTCAGGGATATTCTTACAATTTAATTTTATCGTGATATTTAAGCGAGAAATCTAAAATATTCGTTACTTGCTCCAGAAAAATTAAAACATCGTTACTCTTCAGGAAAAAATGCTAGAATCAAACATATTAAGAATAATCTAATATACAAATAAAGTTACTCAGGGCTATTCTTACAATTTAATTTTATCGTGATATTTATGTGAGAAAACTAAAATATTCGTTTCTAGTTCCAGTAAAATTAAAACATCGTTACTCCTCAGGAAAAAATGCTAGAATCAAATTTATTAAAAAAATCTAATATACAAAAAAAGTTACTCAGCGATATTCTTACAATTTAATTTTATCATTATATTTAAGCGAGAAAACTAAAATATTCGTTTCTAGTTCTAGAAAAATTAAAACATCGTTACTCCTCAGGAAAAAATGCTAGAATCAAACCTATTAAGCAAAATCTAATATACAAATAAAGTTACTCAGTGATATTCTTACAATTTAATTTTATCGTGATATTTAAGCGAGAAATCTAAAATATTCGTTTCTAGTTCCAGAAAAATTAAAACATCGTACTCCTCAGGAAAAAATGCTAGAATCAAACTTATTAAACAAATCTAAAGTTACTCAGGGATAATCTTACAATTTAATTTTATCGTGATATTTAAGCGAGAAAACTAAAATATTCGTTTATAGTTCCAGAAAAATAAAAATATTGTTACTCCTCAGGAAAAAATGCTAGAATCAAACTTATTAAGAATAATCTAATATACAAATAAAGTTACTCAGGGATATTCTTACAATTTAATTTTAACGTTATATTTAAGCGATAAAACTAAAATTATCGTTTTTAGCTCCAGAAAAATAATAACATTGTTACTCCTCAGGAAAAAATGCTAGAATCAAACTTATTGAAAAAATCTATTATAAAAATAAAGTTTCTCTGGGATATTCTTACAATTTAATTTTATCGTTATATTTAAGCGAGAAAACTAAAATATTCGTATCTAGTTCCAGAAAAATTAAAACATCGTTACTCCTCAGGAAAAAATGCTAGAATCAAATTTATTTAGAATAATCTAGTATACAAATAAAGTTACTCAGGGTTATTCTTACAATTTAATCTTATCGTGATATTTAAGCCAGAAAACTAAAATACTCGTTTCTTGTTACAGAAAAATTAAAACATCGTTACTCCTCAGGAAAAAATGCTAGAATCAAACTTATTAAACAAATCTATTATAAAAAAAAAGTTACTCAGGGATAATCTTACAATTTAATTTTATCGTGATATTTAAGCGAGAAATCTAAAATATTCGTTACTAGCTCCAGAAAAATTAAAACATCGTTACTCCTCAGGGAAAAATGCTACTATCAAACTTATTTAGAATAATCTAATATACAAATAAAGTTACTCAGGGATATTTTTACAATTTAATTTAATCTTGATATTTAAGCCAGAAAACTAAAATACTCGTTTCTTGTTACAGAAAAATTAAAACATCGTTACTCCTCAGGAAAAAATGTTAGGATCAAACTTATTTAGAAAACTCTAATATACAAATAAAGTTACTCAGGGATATTCTTACAATTTAATTTAATCGTTATATTTAAGCGAGAAAACTAAAATATTCGTTTCTAGTTCCAGAAAAATTAAAACATCGTTACTCCTCAGTAAAAAATGCTAGAATCAAACTTATTAAGAAAAATCTAATACACAAATAAAGTTACTCAGGGATATTCTTACAATTTAATTTTATCGTGATATTTAAGCGAGAAATCTAAATTATTCGTTACTTGCTCCAGAAAAATTAAAACATCGTTACTCTTCAGGAAAAAATGCTAGAATCAAACTTATTAAGAATAATCTAATATACAAATAAAGTTACTCAGGGCTTTTCTTACAATTTAATTTTATCGTGATATTTATGTGAGAAAACTAAAATATTCGTTTCTAGTTCCAGTAAAATTAAAACATCGTTACTCCTCAGGAAAAAATGCTAGAATCAAATTTATTAAAAAAATCTAATATACAAAAAAAGTTACTCAGCGATATTCTTACAATTTAATTTTATCATTATATTTAAGCGAGAAAACTAAAATATTCGTTTCTAGTTCTAGAAAAATTAAAACATCGTTACTCCTCAGGAAAAAATGCTAGAATCAAACCTATTAAGAAAAATCTAATATACAAATAAAGTTACTCAGTGATATTCTTACAATTTAATTTTATCGTGATATTTAAGCGAGAAATCTAAAATATTCGTTACTAGTTCCAGAAAAATTAAAACATCGTTACTCCTCTGGAAAAAATGCTAGGATCAAACTTATTTAGAATAATCTAATATACAAATAAAGTTACTCAGGGATATTCTTACAATTTAATTTTATCGTGATATTTAAGCCAGAAAACTAAAATACTCGTTTCTTGTTACAGAAAAATTAAAACATCGTTACTCCTCAGGAAAAAATGCTAGAATCAAAATTATTTAGAATAATCTAATATACAAATAAAGTTACTCAGGGTTATTCTTACAATTTAATTTTATCGTGATATTTAAGCCAGAAAACTAAAATACTCGTTTCTTGTTACAGAAAAATTAAAACATCGTTACTCCTCAGGAAAAAATGCTAGAATCAAACTTATTGAACAAATCTATAATAAAAATAAAGTTACTCAGGTATAATCTTACAATTTAATTTTATCGTGGTATTTAAGCGAGAAAACTAAAATATTCGTTTATAGTTCCAGAAAAATAAAAATATTATTACTCCTCAGAAAAAAATGCTAGAATCAAACTTATTAAAAAAAATCTAATAAACAAATAAAGTTACTCAGGGATATTCTTACAATTTAATTTTATCGTGATATTTAGCGAGAAATCTAAACTATTCGTTACTAGCTACAGAAAAATTAAAACATCGTTACTCCTCAGGAAAAAATGCTAGAATCAAACTTATTAAGAATAATCTAATATACAAATAAAGTTACTCAGGGATATTTTTCCAATTTAATTTTATCGTGATATTTATGTGAGAAAACTAAAATATTCGTTTCTAGTTCCAGTAAAATTAAAACATCGTTACTCCTCAGGAAAAGATGCTAGAATCAAACTTATTAAAAAAAATCTAATATACAAATAAAGTTACTCTGGGATATTCTTACAATTTAATTTTATCGTTATATTTAAGCGAGAAAACTAAAATATTCTTTTCTAGTTCTAGAAAAATTAAAACATCGTTACTCCTCAGGAAAAAATGCTATAATCAAACTAATTTAGAATAATCTAATATACAAATAAAGTTACTCAGGGATATTCTTACAATTTAATTTTATCGTCATATTTAAGCCAGAAAACTAAAATACTCGTTTCTTGTTAAAGAAAAATTAAAACATCGTTACTCCTCAGGAAAAAATTTTAGGATCAAACTTATTTAGAATAATCTAATATACAAATAAAGTTACTCAGGGATATTCCTACAATTTAATTTTAACGTGATATTTAAGCGAGATATCTAAAATAATCTTTTCTAGTTCCAGAAAAAATAAAACATCGTTACTGCTCAGGAAAAATTGCTAGAATCAAACTTATTTAAAAAAATCTAATATACAAATAAAGTTACTCTGGGATATTCTTACAATTTAATTTTATCTTTATATTTCTTGTTACAGAAAAATTAAATCATCGTTACTCCTCAGGAAAAAATGCTAGAATCAAATTTATTCAGAATAATCTAGTATACAAATAAAGTTACTCAGGGTTATTCTTACAATTTAATCTTATCGTGATATTTAAGCCAGAAAACTAAAATACTCGTTTCTTGTTACAGAAAAATTAAAACATCGTTACTCCTCAGGAAAAAATGTTAGGATCAAACTTATTTAGAAAACTCTAATATACAAATAAAGTTACTCAGGGATATTCTTACAATTTAATTTAATCGTTATATTTAAGCGAGAAAACTAAAATATTCGTTTCTAGTTCCAGAAAAATTAAAACATTGTTACTCCTCAGTAAAAAATGCTAGAGTCAAACTTATTAAGAAAAATCTAATACACAAATAAAGTTACTCAGGGTTATTCTTACAATTTAATCTTATCGTGATATTTAAGCCAGAAAACTAAAATACTCGTTTCTTGTTACAGAAAAATTAAAACATCGTTACTCCTCAGGAAAAAATGCTAGAATCAAATTTATTCAGAATAATCTAGGATACAAATAAAGTTACTCAGGGTTATTCTTACAATTTAATCTTATCGTGATATTTAAGCCAGAAAACTAAAATACTCGTTTCTTGTTACAGAAAAATTAAAACATCGTTACTCCTCAGGAAAAAATGCTAGAATCAAACTTATTAAACAAATCTATTATAAAAAAAAAGTTACTCAGGGATAATCTTACAATTTAATTTTATCGTGATATTTAAGCGAGAAATCTAAAATATTCGTTACTAGCTCCAGAAAAATTAAAACATCGTTACTCCTCAGGGAAAAATGCTACTATCAAACTTATTTAGAATAATCTAATATACAAATAAAGTTACTCAGGGATATTTTTACAATTTAATTTTATCGTGATATTTAAGCCAGAAAACTAAAATACTCGTTTCTTGTTACAGAAAAATTAAAACATCGTTACTCCTCAGGAAAAAATGTTAGGATCAAACTTATTTAGAAAACTCTAATATACAAATAAAGTTACTCAGGGATATTCTTACAATTTAATTTAATCGTTATATTTAAGCGAGAAAACTAAAATATTCGTTTCTAGTTCCAGAAAAATTAAAACATTGTTACTCCTCAGTAAAAAATGCTAGAGTCAAACTTATTAAGAAAAATCTAATACACAAATAAAGTTACTCAGGGATATTCTTACAATTTAATTTTATCGTGATATTTAAGCGAGAAATCTAAAATATTCGTTACTTGCTCCAGAAAAATTAAAACATCGTTACTCTTCAGGAAAAAATGCTAGAATCAAACTTATTAAGAATAATCTAATATACAAATAAAGTTACTCAGGGCTATTCTTACAATTTAATTTTATCGTGATATTTATGTGAGAAAACTAAAATATTCGTTTCTAGTTCCAGTAAAATTAAAACATCGTTACTCCTCAGGAAAAAATGCTAGAATCAAATTTATTAAAAAAATCTAATATACAAAAAAAGTTACTCAGCGATATTCTTACAATTTAATTTTATCATTATATTTAAGCGAGAAAACTAAAATATTCGTTTCTAGTTCTAGAAAAATTAAAACATCGTTACTCCTCAGGAAAAAATGCTAGAATCAAACCTATTAAGCAAAATCTAATATACAAATAAAGTTACTCAGTGATATTCTTACAATTTAATTTTATCGTGATATTTAAGCGAGAAATCTAAAATATTCGTTTCTAGTTCCAGAAAAATTAAAACATCGTACTCCTCAGGAAAAAATGCTAGAATCAAACTTATTAAACAAATCTAAAGTTACTCAGGGATAATCTTACAATTTAATTTTATCGTGATATTTAAGCGAGAAAACTAAAATATTCGTTTATAGTTCCAGAAAAATAAAAATATTGTTACTCCTCAGAAAAAAATGCTAGAATCAAACTTATTAAAAAAGATCTAATAAACAAATAAAGTTACTCAGGGATATTCTTACAATTTAATTTTATCGTGATATTTAAGCGAGAAGTCTAAAATAATCTTTTCTAGTTCCAGAAAAATTAAAACATCGTTACTCCACAGGAAAAAATGTTAGGATCAAACTTATTTAGAAAACTCTAATATACAAATAAAGTTACTCAGGGATATTCTTACAATTTAATTTTATCGTGATATTTAAGCGAGAAATCTAAAATAATCTTTTCTAGTTCCAGAAAAATTAAAACATCGTTACTCCTCAGGAAAAAATGCTAGAATCAAACTTATTAAGAATAATCTAATATACAAATAAAGTTACTCAGGGATATTCTTACAATTTAATTTTAACGTTATATTTAAGCGATAAAACTAAAATTATCGTTTTTAGCTCCAGAAAAATAATAACATTGTTACTCCTCAGGAAAAAATGCTAGAATCAAACTTATTGAAAAAATCTATTATAAAAATAAAGTTTCTCTGGGATATTCTTACAATTTAATTTTATCGTTATATTTAAGCGAGAAAACTAAAATATTCGTATCTAGTTCCAGAAAAATTAAAACATCGTTACTCCTCAGGAAAAAATGCTAGAATCAAATTTATTTAGAATAATCTAGTATACAAATAAAGTTACTCAGGGTTATTCTTACAATTTAATCTTATCGTGATATTTAAGCCAGAAAACTATAATACTCGTTTCTTGTTACAGAAAAATTAAAACATCGTTACTCCTCAGGAAAAAATGCTAGAATCAAACTTATTAAACAAATCTATTATAAAAAAAAAGTTACTCAGGGATAATCTTACAATTTAATTTTATCGTGATATTTAAGCGAGAAATCTAAAATATTCGTTACTAGCTCCAGAAAAATTAAAACATCGTTACTCCTCAGGGAAAAATGCTACTATCAAACTTATTTAGAATAATCTAATATACAAATAAAGTTACTCAGGGATATTTTTACAATTTAATTTTATCGTGATATTTAAGCCAGAAAACTAAAATACTCGTTTCTTGTTACAGAAAAATTAAAACATCGTTACTCCTCAGTAAAAAATGCTAGAGTCAAACTTATTAAGAAAAATCTAATACACAAATAAAGTTACTCAGGGATATTCTTACAATTTAATTTTATCGTGATATTTAAGCAAAAAATCTAAAATATTCGTTACTTGCTCCAGAAAAATTAAAACATCGTTACTCTTCAGGAAAAAATGCTAGAATCAAACTTATTCAGAATAATCTAGGATACAAATAAAGTTACTCAGGGTTATTCTTACAATTTAATCTTATCGTGATATTTAAGCCAGAAAACTAAAATACTCGTTTCTTGTTACAGAAAAATTAAAACATCGTTACTCCTCAGGAAAAAATGCTAGAATCAAACTTATTAAACAAATCTATTATAAAAAAAAAGTTACTCAGGGATAATCTTACAATTTAATTTTATCGTGATATTTAAGCGAGAAATCTAAAATATTCGTTACTAGCTCCAGAAAAATTAAAACATCGTTACTCCTCAGGGAAAAATGCTACTATCAAACTTATTTAGAATAATCTAATATACAAATAAAGTTACTCAGGGATATTTTTACAATTTAATTTTATCGTGATATTTAAGCCAGAAAACTAAAATACTCGTTTCTTGTTACAGAAAAATTAAAACATCGTTACTCCTCAGGAAAAAATGTTAGGATCAAACTTATTTAGAAAACTCTAATATACAAATAAAGTTACTCAGGGATATTCTTACAATTTAATTTAATCGTTATATTTAAGCGAGAAAACTAAAATATTCGTTTCTAGTTCCAGAAAAATTAAAACATTGTTACTCCTCAGTAAAAAATGCTAGAGTCAAACTTATTAAGAAAAATCTAATACACAAATAAAGTTACTCAGGGATATTCTTACAATTTAATTTTATCGTGATATTTAAGCGAGAAATCTAAAATATTCGTTACTTGCTCCAGAAAAATTAAAACATCGTTACTCTTCAGGAAAAAATGCTAGAATCAAACTTATTAAGAATAATCTAATATACAAATAAAGTTACTCAGGGCTATTCTTACAATTTAATTTTATCGTGATATTTATGTGAGAAAACTAAAATATTCGTTTCTAGTTCCAGTAAAATTAAAACATCGTTACTCCTCAGGAAAAAATGCTAGAATCAAATTTATTAAAAAAATCTAATATACAAAAAAAGTTACTCAGCGATATTCTTACAATTTAATTTTATCATTATATTTAAGCGAGAAAACTAAAATATTCGTTTCTAGTTCTAGAAAAATTAAAACATCGTTACTCCTCAGGAAAAAATGCTAGAATCAAACCTATTAAGCAAAATCTAATATACAAATAAAGTTACTCAGTGATATTCTTACAATTTAATTTTATCGTGATATTTAAGCGAGAAATCTAAAATATTCGTTTCTAGTTCCAGAAAAATTAAAACATCGTACTCCTCAGGAAAAAATGCTAGAATCAAACTTATTAAACAAATCTAAAGTTACTCAGGGATAATCTTACAATTTAATTTTATCGTGATATTTAAGCGAGAAAACTAAAATATTCGTTTATAGTTCCAGAAAAATAAAAATATTGTTACTCCTCAGAAAAAAATGCTAGAATCAAACTTATTAAAAAAGATCTAATAAACAAATAAAGTTACTCAGGGATATTCTTACAATTTAATTTTATCGTGATATTTAAGCGAGAAGTCTAAAATAATCTTTTCTAGTTCCAGAAAAATTAAAACATCGTTACTCCACAGGAAAAAATGTTAGGATCAAACTTATTTAGAAAACTCTAATATACAAATAAAGTTACTCAGGGATATTCTTACAATTTAATTTTATCGTGATATTTAAGCGAGAAATCTAAAATAATCTTTTCTAGTTCCAGAAAAATTAAAACATCGTTACTCCTCAGGAAAAAATGCTAGAATCAAACTTATTAAGAATAATCTAATATACAAATAAAGTTACTCAGGGATATTCTTACAATTTAATTTTAACGTTATATTTAAGCGATAAAACTAAAATTATCGTTTTTAGCTCCAGAAAAATAATAACATTGTTACTCCTCAGGAAAAAATGCTAGAATCAAACTTATTGAAAAAATCTATTATAAAAATAAAGTTTCTCTGGGATATTCTTACAATTTAATTTTATCGTTATATTTAAGCGAGAAAACTAAAATATTCGTATCTAGTTCCAGAAAAATTAAAACATCGTTACTCCTCAGGAAAAAATGCTAGAATCAAATTTATTTAGAATAATCTAGTATACAAATAAAGTTACTCAGGGTTATTCTTACAATTTAATCTTATCGTGATATTTAAGCCAGAAAACTATAATACTCGTTTCTTGTTACAGAAAAATTAAAACATCGTTACTCCTCAGGAAAAAATGCTAGAATCAAACTTATTAAACAAATCTATTATAAAAAAAAAGTTACTCAGGGATAATCTTACAATTTAATTTTATCGTGATATTTAAGCGAGAAATCTAAAATATTCGTTACTAGCTCCAGAAAAATTAAAACATCGTTACTCCTCAGGGAAAAATGCTACTATCAAACTTATTTAGAATAATCTAATATACAAATAAAGTTACTCAGGGATATTTTTACAATTTAATTTTATCGTGATATTTAAGCCAGAAAACTAAAATACTCGTTTCTTGTTACAGAAAAATTAAAACATCGTTACTCCTCAGTAAAAAATGCTAGAGTCAAACTTATTAAGAAAAATCTAATACACAAATAAAGTTACTCAGGGATATTCTTACAATTTAATTTTATCGTGATATTTAAGCGAGAAATCTAAAATATTCGTTACTTGCTCCAGAAAAATTAAAACATCGTTACTCTTCAGGAAAAAATGCTAGAATCAAACTTATTAAGAATAATCTAATATACAAATAAAGTTACTCAGGGCTATTCTTACAATTTAATTTTATCGTGATATTTATGTGAGAAAACTAAAATATTCGTTTCTAGTTCCAGTAAAATTAAAACATCGTTACTCCTCAGGAAAAAATGCTAGAATCAAATTTATTAAAAAAATCTAATATACAAAAAAAGTTACTCAGCGATATTCTTACAATTTAATTTTATCATTATATTTAAGCGAGAAAACTAAAATATTCGTTTCTAGTTCTAGAAAAATTAAAACATCGTTACTCCTCAGGAAAAAATGCTAGAATCAAACCTATTAAGAAAAATCTAATATACAAATAAAGTTACTCAGTGATATTCTTACAATTTAATTTTATCGTGATATTTAAGCGAGAAATCTAAAATATTCGTTACTAGTTCCAGAAAAATTAAAACATCGTTACTCCTCTGGAAAAAATGCTAGGATCAAACTTATTTAGAATTATCTAATATACAAATAAAGTTACTCAGGGATATTCTTACAATTTAATTTTATCGTGATATTTAAGCCAGAAAACTAAAATACTCGTTTCTTGTTACAGAAAAATTAAAACATCGTTACTCCTCAGGAAAAAATGCTAGAATCAAAATTATTTAGAATAATCTAATATACAAATAAAGTTACTCAGGGTTATTCTTACAATTTAATTTTATCGTGATATTTAAGCCAGAAAACTAAAATACTCGTTTCTTGTTACAGAAAAATTAAAACATCGTTACTCCTCAGGAAAAAATGCTAGAATCAAACTTATTGAACAAATCTATAATAAAAATAAAGTTACTCAGGTATAATCTTACAATTTAATTTTATCGTGGTATTTAAGCGAGAAAACTAAAATATTCGTTTATAGTTCCAGAAAAATAAAAATAGTATTACTCCTCAGAAAAAAATGCTAGAATCAAACTTATTAAAAAAAATCTAATAAACAAATAAAGTTACTCAGGGATATTCTTACAATTTAATTTTATCGTGATATTTAGCGAGAAATCTAAACTATTCGTTACTAGCTACAGAAAAATTAAAACATCGTTACTCCTCAGGAAAAAATGCTAGAATCAAACTTATTAAGAATAATCTAATATACAAATAAAGTTACTCAGAGATATTCTTCCAATTTAATTTTATCGTGATATTTATGTGAGAAAACTAAAATATTCGTTTCTAGTTCCAGTAAAATTAAAACATCGTTACTCCTCAGGAAAAGATGCTAGAATCAAACTTATTAAAAAAAATCTAATATACAAATAAAGTTACTCTGGGATATTCTTACAATTTAATTTTATCGTTATATTTAAGGAGGAAAATTAAAATATTCTTTTCTAGTTCTAGAAAAATTAAAACATCGTTACTCCTCAGGAAAAAATGCTATAATCAAACTAATTTAGAATAATCTAATATACAAATAAAGTTACTCAGGGATATTCTTACAATTTAATTTTATCGTCATATTTAAGCCAGAAAACTAAAATACTCGTTTCTTGTTAAAGAAAAATTAAAACATCGTTACTCCTCAGGAAAAAATTTTAGGATCAAACTTATTTAGAATAATCTAATATACAAATAAAGTTACTCAGGGATATTCCTACAATTTAATTTTAACGTGATATTTAAGCGAGATATCTAAAATAATCTTTTCTAGTTCCAGAAAAAATAAAACATCGTTACTGCTCAGGAAAAATTGCTAGAATCAAACTTATTTAAAAAAATCTAATATACAAATAAAGTTACTCTGGGATATTCTTACAATTTAATTTTATCTTTATATTTCTTGTTACAGAAAAATTAAATCATCGTTACTCCTCAGGAAAAATGTTAGGATCATACTTATTTAGAATAATCTAATATACAAATAAAGTTACTCAGGGATATTCTTACAATTTAATTTTATCGTGATATTTATGTGAGAAAACTAAAATATTCGTTTCTAGTTCCAGTAAAATTAAAACATCGTTACTCCTCTGGAAAAAATGCTAGAATCAAACTTATTAAAAAAAATCTAATATACAAATAAAGTTACTCAGGGATATTCCTACAATTTCATTTTAACGTGATATTTAAGCGAGATATCTAAAATAATCTTTTCTAGTTCCAGAAAAAATAAAACATCGTTACTGCTCAGGAAAAATTGCTAGAAACAAACTTATTAAAAAAAATCTAATATACAAATAAAGTTACTCAGGTCTTACAATTTAATTTTATCGTTATATTTAAGCGAGAAAACTAAAATATTCGTTTCTAGTTCCAGAAAAATAAAACATCGTTACTCCTCAGGAAAAAATGTTAGGATCATACTTATTTAGAATAATCTAATATACAAATAAAGATACTCCGGGATATTCTTACAATTTAATTTTATCGTGATATTTAAGCGAGAAATCTAAAATATTCGTTTCTAGTTCCAGAAAAATTAAAACTTCTTTACTCCTCAGGATAAAATGCTAGAATCAAACTTATTTAGAATAATCTATATACAAATAAAGTTACTCAGGGATATTCTTACAATTTAATTTTATCGTGATATTTAAGCCAGAAAACTAAAATACTCGTTTCTTATTACAGAAAAATTAAAACATCGTTACTCCTCAGGAAAAAATGTTCGGATCAAACTTATTTAGAAAACTCTAATATACAAATAAAGTTACTCAGGGATATTTACAATTTAATTTTATCGTGATATTAAAGCGAGAAATCTAAAATAATCTTTTCTAGTTCTAGAAAAATAAAAACATCGTTACTCCTCAGGAAAAAATTCTAGAATCAAACTTATTAAAAAAAATCTAATAAACAAATAAAGTTACTCAGTGATATTCTTACAATTTAATTTTATTGTGATATTTAAGCGAGAAATCTAAAATATTCGTTACTAGCTCCAGAAAAATTAAAACATCGTTACTCCTCAGGAAAAAATGCTAGAATCAAACTTATTAAGAATAATCTAATATACAAATAAAGTTACTCAGGGTTATTCTTAAAATTTAATTTTACCGTGATATTTAAGCGAGAAAACTAAAATACTCGTTTCTTGTTACAGAAAAATTAAAACATCGTTACTCCTCAGGAAAAAATGTAAGGATCAAACTTATTTAGAAAACTCTAATATACAAATAAAGTTACTGTGGGATATTCTTACAATTTAATTTTATCGTGATATTTAAGCGAGATATCTAAAATAATCTTTTCTGTTCCAGAAAAATTAAAACATCGTTACTCCTCAGGAAAAAATGCTAGAATCAAACTTATTAAGAATAATCTAATATACAAATAAAGTTACACAGGGATATTCTTACAATTTAATGTTAACGTATATTTAAGCGATAAAACTAAAATTTTCGTTTCTAGCTCCAGAAAAATAACAACATTGTTACACCTCAGGAAAAAATGCTAGAATCAAACTTATGGAAAAAATCTATTATAAAAATAAAGTTACTCTGGGATATTCTTACAATTTAATTTTATCGTTATATTTAGCGAGAAAACTAAAATATTCGTTTCTAGTTCCAGAAAAATTAAAACATCGTTACTCCTCAGTAAAAAATGCTAGAATCAAACTTATTAAGAAAAATCTAATACACAAATAAAGTTACTCAGGGTTATTCTTACAATTTAATTTTATCGTGATATTTAAGCGAGAAATCTAAAATATTCGTTACTAGCTCCAAAAAAATTAAAACATCGTTACTCTTCAGGAAAAAATGCTAGAATCAAACTTATTAAGAATAATCTAATAAACAAATAAAGTTACTCAGGGCTATTCTTACAATTTAATTTTATCGTGATATTTGTGTGAGAAAACTAAAATATTCGTTTCTAGTTCCAGTAAAATAAACACATCGTTACTCCTCAGGATAAAATGCTAGTACCAAACTTATTAAAAAAATCTAATATACAAATAAAGTTACTCAGGGATATTCTTACAATTTAATTTTATCGTTATATTTAAGCGAGAAAACTAAAATATTCGTTTCTAGTTCCAGAAAAATTAAAACATCGTTACTCCTCAGGAAAAAATGCTAGAATCAAACTTATTAAGAAAAATCTAATATACAAATAAAGTTACTCCGGGATATTCTTACAATTTAATTTTATCGTGATATTTAAGCCAGAAAACTAAAATACTCGTTTCTTGTTACAGAAAAATTAAATCATCGTTACTCCTCAGGAAAAATGTTAGGATCATACTTATTTAGAATAATCTAATATACAAATAAAGTTACTCAGGGATATTCTTACAGTTTAATTTTAACGTGATATTTAAGCGAGAAATCAAAAATAATCTTTTCTAGATCCAGAAAAATTAAAACATCGTTACTCCTCAGGAAAAAATGCTAGAATCAAACTTATTAAAAAAAATCTAATATACAAATAAAGTTACTCAGGGATATTCCTACAATTTCATTTTAACGTGATATTTAAGCGAGATATCTAAAATAATCTTTTCTAGTTCCAGAAAAAATAAAACATCGTTACTGCTCAGGAAAAATTGCTAGAATCAAACTTATTAAAAAAAATCTAATATACAAATAAAGTTACTCAGGGATATTCTTACAATTTAATTTTATCGTGATATTTAAGCGAGAAATCTAAAATATTCGTTTCTAGTTCCAGAAAAATTAAAACATCGTTACTCCACAGGAAAAAATGTTAGGATCAAACTTATTTAGAAAACTCTAATATACAAATAAAGTTACTCAGGGATAATCTTACAATTTAATTTTATCGTGATATTTGTGTGAGAAAACTAAAATATTCGTTTCTAGTTCCAGTAAAATAAACACATCGTTACTCCTCAGGATAAAATGCTAGTACCAAACTTATTAAAAAAATCTAATATACAAATAAAGTTACTCAGGGATATTCTTACAATTTAATTTTATCGTTATATTTAAGCGAGAAAACTAAAATATTCGTTTCTAGTTCCAGAAAAATTAAAACATCGTTACTCCTCAGGAAAAAATGCTAGAATCAAACTTATTAAGAAAAATCTAATATACAAATAAAGTTACTCAGGGTTATTCTTACAATTTAATTTTATCGTGATATTTAAGCCAGAAAACTAAAATACTAGTTTCTTGTTACACAAAAATTAAAACATCGTTACTCCTCACGAAAAAATGCTAGAATCAAACTTATTAAACAAATCTATTATAAAAATAAAGTTACTCAGGGACAATCTTACAATTTAATTTTATCGTGATATTTAAGCGAGAAAACTAAAATATTCGTTTCTAGTTCCAGTAAAATTAAAACATCGTTACTCCTCAGGAAAAAATGCTAGAATCAAACTT
This sequence comes from Pterostichus madidus, assembly GCA_911728475.2. NCBI lineage: Eukaryota > Metazoa > Arthropoda > Insecta > Coleoptera > Carabidae > Pterostichus > Pterostichus madidus. Next base: position 16,806,566 of record OU452311.1, on the reverse strand, counting down.
ATTGTAAAAATCTATTATAAAAATAAAGTTACTCTGGGATATTCTTACAATTTAATTTTAACGTTATATTTAAGCGATAAAACTATAATTATCGTTTCTAGCTCCAGAAAAATAATAACATTGTTACTCCTCAGGAAAAAATGCTAGAATCAAACTTATTGTAAAAATCTATTATAAAAATAAAGTTACTCTGGGATATTCTTACAATTTAATTTTATCGTTATATTTAAGCGAGAAAACTAAAATATTCGTTTCTAGTTCCAGAAAAATTAAAACATCGTTACTCCTAAGTAAAAAATGCTAGAATCAAACTTATTAAGAAAAATCTAATACACAAATAAAGTTACTCAGGGATATTCTTACAATTTAATTTTATTGTGATATTTAAGCGAGAAATCTAAAATATTCGATTCTAGTTCCAGAAAAATTTAAACATCGTTACTCCTCAGGAAAAAATGCTAGAATCAAACTTATTAAGAATAATCTAATATACAAATAAAGTTACTCAGGGTTATTCTTAAAATTTAATTTTACCGTGATATTTAAGCGAGAAAACTAAAATACTCGTTTCTTGTTACAGAAAAATTAAAACATCGTTACTCCTCAGGAAAAAATGTAAGGATCAAACTTATTTAGAAAACTTTAATATACAAATAAAGTTACTCAGGGATATCCTTACAATTTAATTTTAACGTGATATTTAAGCGAGAAATCTAAAATAATCTTTTCTAGTTCCAGAAAAATTAAAACATCGTTACTCCTCAGGAAAAAATGCTAGGATCAAACTTATTAAGAATAATCTAATATACAAATAAAGTTACTCAGGGATATTCTTACAATTTAATTTTATCGTGATATTTATGTGAGAAAACTAAAATATTCGTTTCTAGTTCCAGTAAAATTAAAACATCGTTACTCCTCAGGCAAAAATGCTAGAATCAAACTTATTTAGAAAACTCTAATATACAAATAAAGTTACTCAGGGATAATCTTACAATTTAATTTTATCGTGATATTTATGTAAGAAAACTAAAATATTCGTTTCTAGTTCCAGAAAAATTAAAACATCGTTACTCCTCAGGCAAAAATGCTAGAATCAAACTTATTAAAAAAAATCTAATATACAAATAAAGTTACTCAGGGATATTCTTACAATTTAATTTTATCGTGATATTTAAGCGAGAATTCTAAAATATTCGTTACTAGCTCCAGAAAAATTAAAACATCGTTACTCCTCAGGAAAAAATGCTAGAGTCAAACTTATTAAGAATAATCTAATACACAAATAAAGCTACTCCGGGATATTCTTATTATTTAATTTTATCGTGATATTTAACGTAACAACTAAAATACTCGTTTCTTGATACAGATAAATTAAAACATCGTTACTCCTCAGGAAAAAATGTTAGAAACAAACTTATTTAGAATAATCTAATATACAAATAAAGTTACTCAGGGATATTCTTACAATTTAATTTTAACGTGATATTTAAGCGAGAAATCTAAAATAATCTTTTCTAGTTCAAGAAAAATTAAAACAACGTTACTCCTCAGAAAAAAATGTTAGAATCAAACTTATTAAGAATAATCTAATATACAAATAAAGTTACACAGGGCTATTCTTACAATTTAATTTTATCGTGATATTTATGTGAGAAAACTAAAATATTCGTTTTCCAGTAAAATTAAAACATCGTTACTCCTCAGGAAAAAATGCTAGAATCAAACTTATTAAAAAAATCTAATATACAAATCAAGTTACTCAGGGATATTCTTACAATTTAATTTTATCGTGATATTTAAGCCAGAAAACTAAAATACTCGTTTCTTGTTACAGAAAAATTAAAACATCGTTACTCCTCAGGAAAAAATGTTAGGATCAAACTTATTTAGAAAACTCTAATATACAAATAAAGTTACTCAGGGATATTCTTACAATTTAATTTTATCGTGATATTTAAGCGAGAAATCTAAAATAATCTTTTCTAGTTCTAGAAAAATTAAAACATCGTTATTCCTCAGGAAAAAATTCTAGAATCAAACTTATTAAAAAAAATCTAATAAACAAATAAAGTTACTCAGGGATATTCTTACAATTTAATTTTATCGTGATATTTAAGCGAGAAATCTAAAATATTCGTTACTAGCTCCAGAAAAATTAAAACATCGTTACTCCTCAGGAAAAAATGCTAGAATCAAACTTATTAAAAAAAATCTAATATACAAATAAAGTTACTCAGGGATATTCTTACAATTTAATTTTATCGTGATATTTAAGCGAGAAATCTAAAATATTCGTTACTAGCTCCAGAAAAATTAAAACATCGTTACTCCACAGTAAAAAATGGTAGAATCAAACTTATTAAGAAAAATCTAATACACAAATAAAGTTACTCAGGGATATTCTTACAATTTAATTTTATCGTGATATTTAAGCGAGAAATCTAAAATATTCGTTACTAGCTCCAGAAAAATTAAAACATCGTTACTCTTCAGGAAAAAATGCTAGAATCAAACTTATTAAGAATAATCTAATAAACAAATAAAGTTACTCAGGGCTATTCTTACAATTTAATTTTATCGTGATATTTGTGTGAGAAAACTAAAATATTCGTTTCTAGTTCCAGTAAAATTAAAACATCGTTACTCCTCAGGATAAAATGCTAGAATCAAACTTATTAAAAAAATCTAATATACAAATAAAGTTACTCAGGGATAGTCTTACAATTTAATTTTATCGTTATATTTAAGCGAGAAAACTAAAATATTCGTTTCTAGTTCCAGAAAAATTAAAACATCGTTACTCCTCAGGAAAAAATGCTAGAATCAAACTTATTAAGAAAAATCTAATATGCAAATAAAGGTACCCAGGGATAATCTTACAATTTAATTTTATCGTGATATTTAAGCGAGAAAACTAAAATATTCGTTTATAGTTCCAGAAAAATAAAAATATTGTTACTCCTCAGAAAAAAATTCTAGAATCAAACTTATTAAAAAAAATCTAATAAACAAATAAAGTTACTCAGGGATATTCTTACAATTTAATTTTTTCGTGATATTTAAGCGAGAAATCTAAAATATTCGTTTCTAGTTCCAGTAAAATTAAAACATCGTTACTCCTCAGGAAAAAATGCTAGAATCAAACTTATTAAAAAAAATCTAATAAACAAATAAAGTTACTCAGGGATATTCTTACAATTTAATTTTATCGTGATATTTAAGCGAGAAATCTAAAATATTCGTTTCTAGTTCCAGTAAAATTAAAACATCGTTACTCCTCAGGAAAAAATGCTAGAATCAAACTTATTAAAAAAAATCTAATATACAAATAAAGGTACTCTGGGATATTCTTACAATTTAATTTTATCGTTATATTTAAGCGAGAAAACTCAAATATTCTTTTCTAGTTCCAGAAAAATTAAAACATCGTTACTCCTCAGGAAAAAATGCTAGAATCAAACCTATTTAGAATAATCTAATAAACAAATAAAGTTACTCAGGGATATTCTTACAATTTAATTTTATCGTGATATTTAAAGCCAGAAAACTAAAATACTCGTTTCTTGTTACAGAAAAATTAAAACATCGTTACTTCTCAGGAAAAAATGCTAGAATCAAACTTATTAAACAAATCTATTATACAAATAAAGTTACTCAGGGATACTCTTACAATTTAATTTTATCGTTATATTTAAGCGAGAAAACTAAAATATTCGTATCTAGTTCCAGAAAAATTAAAACATCGTACTCCTCAGGAAAAAATGCTAGATTCAAACTTATTAAGAAAAATCTAATATACAAATAAAGTTACTCAGGGATATTCTTATAATTTAATTTTATCGTGATAATTAAGCGAGAAATCTAAAATATTCGTTTCTAGTTCCAGAAAAATTAAAACATCGTTACTCTTCAGGAAAAAAATGCTAGAATCAAACTTATTAAGAATAATCTAATATACAAATAAAGTTACACAGGGCTATTCTTACAATTTCATTTTATCGTGATATTTATGTGAGAAAACTAAAATATTCGTTTTCCAGTAAAATTAAAACATCGTTACTCCTCAGGAAAAAATGCTAGAATCAAACTTATTAAAAAAATCTAATATACAAATAAAGTTACTCAGGGATATTCTTACAATTTAATTTTATCGTGATATTTAAGCCAGAAAACTAAAATACTCGTTTCTTGTTACAGAAAAATTAAAACATCGTTACTCCTCAGGAAAAAATGTTAGGATCAAACTTATTTAGAAAACTCTAATATACAAATAAAGTTACTCAGGGATATTCTTACAATTTAATTTTAACGTGATATTTAAGCGAGAAATCTAAAATAATCTTTTCTAGTTCCAGAAAAATTAAAACATCGTTACTCCTCAGGAAAAAATGCTAGAATCAAACTTATTAAGAATAGTTTAATATACAAATAAAGTTACTCTGGGCTATTCTTACAATTTAATTTTATCGTGATATTTAAGCGAGAAAACTAAAATATTCGTTTCTAATTACAGAATAATAAAAACCTCGTTACTCCTCAGGAAAAAATGCTAGAATCAAACTTATTTAGAATAATCTAATATACAAATAAAGTTACTCAGGGATATTCTTACAATTTAATTTTATCGTGATATTTAAGCGAGAATTCTAAAATATTCGTTACTAGCTCCAGAAAAATTAAAACATCGTTACTCCTCAGGAAAAAATGCTAGAGTCAAACTTATTAAGATTAATCTAATACACAAATAAAGCTACTCCGGGATATTCTTATTATTTAATTATATCGTGATATTTAAGCGAAACTACTAAAATACTCGTTTCTTGATACAGATAAATTAAAACATCGTTACTCCTCAGGAAAAAATGTTAGAAACAAACTTATTTAGAATAATCTAATATACAAATAAAGTTACTCAGGGATATTCTTACAATTTAATTTTAACGTGATATTTAAGCGAGAAATCTAAAATAATCTTTTCTAGTTCCAGAAAAATTAAAACTCCTCAGAAAAAAATGCTAGAATCAAACTTATTAAGAATAATCTAATATACAAATCTATTATAAAAATAAAGTTACTCAGGGATAATCTTACAATTTAATTTTATCGTGATATTGAAGCCAGAAAACTAAAATATTGTTACTCCTCAGGAAAAAATGCTAGAATCAAACTTATTAAGAATAATCCAATACACAAATAAAGTTACTCCGGGATATTCTTACAATTTAATTTTATCGTGATATTTAAGCGAGACAACTAAAATACTCGTTTCTTGATACAGATAAATTAAAACATCGTTACTCCTCAGGAAAAAATGTTAGGATCATACTTATTTAGAATAATCTAATATACAAATAAAGTTACTCAGGGATATTCTTACAATTTAATTTTATCGTGATATTTATGTGAGAAAACTAAAATATTCGTTTCTAGTTCCAGTAAAATTAAAACATCGTTACTCTTCAGGAAAAAATGCTAGAATCAAACTTATTAAAAAAAATCTAATATACAAATAAAGTTACTCTGGGATATTCTTACAATTTAATTTTATCGTGATATTTAAGCGAGAAAATTAAAATATTCGTTTCTAATTACAGAATAATAAAAACCTCGTTACTCCTCAGGAGAAAATGCTAGAATCAAACTTATTTAGAATAATCTAATATACAAATAAAGTTACTCAGGGATATTCTTACAATTTAATTTTATCGTGAAATTTAAGCCAGAAAACTAAAATACTCGTTTCTTGTTACAAAAAAATTAAAACATCGTTACTCCTCAGGAAAAAATGTTAGGATCATCTTTATTTAGAATAATCTAATATACAAATAAAGTTACTCAGGGATATTCTTACAATTTAATTTTTACGTGATATTTAAGCGAGAAATCTAAAATAATCTTTTCTAGTTCCAGGAAAATTAAAACGTCGTTACTCCTCAGAAAAAAATGCTAGAATCAAACTTATTAAAAAAAATCTAATATACAAATAAAGTTACTCTGGGATATTCTTACAATTTAATTTTATCGTGATATTTAAGCGAGATAATTAAAATATTCGTTTCTAATTACAGAATAATAAAAACCTCGTTACTCCTCAGGAGAAAATGCTAGAATCAAACTTATTTAGAATAATCTAATATACAAATAAAGTTACTCAGGGATATTCTTACAATTTAATTTTATCGTAATATTTAAGCGAGAAAACTAAAATATTCGTTTTTAGTTCCAGAAAAATTAAAACATCGTTACTCCTCAGGAAAAAATGTTAGGATCATACTTATTTAGAATAATCTAATATACAAATAAAGTTACTCAGGGATATTCTTACAATTTAATTTTAACGTGATATTTAAGCGAGAAAACTAAAATAATCTTTTCTAGTTCCAGATAAATTAAAACAACGTTACTTCTCAAAAAAAAATGCTAGAATCAAACTTATTAAGAATAATCTAATATACAAATAAAGTTACTCAGGGATATTCTTACAATTTAATTTTAACGTTATATTTAAGTGATAAAACTAAAATTTTCGTTTCCAGCTCCAGAAAAATAATAACATTGTTACTCCTCAGGAAAAAATGCTAGAATCTAACTTATTAAGAATAGTTTAATATACAAATAAAGTTACTCTGGGATATTCTTACAATTTAATTTTATCGTGATATTTAAGCGAGAAAACTAAAATATTCGTTTCTAATTACAGAATAATAAAAACCTCGTTACTCCTCAGGAAAAAATGCTAGAATCAAACTTATTTAGAATAATCTAATATACAAATAAAGTTACTCAGGGATATTCTTACAATTTAATTTTATCGTGATATTTAAGCGAGAATTCTAAAATATTCGTTACTAGCTCCAGAAAAATTAAAACATCGTTACTCCTCAGGAAAAAATGCTAGAGTCAAACTTATTAAGAATAATCTAATACACAAATAAAGCTACTCCGGGATATTCTTATTATTTAATTATATCGTGATATTTAAGCGAAACTACTAAAATACTCGTTTCTTGATACAGATAAATTAAAACATCGTTACTCCTCAGGAAAAAATGCTAGAATCAAACTTATTAAGAATAGTTTAATATACAAATAAAGTTACTCTGGGCTATTCTTACAATTTAATTTTATCGTGATATTTAAGCGAGAAAACTAAAATATTCGTTTCTAATTACAGAATAATAAAAACCTCGTTACTCCTCAGGAAAAAATGCTAGAATCAAACTTATTTAGAATAATCTAATATACAAATAAAGTTACTCAGGGATATTCTTACAATTTAATTTTATCGTGATATTTAAGCGTGAATTCTAAAATATTCGTTACTAGCTCCAGAAAAATTAAAACATCGTTACTCCTCAGGAAAAAATGCTAGAGTCAAACTTATTAAGAATAATCTAATACACAAATAAAGCTACTCCGGGATATTCTTATTATTTAATTATTTCGTGATATTTAAGCGAAACTACTAAAATACTCGTTTCTTGATACAGATAAATTAAAACATCGTTACTCCTCAGGAAAAAATGTTAGAAACAAACTTATTTAGAATAATCTAATATACAAATAAAGTTACTCAGGGATATTCTTACAATTTAATTTTAACGTGATATTTAAGCGAGAAATCTAAAATAATCTTTTCTAGTTCCAGAAAAATTAAAACTCCTCAGAAAAAAATGCTAGAATCAAACTTATTAAGAATAATCTAATATACAAATCTATTATAAAAATAAAGTTACTCAGGGATAATCTTACAATTTAATTTTATCGTGATATTGAAGCCAGAAAACTAAAATATTGTTACTCCTCAGGAAAAAATGCTAGAATCAAACTTATTAAGAATAATCCAATACACAAATAAAGTTACTCCGGGATATTCTTACAATTTAATTTTATCGTGATATTTAAGCGAGACAACTAAAATACTCGTTTCTTGATACAGATAAATTAAAACATCGTTACTCCTCAGGAAAAAATGTTAGGATCATACTTATTTAGAATAATCTAATATACAAATAAAGTTACTCAGGGATATTCTTACAATTTAATTTTATCGTGATATTTATGTGAGAAAACTAAAATATTCGTTTCTAGTTCCAGTAAAATTAAAACATCGTTACTCTTCAGGAAAAAATGCTAGAATCAAACTTATTAAAAAAAATCTAATATACAAATAAAGTTACTCTGGGATATTCTTACAATTTAATTTTATCGTGATATTTAAGCGAGAAAATTAAAATATTCGTTTCTAATTACAGAATAATAAAAACCTCGTTACTCCTCAGGAGAAAATGCTAGAATCAAACTTATTTAGAATAATCTAATATACAAATAAAGTTACTCAGGGATTTTCTTACAATTTAATTTTAGCATGATATTTAAGCCAGAAAACTAAAATACTCGTTTCTTGTTACAAAAAAATTAAAACATCGTTACTCCTCAGGAAAAAATGTTAGGATCATCTTTATTTAGATTAATCTAATATACAAATAAAGTTACTCAGGGATATTCTTACAATTTAATTTTTACGTGATATTTAAGCGAGAAATCTAAAATAATCTTTTCTAGTTCCAGGAAAATTAAAACGTCGTTACTCCTCAGAAAAAAATGCTAGAATCAAACTTATTAAAAAAAATCTAATATACAAATAAAGTTACTCTGGGATATTCTTACAATTTAATTTTATCGTGATATTTAAGCGAGATAATTAAAATATTCGTTTCTAATTACAGAAAAATAAAAACCTCGTTACTCCTCAGGAGAAAATGCTAGAATCAAACTTATTTAGAATAATCTAATATACAAATAAAGTTACTCAGGGATATTCTTACAATTTAATTTTATCGTAATATTTAAGCGAGAAAACTAAAATATTCGTTTTTAGTTCCAGAAAAATTAAAACATCGTTACTCCTCAGGAAAAAATGTTAGGATCATACTTATTTAGAATAATCTAATATACAAATAAAGTTACTCAGGGATATTCTTACAATTTAATTTTAACGTGATATTTAAGCGAGAAAACTAAAATAATCTTTTCTAGTTCCAGATAAATTAAAACAACGTTACTTCTCAAAAAAAAATGCTAGAATCAAACTTATTAAGAATAATCTAATATACAAATAAAGTTACTCAGGGATATTCTTACAATTTAATTTTAACGTTATATTTAAGTGATAAAACTAAAATTTTCGTTTCCAGCTCCAGAAAAATAATAACATTGTTACTCCTCAGGAAAAAATGCTAGAATCTAACTTATTAAGAATAGTTTAATATACAAATAAAGTTACTCTGGGATATTCTTACAATTTAATTTTATCGTGATATTTAAGCGAGAAAACTAAAATATTCGTTTCTAATTACAGAATAATAAAAACCTCGTTACTCCTCAGGAAAAAATGCTAGAATCAAACTTATTTAGAATAATCTAATATACAAATAAAGTTACTCAGGGATATTCTTACAATTTAATTTTATCGTGATATTTAAGCGAGAATTCTAAAATATTCGTTACTAGCTCCAGAAAAATTAAAACATCGTTACTCCTCAGGAAAAAATGCTAGAGTCAAACTTATTAAGAATAATCTAATACACAAATAAAGCTACTCCGGGATATTCTTATTATTTAATTATATCGTGATATTTAAGCGAAACTACTAAAATACTCGTTTCTTGATACAGATAAATTAAAACATCGTTACTCCTCAGGAAAAAATGTTAGAAACAAACTTATTTAGAATAATCTAATATACAAATAAAGTTACTCAGGGATATTCTTACAATTTAATTTTATCGTGATATTTAAGCGAGAAAATTAAAATATTCGTTTCTAATTACAGAATAATAAAAACCTCGTTACTCCTCAGGAGAAAATGCTAGAATCAAACTTATTTAGAATAATCTAATATACAAATAAAGTTACTCAGGGATATTCTTACAATTTAATTTTATCGTGATATTTAAGCCAGAAAACTAAAATACTCGTTTCTTGTTACAAAAAAATTAAAACATCGTTACTCCTCAGGAAAAAATGTTAGGATCATCTTTATTTAGAATAATCTAATATACAAATAAAGTTACTCAGGGATATTCTTACAATTTAATTTTTACGTGATATTTAAGCGAGAAATCTAAAATAATCTTTTCTAGTTCCAGGAAAATTAAAACGTCGTTACTCCTCAGAAAAAAATGCTAGAATCAAACTTATTAAAAAAAATCTAATATACAAATAAAGTTACTCTGGGATATTCTTACAATTTAATTTTATCGTGATATTTAAGCGAGAAAATTAAAATATTCGTTTCTAATTACAGAATAATAAAAACCTCGTTACTCCTCAGGAGAAAATGCTAGAATCAAACTTATTTAGAATAATCTAATATACAAATAAAGTTACTCAGGGATATTCTTACAATTTAATTTTATCGTAATATTTAAGCGAGAAAACTAAAATATTCGTTTTTAGTTCCAGAAAAATTAAAACATCGTTACTCCTCAGGAAAAAATGTTAGGATCATACTTATTTAGAATAATCTAATATACAAATAAAGTTACTCAGGGATATTCTTACAATTTAATTTTAACGTGATATTTATGCGAGAAAACTAAAATAATCTTTTCTAGTTCCAGATAAATTAAAACAACGTTACTTCTCAAAAAAAAATGCTAGAATCAAACTTATTAAGAATAATCTAATATACAAATAAAGTTACTCAGGGATATTCTTACAATTTAATTTTAACGTTATATTTAAGTGATAAAACTAAAATTTTCGTTTCCAGCTCCAGAAAAATAATAACATTGTTACTCCTCAGGAAAAAATGCTAGAATCTAACTTATTAAGAATAGTTTAATATACAAATAAAGTTACTCTGGGATATTCTTACAATTTAATTTTATCGTGATATTTAAGCGAGAAAACTAAAATATTCGTTTCTAATTACAGAATAATAAAAACCTCGTTACTCCTCAGGAAAAAATGCTAGAATCAAACTTATTTAGAATAATCTAATATACAAATAAAGTTACTCAGGGATATTCTTACAATTTAATTTTATCGTGATATTTAAGCGAGAATTCTAAAATATTCGTTACTAGCTCCAGAAAAATTAAAACATCGTTACTCCTCAGGAAAAAATGCTAGAGTCAAACTTATTAAGAATAATCTAATACACAAATAAAGCTACTACGGGATATTCTTATTATTTAATTATATCGTGATATTTAAGCGAAACTACTAAAATACTCGTTTCTTGATACAGATAAATTAAAACATCGTTACTCCTCAGGAAAAAATGTTAGAAACAAACTTATTTAGAATAATCTAATATACAAATAAAGTTACTCAGGGATATTCTTACAATTTAATTTTAACGTGATATTTAAGCGAGAAATCTAAAATAATCTTTTCTAGTTCCAGAAAAATTAAAACTCCTCAGAAAAAAATGCTAGAATCAAACTTATTAAGAATAATCTAATATACAAATCTATTATAAAAATAAAGTTACTCAGGGATAATCTTACAATTTAATTTTATCGTGATATTGAAGCCAGAAAACTAAAATATTGTTACTCCTCAGGAAAAAATGCTAGAATCAAACTTATTAAGAATAATCCAATACACAAATAAAGTTACTCCGGGATATTCTTACAATTTAATTTTATCGTGATATTTAAGCGAGACAACTAAAATACTCGTTTCTTGATACAGATAAATTAAAACCTCGTTACTCCTCAGGAAAAAATGCTAGAATCAAACTTATTTAGAATAATCTAATATACAAATAAAGTTACTCAGGGATATTCTTACAATTTAATTTTATCGTGATATTTAAGCGAGAATTCTAAAATATTCGTTACTAGCTCCAGAAAAATTAAAACATCGTTACTCCTCAGGAAAAAATGCTAGAGTCAAACTTATTAAGAATAATCTAATACACAAATAAAGCTACTCCGGGATATTCTTATTATTTAATTATATCGTGATATTTAAGCGAAACTACTAAAATACTCGTTTCTTGATACAGATAAATTAAAACATCGTTACTCCTCAGGAAAAAATGTTAGAAACAAACTTATTTAGAATAATCTAATATACAAATAAAGTTACTCAGGGATATTCTTACAATTTAATTTTAACGTGATATTTAAGCGAGAAATCTAAAATAATCTTTTCTAGTTCCAGAAAAATTAAAACTCCTCAGAAAAAAATGCTAGAATCAAACTTATTAAGAATAATCTAATATACAAATCTATTATAAAAATAAAGTTACTCAGGGATAATCTTACAATTTAATTTTATCGTGATATTGAAGCCAGAAAACTAAAATATTGTTACTCCTCAGGAAAAAATGCTAGAATCAAACTTATTAAGAATAATCCAATACACAAATAAAGTTACTCCGGGATATTCTTACAATTTAATTTTATCGTGATATTTAAGCGAGACAACTAAAATACTCGTTTCTTGATACAGATAAATTAAAACATCGTTACTCCTCAGGAAAAAATGTTAGGATCATACTTATTTAGAATAATCTAATATACAAATAAAGTTACTCAGGGATATTCTTACAATTTAATTTTATCGTGATATTTATGTGAGAAAACTAAAATATTCGTTTCTAGTTCCAGTAAAATTAAAACATCGTTACTCCTCAGGAAAAAATGCTAGAATCAAACTTATTAAAAAAAATCTAATATACAAATAAAGTTACTCTGGGATATTCTTACAATTTAATTTTATCGTGATATTTAAGCGAGAAAATTAAAATATTCGTTTCTAATTATAGAATAATAAAAACCTCGTTACTCCTCAGGAGAAAATGCTAGAATCAAACTTATTTAGAATAATCTAATATACAAATAAAGTTACTCAGGGATATTCTTACAATTTAATTTTATCGTGATATTTAAGCCAGAAAACTAAAATACTCGTTTCTTGTTACAAAAAAATTAAAACATCGTTACTCCTCAGGAAAAAATGTTAGGATCATCTTTATTTAGAATAATCTAATATACAAATAAAGTTACTCAGGGATATTCTTACAATTTAATTTTTACGTGATATTTAAGCGAGAAATCTAAAATAATCTTTTCTAGTTCCAGGAAAATTAAAACGTCGTTACTCCTCAGAAAAAAATGCTAGAATCAAACTTATTAAAAAAAATCTAATATACAAATAAAGTTACTCTGGGATATTCTTACAATTTAATTTTATCGTGATATTTAAGCGAGAAAATTAAAATATTCGTTTCTAATTACAGAATAATAAAAACCTCGTTACTCCTCAGGAGAAAATGCTAGAATCAAACTTATTTAGAATAATCTAATATACAAATAAAGTTACTCAGGGATATTCTTACAATTTAATTTTATCGTAATATTTAAGCGAGAAAACTAAAATATTCGTTTTTAGTTCCAGAAAAATTAAAACATCGTTACTCCTCAGGAAAAAATGTTAGGATCATACTTATTTAGAATAATCTAATATACAAATAAAGTTACTCAGGGATATTCTTACAATTTAATTTTAACGTGATATTTAAGCGAGAAAACTAAAATAATCTTTTCTAGTTCCAGATAAATTAAAACAACGTTACTTCTCAAAAAAAAATGCTAGAATCAAACTTATTAAGAATTATCTAATATACAAATAAAGTTACTCAGGGATATTCTTACAATTTAATTTTAACGTTATATTTAAGTGATAAAACTAAAATTTTCGTTTCCAGCTCCAGAAAAATAATAACATTGTTACTCCTCAGGAAAAAATGCTAGAATCTAACTTATTGAAAATATCTATTATAAAAATAAAGTTACTCTGGGATATTCTTACAATTAAATTTTATCGTTATATTTAAGCGAGAAAACTAAAATATTCGTTTCTAGTTCCAGAAAATTTAAAACATCGTTACTCCTCAGGAAAAAATGCTAGAATCAAACTTATTTAGAATAATCTAATAAACAAATAAAGTTACTCAGGGATATTCTTACAATTTAATTTTATCGTGATATTTAAGCCAGAAAACTAAAATACTCGTTTCTTGTTGCAGAAAAATTAAAACATCGTTACTTCTCAGGAAAAAATGCTAGAATCAAACTTATTAAACAAATCTATTATACAAATAAAGTTACTCAGGGATACTCTTACAATTTAATTTTATCGTTATATTTAAGCGAGAAAACTAAAATATTCGTATCTAGTTCCAGAAAAATTAAAACATCGTACTCCTCAGGAAAAAATGCTAGATTCAAACTTATTAAGAAAAATCTAATATACAAATAAAGTTACTCAGGGATATTCTTATAATTTAATTTTATCGTGATAATTAAGCGAGAAATCTAAAATATTCGTTTCTAGTTCCAGAAAAATTAAAACATCGTTACTCTTCAGGAAAAAAATGCTAGAATCAAACTTATTAAGAATAATCTAATATACAAATAAAGTTACTCAGGGCTATTCTTAAAATTTAATTTTATCGTGATATTTATGTGAGAAAACTAAAATATTCGTTTTCCAGTAAAATTAAAACATCGTTACTCCTCAGGAAAAAATGCTAGAATCAAACTTATTAAGAATAATCTAATATACAAATAAAGTTACTCAGGGATATTCTTACAATTTAATTTTAACGTGATATTTAAGCGAGAAAACTAAAATAATCTTTTCTAGTTCCAGATAAATTAAAACAACGTTACTCCTCAGAAAAAAATGCTAGAATCAAACTTATTAAGAATAATCTAATATACAAATAAAGTTACTCAGGGATATTCTTACAATTTAATTTTAACGTTATATTTAAGTGATAAAACTTAAATTTTCGTTTCCAGCTCCAGAAAAATAATAACATTGTTACTCCTCAGGAAAAAATGCTAGAATCAAACTTATTGAAAATATCTATTATAAAAATAAAGTTACTCTGGGATATTCTTACAATTAAATTTTATCGTTATATTTAAGCGACAATACTTATTAAACATGGCGGACGGTCAAAACGTGATATACAAGAACGAAAAGAATCTTTGCAAAAGGTGCCATAAAACAGCGAACAGTGGCTTAAAATGTGTAAAGTGTGGAAACGTTTCACACACAAGTTGTGTAAACAAAGTGAAATGGCCTATACTCGCGGACAATACGACAAATTGTTGTGCACAGATAAATAATGACAGTGATGGTGATTCAGACACATCTTTTACAAGTGTAACAGAGAATAAAAATATTAGAGAAGTTTATTAT
This sequence comes from Pterostichus madidus, assembly GCA_911728475.2. Classification (NCBI taxonomy): domain Eukaryota; kingdom Metazoa; phylum Arthropoda; class Insecta; order Coleoptera; family Carabidae; genus Pterostichus; species Pterostichus madidus. Next base: position 16,791,329 of record OU452311.1, on the reverse strand, counting down.
CTTAAAGAACTTATTAAACAAAAGGACGATATGATTTTAAATCAGAAAACCACAATCAACATTTTAAGAGAACAATTAGGTGTTTTAAATAAAATCCTAATTAATAACAAATTGATACAGGTATCGCCATCTAAACATAATGACGTTAAACAAAATAAAGTTGACAAAAATATCAACAAAAATCCAAACAAAGATGTACCGGCAGAATCGACATCAATTAGCAGCGCTGCCGGTACAAAAGTAGCCGATAATAAAGATAAAAATATAAACAAACAGCAACAAAATGGTGGAAATAACATGGAAAGCATTATTAAAAATAATAAAGCGGATAAAATAGATGAAAACAATCCTAAACCATTGATACAAAAATTACAAACACTTTCTACGGAACAAAGATCTACCAAACGTGATAATAAACCAAGGTATGGGAAAAAAGGAGTAACTGGAAATAATATTTCTCTAAAGACGGTTCCAAGATCAGCATATATACACATATGTAGATTACACCCCGATACAACTGAAGTGGATATAAAAAATTACCTTAAAGAGACATTTCCAGAAGTGCAAGCACAAAAATTGCAGGCAAAATTTCCTGAGATGTACTCATCATTTAAAGTTACCATTCACGCGGATAACTTTCAGCAAGCAATGAATCCAGACATATGGCCTGAGGGAGTAGGATTCAATCGTTTTTTTCACCGTATAAGGAATACAACGACAACGAGATAACAAGCAGTGCAATTTCACAACGAACTGAAGATACCAAACAATATGACATCTTAACCCTCAACTGTCAAGCTCTGACCTTTAATAAGAAGAATATTATTCATTTAGAATATATAAACAATTTGGAAAACTTAAAATTCATGTGTTTTACAGAAACTTGGTGTTCCTTGTCAAATATAAACAATTTTGAATTCAATAATTTTAAGATGGTGTCTTCCTTCTCTAGATCTAATTTTCGGGGTGGAGGTGTTGGGATCTGGTGCCATGACGACCTTCTCAGTAATGTAGAACCTCTGAATATATCACAATTTAGTATTGAAAAACAATTTGAAATTGCAGGTGTCGTCTGGAAACCTAATTCCAATGTCACCACTCTCATATTAAGTGCTTATAGGTCACCAAGTGCAGATTTTTGCACATTCTGTAATGGCATATCTTTTGTTTTAGATAAAATATTTAACCGTAATAGCGCTATCATTTTAGTAGGCGATTTTAATATCGATCCAAATAGAGATGATAAGGAGTACGAGACCATAGCTAATCTGTTATTAACTTATAATATGATAAATATAGTAAAAACTCCCACCAGAGGTGAATATATTTTGGACTACACTTTTACTAATTTAGGAAATCTTGATTACAGCGTTGTTGATAATTATATTTCCGATCACAGGACAATTCTACTGAATAGCAAAATAACAACTTCTATAAATAGATCGATAATTTATAAAAGATTATTTACCGAGGACAATATCAACAACTTCATTCAAAACCTGAAAAATGAATCCTGGTTCAATGTTTACCAGTATAAAGACATTGATGAAGCCTTCGATTGTTTCTTTAAAATATTTTTGCATTACTTTGATTTACATTTTCCAATAAAAAGAATTCGAAGTAGATGTACCAAGTCCTGGGTAAATGATAATATTAAAATTTCGAGCAAAAAACTTAAAGAACTGTTTGAGCTTAAGAAAGTCTTTCCTGAACTAATATCTGTTTACAAAACTGCTAAGAAGGAACATTTTCGTTTAATAGCTGAATCTAAAAGACTTTACTACCAAACGCAAATTGAAAACTCTGATAATATTGCAAAGAGTGTCTGGGGTATCATAAATAAAGGTAAAAATAATACTACTAACAAAAATAATTTCAAAATTGCACACGATGATACCATCGTAGAGGACCCGCACGAAATATCAAATTTATTTAACTTATTTTTTCAAGAAGCACCGAAAATTATTATTGATAAAATTCCTAAATTAGATACGAACAATAGTAACGAAATAGGTGATAGACAAGCAGCTAGTATCTTTTTAAATCCATTTACTTTACAAGAATCTATGGAAATCTTGACTTCAAAAATAAAGAATAAAAAATCGGCAGGAGCTGATAATATACCTAGTTTTTTACTAAGAAGAGCGTATGAACACATTGCGGATCCACTTACTTATATTGTTAATATTTCTTTTGAATCTGGAACTTTTCCGGAAAGTATTAAATGTAACAAAGTTATCCCAATTCATAAAAAGGGAAGTAAATCCATTATGAATAATTACAGACCAGTCTCCATGACTTCAGGTTTTTCTAAATTTTTTGAATATTGCTATTTAAGCAGACTACTGCCATTTTTAGACAAGAATAATGCCATCCCACACAATCAATTTGGCTTTAGATCAAAATGTTCCACGATAAGTGCCATACATTTTTTCTATGAAAAAATTATCTCATGTCTAAATAAAGGTGAATACCCAGTAGGTATTTTCTGCGATCTAAGTAAGGCTTTTGATTGTGTGGATCATGGTATTCTAAAAAATAAACTAGAAAATATTGGTATTCGAGGCGTAGCACTTAACTGGATCGAAAACTTCTTGCAAAACAGAAAACAATTTGTGTCTATTTCACATTGGGATAAAAATGTTCAACACACCTCAAATTCGAATCAAATTAATATGAACGTTGGTTTGCCGCAAGGCACTTGTCTATCACCTATTTTATTTACCATATACACGGCCGATATGGTCAACCAACTACCAAATGACTGTACACCAATAATGTATGCTGATGACACGTCCATAGTGGTATCGGATAGGGATGGTGACGTACTGCGAGAAAAATGTAATGATAGTATGCAGTGTCTATCACGGTGGTTTAGTGAGAATAATTTGTACTTGAATGATAGCAAAACTAATTTATTACGCTTTCATTCTTGGCAGCACAGAAATAATTTAAAACTAGATGTCCAAATAGGTAATGATTCTATTCGAAATTCTAATTCGACAGAATTTTTAGGATTAAATATGGAAGACACTCTACAATGGAAATTACAATGTGTAAAGCTTACTAAACAGCTAAACACTGCATGCTATCAGATTAAACATTTGAAAGGTTACTTGCATACACACTATCTTCTCTGGTACTACTATGCATGTGTTGAATCAAGGCTGCGTTACGGAATATGCTTTTGGGGTGCAACAACAGGGGCCCTACAAGTTTTCATCGCTCAAAAACGAATTGTTCGGAATCTGGCAGGAGTTACAAGTCGCGAACATTGTAAACAGATATTCGTCAATATGAAAATCCTAACGCTTATTAGCTTATTTATTTTAGAAATGGCATGGTACATATACCGTAATAAAAATAATTTTGAACTGCAGAAAGACATTCACGAGCATAATACACGTCAGAAAATAAACTTTTCAATACCTAAATATAAGTTAAGGGTAGTCGAACTTTCACCTCAGATCTTAGGTTTAAAAATATTTAATAAATTACCAGAATGCATTAAAAGGTCTAATACTCCTTATAGTTTCAAAAAATCACTGAAAGAATTCTTAATTGTAAAAGCATATTATAATATTGACGAATTTTTTAACGATATATAATTATTAACTGTTTTTGAATTGTATGACAATTTCTACACACTTTTTTTGTGTCAACAGAATGTAATATTAATAATAATAATAATAATAAAACTAAAATATTCGTTTCTAGTTCCAGAAAATTTAAAACATTTTTACTCCTCAGTAAAAAATGCTAGAATCAAACTTATTAAGACAAATCTAATACACAAATGAAGTAACTAAGGGATATTCTTACAATTTAATTTTATCGTGGTATTTAAGCGAGAAATCTAAAATATTCGTTACTTGCTTCAGAAAAATTAAAACATCGTTACTTTTCAGGAAAAAATGCTAGAATCAAACTTATTAAGAATAATCTAATATACAAATAAAGTTACTCAGGGATATTCTTACAATTGAATTTTATCGTTATATTTAAGCGAGAAAACTAAAATATTAGTTTCTAGTTCCAGAAAAATTAAAACATCGTTACTTCTCAGGAAAAAATGCTAGAATCAAACTTATTAAACAAATCTATTATACAAATAAAGTTACTCAGGGATACTCTTACAATTTAATTTTATCGTTATATTTAAGCGAGAAAACTAAAATATTCGTATCTAGTTCCAGAAAAATTAAAACATCGTACTCCTCAGGAAAAAATGCTAGATTCAAACTTATTAAGAAAAATCTAATATACAAATAAAGTTACTCAGGGATATTCTTATAATTTAATTTTATCGTGATATTTAAGCCCGAAAACTATAATACTCGTTTCTTGTTACAGAAAAATTAAAACATCGTTACTCCTCAGGAAAAAATGTTAGGATCAAACTTATTTAGAAAACTCTAATATACAAATAAAGTTACTCAGGGATATTCTTATAATTTAATTTTATCGTGATAATTAAGCGAGAAATCTAAAATATTCGTTTCTAGTTCCAGATAAATTAAAACATCGTTACTCTTCAGGAAAAAAATGCTAGAATCAAATTTATTAAAAAAATCTAATATACAAATAAAGTTACTCAGGGATATTCTTACAATTTAATTTTATCGTTATATTTAAGCGAGAAAACTAAAATATTCGTTTCTAGTTCCAGAAAAATTAAAACATCGTTACTTCTCAGGAAAAACTGCTAGAATCAAACTTATTAAACAAGTCTATTATACAACTAAAGTTACTCAGGTATACTCTTACAATTTAATTTTATCGTTATATTTAAGCGAGAAAACTAAAATATTCGTATCTAGTTCCAGAAAAATTAAAACATCGTACTCCTCAGGAAAAAATGCTAGATTCAAACTTATTAAGAAAAATCTAATATACAAATAAAGTTACTCAGGGATATTCTTATAATTTAATTTTATCGTGATAATTAAGCGAGAAATCTAAAATATTCGTTTCTAGTTCCAGAAAAATTAAAACATCGTTACTCTTCAGGAAAAAAATGCTAGAATCAAACTTATTAAGAATAATCTAATATACAAATAAAGTTACTCAGGGATATTCTTACAATTTAATTTTAACGTGATATTTAAGCGAGAAATCTAAAATAATCTTTTCTAGTTCCAGAAAAATTAAAACATCGTTACTCCTCAGGAAAAAATGCTAGAATCAAACTTATTAAGAATAGTTTAATATACAAATAAAGTTACTCTGGGATATTCTTACAATTTAATTTTATCGTGATATTTAAGCGAGAAAACTAAAATATTCGTTTCTAATTACAGAATAATAAAAACCTCGTTACTCCTCAGGAAAAAATGCTAGAATCAAACTTATTTAGAATAATCTAATATACAAATAAAGTTACTCAGGGATATTCTTACAATTTAATTTTATCGTGATATTTAAGCGAGAATTCTAAAATATTCGTTACTAGCTCCAGAAAAATTAAAACATCGTTACTCATCAGGAAAAAATGTTAGGATCATACTTATTTAGAATAATCTAATATACAAATAAAGTTACTCAGGGATATTCTTACAATTTAATTTTAACGTGATATTTAAGCGAGAAATCTAAAATAATCTTTTCTAGTTCCAGAAAAATTAAAACATTGTTACTCCTCAGAAAAAAATGCTAGAATCAAACTTATTAAGAATAATCTAATATACAAATCTATTATAAAAATAAAGTTACTCAGGGATAATCTTACAATTTAATTTTATCGTGATATTGAAGCCAGAAAACTAAAAAAATTGTTACTCCTCAGGAAAAAATGCTAGAATCAAACTTATTAAGAATAATCCAATACACAAATAAAGTTACTCCGGGATATTCTTACAATTTAATTTTATCGTGATATTTAAGCGAGACAACTAAAATACTCGTTTCTTGATACAGATAAATTAAAACATCGTTACTCCTCAGGAAAAAATGTTAGGATCATACTTATTTAGAATAATCTAATATACAAATAAAGTTACTCAGGGATATTCTTACAATTTAATTTTATCGTGATATTTATGTGAGAAAACTAAAATATTCGTTTCTAGTTCCAGTAAAATTAAAACATCGTTACTCCTCAGGAAAAAATGCTCGAATCAAACTTATTAAAAAAAATCTAATATACAAATAAAGTTACTCTGGGATATTCTTACAATTTAATTTTATCGTGATATTTAAGCGAGAAAATTAAAATATTCGTTTCTAATTACAGAATAATAAAAACCTCGTTACTCCTCAGGAGAAAATGCTAGAATCAAACTTATTTAGAATAATCTAATATACAAATAAAGTTACTCAGGGATATTCTTACAATTTAATTTTATCGTGATATTTAAGCCAGAAAACTAAAATACTCCTTTCTTGTTACAAAAAAATTAAAACATCGTTACTCCTCAGTAAAAAATGCTAGAATCAAACTTATTAAGACAAATCTAATACACAAATAAAGTAACTAAGGGATATTCTTACAATTTAATTTTATCGTGGTATTTAAGCGAGAGATCTAAAATATTCGTTACTTGCTTCAGAAAAATTAAAACATCGTTACTTTTCAGGAAAAAATGCTAGAATCAAACTTATTAAGAATAATCTAATATACAAATAAAGTTTCTCAGGGCTATTCTTACAATTTAATTATATCGTGATATTTATGTGAGAAAACTAAAATATTCGATTCTAGTTCCAGTAAAATTAAAACATCGTTACTCCTCAGGAAAAAATGCTAGAATCAAATTTATTAAAAAAATCTAATATACAAATAAAGTTACTCAGGGATATTCTTACAATTTAATTTTATCGTTATATTTAAGCGAGAAAACTAAAATATTCGTTTCTAGTTCCAGAAAAATTAAAACATCGTTACTTCTCAGGAAAAAATGCTAGAATCAAACTTATTAAACAAATCTATTATACAAATAAAGTTACTCAGGGATACTCTTACAATTTAATTTTATCGTTATATTTAAGCGAGTAAACTAAAATATTCGTATCTAGTTCCAGAAAAATTAAAACATCGTACTCCTCAGGAAAAAATGCTAGATTCAAACTTATTAAGAAAAATCTAATATACAAATAAAGTTACTCAGGGATATTCTTATAATTTAATTTAATCGTGATAATTAAGCGAGAAATCTAAAATATTCGTTTCTAGTTCCAGAAAAATTAAAACATCGTTACTCTTCAGGAAAAAAATGCTAGAATCAAACTTATTAAGAATAATCTAATATACAAATAAAGTTACTCAGGGATATTCTTACAATTTAATTTTATCGTGATATTTAAGCCCGAAAACTAAAATACTCGTTTCTTGTTACAGAAAAATTAAAACATCGTTACTCCTCAGGAAAAAATGTTAGGAACAAACTTATTTAGAAAACTCTAATATACAAATAAAGTTACTCAGGGATATTCTTATAATTTAATTTTATCGTGATAATTAAGCGAGAAATCTAAAATATTCGTTTCTAGTTCCAGAAAAATTAAAACATCGTTACTCTTCAGGAAAAAAATGCTAGAATCAAATTTATTAAAAAAATCTAATATACAAATAAAGTTACTCAGGGATATTCTTACAATTTAATTTTATCGTTATATTTAAGCGAGAAAACTAAAATATTCGTTTCTAGTTCCAGAAAAATTAAAACATCGTTACTTCTCAGGAAAAAATGCTAGAATCAAACTTATTAAACAAATCTATTATACAAATAAAGTTACTCAGGGATACTCTTACAATTTAATTTTATCGTTATATTTAAGCGAGAAAACTAAAATATTCGTATCTAGTTCCAGAAAAATTAAAACATCGTACTCTTCAGGAAAAAAATGCTAGAATAAAACTTATTAAGAATAATATAATATACAAATAAAGTTACTCAGGGATATTCTTACAATTTAATTTTAACGTGATATTTAAGCGAGAAATCTAAAATAATCTTTTCTAGTTCCAGAAAAATTAAAACATCGTTACTCCTCAGGAAAAAATGCTAGAATCAAACTTATTAAGAATAGTTTAATATACAAATAAAGTTACTCTGGGATATTCTTACAATTTAATTTTATCGTGATATTTAAGCGAGAAAACTAAAATATTCGTTTCTAATTACAGAATAATAAAAACCTCGTTACTCCTCAGGAAAAAATGCTAGAATCAAACTTATTTAGAATAATCTAATATACAAATAAAGTTACTCAGGGATATTCTTACAATTTAATTTTATCGTGATATTTAAGCGAGAATTCTAAAATATTCGTTACTAGCTCCAGAAAAATTAAAACATCGTTACTCCTCAGGAAAAAATGCTAGAATCAAACTTATTAAGAATAATCTAATACACAAATAAAGCTACTCCGGGATATTCTTATTATTTAATTTTATCGTGATATTTAAGCGAGACAACTAAAATACTCGTTTCTTGATACAGATAAATTAAAACATCGTTACTCCTCAGGATAAAATGTTAGAAACAAACTTATTTAGAATAATCTAATATACAAATAAAGTTACTGAGGGATATTCTTTCAATTTAATTTTAACGTGATATTTAAGCGAGAAATCTAAAATAATCTTTTCTAGTTCCAGAAAAATTAAAACATTGTTACTCCTCAGAAAAAAATGCTAGAATCAAACTTATTAAGAATAATCTAATATACAAATCTATTATAAAAATAAAGTTACTCAGGGATAATCTTACAATTTAATTTTATCGTGATATTGAAGCCAGAAAACTAAAAAATTGTTACTCCTCAGGAAAAAATGCTAGAATCAAACTTATTAAGAATAATCCAATACACAAATAAAGTTACTCCGGGATATTCTTACAATTTAATTTTATCGTGATATTTAAGCGAGACAACTAAAATACTCGTTTCTTGATACAGATAAATTAAAACAACGTTACTCCTCAGGAAAAAATGTTAGGATCATACTTATTTAGAATAATCTAATATACATATAAAGTTACTCAGGGATATTCTTACAATTTAATTTTATCGTGATATTTATGTGAGAAAACTAAAATATTCGTTTCTAGTTCCAGTAAAATTAAAACATCGTTACTCCTCAGGAAAAAATGTTAGGATCATACTTATTTAGAATAATCTAATATACAAATAAAGTTACTCAGGGATATTCTTACAATTTAATTTTATCGTGATATTTAAGCGAGAAAATTAAAATATTCGTTTCTAATTACAGAATAATAAAAACCTCGTTACTCCTCAGGAGAAAATGCTAGAATCAAACTTATTAAGAATAATCTAATATACAAATAAAGTTACTGAGGGATATTCTTACAATTTAATTTTATCGTTATATTTAAGCGAGAAAACTAAAATATTCGTTTTTAGTTCCAGAAAAATTAAAACATCGTTACTCCTCAGGAAAAAATGTTAGGATCATACTTATTTAGAATAATCTAATATACAAATAAAGTTACTCAGGGATATTCTTACAATTTAATTTTAACGTGATATTTAAGCGAGAAAACTAAAATAATCTTTTCTAGTTCCAGATAAATTAAAACAACGTTACTCCTCAGAAAAAAATGCTAGAATCAAACTTATTAAGAATAATCTAATATACAAATAAAGTTACTCAGGGATATTCTTACAATTTAATTTTAACGTTATATTTAAGTGATAAAACTAAAATTTTCGTTTCCAGCTCCAGAAAAATAATAACACTGTTACTCCTCAGGAAAAAATGCTAGAATCAAACTTATTGAAAATTTCTATTATAAAAATAAAGTTACTCTGGGATATTCTTACAATTAAATTTTATCGTTATATTTAAGCGAGAAAACTAAAATATTCGTTTCTAGTTCCAGAAAATTTAAAACATCGTTACTCCTCAGTAAAAAATGCTAGAATCAAACTTATTAAGAAAAATCTAATACACAAATAAAGTAACTCAGGGATATTTTTACAATTTAATTTTATCGTGATATTTAAGCGAGAAATCTAAAATATTCGTTACTTGCTTCAGAAAAATTAAAACATCGTTACTTTTCAGGAAAAAATGCTAGAATCAAACTTATTAAGAATAATCTAATATACAAATAAAGTTACTCAGGGCTATTCTTACAATTTAATTATATCGTGATATTTATGTGAGAAAACTAAAATATTCGTTTCTAGTTCCAGTAAAATTAAAACATCGTTACTCCTCAGGAAAAAATGCTAGAATCAAATTTATTAAAAAAATCTAATAAACAAATAAAGTTACTCAGGGATATTCTTACAATTTAATTTTATCGTTATATTTAAGCGAGAAAACTAAAATATTCGTTTCTAGTTCCAGTAAAATTAAAACATCGTTACTCCTCAGGAAAAAATGCTAGAATCAAACCTATTAAGAAAAATCTAATATACAAATAAAGTTACTCAGGGATATTCTTACAATTTAATTTTATCGTGATATTTAAGCGAGAAATCTAAAATATTCGTTTCTAGTTCCAGAAAAATTAAAACATCGTTACTCCTCAGGAAAAAATGCTAGAATCAAACTTATTTAGAATAATCTAATATACAAAAAAAGTTACTCAGGGATATTCTTACAATTTAATTTTAACGTGATATTTAAGCGAGAAATCTAAAATAATCTTTTCTAGTTCCAGAAAAATTAAAACATCGTTACTCCTCAGGAAAAAATGCTAGAATCAAACTTATTAAGAATAGTTTAATATACAAATAAAGTTACTCTGGGATATTCTTACAATTTAATTTTATCGTGATATTTAAGCGAGAAAACTAAAATATTCGTTTCTAATTACAGAATAATAAAAACCTCGTTACTCCTCAGGAAAAAATGCTAGAATCAAACTTATTTAGAATAATCTAATATACAAATAAAGTTACTCAGGGATATTCTTACAATTTAATTTTATCGTGATATTTAAGCGAGAATTCTAAAATATTCGTTACTAGCTCCAGAAAAATTAAAACATCGTTACTCCTCAGGAAAAAATGCTAGAATCAAACTTATTAAGAATAATCTAATACACAAATAAAGCTACTCCGGGATATTCTTATTATTTAATTTTATCGTGATATTTAAGCGAGACAACTAAAATACTCGTTTCTTGATACAGATAAATTAAAACATCGTTACTCCTCAGGATAAAATGTTAGAAACAAACTTATTTAGAATAATCTAATATACAAATAAAGTTACTCAGGGATATTCTTTCAATTTAATTTTAACGTGATATTTAAGCGAGAAATCTAAAATAATCTTTTCTAGTTCCAGAAAAATTAAAACATTGTTACTCCTCAGAAAAAAATGCTAGAATCAAACTTATTAAGAATAATCTAATATACAAATCTATTATAAAAATAAAGTTACTCAGGGATAATCTTACAATTTAATTTTATCGTGATATTGAAGCCAGAAAACTAAAAAATTGTTACTCCTCAGGAAAAAATGCTAGAATCAAACTTATTAAGAATAATCCAATACACAAATAAAGTTACTCCGGGATATTCTTACAATTTAATTTTATCGTGATATTTAAGCGAGACAACTAAAATACTCGTTTCTTGATACAGATAAATTAAAACAACGTTACTCCTCAGGAAAAAATGTTAGGATCATACTTATTTAGAATAATCTAATATACATATAAAGTTACTCAGGGATATTCTTACAATTTAATTTGATCGTGATATTTATGTGAGAAAACTAAAATATTCGTTTCTAGTTCCAGTAAAATTAAAACATCGTTACTCCTCAGGAAAAAATGTTAGGATCATACTTATTTAGAATAATCTAATACACAAATAAAGTTACTCAGGGATATTCTTACAATTTAATTTTATCGTGATATTTAAGCGAGAAAATTAAAATATTCGTTTCTAATTACAGAATAATAAAAACCTCGTTACTCCTCAGGAGAAAATGCTAGAATCAAACTTATTAAGAATAATCTAATATACAAATAAAGTTACTGAGGGATATTCTTACAATTTAATTTTATCGTTATATTTAAGCGAGAAAACTAAAATATTCGTTTTTAGTTCCAGAAAAATTAAAACATCGTTACTCCTCAGGAAAAAATGTTAGGATCATACTTATTTAGAATAATCTAATATACAAATAAAGTTACTCAGGGATATTCTTACAATTTAATTTTAACGTGATATTTAAGCGAGAAAACTAAAATAATATTTTCTAGTTCCAGATAAATTAAAACAACGTTACTCCTCAGAAAAAAATGCTAGAATCAAACTTATTAAGAATAATCTAATATACAAATAAAGTTACTCAGGGATATTCTTACAATTTAATTTTAACGTTATATTTAAGTGATAAAACTAAAATTTTCGTTTCCAGCTCCAGAAAAATAATAACACTGTTACTCCTCAGGAAAAAATGCTAGAATCAAACTTATTGAAAATTTCTATTATAAAAATAAAGTTACTCTGGGATATTCTTACAATTAAATTTTATCGTTATATTTAAGCGAGAAAACTAAAATATTCGTTTCTAGTTCCAGAAAATTTAAAACATCGTTACTCCTCAGTAAAAAATGCTAGAATCAAACTTATTAAGAAAAATCTAATACACAAATAAAGTAACTCAGGGATATTCTTACAATTTAATTTTATCGTGATATTTAAGCGAGAAATCTAAAATATTCGTTACTTGCTTCAGAAAAATTAAAACATCGTTACTTTTCAGGAAAAAATGCTAGAATCAAACTTATTAAGAATAATCTAATATACAAATAAAGTTACTCAGGGCTATTCTTACAATTTAATTATATCGTGATATTTATGTGAGAAAACTAAAATATTCGTTTCTAGTTCCAGTAAAATTAAAACATCGTTACTCCTCAGGAAAAAATGCTAGAATCAAATTTATTAAAAAAATCTAATAAACAAATAAAGTTACTCAGGGATATTCTTACAATTTAATTTTATTGTTATATTTAAGCGAGAAAACTAAAATATTCGTTTCTAGTTCCAGTAAAATTAAAACATCGTTACTCCTCAGGAAAAAATGCTAGAATCAAACCTATTAAGAAAAATCTAATATACAAATAAAGTTACTCAGGGATATTCTTACAATTTAATTTTATCGTGATATTTAAGCGAGAAATCTAAAATATTCGTTTCTAGTTCCAGAAAAATTAAAACATCGTTACTCCTCAGGAAAAAATGCTAGAATCAAACTTATTTAGAATAATCTAATATACAAATAAAGTTACTCAGGGATATTCTTACAATTTAATTTTATCGTGATATTTAAGCCAGAAAACTAAAATACTCGTTTCTTGTTACAGAAAAATTAAAACATCGTTACTCCTCAGGAAAAAATGCTAGAATCAAACTTATTAAACAAATCTATTATAAAAATAAAGTTACTCAGGGATAATCTTACAATTTAATTCTATCGTGATATTTAAGCGAGAAAACTAAAATATTCGTTTATAGTTCCAGAAAAATAAAAATATTATTACTCCTCAGAAAAAAATGCTAGAATCAAACTTATTAAAAAAAATCTAATAAACAAATAAAGTTACTCAGGGATATTCTTACAATTTAATTTTATCGTGATATTTAGCGAGAAATCTAAAATATTCGTTACTAGCTACAGAAAAATTAAAACATCGTTACTCCTCAGGAAAAAATGCTAGAATCAAACTTTTTAAGAATAATCTAATACACAAATAAAGTTAATCCGGGATATTCTTACAATTTAATTTTATCGTGATATTTAAGCGAGACAACTAAAATACTCGTTTCTTGTTACAGAAAAATTAAAACATCGTTACTCCTCAGGAAAAAATGTTAGGATCAAACTTATTTAGAATAATCTAATATACAAATAAAGTTACTCAGGGATATTCTTACAATTTAATTTTTAAGTGATATTTAAGCGAGAAATCTAAAATAATCTTTTCTAGTTCCAGAAAAATTAAAACATCGTTACTGCTCAGGAAAAAATGCTAGAATCAAACTTATTAACAATAATCTAATACACAAATAAAGTTACTCAGGGATATTCTTACAATTTAATTTTATCGTGATATTTATGTGAGAAAACTAAAATATTCGTTTCTAGTTCCAGTAAAATTAAAACTTCGTTACTCCTCAGGAAAAAATGCTAGAATCAAACTTATTAAGAAAAATCTAATACACAAATATAGTTACTCAGGGATATTCTTACAATTTAATTTTATCGTTATATTTAAGCGAGAAAACTAAAATATTCGTTTCTAGTTCCAGAAAAATTAAAACATCGTTACTCCTCAGGAAAAAATGCTAGAATCAAACTTATATAGAATAATCTAATATACAAATAAAGTTACTCAGGGATATTCTTACAATTTAATTTTAACGTGATATTTAAGCGAGAAATCTAAAATAATCTTTTCTAGTTCCAGAAAAATTAAAACATCGTTACTCCTCAGGAAAAAATGCTAGAATCAAACTTATTTAGAATAATCTAATATACAAATAAAGTTACTCAGGGATATTCTTACAATTTAATTTTATCGTGATATTTAAGCGAGAATTCTAAAATATTCGTTACTAGCTCCAGAAAAATTAAAACATCGTTACTCCTCAGGAAAAAAATGCTAGAATCAAACTTATTAAGAATAATCTAATATACAAATAAAGTTACTCCGGGATATTCTTACAATTTAATTTTATCGTGATATTTAAGCGAGAAATCTAAAATAATCTTTTCTAGTTCCAGAAAAATTAAAACATCGTTACTCCTCAGGAAAAAATGCTAGAATCAAACTTATTAAAAAAAATCTAATATACAAATAAAGTTACCCTGGGATATTCTTACAATTTAATTTTATCGTTATATTTAAGCGAGAAAACTAAAATATTCGTTTCTAGTTCCAAAAAAATTAAAACATCGTTACTACTCAGGAAAAAATGCTAGAATCAAACTTATTAAGAAAAATCTAATACACAAATAAAGTTACTCAGGGATATTATTACAATTTAATTTTATCGTTATATTTAAGCGAGAAAACTAAAATATTCGTTTCTAGTTCCAGAAAAATAAAACATCGTTACTCCTCAGGAAAAAATGTTAGGATCATACTTATTTAGAATAATCTAATATACAAATAAAGTTACTCAGGGATATTCTTACAATTTAATTTTATCGTGATATTTAAGCCAGCAAGCTAAAATACTCGTTTCTTGTTACAGAAAAATTAAAACATCGTTACTCCTCAGGAAAAAATGTTAGGATCATACTTATTTAGAATAATCTAATATACAAATAAAGTTACTCAGGGATATTCTTACAATTTAATTTTAACGTTATATTTAAGCGATAAAACTAAAATTTTCGTTTCCAGCTCCAGAAAAATTAAAACATCGTTACTCTTCAGGAAAAAATGCTAGAATCAAACTTATTAAGAATAATCTAATATACAAATAAAGTTACTCAGGGCTATTCTTACAATTTAATTTTATCCTGATATTTATGTGAGAAAACTAAAATATTCGTTTCTAGTTCCTGTAAAATTAAAACATCGTTACTCCTCAGGAAAAAATGCTAGTATCAAATTTATTAAAAAAATCTAATATACAAATAAAGTTACTCAGGGATATTCTTACAATTTAATTTTATCGTTATATTTAAGCGAGAAAACTAAAATAATCGTTTCTAGTTCCAGAAAAATTAAAACAACGTTACTCCTCAGTAAAAAATGCTAGAATCAAACTTATTAAGAATAATCTAATATACAAATAAAGTTACTCAGGGCTATTCTTACAATTTAATTTTATCGTGATATTTAATCGAGAAATCTAAAATATTCGTTACTAGCTCCAGAAAAATTAAAACATCGTTACTCTTCAGGAAAAAAATGCTAGAATCAAACTTATTAAGAATAATCTAATAGACAAATAAAGTTACTCAGGGCTATTCTTACAATTTAATTTTATCGTGATATTTATGTGAGAAAACTAAAATATTCGTTTCTAGTTCCAGTAAAATTAAAACATCGTTACTCCTCAGGAAAAAATGCTAGAATCAAACTTATGAAAAAAATCTAATATACAAATAAAGTTACTCAGGGATATTCTTACAATTTAATTTTAACGTGATATTTAAGCGAGACAACTAAAATACTCGTTTCTTGTTACAGAAAAATTAAAACATCGTTACTCCTCAGGAAAAAATGTTAGGAACAAACTTATTTATAATAATCTAATATACAAATAAAGTTACTCAGGGATATTCTTACAATTTCATTTTATCGTGATATTTAAGCGAGAAATCTAAAATATTCGTTTCTAGTTCCAGATAAATTAAAACATCGTTACTCTTCAGGCAAAAAATGCTAGAATCAAATTTATTAAGAATAATCTAATATCCAAATAAAGTTACTCAGGGCTATTCTTACAATTTAATTTTATCGTGATATTTATGTGACAAAACTAAAATATTCGTTTCTAGTTCCAGTAAAATTAAAACATCGTTACTCCTCAGGAAAAAATGCTAGAATCAAACTTATTAAAAAAATCTAATATACAAATAAAGTTACTCAGGGATATTCTTACAATTTAATTTTATCGTGATATTTAAGCCAGAAAACTAAAATACTCGTTTCTTGTTACAGAAAAATTAAAACATCGTTACTCCTCAGGAAAAAATGTTAGGATCATACTTATTTAGAAAACTCTAATATACAAATAAAGTTACTCAGGGATATTCTTACAATTTAATTTTATCGTGATATTTAAGCGAGACAACTAATATACTCGTTTCTTGTTACAGAAAAATTAAAACATCGTTACTTCTCAGGAAAAAATGTTAGGAACAAACTTATTTAGAATAATCTAATATACAAATAAAGTTACTCTTGGACATTCTTACAATTTAATTTTATCGTGATATTTAAGCGAGAAAACTTAAATATTCGTTTCTAATTACAGAATAATAAAAATCCGTTACTCCTCAGGAAAAAATGCTAGAATCAAACTTATTTAGAATAATCTAATATACAAATAAAGTTACTCAGGGATATTCTTACAATTTAATTTTATCGTGATATTTAAGCCAGAAAATTAAAATACTCGTCTCTTGTTACAGAAAAATTAAAACATCGTTACTCCTCAGGAAAAAATGCTAGAATCAAACTTATTAAACAAATCTATTATAAAAATAAAGTTACTCAGGGATATTCTTACAATTTGATTTTATCGTGATATTTATGTGAGAAAACTAAAATATTCGTTTCTAGTTCCAGTAAAATTAAAACATCGTTACTCCTCAGGAAAAAATGCTAGAATCAAACTTATTAAAAAAATCTAATATACAAATTAAGTTACTCAGGGATATTCTCACAATTTAATTTTATCGTTATATTTAAGCGAGAAAACTAAAATATTCGTTTCTAGTTCCAGAAAAATTAAAACATCGTTACTCCTCAGGAAAAAATGCTAGATTCAAACTTATTAAGAAAAATCTAATATACAAATAAAGTTACTCAGGGATATTCTTATAATTTAATTTTATCGTGATATTTAAGCGAGAAATCTAAAATATTCGTTTCTAGTTCCAGAAAAATTAAAACATCGTTACTCTTCAAGAAAAAAATGCTAGTATCAAACTTATTAAGAATAATCTAATATACAAATAAAGTTACTCAGGGCTATGCTTACAATTTAATTTTATCGTGATATTTATGTGAGAAACTAAAATATTCGTTTCTAGTTCCAGTAAAATTAAAACATCGTTACTCCTCAGGAAAAATTGCAAGAATCAAACTTATTAAAAAAATCTAATATACAAATAAAGTTACTCAGGGATATTCTTACAATTTAATTTTATCGTGATATTTAAGCCAGAAAACTAAAATACTCGTTTCTTGTTACAGAAAAATTAAAACATCGTTACTCCTCAGGAAAAAATGTTAGGATCATACTTATTTAGAATAATCTAATATACAAATAAAGTTACTCAGGGATATTCTTACAATTCAATTTTAACTTTATATTTAAGCGATAAAACTAAAATTTTCGTTTCTAGCTCCAGAAAAATAATAACATTGTTACTCCTCAGGAAAAAATGCTTGAATCAAACTTATTAATAATAATCTAATATACAAATAAAGTTACTCAGGGATATTCTTACAATTTAATTTTATCGTGATATTTAAGCGAGACAACTAAAATACTCGTTTCTTGTTACAGAAAAATTAAAACATCGTTACTTCTCAGGAAAAAATGTTAGGAACAAACTTATTTAGAATAATCTAATATACAAATAAAGTTACTCTGGGACATTCTTACAATTTAATTTTATCGTGATATTTAAGCGAGAAAACTAAAATATTCGTTTCTAATTACAGAATAATAAAAACCTCGTTACTCCTCAGGAAAAAATGCTAGAATCAAACTTTTTAAGAATAATCTAATATACAAATAAAGTTACTCAGGGAAATTCTTACAATTTAATTTTATCGTGATATTTAAGCCAGAAAACTAAAATACTCGTCTCTTGTTCCAGAAAAATTAAAACATCGTTACTCCTCAGGAAAAAATGTTAGGATCATACTTATTTAGAATAATCTAATATACAAATAAAGCTACTCAGGGATATTCTTACAATTTAATTTCATCGTGATATATATGTGAGAAAACTAAAATATTCGTTTCTAGTTCCAGAAAAATTAAAACATCGTTACTCCTCAGGAAAAAATGCTAGAATCAAACTTATTTAGAATAATCTAATATACAAATAAAGTTACTCAGGGATATTCTTACAATTTAATTTTAACGTGATATTTAAGCGAGACAACTAAAATACTCGTTTCTTGTTACAGAAAAATTAAAACATCGTTACTCCTCAGGAAAAAATGTTAGGAACAAACTTATTTATAACAATCTAATATACAAATAAAGTTACTCAGGGATATTCTTACAATTTAATTTTAACGTGATATTTAAGCGAGAAATCTAAAATAAGCTTTTCTAGTTCCAGAAAAATTAAAACATCGTTACTCCTCAGGAAAAAATGCTAGATTCAAACTTATTAAGAAAAATCTAATATAACAAATAAAGTTACTCAGGGATATTCTTATAATTTAATTTTATCGTGATATTTAAGCGAGAAATCTAAAATATTCGTTTCTAGTTCCAGAAAAATTAAAACATCGTTACTCTTCAGGAAAAAAATGCTAGAATCAAACTTATTAAGAATAATCTAATATACAAATAAAGTTACTCAGGGCTATGCTTACAATTTAATTTTATCGTGATATTTATGTGAGAAACTAAAATATTCGTTTCTAGTTCCAGTAAAATTAAAACATCGTTACTCCTCAGGAAAAAATGCTAGAATCAAACTTATTAAAAAAATCTAATATACAAATAAAGTTACTCAGGGATATTCTTACAATTTAATTTTATCGTGATATTTAAGCCAGAAAACTAAAATATTCGTTTCTTGTTACAGAAAAATTAAAACATCGTTACTCCTCAGGAAAAAATGTTAGGATCATACTTATTTAGAATAATCTAATATACAAATAAAGCTACTCAGGGATATTCTTACAATTTAATTTTACCGTGATATTTATGTGAGAAAACTAAAATATTCGTTTCTAGTTCCAGTAAAATTAAGACATCGTTACTCCTCAGGAAAAATTGCTAGAATCAAACTTATTAAGAATAATCTAATATACAAATAAAGTTACTCAGGGATATTCTTACAATTTAATTTTAACGTGATATTTAAGCGAGAAATCTAAAATAATCTTCTAGTTCCAGAAAAATTAAAACATCGTTACTTCTCAGGAAAAAATGTTAGGAACAAACTTATTTAGAATAGAAAATATTCGTTTCTAGTTCCAGTAAAATTAAAACATCGTTACTCCTCAGGAAAAAATGCTAGTATCAAACTTATTAAAAAAATCTAATATACAAATAAAGTTACTCAGGGATATTCTTACAATTTAATTTTATCGTTATATTTAAGCGAGAAAACTAAAATAATCGTTTCTAGTTCCAGAAAAATTAAAACAACGTTACTCCTCAGTAAAAAATGCTAGAATCAAACTTATTAAGAATAATCTAATATACAAATAAAGTTACTCAGGGCTATTCTTACAATTTAATTTTATCGTGATATTTAATCGAGAAATCTAAAATATTCGTTACTAGCTCCAGAAAAATTAAAACATCGTTACTCTTCAGGAAAAAAATGCTAGAATCAAACTTTTTAAGATTAATCTAATAGACAAATAAAGTTACTCAGGGCTATTCTTACAATTTAATTTTATCGTGATATTTATGTGAGAAAACTAAAATATTCGTTTCTAGTTCCAGTAAAATTAAAACATTGTTACTCCTCAGGAAAAAATGCTAGAATCAAACTTATTTAGAATAATCTAATATACAAATAAAGTTACTCAGGGATATTCTTACAATTTAATTTTAACGTGATATTTAAGCGAGACAACTAAAATACTCGTTTCTTGTTACAGAAAAATTAAAACATCGTTACTCCTCAGGAAAAAATGTTAGGAACAAACTTATTTATAATAAGTTACTCATAAATCTAATATACAAATAAAGTTACTCAGGGATATTCTTACAATTTAATTTTATCGTGATATTTAAGCGAGAAATCTAAAATAATCTTTTCTAGTTCCAGAAAAATTAAAACATCGTTACTCCTCAGGAAAAAATGCTAGATTCAAACTTATTAAGAAAAATCTAATATACAAATAAAGTTACTCAGGGATATTCTTATAATTTAATTTTATCGTGATATTTAAGCGAGAAATCTAAAATATTCGTTTCTAGTTCCAGATAAATTAAAACATCGTTACTCTTCAGGCAAAAAATGCTAGAATCAAACTTATTAAGAATAATCTAATATACAAATAAAGTTACTCAGGGCTATGCTTACAATTTAATTTTATCGTGATATTTATGTGAGAAACTAAAATATTCGTTTCTAGTTCCAGTAAAATTAAAACATCGTTACTCCTCAGGAAAAAATGCTAGAATCAAACTTATTAAAAAAATCTAATATACAAATAAAGTTACTCAGGGATATTCTTACAATTTAATTTTATCGTGATATTTAAGCCAGAAAACTAAAATACTCGTTTCTTGTTACAGAAAAATTAAAACATTGTTACTCCTCAGGAAAAAATGTTAGGATCATACTTATTTAGAATAATCTAATATACAAATAAAGTTACTCAGGGATATTCTTACAATTTAATTTTAACGTTATATTTAAGCGATAAAACTAAAATTTTCGTTTCTAGCTCCAGAAAAATAATAACATTGTTACTCCTCAGGAAAAAATGCTAGAATCAAACTTATTAATAATAATCTAATATACAAATAAAGTTACTCAGGGATAATCTTACAATTTAATTTTATCGTGATATTTAAGCGAGACAACTAAAATACTCGTTTCTTGTTACAGAAAAATTAAAACATCGTTACTTCTCAGGAAAAAATGTTAGGAACAAACTTATTTAGAATAATCTAATATACAAATAAAGTTACTCTGGGACATTCTTACAATTTAATTTTATCGTGATATTTAAGCGAGAAAACTAAAATATTCGTTTCTAATTACATAATAATAAAAACCTCGTTACTCCTCAGGAAAAAATGCTAGAATCAAACTTTTTAAGAATAATCTAATATACAAATAAAGTTACTCAGGGATATTCTTACAATTTAATTTTATCGTGATATTTAAGCCAGAAAACTAAAATACTCGTCTCTTGTTCCAGAAAAATTAAAACATCGTTACTCCTCAGGATAAAATGTTAGGATCATACTTATTTAGAATAATCTAATATACAAATAAAGCTACTCAGGGATATTCTTACAATTTAATTTTATCGTGATATTTATGTGAGAAAACTAAAATATTCGTTTCTAGTTCCAGAAAAATTAAAACATCGTTACTCCTCAGGAAAAAATGCTAGAATCAAACTTATTTAGAATAATCTAATATGCAAATAAAGTTACTCAGGGATATTCTTACAATTTAATTTTAACGTGATATTTAAGCGAGAAATCTAAAATAAGCTTTTCTAGTTCCAGAAAAATTAAAACATCGTTACTCCTCAGGAAAAAATGCTAGATTCAAACTTATTAAGAACAATCTAATATAACAAATAAAGTTACTCAGGGATATTCTTATAATTTAATTTTATCGTGATATTTAAGCGAGAAATCTAAAATATTCGTTTCTAGTTCCAGAAAAATTAAAACATCGTTACTCTTCAGGAAAAAAATGCTAGAATCAAACTTATTAAGAATAATCTAATATACAAATAAAGTTACTCAGGGCTATGCTTACAATTTAATTTTATCGTGATATTTATGTGAGAAACTAAAATATTCGTTTCTAGTTCCAGTAAAATTAAAACATCGTTACTCCTCAGGAAAAAATGCTAGAATCAAACTTATTAAAAAAATCTAATATACAAATAAAGTTACTCAGGGATATTCTTACAATTTAATTTTATCGTGATATTTAAGCCAGAAAACTAAAATATTCGTTTCTTGTTACAGAAAAATTAAAACATCGTTACTCCTCAGGAAAAAATGTTAGGATCATACTTATTTAGAATAATCTAATATACAAATAAAGCTACTCAGGGATATTCTTACAATTTAATTTTATCGTGATATTTATGTGAGAAAACTAAAATATTCGTTTCTAGTTCCAGTAAAATTAAAACATCGTTACTCCTCAGGAAAAATTGCTAGAATCAAACTTATTAAGAATAATCTAATATACAAATAAAGTTACTCAGGGATATTCTTACAATTTAATTTTATCGTGATATTTAAGCCAGAAAACTAAAATACTCGTTTCTTGTTATAGAAAAATTAAAACATCGTTACTCCTCAGGAAAAAATGTTAGGATCATACTTATTTAGAATAATCTAATATACAAATAAAGTTACTCAGGGATATTCTTACAATTTAATTTTAACGTGATATTTAAGCGAGAAATCTAAAATAATCTTTTCTAGGTCCAGAAAAATTAAAACATCGTTACTTCTCAGGAAAAAATGTTAGGAACAAACTTATTTAGAATAATCTAATATACAAATAAAGTTACTCTGGGACATTCTTACAATTTAATTTTATCGTGATATTTAAGCGAGAAAACTAAAATATTCGTTTCTAATTACAGAATAATAAAAACCTCGTTACTCCTCAGGAAAAAATGCTAGAATCAAACTTATTAAAAAAATCTAATATACAAATAAAGTTACTCAGGGATATTCTTACAATTTAATTTTATCGTGATATTTAAGCCAGAAAACTAAAATACTCGTTTCTTGTTACAGAAAAATTAAAACATTGTTACTCCTCAGGAAAAAATGTTAGGATCATACTTATTTAGAATAATCTAATATACAAATAAAGTTACTCAGGGATATTCTTACAATTTAATTTTAACGTTATATTTAAGCGATAAAACTAAAATTTTCGTTTCTAGCTCCAGAAAAATAATAACATTGTTACTCCTCAGGAAAAAATGCTAGAATCAAACTTATTAATAATAATCTAATATACAAATAAAGTTACTCAGGGATAATCTTACAATTTAATTTTATCGTGATATTTAAGCGAGACAACTAAAATACTCGTTTCTTGTTACAGAAAAATTAAAACATCGTTACTTCTCAGGAAAAAATGTTAGGAACAAACTTATTTAGAATAATCTAATATACAAATAAAGTTACTCTGGGACATTCTTACAATTTAATTTTATCGTGATATTTAAGCGAGAAAACTAAAATATTCGTTTCTAATTACACAATAATAAAAACCTCGTTACTCCTCAGGAAAAAATGCTAGAATCAAACTTATTTAGAATAATCTAATATACAAATAAAGTTACTCAGGGATATTCTTACAATTTAATTTTATCGTGATATTTAAGCCAGAAAACTAAAATACTCGTCTCTTGTTCCAGAAAAATTAAAACATCGTTACTCCTCAGGAAAAAATGTCAGGATCATACTTATTTAGAATAATCTAATATACAAATAAAGCTACTCAGGGATATTCTTACAATTTAATTTTATCGTGATATTTATGTGAGAAAACTAAAATATTCGTTTCTAGTTCCAGAAAAATTAAAACATCGTTACTCCTCAGGAAAAAATGCTAGAATCAAACTTATTTAGAATAATCTAATATGCAAATAAAGTTACTCAGGGATATTCTTACAATTTAATTTTAACGTGATATTTAAGCGAGAAATCTAAAATAAACTTTTCTAGTTCCAGAAAAATTAAAACATCGTTACTCTTCAGGAAAAAAATGCTAGAATCAAACTTATTAAGAATAATCTAATATACAAATAAAGTTACTCAGGGCTATGCTTACAATTTAATTTTATCGTGATATTTATGTGAGAAACTAAAATATTCGTTTCTAGTTCCAGTAAAATTAAAACATCGTTACTCCTCAGGAAAAAATGCTAGAATCAAACTTATTAAAAAAATATAATATACAAATATAGTTACTCAGGGATATTCTTACAATTTAATTTTATCGTGATATTTAAGCCAGAAAACTAAAATATTCGTTTCTTGTTACAGAAAAATTAAAACATCGTTACTCCTCAGGAAAAAATGTTAGGATCATACATATTTAGAATAATCTAATATACAAATAAAGCTACTCAGGGATATTCTTACAATTTAATTTTATCGTGATATTTATGTGAGAAAACTAAAATATTCGTTTCTAGTTCCAGAAAAATTAAAACATCGTTACTTCTCAGGAAAAAATGTTAGGAACAAACTTATTTAGAATAATCTAATATACAAATAAAGTTACTCTGGGACATTCTTACAATTTAATTTTATCGTGATATTTAAGCGAGAAAACTAAAATATTCGTTTCTAATTACACAATAATAAAAACCTCGTTACTCCTCAGGAAAAAATGCTAGAATCAAACTTATTTAGAATAATCTAATATACAAATAAAGTTACTCAGGGATATTCTTACAATTTAATTTTATCGTGATATTTAAGCCAGAAAACTAAAATACTCGTCTCTTGTTCCAGAAAAATTAAAACATCGTTACTCCTCAGGAAAAAATGTTAGGATCATACTTATTTAGAATAATCTAATATACAAATAAAGCTACTCAGGGATATTCTTACAATTTAATTTTATCGTGATATTTATGTGAGAAAACTAAAATATTCGTTTCTAGTTCCAGAAAAATTAAAACATCGTTACTCCTCAGGAAAAAATGCTAGAATCAAACTTATTTAGAATAATCTAATATGCAAATAAAGTTACTCAGGGATATTCTTACAATTTAATTTTAACGTGATATTTAAGCGAGAAATCTAAAATAAACTTTTCTAGTTCCAGAAAAATTAAAACCTCGTTACTCCTCAGGAAAAAATGCTAGATTCAAACTTATTAAGAACAATCTAATATAACAAATAAAGTTACTCAGGGATATTCTTATAATTTAATTTTATCGTGATATTTAAGCGAGAAATCTAAAATATTCGTTTCTAGTTCCAGAAAAATTAAAACATCGTTACTCTTCAGGAAAAAAATGCTAGAATCAAACTTATTAAGAATAATCTAATATACAAATAAAGTTACTCAGGGCTATGCTTACAATTTAATTTTATCGTGATATTTATGTGAGAAACTAAAATATTCGTTTCTAGTTCCAGTAAAATTAAAACATCGTTACTCCTCAGGAAAAAATGCTAGAATCAAACTTATTAAAAAAATATAATATACAAATATAGTTACTCAGGGATATTCTTACAATTTAATTTTATCGTGATATTTAAGCCAGAAAACTAAAATATTCGTTTCTTGTTACAGAAAAATTAAAACATCGTTACTCCTCAGGAAAAAATGTTAGGATCATACATATTTAGAATAATCTAATATACAAATAAAGCTACTCAGGGATATTCTTACAATTTAATTTTATCGTGATATTTATGTGAGAAAACTAAAATATTCGTTTCTAGTTCCAGTAAAATTAAAACATCGTTACTCCTCAGGAAAAATTGCTAGAATCAAACTTATTAAGAATAATCTAATATACAAATAAAGTTACTCAGGGATATTCTTACAATTTAATTTTATCGTGATATTTAAGCCAGAAAACTAAAATACTCGTTTCTTGTTATAGAAAAATTAAAACATCGTTACTCCTCAGGAAAAAATGTTAGGATCATACTTAGTTAGAATAATCTAATATTCAAATAAAGTTACTCAGGGATATTCTTACAATTTAATTTTAACGTGATATTTAAGCGAGAAATCTAAAATAATCTTTTCTAGTTCCAGAAAAATTAAAACATCGTTACTTCTCAGGAAAAAATGTTAGGAACAAACTTATTAAGAATAATCTAATATACAAATAAAGTTACTCAGGGATATTCTTACAATTTAATTTTATCGTGATATTTAAGCCAGAAAACTAAAATACTCGTTTCTTGTTATAGAAAAATTAAAACATCGTTACTCCTCAGGAAAAAATGTTAGGATCATACTTATTTAGAATAATCTAATATACAAATAAAGTTACTCAGGGATATTCTTACAATTTAATTTTAACGTGATATTTAAGCGAGAAATCTAAAATAATCTTTTCTAGTTCCAGAAAAATTAAAACATCGTTACTCCTCAGGAAAAAATGCTAGATTCAAACTTATTAAACTAATCTATTATAAAAATAAAGATACTCAGGGATAATCTCACAATTTAATTTTATCGTGATATTTAAGCGAGAAAACTAAAATATTCGTTTATAGTTCCAGAAAAATAGAAATATTGTTACTCAGAAAAAAATGCTAGAATCAAACTTATTAAAAAAAATCTAATAAACAAATAAAGTGACTCAGGGATATTCTTACAATTTAATTTTATCGTGATATTTAAGCGAGAATTCTAAAATATTCGTTACTAGCTCCAGAAAAATTAAAACATCGTTACTCCTCAGGAAAAAAATGCTAGAATCAAAGTTATTAAGAATAATCTAATATACAAATAAAGTTACTCCGGGATATTCTTACAATTTAATTTTATCGTGATATTTAAGCGAGAAAACTAAAATACTCGTTTCTTGTTACAAAAAAATAAAACATCGTTACTCCTCAGGAAAAAATGTTAGGATCAAACTTATTAAGAATAATCTAATATACAAATAAAGTTACTCCGGGATATTCTTACAATTTAATTTTATCGTGATATTTAAGCGAGAAATCTAAAATATTCGTTTCTAGTTCCAAAAAAATTAAAACATCGTTACTCCTCAGGAAAAAATGCTAGAATCAAACTTATTAAGAAAAATCTAATATACAAATAAAGTTACTCTGGGATATTCTTACAATTTTATTTTAACGTGATATTTAAGCGAGAAATCTAAAATAATCTTTTCTAGTTCCAGAAAAATTAAAACATCGTTACTCCTCAGGAAAAAATGCTAGAATCAAACTTATTAAGAATAATCTAATAAGCAAATAAAGTTACGCAGGGATATTCTTACAATTTAATTTTATTGTGATATTTAAGCGAGAAATCTAAAATATTCGTTACTAGCTCCAGAAAAATTAAAACATCGTTACTCCTCAGGAAAAAATGCTAGAATCAAACTTATTAAGAATAATCTAATATACAAATAAAGTTACTCAGGAATATTCTTTCAATTTAATTTATCGTGATATTTAAGTGAGAAAACTAAAATACTCGTTTCTTGTTACAGAAAAATTAAAACATCGTTACTCCTCAGGAAAAAATGTTAGGATTAAACTTATTTAGAAAACTCTAATATACAAATAAAGTTACTCAGGGATATTCTTACAATTTAATTTTATCGTGTTATTTAAGCGAGAAATCTAAAATAATCTTTTCTAGTACCAGAAAAATTAAATATCGTTACTCCTCAGGAAAAAATGCTAGAATCAAACTTATTAAGAATAATCTAATATACAAATAAAGTTACTCAGGGATATTCTTACAATTTAATTTAACGTTATATTTAAGCGATAAAACTAAAATTTTCGTTTCTAGCTCCAGAAAAATAATAACATTGTTACTCCTCAGGAAAAAAATGCTAGAATCAAACTTATTTAGAATAATCTAATATACAAATAAAGTTACTCAGGGAAATTCTTACAATTTAATTTTATCGTGATATTTAAGCGAGAAATCTAAAATAATCTTTTCTAGTTCCAGAAAAATTAAAACATCGTTACTTCTCAGGAAAAAACGCTAGAATCAAACTTATTAAGAATAATCTAATATACAAATAAAGTTACTCAGGAATATTCTTACAATTTAATTTTATCGTGATATTTAATCGAGAAAACTAAAATACTCGTTTCTTGTTACAGAAAAATTAAAACATCGTTACTCCTCTGGAATAAATGTTAGGATCAAACTTATTTAGAAAACTCTAATATACAAATAAAGTTACTCAGGGATATCCTTACAATTTAATTTTATCGTGATATTTATGTGAGAAAACTAAAATATTCGTTTCTAGTTCCTGTTAAAATTAAAACATCGTTACTCCTCAGGAAAAAATGCTAGAATCAAACTTATTAAGAATAAACTAATATACAAATAAAGTTACTCAGGAATATTCTTACAATTTAATTTTATCGTGATATTTAATCGAGAAAACTAAAATACTCGTTTCTTGTTACAGAAAAATTAAAACATCGTTACTCCTCAGGAAAAAATGTTAGGATCAAACTTATTTTGAATAATCTAATATACAAATAAAGTTACTCAGGGATATTCTTACAATTTAATTTTAACGTGATATTTAAGCGAGAAATCTAAAATATTCGTTACTAGCTCCAGAAAAATTAAAACATCGTTACTCCTCAGGAAAAAATGCTAGAATCAAACTTATTAAGAATAATCTAATATACAAATAAAGTTACTCAGGAATATTCTTTCAATTTAATTTATCGTGATATTTAAGTGAGAAAACTAAAATACTCGTTTCTTGTTACAGAAAAATTAAAACATCGTTACTCCTCAGGAAAAAATGTTAGGATCAAACTTATTTAGAAAACTCTAATATACAAATAAAGTTACTCAGGGATACTCTTACAATTTAATTTTATCGTGATATTTAATCGAGAAAACTAAAATACTCGTATCTTGTTACAGAAAAATTAAAACATCGTTACTCCTCAGGAAAAAATGTTAGGATCAAACTTATTTTGAATAATCTAATATACAAATAAAGTTACTCAGGGATATTCTTACAATTTAATTTTAACGTGATATTTAAGCGAGAAATCTAAAATAATCTTTTCTAGTTCCAGAAAAATTAAAACATCGTTACTCCTCAGGACAAAATGCTAGAATCAAACTTATTAAGAATAATCTAATAAGCAAATAAAGTTACGCAGGGATATTATTACAATTTAATTTTATTGTGATATTTAAGCGAGAAATCTAAAATATTCGTTACTAGCTCCAGAAAAATTAAAACATCGTTACTCCTCAGGAAAAAATGCTAGAATCAAACTTATTAAGAATAATCTAATATACAAATAAAGTTACTCAGAAATATTCTTTCAATTTAATTTATCGTGATATTTAAGTGAGAAAACTAAAATACTCGTTTCTTGTTACAGAAAAATTAAAACATCGTTACTCCTCAGGAAAAAATGTTAGGATTAAACTTATTTAGAAAACTCTAATATACAAATAAAGTTACTCGGGGATATTCTTACAATTTAATTTTATCGTGATATTTATGTGAGAAAACTAAAATATTCGTTTCTAGTTCCAGTAAAATTAAAACATCGTTACTCCTCAGGAAAAAATGCTAGAATCAAACTTATTTAGAATAATCTAATATACAAATAAAGTTACTCAGGGATATTCTTACAATTTAATTTAACGTGATATTTAAGCGAGAAATCTAAAATAATCTTTTCTAGTTCCAGAAAAATTAAAACATCGTTACTCCTCAGGAAAAAATGCTAGAATCAAACTTATTAAGAATAATCTAATAAGCAAATAAAGTGACTCAGGGATATTCTTACAATTTAATTTTATCGTGATATTTAAGCGAGAATTCTAAAATATTCGTTACTAGCTCCAGAAAAATTAAAACATCGTTACTCCTCAGGAAAAAATGCTAGAATCAAACTTATTAAGAATAAACTAATATACAAATAAAGTTACTCAGGAATATTCTTACAATTTAATTTTATCGTGATATTTAATCGAGAAAACTAAAATACTCGTTTCTTGTTACAGAAAAATTAAAACATCGTTACTCCTCAGGAAAAAATGTTAGGATCAAACTTATTTTGAATAATCTAATATACAAATAAAGTTACTCAGGGATATTCTTACAATTTAATTTTAACGTGATATTTAAGCGAGAAATCTAAAATATTCTTTACTAGCTCCAGAAAAATTAAAACATCGTTACTCCTCAGGAAAAAATGCTAGAATCAAACTTATTAAGAATAATCTAATATACAAATAAAGTTACTCAGGAATATTCTTTCAATTTAATTTATCGTGATATTTAAGTGAGAAAACTAAAATACTCGTTTCTTGTTACAGAAAAATTAAAACATCGTTACTCCTCAGGAAAAAATGTTAGGATCAAACTTATTTAGAAAACTCTAATATACAAATAAAGTTACTCAGGGATACTCTTACAATTTAATTTTATCGTGATATTTAATCGAGAAAACTAAAATACTCGTATCTTGTTACAGAAAAATTAAAACATCGTTACTCCTCAGGAAAAAATGTTAGGATCAAACTTATTTTGAATAATCTAATATACAAATAAAGTTACTCAGGGATATTCTTACAATTTAATTTTAACGTGATATTTAAGCGAGAAATCTAAAATAATCTTTTCTAGTTCCAGAAAAATTAAAACATCGTTACTCCTCAGGAAAAAATGCTAGAATCAAACTTATTAAGAATAATCTAATAAGCAAATAAAGTTACGCAGGGATATTATTACAATTTAATTTTATTGTGATATTTAAGCGAGAAATCTAAAATATTCGTTACTAGCTCCAGAAAAATTAAAACATCGTTACTCCTCAGGAAAAAATGCTAGAATCAAACTTATTAAGAATAATCTAATATACAAATAAAGTTACTCAGAAATATTCTTTCAATTTAATTTTATCGTGATATTTAAGCCAGAAAACTAAAATACTCGTTTCTTGTTACAGAAAAATTAAAACATCGTTACTCCTCAGGAGAAAATGTTAGGATCAAAATTATTTCGAATAATCTAATATACAAATAAAGTTACTCAGGGATATACTTACAATTTAATTTTATCGTGTTATTTAAGCGAGAAATCTAAAATAATCTTTTCTAGATCCAGAAAAATTAAATATCGTTACTCCTCAGGAAAAAATGCTAGAATCAAACTTATTAAGAATAATCTAATATACAAATAAAGTTACTCAGGGATATTCTTACAATTTAATTTAACGTTATATTTAAGCGATAAAACTAAAATTTTCGTTTCTAGCTCCAGAAAAATAATAACATTGTTACTCCTCAGGAAAAAAATGCTAGAATCAAACTTATTTAGAATAATCTAATATACAAATAAAGTTACTCAGGGAAATTCTTACAATATAATTTTATCGTGATATTTAAGCGAGAAATCTAAAATAATCTTTTCTAGTTCCAGAAAAATTAAAACATCGTTACTCCTCAGGAAAAAATGCTAGAATCAAACTTATTGAAAAAATCTATTATAAAAATAAAGTTACTCTGGGATATTCTTACAATTTAATTTTATCGTGATATTTAAGCGAGAAAACTAAAATACTCGTTTCTTGTTACAGAAAAATTAAAACATCGTTACTCCTCAGGAAAAAATGTTAGGATCAAACTTATTTAGAAAACTCTAATATACAAATAAAGTTACTCAGGGATATTCTTACAATTTAATTTTATCGTGTTATTTAAGCGAGAAATCTAAAATAATCTTTTCTAGTTCCAGAAAAATTAAATATCGTTACTCCTCAGGAAAAAATGCTAGAATCAAACTTATTAAGAATAATCTAATATACAAATAAAGTTACTCAGGGATATTCTTACAATTTAATTTAACGTTATATTTAAGCGATAAAACTAAAATTTTCGTTTCTAGCTCCAGAAAAATAATAACATTGTTACTCCTCAGGAAAAAATGCTAGAATCAAACTTATTTAGAATAATCTAATATACAAATAAAGTTACTCAGGGATATTCTTACAATTTAATTTTATCGTGATATTTAAGCCAGAAAACTAAAATACTCGTTTCTTGTTACAGAAAAATTAAAACATCGTTACTCCTCAGGAAAAAATGCTAGGATCATACTTATTTAGAATAATCTAATATACAAATAAAGTTACTCAGGGATATTCTTACAATTTAATTTTAAGCTGATATTTAAGCGAGAAATCTAAAATAATCTTTTCTAGTTCCAGAAAAATTAAAACATCGTTACTCCTCAGGAAAAAATGGTAGAATCAAACTTATTAAGAATAATCTAATATACAAATAAAGTTACTCAGGAATATTCTTACAATTTAATTTTATCGTGATATTTATGTGAGAAAACTAAAATATTCGTTTCTAGTTCCAGTAAAATTAAAACATCGTTTACTCCTCAGGAAAAAATGCTAGAATCAAACTTATTGAAAAAATCTATTATAAAAATAAAGTTACTCTGGGATATTCTTACAATTTAATTTTGACGTGATATTTAAGCGAGAAATCTAAAATAATCTTTTCTAGTTCCAGAAAAATTAAAACATCGTTACTCCTCAGGAAAAAATGCTAGAATCAAACTTATTAAAAAAATCTAATATACAAATAATGTTAC
Organism: Pterostichus madidus; assembly: GCA_911728475.2. Classification (NCBI taxonomy): domain Eukaryota; kingdom Metazoa; phylum Arthropoda; class Insecta; order Coleoptera; family Carabidae; genus Pterostichus; species Pterostichus madidus. The sequence goes on along the minus strand of OU452311.1, from coordinate 16,758,441 downwards.
TCTGGGATATTCTAACAATTTAATTTTATCGTGATATTTAAGAGAGAAAGTTAAAATATTCGTTTCTAGTTCCAGAAAAATTAAAACATCGTTACTCCTCAGAAAAAAATGCTAGAATCAAACTTATTTAGAATAAACTAATATACAAATAAAGTTACTCAGGGATATTCTTACAATTTAATTTTATCGTGATATTTAGCCAGAAAACTAAAATACTAGTTTCTTGTTACAGAAAAATTAAAACATCGTTACTCCTCAGGAAAAAATGCAAGAATCAAACTTATTAAACTAATCTATTATAAAAATAAAGTTACTCAGGGATAATCTTACAATTTAATTTTATTGTGATATTTAAGCGAGAAAACTAAAATATTCGTTTATAGTTCCAGAAAAATAAAAATATTGTTACTCCTCAGAAAAAAATGCTAGAATCAAACTTATTAAAAAAAAACTAATAAACAAATAAAGTTACTCAGGGATATTCTTACAATTTAATTTTATCGTGATATTTAAGCGAGAAAACTAAAATACTCGTTTCTTGTTACAGAAAAATTAAAACATCGTTACTCCTCAGGAAAGAATGTTAGGATCAAACTTATTTAGAATAATCTAATAAACAAATAAGGTTACTAAACTAAAATATTCTTTTCTAGTTCCAGAAAAATTAAAACATCGTTACTCCTCAGGAAAAAATGCTAGAATCAAACATTAAGAAAAATCTAATATACAAATAAAGTTACTCAGGGATATTCTTACAATTTAATTTTATCGTGATATTTAAGCCAGAAAACTAAAATACTCGTTTATAGTTCCAGAAAAATAAAAATATTGTTACTCCTCAGAAAAAAATGCTAGAATCAAACTTATTAAAAAAAAACTAATAAACAAATAAAGTTACTCAGGGATATTCTTACAATTTAATTTTATCGTGATATTTAGCGAGAAATCTAAAATATTCGTTACTTGCTCCAGAAAAATTAAAACAACGTTACTCCTCAGGAAAAAATACTAGAATCAAACTTATTGAAAATAATCTAATATACAAATAAAGTTACTCCGGGATATTCTTACAATTTAATTTTATCATGATATTTAAGCGAGAAAACTAAAATACTCGTTTCTTGTTACAGAAAAATTAAAACATCGTTATTCCTCAGGAAAAAATGCTAGAATCAAACTTATTAAGAATAATCTAATATACAAATAAAGTTGCTCAGGGATATTCTTACAATTTAATTTTATCGTGATATTTATGTGAGAAAACAAAAATATTCGTTTCTAGTTCTAGTAAAATAAAAATATTGTTACTCCTCAGAAAAAAATGCTAGAATCAAACTTATTAAAAAAAATCTAATAAACAAATAAAGTTACTCAGGGATATTCTTACAATTTAATTTTATCGTGATATTTAAGCGAGAAATCTAAAATATTCGTTACTAGCTCTAGAAAAATTAAAACATCGTTACTCCTCAGGAAAAATGCTAGAATCAAACTAATTTAGAATAATCTAATATACAAATAAAGTTACTCAGGGATATTCTTACAATTTAATTTTATCGTGATATTTAAGCGAGAAAACTAAAATACTCGTCTCTTGTTACAGAAAAATTCAAACATCGTTCCTTCTCAGGAAAAAATGCTAGAATCAAACTTATTAAACAAATCTATTATAAAAATAAAATTACTCAGGGATAATCTTACAATTTAATTTTATCGTGATATTTAAGCGAGAAAACTAAAATATTCGTTTATAGTTCCAGAAAAATAAAAATATTGTTACTCCTCAGAAAAAAATGCTAGAATCAAACTTATTAAAAAAAATCTAATAAACAAATAAAGTTACTCAGGGATATTCTTACAATTTAATTTTATCGTGATATTTAAGCGAGAAATCTAAAATATTCGTTACTAGCTCTAGAAAAATTAAAACATCGTTACTCCTCAGGAAAAAAAATGCTAGAATCAAACTTTTGAAGAATAATCTAATATACAAATAAAGTTACTCCGAGATATTCTTACAATTTAATTTTATAGTGATATTTAAGCGAGAAAACTAAAATACTCGTTGCTTGTTACAAAAAAATTAAAACATCGTTACTCCTCAGGAAAAAATGTTAGGATCAAACTTATTTAGAATAATCTAATATACAAATAAAGTTACTCAGAGATATACTTACAATTTAATTTTATCGTGATATTTATGTGAGAAAACTAAAATATTCGTTTCTAGTTCCAGAAAAATTAAAACATCGTTACTCCTCAGGAAAAAATGCTAGAATCAAACTTATTGAAAAAATCTATTATAAAAATAAAGTTACTCTGGGATATTCTTACAATTTAATTTTATCGTGATATTTAAGCGAGAAAACTAAAATACTCGTTTCTTGTTACAGAAAAATTAAAACATCGTTACTCCTCAGGAAAAAATGTTAGGATCAAACTTATTTAGAAAACTCTAATATACAAATAAAGTTACTCAGGGATATTCTTACAATTTAATTTTATCGTGTTATTTAAGCGAGAAATCTAAAATAATCTTTTCTAGTTCCAGAAAAATTAAATATCGTTACTCCTCAGGAAAAAATGCTAGAATCAAACTTATTAAGAATAATCTAATATACAAATAAAGTTACTCAGGGATATTCTTACAATTTAATTTAACGTTATATTTAAGCGATAAAACTAAAATTTTCGTTTCTAGCTCCAGAAAAATAATAACATTGTTACTCCTCAGGAAAAAATGCTAGAATCAAACTTATTTAGAATAATCTAATATACAAATAAAGTTACTCAGGGATATTCTTACAATTTAATTTTATCGTGATATTTAAGCCAGAAAACTAAAATACTCGTTTCTTGTTACAGAAAAATTAAAACATCGTTACTCCTCAGGAAAAAATGCTAGGATCATACTTATTTAGAATAATCTAATATACAAATAAAGTTACTCAGGGATATTCTTACAATTTAATTTTAAGCTGATATTTAAGCGAGAAATCTAAAATAATCTTTTCTAGTTCCAGAAAAATTAAAACATCGTTACTCCTCAGGAAAAAATGGTAGAATCAAACTTATTAAGAATAATCTAATATACAAATAAAGTTACTCAGGAATATTCTTACAATTTAATTTTATCGTGATATTTATGTGAGAAAACTAAAATATTCGTTTCTAGTTCCAGTAAAATTAAAACATCGTTTACTCCTCAGGAAAAAATGCTAGAATCAAACTTATTGAAAAAATCTATTATAAAAATAAAGTTACTCTGGGATATTCTTACAATTTAATTTTGACGTGATATTTAAGCGAGAAATCTAAAATAATCTTTTCTAGTTCCAGAAAAATTAAAACATCGTTACTCCTCAGGAAAAAATGCTAAAGTTCAAACTTATTAAAAAAATCTAATATACAAATAATGTTACTCTGGGATATTCTAACAATTTAATTTTATCGTGATATTTAAGAGAGAAAGTTAAAATATTCGTTTCTAGTTCCAGAAAAATTAAAACATCGTTACTCCTCAGAAAAAAATGCTAGAATCAAACTTATTTAGAATAAACTAATATACAAATAAAGTTACTCAGGGATATTCTTACAATTTAATTTTATCGTGATATTTAGCCAGAAAACTAAAATACTAGTTTCTTGTTACAGAAAAATTAAAACATCGTTACTCCTCAGGAAAAAATGCAAGAATCAAACTTATTAAACTAATCTATTATAAAAATAAAGTTACTCAGGGATAATCTTACAATTTAATTTTATCGTGATATTTAAGCGAGAAAACTAAAATATTCGTTTATAGTTCCAGAAAAATAAAAATATTGTTACTCCTCAGAAAAAAATGCTAGAATCAAACTTATTAAAAAAAAACTAATAAACAAATAAAGTTACTCAGGGATATTCTTACAATTTAATTTTATCGTGATATTTAAGCGAGAAAACTAAAATACTCGTTTCTTGTTACAGAAAAATTAAAACATCGTTACTCCTCAGGAAAGAATGTTAGGATCAAACTTATTTAGAATAATCTAATAAACAAATAAGGTTACTAAACTAAAATATTCTTTTCTAGTTCCAGAAAAATTAAAACATCGTTACTCCTCAGGAAAAAATGCTAGAATCAAACATTAAGAAAAATCTAATATACAAATAAAGTTACTCAGGGATATTCTTACAATTTAATTTTATCGTGATATTTAAGCCAGAAAACTAAAATACTCGTTTATAGTTCCAGAAAAATAAAAATATTGTTACTCCTCAGAAAAAAATGCTAGAATCAAACTTATTAAAAAAAAACTAATAAACAAATAAAGTTACTCAGGGATATTCTTACAATTTAATTTTATCGTGATATTTAGCGAGAAATCTAAAATATTCGTTACTTGCTCCAGAAAAATTAAAACAACGTTACTCCTCAGGAAAAAATACTAGAATCAAACTTATTGAAAATAATCTAATATACAACTAAAGTTACTCCGGGATATTCTTACAATTTAATTTTATCATGATATTTAAGCGAGAAAACTAAAATACTCGTTTCTTGTTACAGAAAAATTAAAACATCGTTATTCCTCAGGAAAAAATGCTAGAATCAAACTTATTAAGAATAATCTAATATACAAATAAAGTTGCTCAGGGATATTCTTACAATTTAATTTTATCGTGATATTTATGTGAGAAAACAAAAATATTCGTTTCTAGTTCTAGTAAAATAAAAATATTGTTACTCCTCAGAAAAAAATGCTAGAATCAAACTTATTAAAAAAAATCTAATAAACAAATAAAGTTACTCAGGGATATTCTTACAATTTAATTTTATCGTGATATTTAAGCGAGAAATCTAAAATATTCGTTACTAGCTCTAGAAAAATTAAAACATCGTTACTCCTCAGGAAAAATGCTAGAATCAAACTAATTTAGAATAATCTAATATACAAATAAAGTTACTCAGGGATATTCTTACAATTTAATTTTATCGTGATATTTAAGCGAGAAAACTAAAATACTCGTCTCTTGTTACAGAAAAATTCAAACATCGTTCCTTCTCAGGAAAAAATGCTAGAATCAAACTTATTAAACAAATCTATTATAAAAATAAAATTACTCAGGGATAATCTTACAATTTAATTTTATCGTGATATTTAAGCGAGAAAACTAAAATATTCGTTATAGTTCCAGAAAAATAAAAATATTGTTACTCCTCAGAAAAAAATGCTAGAATCAAACTTATTAAAAAAAATCTAATAAACAAATAAAGTTACTCAGGGATATTCTTACAATTTAATTTTATCGTGATATTTAAGCGAGAAATCTAAAATATTCGTTACTAGCTCTAGAAAAATTAAAACATCGTTACTCCTCAGGAAAAAAAATGCTAGAATCAAACTTTTGAAGAATAATCTAATATACAAATAAAGTTACTCCGAGATATTCTTACAATTTAATTTTATAGTGATATTTAAGCGAGAAAACTAAAATACTCGTTGCTTGTTACAAAAAAATTAAAACATCGTTACTCCTCAGGAAAAAATGTTAGGATCAAACTTATTTAGAATAATCTAATATACAAATAAAGTTACTCAGAGATATACTTACAATTTAATTTTATCGTGATATTTATGTGAGAAAACTAAAATATTCGTTTCTAGTTCCAGAAAAATTAAAACATCGTTACTCCTCAGGAAAAAATGCTAGAATCAAACATTTAAAAAATCTAATATACAAATAAAGTTACTCAGGGATATTCTTACAATTAAATTTTATCGTGATATTTAAGCGAGAAATCTAAAATATTCGTTTCTAGTTCCAGAAAAATTAAAACATCGTTACTCCTCAGGAAAAAATGCTAGAGTCAAACTTATTTAGAATAATCTAATATACAAATAAAGTTACTCAGGGATATTCTTACAATTTAATTTTATCGTGATATTTAAGCGAGAAATCTAAAATATTCGTTACTAGCTCCAGAAAAATTAAAACATCGTTACTCCTCAGGAAAAAATGCTAGAATCAAACTTATTAAAAATAATCTAATATACAAACAAAGTTACTCCGAGATATTCTTACAATTTAATTTTACCGTGATATTTAAGCGAGAAAACTAAAATACTCGTTTCTTGTTACAGAAAAATTAAAACATCGTTACTCCTCAGGAAAAAATGCTAGAATCAAACTTATTAAAAAAATCTAATATACAAATAAAGTTACTCTGGGATAGTCTTACAATTTAATTTTATCGTTATATTTAAGCGAGAAAACTAAAATATTGTTTTCTAGTTCCAGAAAAATTAAAACATCGTTACTCCTCAGGAAAAAATTCTAGAATCAAACTTATTAAACAAATCTATTATAAAAATAAAGTTACTCAGGGATAATCTTGTAACAAGTCAAAGTCAGCACATTCTTAGTGAATACAATTAAGTAAAGTAGAGCATGTTGTAATGAGGTCAAGTATTCAAAATAATGTCGTTTATGTATTAGCTAACTCTTTGCTGACTTAGCACTTTGGAGTAATGTATAAATAGGTTAGGTTAGTAAGTAAGAAGGGCAGTTACAGAGCAGTCACGTTTGTGAGTGAAGTGTGTGTGTTCAAAGAAGACAGTTGAAAGTAAGAAGAAACATTGTATTAAAATTACGTGTGAATAAATCTTTGTTATTTGTTAAACCAAATTGTAAGTACAAACTTATTTACAACAACCCTAGTTCTTGTCCTTTCTCCGGTCTGACAAGAACCCATATAAATTATTTGTTAATTCTCCTTTAAATAAGGGAGGCTTACAAATTGGTGATAGCGGTGGGATATTTTGCAACAACAACCCTCTGTTACAAATTGGTGGCAGCGGTAAGGGATATTTTGTCAGATCAGAGGGGGCCAATCGTTTTTGGTCCGCTCGCGGAAAAGCAAGTATTAGGAATTTTTTTTTTTTTCTTTCTCAAATTTATTTTGCTAAGTAAATATGGTGAGTAAGTCAGATGGAAGGCCTGTCGTAAGAGAGCTGGAAAGTAGGTTTAACGCCAGTAAGTGTCAATTTAGTTATGCTGCGAATGCAATGGAGACGTTTTGCGGGAAAAACCCAGAAGAATTTTTTGCTAAAGCCAGAATACGGAAAGATATTGAAGGATGGACCGAGACAGAGACAGTGGACATACTTAGATTACGACTGACGGGCGAAGCTTTCGAACTATACATGCAAAATCTAGAACTACATAGAGGTACACTAGAACTAGATGCATTCGCACAACCATTTTTAGAACGTTTCACAAAAAAACGAATCCCAGGACAGATCTATCACGACTTATCAGATTGTACGCAGAAAATAAACGAAAATGTACAAGAGTTCGCACAGAGGCTAAGAAAATTAAAAAAGGAATTGTTAAAAGAAAAAGGCGTACAAACAGATTTTGCAAATAACTTATGTTTGTACCAGTTTAAAAATGGGTTAAAGTCAGAAATAAAGAAATTTATAAGAGTTATAATGGACACACAGGAAGATTTGTCATTTGAAGATGCCGTATCGATGGCAGAAAGAGAAGAAATGGAAGTTCTACGACAAAAGATGTGCAATTTAGAAATTGGCGCGGTAGACAGAAGACCGGCAAAGCCAAGTGAGGTAAGAAAATGTTTTATTTGCGGAGCCACTGACCACTTTCAAAATGACTGCAAACGAAGAGAAACATGCAGGAAGTGTGGAAAACCAGGCCACATCGCTGTCGGATGCCGAGAGAGAACAAGAAGTAACTACCGAAATTACAACACAAATCCAGAAAGATACAGAAATTCACAGTCAAACCAGGGCAATGGATATAATAGAAGTTACAACACAAGCAGATACAGAAACCCGCCGCCAGATCAAGGTAATGGATACCACAGAAACAAAAGAGTTGAAAATCAAAACAGATATACGCAAGATACACGTAACACACAGCATTTAAACGAGCGATCCCTCTCGCACGCGCCCCACCGCGGGAGGTATTAGTAAGTCAAAATAAACCAATAATAATCACTCAAATCAGTAAAAATTCAGAAATTGTAGATATTCCAAATTTTGTTATAGCTTTTATAAATAATAAATCAGTAAAACTTTTAGTAGATACGGGTTCGGCTGTTTCATTAATAAAAAGAAATATTGTTGAGGGGCAACAAATAGAGTCTAAAAACGTCGGTACGTTAACTTCAATTTCAGGTTGCGAATTAGTTTATTTTGGAGTAACTGACGTAAAATTTTATTTTAATGAGTTGAAACTTAACTTCAATTGTGTTGTTTGTTCTGATAATTTAAAATTAGAAGCAGATGGTATTTTGGGTCGCGATTTTTTTAAATTTTTTAATGCAAGTATCAATTATTGCACAGAGGAAGTTGTGTTACGTAATACAAGCATCAGAATGATGGCGGACAGCGTAGCGACAGAAATGCTGACGACAGCGAGTTTGGAAACACGAGAACACTGTGACGCAATGAGGAGGCGTGACGAAGTTGACGTAGGTCAGGGCGATAACACGGAAGACAAGCAGGCTGATAGCAAGTTATCAAACATGGATGCAGAAATTTGCAAGATGGAGGTCCGTACGCTAAAGCAACAAAAACCAGTTACACAAACCAGTGGATTGGTTAGACTGAAGAGTACAGAAAGGATTTTACCAAATTGTGAATTTATGTGTACAGCCGTTCAGGACGTCATGAACCCTGGACACGATATCTTGGTAGAGCCTGTAGAAGTAAAAATACACGGGTTAATGGTAGCAAGAGTACTCACAAAAGCAAAAAAGGAGATACCCGTGAAGTTGATCAACATTACCAACAAGGAGATAATAGTAAGTAAAAATACAATCCTAGGAAAATCAGAAATATATAACGAGGAACCAGAAGGACTAAGGGAAATAAAGTCAAATGAGGTTCAAATAAATGCAGTTCAGAGAGAACTGGGCAGAAGGAAAATGGAAGAGCAATTGCAGTTAAATTACCTGTCTCACGAGGTGAAACAGGAATTGTTGGTACTACTGAGAGAATACGAGGATGTGTTTCTCTGGGAGGATACCAAATTGGGGTGCACACACAAGGTAAAACATAGAATAATTACAGGGGATGTGCAACCAATAGCGAAAGCACCGTACAGGGTGCCGTTTAGTCAGAAGGAGCCCTTAAAGAAAGAAATCAAGAAAATGCTTGATTCTGGGGTGATAGAGCCATCTGATTCGCCATGGTCAGCGCCTGTTGTCATGGTACCCAAGAAATCAGAGAGCGGAGAAAAGAAGATCAGAGTTTGCATAGACTTTCGAGGCTTAAATGCAGTGACAAAAAGGGACTATTTCCCTGTTGCTAATATGCAAGAAACTTTGGATCAGTTAGGGGATGCAAATCTATTCACAACACTAGATTTAGCATCAGGTTATTATCAAGTTCAGTTGGAGGAACAGGATAAAGAGAAAACAGCATTCACGACAGACGGAGGACATTACCAGTTCACTAAAATGGCATTTGGGCTAGCGAACGCACCTAGCACATTCCAGAGGCTGATGAATAGTATATTAGCAGGATTGCGGGGTGAGAAATGTCTTGTATATTTGGATGATGTTATTATTTTTAACGGTGGAGGAGTACAAGAGCATTTGAAGCGATTGAGAGAAGTTTTTGACAGATTGAGACAAGCAAATTTAAAATTACAGCCAAGTAAATGTAAATTTTTAAAATCAGAAACTAAATATTTAGGTCACATTATAACGGGGGATGGAGTAAAACCAGACGACGATAAAATTTCTATTATTCAAAATTATCCAAAACCTAAAAATGTAAAACAGATTAGAGCTTTTACTGGGCTTGTGGGCTTTTACAGACGTTTTGTTCGTAACTTTGCAGGAATCGCAAAGCCTCTAACAGAATTGACGAAAAAAGATACAGATTTTGTCTGGACAGAAGAATGTCAAAATGCTTTTGATTCATTAAAAAATGCACTATGTTCTGAGTCAGTTTTAGCACATCCAGATTTTTCAAAAGAATTTATTCTATCAACGGATGCCAGTGGAAAAGCAATCAGCGCTATTCTAAGTCAAAAAATTGGAGGGTACGAAAGACCGATAGCATTCGCTAGCCGACAATTACAGAAAGCCGAGATGAACTATACCACATCAGAATGGGAATGTTTAGCCGTATGCTGGGGAGTAAAACACTATCGCTGCTATTTATATGGTCGCAAGTTCACCGTCATAACAGACCATAAACCATTGAAGTGGTTGATGACATTCAAAGGCAGCAATTCACGTTTATCAAGATGGGCGCTAACACTGAGTGAACATGATTTTGAAATCATTCACAGGCCAGGCAAGAAGCACATTAATGCTGACGTATTATCTCGGATACCAATAAATACGGTTGAGGTAAAAGAAAAACATTTCGAACCGATTTGGGACAGATACACGATTTTAAAGAAACAAGAAGTGGATGAAGAAATTAAAAAGCTGAAAACCAAGGACGAATTCTTCACAGATACTGAGGGCTTGCTGTTTAAAGAAAAAACGGGTGACGAAAGACATCACAAACTCGTAGTGCCAGTATCTATGAAATTTCAAGTGATGCATGACTACCATAATCTGCCATATGCCGGACACCAAGGGTATGAGAAGACCAATAAAAGAATAAAAGAAAAATTTTATTGGAAAAACATGAGCAAAGACATCGAAGAATTTTGCATCATAAGCCAGCACCACTACAAAAATTCCAAGAAACCACTGCCCCGCTACAGAGAGTATCAATGGATGTTGTAGGACCGTTAACAACTAGTATGAGAGGTAACAAATATATACTAACGTTTCAAGATCACTTCACAAAATATCCAGAAGCATTTGCGATAAAAGATCAAAAAGCAAGTACAATTGCAAGAATTTTGGCTCAAGAGATAATACCTAGACACGGAGCACCCAGACAATTATTGACAGATCTTGGAGCGAATTTTACTTCTCAAATTTTCAAAGAAGTATGCAAAATCTTTGGCACAGAAAAAATTCAAACTACCGCCTACCGACCACAAACGAATGGAATCTTAGAAAGAAGTCATCGAGTTTTCAAAGACATTCTGTCGCACTTTGTAAGTCGTGATCAGACAGATTGGGATGAATGGTTGCCGTACGTATTGATGGCGTACCGAAGCAGTGTACACAACAGTACAAATGAGACGCCATTCTATTTAATGCATGGTCGAGATATGGAGTTACCATATGACGACATCACCAGACCTCAGACATTACGATACGATTACGATGACAATTACGCAGCTGAATTCAAACAGAGACTCCACACAGTTTTCGCTAAAGTGAAACAAAATCTGGCACAGTCAACAGAAATTGTTCATAAACAATTTAATAAAAACGCAAAATCAACAAAATTCCAAGTTGGAGACGCAGTATACTTGCATGACCCGACAGTACTGGTAGGAACGTCGCGTAAACTAAACAAACCATGGACAGGACCGTACTTTATAATTGGAATAATGGGTCCCGTTAATTATAAAATTAAAGATGTTGCAGGAAAAATTTTAAAAGTGCATGTTAATCGTCTGAAGCCTTTTAAAGCAGATACTGAGAACATCAGCAAAGCGAAGACAGAAGCAGTAACCAAGGAGCCGACGGAGGAGCCGAGAACAGACTCAAATTTAAATTTTCAACTGCCGCACCATCTGATGCTTCAGGAATTTAATATGGGCCAGGATCCACCACCGATTCTACCTCATACTCCCACAACGCCTTACCATACACGCAGCAAGGGCCCAGTACCAGAGCTTCCGTGGATACAAACACCAGGACGATAGATTTTCTTTTTTTATATTTCCAGATGCAGCCACTCCAAATCTTATTGACAGCATGCAGTCTGATTAGCGTCTCTTATGCGTTAATTGGATTTGACTGCAGAGGGCCAAATACCAACATCACGACCATTTCTCTTAAAGACGTGGCCGAATGTCCGGACGTGAACAAGGGGTACACAGAGTCCCGTGCCAGTGTACAAATTCTACAAGAAAACGAATTTCACAATGTTCAAGTCTACACCTGTCTAGTAGAAGTAACACGTCTAATTCAACATTGCGGGATGCACAGTCATACATCTTCAGTTCAGCAAGGGTTGCTGACCTATATTCACGAAGTCGGACCAGAAGAGTGTCGGCTAATGCATCGTACCAAGATGTACAGAGGCTTGGGAAATGCTGTGATAAATAAACTAGTAAGTAATGGGACAATTTCTGCATCACTGACTCTAGCAGGCGGTCTAGATATTTCGGGCAAGTGTACTGGAGGATCATTCATCGAGAATGGAGTGTCCTGGGAAGGCGTAGCGGTACAGGCTACAGTTAAAATTTCACTGAAAGACTATTCTGCTACAGTGAAATTAGAAGTAGACGAAATTAGTTTAAGAGGTGGTGTAGTTTGTAAGTTTCTAGGAGATTGGAGAGACAGTGTGGGAACGAGTCTCAACTGGACAGTGCGATGGCAGCAGCATGTCGCTAATTTATGAGGGTGAAGTAGGCTTGGTGAGTACAGAAAAATCTGAATTTGGAGATCGTAAACAATATGTTGTAGTGGAGGAAGGGGAAAAAATTTTTGCTGTTAAATTATTAGAGAGGACAAATATTTGTAATAATGAAATCTGGCTAACAGAACATCCAAAATTATTAGTAGCATTTAAAAAAGATTTCGGAATTAAATATTTAGTAAATGGAGTTCCAGATCCAAAAAATGTAAATTTATTAGCATATTTAAACACTAAATTTCTGTACGTAGAACAATCATTTAAACGAGAAATGAGAGACATGTACAGTGATGTAATTCACAGACAATGCTTACTTGAGCGGGACATGCTGCGTAATCGACTGTTGCTCGCTCCTCTAGCTCCTAATGCAGTAAGCACGTTAATTAAAAATAAATTAGGGTATGTAGGGCGAGTCATGGGCGAAGTAATTCACATCATGCAATGCACACCGAGGGTAGTAAAGATACGAAGGGTAGAAGAATGCTACAACGAGCTACCAGTGCTTGCAGATGAGGAAGAATTATTCCTGACTCCAATGACTCATATTCTGCAAGACAAAGCCGAGCAGATAGATTGCAGCCACCTGGCGCCGGCCCTGTACTACATGGACAACAAATGGTTAGGCTACAGTCCGCATCTAACACAAGGTGTCGAGCCGGAAGTACTGGAGGTACAGCGGGAACCAGAATTCAAGTTCAAACCATTGTATGATATTGGAAACGCTGGTATTTATTCAAAGAAAGAGATTAAGTCGGCTCAAGATGCGTTGATCTTCGGACTAGAGCGGCAAGCCATAGCCAACATAATAACCAGGAGGGTAGTAGGACGGGACACTGCAGACCAGGGTCTGACAACTCTCGACCTATTTTCCAAGGGCGACCTCAGAAACTTGGCGAAATCTACTGCAAAGCAAATGTGGGGCTGGTTCTCCAGTATAGGTATGTTTATGTCAGGCTTTATTGGGGCTTACGCAATTTTCAAAATTTTTAAATACATTCTGGATGCATTGATTAATGGTTTTAATTTATATAATACAATGGGATGCACATTTAGTATGGCGGCTTGTCTCTGGAACACGTTGACACATCTCGTTCTGAATAATCACCACCGCAGAACGCGTCACCGTAACCAGGAACAAGAACATGAGCTAGAATCAATTGCGATAAATCACGATGAAGATATGGGAAATCCGGGGGTTGTAACACCTAGTGCGCCCCCTAGAGAACCAGGACAAATGAAATTAAGCAAACAGTCGTGGAACCACAGCAGGGATAGCTAGATTAGAATAAGAAAATATTTTGTTTGTTTGTTTAGTTTATATTAGTTAGGAAAGACCACCAGCCAGCGCAACAAGTAGTGAGGATGCAACCAACCACACCCCGAGAAGTCACTACCCCCAAAAGAGAAGCGATGAGGAAACAATGTCACCAACGTGAGCTCTAAGTGCAGAGTTGCGAGGAGAGCAGTGTGACGTGGCAGCCCATCAGTTCCAAAGAAGGGAGGTGACATCAGAGAGGAAAACAGTGTTGACAATACGTTGGTATGCCTCAATACAGACAATGTTGTGAAGTTCAATGTGGTCATGTAGAGACAATAAGTGTAGAGTAAGAATGATGCTTCTGGGAATTGTACTCCTTTCCAGGAAGCAAATTCCTCAAAGAAGGGAGGAATGTAACAAGTCAAAGTCAGCACATTCTTAGTGAATACAATTAAGTAAAGTAGAGCATGTTGTAATGAGGTCAAGTATTCAAAATAATGTCGTTTATGTATTAGCTAACTCTTTGCTGACTTAGCACTTTGGAGTAATGTATAAATAGGTTAGGTTAGTAAGTAAGAAGGGCAGTTACAGAGCAGTTGCAGAGCAGTACAAGAGAGTCACAAGAAACAGTCACGTTTGTGAGTGAAGTGTGTGTGTTCAAAGAAGACAGTTGAAAGTAAGAAGAAACATTGTATTAAAATTACGTGTGAATAAATCTTTGTTATTTGTTAAACCAAATTGTAAGTACAAACTTATTTACAACAACCCTAGTTCTTGTCCTTTCTCCGGTCTGACAAGAACCCATATAAATTATTTATTAATTCTCCTTTAAATAAGGGAGGCTTACAATCTTACAATTTAATTTTATCGTGATATTTAAGCGAGAAAACTAAAATATTCGTTTATAGTTCCAGAAAAATAAAAATATTGTTACTCCTCAGAAAAAAATGCTAGAATCAAACTTATTAAAAAAAATCTAATAAACAAATAAAGTTACTCAGGGATATACTTACAATTTAATTTTATCGTGATATTTAAGCGAGAAATCTAAAATATTCGTTACTAGCTCTAGATAAATTAAAACATCGTTACTCCTCAGGAAATAACGCTAGAATCAAACTTATTAAGAATAATCTAATATACAAATAAAGTTACTCCGGGATATTCTTACAATTTAATTTTATCGTGATATTTAAGCGAGAAAACTAAAATTCTCGTTTCTTGTTACAGAAAAATTAAAACATCGTTACTCCTCAGGAAAAAATGCTAGAATCAAACTTATTAAGAATAATCTAATATACAAATAAAGTTACTCAGGGATATTCTTACAATTTAATTTTATCTTGATATTTATGTGAGAAAACAAAAATATTCGTTTCTAGTTCTAGTAAAATTAAAACATCGTTACTCCTCAGGAAAAAATGCTAGAATCCAACTTATTAAAAAAATCTAATATACACATAAAGTTACTCTGGGATAGTCTTACAATTTAATTTTATCGTTATATTTAAGCGAGAAAACTAAAATATTCTTTTCTAGTTCCAGAACAATTAAAACATCGTTACTCCTCAGGAAAAAATTCTAGAATCAAACTTATTAAACAAATCTATTATAAAAATAAAGTTACTCAGGGATAATCTTACAATTTAATTTTATCGTGATATTTAAGCGAGAAAACTAAAATATTCGTTTATAGTTCCAGAAAAATAAAAATATTGTTACTCCTCAGGATAAAATGCTAGAATCAAACTTATTAAGAATAATCTAATACACAAATAGAGTTACTCCGGGATATTCTTACAATTTAATCTTATCGTGATATTTAAGCGAGAAAACTAAAATACTCGTTTCTTGTTACAGAAAAATTAAAACATCGTTACTCCTCAGGAAAAAATGTTAGGATCAAACTTATTTAGAATAATCTAACATACAAATAAAGTTACTCAGGGATATTCTTACAATTTAATTTTAACGTGATATGTAAGCGAGAAATCTAAAATAATCTTTTCTAGTTCCAGAAAAATTAAAACATCGTTACTCCTCAGGAAAAAATGCTAGAATCAAACTTATTAAAAAAAATCTAATATACAAATAAAGTTACTCTGGGATATTCTTACAATTTAATTTTATCGTGATATTTAAGCGAGAAATTTAAAATATTCGTTTCTAGTACTCCTCAGGAAAAAATGCAAGAATCAAACTTATTAAACAAATCTATTATAAAAATAAAGTTACTCAGGGATAATCTTACAATTTAATTTTATCGTGATATTTAAGCGAGAAAACTAAAATATTCGTTTATAGTTCCAGAAAAATAAAAATATTGTTACTCCTCAGAAAAAAATGCTAGAATCAAACTTATTAAAAAAAAACTAATAAACAAATAAAGTTACTCAGGGATATTCTTACAATTTAATTTTATCCTGATATTTAAGCGAGAAAACTAAAATACTCGTTTCTTGTTACAGAAAAATTTAAACATCGTTACTCCTCAGGAAAAAATGTTAGGATCAAACTTATTTAGAATAATCTTATATACAAATAAAGTTACTCAGGGATATTCTTACAATTTAATTTTAACGTGATATTTAAGCGAGAAATCTAAAATAATCTTTTCTAGTTCCAGAAAAATTAAAACATCGTTACTCCTCAGGAAAAAATGCTAGAATTAAACTTATTAAGAATAATCTAATATACAAATAAAGTTACTCAGTGATATTCTTACAATTTAATTTTATCGTGATATTTATGTGAGAAAACTAAAATATTCGTTTCTAGTTCCAGTAAAATGAAAACATCGTTACTCCTCAGGAAAAAATGCTAGAATCAAACTTATTAAAAAAAATCTAATATACAAATAAAGTTACTCTGGGATAGTCTTACAATTTAATTTTATCGTTATATTTATGTGAGAAAACTAAAATATTCTTTTCTAGTTCCAGAAAAATTAAAACATCGTTACTCCTCAGGAAAAAATTCTAGAATCAAACTTATTAAACAAATCTATTATAAAAATAAAGTTACTTAGGGATAATCTTACAATTTAATTTTATCGTGATATTTAAGCGAGAAATCTAAAATATTCGTTTCTAGTTCCAGAAAAATTAAAACATCGTTACTCCTCAGGAAAAAATGCTAGAGTCAAACTTATTTAGAATAATCTAATATACAAATAAAGTTACTCAGGGATATTCTTACAATTAAATTTTATCGTGATATTTAAGCCAGAAAACTAAAATACTCTTTCCTTGTTACAGAAAAATTAAAACATCGTTACTTCTCAGGAAAAAATGCTAGAATCAAACTTATTAAACAAATCTATTATAAAAATAAAGTTACTCAGGGATAATCTTACAATTTAATTTTATCGTGATTTTAAGCGAAAAAACTAAAATATTCGTTTATAATTCCAGAAAAATAAAAATATTGTTACTCAGAAAAAAATGCTAGAATCAAACTTATTAAAAAAAATCTAATAAGCAAATAAAGTTACTCAGGGATATTCTTACAATTTAATTTTATCGTGATATTTAAGCGAGAAATCTAAAATATTCGTTACTAGCTCTAGAAAAATTAAAACAACGTTACTCCTCAGGAAAAAATGCTAGAATCAAACTTTTGAAGAATAATCTAATATACAAATAAAGTTACTCCGAGATATTCTTACAATTTAATTTTATAGTGATATTTAAGCGAGAAAACTAAAATATTCGTTTCTAGTTCCAGAAAAATTAAAACATCGTTACTCCTCAGGAAAAAATGCTAGAGTCAAATTTATTTAGAATAATCTAATATACAAATAAAGTTACTCAGGGATATTCTTACAATTAAATTTTATCGTGATATTTATGTGAGAAAACAAAAATATTCGTTTCTATTTCTAGTAAAATTAAAACATCGTTACTCCTCAGGAAAAAATGCTAGAATCAAACTTATTAAAAAAATCAAATATACAAATAAAGTTACTCTGGGATAGTCTTACAATTTAATTTTATCGTTATATTTAAGCGAGAAAACTAAAATATTCTTTTCTAGTTCCAGAAAAATTAAAACATCGTTACTCCTCAGGATAAAATGCTAGAATCAAACATTAAGAAAAATCTAATATACAAATAAAGTTACTCAGGGATATTCTTACAATATAATTTTATCGTGATATTTAAGCGAGAAATCTAAAATATTCTTTTCTAGTTCCAGAAAAATAAAAACATCGTTACTCCTCAGGAAAAAATGCTAGAATCAAACTAATTTAGAATAATCTAAATATACAAATAAAGTTACTCAGGGATATTCTTACAATTTAATTTTATCGTGATATTTAAGCCAGAAAACTAAAATACTCGTTTCTTGTTACAGAAAAATTAAAAAATCGTTACTCCTCAGGAAAAAATGCTAGAATCAAACTTATTAAGAATAATCTAATATACAAATAAAGTTACTCAGGGATATTCTTACAATTTAATTTTATCGTGATATTTATGTGAGAAAACAAAAATATTCGTTTCTAGTTCTAGTAAAATTAAACATCGTTACTCCTCAGGAAAAAATGCTAGAATCAAACTTATTAAAAAAATCTAATATACACATAAAGTTACTCTGGGATAGTCTTACAATTTAATTTTATCGTTATATTTAAGCGAGAAAACTAAAATATTCTTTTCTAGTTCCAGAAAAATTAAAACATCGTTACTCCTCAGGAGAAAATTCTAGAATCAAACTTATTAAACAAATCTATTATAAAAATAAAGTTACTCAGGGATAATCTTACAATTTAATTTTATCGTGATATTTAAGCGAGAAATCTAAAATATTCTTTACTAGCTCTAGAAAAATTAAAACATCGTTCCTTCTCAGGAAAAAATGCTAGAATCAAACTTATTAAACAAATCTATTATAAAAATAAAGTTACTCAGTGATAATCTTACAATTTAATTTTATCGTGATATTTAAGCGTGAAAACTAAAATATTCGTTTATAATTCCAGAAAAATAAAAATATTGTTACTCAGAAAAAAATGCTAGAATCAAACTTATTAAAAAAAATCTAATAAACAAATAAAGTTACTCAGGGATATTCTTACAATTTAATTTTATTGTGATATTTATGTGAGAAAACAAAAATATTCGTTTCTAGTTCTAGTAAAATTAAAACATCGTTACTCCTCAGGAAAAAATGCTTGAATCAAACTTATTAAAAAAATCTAATATACACATAAAGTTACTCTGGAATAGTCTTACAATTTAATTTTATCGTTATATTTAAGCGAGAAAACTAAAATATTCTTTTCTAGTTCCAGAAATATTAAAACATCGTTACTCCTCAGGAAAAAATTCTAGAATCAAACTTATTAAACAAATCTATTATAAAAATAAAGTTACTCAGGGAAAATCTTACAATTTAATTTTATTGTGATATTTAAGCGAGAAAACTAAAATATTCGTTTATAGTTCCAGAAAAATAAAAATATTGTTACTCCTCAGAAAAAAATGCTAGAATCAAACTTATTAAAAAAAATCTAATAAACAAACAAAGTTACTCAGGGATATTCTTACAATTTAATTTTATCGTGATATTTAAGCGAGAAATCTAAAATATTCGTTACTAGCTCTAGAAAAATTAAAACATCGTTACTCCTCAGGAAAAATGCTAGAATCAAACTAATTTAGAATAATCTAATATACAAATAAAGTTACTCAGGGATATTCTTACAATTTAATTTTATCGTGATATTTAAGCCAGAAAACCAAAATACTCGTTTCTTGTTACAGAAAAATTAAAACATCGTTCCTTCTCAGGAAAAAATGCTAGAATCAAACTTATTAAACAAATCTATTATAAAAATAAAATTACTCAGGGATAATCTTACAATTTAATTTTATCGTGATATTTAAGCGAGAAAACTAAAATATTCGTTTATAGTTCCAGAAAAATAAAAATATTGTTACTCCTCAGAAAAAAATGCTAGAATCAAACTTATTAAAAAAAATCTAATAAACAAAGTTACTCAGGGATATTCTTACAATTTAATTTTATCGTGATATTTAAGCGAGAAAACTAAAATATTCGTTTGTAGTACAAGAAAAATAAATATATTGTTACTCAGAAAAAAATGCTAGAATCAAACTTATTAAAAAACATCTAATAAACAAATAAAGTTACTCAGGGATATTCTTACAATTTAATTTTATCGTGATATTTAGCGAGAAATCTAAAATATTCGTTACTAGCTCCAGAAAAATTAGAACATCGTTACTCCTCAGGATAAAATGCTAGAATCAAACTTATTTAGAATAATCTAATATACAAATAAAGTTACTCCGGGATATTCTTACAATTTAATTGTATCGTGATATTTAAGCGAGAAAACTAAAATACTCGTTTCTTGTTACAGAAAAATTAAAACATCGTTACTCCTCAGGAAAAAATGCTAGAAGCAAACTTATTAAAAAAAATCTAATATACAAATAAAGTTACTCTGGGATATTCTTACAATTTAATTTTATCGTGATATTTAAGCGAGAAATTTAAAATATTCGTTTCTAGTTCCAGAAAAATTAAAACATCGTTACTCCTCAGGAAAAATTGCTAGAATCAAACTTATTTAGAATAAACTAATATACAAATAAAGTTACTCAGGGATATTTTTACAATTTAATTTTATCGTGATATTTAAGCCAGAAAACTAAAATACTAGTTTCTTGTTACAGAAAAATTAAAACATCGTTACTCCTCAGGAAGAAATGCAAGAATCAAACGTATTAAACAAATCTATTATAAAAATAAAGTTACTCAGGGATAATCTTACAATTTAATTTTATCGTGATATTTAAACGAGAAAACTAAAATATTCGTTTATAGTTCCAGAAAAATAAAAATATTGTTACTCCTCAGAAAAAAATGCTAGAATCAAACTTATTAAAAAAAAACTAATAAACAAATAAAGTTACTCAGGGATATTCTTACAATTTAATT
The DNA here is from genome assembly GCA_911728475.2 of Pterostichus madidus. NCBI lineage: Eukaryota > Metazoa > Arthropoda > Insecta > Coleoptera > Carabidae > Pterostichus > Pterostichus madidus. Next base: position 16,737,693 of record OU452311.1, on the reverse strand, counting down.
TTATCGTGATATTTAAGCGAGAAAACTAAAATACTCGTTTCTTGTTACAGAAAAATTAAAGCATCGTTACTCCTCAGGAAAAAATGTTAGGATCAAACTTATTTAGAATAATCTAATATACAAATAAAGTTACTCAGGGATATTCTTACAATTTAATTTTAACGTTATATTTAAGCGAGAAATCTAAAATATTCGTTTCTAGTTCCAGAAAAATTAAAACATCGTTACTCCTCAGGAAAAAATGTTATGATCAAACTTATTTAGAATAATCTAATATACAAATAAAATTACTCAGGGATATTCTTACAATTTAATTTTAACGTGATATTTAAGCGAGAAATCTAAAATAATCTTTTCTAGTTCCAGAAAAATTAAAACATCGTTACTCCTCAGGAAAAAATGCTAGAATTAAACTTATTAAGAATAATCTAATATACAAATAAAGTTACTCAGGGATATTCTTACAATTTAATTTTATCGTGATATTTATGTGAGAAAACTAAAATATTCGTTTATAGTTCCAGAAAAATAAAAATATTGTTACTTTATTTTTTTTATTTTATAGTGATATTTAAGCGAGAAAACTAAAATACTCGTTGCTTGTTACAAAAAAATTAAAACATCGTTACTCCTCAGGAAAAAATGTTAGGATCAAACTTATTTAGAATAATCTAATATACAAATAAAGTTACTCAGTTATACTTACAATTTAATTTTATCGTGATATTTATGTGAGAAAACTAAAATATTCGTTTCTAGTTCCAGAAAAATTAAAACATCGTTACTCCTCAGGAAAAAATGCTAGAATCAAACATTTAAAAAATCTAATATACAAATAAAGTTACTCAGGGATATTCTTACAATTTAATTTTATCGTGATATTTAAGCGAGAAATCTAAAATATTCGTTTCTAGTTCCAGAAAAATTAAAACATCGTTACTCCTCAGGAAAAAATGCTAGAGTCAAACTTATTTAGAATAATCTAATATACAAATAAAGTTACTCAGGGATATTCTTACAATTTAATTTTATCGTGATATTTAAGCCAGAAAACTAAAATACTCTTTCTTGTTACAGAAAAATTAAAACATCGTTACTTCTCAGGAAAAAATGCTAGAATCAAACTTATTAAGAATAATCTAATATACAAATAAAGTTACTCAGGGATATTCTTACAATTTAATTTTATCGTGATATTTATGTGAGAAAACAAAAATTTTCGTTTCTAGTTCTAGTAAAATTAAACATCGTTACTCCTCAGGAAAAAATGCTAGAATCAAACTTATTAAAAAAATCTAATATACACATAAAGTTACTCTGGGATAGTCTTACAATTTAATTTTATCGTTATATTTAAGCGAGAAAACTAAAATATTCTTTTCTAGTTCCAGAAAAATTAAAACATCGTTACTCCTCAGGAAAAAATGCTAGAATTAAACTTATTAAGAATAATCTAATATACAAATAAAGTTACTCAGTGATATTCTTACAATTTAATTTTATCGTGATATTTATGTGAGAAAACTAAAATATTCGTTTCTAGTTCCAGTAAAATGAAAACATCGTTACTCCTCAGGAAAAAATGCTAGAATCAAACTTATTAAAAAAAATCTAATATACAAATAAAGTTACTCTGGGATAGTCTTACAATTTAATTTTATCGTTATATTTAAGCGAGAAAACTAAAATATTCTTTTCTAGTTCCAGAAAAATTAAAACATCGTTACTCCTCAGGAAAAAATTCTAGAATCAAACTTTTGAAGAATAATCTAATATACAAATAAAGTTACTCCGAGATATTCTTACAATTTAATTTTATAGTGATATTTAAGCGAGAAAACTAAAATACTCGTTGCTTGTTACAGAAAAATTAAAACATCGTTACTCCTCAGGAAAAAATGTTAGGATCAAACTTATTTAGAATAATCTAATAAACAAATAAAGTTACTCAGAGATATACTTACAATTTAATTTTATCGTGATATTTATGTGAGAAAACTAAAATATTCGTTTCTAGTTCCAGAAAAATTAAAACATCGTTACTCCTCAGGAAAAAATGCTAGAATCAAACTTATTAAAAAAAATCTAATAAACAAATAAAGTTACTCAGGGATATTCTTACAATTTAATTTTATCGTGATATTTAAGCGAGAAATCTAAAATATTCGTTACTAGCTCTTGAAAAATTAAAACATCGTTACTCCTCAGGAAAAAATGCTAGAATCAAACTTTTGAAGAATAATCTAATATACAAATAAAGTTACTCCGAGATATTCTTACAATTTAATTTTATAGTGATATTTAAGCGAGAAAACTAATATATTCGTTTATAGTTCCAGAAAAACAAAAATATTGTTACTCCTCACAAAAAAATGCTAGAATCAAACTTATTAAAAAAAATCTAATAAACAAATAAAGTTACTCAGGGATATTCTTACAATTTAATTTTATCGTGATATTTAAGCGAGAAATCTAAAATATTCGTTACTAGCTCTAGAAAAATTAAAACATCGTTACTCCTCAGGAAAAAATGCTAGAATCAAACTTTTGAAGAATAATCTAATATACAAATAAAGTTACTCCGAGATATTCTTACAATTTAATTTTATAGTGATATTTAAGCGAGAAAACTAAAATACTCGTTGCTTGTTACAGAAAAATTAAAACATCGTTACTCCTCAGGAAAAAATGTTAGGATCAAACTTATTTAGAATAATCTAATAAACAAATAAAGTTACTCAGAGATATACTTACAATTTAATTTTATCGAGATATTTATGTGAGAAAACTAAAATATTCGTTTCTAGTTCCAGAAAAATTAAAACATCGTTACTCCTCAGGAAAAAATGCTAGAATCAAACATTTAAAAAATCAAATATACAAATAAAGTTACTCAGGGATATTCTTCCAATTTAATTTTATCGTGATATTTAAGCGAGAAATCTAAAATATTCGTTTCTAGTTCCAGAAAAATTAAAACATCGTTACTCCTCAGGAAAAAATGCTAGAGTCAAACTTATTGAGAATAATCTAATATACAAATAAAGTTACTCAGGGATATTCTTACAATTAAATTTTATCGTGATATTTAAGCCAGAAAACTAAAATACTCTTTCCTTGTTACAGAAAAATTAAAACATCGTTACTTCTCAGGAAAAAATGCTAGAATCAAACTTATTAAACAAATCTATTATAAAAATAAAGTTACTCAGGGATAATCTTACAATTTAATTTTATCGTGATTTTAAGTGAGAAAACTAAAATATTCGTTTATAATTCCAGAAAAATAAAAATATTGTTACTCAGAAAAAAATGCTAGAATCAAACTTATTAAAAATAATCTAATATACAAATAAAGTTACTCCGGGATATTCTTACAATTTCATTTTATCGTGATATTTAAGCGAGAAAACTAAAATACTCGTTTCTTGTTACAGAAAAATTAAAACATCGTTACTCCTCAGGAAAAAATGCTAGAATCAAACTTTTGAAGAATAATCTAATATACAAATAAAGTTACTCAGGGATATTCTCACAATTTAATTTTATCGTGATATTTATGTGAGAAAACAAAAATATTCGTTTCTAGTTCTAGTAAAATTAAAACATCGTTACTCCTCAGGAAAAAATGCTAGAATCAAACATTAAGAAAAATCTAATATACAAATAAAGTTACTCAGGGATATTCTTACAATATAATTTTATCGTGATATTTAAGCGAGAAATCTAAAATATTCTTTTCTAGTTCCAGAAAAATAAAAACATCGTTACTCCTCAGGAAAAAATGCTAGAATTAAACTTATTAAGAATAATCTAATATACAAATAAAGTTACTCAGGGATATTCTTACAATTTAATTTTATCGTGATATTTATGTGAGAAAACAAAAATATTCGTTTCTAGTTCTAGTAAAATTAAACATCGTTACTCCTCAGGAAAAAATGCTAGAATCAAACTTATTAAAAAAATCTAATATACACATAAAGTTACTCTGGGATAGTCTTACAATTTAATTTTATCGTTATATTTAAGCGAGAAAACTAAAATATTCTTTTCTAGTTCCAGAAAAATTAAAACATCGTTACTCCTCAGGAAAAAATGCTAGAATTAAACTTATTAAGAATAATCTAATATACAAATAAAGTTACTCAGTGATATTCTTACAATTTAATTTTATCGTGATATTTATGTGAGAAAACTAAAATATTCGTTTCTAGTTCCAGTAAAATGAAAACATCGTTACTAATCAGGAAAAAATGCTAGAATCAAACTTATTAAAAAAAATCTAATATACAAATAAAGTTACTCTGGGATAGTCTTACAATTTAATTTTATCGTTATATTTAAGCGAGAAAACTAAAATATTCTTTTCTAGTTCCAGAAAAATTAAAACATCGTTACTCCTCAGGAAAAAATTCTAGAATCAAACTTTTTAAACAAATATATTATAAAAATAAAGTTACTTAGGGATAATCTTACAATTTAATTTTATCGTGATATTTAAGCGAGAAAACTAATATATTCGTTTATAGTTCCAGAAAAACAAAAATATTGTTACTCCTCACAAAAAAATGCTAGAATCAAACTTATTAAAAAAAATCTAATAAACAAATAAAGTTACTCAGGGATATTCTTACAATTTAATTTTATCGTGATATTTAAGCGAGAAATCTAAAATATTCGTTACTAGCTCTAGAAAAATTAAAACATCGTTACTCCTCAGGAAAAAATGCTAGAATCAAACTTTTGAAGAATAATCTAATATACAAATAAAGTTACTCCGAGATATTCTTACAATTTAATTTTATAGTGATATTTAAGCGAGTAAACTAAAATACTCGTTGCTTGTTACAGAAAAATTAAAACATCGTTACTCCTCAGGAAAAAATGTTAGGATCAAACTTATTTAGAATAATCTAATAAACAAATAAAGTTACTCAGAGATATACTTACAATTTAATTTTATCGTGATATTTATGTGAGAAAACTAAAATATTCGTTTCTAGTTCCAGAAAAATTAAAACATCGTTACTCCTCAGGAAAAAATGCTAGAATCAAACATTTAAAAAATCTAATATACAAATAAAGTTACTCAGGGATATTCTTCCAATTTAATTTTATCGTGATATTTAAGCGAGAAATCTAAAATATTCGTTACTTGCTCCAGAAAAATTAAAACAACGTTACTCCTCAGGAAAAAAATACTAAAATCAAACTTATTAAAAATAATCTAATATACAAATAAAGTTACTCCGGGATATTCTTACAATTTCATTTTATCGTGATATTTAAGCGAGAAAACTAAAATACTCGTTTCTTGTTACAGAAAAATTAAAACATCGTTACTCCTCAGGAAAAAATGCTAGAATCAAACTTATTAAGAATAATCTAATATACAAATAAAGTTACTCAGGGATATTCTCACAATTTAATTTTATCGTGATATTTATGTGAGAAAACAAAAATATTCGTTTCTAGTTCTAGTAAAATTAAAACATCGTTACTCCTCAGGAAAAAATGCTAGAATCAAACATTAAGAAAAATCTAATATACAAATAAAGTTACTCAGGGATATTCTTACAATTTAATTTTATCGTGATATTTAAGCGAGAAATCTAAAATATTCTTTTCTAGTTCCAGAAAAATAAAAACATCGTTACTCCTCAGGAAAAAATGCTAGAATCAAACTTATTAAGAATAATCTAATATACAAATAAAGTTACTCAGGGATATTCTTACAATTTAATTTTATCGTGATATTTATGTGAGAAAACAAAAATATTCGTTTCTAGTTCTAGTAAAATTAAACATCGTTACTCCTCAGGAAAAAATGCTAGAATCAAACTTATTAAAAAAATCTAATATACACATAAAGTTACTCTGGGATAGTCTTACAATTTAATTTTATCGTTATATTTAAGCGAGAAAACTAAAATATTCTTTTCTAGTTCCAGAAAAATTAAAACATCGTTACTCCTCAGGAAAAAATGCTAGAATTAAACTTATTAAGAATAATCTAATATACAAATAAAGTTACTCAGTGATATTCTTACAATTTAATTTTATCGTGATATTTATGTGAGAAAACTAAAATATTCGTTTCTAGTTCCAGTAAAATGAAAACATCGTTACTCCTCAGGAAAAAATGCTAGAATCAAACTTATTAAAAAAAATCTAATATACAAATAAAGTTACTCTGGGATAGTCTTACAATTTAATTTTATCGTTATATTTAAGCGAGAAAACTAAAATATTCTTTTCTAGTTCCAGAAAAATTAAAACATCGTTACTCCTCAGGAAAAAATTCTAGAATCAAACTTATTAAACAAATCTATTATAAAAATAAAGTTACTTAGGGATAATCTTACAATTTAATTTTATCGTGATATTTAAGCGAGAAAACTAATATATTCGTTTATAGTTCCAGAAAAACAAAAATATTGTTACTCCTCACAAAAAAATGCTAGAATCAAACTTATTAAAAAAAATCTAATAAACAAATAAAGTTACTCAGGGATATTCTTACAATTTAATTTTATCGTGATATTTAGCGAGAAATCTAAAATATTCGTTACTTGCTCCAGAAAAATTAAAACAACGTTACTCCTCAGGAAAAAATACTAGAATCAAACTTATTAAAAATAATCTAATATACAAATAAAGTTACTCCGGGATATTCTTACAATTTCATTTTATCGTGATATTTAAGCGAGAAAACTAAAATACTCGTTTCTTGTTACAGAAAAATTAAAACATCGTTACTCCTCAGGAAAAAATGCTAGAATCAAACTTATTAAGAATAATCTAATATACAAATAAAGTTACTCAGGGATATTCTCACAATTTAATTTTATCGTGATATTTATGTGAGAAAACAAAAATATTCGTTTCTAGTTCTAGTAAAATTAAAACATCGTTACTCCTCAGGAAAAAATGCTAGAATCAAACATTAAGAAAAATCTAATATACAAATAAAGTTACTCAGGGATATTCTTACAATATAATTTTATCGTGATATTTAAGCGAGAAATCTAAAATATTCTTTTCTAGTTCCAGAAAAATAAAAACATCGTTACTCCTCAGGAAAAAATGCTAGAATTAAACTTATTAAGAATAATCTAATATACAAATAAAGTTACTCAGGGATATTCTTACAATTTAATTTTATCGTGATATTTATGTGAGAAAACAAAAATATTCGTTTCTAGTTCTAGTAAAATTAAACATCGTTACTCCTCAGGAAAAAATGCTAGAATCAAACTTATTAAAAAAATCTAATATACACATAAAGTTACTCTGGGATAGTCTTACAATTTAATTTTATCGTTATATTTAAGCGAGAAAACTAAAATATTCTTTTCTAGTTCCAGAAAAATAAAAACATCGTTACTCCTCAGGAAAAAATGCTAGAATTAAACTTATTAAGAATAATCTAATATACAAATAAAGTTACTCAGTGATATTCTTACAATTTAATTTTATCGTGATATTTATGTGAGAAAACTAAAATATTCGTTTCTAGTTCCAGTAAAATGAAAACATCGTTACTCCTCAGGAAAAAATGCTAGAATTAAACTTATTAAGAATAATCTAATATACAAATAAAGTTACTCAGTGATATTCTTACAATTTAATTTTATCGTGATATTTAAGCGAGAAAACTAATATATTCGTTTATAGTTCCAGGAAAACAAAAATATTGTTACTCCTCACAAAAAAATGCTAGAATCAAACTTATTAAAAAAAATCTAATAAACAAATAAAGTTACTCAGGGATATTCTTACAATTTAATTTTATCGTGATATTTAAGCGAGAAATCTAAAATATTCGTTACTAGCTCTAGAAAAATTAAAACATCGTTACTCCTCAGGAAAAAATGCTAGAATCAAACTTTTGAAGAATAATCTAATATACAAATAAAGTTACTCCGAGATATTCTTACAATTTAATTTTATAGTGATATTTAAGCGAGAAAACTAAAATACTCGTTGCTTGTTACAGAAAAATTAAAACATCGTTACTCCTCAGGAAAAAATGTTAGGATCAAACTTATTTAGAATAATCTAATAAACAAATAAAGTTACTCTGGGATAGTCTTACAATTTAATTTTATCGTTATATTTAAGCGAGAACACTAAAATATTCTTTTCTAGTTCTAGTAAAATTAAACATCGTTACTCCTCAGGAAAAAATGCTAGAATCAAACTTATTAAAAAAATCTAATATACACATAAAGTTACTCTGGGATAGTCTTACAATTTAATTTTATCGTTATATTTAAGCGAGAAAACTAAAATATTCTTTTCTAGTTCCAGAAAAATTAAAACATCGTTACTCCTCAGGAAAAAATGCTAGAATTAAACTTATTAAGAATAATCTAATATACAAATAAAGTTACTCAGTGATATTCTTACAATTTAATTTTATCGTGATATTTATGTGAGAAAACTAAAATATTCGTTTCTAGTTCCAGTAAAATGAAAACATCGTTACTCCTCAGGAAAAAATGCTAGAATCAAACTTATTAAAAAAAATCTAATATACAAATAAAGTTACTCTGGGATAGTCTTACAATTTAATTTTATCGTTATATTTAAGCGAGAAAACTAAAATATTCTTTTCTAGTTCCAGAAAAATTAAAACATCGTTACTCCTCAGGAAAAAATTCTAGAATCAAACTTATTAAACAAATCTATTATAAAAATAAAGTTACTTAGGGATAATCTTACAATTTAATTTTATCGTGATATTTAAGCGAGAAAACTAATATATTCGTTTATAGTTCCAGAAAAACAAAAATATTGTTACTCCTCACAAAAAAATGCTAGAATCAAACTTATTAAAAAAAATCTAATAAACAAATAAAGTTACTCAGGGATATTCTTACAATTTAATTTTATCGTGATATTTAAGCGAGAAATCTAAAATATTCGTTACTAGCTCTAGAAAAATTAAAACATCGTTACTCCTCAGGAAAAAATGCTAGAATCAAACTTTTGAAGAATAATTTAATATACAAATAAAGTTACTCCGAGATATTCTTACAATTTAATTTTATAGTGATATTTAAGCGAGAAAACTAAAATACTCGTTGCTTGTTACAGAAAAATTAAAACATCGTTACTCCTCAGGAAAAAATGTTAGGATCAAACTTATTTAGAATAATCTAATAAACAAATAAAGTTACTCAGAGATATACTTACAATTTAATTTTATCGTGATATTTATGTGAGAAAACTAAAATATTCGTTTCTAGTTCCAGAAAAATTAAAACATCGTTACACCTCAGGAAAAAATGCTAGAATCAAACATTTAAAAAATCTAATATACAAATAAAGTTACTCAGGGATATTCTTCCAATTTAATTTTATCGTGATATTTAAGCGAGAAATCTAAAATATTCGTTACTTGCTCCAGAAAAATTAAAACAACGTTACTCCTCAGGAAAAAATACTAAAATCAAACTTATTAAAAATAATCTAATATACAAATAAAGTTACTCCGGGATATTCTTACAATTTCATTTTATCGTGATATTTAAGCGAGAAAACTAAAATACTCGTTTCTTGTTACAGAAAAATTAAAACATCGTTACTCCTCAGGAAAAAATGCTAGAATCAAACTTATTAAGGATAATCTAATATACAAATAAAGTTACTCAGGGATATTCTCACAATTTAATTTTATCGTGATATTTATGTGAGAAAACAAAAATATTCGTTTCTAGTTCTAGTAAAATTAAAACATCGTTACTCCTCAGGAAAAAATGCTAGAATCAAACATTAAGAAAAATCTAATATACAAATAAAGTTACTCAGGGATATTCTTACAATATAATTTTATCGTGATATTTAAGCGAGAAATCTAAAATATTCTTTTCTAGTTCCAGAAAAATAAAAACATCGTTACTCCTCAGGAAAAAATGCTAGAATTAAACTTATTAAGAATAATCTAATATACAAATAAAGTTACTCAGGGATATTCTTACAATTTAATTTTATCGTGATATTTATGTGAGAAAACAAAAATATTCGTTTCTAGTTCTAGTAAAATTAAACATCGTTACTCCTCAGGAAAAAATGCTAGAATCAAACTTATTAAAAAAATCTAATATACACATAAAGTTACTCTGGGATAGTCTTACAATTTAATTTTATCGTTATATTTAAGCGAGAAAACTAAAATATTCTTTTCTAGTTCCAGAAAAATTAAAACATCGTTACTCCTCAGGAAAAAATGCTAGAATTAAACTTATTAAGAATAATCTAATATACAAATAAAGTTACTCAGTGATATTCTTACAATTTAATTTTATCGTGATATTTATGTGAGAAAACTAAAATATTCGTTTCTAGTTCCAGTAAAATGAAAACATCGTTACTCCTCAGGAAAAAATGCTAGAATCAAACTTATTAAAAAAAATCTAATATACAAATAAAGTTACTCTGGGATAGTCTTACAATTTAATTTTATCGTTATATTTAAGCGAGAAAACTAAAATATTCTTTTCTAGTTCCAGAAAAATTAAAACATCGTTACTCCTCAGGAAAAAATTCTAGAATCAAACTTATTAAACAAATCTATTATAAAAATAAAGTTACTTAGGGATAATCTTACAATTTAATTTTATCGTGATATTTAAGCGAGAAAACTAGTATATTCGTTTATAGTTCCAGAAAAACAAAAATATTGTTACTCCTCACAAAAAAATGCTAGAATCAAACTTATTAAAAAAAATCTAATAAACAAATAAAGTTACTCAGGGATATTCTTACAATTTAATTTTATCGTGATATTTAAGCGAGAAATCTAAAATATTCGTTACTAACTCTAGAAAAATTAAAACATCGTTACTCCTCAGGAAAAAATGCTAGAATCAAACTTTTGAAGAATAATCTAATATACAAATAAAGTTACTCAGGGATATTCTCACAATTTAATTTTATCGTGATATTTATGTGAGAAAACAAAAATATTCGTTTCTAGTTCTAGTAAAATTAAAACATCGTTACTCCTCAGGAAAAAATGCTAGAATCAAACATTAAGAAAAATCTAATATACAAATAAAGTTACTCAGGGATATTCTTACAATATAATTTTATCGTGATATTTAAGCGAGAAATCTAAAATATTCTTTTCTAGTTCCAGAAAAATAAAAACATCGTTACTCCTCAGGAAAAAATGCTAGAATTAAACTTATTAAGAATAATCTAATATACAAATAAAGTTACTCAGGGATATTCTTACAATTTAATTTTATCGTGATATTTATGTGAGAAAACAAAAATATTCGTTTCTAGTTCTAGTAAAATTAAACATCGTTACTCCTCAGGAAAAAATGCTAGAATCAAACTTATTAAAAAAATCTAATATACACATAAAGTTACTTAGGGATAATCTTACAATTTAATTTTATCGTGATATTTAAGCGAGAAAACTAATATATTCGTTTATAGTTCCAGAAAAACAAAAATATTGTTACTCCTCACAAAAAAATGCTAGAATCAAACTTATTAAAAAAAATCTAATAAACAAATAAAGTTACTCAGGGATATTCTTACAATTTAATTTTATCGTGATATTTAAGCGAGAAATCTAAAATATTCGTTACTAGCTCTAGAAAAATTAAAACATCGTTACTCCTCAGGAAAAAATGCTAGAATCAAACTTTTGAAGAATAATCTAATATACAAATAAAGTTACTCCGAGATATTCTTACAATTTAATTTTATAGTGATATTTAAGCGAGTAAACTAAAATACTCGTTGCTTGTTACAGAAAAATTAAAACATCGTTACTCCTCAGGAAAAAATGTTAGGATCAAACTTATTTAGAATAATCTAATAAACAAATAAAGTTACTCAGAGATATACTTACAATTTAATTTTATCGTGATATTTATGTGAGAAAATTAAAATATTCGTTTCTAGTTCCAGAAAAATTAAAACATCGTTACTCCTCAGGAACAAATGCTAGAATCAAACATTTAAAAAATCTAATATACAAATAAAGTTACTCAGGGATATTCTTCCAATTTAATTTTATCGTGATATTTAAGCGAGAAATCTAAAATATTCGTTACTTGCTCCAGAAAAATTAAAACAACGTTACTCCTCAGGAAAAAAATACTAAAATCAAACTTATTAAAAATAATCTAATATACAAATAAAGTTACTCCGGGATATTCTTACAATTTCATTTTATCGTGATATTTAAGCGAGAAAACTAAAATACTCGTTTCTTGTTACAGAAAAATTAAAACATCGTTACTCCTCAGGAAAAAATGCTAGAATCAAACTTATTAAGAATAATCTAATATACAAATAAAGTTACTCAGGGATATTCTCACAATTTAATTTTATCGTGATATTTATGTGAGAAAACAAAAATATTCGTTTCTAGTTCTAGTAAAATTAAAACATCGTTACTCCTCAGGAAAAAAATGCTAGAATCAAACATTAAGAAAAATCTAATATACAAATAAAGTTACTCAGGGATATTCTTACAATATAATTTTATCGTGATATTTAAGCGAGAAATCTAAAATATTCTTTTCTAGTTCCAGAAAAATAAAAACATCGTTACTCCTCAGGAAAAAATGCTAGAATTAAACTTATTAAGAATAATCTAATATACAAATAAAGTTACTCAGGGATATTCTTACAATTTAATTTTATCGTGATATTTATGTGAGAAAACTAAAATATTCGTTTCTAGTTCTAGTAAAATTAAACATCGTTACTCCTCAGGAAAAAATGCTAGAATCAAACTTATTAAAAAAATCTAATATACACATAAAGTTACTCTGGGATAGTCTTACAATTTAATTTTATCGTTATATTTAAGCGAGAAAACTAAAATATTCTTTTCTAGTTCCAGAAAAATTAAAACATCGTTACTCCTCAGGAAAAAATGCTAGAATTAAACTTATTAAGAATAATCTAATATACAAATAAAGTTACTCAGTGATATTCTTACAATTTAATTTTATCGTGATATTTATGTGAGAAAACTAAAATATTCGTTTCTAGTTCCAGTAAAATGAAAACATCGTTACTCCTCAGGAAAAAATGCTAGAATCAAACTTATTAAAAAAAATCTAATATACAAATAAAGTTACTCTGGGATAGTCTTACAATTTAATTTTATCGTTATATTTAAGCGAGAAAACTAAAATATTCTTTTCTAGTTCCAGAAAAATTAAAACATCGTTACTCCTCAGGAAAAAATTCTAGAATCAAACTTATTAAACAAATCTATTATAAAAATAAAGTTACTTAGGGATAATCTTACAATTTAATTTTATCGTGATATTTAAGCGAGAAAACTAATATAATCGTTTATAGTTCCAGAAAAACAAAAATATTGTTACTCCTCACAAAAAAATGCTAGAATCAAACTTATTAAAAAAAATCTAATAAACAAATAAAGTTACTCAGGGATATTCTTACAATTTAATTTTATCGTGATATTTAAGCGAGAAATCTAAAATATTCGTTACTAGCTCTAGAAAAATTAAAACATCGTTACTCCTCAGGAAAAAATGCTAGAATCAAACTTATTAAAAATAATCTAATATACAAATAAAGTTACTCCGGGATATTCTTACAATTTCATTTTATCGTGATATTTAAGCGAGAAAACTAAAATACTCGTTTCTTGTTACAGAAAAATTAAAACATCGTTACTCCTCAGGAAAAAATGCTAGAATCAAACTTATTAAGAATAATCTAATATACAAATAAAGTTACTCAGGGATATTCTCACAATTTAATTTTATCGTGATATTTATGTGAGAAAACAAAAATATTCGTTTCTAGTTCTAGTAAAATTAAAACATCGTTACTCCTCAGGAAAAAATGCTAAAATCAAACTTATTAAAAATAATCTAATATACAAATAAAGTTACTCCGGGATATTCTTACAATTTCATTTTATCGTGATATTTAAGCGAGAAAACTAAAATACTCGTTTCTTGTTACAGAAAAATTAAAACATCGTTACTCCTCAGGAAAAAATGCTAGAATCAAACTTATTAAGAATAATCTAATATACAAATAAAGTTACTCAGGGATATTCTTCCAATTTAATTTTATCGTGATATTTAAGCGAGAAATCTAAAATATTCGTTACTTGCTCCAGAAAAATTAAAACAACGTTACTCCTCAGGAAAAAATACTAAAATCAAACTTATTAAAAATAATCTAATATACAAATAAAGTTACTCCGGGATATTCTTACAATTTCATTTTATCGTGATATTTAAGCGAGAAAACTAAAATACTCGTTTCTTGTTACAGAAAAATTAAAACATCGTTACTCCTCAGGAAAAAATGCTAGAATCAAACTTATTAAGAATAATCTAATATACAAATAAAGTTACTCAGGGATATTCTCACAATTTAATTTTATCGTGATATTTATGTGAGAAAACAAAAATATTCGTTTCTAGTTCTAGTAAAATTAAAACATCGTTACTCCTCAGGAAAAAATGCTAGAATCAAACATTAAGAAAAATCTAATATACAAATAAAGTTACTCAGGGATATTCTTACAATTTAATTTTATCGTGATATTTAAGCGAGAAATCTAAAATATTCGTTACTAGCTCTAGAAAAATTAAAACATCGTTACTCCTCAGGAAAAAATGCTAGAATCAAACTTTTGAAGAATAATCTAATATACAAATAAAGTTACTCCGAGATATTCTTACAATTTAATTTTATAGTGATATTTAAGCGAGTAAACTAAAATACTCGTTGCTTGTTACAGAAAAATTAAAACATCGTTACTCCTCAGGAAAAAATGTTAGGATCAAACTTATTTAGAATAATCTAATAAACAAATAAAGTTACTCAGAGATATACTTACAATTTAATTTTATCGTGATATTTATGTGAGAAAATTAAAATATTCGTTTCTAGTTCCAGAAAAATTAAAACATCGTTACTCCTCAGGAAAAAATGCTAGAATCAAACATTTAAAAAATCTAATATACAAATAAAGTTACTCAGGGATATTCTTCCAATTTAATTTTATCGTGATATTTAAGCGAGAAATCTAAAATATTCGTTACTTGCTCCAGAAAAATTAAAACAACGTTACTCCTCAGGAAAAAAATACTAAAATCAAACTTATTAAAAATAATCTAATATACAAATAAAGTTACTCCGGGATATTCTTACAATTTCATTTTATCGTGATATTTAAGCGAGAAAACTAAAATACTCATTTCTTGTTACAGAAAAATTAAAACATCGTTACTCCTCAGGAAAAAATGCTAGAATCAAACTTATTAAGAATAATCTAATATACAAATAAAGTTACTCAGGGATATTCTCACAATTTAATTTTATCGTGATATTTATGTGAGAAAACAAAAATATTCGTTTCTAGTTCTAGTAAAATTAAAACATCGTTACTCCTCAGGAAAAAATGCTAGAATCAAACATTAAGAAAAATCTAATATACAAATAAAGTTACTCAGGGATATTCTTACAATATAATTTTATCGTGATATTTAAGCGAGAAATCTAAAATATTCTTTTCTAGTTCCAGAAAAATAAAAACATCGTTACTCCTCAGGAAAAAATGCTAGAATTAAACTTATTAAGAATAATCTAATATACAAATAAAGTTACTCAGGGATATTCTTACAATTTAATTTTATCGTGATATTTATGTGAGAAAACAAAAATATTCGTTTCTAGTTCTAGTAAAATTAAACATCGTTACTCCTCAGGAAAAAATGCTAGAATCAAACTTATTAAAAAAATCTAATATACACATAAAGTTACTCTGGGATAGTCTTACAATTTAATTTTATCGTTATATTTAAGCGAGAAAACTAAAATATTCTTTTCTAGTTCCAGAAAAATTAAAACATCGTTACTCCTCAGGAAAAAATGCTAGAATTAAACTTATTAAGAATAATCTAATATACAAATAAAGTTACTCAGTGATATTCTTACAATTTAATTTTATCGTGATATTTATGTGAGAAAACTAAAATATTCGTTTCTAGTTCCAGTAAAATGAAAACATCGTTACTCCTCAGGAAAAAATGCTAGAATCAAACTTATTAAAAAAAATCTAATATACAAATAAAGTTACTCTGGGATAGTCTTACAATTTAATTTTATCGTTATATTTAAGCGAGAAAACTAAAATATTCTTTTCTAGTTCCAGAAAAATTAAAACATCGTTACTCCTCAGGAAAAAATTCTAGAATCAAACTTATTAAACAAATCTATTATAAAAATAAAGTTACTTAGGGATAATCTTAAAATTGAATTTTATCGTGATATTTAAGCGAGAAAACTAATATAATCGTTTATAGTTCCAGAAAAACAAAAATATTGTTACTCCTCACAAAAAAATGCTAGAATCAAACTTATTAAAAAAAATCTAATAAACAAATAAAGTTACTCAGGGATATTCTTACAATTTAATTTTATCGTGATATTTAAGCAAGAAATCTAAAATATTCGTTACTAGCTCTAGAAAAATTAAAACATCGTTACTCCTCAGGAAAAAATGCTAGAATCAAACTTATTAAAAATAATCTAATATACAAATAAAGTTACTCCGGGATATTCTTACAATTTCATTTTATCGTGATATTTAAGCGAGAAAACTAAAATACTCGTTTCTTGTTACAGAAAAATTAAAACATCGTTACTCCTCAGGAAAAAATGCTAGAATCAAACTTATTAAGAATAATCTAATATACAAATAAAGTTACTCAGGGATATTCTCACAATTTAATTTTATCGTGATATTTATGTGAGAAAACAAAAATATTCGTTTCTAGTTCTAGTAAAATTAAAACATCGTTACTCCTCAGGAAAAAATGCTAGAATCAAACATTTAAAAAATCTAATATACAAATAAAGTTACTCAGGGATATTCTTCCAATTTAATTTTATCGTGATATTTAAGCGAGAAATCTAAAATATTCGTTACTTGCTCCAGAAAAATTAAAACAACGTTACTCCTCAGGAAAAAATACTAAAATCAAACTTATTAAAAATAATCTAATATACAAATAAAGTTACTCAGGGATATTCTTACAATTTCATTTTATCGTGATATTTAAGCGAGAAAACTAAAATACTCGTTTCTTGTTACAGAAAAATTAAAACATCGTTACTCCTCAGGAAAAAATGCTAGAATCAAACTTATTAAGAATAATCTAATATACAAATAAAGTTACTCAGGGATATTCTCACAATTTAATTTTATCGTGATATTTATGTGAGAAAACAAAAATATTCGTTTCTAGTTCTAGTAAAATTAAAACATCGTTACTCCTCAGGAAAAAATGCTAGAATCAAACATTAAGAAAAATCTAATATACAAATAAAGTTACTCAGGGATATTCTTACAATATAATTTTATCGTGATATTTAAGCGAGAAATCTAAAATATTCTTTTCTAGTTCCAGAAAAATAAAAACATCGTTACTCCTCAGGAAAAAATGCTAGAATTAAACTTATTAATAATAATCTAATATACAAATAAAGTTACTCAGGGATATTCTTACAATTTAATTTTATCGTGATATTTATGTGAGAAAACAAAAATATTCGTTTCTAGTTCTAGTAAAATAAAACATCGTTACTCCTCAGGAAAAAATGCTAGAATCAATCTTATTAAAAAAATCTAATATACACATAAAGTTACTCTGGGATAGTCTTACAATTTAATTTTATCGTGATATTTAAGCGAGAAATCTAAAATATTCGTTACTAGCTCTAGAAAAATTAAAACATCGTTACTCCTCAGGAAAAAATGCTAGAATCAAACTTATTAAAAATAATCTAATATACAAATAAAGTTACTCCGGGATATTCTTACAATTTCATTTTATCGTGATATTTAAGCGAGAAAACTAAAATACTCGTTTCTTGTTACAGAAAAATTAAAACATCGTTACTCCTCAGGAAAAAATGCTAGAATCAAACTTATTAAGAATAATCTAATATACAAATAAAGTTACTCAGGGATATTCTCACAATTTAATTTTATCGTGATATTTATGTGAGAAAACAAAAATATTCGTTTCTAGTTCTAGTAAAATTAAAACATCGTTACTCCTCAGGAAAAAATGCTAAAATCAAACTTATTAAAAATAATCTAATATACAAATAAAGTTACTCCGGGATATTCTTACAATTTCATTTTATCGTGATATTTAAGCGAGAAAACTAAAATACTCGTTTCTTGTTACAGAAAAATTAAAACATCGTTACTCCTCAGGAAAAAATGCTAGAATCAAACTTATTAAGAATAATCTAATATACAAATAAAGTTACTCAGGGATATTCTTCCAATTTAATTTTATCGTGATATTTAAGCGAGAAATCTAAAATATTCGTTACTTGCTCCAGAAAAATTAAAACAACGTTACTCCTCAGGAAAAAATACTAAAATCAAACTTATTAAAAATAATCTAATATACAAATAAAGTTACTCCGGGATATTCTTACAATTTCATTTTATCGTGATATTTAAGCGAGAAAACTAAAATACTCGTTTCTTGTTACAGAAAAATTAAAACATCGTTACTCCTCAGGAAAAAATGCTAGAATCAAACTTATTAAGAATAATCTAATATACAAATAAAGTTACTCAGGGATATTCTCACAATTTAATTTTATCGTGATATTTATGTGAGAAAACAAAAATATTCGTTTCTAGTTCTAGTAAAATTAAAACATCGTTACTCCTCAGGAAAAAATGCTAGAATCAAACATTAAGAAAAATCTAATATACAAATAAAGTTACTCAGGGATATTCTTACAATTTAATTTTATCGTGATATTTAAGCGAGAAATCTAAAATATTCGTTACTAGCTCTAGAAAAATTAAAACATCGTTACTCCTCAGGAAAAAATGCTAGAATCAAACTTTTGAAGAATAATCTAATATACAAATAAAGTTACTCCGAGATATTCTTACAATTTAATTTTATAGTGATATTTAAGCGAGTAAACTAAAATACTCGTTGCTTGTTACAGAAAAATTAAAACATCGTTACTCCTCAGGAAAAAATGTTAGGATCAAACTTATTTAGAATAATCTAATAAACAAATAAAGTTACTCAGAGATATACTTACAATTTAATTTTATCGTGATATTTATGTGAGAAAATTAAAATATTCGTTTCTAGTTCCAGAAAAATTAAAACATCGTTACTCCTCAGGAAAAAATGCTAGAATCAAACATTTAAAAAATCTAATATACAAATAAAGTTACTCAGGGATATTCTTCCAATTTAATTTTATCGTGATATTTAAGCGAGAAATCTAAAATATTCGTTACTTGCTCCAGAAAAATTAAAACAACGTTACTCCTCAGGAAAAAAATACTAAAATCAAACTTATTAAAAATAATCTAATATACAAATAAAGTTACTCCGGGATATTCTTACAATTTCATTTTATCGTGATATTTAAGCGAGAAAACTAAAATACTCGTTTCTTGTTACAGAAAAATTAAAACATCGTTACTCCTCAGGAAAAAATGCTAGAATCAAACTTATTAAGAATAATCTAATATACAAATAAAGTTACTCAGGGATATTCTCACAATTTAATTTTATCGTGATATTTATGTGAGAAAACAATAATATTCGTTTCTAGTTCTAGTAAAATTAAAACATCGTTACTCCTCAGGAAAAAATGCTAGAATCAAACATTAAGAAAAATCTAATATACAAATAAAGTTACTCAGGGATATTCTTACAATATAATTTTATCGTGATATTTAAGCGAGAAATCTAAAATATTCTTTTCTAGTTCCAGAAAAATAAAAACATCGTTACTCCTCAGGAAAAAATGCTAGAATTAAACTTATTAAGAATAATCTAATATACAAATAAAGTTACTCAGGGATATTCTTACAATTTAATTTTATCGTGATATTTATGTGAGAAAACAAAAATATTCGTTTCTAGTTCTAGTAAAATTAAACATCGTTACTCCTCAGGAAAAAATGCTAGAATCAAACTTATTAAAAAAATCTAATATACACATAAAGTTACTCTGGGATAGTCTTACAATTTAATTTTATCGTTATATTTAAGCGAGAAAACTAAAATATTCTTTTCTAGTTCCAGAAAAATTAAAACATCGTTACTCCTCAGGAAAAAATGCTAGAATCAAACTTATTAAAAAAAATCTAATATACAAATAAAGTTACTCTGGGATAGTCTTACAATTTAATTTTATCGTTATATTTAAGCGAGAAAACTAAAATATTCTTTTCTAGTTCCAGAAAAATTAAAACATCGTTACTCCTCAGGAAAAAATGCTAGAATTAAACTTATTAAGAATAATCTAATATACAAATAAAGTTACTCAGTGATATTCTTACAATTTAATTTTATCGTGATATTTATGTGAGAAAACAAAAATATTCGTTTCTAGTTCTAGTAAAATTAAAACATCGTTACTCCTCAGGAAAAAATGCTAGAATCAAACATTAAGAAAAATCTAATATACAAATAAAGTTACTCAGGGATATTCTTACAATATACTTTTATCGTGATATTTAAGCGAGAAATCTAAAATATTCTTTTCTAGTTCCAGAAAAATAAAAACATCGTTACTCCTCAGGAAAAAATGCTAGAATTAAACTTATTAAGAATAATCTAATATACAAATAAAGTTACTCAGGGATATTCTTACAATTTAATTTTATCGTGATATTTATGTGAGAAAACAAAAATATTCGTTTCTAGTTCTAGTAAAATTAAACATCGTTACTCCTCAGGAAAAAATGCTAGAATCAAACTTATTAAAAAAATCTAATATACACATAAAGTTACTCTGGGATAGTCTTACAATTTAATTTTATCGTTATATTTAAGCGAGAAAACTAAAATATTCTTTTCTTGTTCCAGAAAAATTAAAACATCGTTACTCCTCAGGAAAAAATGCTAGAATTAAACTTATTAAGAATAATCTAATATACAAATAAAGTTACTCAGTGATATTCTTACAATTTAATTTTATCGTGATATTTATGTGAGAAAACTAAAATATTCGTTTCTAGTTCCAGTAAAATGAAAACATCGTTACTCCTCAGGAAAAAATGCTAGAATCAAACTTATTAAAAAAAATCTAATATACAAATAAAGTTACTCTGGGATAGTCTTACAATTTAATTTTATCGTTATATTTAAGCGAGAAAACTAAAATATTCTTTTCTAGTTCCAGAAAAATTAAAACATCGTTACTCCTCAGGAAAAAATTCTAGAATCAAACCTATTAAACAAATCTATTATAAAAATAAAGTTACTTAGGGATAATCTTACAATTTAATTTTATCGTGATATTTAAGCGAGAAAACTAATATATTCGTTTATAGTTCCAGAAAAACAAAAATATTGTTACTCCTCACAAAAAAATGCTAGAATCAAACTTATTAAAAAAAATCTAATAAACAATTAAAGTTACTCAGGGATATTCTTACAATTTAATTTTATCGTGATATTTAGCGAGAAATCTAAAATATTCGTTACTTGCTCCAGAAAAATTAAAACAACGTTACTCCTCAGGAAAAAATACTAGAATCAAACTTATTAAAAATAATCTAATATACAAATAAAGTTACTCAGGGATATTCTTACAATTTCATTTTATCGTGATATTTAAGCGAGAAAACTAAAATACTCGTTTCTTGTTACAGAAAAATTAAAACATCGTTACTCCTCAGGAAAAAATGCTAGAATCAAACATTTAAAAAATCTAATATACAAATAAAGTTACTCAGGGATATTCTTCCAATTTAATTTTATCGTGATATTTAAGCGAGAAATCTAAAATATTCGTTACTTGCTCCAGAAAAATTAAAACAACGTTACTCCTCAGGAAAAAATACTAAAATCAAACTTATTAAAAATAATCTAATATACAAATAAAGTTACTCCGGGATATTCTTACAATTTCATTTTATCGTGATATTTAAGCGAGAAAACTAAAATACTCGTTTCTTGTTACAGAAAAATTAAAACATCGTTACTCCTCAGGAAAAAATGCTAGAATCAAACTTATTAAGAATAATCTAATATACAAATAAAGTTACTCAGGGATATTCTCACAATTTAATTTTATCGTGATATTTAAGCGAGAAAACAAAAATATTCGTTTCTAGTTCTAGTAAAATTAAAACATCGTTACTCCTCAGGAAAAAATGCTAGAATCAAACATTAAGAAAAATCTAATATACAAATGAAGTTACTCAGGGATATTCTTACAATATAATTTTATCGTGATATTTAAGCGAGAAATCTAAAATATTCTTTTCTAGTTCCAGAAAAATAAAAACATCGTTACTCCTCAGGAAAAAATGCTAGAATTAAACTTATTAAGAATAATCTAATATACAAATAAAGTTACTCAGGGATATTCTTACAATTTAATTTTATCGTGATATTTATGTGAGAAAACAAAAATATTCGTTTCTAGTTCTAGTAAAATTAAACATCGTTACTCCCCAGGAAAAAATGCTAGAATCAAACTTATTAAAAAAATCTAATATACACATAAAGTTACTCTGGGATAGTCTTACAATTTAATTTTATCGTTATATTTAAGCGAGAAAACTAAAATATTCTTTTCTTGTTCCAGAAAAATTAAAACATCGTTACTCCTCAGGAAAAAATTCTAGAATCAAACTTATTAAACAAATCTATTATAAAAATAAAGTTACTTAGGGATAATCTTACAATTTAATTTTATCGTGATATTTAAGCGAGAAAACTAATATATTCGTTTATAGTTCCAGAAAAACAAAAATATGCTAGAATCAAACTTATTAAAAAAAATCTAATAAACAAATAAAGTTACTCAGGGATATTCTTACAATTTAATTTTATCGTGATATTTAAGCGAGAAAACTAAAATACTCGTTTCTTGTTACAGAAAAATTAAAACATCGTTACTCCTCAGGAAAAAATGCTAGAATCAAACTTATTAAGAATAATCTAATATACAAATAAAGTTACTCAGGGATATTCTCACAATTTAATTTTATCGTGATATTTATGTGAGAAAACAAAAATATTCGTTTCTAGTTCTAGTAAAATTAAAACATCGTTACTCCTCAGGAAAAAATGCTAGAATCAAACTTATTAAAAAAAATCTAATATACAAATAAAGTTACTCTGGGATAGTCTTACAATTTAATTTTATCGTTATATTTAAGCGAGAAAACTAAAATATTCTTTTCTAGTTCTAGTAAAATTAAACATCGTTACTCCTCAGGAAAAAATGCTAGAATCAAACTTATTAAAAAAATCTAATATACACATAAAGTTACTCTGGGATAGTCTTACAATTTAATTTTATCGTTATATTTATGTGAGAAAACTAAAATATTCGTTTCTAGTTCCAGAAAAATTAAAACATCGTTACTCCTCAGGAAAAAATGCTAGAATCAAACATTTAAAAAATCTAATATACAAATAAAGTTACTCAGGGATATTCTTCCAATTTAATTTTATCGTGATATTTAAGCGAGAAATCTAAAATATTCGTTACTTGCTCCAGAAAAATTAAAACAACGTTCCTCCTCAGGAAAAAATACTAAAATCAAACTTATTAAAAATAATCTAATATACAAATAAAGTTACTCCGGGATATTCTTACAATTTCATTTTATCGTGATATTTAAGCGAGAAAACTAAAATACTCGTTTCTTGTTACAGAAAAATTAAAACATCGTTACTCCTCAGGAAAAAATGCTAGAATCAAACTTATTAAGAATAATCTAATATACAAATAAAGTTACTCAGGGATATTCTCACAATTTAATTTTATCGTGATATTTATGTGAGAAAACAAAAATATTCGTTTCTAGTTCTAGTAAAATTAAAACATCGTTACTCCTCAGGAAAAAATGCTAGAATCAAACATTAAGAAAAATCTAATATACAAATAAAGTTACTCAGGGATATTCTTACAATATAATTTTATCGTGATATTTAAGCGAGAAATCTAAAATATTCTTTTCTAGTTCCAGAAAAATAAAAACATCGTTACTCCTCAGGAAAAAATGCTAGAATTAAACTTATTAAGAATAATCTAATATACAAATAAAGTTACTCAGGGATATTCTTACAATTTAATTTTATCGTGATATTTATGTGAGAAAACAAAAATATTCGTTTCTAGTTCTAGTAAAATTAAACATCGTTACTCCTCAGGAAAAAATGCTAGAATCAAACTTATTAAAAAAATCTAATATACACATAAAGTTACTCTGGGATAGTCTTACAATTTAATTTTATCGTTATATTTAAGCGAGAAAACTAAAATATTCTTTTCTAGTTCCAGAAAAATTAAAACATCGTTACTCCTCAGGAAAAAATGCTAGAATTAAACTTATTAAGAATAATCTAATATACAAATAAAGTTACTCAGTGATATTCTTACAATTTAATTTTATCGTGATATTTATGTGAGAAAACTAAAATATTCGTTTCTAGTTCCAGTAAAATGAAAACATCGTTACTCCTCAGGAAAAAATGCTAGAATCAAACTTATTAAAAAAAATCTAATATACAAATAAAGTTACTCTGGGATAGTCTTACAATTTAATTTTATCGTTATATTTAAGCGAGAAAACTAAAATATTCTTTTCTAGTTCCAGAAAAATTAAAACATCGTTACTCCTCAGGAAAAAATTCTAGAATCAAACTTATTAAACAAATCTATTATAAAAATAAAGTTACTTAGGGATAATCTTAC
Organism: Pterostichus madidus; assembly: GCA_911728475.2. Lineage (NCBI taxonomy): Eukaryota > Metazoa > Arthropoda > Insecta > Coleoptera > Carabidae > Pterostichus > Pterostichus madidus. The sequence continues at coordinate 16,712,934 of OU452311.1, read as the reverse complement.
AATTTAATTTTATCGTGATATTTAAGCGAGAAAACTAATATATTCGTTTATAGTTCCAGAAAAACAAAAATATTGTTACTCCTCACAAAAAAATGCTAGAATCAAACTTATTAAAAAAAATCTAATAAACAAATAAAGTTACTCAGGGATATTCTTACAATTTAATTTTATCGTGATATTTAAGCGAGAAATCTAAAATATGCGTTACTAACTCTAGAAAAATTAAAACATCGTTACTCCTCAGGAAAAAATGCTAGAATCAAACTTTTGAAGAATAATCTAATATACAAATAAAGTTACTCCGAGATATTCTTACAATTTAATTTTATAGTGATATTTAAGCGAGAAAACTAAAATACTCGTTGCTTGTTACAGAAAAATTAAAACATCGTTACTCCTCAGGAAAAAATGTTAGGATCAAACTTATTTAGAATAATCTAATAAACAAATAAAGTTACTAAGAGATATACTTACAATTTAATTTTATCGTGATATTTATGTGAGAAAACTAAAATATTCGTTTCTAGTTCCAGAAAAATTAAAACATCGTTACTCCTCAGGAAAAAATGCTAGAATCAAACATTTAAAAAATCTAATATACAAATAAAGTTACTCAGGGATATTCTTCCAATTTAATTTTATCGTGATATTTAAGCGAGAAATCTAAAATATTCGTTTCTAGTTCCAGAAAAATTAAAACATCGTTACTCCTCAGGAAAAAATGCTAGAATCAAACATTTAAAAAATCTAATATACAAATAAAGTTACTCAGGGATATTCTTCCAATTTAATTTTATCGTGATATTTAAGCCAGAAAACTAAAATACTCGTTTCTTGTTACAGAAAAATTAAAACATCGTTACTTCTCAGGAAAAAATGCTAGAATCAAACTTATTAAACAAATCTATTATAAAAATAAAGTTACTCAGGGATAATCTTACAATTTAATTTTATCGTGATTTTAAGTGAGAAAACTAAAATATTCGTTTATAATTCCAGAAAAACAAAAATATTGTTACTCCTCACAAAAAAATGCTAGAATCAAACTTATTAAAAAAAATCTAATAAACAATTAAAGTTACTCAGGGATATTCTTACAATTTAATTTTATCGTGATATTTAGCGAGAAATCTAAAATATTCGTTACTTGCTCCAGAAAAATTAAAACAACGTTACTCCTCAGGAAAAAATACTAGAATCAAACTTATTAAAAATAATCTAATATACAAATAAAGTTACTCCGGGATATTCTTACAATTTCATTTTATCGTGATATTTAAGCGAGAAAACTAAAATACTCGTTTCTTGTTACAGAAAAATTAAAACATCGTTACTCCTCAGGAAAAAATGCTAGAATCAAACTTATTAAGAATAATCTAATATACAAATAAAGTTACTCAGGGATATTCTCACAATTTAATTTTATCGTGATATTTATGTGAGAAAACAAAAATATTCGTTTCTAGTTCTAGTAAAATTAAAACATCGTTACTCCTCAGGAAAAAATGCTAGAATCAAACATTAAGAAAAATCTAATATACAAATAAAGTTACTCAGGGATATTCTTACAATATAATTTTATCGTGATATTTATGCGAGAAATCTAAAATATTCTTTTCTAGTTCCAGAAAAATAAGAACACCGTTACTCCTCAGGAAAAAATGCTAGAATCAAACTAATTTAGAATAATCTAAATATACAAATAAAGTTACTCAGGGATATTCTTACAATTTAATTTTATCGTTATATTTAAGCCAGAAAACTAAAATACTCGTTTCTTGTTACAGAAAAATTAAAAAATCGTTACTCCTCAGGAAAAAATGCTAGAATCAAACTTATTAAGAATAATCTAATATACAAATAAAGTTACTCAGGGATATTCTTACAATTTAATTTTATCGTGATATTTATGTGAGAAAACAAAAATATTCGTTTCTAGTTCTAGTAAAATTAAACATCGTTACTCCTCAGGAAAAAATGCTAGAATCAAACTTATTAAAAAAATCTAATATACACATAAAGTTACTCTGGGATAGTCTTACAATTTAATTTTATCGTTATATTTAAGCGAGAAAACTAAAATATTCTTTTCTAGTTCCAGAAAAATTAAAACATCGTTACTCCTCAGGAAAAAATTCTAGAATCAAACTTATTAAACAAATCTATTATAAAAATAAAGTTACTCAGGGATAATCTTACAATTTAATTTTATCGTGATATTTAAGCGAGAAAACTAAAATATTCGTTTATAGTTCCAGAAAAATAAAAATATTGTTACTCCTCAGAAAAAAATGCTAGAATCCAACTTATTAAAAAAAAACTAATAAACAAATAAAGTTACTCAGGGATATTCTTACAATTTAATTTTATCGTGATATTTAAGCGAGAAATCTAAAATATTCGTTACTAGCTCTAGAAAAATTAAAACATCGTTCCTTCTCAGGAAAAAATGCTAGAATCAAACTTATTAAACAAATCTATTATAAAAATAAAGTTACTCAGTGATAATCTTACAATTTAATTTTATCGTGATATTTAAGCGTGAAAACTAAAATATTCGTTTATAATTCCAGAAAAATAAAAATATTGTTACTCAGAAAAAAATGCTAGAATCAAACTTATTAAAAAAAATCTAATAAACAAATAAAGTTACTCAGGGATATTCTTACAATTTAATTTTATCGTGATATTTATGTGAGAAAACAAAAATATTCGTTTCTAGTTCTAGTAAAATTAAAACATCGTTACTCCTCAGGAAAAAATGCTTGAATCAAACTTATTAAAAAAATCTAATATACACATAAAGTTACTCTGGAATAGTCTTACAATTTAATTTTATCGTTATATTTAAGCGAGAAAACTAAAATATTCTTTTCTAGTTCCAGAAAAATTAAAACATCGTTACTCCTCAGGAAAAAATTCTAGAATCAAACTTATTAAACAAATCTATTATAAAAATAAAGTTACTCAGGGATAATCTTACAATTTAATTTTATCGTGATATTTAAGCGAGAAATCTAAAATAATCTTTTCTAGTTCCAGAAAAATTAAAACATCGTTACTCCTCAGGAAAAAATGCTAGAATTAAACTTATTAAGAATAATCTAATATACAAATAAAGTTACTCAGGGATATTCTTACAATTTAATTTTATCGTGATATTTATGTGAGAAAACTAAAATATTCGTTTCTAGTTACAGTAAAATTAAAACATCGTTACTCCTCAGGAAAAAATGCTAGAGTCAAACTTATTAAAAAAACTCTAATATACAAATAAAGTTACTCTGGGATAGTCTTACATTTTAATTTTATCGTTATATTTAAGCGAGAAAACTAAAATATCCTTTTCTAGTTCCAGAAAAATTAAAACATCGTTACTCCTCAGGAAAAAATTCTAGAATCAAACTTAGTAAACAAATCTATTATAAAAATAAAGTTACTCAGGGATAATCTTACAATTTAATTTTATCGTGATATTTAAGCGAGAAAACTAAAATATTCGTTTATAGTTCCAGAAAAATAAAAATATTGTTACTTTATTTTTTTTATTTTATAGTGATATTTAAGCGAGAAAACTAAAATACTCGTTGCTTGTTACAAAAAAATTAAAACATCGTTACTCCTCAGGAAAAAATGTTAGGATCAAACTTATTTAGAATAATCTAATATACAAATAAAGTTACTCAGTTATACTTACAATTTAATTTTATCGTGATATTTATGTGAGAAAACTAAAATATTCGTTTCTAGTTCCAGAAAAATTAAAACATCGTTACTCCTCAGGAAAAAATGCTAGAATCAAACATTTAAAAAATCTAATATACAAATAAAGTTACTCAGGGATATTCTTACAATTTAATTTTATCGTGATATTTAAGAGAGAAATCTAAAATATTCGTTTCTAGTTCCAGAAAAATTAAAACATCGTTACTCCTCAGGAAAAAATGCTAGAGTCAAACTTATTTAGAATAATCTAATATACAAATAAAGTTACTCAGGGATATTCTTACAATTTAATTTTATCGTGATATTTAAGCCAGAAAACTAAAATACTCTTTCTTGTTACAGAAAAATTAAAACATCGTTACTTCTCAGGAAAAAATGCTAGAATCAAACTTATTAAACAAATCTATTATAAAAATAAAGTTACTCAGGGATAATCTTACAATTTAATTTTATCGTGATATTTAAGCGAGAAAACTAAAATATTCGTTTATAATTCCAGAAAAATAAAAATATTGTTACTCAGAAAAAAATGCTAGAATCAAACTTATTAAAAAAAATCTAATAAACAAATAAAGTTACTAAGGGATATTCTTACAATTTAATTTTATCGTGATATTTAGCGAGAAAACTAAAATACTCGTTACTTGCTCCAGAAAAATTAAAACAACGTTACTCCTCAGGAAAAAATACTAGAATCAAACTTATTAAAAATAATCTAATATACAAATAAAGTTACTCCGGGATATTCTTACAATTTAATTTTATCGTGATATTTAAGCGAGAAAACTAAAATACTCGTTTCTTGTTACAGAAAAATTAAAACATCGTTACTCCTCAGGAAAAAATGCTAGAATCAAACTTATTAAGAATAATCTAATATACAAATAAAGTTACTCAGGGATATTTTTACAATTTAATTTTATCGTGATATTTATGTGAGAAAACTAAAATATTCGTTTCTAGTTCTAGTAAAATTAAACATCGTTACTCCTCAGGAAAAAATGCTAGAATCAAACTTATTAAAAAAATCTAATATACACATAAAGTTACTCTGGGATAGTCTTACAATTTAATTTTATCGTTATATTTAAGCGAGAAAACTAAAATATTCTTTTCTAGTTCCAGAAAAATTAAAACATCGTTACTCCTCAGGAAAAAATGCTAGAATTAAACTTATTAAGAATAATCTAATATACAAATAAAGTTACTCAGTGATATTCTTACAATTTAATTTTATCGTGATATTTATGTGAGAAAACTAAAATATTCGTTTCTAGTTCCAGTAAAATGAAGACATCGTTACTCCTCAGGAAAAAATGCTAGAATCAAACTTATTAAAAAAAATCTAATATACAAATAAAGTTACTCTGGGATAGTCTTACAATTTAATTTTATCGTTATATTTAAGCGAGAAAACTAAAATATTCTTTTCTAGTTCCAGAAAAATTAAAACATCGTTACTCCTCAGGAAAAAATTCTAGAATCAAACTTATTAAACAAATCTATTATAAAAATAAAGTTACTTAGGGATAATCTTACAATTTAATTTTATCGTGATATTTAAGCGAGAAAACTAATATATTCGTTTATAGTTCCAGAAAAACAAAAATATTGTTACTCCTCAGAAAAAAATGCTAGAATCAAACTTATTAAAAAAAATCTAATAAACAAATAAAGTTACTCAGGGATATTCTTACAATTTAATTTTATCGTGATATTTAAGCGAGAAATCTAAAATATTCGTTACTAGCTCTAGAAAAATTAAAACATCGTTACTCCTCAGGAAAAAATGCTAGAATCAAACTTTTGAAGAATAATCTAATATACAAATAAAGTTACTCCGAGATATTCTTACAATTTAATTTTATAGTGATATTTAAGCGCGAAAACTAAAATACTCGTTGCTTGTTACAGAAAAATTAAAACATCGTTACTCCTCAGGAAAAAATGTTAGGATCAAACTTATTTAGAATAATCTAATAAACATATAAAGTTACTCAGAGATATACTTACAATTTAATTTTATCGTGATATTTATGTGAGAAAACTAAAATATTCGTTTCTAGTTCCAGAAAAATTAAAACATCGTTACTCCTCAGGAAAAAATGCTAGAATCAAACATTTAAAAAATCTAATATACAAATAAAGTTACTCAGGGATATTCTTCCAATTTAATTTTATCGTGATATTTAAGCGAGAAATCTAAAATATTCGTTTCTAGTTCCAGAAAAATTAAAACATCGTTACTCCTCAGGAAAAAATGCTAGAGTCAAACTTATTTAGAATAATCTAATATACAAATAAAGTTACTCACGGATATTCTTACAATTAAATTTTATCGTGATATTTAAGCCAGAAAACTAAAATACTCTTTCCTTGTTACAGAAAAATTCAAACATCGTTACTTCTCAGGAAAAAAATGCTAGAATCAAACTTATTAAACAAATCTATTATAAAAATAAAGTTACTCAGGGATAATCTTACAATTTAATTTTATCGTGATTTTAAATGAGAAAACTAGAATATTCGTTTATAATTCCAGAAAAATAAAAATATTGTTACTCAGAAAAAAATGCTAGAATCAAACTTATTAAAAAAAATCTAATAAACAAATAAAGTTACTCAGGGATATTCTTACAATTTAATTTTTCGTGATATTTAGCGAGAAATCTAAAATATTCGTTTCTTGTTACAGAAAAATTAAAACATCGTTACTCCTCAGGAAAAAATTCTAGAATCAAACTTATTAAACAAATCTATTATAAAAATAAAGTTACTCAGGGATAATCTTACAATTTAATTTTATCGTGATATTTAAGCGAGAAAACTAAAATACTCGTTTCTTGTTACAGAAAAATTAACACATCGTTACTCCTCAGGAAAAAATGCTAGAATCAAACTTATTAAGAATAATCTAATATACAAATAAAGTTACTCTCACAATTTAATTTTATCGTGATATTTATGTGAGAAAACAAAAATATTCGTTTCTAGTTCTAGTAAAATTAAAACATCGTTACTCCTCAGGAAAAAATGCTAGAATCAAACTTATTAAAAAAATCTAATATACAAATAAAGTTACTCTGGGATAGTCTTACAACTTAATTTTATCGTTATATTTAAGCGAGAAAACTAAAATATTCTTTTCTAGTTCCAGAAAAATTAAAACATCGTTACTCCTCAGGAAAAAATGCTAGAATCAAACATTAAGAAAAATCTAATATACAAATAAAGTTACTCAGGGATATTCTTACAATATAATTTTATCGTGATATTTAAGCGAGAAATCTAAAATATTCTTTTCTAGTTCCAGAAAAATTAAAACATCGTTACTCCTCAGGAAAAAATGCTAGAATCAAACTAATTTAGAATAATCTAAATATACAAATAAAGTTACTCAGGGATATTCTTACAATTTAATTTTATCGTGATATTTATGTGAGAAAACAAAAATATTCGTTTCTAGTTCTAGTAAAATTAAACATCGTTACTCCTCAGGAAAAAATGCTAGAATCAAACTTATTAAAAAAATCGAATATACACATAAAGTTACTCTGGGATAGTCTTACAATTTAATTTTATCGTTATATTTAAGCGAGAAAACTAAAATATTCTTTTCTAGTTCCAGAAAAATTAAAACATCGTTACTCCTCAGGAAAAAATTCTAGAATCAAACTTATTAAACAAATCTATTATAAAAATAAAGTTACTCAGGGATAATCTTACAATTTAATTTTATCGTGATATTTAAGCGAGAAAACTAAAATATTCGTTTATAGTTCCAGAAAAATAAAAATATTGTTACTCCCCAGAAAAAAATGCTAGAATCAAACTTATTAAAAAAAATGTAATAAACAAATAAAGTTACTCAGGGATATTCTTACAATTTAATTTTATCGTGATATTTAAGCGAGAAATCTAAAATATTCGTTACTAGCTCTAGAAAAATTAAAACATCGTTCCTTCTCAGGAAAAAATGCTAGAATCAAACTTATTGAACAAATCTATTATAAAAATAAAGTTACTCAGTGATAAACTTACAATTTAATTTTATCGTGATATTTAAGCGAGAAAACTAAAATATTCGTTTATAATTCCAGAAAAATAAAAATATTGTTACTCAGAAAAAAATGCTAGAATCAAACTTATTAAAAAAAATCTAATAAACAAATAAAGTTACTCAGGGATATTCTTACAATTTAATTTTATCGTGATATTTATGTGAGAAAACAAAAATATTCGTTTCTAGTTCTAGTAAAATTAAAACATCGTTACTCCTCAGGAAAAAATGCTAGAATCAAACTTATTAAAAAAATCTAATATACAAATAAAGTTACTCTGGGATAGTCTTACAATTTAATTTTATCGTTATATTTAAGCGAGGAAACTAAAATATTCTTTTCTAGTTCCAGAAAAATTAAAACATCGTTACTCCTCAGGAAAAAATTCTAGAATCAAACTTATTAAACAAATCTATTATAAAAATAAAGTTACTCAGGGATAATCTTACAATTTAATTTTATCGTGATATTTATGTGAGAAAACTAAAATATTCGTTTATAGTTCCAGAAAAATAAAAATATTGTTACTCCTCAGAAAAAAATGCTAGAATCAAACTTATTAAAAAAAATCTAATAAACAAACAAAGTTACTCAGGGATATTCTTACAATTTAATTTTATCGTGATATTTAAGCGAGAAATCTAAAATATTCGTTACTAGCTCTAGAAAAATTAAAACATCGTTACTCCTCAGGAAAAATGCTAGAATCAAACTAATTTAGAATAATCTAATATACAAATAAAGTTACTCAGGGATATTCTTACAATTTAATTTTATCGTGATATTTAACCCAGAAAACCAAAATACTCGTTTCTTGTTACAGAAAAATTAAAACATCGTTCCTTCTCAGGAAAAAATGCTAGAATCAAACTTATTAAACAAATCTATTATAAAAATAAAATTACTCAGGGATAATCTTACAATTTAATTTTATCGTGATATTTAAGCGAGAAAACTAAAATATTCGTTTATAGTTCCAGAAAAATAAAAATATTGTTACTCCTCAGAAAAAAATGCTAGAATCAAACTTATTAAAAAAAATCTAATAAACAAACAAAGTTACTCAGGGATATTCTTACAATTTAATTTTATCGTGATATTTAAGCGAGAAAACTAAAATATTCGTTTATAGTACAAGAAAAATAAAAATATTGTTACTCAGAAAAAAATGCTAGAATCAAACTTATTAAAAAACATCTAATAAACAAATAAAGTTACTCAGGGATATTCTTACAATTTAATTTTATCGTGATATTTAGCGAGAAATCTAAAATATTCGTTACTAGCTCCAGAAAAATTAAAACATCGTTACTCCTCAGGATAAAATGCTAGAATCAAACTTATTAAGAATAATCTAATATACAAATAGAGTTACTCCGGGATATTCTTACAATTTAATTTTATCGGGATATTTAAGCGAGAAAACTAAAATACTCGTTTCTTGTTACAGAAAAATTAAAACATCGGTACTCCTCAGGAAAAAATGCTAGAATCAAACTTATTAAAAAAAATCTAATATACAAATAAAGTTACTCTGGGATATTCTTACAATTTAATTTTATCGTGATATTTAAGCGAGAAATTTAAAATATTCGTTTCTAGTTCCAGAAAAATTAAAACATCGTTACTCCTCAGGAAAAAATGCTAGAATCAAACTTATTTAGAATAAACTAATATACAAATAAAGTTACTCAGGGATATTTTTACAATTTAATTTTATCGTGATATTTAAGCCAGAAAACTAAAATACTAGTTTCTTGTTACAGAAATTTAAAACATCGTTACTCCTCAGGAAAAATTGCAAGAATCAAACGTATTAAACAAATCTATTATAAAAATAAAGTTACTCAGGGATAATCTTACAAATTAATTTTATCGTGATATTTAAACGAGAAAACTAAAATATTCGTTTATAGTTCCAGAAAAATAAAAATATTGTTACTCCTCAGAAAAAAATGCTAGAATCAAACTTATTAAAAAAAAACTAATAAACAAATAAAGTTACTCAGGGATATTCTTACAATTTAATTTTATCGTGATATTTAAGCGAGAAAACTAAAATACTCGTTTCTTGTTACAGAAAAATTAAAGCATCGTTACTCCTCAGGAAAAAATGTTATGATCAAACTTATTTAGAATAATGTAATATACAAATAAAATTACTCAGGGATATTCTTACAATTTAATTTTAATGTGATATTTAAGCGAGAAATCTAAAATAATCTTTTCTAGTTCCAGAAAAATTAAAACATCGTTACTCCTCAGGAAAAAATGCTAGAATTAAACTTATTAAGAATAATCTAATATACAAATAAAGTTACTCAGGGATATTCTTACAATTTAATTTTATCGTGATATTTATGTGAGAAAACTAAAATATTCGTTTCTAGTTCCAGTAAAATTAAAACATCGTTACTCCTCAGGAAAAAATGCTAGAGTCAAACTTATTAAAAAAAATCTAATATACAAATAAAGTTACTCTGGGATAGTCTTACAATTTAATTTTATCGTTATATTTAAGCGAGAAAACTAAAATATTCTTTTCTAGTTCCAGAAAAATTAAAACATCGTTACTCCTCAGGAAAAAATTCTAGAATCAAACTTATTAAACAAATCTATTATAAAAATAAAGTTACTCAGGGATAATCTTACAATTTAATTTTATCGTGATATTTAAGCGAGAAAACTAAAATATTCGTTTATAGTTCCAGAAAAATAAAAATATTGTTACTCCTCAGAAAAAAATGCTAGAATCAAACTTATTAAAAAAATCTAATAAACAAATAAAGTTACTCTGGGATAGTCTTACAATTTAATTTTATCGTTATATTTAAGCGAGAAAACTAAAATATTCTTTTCTAGTTCCAGAAAAATTAAAACATCGTTACTCCTCAGGAAAAAATTCTAGAATCAAACTTAGTAAACAAATCTATTATAAAAATAAAGTTACTCAGGGATAATCTTACAATTTAATTTTATCGTGATATTTAAGCGAGAAAACTAAAATATTCGTTTATAGTTCCAGAAAAATAAAAATATTGTTACTTTATTTTTTTTATTTTATAGTGATATTTAAGCGAGAAAACTAAAATACTCGTTGCTTGTTACAAAAAAATTAAAACATCGTTACTCCTCAGGAAAAAATGCTAGAATCAAACTTATTTAGAATAATCTAATATACAAATAAAGTTACTCAGTTATACTTACAATTTAATTTTATCGTGATATTTATGTGAGAAAACTAAAATATTCGTTTCTAGTTCTAGTAAAATTAAAACATCGTTACTCCTCAGGAAAAAATGCTAGAATCAAACTTATTAAAAAAATCTAATATACAAATAAAGTGACTCTGGGATAGTCTTACAATTTAATTTTATCGTTATATTTAAGCGAGAAAACTAAAATATTCTTTTCTAGTTCCAGAAAAATTAAAACATCGTTACTCCTCAGGAAAAAATTCTACAATCAAACTTATTAAACAAATCTATTATAAAAATAAAGTTACTCAGGGATAATCTTACAATTTAATTTTATCGTGATATTTAAGCGAGAAAACTAAAATATTCGTTTATAGTTCCAGAAAAATAAAAATATTGTTACTCCTCAGAAAAAAATGCTAGAATCAAACTTATTAAAAAAAATCTAATAAACAAATAAAGTTACTCTGGGATAGTCTTACAATTTAATTTTATCGTTATATTTAAGCGAGAAAACTAAAATATTCTTTTCTAGTTCCAGAAAAATTAAAACATCGTTACTCCTCAGGAAAAAATTCTAGAATCAAACTTAGTAAACAAATCTATTATAAAAATAAAGTTACTCAGGGATAATCTTACAATTTAATTTTATCGTGATATTTAAGCGAGAAAACTAAAATATTCGTTTATAGTTCCAGAAAAATAAAAATATTGTTACTTTATTTTTTTTATTTTATAGTGATATTTAAGCGAGAAAACTAAAATACTCGTTGCTTGTTACAAAAAAATTAAAACATCGTTACTCCTCAGGAAAAAATGCTAGAATCAAACTTATTTAGAATAATCTAATATACAAATAAAGTTACTCAGTTATACTTACAATTTAATTTTATCGTGATATTTATGTGAGAAAACTAAAATATTCGTTTCTAGTTCTAGTAAAATTAAAACATCGTTACTCCTCAGGAAAAAATGCTAGAATCAAACTTATTAAAAAAATCTAATATACAAATAAAGTTACTCTGGGATAGTCTTACAATTTAATTTTATCGTTATATTTAAGCGAGAAAACTAAAATATTCTTTTCTAGTTCCAGAAAAATTAAAACATCGTTACTCCTCAGGAAAAAATTCTAGAATCAAACTTATTAAACAAATCTATTATAAAAATAAAGTTACTCAGGGATAATCTTACAATTTAATTTTATCGTGATATTTAAGCGAGAAAACTAAAATATTCGTTTATAGTTCCAGAAAAATAAAAATATTGTTACTCCTCAGAAAAAAATGCTAGAATCAAACTTATTAAAAAAAATCTAATAAACAAATAAAGTTACTCTGGGATAGTCTTACAATTTAATTTTATCGTTATATTTAAGCGAGAAAACTAAAATATTCTTTTCTAGTTCCAGAAAAATTAAAACATCGTTACTCCTCAGGAAAAAATTCTAGAATCAAACTTAGTAAACAAATCTATTATAAAAATAAAGTTACTCAGGGATAATCTTACAATTTAATTTTATCGTGATATTTAAGCGAGAAAACTAAAATATTCGTTTATAGTTCCAGAAAAATAAAAATATTGTTACTTCATTTTTTTTATTTTATAGTGATATTTAAGCGAGAAAACTAAAATACTCGTTGTTTGTTACAAAAAAATTAAAACATCGTTACTCCTCAGGAAAAAATGTTAGGATCAAACTTATTTAGAATAATCTAATATACAAATAAAGTTACTCAGTTATACTTACAATTTAATTTTATCGTGATATTTATGTGATAAAACTAAAATATTCGTTTCTAGTTCCAGAAAAATTAAAACATCGTTACTCCTCAGGAAAAAATGCTAGAATCAAACATTTAAAAAATCTAATATACAAATAAAGTTACTCAGGGATATTCTTACAATTTAATTTTATCGTGATATTTAAGCGAGAAATCTAAAATATTCGTTTCTAGTTCCAGAAAAATTAAAACATCGTTACTCCTCAGGAAAAAATGCTAGAGTCAAACTTATTTAGAATAATCTAATATACAAATAAAGTTACTCAGGGATATTCTTACAATTTAATTTTATCGTGATATTTAAGCCAGAAAACTAAAATACTCTTTTCTTGTTACAGAAAAATTAAAACATCGTTACCTCTCAGGAAAAAATGCTAGAATCAAACTTATTAAACAAATCTATTATAAAAATAAAGTTACTCAAGCATAATCTTACAATTTAATTTTATCGTGATATTTAAGCGAGAAAACTAAAATATTCGTTTATAATTCCAGAAAAATAAAAATATTGTTACTCAGAAAAAAATGCTAGAATCAAACTTATTAAAAAAAATCTAATAAACAAATAAAGTTACTAAGGGATATTCTTACAATTTAATTTTATCGTGATATTTAGCGAGAAATCTAAAATATTCGTTACTTGCTCCAGAAAAATTAAAACAACGTTACTCCTCAGGAAAAAATACTAGAATCAAACTTATTAAAAATAATCTAATATACAAATAAAGTTACTCCGGGATATTCTTACAATTTAATTTTATCGTGATATTTAAGCGAGAAAACTAAAATACTCGTTTCTTGTTACAGAAAAATTAAAACATCGTTACTCCTCAGGAAAAAATGCTAGAATCAAACTTATTAAGAATAATCTAATATACAAATAAAGTTACTCAGGGATATTCTTACAATTTAATTTTATCGTGATATTTATGTGAGAAAACTAAAATATTCGTTTCTAGTTCTAGTAAAATTAAAACATCGTTACTCCTCAGGAAAAAATGCTAGAATCAAACTTATTAAGAATAATCTAATATACAAATAAAGTTACTCAGGGATATTCTTACAATTTAATTTTATCGTGATATTTATGTGATAAAACTCAAATATTCGTTTCTAGTTCTAGTAAAATTAAAACATCGTTACTCCTCAGGAAAAAATGCTAGAATCAAACTTATTAAAAAAATCTAATATACAAATAAAGTTACTCTGGGATAGTCTTACAATTTAATTTTATCGTGATATTTAAGCGAGAAAACTAAAATACTCGTTTCTTGTTACAGAAAAATTAAAACATCGTTACTCCTCAGGAAAAAATGCTAGAATCAAACTTATTAAGAATAATCTAATATACAAATAAAGTTACTCAGGGATATTCTTACAATTTAATTTTATCGTGATATTTATGTGAGAAAACTAAAATATTCCTTTCTAGTTCTAGTAAAATTAAAACATCGTTACTCCTCAGGAAAAAATGCTAGAATCAAACTTATTAAAAAAATCTAATATACAAATAAAGTTACTCTGGGATAGTCTTACAATTTAATTTTATCGTTATATTTAAGCGAGAAAACTAAAATATTCTTTTCTAGTTCCAGAAAAATTAAAACATCGTTACTCCTCAGGAAAAAATTCTAGAATCAAACTTATTAAACAAATCTATTATAAAAATATAGTTACTCAGGGATAATCTTACAATTTAATTTTATCGTGATATTTAAGCGAGAAATCTAAAATATTCGTTTCTAGTTCCAGAAAAATTAAAACATCGTTACTCCTCAGGAAAAAATGTTATGATCAAACTTATTTAGTATAATCTAATATACAAATAAAATTACTCAGGGATATTCTTACAATTTAATTTTAACGTGATATTTAAGCGAGAAATCTAAAATAATCTTTTCTAGTTCCAGAAAAATTTAAACATCGTTACTCCTCAGGAAAAAATGCTAGAATTAAACTTATTAAGAATAATCTAATATACAAATAAAGTTACTCAGGGATATTCTTACAATTTAATTTTATCGTGATATTTATGTGAGAAAACTAAAATATTCGTTTCTAGTTCTAGTAAAATTAAAACATCGTTACTCCTCAGGAAAAAATGCTAGAATCAAACATTTAAAAAATCTAATATACAAATAAAGTTACTCAGGGATATTCTTACAATTTAATTTTATCGTGATATTTAAGCGAGAAATCTAAAATATTCGTTTCTAGTTCCAGAAAAATTAAAACATCGTTACTCCTCAGGAAAAAATGCTAGAGTCAAACTTATTTAGAATAATCTAATATACAAATAAAGTTACTCAGGGATATTCTTACAATTTAATTTTATCGTGATATTTAAGCCAGAAAACTAAAATACTCTTTTCTTGTTACAGAAAAATTAAAACATCGTTACTTCTCAGGAAAAAATGCTAGAATTGAACTTATTAAACAAATCTATTATAAAAATAAAGTTACTCAGGGATAATCTTACAATTTAATTTTATCGTGATATTTAAGCGATAAAACAAAAATATTCGTTTATAATTCCAGAAAAATAAAAATATTGTTACTCAGAAAAAAATGCTAGAATCAAACTTATTAAAAAAAATCTAATAAACAAATAAAGTTACTAAGGGATATTCTTACAATTTAATTTTATCGTGATATTTAGCGAGATATCTAAAATATTTGTTACTTGCTCCAGAAAAATTAAAACAACGTTACTACTCAGGAAAAAATACTAGGATCAAACTTATTAAAAATAATCTAATATACAAATAAAGTTACTCCGGGATATTCTTACAATTTAATTTTATCGTGATATTTAAGCGAGAAAACTAAAATACTCATTTCTTGTTACAGAAAAATTAAAACATCGTTACTCCTCAGGAAAAAATGCTAGATTCAAACTTATTAAGAATAATCTAATATACAAATAAAGTTACTCAGGGATATTCTTACAATTTAATTTTATCGTGATATTTATGTGAGAAAACTAAAATATTCGTTTCTAGTTCTAGTAAAATTAAAACATCGTTACTCCTCAGGAAAAATGCTAGAATCAAACTTATTAAAAAAATCTAATATACAAATAAAGTTACTCTGGGATAGTCTTACAATTTAATTTTATCGTTATATTTAAGAGAGAAAACTAAAATATTCTTTTCTAGTTCCAGAAAAATTAAAACATCGTTACTCTTCAGGAAAAAATTCTAGAATCAAACTTATTAAACAAATCTATTATAAAAATAAAGTTACTCAGGGATAATCTTACAATTTATTTTTATCGTGATATTTAAGCGAGAAAACTAAAATATTCGTTTATAGTTCCAGAAAAATTAAAATATTGTTACTCCTCAGAAAAAAATGCTAGAATCAAACTTATTAAAAAAAATCTAATAAACAAATAAAGTTACTCAGGGATATTCTTACAATTTAATTTTATCGTGATATTTAGCCAGAAATCTAAAATATTCGTTACTAGCTCCAGAAAAATTAAAACATCGTTACTCCTCAGGATAAAATGCTAGAATCAAACTTATTAAGAATAATCTAATATACAAATAGAGTTACTCCGGGATATTCTTACAATTTTATTTTATCGTGATATTTAAGCGAGAAAACTAAAATATTCGTTACTAGCTCCAGAAAAATTAAAACATCGTTACTCCTCAGGATAAAATGCTAGAATCAAACTTATTTAGAATAAACTAATATACAAATAAAGTTACTCAGGGATATTCTTACAATTTAATTTTATCGTGATATTTAAGCCAGAAAACTAAAATACTAGTCTCTTGTTACAGAAAAATTAAAACATCGTTACTCCTCAGGAAAAAATGCAAGAATCAAACGTATTAAACAAATCTATTATTTAAATAAAGGTACTCAGGGTTAATCTTACAATTTAATTTTATCGTGATATTTAAACGAGAAAACTAAAATATTCGTTTATAGTTCCAGAAAAATAAAAATATTGTTACTCCTCAGAAAAAAATGCTAGAATCAAACTTATTAAAAAAAACTAATAAACTAATAAAGTTACTCAGGGATATTCTTACAATTTAATTTTATCGTGATATTTAAGCGAGAAAACTAAAATATTCGTTTATAGTTACAGAAAAATAAAAATATTGTTACTCCTCAGAAAAAAATGCTAGAATCAAACTTATTAAAAAAAATCTAATAAACAAATAAAGTTACTCAGGGATATTCTTACAATTTAATTTTATCGTGATATTTAGCGAGAAATCTAAAATATTCGTTACTAGCTCCAGAAAAATTAAAACATCGTTACTCCTCAGGATAAAATGCTTGAATCAAACTTATTAAGATAATCTAATATACATATAGAGTTACTCCGGGATATTCTTACAATTTAATTTTATCGTGATATTTAAGAGAGAAAACTAAAATACTCGTTTCTTGTTACAGAAAAATTAAAACATCGTTACTCCTCAGGAAAAAATGTTAGGATCAAACTTATTTAGAATAATATAATATACAAATAAAGTTACTCAGGGATATTCTTACAATTTAATTTTAACGTGATATTTAAGCGAGAAATCTAAAATAATCTTTCCTAGTTCCAGAAAAATTAAAACATCGTTACTCCTCAGGAAAAAATGTTATGATCAAACTTATTTAGAATAATCTAATATACAAATAAAATTACTCAGGGATATTCTTACAATTTAATTTTAACGTGATATTTAAGCGAGAAATCTAAAATAATCTTTTCTAGTTCCAGATAAATTAAAACATCGTTACTCCTCATGAAAAAATTCTAGAATCAAACTTATTAAACAAATCTATTATAAAAATAAAGTTACTCAGGGATAATCTTACAATTTAATTTTATCGTGATATTTAGCGAGAAAACTAAAATATTCGTTTATAGTTCCAGAAAAATAAAAATATTGTTACTCCTCAGAAAAAAATGCTAGAATCAAACTTATTAAAAAAAATCTAATAAACAAATAAAGTTACTCAGGGATATTCTTACAATTTAATTTTATCGTGATATTTAAGCGAGAAAACTAAAATACTCGTTGCTTGTTACAAAAAAATTCAAACATCGTTACTTCTCTGGAAAAAATGCTAGAATCAAACATTTAAAAAATCTAATATACAAATAAAGTTACTCAGGGATATTCTTACAATTTAATTTTATCGTGATATTTAAGCGAGAATTCTAAAATATTCGTTTCTAGTTCCAGAAAAATTAAAACATCGTTACTCCTCAGGAAAAAATGCTAGAGTCAAACTTATTTAGAATAATCTAATATACAAATAAAGTTACTCAGGGATATTCTTACAATTAAATTTTATCGTGATATTTAAGTGAGAAATCTAAAATATTCGTTTCTAGTTCCAGAAAAATTAAAACATCGTTACTCCTCAGAAAAAAATGCTAGAGTCAAACTTATTTAGAATAATCTAATATACAAATAAAGTTACTCAGGGATATTCTTACAATTTAATTTTATCGTGATATTTAAGCCAGAAAACTAAAATACTCTTTTCTTGTTACAGAAAAATTAAAACATCGTTACTTCTCAGGAAAAAATGCTAGAATCAAACTTATTAAACAAATCTATTATAAAAATAAAGTTACTCAGGGATAATCTTACAATTTAATTTTATCGTGATATTTAAGCGAGAAAACTAAAATATTCGTTTATAATTCCAGAAAAATAAAAATATTGTTACTCAGAAAAAAATGCTAGAATCAAACTTATTAAAAAAAATCTAATAAACAAATAAAGTTACTCAGGGATATTCTTACAATTTAATTTTACCGTGATATTTAGCGAGAAATCTAAAATATTCGTTACTTGCTCCAGAAAAATTAAAACAACGTTACTCCTCAGGAAAAAATACTAGAATCAAACTTATTAAAAATAAACTAATATACAAATAAAGTTACTCCGGGATATTCTTACAATTTAATTTTATCGTGATATTTAAGCGAGAAAACTAAAATACTCGTTTCTTGTTACAGAAAAATTAAAACATCGTTACTCCTCAGGAAAAAATGCTAGAATCAAACTTATTAAGAATAATCTAATATACAAATAAAGTTACTCAGGGATATTCTTACAATTTAATTTTAACGTGATATTTAAGCGAGAAATCTAAAATAATCTTTTCTAGTTCCAGAAAAATTAAAACATCGTTACTCCTCAGGAAAAAATGCTAGAATCAAACTTATTAAGAGTAATCTAATATACAAATAAAGTTACTAAGGGACATTCTTACAATTTAATTTTATCGTGATATTTAAGCCAGAAAACTAAAATACTCTTTTCTTGTTACAGAAAAATTAAAACATCGTTACTTCTCAGGAAAAAATGCTAGAATCAAACTTATTAAACAAATCTATTATAAAAATAAAGTTACTCAGGGATAATCTTACAATTTAATTTTATCGTGATATTTAAGCGAGAAAACTAAAATATTCGTTTATAATTCCAGAAAAATAAAAATATTGTTACTCAGAAAAAAATGCTAGAATCAAACTTATTAAAAAAAATCTAATAAACAAATAAAGTTACTAAGGGATATTCTTACAATTTAATTTTATCGTGATATTTAGCGAGAAATCTAAAATATTCGTTACTTGCTCCAGAAAAATTAAAACAACGTTACTCCTCAGGAAAAAATACTAGAATCAAACTTATTAAAAATAAACTAATATACAAATAAAGTTACTCCGGGATATTCTTACAATTTAATTTTATCGTGATATTTAAGCGAGAAAACTAAAATACTCGTTTCTTGTTACAGAAAAATTAAAACATCGTTACTCCTCAGGAAAAAATGCTAGAATCAAACTTATTAAGAATAATATAATATACAAATAAAGTTACTCAGGGATATTCTTACAATTTAATTTTATCGTGATATTTATGTGAGAAAACTAAAATATTCGTTTCTAGTTCTAGTAAAATTAAAACATCGTTACTCCTCAGGAAAAAATGCTAGAATCAAACTTATTAAAAAAATCTAATATACAAATAAAGTTACTCCGGGATAGTCTTACAATTTAATTTTATCGTTATATTTAAGCGAGAAAACTAAAATATTCTTTTCTAGTTCCAGAAAAATTAAAACATCGTTACTCCTCAGGAAAAAATTCTAGAATCAAACTTATTAAACAAATCTATTATAAAAATAAAGTTACTCGGGGATAATCTTACAATTTAATTTTATCGTGATATTTAAGCGAGAAAACTAAAATATTCGTTTATAGTTCCAGAAAAATAAAAATATTGTTACTCCTCAGAAAAAAATGCTAGAATCAAACTTATTAAGAATAATCTAATATACAAATAAAGTTACTCAGGGATAATCTTACAATTTAATTTTATCGTGATATTTAAACGAGAAAACTAAAATATTCGTTTATAGTTCCAGAAAAATAAAAATATTGTTACTCCTCAGAAAAAAATGCTAGAATCAAACTTATTAAAAAAAATCTAATATACAAATAAAGTTACTCTGGGATAGTCTTACAATTTAATTTTATCGTTATATTTAAGCGAGAAAACTAAAATACTCGTTTCTTGTTACAGAAAAATTAAAACATCGTTACTCCTCAGGAAAAAATGCTAGAATTAAACTTATTAAGAATAATCTAATATACAAATAAAGTTACTCAGGGATATTCTTACAATTTAATTTTATCGTGATATTTATGTGAGAAAACTAAAATATTCGTTTCTAGTTCCAGTAAAATTAAAACATCGTTACTCCTCAGGAAAAAATGCTAGAATCAAACTTATTAAAAAAAATCTAATATACAAATAAAGTTACTCTGGGATAGTCTTACAATTTAATTTTATCGTTATATTTAAGCGAGAAAACTAAAATATTCTTTTCTAGTTCCAGAAAAATTAAAACATCGTTACTCCTCATGAAAAAATTCTAGAATCAAACTTATTAAACAAATCTATTATAAAAATAAATTACTCTGGGATAATCTTACAATTTAATTTTATCGTGATATTTAAGCGAGAAAACTAAAATATTCGTTTATAGTTCCAGAAAAATAAAAATATTGTTACTCCTCAGAAAAAAATGCTAGAATCAAACTTATTAAAAAAAATCTAATAAACAAATAAAGTTACTCAGGGATATTCTTACAATTTAATTTTATCGTGATATTTAAGCGAGAAATCTAAAATATTCGTTACTAGCTCTAGAAAAATTAAAACATCGTTACTCCTCAGGAAAAAATGCTAGAATCAAACTTTTGAAGAATAATCTAATATACAAATAAAGTTACTCCGAGATATTCTTACAATTTAATTTTATAGTGATATTTAAGCGAGAAAACTAAATACTCGTTGCTTGTTACAAAAAAATTCAAACATCGTTACTTCTCAGGAAAAAATGCTAGAATCAAACATTTAAAAAATCTAATATACAAATAAAGTTACTCAGGGATATTCTTACAATTTAATTTTATCGTGATATTTAAGCGAGAATTCTAAAATATTCGTTTCTAGTTCCAGAAAAATTAAAACATCGTTTCTCCTCAGGAAAAAATGCTAGAGTCAAACTTATTTAGAATAATCTAATATACAAATAAAGTTACTCAGGGATATTCTTACAATTAAATTTTATCGTGATATTTAAGCGAGAATTCTAAAATATTCGTTTCTAGTTCCAGAAAAATTAAAACATCGTTACTCCTCAGGAAAAAATGCTAGAGTCAAACTTATTTAGAATAATCTAATATACAAATAAAGTTACTCAGGGATAATCTTACAATTTAATTTTATCGTGATATTTAAGCGAGAAAACTAAAATACTCGTTTCTTGTTACAGAAAAATTAAAACATCGTTACTCCTAAGGAAAAAATGCTAGAATCAAACTTATTAAGAATAATCTAATATACAAATAAAGTTACTCAGGGATATTCTTACAATTTAATTTTATCGTGATATTTATGTGAGAAAACTAAAATATTCGTTTCTAGTTCTAGTAAAATTAAAACATCGTTACTCCTCAGGAAAAAATGCTAGAATCAAACTTATTAAAAAATCTAATATACAAATAAAGTTACTCTGGGATAGTCTTACAATTTAATTTTATCGTTATATTTAAGCGAGAAAACTAAAATATTCTTTTCTAGTTCCAGAAAAATTAAAACATCGTTACTCCTCAGGAAAAAATTCTAGAATCAAACTTATTAAACAAATCTATTATAAAAATAAAGTTACTCAGGGATAATCTTACAATTTAATTTTATCGTGATATTTAAGCGAGAAAACTAAAATATTCGTTTATAGTTCCAGAAAAATAAAAATATTGTTACTCCTCAGAAAAAAATGCTAGAATCAAACTTATTAAAAAAAATCTAATAAACAAATAAAGTTACTCAGGGATATTCTTACAATTTAATTTTATCGTGATATTTAAACGAGAAATCTAAAGTATTCGTTACTAGCTCTAGAAAAATTAAAACATCGTTACTCCTCAGGAAAAATGCTAGAATCAAACTAATTTAGAATAATCTAATATACAAATAAAGTTACTCAGGGATATTCGTACAATTTAATTTTATCGTGATATTTAAGCCAGAAAACTAAAATACTCGTTTCTTGTTACAGAAAAATTAAAACATCGTTCCTTCTCAGGAAAAAATGCTAGAATCAAACTAATTAAACAAATCTGTTATAAAAATAAAATTACTCAGGGATAATCTTACAATTTAATTTTATCGTGATATTTAAGCGAGAAAACTAAAATATTCGTTTACAGTTCCAGAAAAATAAAAATATTGTTACTCAGAAAAAAATGCTAGAATCAAACTTATTAAAAAACATCTAATAAACAAATAAAGTTACTCAGGGATATTGTTACAATTTAATTTTATCGTGATATTTAGCGAGAAATCTAAAATATTCGTTACTAGCTCCAGAAAAATTAAAACATCGTTACTCCTCAGGATAAAATGCTAGAATCAAACTTATTAAGAATAATCGAATATACAAATAGAGTTATTCCGGGATATTCTTACAATTTAATTTTATCGTGATATTTAAGCGAGAAAACTAAAATACTCGTTTCTTGTTACAAAAAAATTAAAACATCGTTACTCCTCAGGAAAAAATGTTAGGATCAAACTTATTTAGAATAATCTAATATACAAATAAAGTTACTCAGGGATATTCTTACAATTTAATTTTAACGTGATATTTAAGCGTGAAATCTAAAATAATCTTTTCTAGTTCCAGAAAAATTAAAACATCGTTACTCCTCAGGAAAAAATGCTAGAATCAAACTTATTAAAAAAAATCTAATATACAAATAAAGTTACTCTGGGATATTCTTACAATTAAATTTTATCGTGATATTTAAGCGAGAAATTTAAAATATTCGTTTCTAGTTCCAGAAAAATTAATACATCGTTACTCCTCAGGAAAAAATGCTAGAATCAAACTTATTAAAAAAAATCTAATATACAAATAAAGTTACTCTGGGATAGTCTTACAATTTAATTTTATCGTTATATTTAAGCGAGAAAACTAAAATATTCTTTTCTAGTTCCAGAAAAATTAAAACATCGTTACTCCTCAGGATAAAATTCTAGAATCAAAGTTATTAAACAAATCTATTATAAAAATAAAGTTACTCAGGGATAATCTTACAATTTAATTTTATCGTGATATTTAAGCGAGAAAACTAAAATATTCGTTTATAGTTCCAGAAAAATAAAAATATTGTTACTCCTCAGAAAAAAATGCTAGAATCAAACTTATTAAAAAAAATCTAATAAACAAATAAAGTTACTCCGGGATATTCTTACAATTTAATTTTATCGTGATATTTAAGCGAGAAATCTAAAATATTCGTTAGTAGCTCTAGAAAAATTAAAACAACGTTACTCCTCAGGAAAAAATGCTAGAATCAAACTTTTGAAGAATAATCTAATATACAAATAAAGTTACTCCGAGATATGCTTACAATTTAATTTTATAGTGATATTTAAGCGAGAAAACTAAAATACTCGTTGCTTGTTACAAAAAAATTAAAACATCGTTATTACTCAGGAAAAAATGTTAGGATCAAACTTATTTAGAATAATCTAATATACAAATAAAGTTAGTCAGAGATATACTTACAATTTAATTTTATCGTGATATTTATGTGAGAAAACTAAAATATTCGTTTCTAGTTCCAGAAAAATTAAAACATCGTTACTCCTCAGGAAAAAATGCTAGATTCAAACATTTAAAAAATCTAATATACAAATAAAGTTACTCAGGGATATTCTTACAATTTAATTTTATCGTGATATTTAAGCGAGAAATCTAAAATATTCGTTTCTAGTTCCAGAAAAATTAAAACATCGTTACTCCTCAGGATAAAATGCTAGAATCAAACTTATTAAGAATAATCTAATATACAAATAAAATTACTCCGGGATATTCTTACAATTTAATTTTATCGTGATATTTAAGCGAGAAAACTAAAATACTCGTTTCTTGTTACAGAAAAATTAAAACATCGTTACTCCTCAGGAAAAAATGCTAGAATCAAACTTATTAAGAATAATATAATATACAAATAAAGTTACTCAGGGATATTCTTACAATTTAATTTTATCGTGATATTTATGTGAGAAAACTAAAATATTCGTTTCTAGTTCTAGTAAAATTAAAACATCGTTACTCCTCAGGAAAAAATGCTAGAATCAAACTTATTAAAAAAATCTAATATACAAATAAAGTTACTCTGGGATAGTCTTACAATTTAATTTTATCGTTATATTTAAGCGAGAAAACTAAAATATTCTTTTCTAGTTCCAGAAAAATTAAAACATCGTTACTCCTCAGGAAAAAATTCTAGAATCAAACTTATTAAACAAATCTATTATAAAAATAAAGTTACTCGGGGATAATCTTACAATTTAATTTTATCGTGATATTTAAGCGAGAAAACTAAAATATTCGTTTATAGTTCCAGAAAAATAAAAATATTGTTACTCCTCAGAAAAAAATGCTAGAATCAAACTTATTAAGAATAATCTAATATACAAATAAAGTTACTCAGGGATAATCTTACAATTTAATTTTATCGTGATATTTAAACGAGAAAACTAAAATATTCGTTTATAGTTCCAGAAAAATAAAAATATTGTTACTCCTAAGAAAAAAATGCTAGAATCAAACTTATTAAAAAAAATCTAATATACAAATAAAGTTACTCTGGGATAGTCTTACAATTTAATTTTATCGTTATATTTAAGCGAGAAAACTAAAATACTCGTTTCTTGTTACAGAAAAATTAAAACATCGTTACTCCTCAGGAAAAAATGCTAGAATTAAACTTATTAAGAATAATCTAATATACAAATAAAGTTACTCAGGGATATTCTTACAATTTAATTTTATCGTGATATTTATGTGAGAAAACTAAAATATTCGTTTCTAGTTCCAGTAAAATTAAAACATCGTTACTCCTCAGGAAAAAATGCTAGAATCAAACTTATTAAAAAAAATCTAATATACAAATAAAGTTACTCTGGGATAGTCTTACAATTTAATTTTATCGTTATATTTAAGCGAGAAAACTAAAATATTCTTTTCTAGTTCCAGAAAAATTAAAACATCGTTACTCCTCATGAAAAAATTCTAGAATCAAACTTATTAAACAAATCTATTATAAAAATAAATTACTCTGGGATAATCTTACAATTTAATTTTATCGTGATATTTAAGCGAGAAAACTAAAATATTCGTTTATAGTTCCAGAAAAATAAAAATATTGTTACTCCTCAGAAAAAAATGCTAGAATCAAACTTATTAAAAAAAATCTAATAAACAAATAAAGTTACTCAGGGATATTCTTACAATTTAATTTTATCGTGATATTTAAGCGAGAAATCTAAAATATTCGTTACTAGCTCTAGAAAAATTAAAACATCGTTACTCCTCAGGAAAAAATGCTAGAATCAAACTTTTGAAGAATAATCTAATATACAAATAAAGTTACTCCGAGATATTCTTACAATTTAATTTTATAGTGATATTTAAGCGAGAAAACTAAATACTCGTTGCTTGTTACAAAAAAATTCAAACATCGTTACTTCTCAGGAAAAAATGCTAGAATCAAACATTTAAAAAATCTAATATACAAATAAAGTTACTCAGGGATATTCTTACAATTTAATTTTATCGTGATATTTAAGCGAGAATTCTAAAATATTCGTTTCTAGTTCCAGAAAAATTAAAACATCGTTTCTCCTCAGGAAAAAATGCTAGAGTCAAACTTATTTAGAATAATCTAATATACAAATAAAGTTACTCAGGGATATTCTTACAATTAAATTTTATCGTGATATTTAAGCGAGAATTCTAAAATATTCGTTTCTAGTTCCAGAAAAATTAAAACATCGTTACTCCTCAGGAAAAAATGCTAGAGTCAAACTTATTTAGAATAATCTAATATACAAATAAAGTTACTCAGGGATAATCTTACAATTTAATTTTATAGTGATATTTAAGCCAGAAAACTAAAATACTCTTTTCTAGTTACAGAAAAATTAAAACATCGTTACTTCTCAGGAAAAAATGCTAGAATCAAACTTATTAAACAAATCTATTATAAAAATAAAGTTACTCAGGGATATTCTTACAATTTAATTTTATCGTGATATTTAGCGAGAAATCTAAAATAATCGTTACTTGCTCCAGAAAAATTAAAACAACGTTACTCCTCAGGAAAAAATACTAGAATCAAACTTATTAAAAATAATCTAATATACAAATAAAGTTACTCCGGGATATTCTTACAATTTAATTTTATCGTGATATTTAAGCGAGAAAACTAAAATACTCGTTTCTTGTTACAGAAAAATTAAAACATCGTTACTCCTAAGGAAAAAATGCTAGAATCAAACTTATTAAGAATAATCTAATATACAAATAAAGTTACTCAGGGATATTCTTACAATTTAATTTTATCGTGATATTTATGTGAGAAAACTAAAATATTCGTTTCTAGTTCTAGTAAAATTAAAACATCGTTACTCCTCAGGAAAAAATGCTAGAATCAAACTTATTAAAAAATCTAATATACAAATAAAGTTACTCTGGGATAGTCTTACAATTTAATTTTATCGTTATATTTAAGCGAGAAAACTAAAATATTCTTTTCTAGTTCCAGAAAAATTAAAACATCGTTACTCCTCAGGAAAAAATTCTAGAATCAAACTTATTAAACAAATCTATTATAAAAATAAAGTTACTCAGGGATAATCTTACAATTTAATTTTATCGTGATATTTAAGCGAGAAAACTAAAATATTCGTTTATAGTTCCAGAAAAATAAAAATATTGTTACTCCTCAGAAAAAAATGCTAGAATCAAACTTATTAAAAAAAATCTAATAAACAAATAAAGTTACTCAGGGATATTCTTACAATTTAATTTTATCGTGATATTTAAACGAGAAATCTAAAGTATTCGTTACTAGCTCTAGAAAAATTAAAACATCGTTACTCCTCAGGAAAAATGCTAGAATCAAACTAATTTAGAATAATCTAATATACAAATAAAGTTACTCAGGGATATTCGTACAATTTAATTTTATCGTGATATTTAAGCCAGAAAACTAAAATACTCGTTTCTTGTTACAGAAAAATTAAAACATCGTTCCTTCTCAGGAAAAAATGCTAGAATCAAACTAATTAAACAAATCTGTTATAAAAATAAAATTACTCAGGGATAATCTTACAATTTAATTTTATCGTGATATTTAAGCGAGAAAACTAAAATATTCGTTTACAGTTCCAGAAAAATAAAAATATTGTTACTCAGAAAAAAATGCTAGAATCAAACTTATTAAAAAACATCTAATAAACAAATAAAGTTACTCAGGGATATTGTTACAATTTAATTTTATCGTGATATTTAGCGAGAAATCTAAAATATTCGTTACTAGCTCCAGAAAAATTAAAACATCGTTACTCCTCAGGATAAAATGCTAGAATCAAACTTATTAAGAATAATCGAATATACAAATAGAGTTATTCCGGGATATTCTTACAATTTAATTTTATCGTGATATTTAAGCGAGAAAACTAAAATACTCGTTTCTTGTTACAAAAAAATTAAAACATCGTTACTCCTCAGGAAAAAATGTTAGGATCAAACTTATTTAGAATAATCTAATATACAAATAAAGTTACTCAGGGATATTCTTACAATTTAATTTTAACGTGATATTTAAGCGTGAAATCTAAAATAATCTTTTCTAGTTCCAGAAAAATTAAAACATCGTTACTCCTCAGGAAAAAATGCTAGAATCAAACTTATTAAAAAAAATCTAATATACAAATAAAGTTACTCTGGGATATTCTTACAATTAAATTTTATCGTGATATTTAAGCGAGAAATTTAAAATATTCGTTTCTAGTTCCAGAAAAATTAAAACATCGTTACTCCTCAGGAAAAAATGCTAGAATCAAACTTATTAAAAAAAATCTAATATACAAATAAAGTTACTCTGGGATAGTCTTACAATTTAATTTTATCGTTATATTTAAGCGAGAAAACTAAAATATTCTTTTCTAGTTCCAGAAAAATTAAAACATCGTTACTCCTCAGGATAAAATTCTAGAATCAAAGTTATTAAACAAATCTATTATAAAAATAAAGTTACTCAGGGATAATCTTACAATTTAATTTTATCGTGATATTTAAGCGAGAAAACTAAAATATTCGTTTATAGTTCCAGAAAAATAAAAATATTGTTACTCCTAAGAAAAAAATGCTAGAATCAAACTTATTAAAAAAAATCTAATAAACAAATAAAGTTACTCCGGGATATTCTTACAATTTAATTTTATCGTGATATTTAAGCGAGAAATCTAAAATATTCGTTAGTAGCTCTAGAAAAATTAAAACAACGTTACTCCTCAGGAAAAAATGCTAGAATCAAACTTTTGAAGAATAATCTAATATACAAATAAAGTTACTCCGAGATATGCTTACAATTTAATTTTATAGTGATATTTAAGCGAGAAAACTAAAATACTCGTTGCTTGTTACAAAAAAATTAAAACATCGTTATTACTCAGGAAAAAATGTTAGGATCAAACTTATTTAGAATAATCTAATATACAAATAAAGTTAGTCAGAGATATACTTACAATTTAATTTTATCGTGATATTTATGTGAGAAAACTAAAATATTCGTTTCTAGTTCCAGAAAAATTAAAACATCGTTACTCCTCAGGAAAAAATGCTAGATTCAAACATTTAAAAAATCTAATATACAAATAAAGTTACTCAGGGATATTCTTACAATTTAATTTTATCGTGATATTTAAGCGAGAAATCTAAAATATTCGTTTCTAGTTCCAGAAAAATTAAAACATCGTTACTCCTCAGGATAAAATGCTAGAATCAAACTTATTAAGAATAATCTAATATACAAATAAAATTACTCCGGGATATTCTTACAATTTAATTTTATCGTGATATTTAAGCGAGAAAACTAAAATACTCGTTTCTTGTTACAGAAAAATTAAAACATCGTTACTCCTCAGGAAAAAATGCTAGAATCAAACTTATTAAAAAAAATCTAATATACAAATTTTTACAATTTAATTTTATCGTTATATTTAAGCGAGAAAACTAAAATATTCGTTTCTAGTTCCAGAAAAATTAACACATCGTTACTACTCAGGAAAAAATGCTAGAATCAAACTTATTAAAAATAAACTAATATACAAATAAAGTTACTCAGGGATATTCTTACAATTTAATTTTATCGTGATATTTAAGCCAGAAAACTAAAATACTCGTTTCTTGTTACAGAAAAATTAAAACATCGTTACTGCTCAGTAAAAAATGCTAGAATCAAACTTATTAAGAAAAATCTAATACACAAATAAAGTTACTCAGGGATATTCTTACAATTTAATTTTATCGTGATATTTAAGCGAGAAATCTAAAATATTCGTTACTAGCTCCAGAAAAATTAAAACATCGTTACTCTTCAGGAAAAAATGCTAGAATCAAACTTATTAAGAAAAATCTAATACACAAATAATGCGTTCGTTTCTTCTTACAATTTAATTTTATCGTTATATTTAAGCGAGAAAACTAAAATATTCGTTTCTAGTTCCGGAAAAATTAAAACATCGTTACTCCTCAGGAAAAAATATTAGGATCATACTTATTTAGAATAATCTAATATACAAATAAATTTACTCAGGGATATTCCTACAATTTAATTTTAACGTGATATTTAAGCGAGAAATCTAAAATAATCTTTTCTAGTTCCAGTAAAATTAAAACATCGTTACTCCTCAGGAAAAAATGCTAGAATCAAACTTATTAAAAAAAATCTAATATACAAATAAAGTTACTCTGGGATATTCTTACAATTTAATTTGATCGTTATATTTAAGCGAGAAAACTAAAATATACTTTTCTAGTTCCAGGATAATTAAAACATCGTTACTCCTCAGGAAAAAAAGCTAGAATCAAACTTATTTAGAATAATCTAATATACAAATAAAGTTACTCAGGGATATTCTTACAATTTAATTTTATCGTGATATTTAAGCCAGAAAACTAAAATACTCGTTTCTTGTTACAGGAAAATTAAAACATCGTTACTCCTCAGGAGAAAATGTTAGGATCAAACTTATTTAGAAAACTCTAATATACAAATAAAGTTACTCAGGGATATTCTTACAATTTAATTTTATCGTGATATTTAAGCGAGAAATCTAAAATATTCGTTTCTAGTTCCAGAAAAATTAAAACATCGTTACTCCTCAGGAAAAAATGCTAGAATCAAACTTATTTAGAATAATCTAATATACAAATAAAGTTACTCAGGGATATTCTTACAATTTAAGTTTAACGTGATATTTAAGCGAGAAATCTAAAATAATCTTTTCTAGTTCCAGAAAAATTAAAACATCGTTACTCCTCAGGAAAAAATGCTAGAATCAAACTTATTTAGAATAATCTAATATACAAATAAAGTTACTCAGGGATATTCTTACAATTTAATTTTATCGTGATATTTAAGCCAGAAAACTAAAATACTCGTTTCTTGTTACAGAAAAATTAAAACATCGTTACTTCTCAGGAAAAAATGCTAGAATCAAACTTATTTAGAATAATCTAATATACAAATAAAGTTACTCAGGGATATTCTTACAATTTAATTTTAACGTGATATTTAAGCGAGAAATCTAAAATAATCTTTTCTAGTTCCAGAAAAATTAAAACATCGTTACTCCTCAGGAAAAAATGCTAGAATCAAACTTATTTAGAATAATCTAATATACAAATAAAGTTACTCAGGGATAATCTTACAATTTAATTTTATCGTGATATTTAAGCGAGAAAACTAAAATATTCGTTTATAGTTCCAGAAAAATAAAAATATTGTTACTCAGAAAAAAATGCTAGAATCAAACTTATTAAAAAAAATCTAATAAACAAATAAAGTTACTCAGGGATATTCTTACAATTTAATTTTATCGTGATATTTAAGCGAGAAATCTAAAATATTCGTTACTAGCTCCAGAAAAATTAAAACATCGTTACTCCTCAGGAAAAAATGCTAGAATCAAACTTATTAAAAATAATCTAATATACAAACAAAGTTACTCCGAGATATTCTTACAATTTAATTTTACCGTGATATTTAAGCGAGAAAACTAAAATACTCGTTGCTTGTTACAGCAAAATTAAAACATCGTTACTCCTCAGGAAAAAATGCTAGAATCAAACTTATTAAGAATAATCTAATATACAAATAAAGTTACTCAGGGATATTCTTACAATTTAATTTTATCGTGATATTTATGTGAGAAAACTAAAATATTCGTTTCTAGTTCCAGTAAAATTAAAACATCGTTACTCCTCAGGAAAAAATGCTAGAATCAAACTTATTAAAAAAAATCTAATATACAAATAAAGTTACTCAGGGATATTCTTACAATTTAATTTTATCGTGATATTTAAGCGAGAAATCTAAAATAATCTTTTCTAGTTCCAGAAAAATTAAAACATCGTTACTCCTCACGAAAAAATTCTAGAATCAAACTTATTAAACAAATCTATTATAAAAATAAAGTTACTCAGGGATAATCTTACAATTTAATTTTATCGTGATATTTAAGCGAGAAAACTAAAATATTCGTTTATAGTTCCAGAAAAATAAAAATATTGTTACTCCTCAGAAAAAAATGCTAGAATCAAACTTATTAAAAAAAATCTAATAAACAAATAAAGTTACTCAGGGATATACTTACAATTTAATTTTATCGTGATATTTAAGCGAGAAATCTAAAATATTCGTTACTAGCTCCAGAAAAATTAAAACATCGTTACTCCTCAGGAAAAAATGCTAGAATCAAACTTATTAAGAATAATCTAATATACAAATAAAGTTACTCAGGGATATTCTTACAATTTAATTTTATCGTGATATTTAAGCCAGAAAACTAAAATACTCGTTTCTAGTTCCAGAAAAATTAAAACATCGTTACTCCTCAGTAAAAAATGCTAGAATCAAACTTATTAAGAATAATCTAATATACAAATAAAGTTACTCAGGGCTAGTCTTACAATTTAATTTTATCGTGATATTTATGTGAGAAAACTAAAATATTCGTTTCTAGTTCCAGTAAAATTAAAACATGGTTACTCCTCAGGAAAAAATGCTAGAATCAAACTTATTAAGAATAATCTAATATACGAATAAAGTTACTCTGGGATATTCTTACAATTTAATTTTATCGTTATATTTAAGCGAGAAAACTAAAATATTCGTTTCTAGTTCCAGAAAAATTAAAACATCGTTACTCCTCAGGAAAATATGCTAGAATCAAACTTATTAAGGAAAATCTAATATACAAATAAAGTTACTCAGGGATATTCTTACAATTTAATTTTATCGTGATATTTAAGCGATAAATCTAAAATATTTGTTACTAGCTCCAGAAAAATTAAAACATCGTTACTCCTCAGGAAAAAATGCTAGAATCAAACTTATTAAGAATAATCTAATACACAAATAAAGTTACTCCGAGATATTCTTACAATTTAATTTTATCTTGATATTTAAGCGAGAAAACTAAAATACTCGTTGCTTGTTACAGAAATATTAAAACATCGTTACTCCTCAGGAAAAAATGTTAGGATCAAACTTATTTAGAATAATCTAATATCCAAATAAAGTTACTCAGGGATATTCTTACAATTTAATTTTAACGTGATATTTAAGCGAGAAATCTAAAATAATCTTTTCTAGTTCCAGAAAAACTAAAACATCGTTACTCCTCAGGAAAAAATGCTAGAATCAAACTTATTAAAAATAATCTAATATACAAATAAAGTTACTCAGGGATATTCTTACTATTTAATTTTATCGTGATATTTAAGCGAGAAATCTAAAATATTCGTTTCTAGTTCCAGAAAAATTAAAACATCGTTACTCGTCAGGAAAAAATGCTAGAATCAAACTTATTAAGAATAATCTAATACACAAATAAAGTTACTCCGAGATATTCTTACAATTTAATTTTATCTTGATATTTAAGCGAGAAAACTAAAATACTCGTTTCTTGTTACAGAAAAATTAAAACATCGTTACTCCTCAGGAAAAAATGTTAGGATCAAACTTATTTAGAAAACTCTAATATACAAATAAAGTTACTCAGGGATATTCATACAATTTAATTTTATCGTGATATTTAAGCGAGAAATCTAAAATAATCTTTTCTAGTTCCAGAAAAATTAAAACATCGTTACTCCTCACGAAAAAATTCTAGAATCAAACTTATTAAACAAATCTATTATAAAAATAAAGTTACTCAGGGATAATCTTACAATTTAATTTTATCGTGATATTTAAGCGAGAAAACTAAAATATTCGTTTATAGTTCCAGAAAAATAAAAATATTGTTACTCCTCAGAAAAAAATGCTAGAATCAAACTTATTAAAAAAAATCTAATAAACAAATAAAGTTACTCAGGGATATTCTTACAATTTAATTTTATCGTGATATTTAAGCGAGAAATCTAAACTATTCGTTACTAGCTCCAGAAAAATTAAAACATCGTTACTCCTCAGGAAAAAATGCTAGAATCAAACTTATTAAGAATAATCTAATATACAAATAAAGATACTCCGAGATATTCTTACAATTTAATTTTATCGAGATATTTAAGCGAGAAAACTAAAATACTCGTTGCTTGTTACAGAAAAATTAAAACATCGTTACTCCTCAGGAAAAAATGTTAGGATCAAACTTATTTAGAATAATCTAATATACAAATAAAGTTATTTAGGGATATTCTTACAATTTAATTTTAACGTGATATTTAAGCGAGAAATCTAAAATAATCTTTTCTAGTTCCAGAAAAATTAAAACATCGTTACTCCTCAGGAAAAAATGCTAGAATCAAACTTATTAAAAAAATCTAATATACAAATAAAGTTACTCTGTGATATTCTTACAATTTAATATTATCGTTATATTTAAGCGAGAAAAGAAAAATATTCGTTTCTAGTTCCAAAAAAATTAAAACATCGTTACTCCTCAGGAAAAATGCTAGAATCAAACTTATTAAGAAAAATCTAATATACAAATAAAGTTACTCAGGGATATTCTTACAATTTAATTTTATCGTGATATTTAAGCGAGAAATCTAAAATATTCGTTACTAGCTCCAGAAAAATAATAACATTGTTACTCCTCAGGAAAAAAATGCTAGAATCAAACTTATTGAAAAAATCTATTATAAAAATAAAGTTACTCTGGGATATTCTTACAATTTAATTTTATCGTTATATTTAAGCGAGAAAACTAAAATATTCGTTTCTAGTTCCAGAAAAATTAAAACATCGTTACTCCTCAGTAAAAAATGCTAAAATCAAACTTATTAAGAAAAATCTAATACACAATTAAAGTTACTCAGGGATATTCTTACAATTTAATTTTATCGTGATATTTAAGCGAGAAATCTAAAATATTCGTTACTAGCTCCAGAAAAATTAAAACATCGTTACTCTTCAGGAAAAAATGCTAGAATCAAACTTATTAAGAATAATCTAATATACAAATAATGTTACTCAGGGCTATTCTTACAATTTAATTTTATCGTGATATTTATGTGAGAAAACTAAAATATTCGTTTCTAGTTCCAGTAAAATTAAAACATCGTTACTCCTCAGGAAAAAATGCTAGAATCAAACTTATTAAAAAAATCTAATATACAAATACAGTTACTCAGGGATATTCTTACAATTTAATTTTATCGATATATTTAAGCGAGAAAACTAAAATATTCGTTTCTAGTTCCAGAAAAATTAAAACATCGTTACTCGTCAGGAAAAAATGCTAGATTCAAACTTATTAAGAAAAATCTAATACACAAATAAAGTTACTCAGGGATATTCTTACAATTTAATTTTATCGTGATATTTAAGCGAGAAATCTAAAATATTCGTTTCTAGTTCCAGAAAAATTAAAACATCGGTACTCCTCAGGAAAAAATGCTAGAATCAAACTTATTTAGAATAATCTAATGTACAAATAAAGTTACTCAGGGATATTCTTACAATTTAATTTTATCGTGATATTTAAGCCAGAAAACTAAAATACTCGTTTCTTGTTACAGAAAAATTAAAACATCGTTACTCCTCACGAAAAAATGCTAGAATCAAACTTATTAAACAAATCTATTATAAAAATAAAGTTACTCACGGATAATCTTACAATTTAATTTTATCGTGATATTTAAGCGAGAAAACTAAAATATTCGTTTATAGTTCCAGAAAAATAAAAATATTGTTACTCCTCAGAAACAAATGCTAGAATCAAACTTATTAAAAAAAATCTAATAAACAAATAAAGTTACTCAGGGATGTTCTTACAATTTAATTTTATCGTGATATTTAAGCGAGAAATCTAAAATATTCGTTACTAGCTCCAGAAAAATTAAAACATCGTTACTCCTCAGGAAAAAATGCTAGAATCAAACTTATTAAGAATAATCTAATATACAAATAAAGTTACTCCGGGATATTCTTACAATTTAATTTTATCGTGATATTTAAGCGAGACAACTAAAATACTCGTTTCTTGTTACAGAAAAATTAAAAAATCGTTACTCCTTAGGAAAAAATGTTAGGAACAAACTTATTTAGAATAATCTAATATACAAATAAAGTTACTCAGGGAAATTCTTACAATTTAATGTTAACGTGATATTTAAGCGAGAAATCTAAAATAATCTTTACTAGTTCCATAAAAATTAAAACATCGTTACTCCTCAGGAAAAAATGCTAGAATCAAACTTATTAAGAATAATCTAATATACAAATTAAGTTACTCAGTGATATTCTTACAATTTAATTTTATCGTGATATTTATGTGAGAAAACTAAAATATTCGTTTCTAGTTCCAGTAAAATTAAAACATCGTGACTCCTCAGGAAAAAATGCTAGAATCAAACTTATTAAGAAAAATCTAATACACAAATAAAGTTACTCAGGGATATTCTTACAATTTAAT
This sequence comes from Pterostichus madidus, assembly GCA_911728475.2. Lineage (NCBI taxonomy): Eukaryota > Metazoa > Arthropoda > Insecta > Coleoptera > Carabidae > Pterostichus > Pterostichus madidus. The sequence goes on along the minus strand of OU452311.1, from coordinate 16,676,608 downwards.
TTTATCGTTATATTTAAGCGAGAAAACTAAAATACTCGTTTCTTGTTACAGATAAATTAAAACATCGTTACTCCTCAGGAAAAAATTTTAGGATCAAACTTATTTAGAAAACTCTAATATACAAATAAAGTTACTCAGGGATATTCTTCAATTTAATTTTATCGTGATATTTAAGCGAGAAAACTAAAATACTCGTTGCTTGTTACAGAAAAATTAAAAAATCGTTACTCCTCAGGAAAAAATGTTAGGATCAAACTTATTTAGAATAATCTAATATACAAATAAAGTTACTCAGGGATATTCTTACAATTTAATTTTAACGTGATATTTAAGCGAGAAATCTAAAATAATCTTTTCTAGTTCCAGAAAAATTAAAACATCGTTACTCCTCAGGAAAAAATGCTAGAATCAAACTTATTAAGAATAATCTAATATACAAATTAAGTTACTCAGGGATATTCTTACAATTTAATTTTATCGTGATATTTATGTGAGAAAACTAAAATGTTCGTTTCTAGTTCCAGAAAAATTAAAACATCGTTACTCCTCAGGAAAAAATTCTAGAATCAAACTTATTAAACAAATCTATTATAAAAATAAAGTTACTCAGGGATAATCTTACAATTTAATTTTATCGTGATATTTAAGCGAGAAAACTAAAATATTCGTTTATAGTTCCAGAAAAATAAAAATATTGTTACTCCTCAGGAAAAAATGCTAGAATCAAACTTATTAAAAAAAATCTAATAAACAAATAAAGTTACTCCGAGATATTCTTACAATTTAAATTTATCGTGATATTTAAGCGAGAAAACTAAAATACTCGTTGCTTGTTACAGAAAAATTAAAACATCGTTACTCCTCAGGAAAAAATGTTAGGATCAAACTTATTTAGAATAATCTAATATACAAATAAAGTTTATTCAGGGATATTCTTACAATTTAATTTTAACGTGATATTTAAGCGAGAAATCTAAAATAATCTTTTCTATTTCCAGAAAAATTAAAACATCGTTACTCCTCAGGAAAAGATGCTAGAATCAAACTTATTAAGAATAATGTAATATACAAATAAAGTTACTCAGGGATATTCTTACAATTTAATTTTATCGTGATATTTATGTGAGAAAACTAAAATATTCGTTTCTACTTCCAGTAAAATTAAAACATCCGTTACTCCTCAGGAAAAAATGGTAGAATCAAACTTATTAAAAAAAATCTAATATACAAATAAAATTACTCTGGGATAGTCTTACAATTTAATTTTATCGTTATATTTAAGCGAGAAAACTAAAATATTCTTTTCTAGTTCCAGAAAAATTAAAACATCGTTACTCCTCAGGAAAAAATGCTAGAATCAAACTTATTAAGAATAATCTAATATACAAATAAAGTTACTGAGGGATATTCTTACAATTTAATTTTATCGTGATATTTAAGCGAGAAATCTAAAATATTCGTTACTAGTTCCTGTAAATTAAAACATCGTTACTCCTCAGGAAAACATGCTAGAATCAAACTTATTAAAAAAATCTAATAAACAAATAAAGTTACTCAGGGATATTCTTACAATTTAATTTTATCGTGATATTTATGTGAGAAAACTAAAATATTCGTTTCTAGTTCCAGAAAAAATTAAAACATCGTTACTCCTCAGGAAAAAATGCTAGAATCAAACTTATTAAGAATAATCTAATATACAAATAAAATTACTCTGGGATAGTCTTACAATTTAATTTTATCGTTATATTTAAGCGAGAAAACTAAAATATTCTTTTCTAGTTCCAGAAAAAATTAAAACATCGTTACTCCTCAGGAAAAAATGCTAGAATCAAACTTATTAAGAATAATCTAATATACAAATAAAGTTACTCAGGGATATTCTTACAATTTAATTTTATCGTGATATTTAAGCGAGAAATCTAAAATATTCGTTACTAGTTCCTGTAAATTAAAACATCGTTACTCCTCAGGAAAACATGCTAGAATCAAACTTATTAAAAAAATCTAATATACAAATAAAGTTACTCAGGGATATTCTTACAATTTAATTTTATCGTGATATTTATGTGAGAAAACTAAAATATTCGTTTCTAGTTCCAGTAAAATTAAAACATCCGTTACTCCTCAGGAAAAAATGCTAGAATCAAACTTATTAAAAAAAATCTAATATACAAATAAAATTACTCTGGGATAGTCTTACAATTTAATTTTATCGTTATATTTAAGCGAGAAAACTAAAATATTCTTTTCTAGTTCCAGAAAAAATTAAAACATCGTTACTCCTCAGGAAAAAATGCTAGAATCAAACTTATTAAGAATAATCTAATATACAAATAAAGTTACTCAGGGATATTCTTACAATTTAATTTTATCGTGATATTTATGTGAGAAAACTAAAATATTCGTTTCTAGTTCCAGTAAAATTAAAACATCCGTTACTCCTCAGGAAAAAATGCTAGAATCAAACTTATTAAAAAAAATCTAATATACAAATAAAATTACTCTGGGATAGTCTTACAATTTAATTTTATCGTTATATTTAAGCGAGAAAACTAAAATATTCTTTTCTAGTTCCAGAAAAAATTAAAACATCGTTACTCCTCAGGAAAAAATGCTAGAATCAAACTTATTTAGAATAATCTAATATACAAATAAAGTTACTCAGGGATGTTCTTACAATTTAATTTTATCGTGATATTTAAGCGAGAAATCTAAAATATTCGTTACTAGCTCCAGAAAAATTAAAACATCGTTACTCCTTAGGAAAAAATGCTAGAATCAAATTTATTAAGAATAATCTAATATACAAATAAAGTTACTCCGGGATATTCTTACAATTTAATTTTATCGTGATATTTAAGCGAGACAACTAAAATACTCGTTTCTTGTTACAGAAAAATTAAAACATCGTTACTCCTCAGGAAAAAATGTTAGGAACAAACTTATTTAGAATAATCTAATATACAAATAAAGTTACTCAGGGAAATTCTTAGAATTTAATGTTAACGTGATATTTAAGCGAGAAATCTAAAATAATCTTTACTAGTTCCACAAAAATTAAAACATCGTTACTCCTCAGGAAAAAATGCTAGAATCAAACTTATTAAGAATAATCTAATATACAAATTAAGTTACTCAGTGATATTCTTACAATTTAATTTTATCGTGATATTTATGTGAGAAAACTAAAATATTCGTTTCTAGTTCCAGTAAAATTAAAACATCGTTACTCCTCAGGAAAAAATGCTAGAATCAAACATATTAAGAAAAATCTAATACACAAATAAAGTTACTCAGGGATATTCTTACAATTTAATTTTATCGTTATATTTAAGCGAGAAAACTAAAATACTCGTTTCTTGTTACAGAAAAATTAAAACATCGTTACTCCTCAGGAAAAAATTTTAGGATCAAACTTATTTAGAAAACTCTAATATACAAATAAAGTTACTCAGGGATATTCTTACAATTTAATTTTATCGTGATATTTAAGCGAGAAAACTAAAATACTCGTTGCTTGTTACAGAAAAATTAAAACATCGTTACACCTCAGGAAAAAATGTTAGGATCAAACTTATTTAGAATAATCTAATATACAAATAAAGTTACTCAGGGATATTCTTACAATTTAATTTTAACGTGATATTTAAGCGAGAAATCTAAAATAATCTTTTCTAGTTCCAGAAAAATTAAAACATCGTTACTCCTCAGGAAAAGATGCTAGAATCAAACTTATTAAGATTAATCTAATATACAAATAAAGTTACTCAGGGATATTCTTACAATTTAATTTTATCGTGATATTTATGTGAGAAAACTAAAATATTCGTTTCTAGTTCCAGTAAAATTAAAACATCCGTTACTCCTTAGGAAAAAATGCTAGAATCAAACTTATTAAAAAAAATCTAATATACAAATAAAATTACTCTGGGATAGTCTTACAATTTAATTTTATCGTTATATTTAAGCGAGAAAACTTAAATATTCTTTTCTAGTTCCAGAAAAATTAAAACATCGTTACTCCTCAGGAAAAAATGCTAGAATCAAACTTATTAAGAATAATCTAATATACAAATAAAGTTACTCAGGGATATTCTTACAATTTAATTTTATCGTGATATTTAAGCGAGAAATCTAAAATACTCGTTTCTTGTTACAGAAAAATTAAAACATCGTTACTCCTCAGGAAAAAATGTTAGGATCAAACTTATTTAGAAAACTCTAATATACAAATAAATTTACTCAGGGATATTCTTACAATTTAATTTTATCGTGATATTTATGTGAGAAAACTAAAATATTCGTTTCTAGTTCCTGTAAATTAAAACATCGTTACTCCTCAGGAAAACATGCTAGAATCAAACTTATTAAAAAAATCTAATATACAAATAAAGTTACTCAGGGATATTCTTACAATTTAATTTTATCGTGATATTTAAGCCAGAAAACTAAAATACTCGTTTCTAGTTACAGAAAAATTAAACCATCGTTACTCCTCAGGAAAAATGCTAGAATCAAACTTATTAAACAAATCTATTATAAAAATAAAGTTACTCAGGGATAATCTTACAATTTAATTTTATCGTGATATTTAAGCGAGAAAACTAAAATATTCGTTAATAGTTCCAGAAAAATAAAAATATTGTTACTCCTCAGCAAAAAATGCTAGAATCAAACTTATAAAAAAAATCTAATAAACAAATAAAGGTACTCAGGGATGTTCTTACAATTTAATTTTATCGTGATATTTAAGCGAGAAATCTAAAATATTCGTTTCTAGTTCCTGTAAATTAAAACATCGTTACTCCTCAGGAAAACATGCTAGAATCAAACTTATTAAAAAAATCTAATATACAAATAAAGTTACTCAGGGATATTCTTACAATTTAATTTTATCGTGATATTTAAGCCAGAAAACTAAAATACTCGTTTCTAGTTACAGAAAAATTAAAACATCGTTACTCCTCAGAAAAAATGCTAGAATCAAACTTATTAAGAATAATCTAATATACAAATAAAGTTACTCCGGGATATTCTTACAATTTAATTTTATCGTGATATTTATGTGAGAAAACTAAAATATTCGTTTCTAGTTCCAGTAAAATTAAAACATCGTTACTCCTCAGGAAAAAATGCTAGAATCAAACTTATTAAGAAAAATCTAATACACAAATAAAGTTACTCAGGGATAATCTTACAATTTAATTTTATCGTGATATTTAAGCGAGAAAACTAAAATATTCATTAATAGTTCCAGAAAAATAAAAATATTGTTACTCCTCAGAAAAAAATGCTAGAATCAAACTTATAAAAAAAATCTAATAAACAAATAAAGGTACTCAGGGATGTTCTTACAATTTAATTTTATCGTGATATTTAAGCGAGAAATCTAAAATATTCGTTTCTAGTTCCTGTATATTAAAACATCGTTACTCCTCAGGAAAACATGCTAGAATCAAACTTATTAAAAAAATCTAATATACAAATAAAGTTACTCAGGGATATTCTTACAATTTAATTTTATCGTGATATTTAAGCCAGAAAACTAAAATACTCGTTTCTATTTACAGAAAAATTAAAACATCGTTACTCCTCAGGAAAAAATGCTAGAATCAAACTTATTAAGAATAATCTAATATACAAATAAAGTTACTCCGGGATATTCTTACAATTTAATTTTATCGTGATATTTATGTGAGAAAACTAAAATATTCGTTTCTAGTTCCAGTAAAATTAAAACATCGTTACTCCTCAGGAAAAAATGCTAGAATCAAACTTATTAAGAAAAATCTAATACACAAATAAAGTTACTCAGGGATAATCTTACAATTTAATTTTATCGTGATATTTAAGCGAGAAAACTAAAATATTCGTTAATAGTTCCAGAAAAATAAAAATATTGTTACTCCTCAGAAAAAAATGCTAGAATCAAACTTATAAAAAAAATCTAATAAACAAATAAAGGTACTCAGGGATGTTCTTACAATTTAATTTTATCGTGATATTTAAGCGAGAAATCTAAAATATTCGTTTCTAGTTCCTGTAAATTAAAACATCGTTACTCCTCAGGAAAACATGCTAGAATCAAACTTATTAAAAAAATCTAATATACAAATAAAGTTACTCAGGGATATTCTTACAATTTAATTTTAACGTGATATTTAAGCGAGAAATCTAAAATAATCTTTTCTAGTCCCAGAAAAATTAAAACATCGTTACTCCTCAGGAAAAGATGCTAGAATCAAACTTATTAAGATTAATCTAATATACAAATAAAGTTACTCAGGGATATTCTTACAATTTAATTTTATCGTGATATTTATGTGAGAAAACTAAAATATTCGTTTCTAGTTCCAGTAAAATTAAAACATCCGTTACTCCTTAGGAAAAAATGCTAGAATCAAACTTATTTAAAAAAATCGAATATACAAATAAAATTACTCTGGGATAGTCTTACAATTTAATTTTATCGTTATATTTAAGCGAGAAAACTTAAATATTCTTTTCTAGTTCCAGAAAAATTAAAACATCGTTACTCCTCAGGAAAAAATGCTAGAATCAAACTTATTAAGAATAATCTAATATACAAATAAAGTTACTCAGGGATATTCTTACAATTTAATTTTATCGTGATATTTAAGCGAGAAATCTAAAATACTCGTTTCTTGTTACAGAAAAATTAAAACATCGTTACTCCTCAGGAAAAAATGTTAGGATCAAACTTATTTAGAAAACTCTAATATACAAATAAAGTTACTCAGGGATATTCTTACAATTTAATTTTATCGTGATATTTATGTGAGAAAACTAAAATATTCGTTTCTAGTTCCTGTAAATTAAAACATCGTTACTCCTCAGGAAAACATGCTAGAATCAAACTTATTAAAAAAATCTAATATACAAATAAAGTTACTCAGGGATATTCTTACAATTTAATTTTATCGTGATATTTAAGCCAGAAAACTAAAATACTCGTTTCTAGTTACAGAAAAATTAAAACATCGTTACTCCTCAGGAAAAATGCTAGAATCAAACTTATTAAACAAATCTATTATAAAAATAAAGTTACTCAGGGATAATCTTACAATTTAATTTTATCGTGATATTTAAGCGAGAAAACTAAAATATTCGTTAATAGTTCCAGAAAAATAAAATTATTGTTACTCCTCAGAAAAAAATGCTAGAATCAAACTTATAAAAAAAATCTAATAAACAAATAAAGGTACTCAGAGATGTTCTTACAATTTAATTTTATCGTGATATTTAAGCGAGAAATCTAAAATATTCGTTACTAGCTCCAGAAAAATTAAAACATCGTTACTCCTTAGGAAAAAATGCTAGAATCAAACTTATTAAGAATAATCTAATATACAAATAAAGTTACTCCGGGATATTCCTACAATTTAATTTTATCGTGATATTTAAGCGAGACAACTAAAATACTCGTTTCTTGTTACAGAAAAATTAAAACATCGTTACTCCTCAGGAAAAAATGTTAGGAACAAACTTATTTAGAATAATCTAATATACAAATAAAGTTACTCAGGGAAATTCTTAGAATTTAATGTTAACGTGATATTTAAGCGAGAAATCTAAAATAATCTTTACTAGTTCCACAAAAATTAAAACATCGTTACTCCTCAGGAAAAAATGCTAGAATCAAACTTATTAAGAATAATCTAATATACAAATTAAGTTACTCAGTGATATTCTTACAATTTAATTTTATCGTGATATTTATGTGAGAAAACTAAAATATTCGTTTCTAGTTCCAGTAAAATTAAAACATCGTTACTCCTCAGGAAAAAATGCTAGAATCAAACTTATTAAGAAAAATCTAATACACAAATAAAGTTACTCAGGGATATTCTTACAATTTAATTTTATCGTTATATTTAAGCGAGAAAACTAAAATACTCGTTTCTTGTTACAGAAAAATTAAAACATCGTTACTCCTCAGGAAAAAATTTTAGGATCAAACTTATTTAGAAAACTCTAATATACAAATAAAGTTACTCAGGGATATTCTTACAATTTAATTTTATCGTGATATTTAAGCGAGAAAACTAAAATACTCGTTGCTTGTTACAGAAAAATTAAAACATCGTTACTCCTCAGGAAAAAATGTTAGGATCAAACTTATTAAGAATAATCTAATATACAAATAAAGTTACTCAGGGATATTCTTACAATTTAATTTTATCGTGATATTTATGTGAGAAAACTAAAATATTCGTTTCTAGTTCCAGTAAAATTAAAACATCCGTTACTCCTCAGGAAAAAATGCTAGAATCAAACTTATTAAAAAAAATCTAATATACAAATAAAATTACTCTGGGATAGTCTTACAATTTAATTTTATCGTTATATTTAAGCGAGAAATCTAAAATATTCGTTACTAGTTCCTGTAAATTAAAACATCGTTACTCCTCAGGAAAACATGCTAGAATCAAACTTATTAAAAAACTCTAATATACAAATAAAGTTACTCAGGGATATTCTTACAATTTAATTTTATCGTGATATTTAAGCCAGAAAACTAAAATACTCGTTTCTAGTTACAGAAAAATTATAACATCAGGAAAAATGCTAGAATCAAACTTATTAAACAAATCTATTATAAAAATAAAGTTACTCAGGGATAATCTTACAATTTAATTTTATCGTGATATTTAAGCGAGAAAACTAAAATATTCGTTAATAGTTCCAGAAAAATAAAAATATTGTTACTCCTCAGAAAAAAATGCTAGAATCAAACTTATAAAAAAAATCTAATAAACAAATAAAGGTACTCAGGGATATTCTTACAATTTAATTTTATCGTGATATTTAAGCGAGACAACTAAAATACTCGTTTCTTGTTACAGAAAAATTAAAACATCGTTACTCCTCAGGAAATAATTCTAGAATCAAACTTATTTAAAAAATTCTAATAAACAAATAAAGTTACTCAGGGATATTCTTACAATTTAATTTTATCGTGATATTTAAGCCAGAAAACTAAAATACTCGTTTCTAGTTACAGAAAAATTAAAACATCGTTACTCCTCAGGAAAAAATGCTAGAATCAAACTTATTAAACAAATCTATTATAAAAATAAAGTTACTCAGGGATAATCTTACAATTTAATTTTATCGTGATATTTAAGCGAGAAATCTAAAATATTCGTTAATAGTTCCAGAAAAATAAAAATATTGTTACTCCTCAGATAAAAATGCTAGAATAAAACTTATTAAAAAAAATCTAATAAACAAATAAAGGTACTCAGGGATAATCTTACAATTTAATTTTATCGTGATATTTAAGCGAGACAACTAAAATACTCGTTTCTTGTTACAGAAAAATTAAAACATCGTTACTTCTCAGGAAAAAATGTTAGGAACAAACTTATTTAGAATAAACTAATATACAAATAAAGTTACTCAGGGATATTCTTACAATTTAATTTTATCGTGATATTTAAGCCAGAAAACTAAAATACTCGTTTCTTGTTACAGAAAAATTAAAACATCGTTACTCCTCAGGAAAAAATGTTAGGATCATACTTATTTCGAATAATCTAATACACAAATAAAGTTACTCAGGGATATTCTTACAATTTAATTTTATCGTGATATTTATGTGAGAAAACTAAAATATTCGTTCTAGTTCCAGTAAAATTAAAACGTCGTTACTCCTCAGGAAAAAATGCTAGAATCAAACTTATTAAAAAAATCTAATATACAAATAAAGTTACAATTCTTACAATTTAATTTTATCGCTATAGTTAAGCGAGAAAACTAAAATATTCTTTTCTAGTTCCAGAAAAATTAAAACATCGTTACTCCTCAGGAAAAAATGCTAGAATCAAACTTATTTAGAATAATCTAATATACAAATAAAGTTACTCAGGGATATTCTTACGATTTAATTTTATCGTGATATTTAAGCCAGAAAACTAAAATACTCGTTACTTGTTACAGAAAAATTAAAACATCGTTACTCCTCAGGAAAAAATGTTAGGATCAAACTTATTTAGAATAATCTAATATACAAATAAAGTTACTCAGGGATATTCTTACAATTTAATTTTATCGTGATATTTATGTGAGAAAACTAAAATATACGTTTCTAGTTCCAGTAAAATTAAAACATCGTTACTCCTCAGGAAAAAATGCTAGAATCAAACTTATTAAGAATAATCTAATATACAAATAAAGTTACTCTGGGATATTCTTACAATTTAATTTTATCGTTATATTTAAGCGAGAAAACTAAAATATTCGTTTCTAGTTCCAGAAAAATTAAAACCTCGTTACTCCTCAGGAAAATATGCTAGAATCAAACTTATTAAGGAAAATCTAATATACAAATAAAGTTACTCAGGGATATTCTTACAATTTAATTTTATCGTGATATTTAAGCGAGAAATCTAAAATATTCGTTACTAGCTCCAGAAAAATTAAAACATCGTTACTCCTCAGGAAAAAATGATAGAATCAAACTTATTAAGAATAATCTAATATACAAATAAAGTTACTCCGAGATATTCTTACAATTTAATTTTATCTTGATATTTAAGCGAGAAAACTAAAATAGTCGTTGCTTGTTACAGAAAAATTAAAACATCGTTACTCCTCAAGAAAAAATGTTAGGATCAAACTTATTTAGAATAATCTAATATACAAATAAAGTTACTCAGGGATATTCTTACAATTTAATTTTAACGTGATATTTAAGCGAGAAATCTAAAATATTCGTTAATAGTTCCAGAAAAATAAAAATATTGTTACTCCTCAGATAAAAATGCTAGAATAAAACTTATTAAAAAAAATCTAATAAACAAATAAAGGTACTCAGGGATAATCTTACAATTTAATTTTATCGTGATATTTAAGCGAGACAACTAAAATACTCGTTTCTAGTTACAGAAAAATTAAAACATCGTTACTCCTCAGGAAAAAATGCTAGAATCAAACTTATTAAACAAATCTATTATAAAAATAAAGTTACTCAGGGATAATCTTACAATTTAATTTTATCGTGATATTTAAGCGAGAAATCTAAAATATTCGTTAATAGTTCCAGAAAAATAGAAATATTGTTACTCCTCAGATAAAAATGCTAGAATAAAACTTATTAAAAAAAATCTAATAAACAAATAAAGGTACTCAGGGATAATCTTACAATTTAATTTTATCGTGATATTTAAGCGAGACAACTAAAATACTCGTTTCTTGTTACAGAAAAATTAAAACATCGTTACTTCTCAGGAAAAAATGTTAGGAACAAACTTATTTAGAATAAACTAATATACAAATAAAGTTACTCAGGGATATTCTTACAATTTAATTTTATCGTGATATTTAAGCCAGAAAACTAAAATACTCGTTTCTAGTTACAGAAAAATTATAACATCAGGAAAAATGCTAGAATCAAACTTATTAAACAAATCTATTATAAAAATAAAGTTACTCAGGGATAATCTTACAATTTAATTTTATCGTGATATTTAAGCGAGAAAACTAAAATATTCGTTAATAGTTCCAGAAAAATAAAAATATTGTTACTCCTCAGAAAAAAATGCTAGAATCAAACTTATAAAAAAAATCTAATAAACAAATAAAGGTACTCAGGGATATTCTTACAATTTAATTTTATCGTGATATTTAAGCGAGACAACTAAAATACTCGTTTCTTGTTACAGAAAAATTAAAACATCGTTACTCCTCAGGAAATAATTCTAGAATCAAACTTATTTAAAAAATTCTAATAAACAAATAAAGTTACTCAGGGATATTCTTACAATTTAATTTTATCGTGATATTTAAGCCAGAAAACTAAAATACTCGTTTCTAGTTACAGAAAAATTAAAACATCGTTACTCCTCAGGAAAAAATGCTAGAATCAAACTTATTAAACAAATCTATTATAAAAATAAAGTTACTCAGGGATAATCTTACAATTTAATTTTATCGTGATATTTAAGCGAGAAATCTAAAATATTCGTTAATAGTTCCAGAAAAATAAAAATATTGTTACTCCTCAGATAAAAATGCTAGAATAAAACTTATTAAAAAAAATCTAATAAACAAATAAAGGTACTCAGGGATAATCTTACAATTTAATTTTATCGTGATATTTAAGCGAGACAACTAAAATACTCGTTTCTTGTTACAGAAAAATTAAAACATCGTTACTTCTCAGGAAAAAATGTTAGGAACAAACTTATTTAGAATAAACTAATATACAAATAAAGTTACTCAGGGATATTCTTACAATTTAATTTTATCGTGATATTTAAGCCAGAAAACTAAAATACTCGTTTCTTGTTACAGAAAAATTAAAACATCGTTACTCCTCAGGAAAAAATGTTAGGATCATACTTATTTCGAATAATCTAATACACAAATAAAGTTACTCAGGGATATTCTTACAATTTAATTTTATCGTGATATTTATGTGAGAAAACTAAAATATTCGTTCTAGTTCCAGTAAAATTAAAACGTCGTTACTCCTCAGGAAAAAATGCTAGAATCAAACTTATTAAAAAAATCTAATATACAAATAAAGTTACAATTCTTACAATTTAATTTTATCGCTATAGTTAAGCGAGAAAACTAAAATATTCTTTTCTAGTTCCAGAAAAATTAAAACATCGTTACTCCTCAGGAAAAAATGCTAGAATCAAACTTATTTAGAATAATCTAATATACAAATAAAGTTACTCAGGGATATTCTTACGATTTAATTTTATCGTGATATTTAAGCCAGAAAACTAAAATACTCGTTACTTGTTACAGAAAAATTAAAACATCGTTACTCCTCAGGAAAAAATGTTAGGATCAAACTTATTTAGAATAATCTAATATACAAATAAAGTTACTCAGGGATATTCTTACAATTTAATTTTATCGTGATATTTATGTGAGAAAACTAAAATATTCGTTTCTAGTTCCAGTAAAATTAAAACATCGTTACTCCTCAGGAAAAAATGCTAGAATCAAACTTATTAAGAATAATCTAATATACAAATAAAGTTACTCTGGGATATTCTTACAATTTAATTTTATCGTTATATTTAAGCGAGAAAACTAAAATATTCGTTTCTAGTTCCAGAAAAATTAAAACCTCGTTACTCCTCAGGAAAATATGCTAGAATCAAACTTATTAAGGAAAATCTAATATACAAATAAAGTTACTCAGGGATATTCTTACAATTTAATTTTATCGTGATATTTAAGCGAGAAATCTAAAATATTCGTTACTAGCTCCAGAAAAATTAAAACATCGTTACTCCTCAGGAAAAAATGATAGAATCAAACTTATTAAGAATAATCTAATATACAAATAAAGTTACTCCGAGATATTCTTACAATTTAATTTTATCTTGATATTTAAGCGAGAAAACTAAAATAGTCGTTGCTTGTTACAGAAAAATTAAAACATCGTTACTCCTCAGGAAAAAATGTTAGGATCAAACTTATTTAGAATAATCTAATATACAAATAAAGTTACTCAGGGATATTCTTACAATTTAATTTTAACGTGATATTTAAGCGAGAAATCTAAAATATTCGTTAATAGTTCCAGAAAAATAAAAATATTGTTACTCCTCAGATAAAAATGCTAGAATAAAACTTATTAAAAAAAATCTAATAAACAAATAAAGGTACTCAGGGATAATCTTACAATTTAATTTTATCGTGATATTTAAGCGAGACAACTAAAATACTCGTTTCTAGTTACAGAAAAATTAAAACATCGTTACTCCTCAGGAAAAAATGCTAGAATCAAACTTATTAAACAAATCTATTATAAAAATAAAGTTACTCAGGGATAATCTTACAATTTAATTTTATCGTGATATTTAAGCGAGATATCTAAAATATTCGTTAATAGTTCCAGAAAAATAGAAATATTGTTACTCCTCAGATAAAAATGCTAGAATAAAACTTATTAAAAAAAATCTAATAAACAAATAAAGGTACTCAGGGATAATCTTACAATTTAATTTTATCGTGATATTTAAGCGAGACAACTAAAATACTCGTTTCTTGTTACAGAAAAATTAAAACATCGTTACTTCTCAGGAAAAAATGTTAGGAACAAACTTATTTAGAATAAACTAATATACAAATAAAGTTACTCAGGGATATTCTTACAATTTAATTTTATCGTGATATTTAAGCCAGAAAACTAAAATACTCGTATCTTGTTACAGAAAAATTAAAACATCGTTACTCCTCAGGAAAAAATGTTAGGATCATACTTATTTCGAATAATCTAATACACAAATAAAGTTACTCAGGGATATTCTTACAATTTAATTTTATCGTGATATTTATGTGAGAAAACTAAAATATTCGTTCTAGTTCCAGTAAAATTAAAACATCGTTACTCCTCAGGAAAAAATGCTAGAATCAAACTTATTAAAAAAATCTAATATACAAATAAAGTTACAATTCTTACAATTTAATTTTATCGCTATAGTTAAGCGAGAAAACTAAAATATTCTTTTCTAGTTCCAGAAAAATTAAAACATCGTTACTCCTCAGGAAAAAATGCTAGAATCAAACTTATTTAGAATAAACTAATATACAAATAAAGTTACTCAGGGATATTCTTACGATTTAATTTTATCGTGATATTTAAGCCAGAAAACTAAAATACTCGTTACTTGTTACAGAAAAATTAAAACATCGTTACTCCTCAGGAAAAAATGTTAGGATCAAACTTATTTAGAATAATCTAATATACAAATAAAGTTACTCAGGGATATTCTTACAATTTAATTTTATCGTGATATTTATGTGAGAAAACTAAAATATTCGTTTCTAGTTCCAGTATAATTAAAACATCGTTACTCCTCAGGAAAATATGCTAGAATCAAACTTATTAAGGAAAATCTAATATACAAATAAAGTTACTCAGGGATATTCTTACAATTTAATTTTATCGTGATATTTAAGCGAGAAAACTAAAATATTCGTTTCTAGTTCCAAAAAAATTAAAACATCGTTACTCCTCAGGAAAAAATGCTAGAATCAAACTTTTTAAGAAAAATCGAATATACAAATAAAGTTACTCCGGGATATTCTTACAATTTAATTTTATCGTGATATTTAAGCGAGAAATCTAAAATATTCGTTTCTAATTCCAGAAAAATTAAAACATCGTTACTCCTCAGGAAAAAATGCTAGAATCAAACTTATTAAGAATAATCTAATATACAAATAAAGTTACTCAGGGATATTCTTACAATTTAATTTTATCGTGATATTTAAGCCAGAAAACTAAAATACTCGTTACTAGCTCCAGAAAAATTAAAACATCGTTACTCTTCAGGAAAAAATGCTAGAACCAAACTTATTAAGAATAATCTAATATAAAAATAAAGTTACTCAGGGATATTCTCACAATTTAATTTTATCGTGATATTTATGTGAGAAAACTAAAATATTCGTTTCTAGTTCCAGTAAAATTAAAACATCGTTACTCCTCAGGAAAAAATGCTAGAATCAAACTTATTAAGAATAATCTAATATACAAATAAAGTTACTCTGGGATATTCTTACAATTTAATTTTCTCGTTATATTTAAGCGAGAAAACTAAAATATTCGTTTCTAGTTCCAGAAAAATTAAAACATCGTTACTCCTCAGGAAAATATGCTAGAATCAAACTTATTAAGGAAAATCTAATATACAAATAAAGTTACTCAGGGATATTCTTACAATTTAATTTTATCGTGATATTTAAGCGAGAAATCTAAAATATTCGTTACTAGCTCCAGAAAAATTAAAACATCGTTACTCCTCAGGAAAAAATGCTAGAATCAAACTTATTAAGAATAATCTAATATACAAATAAAGTTACTCCGAGATATTCTTACAATTTAATTTTATCTTGATATTTAAGCGAGAAAACTAAAATACTCGTTGCTTGTTACAGAAAAATTAAAACATCGTTACTCCTCAGGAAAAAATGCTAGAATCAAACTTATTAAAAAAAATCTAATATACAAATAAAGTTAGTTAGTTAGTTAGTTAGTAATCTGTGGGATCGGTTCACGACCC
The DNA here is from genome assembly GCA_911728475.2 of Pterostichus madidus. Taxonomy (NCBI): domain Eukaryota; kingdom Metazoa; phylum Arthropoda; class Insecta; order Coleoptera; family Carabidae; genus Pterostichus; species Pterostichus madidus. The sequence continues at coordinate 16,660,547 of OU452311.1, read as the reverse complement.
GATACACCGCGGCCTCTCGGACCTATTGTGCTTTCCCATGGTCTCTTACAATGTAGGAGTTACGCTGTACCCTATGAGGTCCAAGCAGTCGCTCCATGCCATTGTGTGTATTTCATCCAGTTCTAGTTCCGGAGTCCTAAATTTTTGGTATCTCTTTATTGCTAGAGCCTGACATTCACAAAGGAGATGTAGCGGAGTTTCCTCTCCTTCTCCACATTTACTGCATAGCGGGCTTTGAGCTACTCCCAATGTATGCATATGCTTGTTCAGGCTACAGTGACCAGTAATGACCTCTGTGGTTGCCTTTATTCTGTCTCTGCTCATTTTGATCAGAGATGAGCTTACATTTTCTCTTGGTTTCGTTATGAAAGTCCTGGCATGTCTCATTCCAGTGCTGTCCATCCAGTATCTTTCATGTTCCTTCGTTATCCATCTTTTAATGTGCCCTTTAACTGTCTCATATGCAATGTGACAGAAGGGTTCTGGTCCAATAGGTTTCCTTTTTGCTCCCTGCTTGGCTAGTACGTCCGCCTGTTCGTTGCCCTCTACATTCGAGTGCCCTGGGACCCACAACAGAGTGTTGTGTTCAGCCAGTACAAATAAAGTTACTCAGGGATATTCTTACAATTTAATTTTATCGTGATATTTAAGCGAGAAATCTAAAATATTCGTTTCTAGTTCCAGAAAAATTAAAACATCGTTACTCCTCAGGAAAAAACGCTAGAATCAAACTTACTTAGAATAATCTTATATACAAATAAAGTTACTCAGGGATATTCTTACAATTTAATTTTAACGTGATATTTAAGCGAGAAATCTAAAATAATCTTTTCTAGTTCCAGAAAAATTAAAACATCGTTACTCCTCAGGAAAAAATGCTAGAATCAAACTTATTAAGAAAAATCTAATATACAAATAAAGATACTCCGGGATATTCTTACAATTTAATTTTATCGTGATATTTAAGCGAGAAATCTAAAATATTCGTTTCTAGTTCCAGAAAAATTAAAACATCGTTACTCCTCAGGAAAAAATGCTAGAATCAAACTTATTTAGAATAATTTAATATACGAATAAAGTTACTCAGGGATATTCTTACAATTTAATTTTATCGTGATATTTAAGCCAGAAAACTAAAATACTCGTTTCTTGTTACAGAAAAATTAAAACATCGTTACTCCTCAAGAAAAAATGTTAGGATCAAACTTATTTAGAAAACTCTAATATACAAATAAAGTTACTCAGGGATATTCTTACAATTTAATTTTATCGTGATATTTAAGCGAGAAATCTAAAATAATCTTTTCTAGTTCTAGAAAAATTAAAACATCGTTACTCCTCAGGAAAAAATTCTAGAATCAAACTTATTTAAAAAATTCTAATAAACAAATAAAGTTACTCAGGGATATTCTTACAATTTAATTTTATTGTGATATTTAAGCGAGAAATCTAAAATATTCGTTACTAGCTCCAGAAAAATTAAAACATCGTTACTCCTCAGTAAAAAATGCTAGAATCAAACTTATTAAGAAAAATCTAATACACAAATAAAGTTACTCAGGGATACTCTTACAATTTAATTTTATCGTGATATTTAAGCGAGAAATCTAAAATATTCGTTACTAGTTCCTGTAAATTAAAACATCGTTCCTCCTCAGGAAAAAATGCTAGAATCAAACTTATTAAGAAAAATCTAATATACAAATAAAGATACTCCGGGATATTCTTACAATTGAATTTTATCGTGATATTTAAGCGAGAAATCTAAAATATTCGTTTCTAGTTCCAGAAAAATTAAAACATCGTTACTCCTCAGGAAAAAATGCTAGAATCAAACTTATTTAGAATAATCTAATATACAAATAAAGTTACTCAGGGATATTCTTACAATTTAATTTTATCGTGATATTTAAGCCAGAAAACTAAAATACTCGTTTCTTGTTACAGAAAAATTAAAACATCGTTACTCCTCAAGAAAAAATGTTAGGATCAAACTTATTTAGAAAACTCTAATATACAAATAAAGTTACTCAGGGATATTCTTACAATTTAATTTTATCGTGATATTTAAGCGAGAAATCTAAAATAATCTTTTCTAGTTCTAGAAAAATTAAAACATCGTTACTCCTCAGGAAAAAATTCTAGAATCAAACTTATTTAAAAAATTCTAATAAACAAATAAAGTTACTCAGGGATATTCTTACAATTTAATTTTATTGTGATATTTAAGCGAGAAATCTAAAATATTCGTTACTAGCTCCAGAAAAATTAAAACATCGTTACTCCTCAGTAAAAAATGCTAGAATCAAACTTATTAAGAAAAATCTAATACACAAATAAAGTTACTCAGGGATATTCTTACAATTTAATTTTATCGTGATATTTAAGCGAGAAATCTAAAATATTCGTTACTAGTTCCTGTAAATTAAAACATCGTTCCTCCTCAGGAAAACATGCTAGAATCAAACTTATTAAAAAAATCTAATATACAAATAAAGTTACTCAGGGATATTCTTACAATTTAATTTTATCGTGATATTTAAGCCAGAAAACTAAAATACTCGTTTCTAGTTACAGAAAAATTAAAACATCGTTACTCCTCAGGAAAAAATGCTAGAATCAAACTTATTAAACAAATCTATTATAAAAATAAAGTTACTCAGGGATAATCTTACAATTTAATTTTATCGTGATATTTAAGCGAGAAATCTAAAATATTCGTTAATAGTTCCAGAAAAATAAAAATATTGTTACTCCTCAGATAAAAATGCTAGAATAAAACTTATTTAAAAAAATCTAATAAACAAATAAAGGTACTCAGGGATAATTTTACAATTTAATTTTATCGTGATATTTAAGCGAGACAACTAAAATACTCGTTTCTTGTTACAGAAAAATTAAAACATCGTTACTTCTCAGGAAAAAATGTTAGGAACAAACTTATTTAGAATAAACTAATATACAAATAAAGTTACTCAGGGACATTCTTACAATTTAATTTTATCGTGATATTTAAGCCAGAAAACTAAAATACTCGTTTCTTGTTACAGAAAAATTAAAACATCGTTACCCCTCAGGAAAAAATGTTAGGATCATACTTATTTCGAATAATCTAATACACAAATAAAGTTACTCAGGGATATTCTTACAATTTAATTTTATCGTGATATTTATGTGAGAAAACTAAAATATTCGTTCTAGTTCCAGTAAAATTAAAACATCGTTACTCCTCAGGAAAAAATGTTAGGATCATACTTATTTCGAATAATCTAATACACAAATAAAGTTACTCAGGGATATTCTTACAATTTAATTTTAACGTGATATTTAAGCGAGAAATCTAAAATAATCTTTTCTAGTTCCAGAAAAATTAAAACATCGTTACTCCTCAGGAAAAAATGTTAGAATCAAACTTATTAAAAAAAATCTAATATACAAATAAAGTTACTCTGGGATATTCTTACAATTTAATTTTATCGCTATAGTTAAGCGAGAAAACTAAAATATTCTTTTCTAGTTCCAGAAAAATTAAAACATCGTTACTCCTCAGGAAAAAATGCTAGAATCAAACTTATTTAGAATAATCTAATATACAAATAAAGTTACTCAGGGATATTCTTACGATTTAATTTTATCGTGATATTTAAGCCAGAAAACTAAAATACTCGTTACTTGTTACAGAAAAATTAAAACATCGTTACTCCTCAGGAAAAAATGTTAGGATCAAACTTATTTAGAATAATCTAATATACAAATAAAGTTACTCAGGGATATTCTTACAATTTAATTTTATCGTGATATTTATGTGAGAAAACTAAAATATTCGTTTCTAGTTCCAGTAAAATTAAAACATCGTTACTCCTCAGGAAAAAATGCTAGAATCAAACTTATTAAGAATAATCTAATATACAAATAAAGTTACTCTGGGATATTCTTACAATTTAATTTTATCGTTATATTTAAGCGAGAAAACTAAAATATTCGTTTCTAGTTCCAGAAAAATTAAAACATCGTTACTCCTCAGGAAAAAATGCTAGAATCAAACTTATTATAAAAATCTAATATACAAATAAAGTTACTCTGGGATATTCTTACAATTGAATTTTATCGTTATATTTAAGCGAGAAAACTAAAATATTCGTTTCTAGTACCAAAAAAATTAAAACATCGTTACTCCTCAGGAAAAAATGCTAGAATCAAACTTTTTAAGAAAAATCGAATATACAAATAAAGTTACTCCGGGATATTCTTACAATTTAATTTTATCGTGATATTTAAGCGAGAAATCTAAAATATTCGTTACTAGCTCCAGAAAAATTAAAACATCGTTACTCCTCAGGAAAAAATGATAGAATCAAACTTATTAAGAATAATCTAATATACAAATAATGTTACTCCGAGATATTCTTACAATTTAATTTTATCTTGATATTTAAGCGAGAAAACTAAAATACTCGTTGCTTGTTACAGAAAAATTAAAACAACGTTACTCCACAGGAAAAAATGTTAGGATCAAACTTATTTAGAATAATCTAATATACAAATAAAGTTACTCAGGGATATTCTTACAATTTAATTTTAACGTGATATTTAAGCGAGAAATCTAAAATAATCTTTTCTAGTTCCAGAAAAATTAAAACATCGTTACTCCTCAGGAAAAAATGCTAGAATCAAACTTATTAAAAAAATCTAATATACAAATAAAGTTACTCTGGGATATTCTTACAATTTAATTTTATCGTTATATTTAAGCGAGAAAACTAAAATATTCGTTTCTAGTTCCAAAAAAATTAAAACATCGTTACTCCTCAGGAAAAAATGCTAGAATTAAACTTTTTAAGAAAAATCGAATATACAAATAAAGTTACTCCGGGATATTCTTACAATTTAATTTTATCGTGATATTTAAGCGAGAAATCTACAATATTCGTTTCTAATTCCAGAAAAATTAAAACATCGTTACTCCTCAGGAAAAAATGCTAGAATCAAACTTATTAAGAATAATCTAATATACAAATAAAGTTACTCAGGGATATTCTTACAATTTAATTTTATCGTGATATTTAAGCCAGAAAACTAAAATACTCGTTTCTTGTTACAGAAAAATGAAAACATCGATACTCCTCAGTAAAAAATGCTAGAATCAAACTTATTAAGACAAATCTAATACACAAGTAAAGTTACTCATGGATATTCTTACAATTTAATTTTATCGTGATATTTAAGCGAGAAATCAAAAATATTCGTTACTAGCTCCAGAAAAATTAAAACATCGTTACTCTTCAGGAAAAAATGCTAGAACCAAACTTATTAAGAATAATCTAATATACAAATAAAGTTACTCCGAGATATTCTTACAATTTAATTTGATCTTGATATTTAAGCGAGAAAACTAAAATACTCGTTGCTTGTTACAGAAAAATTAAAACATCGTTACTCCTCAGGAAAAAATGTTAGGATCAAACTTATTTAGAATAATCTAATATCCAAATAAAGTTACTCAGGGATATTCTTCCAATTTAATTTTAACGTGATATTTAAGCGAGAAATCTAAAATAATCTTTTCTAGTTCCAGAAAAATTAAAACATCGTTACTCCTCAGGAAAAAATGCTAGAATCAAACTTATTTAAAAAAATCTAATATACAAATAAAGTTACTCAGGGATATTCTTACAATTTAATTTTATCGTGATATTTAAGCGAGAAATCTAAAATATTCGTTTCTAGTTCCAGAAAAATTAAAACATCGTTACTCCTCAGGAAAAAACGCTAGAATCATACTTACTTAGAATAATCTTATATACAAATAAAGTTACTCAGGGATATTCTTACAATTTAATTTTATCGTGATATTTAAGCGAGAAATCTAAAATAATCTATTTTAGTTCCAGAAAAATTTAAACATCGTTACTCCTCACGAAAAAATTCTAGAATCAATCTTATTAAACAAATCTATTATAAAAATAAAGTTACTCAGGGATAATCTTACAATTTAATTTTATCGTGATATTTAAGCGAGAAAACTAAAATATTCGTTTAAAGTTCCAGAAAAATAAAAATATTGTTACTCCTCAGAAAAAAATGCTAGAAACAAACTTTTAAAAAAAAATCTAATAAACAAATAAAGTTACTCAGGGATATTCTTACAATTTAATTTTATCGTGATATTTAAGCGAGAAATCTAAAATATTCGTTACTAGCTCCAGAAAAATTTAAACATCGTTACTCCTCAGGAAAAAAAGCTAGAATCAAACTTATTAAGAATAATCTAATATACAAATAAAGTTACTCCGAGATATTCTTACAATTTAATTTTATCGTGATATTTAAGCGAGAAAACTAAAATACTCGTTGCTTGTTACAGAAAAATTAAAACATCGTTACTCCTCAGGCAAAAATGTTTGGATCAAACTTATTTAGAATAATCTAATATACAAATAAAGTTACTCAGGGATATTCTTACAATTTAATTTTAACGTGATATTTAAGCGAGAAATCTAAAATAATCTTTTCTAGTTCCAGAAAAATTAAAACATCGTTACTCCTCAGGAAAAAATTCTAGATTAAACTTATTAAGAATAATCTAATATACAAATAAAGTTACTCAGGGATATTGTTACAATTTAATTTTATCGTGATATTTATGTGAGAAAACTAAAATATTCGTTTCTAGTTCCAGTAAAATTAAAACATCGTTACTCCTCAGGAAAAAATGCTAGAATCAAACTTATTAAAAAAATCTAATATACAAATAAAGTTACTCAGGGATATTCTTACAATTTAATTTTATCGTGATATTTAAGCCAGAAAACTAAAATACTCGTTTCTAGTTACAGAAAAATTAAAACATCGTTACTCCTCAGGAAAAAATGCTAGAATCAAACTTATTAAACAAATCTATTATAAAAATAAAGCTACTCAGGGATAATCTTACAATTTAATTTTATCGTGATATATAAGCGAGAAATCTAAAATATTCGTTAATAGTTCCAGAAAAATAAAAATATTGTTACTCCTCAGATAAAAATGCTAGAATAAAACTTATTTAAAAAAATCTAATAAACAAATAAAGGTACTCAGGGATAATTTTACAATTTAATTTTATCGTGATATTTAAGCGAGAAAACTAAAATATTCGTTTCTAGTTCCAGAAAAATTAAAACATCGTTACTCCTCTGTAAAAAATGCTAGACTCAAACTTATTAAGAAAAATCTAATACACAAATAAAGTTACTCAGGGATATTCTTACAATTTAATTTTATCGTGATATTTAAGCGAGAAATCTAAAATATTCGTTACTAGTTCCAGAAAAATTAAAACATCGTTACTCCTCAGGAAAAAATGCTAGATCAAACTTATTAAGAATAATCTAATATACAAATAAAGTTACTCAGGGATATTCTTACAATTTAATTTTATCGTGATATTTATGTGAGAAAACTAAAATATTCGTTTCTAGTTCCAGTAAAATTAAAACATCGTTACTCCTCAGGAAAAAATGCTAGAATCAAACTTATTAAGAATAATCTAATATACAAATAAAGTTACTCCGAGATATTCTTACAATTTAATTTTATCTTGATATTTAAGCGAGAAAACTAAAATACTCGTTGCTTGTTACAGAAAAATTAAAACATCGTTACTCCTCAGGAAAAAATTTTAGGATCAAACTTATTTAGAATAATCTTATATCCAAATAAAGTTACTCAGGGATATTCTTCCAATTTAATTTTAACGTGATATTTAAGCGAGAAATCTAAAATAATCTTTTCTAGTTCCATAAAAATTAAAACATCGTTACTCCTCAGGAAAAAATGCTAGAATCAAACTTATTAAAAATAATCTAATATACAAATAAAGTTACTCAGGGATATTCTTACAATTTAATTTTATCGTGATATTTATGTGAGAAAACTAAAATATTCGTTTCTAGTTCCAGTAAAATTAAAACTTCGTTACTCCTCAGGAAAAATGCTAGAATCAAACTTATTAAAAAAATCTAATATACAAATAAAGTTACTCAGGGATATTCTTACAATTTAATTTTATCGTTATATTTAAGCGAGAAAACTAAAATATTCGTTTCTAGTTCCAGAAAAATTAAAACATCGTTACTCCTCAGGAAAAAATGCTAGATTCAAACTTATTAAGAAAAATCTAATATACAAATAAAGTTACTCAGGGATATTCTTACAATTTAATTTTATCGTGATATTTAAGCGAGAAATCTAAAATATTCGTTACTAGCTCCAGAAAAATTAAAACATCGTTACTCCTCAGGAAAAAATGCTAGAATCAAACTTATTAAGAATAATCTAATATACAAATAAAGTTACTCCGAGATATTCTTACAATTTAATTTTATCTTGATATTTAAGCGAGAAAACTAAAATACTCGTTGCTTGTTACAGAAAAATTAAAACATCGTTACTCCTCAGGAAAAAATGTTAGGATCAAACTTATTTAGAATAATCTTATATCCAAATAAAGTTACTCAGGGATATTCTTCCAATTTAATTTTAACGTGATATTTAAGCGAGAAATCTAAAATAATCTTTTCTAGTTCCATAAAAATTAAAACATCGTTACTCCTCAGGAAAAAATGCTAGAATCAAACTTATTAAAAATAATCTAATATACAAATAAAGTTACTCAGGGATATTCTTACAATTTAATTTTATCGTGATATTTATGTGAGAAAACTAAAATATTCGTTTCTAGTTCCAGTAATATTAAAACTTCGTTACTCCTCAGGAAAAATGCTAGAATCAAACTTATTAAAAAAATCTAATATACAAATAAAGTTACTCAGGGATATTCTTACAATTTAATTTTATCGTTATATTTAAGCGAGAAAACTAAAATATTCGTTTCTAGTTCCAGAAAAATTAAAACATCGTTACTCCTCAGGAAAAAATGCTAGATTCAAACTTATTAAGAAAAATCTAATATACAAATAAAGTTACTCAGGGATATTCTTACAATTTAATTTTATCGTGATATTTAAGCGAGAAATCTAAAATATTCGTTACTAGCTCCAGAAAAATTAAAACATCGTTACTCCTCAGGAAAAAATGCTAGAATCAAACTTATTAAGAATAATCTAATATACAAATAAAGTTACTCCGAGATATTCTTACAATTTAATTTTATCTTGATATTTAAGCGAGAAAACTAAAATACTCGTTGCTTGTTACAGAAAAATTAAAACATCGTTACTCCTCAGGAAAAAATGTTAGGATCAAACTTATTTAGAAAACTCTAATATACAAATAAAGTTACTCAGGGATATTCTTACAATTTAATTTTATCGTGATATTTAAGCGAGAAATCTAAAATATTCGTTACTAGCTCCAGAAAAATTAAAACATCGTTACTCCTCAGAAAAAAATGCTAGAATCAAACTTATTAAGAATAATCTAATATACAAATAAAGTTACTCCGAGATATTCTTACAATTTAATTTTATCGTGATATTTATGCGAGAAAACTAAAATATTCGTTTCTAGTTCCTGTAAAATTAAAACAACGTTATTCCTCAGGAAAAAATGCTAGAATCCAACTTATTAAAAAAAATCTAATATACAAATAAAGTTACTCAGGGATATTCTTACAATTTAATTTTATCGTGATATTTAAGCGAGAAATCTAAAATATTCGTTTCTAGTTCCAGAAAAATTAAAACATCGTTACTCCTCAGGAAAAAATGCTAGAATCAAACTTATTTAGAATAATCTTATATACAAATAAAGTTACTCAGGGATATTCTTACAATTTAATTTTATCGTGATATTTAAGCCAGAAAACTAAAAAACTCGTTTCTTGTTACAGAAAAATTAAAACATCGTTACTCCTCAGGAAAAAATGTTAGGATCAAACTTATTTAGAAAACTCTAATATACAAATAAAGTTACTCAGGGATATTCTTACAATTTAATTTTATCGTGATATTTAAGCGAGAAATCTAAAATATTCGTTACTAGCTCCAGAAAAATTAAAACATCGTTACTCCTCAGGAAAAAATGCTAGAATCAAACTTATTAAGAATAATCTAATATACAAATAAAGTTACTCCGAGATATTCTTACAATTTAATTTTATCGTGATATTTAAGCGAGAAAACTAAAATACTCGTTGCTTGTTACAGAAAAATTAAAACATCGTTACTCCTCAGGAAAAATGTTTGGATCAAACTTATTTAGAATAATCTAATATACAAATAAAGTTACTCAGGGATATTCTTACAATTTAATTTTAACGTGATATTTAAGCGAGAAATCTAAAATAATCTTTTCTAGTTCCAGAAAAATTAAAACATCGTTACTCCTCAAGAAAAAATGCTAGATCAAACTTATTAAGAATAATCTAATATACAAATAAAGTTACTCAGGGATATTCTTACAATTTAATTTTATCGTGATATTTATGTGAGAAAACTAAAATATTCGTTTCTAGTTCCAGTAAAATTAAAACATCGTTACTCCTCAGGAAAAAATGCTAGAATCAAACTTATTAAGAATAATCTAATATACAAATAAAGTTACTCCGAGATATTCTTACAATTTAATTTTATCTTGATATTTAAGCGAGAAAACTAAAATACTCGTTGCTTGTTACAGAAAAATTAAAACATCGTTACTCCTCAGGAAAAAATGCTAGAATCAAACTTCTTAAAAATAATCTAATATACAAATAAAGTTACTCAGGGATATTCTTACAATTTAATTTTATCGTGATATTTATGTGAGAAAACTAAAATATTCGTTTCTAGTTCCAGTAAAATTAAAACATCGTTATTCCTCAGGAAAAAATGCTATAATCCAACTTATTAAAAAAAATCTAATATACAAATAAAATTACTCTGGAATAGTCTTACAATTTAATTTTATAGTTATATTTAAGCGAGAAAACTAAAATATTCTTCTCTAGTTCCAGAAAAATTAAAACATCGTTACTCCTCAGGAAAAAAATGCTAGAATCAAACTTATTAAGATTAATCTAATATACAAATAAAGTTACTCAGGGATATTCTTACAATTTAATTTTATCGTGATATTTAAGCGAGAAATCTAAAATAATCTTTTCTAGTTCCAGAAAAATTAAAACATCGTTACTCCTCAGGAAAAAATGCTAGAATCAAACTTATTAAGAATAATCTAATATACAAATAAAGTTACTCCGGGATATTCTTACAATTTAATTTTATCGTGATATTTAAGCTAGAAAACTAAAATACTCGTTTCTTGTTACAGAAAAATTAAAACATCGTTACTCCTCAGGAAAAAATGTTAGGATCAAACTTATTTAGAATAATCTAATATACAAATAAAGTTACTCAGGGATATTCTTACAATTTAATTTTATCGTTATATTTAAGCGAGAAAACTAAAATATTCGTTTCTAGTTCCAGAAAAATTAAAACATCGTTACTCCTCAGCACAAAATGCTAGAATCAAACTTATTAAGAAAAATCTAATACACAAATAAAGTTACTCCGAGATATTCTTACAATTTAATTTTATCTTGATATTTAAGCGAGAAAACTAAAATACTCGTTGCTTGTTACAGAAAAATTAAAACATCGTTACTCCTCAGGAAAAAATGCTAGAATCAAACTTCTTAAAAATAATCTAATATACAAATAAAGTTACTCCGAGATATTCTTACAATTTAATTTTATCTTGATATTTAAGCGAGAAAACTAAAATACTCGTTGCTTGTTACAGAAAAATTAAAACATCGTTACTCCTCAGGAAAAAATGTTAGGATCAAACTTATTTAGAAAACTCTAATATACAAATAAAGTTACTCAGGGATATTCTTACAATTTAATTTTATCGTGATATTTAAGCGAGAAATCTAAAATATTCGTTACTAGCTCCAGAAAAATTAAAACATCGTTACTCCTCAGGAAAAAATGCTAGAATCAAACTTATTAAGAATAATCTAATACACAAATAAAGTTACTCAGGGATATTCTTACAATTTAATTTTATCGTGATATTTAAGCGAGATATCTAAAATATTCGTTACTAGCTCCAGAAAAATTAAAACATCGTTACTCTTCAGAAAAAAATGCTAGAATCAAACTTATTAAGAATAATCTAATATACAAATAAAGTTACTCAGGGCTATTCTTACAATTTAATTTTATCGTGATATTTATGTGAGAAAACTAAAATATTCGTTTCTAGTTCCAGTAAAATTAAAACTTCGTTACTCCTCAGGAAAAATGCTAGAATCAAACTTATTAAAAAAATCTAATATACAAATAAAGTTACTCAGGGATATTCTTACAATTTAATTTTATCGTTATATTTAAGCGAGAAAACTAAAATATTCGTTTCTAGTTCCAGAAAAATTAAAACATCGTTACTCCTCAGGAAAAAATGCTAGATCAAACTTATTAAGAATAATCTAATATACAAATAAAGTTACTCAGGGATATTCTTACAATTTAATTTTATCGTGATATTTATGTGAGAAAACTAAAATATTCGTTTCTAGTTCCAGTAATATTAAAACTTCGTTACTCCTCAGGAAAAATGCTAGAATCAAACTTATTAAAAAAATCTAATATACAAATAAAGTTACTCAGGGATATTCTTACAATTTAATTTTATCGTTATATTTAAGCGAGAAAACTAAAATATTCGTTTCTAGTTCCAGAAAAATTAAAACATCGTTACTCCTCAGGAAAAAATGCTAGATTCAAACTTATTAAGAAAAATCTAATATACAAATAAAGTTACTCAGGGATATTCTTACAATTTAATTTTATCGTGATATTTAAGCGAGAAATCTAAAATATTCGTTACTAGCTCCAGAAAAATTAAAACATCGTTACTCCTCAGGAAAAAATGCTAGAATCAAACTTATTAAGAATAATCTAATATACAAATAAAGTTACTCCGAGATATTCTTACAATTTAATTTTATCGTGATATTTAAGCGAGAAAACTAAAATACTCGTTGCTTGTTACAGAAAAATTAAAACATCGTTACTCCTCAGGAAAAAATGTTAGGATCAAACTTATTTAGAAAACTCTAATATACAAATAAAGTTACTCAGGGATATTCTTACAATTTAATTTTATCGTGATATTTAAGCGAGAAATCTAAAATATTCGTTACTAGCTCCAGAAAAATTAAAACATCGTTACTCCTCAGGAAAAAATGCTAGAATCAAACTTATTAAGAATAATCTAATATACAAATAAAGTTACTCCGAGATATTCTTACAATTTAATTTTATCGTGATATTTATGTGAGAAAACTAAAATATTCGTTTCTAGTTCCTGTAAAATTAAAACAACGTTATTCCTCAGGAAAAAATGCTAGAATCCAACTTATTAAAAAAAATCTAATATACAAATAAAGTTACTCAGGGATATTCTTACAATTTAATTTTATCGTGATATTTAAGCGAGAAATCTAAAATATTCGTTTCTAGTTCCAGAAAAATTAAAACATCGTTACTCCTCAGGAAAAAATGCTAGAATCAAACTTATTTAGAATAATCTTATATACAAATAAAGTTACTCCGAGATATTCTTACAATTTAATTTTATCGTGATATTTATGTGAGAAAACTAAAATATTCGTTTCTAGTTCCTGTAAAATTAAAACAACGTTATTCCTCAGGAAAAAATGCTAGAATCCAACTTATTAAAAAAAATCTAATATACAAATAAAGTTACTCAGGGATATTCTTACAATTTAATTTTATCGTGATATTTAAGCCAGAAAACTAAAAAACTCGTTTCTTGTTACAGAAAAATTAAAACATCGTTACTCCTCAGGAAAAAATGTTAGGATCAAACTTATTTAGAAAAATCTAATATACAAATAAAGTTACTCGGGGATATTCTTACAATTTAATTTTATCGTGATATGTAAGCGAGAAATCTAAAATATTCGTTACTAGCTCCAGAAAAATTAAAACATCGTTACTCCTCAGGAAAAAATGCTAGAATCAAACTTATTAAGAATAATCTAATATACAAATAAAGTTACTCCGAGATATTCTTACAATTTAATTTTATCGTGATATTTAAGCGAGAAAACTAAAATACTCGTTGCTTGTTACAGAAAAATTAAAACATCGTTACTCCTCAGGAAAAATGTTTGGATCAAACTTATTTAGAATAATCTAATATACAAATAAAGTTACTCAGGGATATTCTTACAATTTAATTTTAACGTGATATTTAAGCGAGAAATCTAAAATAATCTTTTCTAGTTCCAGAAAAATTAAAACATCGTTACTCCTCAAGAAAAAATGCTAGATCAAACTTATTAAGAATAATCTAATATACAAATAAAGTTACTCAGGGATATTCTTACAATTTAATTTTATCGTGATATTTATGTGAGAAAACTAAAATATTCGTTTCTAGTTCCAGTAAAATTAAAACATCGTTACTCCTCAGGAAAAAATGCTAGAATCAAACTTATTAAGAATAATCTAATATACAAATAAAGTTACTCCGAGATATTCTTACAATTTAATTTTATCTTGATATTTAAGCGAGAAAACTAAAATACTCGTTGCTTGTTACAGAAAAATTAAAACATCGTTACTCCTCAGGAAAAAATGCTAGAATCAAACTTCTTAAAAATAATCTAATATACAAATAAAGTTACTCAGGGATATTCTTACAATTTAATTTTATCGTGATATTTATGTGAGAAAACTAAAATATTCGTTTCTAGTTCCAGTAAAATTAAAACATCGTTATTCCTCAGGAAAAAATGCTATAATCCAACTTATTAAAAAAAATCTAATATACAAATAAAATTACTCTGGAATAGTCTTACAATTTAATTTTATAGTTATATTTAAGCGAGAAAACTAAAATATTCTTCTCTAGTTCCAGAAAAATTAAAACATCGTTACTCCTCAGGAAAAAAATGCTAGAATCAAACTTATTAAGATTAATCTAATATACAAATAAAGTTACTCAGGGATATTCTTACAATTTAATTTTATCGTGATATTTAAGCGAGAAATCTAAAATAATCTTTTCTAGTTCCAGAAAAATTAAAACATCGTTACTCCTCAGGAAAAAATGCTAGAATCAAACTTATTAAGAATAATCTAATATACAAATAAAGTTACTCCGGGATATTCTTACAATTTAATTTTATCGTGATATTTAAGCGAGAAAACTAAAATACTCGTTTCTTGTTACAGAAAAATTAAAACATCGTTACTCCTCAGGAAAAAATGTTAGGATCAAACTTATTTAGAATAATCTAATATACAAATAAAGTTACTCAGGGATATTCTTACAATTTAATTTTATCGTTATATTTAAGCGAGAAAACTAAAATATTCGTTTCTAGTTCCAGAAAAATTAAAACATCGTTACTCCTCAGCACAAAATGCTAGAATCAAACTTATTAAGAAAAATCTAATACACAAATAAAGTTACTCCGAGATATTCTTACAATTTAATTTTATCTTGATATTTAAGCGAGAAAACTAAAATACTCGTTGCTTGTTACAGAAAAATTAAAACATCGTTACTCCTCAGGAAAAAATGCTAGAATCAAACTTCTTAAAAATAATCTAATATACAAATAAAGTTACTCCGAGATATTCTTACAATTTAATTTTATCTTGATATTTAAGCGAGAAAACTAAAATACTCGTTGCTTGTTACAGAAAAATTAAAACATCGTTACTCCTCAGGAAAAAATGTTAGGATCAAACTTATTTAGAAAACTCTAATATACAAATAAAGTTACTCAGGGATATTCTTACAATTTAATTTTATCGTGATATTTAAGCGAGAAATCTAAAATATTCGTTACTAGCTCCAGAAAAATTAAAACATCGTTACTCCTCAGGAAAAAATGCTAGAATCAAACTTATTAAGAATAATCTAATACACAAATAAAGTTACTCAGGGATATTCTTACAATTTAATTTTATCGTGATATTTAAGCGAGATATCTAAAATATTCGTTACTAGCTCCAGAAAAATTAAAACATCGTTACTCTTCAGAAAAAAATGCTAGAATCAAACTTATTAAGAATAATCTAATATACAAATAAAGTTACTCAGGGCTATTCTTACAATTTAATTTTATCGTGATATTTATGTGAGAAAACTAAAATATTCGTTTCTAGTTCCAGTAAAATTAAAACTTCGTTACTCCTCAGGAAAAATGCTAGAATCAAACTTATTAAAAAAATCTAATATACAAATAAAGTTACTCAGGGATATTCTTACAATTTAATTTTATCGTTATATTTAAGCGAGAAAACTAAAATATTCGTTTCTAGTTCCAGAAAAATTAAAACATCGTTACTCCTCAGGAAAAAATGCTAGATCAAACTTATTAAGAATAATCTAATATACAAATAAAGTTACTCAGGGATATTCTTACAATTTAATTTTATCGTGATATTTATGTGAGAAAACTAAAATATTCGTTTCTAGTTCCAGTAAAATTAAAACATCGTTACTCCTCAGGAAAAAATGCTAGAATCAAACTTATTAAGAATAATCTAATATACAAATAAAGTTACTCCGAGATATTCTTACAATTTAATTTTATCTTGATATTTAAGCGAGAAAACTAAAATACTCGTTGCTTGTTACAGAAAAATTAAAACATCGTTACTCCTCAGGAAAAATGTTTGGATCAAACTTATTTAGAATAATCTAATATACAAATAAAGTTACTCAATGATATTCTTCCAATTTAATTTTAACGTGATATTTAAGCGAGAAATCTAAAATAATCTTTTCTAGTTCCATAAAAATTAAAACATCGTTACTCCTCAGGAAAAAATTCTAGATTAAACTTATTAAGAATAATCTAATATACAAATAAAGTTTCTCCGAGATATTCTTACAATTTAATTTTATCGTGATATTTAAGCGAGAAAACTAAAATACTCGTTTCTTGTTACAGAAAAATTAAAACATCGTTACTCCTCAGGAAAAAATGCTAGAATCAAACTTCTTAAAAATAATCTAATATACAAATAAAGTTACTCAGGGATATTCTTACAATTTAATTTTATCGTGATATTTATGTGAGAAAACTAAAATATTCGTTTCTAGTTCCAGTAAAATTAAAACATCGTTATTCCTCAGGAAAAAATGCTAGAATCCAACTTATTAAAAAAAATCTAATATACAAATAAAATTACTCTGGGATAGTCTTACAATTTAATTTTATAGTTATATTTAAGCGAGAAAACTAAAATATTCTTCTCTAGTTCCAGAAAAATTAAAACATCGTTACTCCTCAGGAAAAAAATGCTAGAATCAAACTTATTAAGATTAATCTAATATACAAATAAAGTTACTCAGGGATATTCTTACAATTTAATTTTATCGTGATATTTAAGCGAGAAATCTAAAATAATCTTTTCTAGTTCCAGAAAAATTAAAACATCGTTACTCCTCAGGAAAAAATGCTAGAATCAAACTTATTAAGAATAATCTAATATACAAATAAAGTTACTCCGGGATATACTTACAATTTAATTTTATCGTGATATTTAAGCGAGAAAACTAAAATACTCGTTTCTTGTTACAGAAAAATTAAAACATCGTTACTCCTCAGGAAAAAATGTTAGGATCAAACTTATTTAGAATAATCTAATATACAAATAAAGTTACTCAGGGATATTCTTACAATTTAATTTTATCGTTATATTTAAGCGAGAAAACTAAAATATTCGTTTCTAGTTCCAGAAAAATTAAAACATCGTTACTCCTCAGCACAAAATGCTAGAATCAAACTTATTAAGAAAAATCTAATACACAAATAAAGTTACTCCAAGATATTCTTACAATTTAATTTTATCTTGATATTTAAGCGAGAAAACTAAAATACTCGTTGCTTGTTACAGAAAAATTAAAACATCGTTACTCCTCAGGAAAAAATGCTAGAATCAAACTTCTTAAAAATAATCTAATATACAAATAAAGTTACTCCGAGATATTCTTACAATTTAATTTTATCGTGATATTTAAGCGAGAAAACTAAAATATTCGTTTAAAGTTCCAGAAAAATAAAAATATTGTTACTCCTCAGAAAAAAATGCTAGAAACAAACTTTTAAAAAAAAATCTAATAAACAAATAAAGTTACTCAGGGATATTCTTACAATTTAATTTTATCGTGATATTTAAGCGAGAAATCTAAAATATTCGTTACTAGCTCCAGAAAAATTAAAACATCGTTACTCCTCAGGAAAAAAAGCTAGAATCAAACTTATTAAGAATAATCTAATATACAAATAAAGTTACTCCGAGATATTCTTACAATTTAATTTTATCGTGATATTTAAGCGAGAAAACTAAAATACTCGTTGCTTGTTACAGAAAAATTAAAACATCGTTACTCCTCAGGCAAAAATGTTTGGATCAAACTTATTTAGAATAATCTAATATACAAATAAAGTTACTCAGGGATATTCTTACAATTTAATTTTAACGTGATATTTAAGCGAGAAATCTAAAATAATCTTTTCTAGTTCCAGAAAAATTAAAACATCGTTACTCCTCAGGAAAAAATTCTAGATTAAACTTATTAAGAATAATCTAATATACAAATAAAGTTACTCAGGGATATTCTTACAATTTAATTTTATCGTGATATTTATGTGAGAAAACTAAAATATTCGTTTCTAGTTCCAGTAAAATTAAAACATCGTTACTCCTCAGGAAAAAATGCTAGAATCAAACTTATTAAAAAAAATCTAATATACAAATAAAGTTACTCAGGGATATTCTTACAATTTAATTTTATCGTGATATTTAAGCCAGAAAACTAAAATAATCGTTTCTAGTTACAGAAAAATTAAAACATCGTTACTCCTCAGGAAAAAATGCTAGAATCAAACTTATTAAACAAATCTATTATAAAAATAAAGCTACTCAGGGATAATCTTACAATTTAATTTTATCGTGATATTTAAGCGAGAAATCTAAAATATTCGTTAATAGTTCCAGAAAAATAAAAATATTGTTACTCCTCAGATAAAAATGCTAGAATAAAACTTATTTAAAAAAATCTAATAAACAAATAAAGGTACTCAGGGATAATTTTACAATTTAATTTTATCGTGATATTTAAGCGAGAAAACTAAAATATTCGTTTCTAGTTCCAGAAAAATTAAAACATCGTTACTCCTCTGTAAAAAATGCTAGACTCAAACTTATTAAGACAAATCTAATACACAAATAAAGTTACTCAGGGATATTCTTACAATTTAATTTTATCGTGATATTTAAGCGAGAAATCTAAAATATTCGTTACTAGCTCCAGAAAAATTAAAACATCGTTACTCTTCAGAAAAAAATGCTAGAATCAAACTTATTAAGAATAATCTAATATACAAATAAAGTTACTCAGGGCTATTCTTACAATTTAATTTTATCGTGATATTTATGTGAGAAAACTAAAATATTCGTTTCTAGTTCCAGTAAAATTAAAACTTCGTTACTCCTCAGGAAAAATGCTAGAATCAAACTTATTAAAAAAATCTAATATACAAATAAAGTTACTCAGGGATATTCTTACAATTTAATTTTATCGTTATATTTAAGCGAGAAAACTAAAATATTCGTTTCTAGTTCCAGAAAAATTAAAACATCGTTACTCCTCAGGAAAAAATGCTAGATTCAAACTTATTAAGAAAAATCTAATATACAAATAAAGTTACTCAGGGATATTCTTACAATTTAATTTTATCGTGATATTTAAGCGAGAAATCTACAATATTCGTTACTAGCTCCAGAAAAATTAAAACATCGTTACTCCTCTGTAAAAAATGCTAGACTCAAACTTATTAAGAAAAATCTAATACACAAATAAAGTTACTCAGGGATATTCTTACAATTTAATTTTATCGTGATATTTAAGCGAGAAATCTAAAATATTCGTTACTAGCTCCAGAAAAATTAAAACATCGTTACTCTTCAGAAAAAAATGCTAGAATCAAACTTATTAAGAATAATCTAATATACAAATAAAGTTACTCAGGGCTATTCTTACAATTTAATTTTATCGTGATATTTATGTGAGAAAACTAAAATATTCGTTTCTAGTTCCAGTAAAATTAAAACTTCGTTACTCCTCAGGAAAAATGCTAGAATCAAACTTATTAAAAAAATCTAATATACAAATAAAGTTACTCAGGGATATTCTTACAATTTAATTTTATCGTTATATTTAAGCGAGAAAACTAAAATATTCGTTTCTAGTTCCAGAAAAATTAAAACATCGTTACTCCTCAGGAAAAAATGCTAGATCAAACTTATTAAGAATAATCTAATATACAAATAAAGTTACTCAGGGATATTCTTACAATTTAATTTTATCGTGATATTTATGTGAGAAAACTAAAATATTCGTTTCTAGTTCCAGTAAAATTAAAACATCGTTACTCCTCAGGAAAAAATGCTAGAATCAAACTTATTAAGAATAATCTAATATACAAATAAAGTTACTCCGAGATATTCTTACAATTTAATTTTATCTTGATATTTAAGCGAGAAAACTAAAATACTCGTTGCTTGTTACAGAAAAATTAAAACATCGTTACTCCTCAGGAAAAAATGTTAGGATCAAACTTATTTAGAATAATCTTATATCCAAATAAAGTTACTCAGGGATATTCTTCCAATTTAATTTTAACGTGATATTTAAGCGAGAAATCTAAAATAATCTTTTCTAGTTCCATAAAAATTAAAACATCGTTACTCCTCAGGAAAAAATGCTAGAATCAAACTTATTAAAAATAATCTAATATACAAATAAAGTTACTCAGGGATATTCTTACAATTTAATTTTATCGTGATATTTATGTGAGAAAACTAAAATATTCGTTTCTAGTTCCAGTAAAATTAAAACTTCGTTACTCCTCAGGAAAAAATGCTAGATTCAAACTTATTAAGAAAAATCTAATATACAAATAAAGTTACTCAGGGATATTCTTACAATTTAATTTTATCGTGATATTTAAGCGAGAAATCTAAAATATTCGTTACTAGCTCCAGAAAAATTAAAACATCGTTACTCCTCAGGAAAAAATGCTAGAATCAAACTTATTAAGAATAATCTAATATACAAATAAAGTTACTCCGAGATATTCTTACAATTTAATTTTATCTTGATATTTAAGCGAGAAAACTAAAATACTCGTTGCTTGTTACAGAAAAATTAAAACATCGTTACTCCTCAGGAAAAAATGTTAGGATCAAACTTATTTAGAAAACTCTAATATACAAATAAAGTTACTCAGAGATATTCTTACAATTTAATTTTATCGTGATATTTAAGCGAGAAATCTAAAATATTCGTTACTAGCTCCAGAAAAATTATAACATCGTTACTCCTCAGGAAAAAATGCTAGAATCAAACTTATTAAGAATAATCTAATATACAAATAAAGTTACTCCGAGATATTCTTACAATTTAATTTTATCGTGATATTTATGTGAGAAAACTAAAATATTCGTTTCTAGTTCCTGTAAAATTAAAACAACGTTATTCCTCAGGAAAAAATGCTAGAATCCAACTTATTAAAAAAAATCTAATATACAAATAAAGTTACTCAGGGATATTCTTACAATTTAATTTTATCGTGATATTTAAGCGAGAAATCTAAAATATTCGTTTCTAGTTCCAGAAAAATTAAAACATCGTTACTCCTCAGGAAAAAATGCTAGAATCAAACTTATTTAGAATAATCTTATATACAAATAAAGTTACTCAGGGATAGTCTTACAATTTAATTTTATCGTGATATTTAAGCCAGAAAACTAAAATACTCGTTTCTTGTTACAGAAAAATTAAAACATCGTTACTCCTCAGGAAAAAATGTTAGGATCAAACTTATTTAGAAAACTCTAATATACAAATAAAGTTACTCAGGGATATTCTTACAATTTAATTTTATCGTGATATTTAAGCGAGAAATCTAAAATATTCGTTACTAGCTCCAGAAAAATTAAAACATCGTTACTCCTCAGGAAAAAATGCTAGAATCAAACTTATTAAGAATAATCTAATATACAAATAAAGTTACTCCGAGATATTCTTACAATTTAATTTTATCGTGATATTTAAGCGAGAAAACTAAAATACTCGTTGCTTGTTACAGAAAAATTAAAACATCGTTACTCCTCAGGAAAAATGTTTGGATCAAACTTATTTAGAATAATCTAATATACAAATAAAGTTACTCAGGGATATTCTTACAATTTAATTTTATCGTGATATTTAAGCGAGAAAACTAAAATACTCGTTTCTTGTTACAGAAAAATTTAAACATCGTTACTCCTCAGGAAAAAATGTTAGGATCAAACTTATTTAGAAAACTCTATTATACAAATAAAGTTACTCGGGGATATTCTTACAATTTAATTTTATCGTGATATTTAAGCGAGAAATCTAAAATAATCTTTTCTAGGTCCAGAAAAATTAAAACATCGTTACTCCTCAGGAAAAAATGCTAGAATCAAACTTATTAAGAATAATCTAATATACAAATAAAGTTACTCCGGGATATTCTTACAATTTAATTTTATCGTGATATTTAAGCGAGAAAACTAAAATACTCGTTTCTTGTTACAGAAAAATTAAAACATCGTTACTCCTCAGGAAAAAATGGTAGATCAAACTTATTAAGAATAATCTAATATACAAATAAAGTTACTCAGGGATATTCTTACAATTTAATTTTATCGTGATATTTATGTGAGAAAACTAAAATATTCGTTTCTAGTTCCAGTAAAATTAAAACATCGTTACTCCTCAGGAAAAAATGCTAGAATCAAACTTATTAAGAATAATCTAATATACAAATAAAGTTACTCCGAGATATTCTTACAATTTAATTTTATCTTGATATTTAAGCGAGAAAACTAAAATACTCGTTGCTTGTTACAGAAAAATTAAAACATCGTTACTCCTCAGGAAAAAATGTTAGGATCAAACTTATTTAGAATAATCTTATATCCAAATAAAGTTACTCAGGGATATTCTTCCAATTTAATTTTAACGTGATATTTAAGCGAGAAATCTAAAATAATCTTTTCTAGTTCCATAAAAATTAAAACATCGTTACTCCTCAGGAAAAAATGCTAGAATCAAACTTATTAAAAATAATCTAATATACAAATAAAGTTACTCAGGGATATTCTTACAATTTAATTTTATCGTGATATTTATGTGAGAAAACTAAAATATTCGTTTCTAGTTCCAGTAAAATTAAAACTTCGTTACTCCTCAGGAAAAATGCTAGAATCAAACTTATTAAAAAAATCTAATATACAAATAAAGTTACTCAGGGATATTCTTACAATTTAATTTTATCGTTATATTTAAGCGAGAAAACTAAAATATTCGTTTCTAGTTCCAGAAAAATTAAAACATCGTTACTCCTCAGGAAAAAATGCTAGATTCAAACTTATTAAGAAAAATCTAATATACAAATAAAGTTACTCAGGGATATTCTTACAATTTAATTTTATCGTGATATTTAAGCGAGAAATCTAAAATATTCGTTACTAGCTCCAGAAAAATTAAAACATCGTTACTCCTCAGGAAAAAATGCTAGAATCAAACTTATTAAGAATAATCTAATATACAAATAAAGTTACTCCGAGATATTCTTACAATTTAATTTTATCTTGATATTTAAGCGAGAAAACTAAAATACTCGTTGCTTGTTACAGAAAAATTAAAACATCGTTACTCCTCAGGAAAAAATGTTAGGATCAAACTTATTTAGAAAACTCTAATATACAAATAAAGTTACTCAGAGATATTCTTACAATTTAATTTTATCGTGATATTTAAGCGAGAAATCTAAAATATTCGTTACTAGCTCCAGAAAAATTAAAACATCGTTACTCCTCAGGAAAAAATGCTAGAATCAAACTTATTAAGAATAATCTAATATACAAATAAAGTTACTCCGAGATATTCTTACAATTTAATTTTATCGTGATATTTATGTGAGAAAACTAAAATATTCGTTTCTAGTTCCTGTAAAATTAAAACAACGTTATTCCTCAGGAAAAAATGCTAGAATCCAACTTATTAAAAAAAATCTAATATACAAATAAAGTTACTCAGGGATATTCTTACAATTTAATTTTATCGTGATATTTAAGCGAGAAATCTAAAATATTCGTTTCTAGTTCCAGAAAAATTAAAACATCGTTACTCCTCAGGAAAAAATGCTAGAATCAAACTTATTTAGAATAATCTTATATACAAATAAAGTTACTCAGGGATATTCTTACAATTTAATTTTATCGTGATATTTAAGCCAGAAAACTAAAATACTCGTTTCTTGTTACAGAAAAATTAAAACATCGTTACTCCTCAGGAAAAAATGTTAGGATCAAACTTATTTAGAATAATCTAATATACAAATAAAGTTACTCCGAGATATTCTTACAATTTAATTTTATCGTGATATTTAAGCGAGAAAACTAAAATACTCGTTGCTTGTTACAGAAAAATTAAAACATCGTTACTCCTCAGGAAAAATGTTTGGATCAAACTTATTTAGAATAATCTAATATACAAATAAAGTTACTCAGGGATATTCTTACAATTTAATTTTAACGTGATATTTAAGCGAGAAATCTAAAATAATCTTTTCTAGTTCCAGAAAAATTAAAACATCGTTACTCCTCAAGAAAAAATGCTAGATCAAACTTATTAAGAATAATCTAATATACAAATAAAGTTACTCAGGGATATTCTTACAATTTAATTTTATCGTGATATTTATGTGAGAAAACTAAAATATTCTTCTCTAGTTCCAGAAAAATTAAAACATCGTTACTCCTCAGGAAAAAAATGCTAGAATCAAACTTATTAAGATTAATCTAATATACAAATAAAGTTACTCAGGGATATTCTTACAATTTAATTTTATCGTGATATTTAAGCGAGAAAACTAAAATACTCCTTTCTTGTTACAGAAAAATTTAAACATCGTTACTCCTCAGGAAAAAATGTTAGGATCAAACTTATTTAGAAAACTCTATTATACAAATAAAGTTACTCGGGGATATTCTTACAATTTAATTTTATCGTGATATTTAAGCGAGAAATCTAAAATAATCTTTTCTAGGTCCAGAAAAATTAAAACATCGTTACTCCTCAGGAAAAAATGCTAGAATCAAACTTATTAAGAATAATCTAATATACAAATAAAGTTACTCCGGGATATTCTTACAATTTAATTTTATCGTGATATTTAAGCGAGAAAACTAAAATACTCGTTTCTTGTTACAGAAAAATTAAAACATCGTTACTCCTCAGGAAAAAATGTTAGGATCAAACTTATTTAGAATAATCTAATATACAAATAAAGTTACTCAGGGATATTCTTACAATTTAATTTTATCGTTATATTTAAGCGAGAAAACTAAAATATTCGTTTCTAGTTCCAGAAAAATTAAAACATCGTTACTCCTCAGCACAAAATGCTAGAATCAAACTTATTAAGAAAAATCTAATACACAAATAAAGTTACTCAGGGATATTCCTACAATTTAATTTTATCGTGATATTTAAGCCAGAAAACTAAAATACTCGTTTCTTGTTACAGAAAAATTAAAACATCGTTACTCCTCAAGAAAAAATGTTAGGATCAAACTTATTTAGAAAACTCTAATATACAAATAAAGTTACTCAGGGATATTCTTACAATTTAATTTTATCGTGATATTTAAGCGAGAAATCTAAAATATTCGTTTCTAATTCCAGAAAAATTAAAACATCGTTACTCCTCAGGACAAAATGCTAGAATCAAACTTATTAAGAAAAATCTAATACACAAATAAAGTTACTCAGGGATATTCCTACAATTTAATTTTATCGTGATATTTAAGCCTGAAAACTAAAATACTCGTTTCTTGTTACAGAAAAATTAAAACATCGTTACTCCTCAAGAAAAATGTTAGGATCAAACTTATTTAGAAAACTTTAATATACAAATAAAGTTACTCAGGGATATTCTTACAATTTAATTTTATCGTGATATTTAAGCGAGAAATCTAAAACAATCTTTTCTAGTTCAAGAAAAATTAAAACATCGTTACTCCTCAGGAAAAAATTCTAGAATCAAACTTATTAAAAAAAATCTAATAAACAAATAAAGTTACTCAGGGATATTCTTACAATTTAATTTTATTGTGATATTTAAGCGAGAAATCTAAAATATTCGTTACTAGCTCCAGAAAAATTAAAACATCGTTACTCCTCAGGAAAAAAATGCTAGAATCAAACTTTTTAAAAATAATCTAATATACAAATAAAGTTACTCAGGGATATTCTGACAATTTAATTTTATCGTGATATTTAAGCGAGAAAACTAAAATACTCATTTCTTGTTACAGAAAAATGAAAACATCGTTACTCCTCAGGAAAAAATGTTAGGATCAAACTTATTTAGAAAACTCTAATATACAAATAAAGTTACTCAGGGATACTCTTACAATTTAATTTTATCGTGATATTTAAGCGACAAATCTAAAATAATCTTTTCTAGTTCCAGAAAAATTAAACCATCGTTACTCCTCAGGAAAAAATCCTAGAATAAAACTTATTAAGAATAATCTAATATACTAATAAAGTTACTCAGGGATATTCTTACAATTTAATTTTATCGTGATATTTAAGCGAGAAATCTAAAATATTCGTTTCTATTTCCAGAAAAATTAAAACATCGTTACTCCTCAGGAAAAAATGCTAGAATCAAACTTATTTAAAATAATTTAATATACAAATAAAGTTACTCAGGGATATTGTTACAATTTAATTTTATCGTGATATTTAAGCCAGAAAACTAAAATACTCGTTTCTTGTTACAGAAAAATTAAAACATCGTTACTCCTCAGGAAAAAATGCTAGAATCAAACTTATTAAACAAATCTATTATAAAAATAAAGTTACTCAGGGATAATCTTACAATTTAATTTTATCGTGATATTTAAGCGAGAAAACTAAAAAATTCGTTTATAGTTCCAGAAAAATAAAAATATTGTTACTCCTCAGAAACAAATGCTAGAATCAAACTTAGTAAGGAAAATCTAATATACAAATAAGGTTACTCAGGGATATTCTTACAATTTAATTTTATCGTGATATTTAAGCGAGAAATCTAAAATATTCGTTACTAGCTCCAGAAAAATATAAACATCGTTACTCCTCAGGAAAAAATGCTAGAATCAAACTTATTAAGAATAATCTAATATACAAATAAAGTTACTCCGAGATATTCTTACAATTTAATTTTAACGTGATATTTAAGCGAGAAATCTAAAATAATCTTTTCTAGTTCCAGAAAAATTAAAACATCGTTACTCCTCAGGAAAAAATGCTAGAATCAAACTTATTAAGAATAATCTAATATACAAATAAAGTTACTCAGGGATATTCTTACAATTTAATTTTATCGTGATGTTTATGTGAGAAAACTAAAATATTCGTTTCTAGTTCCAGTAAAATTAAAACATCGTTACTCCTCAGGAAAAAATGCTAGAATCAAACTTATTAAAAAAAATCTAATATACAAATAAAATTACTCTGGTAGTCTTACAATTTAATTTTATCGTTATATTTAAGCGAGAAAACTAAAATACTCGTTTCTTGTTACAGAAAAATTTAAACATCGTTACTCCTCAGGAAAAAATGTTAGGATCAAACTTATTTAGAAAACTCTAATATACAAATAAAGTTACTCGGGGATATTCTTACAATTTAATTTTATCGTGATATTTAAGCGAGAAATCTAAAATAATCTTTTCTAGTTCCAGAAAAATTAAAACATCGTTACTCCTCAGGAAAAAATGCTAGAATTAAACTTATTGAAAAAATCTATTATAAAAATAAAGTTACTCTGGGATATTCTTACAATTTAATTTTATCGTGATATTTAAGCGAGAAAACTAAAATATTCGTTTATAGTTCCAGAAAAATAAAAATATTGTTACTCCTCAGAAAAAAATGCTAGAATCAAACTTATTAAAAAAAATCTAATAAACAAATAAAGTTACTCAGGGATCTTCTTACAATTTAATTTTATCGTGATATTTAAGCGAGAAATCTAAAATATTCGTTACTAGCTCCAGAAAAATTAAAACATCGTTACTCCTCAGGTAAAAATGCTGGAATCAAACTTATTAAGAATAATCTAATATACAAATAAAGTTACTCCGAGATTTAATTTTATCGTGATATTTAAGCGAGAAAACTAAAATACTCGTTTCTTGTTACAGAAAAATTAAAACATCGTTACTCCTCAGGAAAAAATGTTAGGATCAAACTTATTTAGAAAACTCTAATATCCAAATAAAGTTACTCGGGGATATTCTTCCAATTTAATTTTAACGTGATATTTAAGCGAGAAATCTAAAATATTCGTTACTAGCTCCAGAAAAATTAAAACATCGTTACTCTTCAGAAAAAAATGCTAGAATCAAACTTATTAAGAATAATCTAATATACAAATAAAGTTACTCAGGGCTATTCTTACAATTTAATTTTATCGTGATATTTAAGCGACAAATCTAAAATATTCGTTTCTAATTCCAGAAAAATTAAAACATCGTTACTCCTCAGGAAAAAATGCTAGAATCAAACTTATTAAGAAAAATCTAATACACAAATAAAGTTACTCAGGGATATTCTTACAATTTAATTTTATCGTGATATTTAAGCGAGAAATCTAAAATATTCGTTACTAGCTCCAGAAAAATTAAAACATCGTTACTCCTCAGGAAAAAATGCTAGAATCAAACTTATTAAGAAAAATCTAATACACAAATAAAGTTACTCAGGGATATTCTTACAATTTAATTTTATCGTGATATTTAAGCCAGAAAACTAAAATACTCGTTTCTTGTTACAGAAAAATTAAAACATCGTTACTCCTCAGGAAAAAATGTTAGGATCAAACTTATTTAGAAAACTCTAATATACAAATAAAGTTACTCAGCGATATTCTTACAATTTAATTTTATCGTGATATTTAAGCGAGAAATCTAAAATAATCTTTTTTAGTTCCAGATAAATTAAAACATCGTTACTCCTCACGAAAAAATTCTAGAATCAAACTTATTAAACAAATCTATTATAAAAATAAAGTTACTCAGGGATAATCTTAAAATTTAATTTTATCGTGATATTTAAGCGAGAAAACTAAAATATTCGTTTATAGTTCCAGAAAAATAAATATATTGTTACTCCTCAGAAAAAAATGCTAGAATCAAACTTATTAAAAAAAATCTAATAAACAAATAAAGTTACTCAGGGATATTCTTACAATTTAATTTTATCGTTATATTTAAGCGAGAAAACTGAAATATTCGTTTCTAGTTCCAAAAAAATTAAAACATCGTTACTCCTCAGGAAAAAATGCTAGAATCAAACTTATTAAGATTAATCAAATATACTATAAAGTTACTCAGGGATATTCTTACAATTTAATTTTATCGTGATATTTAAGCGAGAAAACTAAAATACTCGTTTCTTGTTACAGAAAAATTTAAACATCGTTACTCCTCAGGAAAAAATGTTAGGATCAAACTTATTTAGAAAACTCTAATATACAAATAAAGTTACTCGGGGATATTCTTACAATTTAATTTTATCGTGATATTTAAGCGAGAAATCTAAAATAATCTTTTCTAGTTCCAGAAAAATTAAAACATCGTTACTCCTCAGGAAAAAATGCTAGAATCAAACTTATTAAGAATAATCTAATATGCAAATAAAGTTACTCCGGGATATTCTTACAATTTAATTTTATCGTGATATTTAAGCGAGAAAACTAAAATACTCGTTTCTTGTTACAGAAAAATTAAAACATCGTTACTCCTCAGGAAAAAATGTTAGGATCAAACTTATTTAGAATAATCTAATATACAAATAAAGTTACTCAGGGATATTCTTACAATTTAATTTTATCGTGATAT
Source organism: Pterostichus madidus (assembly GCA_911728475.2). Classification (NCBI taxonomy): domain Eukaryota; kingdom Metazoa; phylum Arthropoda; class Insecta; order Coleoptera; family Carabidae; genus Pterostichus; species Pterostichus madidus. The sequence goes on along the minus strand of OU452311.1, from coordinate 16,630,569 downwards.
TTAAGCGAGAAATCTAAAATATTCGTTTCTAATTCCAGAAAAATTAAAACATCGTTACTCCTCAGGAAAAAATGTTAGGATCAAACTTATTTAGAATAATCTAATATACAAATAAAGTTACTCAGGGATATTCTTACAATTTAATAATAACGTGATATTTAAGCGAGAAATCTAAAATAATCTTTTCTAGTTCCAGAAAAATTAAAACATCGTTACTCCTCAGGAAAAAATGCTAGAATCAAACTTATTAAAAAATGTTATATACAAATAAAGTTACTCTGGGATAATCTTACAATTTAATTTTATCGTTATATTTAAGCGAGAAAACTAAAATATTCGTTTCTAGTTCCAAAAAAATTAAAACATCGTTACTCCTCAGGAAAAAATGCTAGAATCAAACTTATTAAGATTAATCAAATATACAAATAAAGTTACTCAGGGATATTCTTACAATTTAATTTTATCGTGATATTTAAGCGAGAAAACTAAAATACTCGTTTCTTGTTACAGAAAAATTTAAACATCGTTACTCCTCAGGAAAAAATGTTAGGATCAAACTTATTTAGAAAACTCTAATATACAAATAAAGTTACTCGGGGATATTCTTACAATTTAATTTTATCGTGATATTTAAGCGAGAAATCTAAAATAATCTTTTCTAGTTCCAGAAAAATTAAAACATCGTTACTCCTCAGGAAAAAATGCTAGAATCAAACTTATTAAGAATAATCTAATATGCAAATAAAGTTACTCCGGGATATTCTTACAATTTAATTTTATCGTGATATTTAAGCGAGAAAACTAAAATACTCGTTTCTTGTTACAGAAAAATTAAAACATCGTTACTCCTCAGGAAAAAATGTTAGGATCAAACTTATTTAGAATAATCTAATATACAAATAAAGTTACTCAGGGATATTCTTACAATTTAATTTTATCGTGATATTTAAGCGAGAAATCTAAAATATTCGTTTCTAATTCCAGAAAAATTAAAACATCGTTACTCCTCAGGAAAAATTGCTAGAATCAAACTTATTAAGAAAAATCTAATACACAAATAAAGTTACTCAGGGATATTCTTACAATTTAATTTTATCGTGATATTTAAGCGAGAAATCTAAAATATTCGTTACTAGCTCCAGAAAAATTAAAACATCGTTACTCTTCAGAAAAAAATGCTAGAATCAAACTTATTAAGAATAATCTAATATACAAATAAAGTTACTCAGGGCTATTCTTACAATTTAATTTCATCGTGATATTTAAGCGACAAATCTAAAATAATCTTTTCTAGTTCCAGAAAAATTAAACCATCGTTACTCCTTAGGAAAAAATGCTAGAATAAAACTTATTAAGAATAATCTAATATACTAATAAAGTTACTCAGGGATATTCTTACAATTTAATTTTATCGTTATATTTTAGCGAGAAAACTAAAATATTCGTTTCTAGTTCCAGAAAAATTAAAACATCGTTACTCCACAGTAAAAAATGCTAGACTCAAACTTATTAAGAAAAATCTAATACACAAATAAAGTTACTCAGGGATATTCTTACAATTTAATTTTATCGTGATATTTAAGCGAGAAATCTAAAATATTCGCTACTAGCTCCAGAAAAATTAAAACATCGTTACTCTTCAGAAAAAAATGCTAGAATCAAACTTATTAAGAATAATCTAATATACAAATAAAGTTACTCAGGGCTATTCTTACAATTTAATTTTATCGTGATATTTATGTGAGAAAACTAAAATATTCGTTTCTAGTTCCAGTAAAATTAAAACTTCGTTACTCCTCAGGAAAAAATGCTAGAATCAAACTTATTAAAAAAATCTAATATACAAATAAAGTTACTCAGGGATATTCTTACAATTTAATTTTATCGTTATATTTAAGCGAGAAAACTAAAATATTCGTTTCTAGTTCCATAAAAATTAAAACATCGTTACTCCTCAGGAAAAAATGTTAGGATCAAACTTATTTAGAATAATCTAATATACAAATAAAGTTACTCAGGGATATTCTTACAATTTAATAATAACGTGATATTTAAGCGAGAAATCTAAAATAATCTTTTCTAGTTCCAGAAAAATTAAAACATCGTTACTCCTCAGGAAAAAATGCTAGAATCAAACTTATTAAAAAATGTTATATACAAATAAAGTTACTCTGGGATAATCTTACAATTTAATTTTATCGTTATATTTAAGCGAGAAAACTAAAATATTCGTTTCTAGTTCCAAAAAAATTAAAACATCGTTACTCCTCAGGAAAAAATGCTAGAATCAAACTTATTAAGATTAATCAAATATACAAATAAAGTTACTCAGGGATATTCTTACAATTTAATTTTATCGTGATATTTAAGCGAGAAAACTAAAATACTCGTTTCTTGTTACAGAAAAATTTAAACATCGTTACTCCTCAGGAAAAAATGTTAGGATCAAACTTATTTAGAAAACTCTAATATACAAATAAAGTTACTCGGGGATATTCTTACAATTTAATTTTATCGTGATATTTAAGCGAGAAATCTAAAATAATCTTTTCTAGTTCCAGAAAAATTAAAACATCGTTACTCCTCAGGAAAAAATGCTAGAATCAAACTTATTAAGAATAATCTAATATGCAAATAAAGTTACTCCGGGATATTCTTACAATTTAATTTTATCGTGATATTTAAGCGAGAAAACTAAAATACTCGTTTCTTGTTACAGAAAAATTAAAACATCGTTACTCCTCAGGAAAAAATGTTAGGATCAAACTTATTTAGAATAATCTAATATACAAATAAAGTTACTCAGGGATATTCTTACAATTTAATTTTATCGTGATATTTAAGCGAGAAATCTAAAATATTCGTTTCTAATTCCAGAAAAATTAAAACATCGTTACTCCTCAGGAAAAAATGCTAGAATCAAACTTATTAAGAAAAATCTAATACACAAATAAAGTTACTCAGGGATATTCTTACAATTTAATTTTATCGTGATATTTAAGCGAGAAATCTAAAATATTCGTTACTAGCTCCAGAAAAATTAAAACATCGTTACTCTTCAGAAAAAAATGCTAAAATCAAACTTATTAAGAATAATCTAATATACAAATAAAGTTACTCAGGGCTATTCTTACAATTTAATTTCATCGTGATATTTAAGCGACAAATCTAAAATAATCTTTTCTAGTTCCAGAAAAATTAAACCATCGTTACTCCTTAGGAAAAAATGCTAGAATAAAACTTATTAAGAATAATCTAATATACTAATAAAGTTACTCAGGGATATTCTTACAATTTAATTTTATCGTTATATTTTAGCGAGAAAACTAAAATATTCGTTTCTAGTTCCAGAAAAATTAAAACATCGTTACTCCACAGTAAAAAATGCTAGACTCAAACTTATTAAGAAAAATCTAATACACAAATAAAGTTACTCAGGGATATTCTTACAATTTAATTTTATCGTGATATTTAAGCGAGAAATCTAAAATATTCGTTACTAGCTCCAGAAAAATTAAAACATCGTTACTCTTCAGAAAAAAATGCTAGAATCAAACTTATTAAGAATAATCTAATATACAAATAAAGTTACTCAGGGCTATTCTTACAATTTAATTTTATCGTGATATTTATGTGAGAAAACTAAAATATTCGTTTCTAGTTCCAGTAAAATTAAAACTTCGTTACTCCTCAGGAAAAAATGCTAGAATCAAACTTATTAAAAAAATCTAATATACAAATAAAGTTACTCAGGGATATTCTTACAATTTAATTTTATCGTTATATTTAAGCGAGAAAACTAAAATATTCGTTTCTAGTTCCATAAAAATTAAAACATCGTTACTCCTCAGGAAAAAATGCTAGATTCAAACTTATTAAGAAAAATCTAATATACAAATAAAGTTACTCAGGGGTATTCTTACAATTTAATTTTATCGTGATATTTAAGCGAGAAATCTAAAATATTCGTTTCTATTTCCAGAAAAATTAAAACATCGTTACTCCGCAGGAAAAAATGCTAGAATCAAACTTATTTAGAATAATTTAATAAACAAATAAAGTTACTCAGGGATATTCTTACAATTTAATTTTATCGTGATATTTAAGCCAGAAAACTAAAATACTCGACTCTTGTTACAGAAAAATTAAAACATCGTTACTCCTCAGGAAAAATTGCTAGAATCAAACTTATTAAACAAATCTATTATAAAAATAAAGTTACTCAGGGATAATCTTACAATTTAATTTTATCGTGATATTTAAGCGAGAAAACTAAAAAATTCGTTTATAGTTCCAGAAAAATAAAAATATTGTTACTCCTCAGAAACAAATGCTAGAATCAAACTTATTAAGGAAAATCTAATATACAAATAAAGTTACTCAGGGATATTCTTACAATTTAATTTTATCGTGATATTTAAACGAGAAATCTAAAATATTCGTTACTAGCTCCAGAAAAATTAAAACATCGTTACTCCTCAGGAAAAAATGCTAGAATCAAACTTATTAAGAATAATCTAATATACAAATAAAGTTACTCCGAGATATTCTTACAATTTAATTTTATCTTGATATTTAAGCGAGAAAACTAAAATACTCGTTGCTTGTTACAGAAAAATTAAAATATCGTTACTCCTCAGGAAAAAATGTTTGGATCAAACTTATTTAGAATAATCTAATATACAAATAAAGTTACTCAGGGATATTCTTACAATTTAATTTTAACGTGATATTTAAGCGAGAAATCTAAAATAATCTTTTCTAGTTCCAGAAAAATTAAAACATCGTTACTCCTCAGGAAAAAATGCTAGAATCAAACTTATTTAGAATAATCTTATATACAAATAAAGTTACTCAGGGATATTCTTACAATTTAAATTTATCGTGATATTTAAGCCAGAAAACTAAAATACTCGTTTCTTGTTACAGAAAAATTAAAACATCGTTACTCCTCAGGAAAAAATGTTAGGATCAACCTTATTTAGAAAACTCTAATATACAAATAAAGTTACTCAGGGATATTCTTACAATTTAATTTTATCGTGATATTTAAGCGAGAAATCTAAAATAATCTTTTTTAGTTCCAGAAAAATTAAAACATAGTTACTAATCACGAAAAAATTCTAGAATCAAACTTATTAAACAAATCTATTACAAAAATAAAGTTACTCAGGGATAATCTTACAATTTAATTTTATCGTGATATTTAAGCGAGAAAACTAAAATATTCGTTTATAGTTCCAGAAAAATAAAAATATTGTTACTCCTCAGAAAAAAATGCTAGAATCAAACTTATTAAAAAAAATCTAATAAACAAATAAAGTTACTCAGGGATATTCTTACAATTTAATTTAATCGTGATATTTAAGCGAGAAATCTAAAATATTCGTTACTAGCTTCAGAAAAATTGAAACATCGTTACTCCTCAGGAAAAAATGCTAGAATCAAACTTATTAAGAATAATCTAATATACAAATAAAGTTACTCCGAGATATTCTTACAATTTAATTTTATCGTGATATTTAAGCGAGAAAACTAAAATACTCGTTGCTTGTTACAGAAAAATTAAAACATCGTTACTCCTCAGGAAAAAATGTTTGGATCAAACTTATTTAGAATAATCTAATATACAAATAAAGTTACTCAGGGATATTCTTACAATTTAATTTTAACGTGATATTTAAGCGAGAAATCTAAAATAATCTTTTCTAGTTCCAGAAAAATTAAAACATCGTTACTCCTCAGGAAAAAATGCTAGATCAAACTTATTAAGAATAATCTAATATACAAATAAAGTTACTCAGGGATATTCTAACAATTTAATTTTATCGTGATATTTAAGCGAGAAAACTAAAATACTCGTTTCTTGTTACAGAAAAATTTAAACATCGTTACTCCTCAGGAAAAAATGCTAGAATCAAACTTATTAAGAAAAATCTAATACACAAATAAAGTTACTCAGGGATATTCTTACAATTTAATTTTATCGTGATATTTAAGCCAGAAAACTAAAATACTCGTTTCTTGTTACAGAAAAATTAAAACATCGTTACTCCTCAAGAAAAAATGTTAGGATCAAACTTATTTAGAAAACTCTAATATACAAATAAAGTTACTCAGGGATATTCTTACAATTTAATTTTATCGTGATATTTAAGCGAGAAATCTAAAATAATCTTTTCTAGTTCAAGAAAAATTAAAACATCGTTACTCCTCAGGAAAAAAATGCTAGAATCAAACTTATTAAGAATAATCTAATATACAAATAAAGTTACTCAGGGATATTCTTACAATTTAATTTTAACGTTATATTTAAGCGATAAAACTAAAATTTTCGTTACTAGCTCCAGAAAAATAATACTCCTCAGGAAAAAAATGCTAGAATCAAACTTATTGAAAAAATCTATTATAAAAATAAAGTTACTCTGGGATATTCTTACAATTTAATTTTATCGTTATATTTAAGCGAGAAAACTAAAATATTCGTTTCTAGTTCCAGAAAAATTAAAACTACGTTACTCCTCAGTAAAAAATGCTAGACTCAAACTTATTAAGAAAAATCTAATACACAAATAAAGTTACTCAGGGCTATTCTTACAATTTAATTTTCTCGTGATATTTAAGCGAGAAATCTAAAATATTCGTTTCTATTTCCAGAAAAATTAAAACATCGTTACTCCTCAGGAAAAAATGCTAGAATCAAACTTATTTAGAATAATTTAATATACAAATAAAGTTACTCAGGGATATTCTTACAATTTAATTTTATCGTGATATTTAAGCCAGAAAACTAAAATACTCGTTTCTTGTTACAGAAAAATTAAAACATCGTTACTCCTCAGGAAAAAATGCTAGAATCAAACTTATTAAACAAATCTATTATAAAAATATAGTTACTCAGGGATAATCTTACAATTTAATTTTATCGTGATATTTAAGCGAGAAAACTAAAAAATTCGTTTATAGTTCCAGAAAAATTAAAAAAAATCTAATATACAAATAAAGTTACTCAGGGATATTCTTACAAATTTAATTTTATCGTGATATTTAAGCGAGATATCTAAATTATTCGTTACTAGCTCCAGAAAAATTAAAACATCGTTACTAATCATGAAAAAATTCGAGAATCAAACTTATTAAACAAATCTATTATAAAAATAAAGTTACTCAGGGATAATCTTACAATTTAATTTTATTGTGATATTTGAGCGAGAAAACTAAAATATTCGTTTATAGTTCCAGAAAAATAAAAATATTGTTACTCCTCAGAAAAAAATGCTAGAATCAAACTTATTAAAAAAAATCTAATAAACAAATAAAGTTACTCAGGGATATTCTTACAATTTAATTTTATCGTGATATTTAAGCGAGAAATCTAAAATATTCGTTACTAGCTCCAGAAAAATTAAAACATCGTTACTCCTCAGGAAAAAATGCTAGAATCAAACTTAACAAGAATAATCTAATATACAAATAAAGTTACTCCGAGATATTCTTACAATTTAATTTTATCGTGATATTTAAGCGAGAAAACTAAAATACTCGTTGCTTGTTACAGAAAAATTAAAACATCGTTACTCCTCAGGAAAAAATGTTTGGATCAAACTTATTTAAAATAATCTAATATACAAATAAAGTTACTCAGGGATATTCTTACAATTTAATTTTAACGTGATATTTAAGCGAGAAATCTAAAATAATCTTTTCTAGTTCCAGAAAAATTAAAACATCGTTACCCCTCAGGAAAAAATGCTAGATCAAACTTATTAAGAATAATCTAATATACTAATAAAGTTACTCAGGGATATTCTTACAATTTAATTTTATCGTGATATTTATGTGAGAAAACTAAAATATTCGTTTCTAGTTCCAGTAAAATTAAAACATCGTTACTCCTCAGGAAAAAATGCTAGAATCAAACTTATTAAGATTAATCTAATATACAAATAAAGTTACTCAGGGATATCCTTACAATTTAATTTTATCGTGATATTTATGTGAGAAAACTAAAATATTCGTTTCTAGTTCCAGTAAAATTAAAACATCGTTACTCCTCAGGAAAAAATGCTAGAATCAAACTTATTAAGATTAATCTAATATACAAATAAAGTTACTCAGGGATATTCTTACAATTTAATTTTAACGTGATATTTAAGCGAGAAATCTAAAATAATCTTTTCTAGTTCCAGAAAAATTAAAACAGCGTTACCCCTCAGAAAAAAATGCTAGAATCAAACTTATTAAAAAAATCTAATATACAAATAAAGTTACTCTGGGATATTCTTACAATTTAATTTTATCGTTATATTTAAGCGAGAAAACTAAAATATTCGTTTCTAGTTCCAAAAAAATTAAAACATCGTTACTCCTCCGGAAAAAATGCTAGAATCAAACTTATTATGAAAAATCTAATATACAAATAAAGTTACTCTGGGATATTCTTACAATTTAATTTTATTGTGATATTTAAGCGAGAAATCTAAAATATTCGTTTCAAATCCCAGAAAAATTAAAACATCGTTACTCCTCAGGAAAAAATGCTAGAATCAAACTTATTAAGAAAAATCTAATACACAAATAAAGTTACTCAGGGATATTCTTAAAATTTAATTTTATCGTGATATTTAAGCCAGAAAACTAAAATACTCGTTTCTTGTTACAGAAAAATTAAAACATCGTTACTCCTCAGGAAAAAATTCTAGAATCAAACTTATTAAAAAAAATCTAATAAACAAATAAAGTTACTCAGGGATATTCTTACAATTTAATTTTATTGTGATATTTATGCGAGAAATCTAAAATATTCGTTACTAGCTCCAGAAAAATTAAAACATCGTTACTCCTCAGGAAAAAAATGCTAGAATCAAACTTATTAAGAATAATCTAATACACAAATAAAGTTACTCAGGGATATTCTGACAATTTAATTTTATCGTGATATTTAAGCGAGAAAACTAAAATACTCGTTTCTTGTTACAGAAAAATTTAAACATCGTTACTCCTCAGGAAAAAATGTTAGGATCAAACTTATTTAGCAAACTCTAATATACAAATAAAGTTACTCGGGGATATTCTTACAATTTAATTTTATCGTGATATTTAAGCGAGAAATCTAAAATAATCTTTTCTAGTTCCAGAAAAATTAAAACATCGTTACTCCTCAGGAAAAAATGCTAGAATCAAACTTATTAAGAATAATCTAATATACAAATAAAGTTACTCCGGGATATTCTTACAATTTAATTTTATCGTGATATTTAAGCGAGAAAACTAAAATACTCGTTTCTTGTTACAGAAAAATTAAAACATCGTTACTCCTCAGGAAAAAATGTTAGGATCAAACTTATTTAGAATAATCTAATATACAAATAAAGTTACTCAGGGATATTCTTACAATTTAATTTTAACGTGATATTTAAGCGAGAAATCTAAAATAATCTTTTCTAGTTCCAGAAAAATTAAAACAGCGTTACTCCTCAGGAAAAAATGCTAGAATCAAACTTATTAAAAAAATCTAATATACAAATAAAGTTACTCTGGGATATTCTTACAATTTAATTTTATCGTTATATTTAAGCGAGAAAACTAAAATATTCGTTTCTAGTTCCAAAAAAATTAAAACATCGTTACTCCTCAGGAAAAAATGCTAGAATCAAACTTATTATGAAAAATCTAATATACAAATAAAGTTACTCCGGGATATTCTTACAATTTAATTTTATCGTGATATTTAAGCGAGAAATCTAAAATATTCGTTTCAAATCCCAGAAAAATTAAAACATCGTTACTCCTCAGGAAAAAATGCTAGAATCAAACTTATTAAGAAAAATCTAATACACAAATAAAGTTACTCAGGGATATTCTTAAAATTTAATTTTATCGTGATATTTAAGCCAGAAAACTAAAATACTCGTTTCTTGTTACAGAAAAATTAAAACATCGTTACTCCTCAGGAAAAAATGTTAGGATCAAACTTATTTAGAATAATCTAATATACAAATAAAGTTACTCAGGGATATTCTTACAATTTAATTTTAACGTGATATTTAAGCGAGAAATCTAAAATAATCTTTTCTAGTTCGAGAAAAATTAAAACAGCGTTACTCCTCAGGAAAAAATGCTAGAATCAAACTTATTATAATAAATCTAATATACAAATAAAGTTACTCCGGGATATTCTTACAATTTAATTTTATCGTGATATTTAAGCGAGAAATCTAAAATATTCGTTTCAAATCCCAGAAAAATTAAAACATCGTTACTCCTCAGGAAAAAATGCTAGAATCAAACTTATTAAGAAAAATCTAATACACAAATAAAGTTACTCAGGGATATTCTTACAATTTAATTTTATCGTTATATTTAAGCGAGAAAACAAAAATACTCGTTTCTTGTTACAGAAAAATTAAAACATCGTTACTCCTCAGGAAAAAATTTTAGGATCAAACTTATTTAGAAAACTCTAATATACAAATAAAGTTACTCAGGGATATTCTTACAATTTAATTTTATCGTGATATTTAAGCTAGAAAACTAAAATACTCGTTGCTTGTTACAGAAAAATTAAAACATCGTTACTCCTCAGGAAAAAATGTTAGGATCAAACTTATTTAGAATAATCTAATATACAAATAAAGTTACTCAGGGATATTCTTACAATTTAATTTTAACGTGATATTTAAGCGAGAAATCTAAAATAATCTTTTCTAGTTCCAGAAAAATTAAAACATCGTTACTCCTCAGGAAAAGATGCTAGAATCAAACTTATTAAGAATAATCTAATATACAAATAAAGTTACTCAGGGATATTCTTACAATTTAATTTTATCGTGATATTTATGTGAGAAAACTAAAATATTCGTTTCTAGTTCCAGTAAAATTAAAACATCCGTTACTCCTTAGGAAAAAATGTTAGAATCAAACTTATTAAAAAAAATCTAATGTACAAATAAAATTACTCTGGGATAGTCTTACAATTTAATTTTATCGTTATATTTAAGCGAGAAAACTTAAATATTCTTTTCTAGTTCCAGAAAAATTAAAACATCGGTACTCCTCAGGAAAACATGCTAGAATCAAACTTATTAAAAAAATCTAATATACAAATAAAGTTACTCAGGAATATTCTTACAATTTAATTTTATCGTGATATTTAAGCCAGAAAACTAAAATAATCGTTTCTAGTTACAGAAAAATTAAAACATCGTTACTCCTCAGGAAAAAATGCTAGTATCAAACTTATTTAGAATAATCTAATATACAAATAAAGTTACTCAGGGATGTTCTTACAATTTAATTTTATCGTGATATTTAAGCCAGAAAACTAAAATACTCGTTTCTAGTTACAGAAAAATTAAAACATCGTTACTCCTCAGGAAAAAATGCTAGTATCAAACTTATTTAGAATAATCTAATATACAAATAAAGTTACTCAGGGATGTTCTTACAATTTAATTTTATCGTGATATTTAAGCGAGAAATCTAAAATATTCGTTACTAGCTCCAGAAAAATTAAAACATCGTTACTCCTCAGGAAAAAATGCTAGAATCAAACTTATTAAGAATAATCTAATATACAAATAAAGTTACTCCGGGATATTCTTACAATTTAATTTTATCGTGATATTTAAGCGAGACAACTAAAATACTCGTTTCTTGTTACAGAAAAATTAAAACATCGTTACTCCTCAGGAAAAAATGTTAGGATCAAACTTATTAAGAATAATCTAATATACAAATAAAATTACTCTGGGATAGTCTTACAATTTAATTTTATCGTTATATTTAAGCGAGAAAACTTAAATATTCTTTTCTAGTTCCAGAGAAATTAAAACATCGGTACTCCTCAGGAAAAAATGCTAGAATCAAACTTATTAAGAATAATCTAATATACAAATAAAGTTACTCAGGGATATTCTTACAATTTAATTTTATCGTGATATTTAAGCGAGAAATCTAAAATACTCGTTTCTTGTTACAGAAAAATTAAAACATCGTTACTCCTCAGGAAAAAATGTTAGGATCAAACTTATTTAGAAAACTCTAATATACAAATAAAATTACTCTGGGATATTCTTACAATTTAATTTTATCGTGATATTTAAGCCAGAAAACTAAAATACTCGTTTCTAGTTACAGAAAAATTAAAACATCGTTACTCCTCAGGAAAAATGCTAGAATCAAACTTATTAAACAAATCTATTATAAAAATAAAGTTACTCAGGGATAATCTTACAATTTAATTTTATCGTGATATTTAAGCGAGAAAACTAAAATATTCGTTAATAGTTCCAGAAAAATAAAAATATTGTTACTCCTCAGAAAAAAATGCTAGAATCAAACTTATAAAAAAAATCTAATAAACAAATAAAGGTACTCAGGGATATTCTTACAATTTAATTTTATCGTGATATTTAAGCGAGAAATCTAAAATATTCGTTTCTAGTTCCTGTAAATTAAAACATCGTTACTCCTCAGGAAAACATGCTAGAATCAAACTTATTAAAAAAATCTAATATACAAATAAAGTTACTCAGGGATATTCTTACAATTTAATTTTATCGTGATATTTAAGCCAGAAAACTAAAATACTCGTTTCTAGTTACAGAAAAATTAAAACATCGTTACTCCTCAGGAAAAAATGCTAGAATCAAACTTATTTAGAATAATCTAATATACAAATAAAGTTACTCAGGGATGTTCTTACAATTTAATTTTATCGTGATATTTAAGCGAGAAATCTAAAATATTCGTTACTAGCTCCAGAAAAATTAAAACATCGTTACCCCTCAGGAAAAAATGCTAGAATCAAACTTATTAAGAATAATCTAATATACAAATAAAGTTACTCCGGGATATTCTTACAATTTAATTTTATCGTGATATTTAAGCGAGACAACTAAAATACTCGTTTCTTGTTACAGAAAAATTAAAACATCGTTACTCCTCAGGAAAAAATGTTAGGAACAAACTTATTTAGAATAATCTAATATACAAATAAAGTTACTCAGGGAAACTCATAGAATTTAATGTTAACGTGATATTTAAGCGAGAAATCTAAAATAATCTTTACTAGTTCCACAAAAATTAAAACATCGTTACTCCTCAGGAAAAAATGCTAGAATCAAACTTATTAAGAATAATCTAATATACAAATTAAGTTACTCAGTGATATTCTTACAATTTAATTTTATCGTGATATTTATGTGAGAAAACTAAAATATTCGTTTCTAGTTCCAGTAAAATTAAAACATCGTTACTCCTCAGGAAAAAATGCTAGAATCAAACTTATTAAGAAAAATCTAATACACAAATAAAGTTACTCAGGGATATTCTTACAATTTAATTTTATCGTTATATTTAAGCGAGAAAACTAAAATACTCGTTTCTTGTTACAGAAAAATTCAAACATCGTTACTCCTCAGGAAAAAATTTTAGGATCAAACTAATTTAGAAAACTCTAATATACAAATAAAGTTACTCAGGGATATTCTTACAATTTAATTTTATCGTGATATTAAAGCGAGAAAACTAAAATACTCGTTGCTTGTTACAGAAAAATTAAAACATCGTTACTCCTCAGGAAAAAATGCTAGAATCAAACTTATTAAGAAAAATCTAATATACAAATAAAGTTACTCAGGGATATTCTTACAATTTAATTTTATCGTGATATTTAAGCCAGAAAACTAAAATACTCGTTTCTAGTTACAGAAAAATTAAAACATCGTTACTCCTCAGGAAAAAATGCTAGAATCAAACTTATTAAACAAATCTATTATAAAAATAAAGTTACTCAGGGATAATCTTACAATTTAATTTTATCGTGATATTTAAGCGAGAAAACTAAAATATTCGTTAATAGTTCCAGAAAAATAAAAATATTGTTACTCCTCAGAAAAAAATGCTAGAATCAAACTTATAAAAAAAATCTAATAAACAAATAAAGGTACTCAGGGATATTCTTACAATTTAATTTTATCGTGATATTTAAGCGAGACAACTAAAATACTCGTTTCTTGTTACAGAAAAATTAAAACATCGTTACTCCTCAGGAAAAAATGTTAGGATCAAACTTATTTAGAATAATCTAATATACAAATAAAGTTACTCAGGGATATTCTTACAATTTAATTTTAACGTGATATTTAAGCGAGAAATCTAAAATAATCTTCTCTAGTTCCAGAAAAATTAAAACATCGTTACTCCTCAGGAAAAAATGCTAGAATCAAACTTATTAAGAAAAATCTAATATACAAATAAAGATACTCCGGGATATTCTTACAATTTAATTTTATCGTGATATTTAAGCGAGAAATCTAAAATATTCGTTTCTAGTTCCAGAAAAATTAAAACATCGTTACTCCTCAGGAAAAAATGCTAGAATCAAACTTATTTAGAATAATCTAATATACAAATAAAGTTACTCAGGGATATTCTTACAATTTAATTTTATCGTGATATTTAAGCCAGAAAACTAAAATACTCGTTTCTTGTTACAGAAAAATTAAAACATCGTTACTCCTCAAGAAAAAATGTTAGGATCAAACTTATTTAGAAAACTCTAATATACAATAAAGTTACTCAGGGATATTCTTACAAATTAATTTTATCGTGATATTTAAGCGAGAAATCTAAAATAATCTTTTCTAGTTCTAGAAAAATTAAAACATCGTTACTCCTCAGGAAATAATTCTAGAATCAAACTTATTTAAAAAATTCTAATAAACAAATAAAGTTACTCAGGGATATTCTTACAATTTAATTTTATTGTGATATTTAAGCGAGAAATCTAAAATATTCGTTACTAGCTCCAGAAAAATTAAAACATCGTTACTCCTCAGTAAAAAATGCTAGAATCAAACTTATTAAGAAAAATCAAATACACAAATAAAGTTACTCAGGGATATTCTTACAATTTAATTTTATCGTGATATTAAAGCGAGAGATCTAAAATATTCGTTACTAGTTCCTGTAAATTAAAACATCGTTCCTCCTCAGGAAAACATGCTAGAATCAAACTTATTAAAAAAATCTAATATACAAATAAAGTTACTCAGGGATATTTTTACAATTTAATTTTATCGTGATATTTAAGCCAGAAAACTAAAATACTCGTTTCTAGTTACAGAAAAATTAAAACATCGTTACTCCTCAGGAAAAATGCTAGAATCAAACTTATTAAACAAATCTATTATAAAAATAAAGTTACTCAGGGATAATCTTACAATTTAATTTTATCGTGATATTTAAGCGAGAAAACTAAAATATTCGTTAATAGTTCCAGAAAAATAAAAATATTGTTACTCCTCAGAAAAAAATGCTAGAATCAAACTTATAAAAAAAATCTAATAAACAAATAAAGGTACTCAGGGATATTCTTACAATTTAATTTTATCGTGATATTTAAGCGAGAAATCTAAAATAATCTTTTCTAGTTCCTGTAAATTAAAACATCGTTACTCCTCAGGAAAAAATGCTAGAATCAAACTTATTAAGAAAAATCTAATATACAAATAAAGATACTCCGGGATATTCTTACAATTTAATTTTATCGTGATATTTAAGCCAGAAAACTAAAATATTCGTTTCTAGTTCCAGAAAAATTAAAACATCGTTACTCCTCAGGAAAAAATGCTAGAATCAAACTTATTTAGAATAATCTAAAATACAAATAAAGTTACTCAGGGATATTCTTACAATTTAATTTTATCGTGATATTTAAGCGAGAAAACTAAAATATTCGTTACTAGCTCCAGAAAAATTAAAACATCGTTACTCCTCAAGAAAAAATGCTAGAATCAAACTTATTTAGAAAACTCTAATATACAATAAAGTTACTCAGGGATATTCTTACAAATTAATTTTATCGTGATATTTAAGCGAGAAATCTAAAATAATCTTTTCTAGTTCTAGAAAAATTAAAACATCGTTACTCCTCAGGAAATAATTCTAGAATCAAACTTATTTAAAAAAATCTAATAAACAAATAAAGTTACTCAGGGATATTCTTACAATTTAATTTTATTGTGATATTTAAGCGAGAAATCTAAAATATTCGTTACTAGCTCCAGAAAAATTAAAACATCGTTACTCCTCAGTAAAAAATGCTAGAATCAAACTTATTAAGAAAAATCAAATACACAAATAAAGTTACTCAGGGATATTCTTACAATTTAATTTTATCGTGATATTAAAGCGAGAGATCTAAAATATTCGTTACTAGTTCCTGTAAATTAAAACATCGTTCCTCCTCAGGAAAACATGCTAGAATCAAACTTATTAAAAAATCTAATATACAAATAAAGTTACTCAGGGATATTCTTACAATTTAATTTTATCGTGATATTTAAGCCAGAAAACTAAAATACTCGTTTCTAGTTACAGAAAAATTAAAACATCGTTACTCCTCAGGATAAAATGCTAGAATCAAACTTATTAAACAAATCTATTATAAAAATAAAGTTACTCAGGGATAATCTTACAATTTAATTTTATCGTGATATTTAAGCGAGAAATCTAAAATATTCGTTAATAGTTCCAGAAAAATAAAAATATTGTTACTCCTCAGATAAAAATGCTAGAATAAAACTTATTAAAAAAAATCTAATAAACAAATAAAGGTACTCAGGGATAATCTTACAATTAAATTTTATCGTGATATTTAAGCGAGACAACTAAAATACTCGTTTCTTGTTACAGAAAAATTAAAACATCGTTACTTCTCAGGAAAAAATGTTAGGAACAAACTTATTTAGAATAAACTAATATACAAATAAAGTTACTCAGGGATATTCTTACAATTTAATTTTATCGTGATATTTAAGCCAGAAAACTAAAATACTCGTTTCTTGTTACAGAAAAATTTAAACATCGTTACTCCTCAGGAAAAAATGTTAGGATCATACTTATTTCGAATAATCTAATACACAAATAAAGTTACTCAGGGATATTCTTACAATTTAATTTTATCGTGATATTTATGTGAGAAAACTAAAATATTCGTTCTAGTTCCAGTAAAATTAAAACATCGTTACTCCTCAGGAAAAAATGCTAGAATCAAACTTATTAAAAAAATCTAATATACAAATAAAGTTACAATTCTTACAATTTAATTTTATCGCTATAGTTAAGCGAGAAAACTAAAATATTCTTTTCTAGTTCCAGAAAAATTAAAACATCGTTACTCCTCAGGAAAAAATGCTAGAATCAAACTTATTTAGAATAATCTAATATACAAATAAAGTTACTCAGGGATATTCTTACGATTTAATTTTATCGTGATATTTAAGCCAGAAAACTAAAATACTCGTTACTTGTTACAGAAAAATTAAAACATCGGTACTCCTCAGGAAAAAATGTTAGGATCAAACTTATTTAGAATAATCTAATATACAAATAAAGTTACTCAGGGATATTCTTACAATTTAATTTTATCGTGATATTTATGTGAGAAAACTAAAATATTCGTTTCTAGTTCCAGTAAAATTAAAACATCGTTACTCCTCAGGAAAAAATGCTAGAATCAAACTTATTAAGAATAATCTAATATACAAATAAAGTTACTCTGGGATATTCTTACAATTTAATTTTATCGTTATATTTAAGCGAGAAAACTAAAATATTCGTTTCTAGTTCCAGAAAAATTAAAACATCGTTACTCCTCAGGAAAATATGCTAGAATCAAACTTATTAAGGAAAATCTAATATACAAATAAAGTTACTCAGGGATATTCTTACAATTTAATTTTATCGTGATATTTAAGCGAGAAATCTAAAATATTCGTTACTAGCTCCAGAAAAATTAAAACATCGTTACTCCTCAGGAAAAAATGATAGAATCAAACTTATTAAGAATAATCTAATATACAAATAAAGCTACTCCGAGATATTCTTACAATTTAATTTTATCTTGATATTTAAGCGAGAAAACTAAAATACTCGTTGCTTGTTACAGAAAAATTAAAACATCGTTACTCCTCAGGAAAAAATGTTAGGATCAAACTTATTTAGAATAATCTAATATACAAATAAAGTTACTCAGGGATATTCTTACAATTTAATTTTAACGTGATATTTAAGCGAGAAATCTAAAATATTCGTTAATAGTTCCAGAAAAATAAAAATATTGTTACTCCTCAGATAAAAATGCTAGAATAAAACTTATTAAAAAAAATCTAATAAACAAATAAAGGTACTCAGGGATAATCTTACAATTTAATTTTATCGTGATATTTAAGCGAGACAACTAAAATACTCGTTTCTAGTTACAGAAAAATTAAAACATCGTTACTCCTCAGGAAAAAATGCTAGAATCAAACTTATTAAACAAATCTATTATAAAAATAAAGTTACTCAGGGATAATCTTACAATTTAATTTAGTCGTGATATTTAAGCGAGAAATCTAAAATATTCGTTAATAGTTCCAGAAAAATAAAAATATTGTTACTCCTCAGGAAAAAATGCTAGAATCAAACTTATTTAGAATAATCTAATATACAAATAAAGTTACTCAGGGATATTCTTACGATTTAATTTTATCGTGATATTTAAGCGAGACAACTAAAATACTCGTTTCTTGTTCCAGAAAAATTAAAACATCGTTACTCCTCAGGAAAAAATGCTAGAATCAAACTTATTTAGAATAATCTAATATACAAATAAAGTTACTCAGGGATATTCTTACAATTTAATTTTATCTTGATATTTAAGCGAGAAAACTAAAATACTCGTTGCTTGTTACAGAAAAATTAAAACATCGTTACTCCTCAGGAAAAAATGCTAGAATCAAACTTCTTAAAAATAATCTAATATACAAATAAAGTTACTCCGAGATATTCTTACAATTTAATTTTATCGTGATATTTAAGCGAGAAAACTAAAATACTCGTTTCTTGTTACAGAAAAATTAAAACATCGTTACTCCTCAGGAAAAAATGTTAGGATCAAACTTATTTAGAATAATCTAATATACAAATAAAGTTACTCAGGGATATTCTTACAATTTAATTTTATCGTGATATTTAAGCGAGAAATCTAAAATATTCGTTACTAGCTCCAGAAAAATTAAAACATCGTAACTCCTCAGGAAAAAATGCTAGAATCAAACTTATTAAGAATAATCTAATATACAAATAAAGTTACTCCGAGATATTCTTACAATTTAATTTTATCTTGATATTTAAGCGAGAAAACTAAAATACTCGTTGCTTGTTACAGAAAAATTAAAACATCGTTACTCCTCAGGAAAAAATGTTAGGGATCAAACTTATTTAGAAAACTCTAATATACAAATAAAGTTACTCAGGGATATTCTTACAATTTAATTTTATCGTGATATTTAAGCGAGAAATCTAAAATATTCGTTACTAGCTCCAGAAAAATTAAAACATCGTTACTCCTCAGGAAAAAATGCTAGAATCAAACTTATTAAGAATAATCTAATACACAAATAAAGTTACTCAGGGATATTCTTACAATTTAATTTTATCGTGATATTTAAGCGAGAAATCTAAAATATTCGTTACTAGCTCCAGAAAAATTAAAACATCGTTACTCTTCAGAAAAAAATGCTAGAATCAAACTTATTAAGAATAATCTAATATACAAATAAAGTTACTCAGGGCTATTCTTACAATTTAATTTTATCGTGATATTTATGTGAGAAAACTAAAATATTCGTTTCTAGTTCCAGTAAAATTAAAACTTCGTTACTCCTCAGGAAAAATGCTAGAATCAAACTTATTAAAAAAATCTAATATACAAATAAAGTTACTCAGGGATATTCTTACAATTTAATTTTATCGTTATATTTAAACGAGAAAACTAAAATATTCGTTTCTAGTTCCAGAAAAATTAAAACATCGTTACTCCTCAGGAAAAAATGCTAGATCAAACTTATTAAGAATAATCTAATATACAAATAAAGTTACTCAGGGATATTCTTACAATTTAATTTTATCGTGATATTTATGTGAGAAAACTAAAATATTCGTTTCTAGTTCCAGTAAAATTAAAACATCGTTACTCCTCAGGAAAAAATGCTAGAATCAAACTTATTAAGAATAATCTAATATACAAATAAAGTTACTCCGAGATATTCTTACAATTTAATTTTATCTTGATATTTAAGCGAGAAAACTAAAATACTCGTTGCTTGTTACAGAAAAATTAAAACATCGTTACTCCTCAGGAAAAAATGCTAGAATCAAACTTATTAAGAATAATCTAATATACAAATAAAGTTACTCCGAGATATTCTTACAATTTAATTTTATCTTGATATTTAAGCGAGAAAACTAAAATACTCGTTGCTTGTTACAGAAAAATTAAAACATCGTTACTCCTCAGGAAAAAATGTTAGGATCAAACTTATTTAGAAAACTCTAATATACAAATAAAGTTACTCAGGGATATTCTTACAATTTAATTTTATCGTGATATTTAAGCGAGAAATCTAAAATATTCGTTACTAGCTCCAGAAAAATTAAAACATCGTTACTCCTCAGGAAAAAATGCTAGAATCAAACTTATTAAGAATAATCTAATACACAAATAAAGTTACTCAGGGATATTCTTACAATTTAATTTTATCGTGATATTTAAGCGAGAAATCTAAAATATTCGTTACTAGCTCCAGAAAAATTAAAACATCGTTACTCTTCAGAAAAAAATGCTAGAATCAAACTTATTAAGAATAATCTAATATACAAATAAAGTTACTCAGGGCTATTCTTACAATTTAATTTTATCGTGATATTTATGTGAGAAAACTAAAATATTCGTTTCTAGTTCCAGTAAAATTAAAACTTCGTTACTCCTCAGGAAAAATGCTAGAATCAAACTTATTAAAAAAATCTAATATACAAATAAAGTTACTCAGGGATATTCTTACAATTTAATTTTATCGTTATATTTAAACGAGAAAACTAAAATATTCGTTTCTAGTTCCAGAAAAATTAAAACATCGTTACTCCTCAGGAAAAAATGCTAGATCAAACTTATTAAGAATAATCTAATATACAAATAAAGTTACTCAGGGATATTCTTACAATTTAATTTTATCGTGATATTTATGTGAGAAAACTAAAATATTCGTTTCTAGTTCCAGTAAAATTAAAACATCGTTACTCCTCAGGAAAAAATGCTAGAATCAAACTTATTAAGAATAATCTAATATACAAATAAAGTTACTCCGAGATATTCTTACAATTTAATTTTATCTTGATATTTAAGCGAGAAAACTAAAATACTCGTTGCTTGTTACAGAAAAATTAAAACATCGTTACTCCTCAGGAAAAAATGTTAGGATCAAACTTATTTAGAATAATCTTATATCCAAATAAAGTTACTCAAGGATATTCTTCCAATTTAATTTTAACGTGATATTTAAGCGAGAAATCTAAAATAATCTTTTCTAGTTCCATAAAAATTAAAACATCGTTACTCCTCAGGAAAAAATGCTAGAATCAAACTTATTAAAAATAATCTAATATACAAATAAAGTTACTCAGCGATTTTCTTACAATTTAATTTTATCGTGATATTTATGTGAGAAAACTAAAATATTCGTTTCTAGTTCCAGTAAAATTAAAACTTCGTTACTCCTCAGGAAAAATGCTAGAATCAAACTTATTAAAAAAATCTAATATACAAATAAAGTTACTCAGGGATATTCTTACAATTTAATTTTATCGTTATATTTAAGCGAGAAAACTAAAATATTCGTTTCTAGTTCCAGAAAAATTAAAACATCGTTACTCCTCAGGAAAAAATGCTAGATTCAAACTTATTAAGAAAAATCTAATATACAAATAAAGTTACTCAGGGATATTCTTACAATTTAATTTTATCGTGATATTTAAGCGAGAAATCTAAAATATTCGTTACTAGCTCCAGAAAAATTAAAACATCGTTACTCCTCAGGAAAAAATGCTAGAATCAAACTTATTAAGAATAATCTAATATACAAATAAAGTTACTCCGAGATATTCTTACAATTTAATTTGATCTTGATATTTAAGCGAGAAAACTAAAATACTCGTTGCTTGTTACAGAAAAATTAAAACATCGTTACTCCTCAGGAAAAAATGTCAGGATCAAACTTATTTAGAAAACTCTAATATACAAATAAAGTTACTCAGGGATATTCTTACAATTTAATTTTATCGTGATATTTAAGCGAGAAATCTAAAATATTCGTTACTAGCTCCAGAAAAATTAAAACATCGTTACTCCTCAGGAAAAAATGCTAGAATCAAACTTATTAAGAATAATCTAATATACAAATAAAGTTACTCCGAGATATTCTTACAATTTAATTTTATCGTGATATTTATGTGAGAAAACTAAAATATTCGTTTCTAGTTCCTGTAAAATTAAAACAACGTTATTCCTCAGGAAAAAATGCTAGAATCAAACTTATTAAGAATAATCTAATATACAAATAAAGTTACTCAGGGATATTCTTACAATTTAATTTTATCGTGATATTTAAGCGAGAAATCTAAAATATTCGTTTCTAGTTCCAGAAAAATTAAAACATCGTTACTCCTCAGGAAAAAATGCTAGAATCAAACTTATTTAGAATAATCTTATATACAAATAAAGTTACTCAGGGATATTCTTACAATTTAATTTTATCGTGATATTTAAGCCAGAAAACTAAAATACTCGTTTCTTGTTACAGAAAAATTAAAACATCGTTACTCCTCAGGAAAAAATGTTAGGATCAAACTTATTTAGAAAACTCTAATATACAAATAAAGTTACTCAGGGATATTCTTACAATTTAATTTTATCGTGATATTTAAGCGAGAAATCTAAAATATTCGTTACTAGCTCCAGAAAAATTAAAACATCGTTACTCCTAAGGAAAAAATGCTAGAATCAAACTTATTAAGAATAATCTAATATACAAATAAAGTTACTCCGAGATATTCTTACAATTTAATTTTATCGTGATATTTAAGCGAGAAAACTAAAATACTCGTTGCTTGTTACAGAAAAATTAAAACATCGTTACTCCTCAGGAAAAATGTTTGGATCAAACTTATTTAGAATAATCTAATATACAAATAAAGTTACTCAGGGATATTCTTACAATTTAATTTTAACGTGATATTTAAGCGAGAAATCTAAAATAATCTTTTCTAGTTCCAGAAAAATTAAAACATCGTTACTCCTCAAGAAAAAATGCTAGATCAAACTTATTAAGAATAATCTAATATACAAATAAAGTTACTCAGGGATATTCTTACAATTTAATTTTATCGTGATATTTATGTGAGAAAACTAAAATATTCGTTTCTAGTTCCAGTAAAATTAAAACATCGTTACTCCTCAGGAAAAAATGCTAGAATCAAACTTATTAAGAATAATCTAATATACAAATAAAGTTACTCCGAGATATTCTTACAATTTAATTTTATCTTGATATTTAAGCGAGAAAACTAAAATACTCGTTGCTTGTTACAGAAAAATTAAAACATCGTTACTCCTCAGGAAAAAATGCTAGAATCAAACTTCTTAAAAATAATCTAATATACAAATAAAGTTACTCAGGGATATTCTTACAATTTAATTTTATCGTGATATTTATGTGAGAAAACTAAAATATTCGTTTCTAGTTCCAGTAAAATTAAAACATCGTTATTCCTCAGGAAAAAATGCTAGAATCCAACTTATTAAAAAAAATCTAATATACAAATAAAATTACTCTGGGATAGTCTTACAATTTAATTTTATAGTTATATTTAAGCGAGAAAACTAAAATATTCTTCTCTAGTTCCAGAAAAATTAAAACATCGTTACTCCTCAGGAAAAAAATGCTAGAATCAAACTTATTAAGATTAATCTAATATACAAATAAAGTTACTCAGGGATATTCTTACAATTTAATTTTATCGTGATATTTAAGCGAGAAATCTAAAATAATCTTTTCTAGTTCCAGAAAAATTAAAACATCGTTACTCCTCAGGAAAAAATGCTAGAATCAAACTTATTAAGAATAATCTAATATACAAATAAAGTTACTCCGGGATATTCTTACAATTTAATTTTATCGTGATATTTAAGCGAGAAAACTAAAATACTCGTTTCTTGTTACAGAAAAATTAAAACATCGTTACTCCTCAGGAAAAAATGTTAGGATCAAACTTATTTAGAATAATCTAATATACAAATAAAGTTACTCCGAGATATTCTTACAATTTAATTTTATCGTGATATTTAAGCGAGAAAACTAAAATATTCGTTTAAAGTTCCAGAAAAATAAAAATATTGTTACTCCTCAGAAAAAAATGCTAGAAACAAACTTTTAAAAAAAAATCTAATAAACAAATAAAGTTACTCAGGGATATTCTTACAATTTAATTTTATCGTGATATTTAAGCGAGAAATCTAAAATATTCGTTACTAGCTCCAGAAAAATTAAAACATCGTTACTCCTCAGGAAAAAAAGCTAGAATCAAACTTATTAAGAATAATCTAATATACAAATAAAGTTACTCCGAGATATTCTTACAATTTAATTTTATCGTGATATTTAAGCGAGAAAACTAAAATACTCGTTGCTTGTTACAGAAAAATTAAAACATCGTTACTCCTCAGGCAAAAATGTTTGGATCAAACTTATTTAGAATAATCTAATATACAAATAAAGTTACTCAGGGATATTCTTACAATTTAATTTTAACGTGATATTTAAGCGAGAAATCTAAAATAATCTTTTCTAGTTCCAGAAAAATTAAAACATCGTTACTCCTCAGGAAAAAATTCTAGATTAAACTTATTAAGAATAATCTAATATACAAATAAAGTTACTCAGGGATATTCTTACAATTTAATTTTATCGTGATATTTATGTGAGAAAACTAAAATATTCGTTTCTAGTTCCAGTAAAATTAAAACATCGTTACTCCTCAGGAAAAAATGCTAGAATCAAACTTATTAAAAAAATCTAATATACAAATAAAGTTACTCAGGGATATTCTTACAATTTAATTTTATCGTGATATTTAAGCCAGAAAACTAAAATACTCGTTTCTAGTTACAGAAAAATTAAAACATCGTTACTCCTCAGGAAAAAATGCTAGAATCAAACTTATTAAACAAATCTATTATAAAAATAAAGCTACTCAGGGATAATCTTACAATTTAATTTTATCGTGATATTTAAGCGAGAAATCTAAAATATTCGTTAATAGTTCCAGAAAAATAAAAATATTGTTACTCCTCAGATAAAAATGCTAGAATAAAACTTATTTAAAAAAATCTAATAAACAAATAAAGGTACTCAGGGATAATTTTACAATTTAATTTTATCGTGATATTTAAGCGAGAAAACTAAAATATTCGTTTCTAGTTCCAGAAAAATTAAAACATCGTTACTCCTCTGTAAAAAATGCTAGACTCAAACTTATTAAGAAAAATCTAATACACAAATAAAGTTACTCAAGGATATTCTTACAATTTAATTTTATCGTGATATTTAAGCGAGAAATCTAAAATATTCGTTACTAGCTCCAGAAAAATTAAAACATCGTTACTCTTCAGAAAAAAATGCTAGAATCAAACTTATTAAGAATAATCTAATATACAAATAAAGTTACTCAGGGCTATTCTTACAATTTAATTTTATCGTGATATTTATGTGAGAAAACTAAAATATTCGTTTCTAGTTCCAGTAAAATTAAAACTTCGTTACTCCTCAGGAAAAATGCTAGAATCAAACTTATTAAAAAAATCTAATATACAAATAAAGTTACTCAGGGATATTCTTACAATTTAATTTTATCGTTATATTTAAGCGAGAAAACTAAAATATTCGTTTCTAGTTCCAGAAAAATTAAAACATCGTTACTCCTCAGGAAAAAATGCTAGATCAAACTTATTAAGAATAATCTAATATACAAATAAAGTTACTCAGGGATATTCTTACAATTTAATTTTATCGTGATATTTATGTGAGAAAACTAAAATATTCGTTTCTAGTTCCAGTAAAATTAAAACATCGTTACTCCTCAGGAAAAAATGCTAGAATCAAACTTATTAAGAATAATCTAATATACAAATAAAGTTACTCCGAGATATTCTTACAATTTAATTTTATCTTGATATTTAAGCGAGAAAACTAAAATACTCGTTGCTTGTTACAGAAAAATTAAAACATCGTTACTCCTCAGGAAAAAATGTTAGGATCAAACTTATTTAGAATAATCTTATATCCAAATAAAGTTACTCAGGGATATTCTTCCAATTTAATTTTAACGTGATATTTAAGCGAGAAATCTAAAATAATCTTTTCTAGTTCCATAAAAATTAAAACATCGTTACTCCTCAGGAAAAAATGCTAGAATCAAACTTATTAAAAATAATCTAATATACAAATAAAGTTACTCAGGGATATTCTTACAATTTAATTTTATCGTGATATTTATGTGAGAAAACTAAAATATTCGTTTCTAGTTCCAGTAAAATTAAAACTTCGTTACTCCTCAGGAAAAATGCTAGAATCAAACTTATTAAAAAACTCTAATATACAAATAAAGTTACTCAGGGATATTCTTACAATTTAATTTTATCGTTATATTTAAGCGAGAAAACTAAAATATTCGTTTCTAGTTCCAGAAAAATTAAAACATCGTTACTCCTCAGGAAAAAATGCTAGATTCAAACTTATTAAGAAAAATCTAATATACAAATAAAGTTACTCAGGGATATTCTTACAATTTAATTTTATCGTGATATTTAAGCGAGAAATCTAAAATATTCGTTACTAGCTCCAGAAAAATTAAAACATCGTTACTCCTCAGGAAAAAATGCTAGAATCAAACTTATTAAGAATAATCTAATATACAAATAAAGTTACTCCGAGATATTCTTACAATTTAATTTTATCTTGATATTTAAGCGAGAAAACTAAAATACTCGTTGCTTGTTACAGAAAAATTAAAACATCGTTACTCCTCAGGAAAAAATGTTAGGATCAAACTTATTTAGAAAACTCTAATATACAAATAAAGTTACTCAGGGATATTCTTACAATTTAATTTTATCGTGATATTTAAGCGAGAAATCTAAAATATTCGTTACTAGCTCCAGAAAAATTAAAACATCGTTACTCCTCAGGAAAAAATGCTAGAATCAAACTTATTAAGAAAAATCTAATATACAAATAAAGTTACTCCGAGATATTCTTACAATTTAATTTTATCGTGATATTTATGTGAGAAAACTAAAATATTCGTTTCTAGTTCCTGTAAAATTAAAACAACGTTATTCCTCAGGAAAAAATGCTAGAATCCAACTTATTAAAAAAAATCTAATATACAAATAAAGTTACTCAGGGATATTCTTACAATTTAATTTTATCGTGATATTTAAGCGAGAAATCTAAAATATTCGTTTCTAGTTCCAGAAAAATTAAAACATCGTTACTCCTCAGGAAAAAATGCTAGAATCAAACTTATTTAGAATAATCTTATATACAAATAAAGTTACTCAGGGATATTCTTACAATTTAATTTTATCGTGATATTTAAGCCAGAAAACTAAAATACTCGTTGCTTGTTACAGAAAAATTAAAACATCGTTACTCCTCAGGAAAAATGTTTGGATCAAACTTATTTAGAAAACTCTAATATACAAATAAAGTTACTCAGGGATATTCTTACAATTTAATTTTATCGTGATATTTAAGCGAGAAATCTAAAATATTCGTTACTAGCTCCAGAAAAATTAAAACATCGTTACTCCTCAGGAAAAAATGCTAGAATCAAACTTATTAAGAATAATCTAATATACAAATAAAGTTACTCCGAGATATTCTTACAATTTAATTTTATCGTGATATTTAAGCGAGAAAACTAAAATACTCGTTGCTTGTTACAGAAAAATTAAAACATCGTTACTCCTCAGGAAAAATGTTTGGATCAAACTTATTTAGAATAATCTAATATACAAATAAAGTTACTCAGGGATATTCTTACAATTTAATTTTAACGTGATATTTAAGCGAGAAATCTAAAATAATCTTTTCTAGTTCCAGAAAAATTAAAATATCGTTACTCCTCAAGAAAAAATGCTAGATCAAACTTATTAAGAATAATCTAATATACAAATAAAGTTACTCAGGGATATTCTTACAATTTAATTTTATCGTGATATTTATGTGAGAAAACTAAAATATTCTTCTCTAGTTCCAGAAAAATTAAAACATCGTTACTCCTCAGGAAAAAAATGCTAGAATCAAACTTATTAAGATTAATCTAATATACAAATAAAGTTACTCAGGGATATTCTTACAATTTAATTTTATCGTGATATTTAAGCGAGAAAACTAAAATACTCGTTTCTTGTTACAGAAAAATTTAAACATCGTTACTCCTCAGGAAAAAATGTTAGGATCAAACTTATTTAGAAAACTCTATTATACAAATAAAGTTACTCGGGGATATTCTTACAATTTAATTTTATCGTGATATTTAAGCGAGAAATCTAAAATAATCTTTTCTAGTTCCAGAAAAATTAAAACATCGTTACTCCTCAGGAAAAAATGCTAGAATCAAACTTATTAAGAATAATCTAATATACAAATAAAGTTACTCCGGGATATTCTTACAATTTAATTTTATCGTGATATTTAAGCGAGAAAACTAAAATACTCGTTTCTTGTTACAGAAAAATTAAAACATCGTTACTCCTCAGGAAAAAATGTTAGGATCAAACTTATTTAGAATAATCTAATATACAAATAAAGTTACTCAGGGATATTCTTACAATTTAATTTTATCGTTATATTTAAGCGAGAAAACTAAAATATTCGTTTCTAGTTCCAGAAAAATTAAAACATCGTTACTCCTCAGCACAAAATGCTAGAATCAAACTTATTAAGAAAAATCTAATACACAAATAAAGTTACTCAGGGATATTCCTACAATTTAATTTTATCGTGATATTTAAGCCAGAAAACTAAAATACTCGTTTCTTGTTACAGAAAAATTAAAACATCGTTACTCCTCAAGAAAAAATGTTAGGATCAAACTTATTTAGAAAACTCTAATATACAAATAAAGTTACTCAGGGATATTCTTACAATTTAATTTTATCGTGATATTTAAGCGAGAAATCTAAAATATTCGTTTCTAATTCCAGAAAAATTAAAACATCGTTACTCCTCAGGACAAAATGCTAGAATCAAACTTATTAAGAAAAATCTAATACACAAATAAAGTTACTCAGGGATATTCCTACAATTTAATTTTATCGTGATATTTAAGCCAGAAAACTAAAATACTCGTTTCTTGTTACAGAAAAATTAAAACATCGTTACTCCTCAGGAAAAAAATGCTAGAATCAAACTTATTAAAAATAATCTAATATACAAATAAAGTTACTCAGGGATATTCTGACAATTTAATTTTATCGTGATATTTAAGCGAGAAAACTAAAATACTCATTTCTTGTTACAGAAAAATGAAAACATCGTTACCCCTCAGGAAAAAATGTTAGGATCAAACTTATTTAGAAAACTCTAATATACAAATAAAGTTACTCAGGGATACTCTTACAATTTAATTTTATCGTGATATTTAAGCGACAAATCTAAAATAATCTTTTCTAGTTCCAGAAAAATTAAACCATCGTTACTCCTCAGGAAAAAATCCTAGAATAAAACTTATTAAGAATAATCTAATATACTAATAAAATTACTCAGGGATATTCTTACAATTTAATTTTATCGTGATATTTAAGCGAGAAAACTAAAATATTCGTTTCT
Source organism: Pterostichus madidus (assembly GCA_911728475.2). Classification (NCBI taxonomy): domain Eukaryota; kingdom Metazoa; phylum Arthropoda; class Insecta; order Coleoptera; family Carabidae; genus Pterostichus; species Pterostichus madidus. The sequence continues at coordinate 16,600,789 of OU452311.1, read as the reverse complement.
ATTTCCAGAAAAATTAAAACATCGTTACTCCTCAGGAAAAAATGCTAGAATCAAACTTATTTAGAATAATTTAATATACAAATAAAGTTACTCAGGGATATTGTTACAATTTAATTTTATCGTGATATTTAAGCCAGAAAACTAAAATACTCGTTTCTTGTTACAGAAAAATTAAAACATCGTTACTCCTCAGGAAAAAATGCTAGAATCAAACTTATTAAACAAATCTATTATAAAAATAAAGTTACTCAAGGATAATCTTACAATTTAATTTTATCGTGATATTTAAGCGAGAAAACTAAAAAATTCGTTTATAGTTCCAGAAAAATAAAAATATTGTTACTCCTCAGAAACAAATGCTAGAATCAAACTTAGTAAGGAAAATCTAATATACAAATAAGGTTACTCAGGGATATTCTTACAATTTAATTTTATCGTGATATTTAAGCGAGAAATCTAAAATATTCGTTACTAGCTCCAGAAAAATATAAACATCGTTACTCCTCAGGAAAAAATGCTAGAATCAAACTTATTAAGAATAATCTAATATACAAATAAAGTTACTCCGAGATATTCTTACAATTTAATTTTAACGTGATATTTAAGCGAGAAATCTAAAATAATCTTTTCTAGTTCCAGAAAAATTAAAACATCGTTACTCCTCAGGAAAAAATGCTAGAATCAAACTTATTAAGAATAATCTAATATACAAATAAAGTTACTCAGGGATATTCTTACAATTTAATTTTATCGTGATGTTTATGTGAGAAAACTAAAATATTCGTTTCTAGTTCCAGTAAAATTAAAACATCGTTACTCCTCAGGAAAAAATGCTAGAATCAAACTTATTAAAAAAAATCTAATATACAAATAAAATTACTCTGGTAGTCTTACAATTTAATTTTATCGTTATATTTAAGCGAGAAAACTAAAATACTCGTTTCTTGTTACAGAAAAATTTAAACATCGTTACTCCTCAGGAAAAAATGTTAGGATCAAACTTATTTAGAAAACTCTAATATACAAATAAAGTTACTCGGGGATATTCTTACAATTTAATTTTATCGTGATATTTAAGCGAGAAAACTAAAATATTCGTTTATAGTTCCAGAAAAATAAAAATATTGTTACTGCTCAGAAAAAAATGCTAGAATCAAACTTATTAAAAAAAATCTAATAAACAAATAAAGTTACTCAGGGATCTTCTTACAATTTAATTTTATCGTGATATTTAAGCGAGAAATCTAAAATATTCGTTACTAGCTCCAGAAAAATTAAAACATCGTTACTCCTCAGGAAAAAATGCTAGAATCAAACTTATTAAGAATAATCTAATATACAAATAAAGTTACTCCGAGATTTAATTTTATCGTGATATTTAAGCGAGAAAACTAAAATACTCGTTTCTTGTTACAGAAAAATTAAAACATCGTTACTCCTCAGGAAAAAATGTTAGGATCAAACTTATTTAGAATAATCTAATATCCAAATAAAGTTACTCGGGGATATTCTTCCAATTTAATTTTAACGTGATATTTAAGCGAGAAATCTAAAATATTCGTTACTAGCTCCAGAAAAATTAAAACATCGTTACTCTTCAGAAAAAAATGCTAGAATCAAACTTATTAAGAATAATCTAATATACAAATAAAGTTACTCAGGGCTATTCTTACAATTTAATTTTATCGTGATATTTAAGCGACAAATCTAAAATATTCGTTTCTAATTCCAGAAAAATTAAAACATCGTTACTCCTCAGGAAAAAATGCTAGAATCAAACTTATTAAGAAAAATCTAATACACAAATAAAGTTACTCAGGGATATTCTTACAATTTAATTTTATCGTGATATTTAAGCGAGAAATCTAAAATATTCGTTACTAGCTCCAGAAAAATTAAAACATCGTTACTCCTCAGGAAAAAATGCTAGAATCAAACTTATTTAGAATAATCTTATATACAAATAAAGTTACTCAGGGATATTCTTACAATTTAATTTTATCGTGATATTTAAGCCAGAAAACTAAAATACTCGTTTCTTGTTACAGAAAAATTAAAACATCGTTACTCCTCAGGAAAAAATGTTAGGATCAAACTTATTTAGAAAACTCTAATATACAAATAAAGTTACTCAGCGATATTCTTACAATTTAATTTTATCGTGATATTTAAGCGAGAAATCTAAAATAATCTTTTTTAGTTCCAGATAAATTAAAACATCGTTACTCCTCACGAAAAAATTCTAGAATCAAACTTATTAAACAAATCTATTATAAAAATAAAGTTACTCAGGGATAATCTTAAAATTTAATTTTATCGTGATATTTAAGCGAGAAAACTAAAATATTCGTTTATAGTTCCAGAGAAATAAATATATTGTTACTCCTCAGAAAAAAATGCTAGAATCAAACTTATTAAAAAAAATCTAATAAACAAATAAAGTTACTCAGGGATATTCTTACAATTTAATTTTATCGTTATATTTAAGCGAGAAAACTGAAATATTCGTTTCTAGTTCCAAAAAAATTAAAACATCGTTACTCCTCAGGAAAAAATGCTAGAATCAAACTTATTAAGATTAATCAAATATACAAATAAAGTTACTCAGGGATATTCTTACAATTTAATTTTATCGTGATATTTAAGCGAGAAAACTAAAATACTCGTTTCTTGTTACAGAAAAATTTAAACATCGTTACTCCTCAGGAAAAAATGTTAGGATCAAACTTATTTAGAAAACTCTAATATACAAATAAAGTTACTCGGGGATATTCTTACAATTTAATTTTATCGTGATATTTAAGCGAGAAATCTAAAATAATCTTTTCTAGTTCCAGAAAAATTAAAACATCGTTACTCCTCAGGAAAAAATGCTAGAATCAAACTTATTAAGAATAATCTAATATGCAAATAAAGTTACTCCGGGATATTCTTACAATTTAATTTTATCGTGATATTTAAGCGAGAAAACTAAAATACTCGTTTCTTGTTACAGAAAAATTAAAACATCGTTACTCCTCAGGAAAAAATGTTAGGATCAAACTTATTTAGAATAATCTAATATACAAATAAAGTTACTCAGGGATATTCTTACAATTTAATTTTATCGTGATATTTAAGCGAGAAATCTAAAATATTCGTTTCTAATTCCAGAAAAATTAAAACATCGTTACTCCTCAGGAAAAAATGTTAGGATCAAACTTATTTAGAATAATCTAATATACAAATAAAGTTACTCAGGGATATTCTTACAATTTAATAATAACGTGATATTTAAGCGAGAAATCTAAAATAATATTTTCTAGTTCCAGAAAAATTAAAACATCGTTACTCCTCAGGAAAAAATGCTAGAATCAAACTTATTAAAAAATGTTATATACAAATAAAGTTACTCTGGGATAATCTTACAATTTAATTTTATCGTTATATTTAAGCGAGAAAACTAAAATATTCGTTTCTAGTTCCAAAAAAATTAAAACATCGTTACTCCTCAGGAAAAAATGCTAGAATCAAACTTATTAAGATTAATCAAATATACAAATAAAGTTACTCAGGGATATTCTTACAATTTAATTTTATCGTGATATTTAAGCGAGAAAACTAAAATACTCGTTTCTTGTTACAGAAAAATTTAAACATCGTTACTCCTCAGGAAAAAATGTTAGGATCAAACTTATTTAGAAAACTCTAATATACAAATAAAGTTACTCGGGGATATTCTTACAATTTAATTTTATCGTGATATTTAAGCGAGAAATCTAAAATAATCTTTTCTAGTTCCAGAAAAATTAAAACATCGTTACTCCTCAGGAAAAAATGCTAGAATCAAACTTATTAAGAATAATCTAATATGCAAATAAAGTTACTCCGGGATATTCTTACAATTTAATTTTATCGTGATATTTAAGCGAGAAAACTAAAATACTCGTTTCTTGTTACAGAAAAATTAAAACATCGTTACTCCTCAGGAAAAAATGTTAGGATCAAACTTATTTAGAATAATCTAATATACAAATAAAGTTACTCAGGGATATTCTTACAATTTAATTTTATCGTGATATTTAAGCGAGAAATCTAAAATATTCGTTTCTAATTCCAGAAAAATTAAAACATCGTTACTCCTCAGGAAAAAATGCTAGAATCAAACTTATTAAGAAAAATCTAATACACAAATAAAGTTACTCAGGGATATTCTTACAATTTAATTTTATCGTGATATTTAAGCGAGAAATCTAAAATATTCGTTACTAGCTCCAGAAAAATTAAAACATCGTTACTCTTCAGAAAAAAATGCTAGAATCAAACTTATTAAGAATAATCTAATATAATCTTTTTTAGTTCCAGATAAATTAAAACATCGTTACTCCTCACGAAAAAATTCTAGAATCAAACTTATTAAACAAATCTATTATAAAAATAAAGTTACTCAAGGATAATCTTACAATTTAATTTTATCGTGATATTTAAGCGAGAAAACTAAAAAATTCGTTTATAGTTCCAGAAAAATAAAAATATTGTTACTCCTCAGAAACAAATGCTAGAATCAAACTTAGTAAGGAAAATCTAATATACAAATAAGGTTACTCAGGGATATTCTTACAATTTAATTTTATCGTGATATTTAAGCGAGAAATCTAAAATATTCGTTACTAGCTCCAGAAAAATATAAACATCGTTACTCCTCAGGAAAAAATGCTAGAATCAAACTTATTAAGAATAATCTAATATACAAATAAAGTTACTCAGGGATATTCTTACAATTTAATTTTAACGTGATATTTAAGCGAGAAATCTAAAATAATCTTTTCTAGTTCCAGAAAAATTAAAACATCGTTACTCCTCAGGAAAAAATGCTAGAATCAAACTTATTAAGAATAATCTAATATACAAATAAAGTTACTCAGGGATATTCTTACAATTTAATTTTATCGTGATGTTTATGTGAGAAAACTAAAATATTCGTTTCTAGTTCCAGTAAAATTAAAACATCGTTACTCCTCAGGAAAAAATGCTAGAATCAAACTTATTAAAAAAAATCTAATATACAAATAAAATTACTCTGGTAGTCTTACAATTTAATTTTATCGTTATATTTAAGCGAGAAAACTAAAATACTCGTTTCTTGTTACAGAAAAATTTAAACATCGTTACTCCTCAGGAAAAAATGTTAGGATCAAACTTATTTAGAAAACTCTAATATACAAATAAAGTTACTCGGGGATATTCTTACAATTTAATTTTATCGTGATATTTAAGCGAGAAAACTAAAATATTCGTTTATAGTTCCAGAAAAATAAAAATATTGTTACTGCTCAGAAAAAAATGCTAGAATCAAACTTATTAAAAAAAATCTAATAAACAAATAAAGTTACTCAGGGATCTTCTTACAATTTAATTTTATCGTGATATTTAAGCGAGAAATCTAAAATATTCGTTACTAGCTCCAGAAAAATTAAAACATCGTTACTCCTCAGGAAAAAATGCTAGAATCAAACTTATTAAGAATAATCTAATATACAAATAAAGTTACTCCGAGATTTAATTTTATCGTGATATTTAAGCGAGAAAACTAAAATACTCGTTTCTTGTTACAGAAAAATTAAAACATCGTTACTCCTCAGGAAAAAATGTTAGGATCAAACTTATTTAGAATAATCTAATATCCAAATAAAGTTACTCGGGGATATTCTTCCAATTTAATTTTAACGTGATATTTAAGCGAGAAATCTAAAATATTCGTTACTAGCTCCAGAAAAATTAAAACATCGTTACTCTTCAGAAAAAAATGCTAGAATCAAACTTATTAAGAATAATCTAATATACAAATAAAGTTACTCAGGGCTATTCTTACAATTTAATTTTATCGTGATATTTAAGCGACAAATCTAAAATATTCGTTTCTAATTCCAGAAAAATTAAAACATCGTTACTCCTCAGGAAAAAATGCTAGAATCAAACTTATTAAGAAAAATCTAATACACAAATAAAGTTACTCAGGGATATTCTTACAATTTAATTTTATCGTGATATTTAAGCGAGAAATCTAAAATATTCGTTACTAGCTCCAGAAAAATTAAAACATCGTTACTCCTCAGGAAAAAATGCTAGAATCAAACTTATTTAGAATAATCTTATATACAAATAAAGTTACTCAGGGATATTCTTACAATTTAATTTTATCGTGATATTTAAGCCAGAAAACTAAAATACTCGTTTCTTGTTACAGAAAAATTAAAACATCGTTACTCCTCAGGAAAAAATGTTAGGATCAAACTTATTTAGAAAACTCTAATATACAAATAAAGTTACTCAGCGATATTCTTACAATTTAATTTTATCGTGATATTTAAGCGAGAAATCTAAAATAATCTTTTTTAGTTCCAGATAAATTAAAACATCGTTACTCCTCACGAAAAAATTCTAGAATCAAACTTATTAAACAAATCTATTATAAAAATAAAGTTACTCAGGGATAATCTTAAAATTTAATTTTATCGTGATATTTAAGCGAGAAAACTAAAATATTCGTTTATAGTTCCAGAGAAATAAATATATTGTTACTCCTCAGAAAAAAATGCTAGAATCAAACTTATTAAAAAAAATCTAATAAACAAATAAAGTTACTCAGGGATATTCTTACAATTTAATTTTATCGTTATATTTAAGCGAGAAAACTCAAATATTCGTTTCTAGTTCCAAAAAAATTAAAACATCGTTACTCCTCAGGAAAAAATGCTAGAATCAAACTTATTAAGATTAATCAAATATACAAATAAAGTTACTCAGGGATATTCTTACAATTTAATTTTATCGTGATATTTAAGCGAGAAAACTAAAATACTCGTTTCTTGTTACAGAAAAATTTAAACATCGTTACTCCTCAGGAAAAAATGTTAGGATCAAACTTATTTAGAAAACTCTAATATACAAATAAAGTTACTCGGGGATATTCTTACAATTTAATTTTATCGTGATATTTAAGCGAGAAATCTAAAATAATCTTTTCTAGTTCCAGAAAAATTAAAACATCGTTACTCCTCAGGAAAAAATGCTAGAATCAAACTTATTAAGAATAATCTAATATGCAAATAAAGTTACTCCGGGATATTCTTACAATTTAATTTTATCGTGATATTTAAGCGAGAAAACTAAAATACTCGTTTCTTGTTACAGAAAAATTAAAACATCGTTACTCCTCAGAAAAAAATGTTAGGATCAAACTTATTTAGAATAATCTAATATACAAATAAAGTTACTCAGGGATATTCTTACAATTTAATTTTATCGTGATATTTAAGCGAGAAATCTAAAATATTCGTTTCTAATTCCAGAAAAATTAAAACATCGTTACTCCTCAGGAAAAAATGTTAGGATCAAACTTATTTAGAATAATCTAATATACAAATAAAGTTACTCAGGGATATTCTTACAATTTAATAATAACGTGATATTTAAGCGAGAAATCTAAAATAATATTTTCTAGTTCCAGAAAAATTAAAACATCGTTACTCCTCAGGAAAAAATGCTAGAATCAAACTTATTAAAAAATGTTATATACAAATAAAGTTACTCTGGGATAATCTTACAATTTAATTTTATCGTTATATTTAAGCGAGAAAACTAAAATATTCGTTTCTAGTTCCAAAAAAATTAAAACATCGTTACTCCTCAGGAAAAAATGCTAGAATCAAACTTATTAAGATTAATCAAATATACAAATAAAGTTACTCAGGGATATTCTTACAATTTAATTTTATCGTGATATTTAAGCGAGAAAACTAAAATACTCGTTTCTTGTTACAGAAAAATTTAAACATCGTTACTCCTCAGGAAAAAATGTTAGGATCAAACTTATTTAGAAAACTCTAATATACAAATAAAGTTACTCGGGGATATTCTTACAATTTAATTTTATCGTGATATTTAAGCGAGAAATCTAAAATAATCTTTTCTAGTTCCAGAAAAATTAAAACATCGTTACTCCTCAGGAAAAAATGCTAGAATCAAACTTATTAAGAATAATCTAATATGCAAATAAAGTTACTCCGGGATATTCTTACAATTTAATTTTATCGTGATATTTAAGCGAGAAAACTAAAATACTCGTTTCTTGTTACAGAAAAATTAAAACATCGTTACTCCTCAGGAAAAAATGTTAGGATCAAACTTATTTAGAATAATCTAATATACAAATAAAGTTACTCAGGGATATTCTTACAATTTAATTTTATCGTGATATTTAAGCGAGAAATCTAAAATATTCGTTTCTAATTCCAGAAAAATTAAAACATCGTTACTCCTCAGGAAAAAATGCTAGAATCAAACTTATTAAGAAAAATCTAATACACAAATAAAGTTACTCAGGGATATTCTTACAATTTAATTTTATCGTGATATTTAAGCGAGAAATCTAAAATATTCGTTACTAGCTCCAGAAAAATTAAAACATCGTTACTCTTCAGAAAAAAATGCTAGAATCAAACTTATTAAGAATAATCTAATATACAAATAAAGTTACTCAGGGCTATTCTTACAATTTAATTTCATCGTGATATTTAAGTGACAAATCTAAAATAATCTTTTCTAGTTCCAGAAAAATTAAACCATCGTTACTCCTTAGGAAAAAATGCTAGAATAAAACTTATTAAGAATAATCTAATATACTAATAAAGTTACTCAGGGATATTCTTACAATTTAATTTTATCGTTATATTTTAGCGAGAAAACTAAAATATTCGTTTCTAGTTCCAGAAAAATTAAAACATCGTTACTCCACAGTAAAAAATGCTAGACTCAAACTTATTAAGAAAAATCTAATACACAAATAAAGTTACTCAGGGATATTCTTACAATTTAATTTTATCGTGATATTTAAGCGAGAAATCTAAAATATTCGTTACTAGCTCCAGAAAAATTAAAACATCGTTACTCTTTAGAAAAAAATGCTAGAATCAAACTTATTAAGAATAATCTAATATACAAATAAAGTTACTCAGGGCTATTCTTACAATTTAATTTTATCGTGATATTTATGTGAGAAAACTAAAATATTCGTTTCTAGTTCCAGTAAAATTAAACCTTCGTTACTCCTCAGGAATAAATGCTAGAATCAAACTTATTAAAAAAATCTAATATACAAATAAAGTTACTCAGGGATATTCTTACAATTTAATTTTATCGTTATATTTAAGCGAGAAAACTAAAATATTCGTTTCTAGTTCCATAAAAATTAAAACATCGTTACTCCTCAGGAAAAAATGTTAGGATCAAACTTATTTAGAATAATCTAATATACAAATAAAGTTACTCAGGGATATTCTTACAATTTAATAATAACGTGATATTTAAGCGAGAAATCTAAAATAATCTTTTCTAGTTCCAGAAAAATTAAAACATCGTTACTCCTCAGGAAAAAATGCTAGAATCAAACTTATTAAAAAATGTTATATACAAATAAAGTTACTCTGGGATAATCTTACAATTTAATTTTATCGTTATATTTAAGCGAGAAAACTAAAATATTCGTTTCTAGTTCCAAAAAAATTAAAACATCGTTACTCCTCAGGAAAAAATGCTAGAATCAAACTTATTAAGATTAATCAAATATACAAATAAAGTTACTCAGGGATATTCTTACAATTTAATTTTATCGTGATATTTAAGCGAGAAAACTAAAATACTCGTTTCTTGTTACAGAAAAATTTAAACATCGTTACTCCTCAGGAAAAAATGTTAGGATCAAACTTATTTAGAAAACTCTAATATACAAATAAAGTTACTCGGGGATATTCTTACAATTTAATTTTATCGTGATATTTAAGCGAGAAATCTAAAATAATCTTTTCTAGTTCCAGAAAAATTAAAACATCGTTACTCCTCAGGAAAAAATGCTAGAATCAAACTTATTAAGAATAATCTAATATGCAAATAAAGTTACTCCGGGATATTCTTACAATTTAATTTTATCGTGATATTTAAGCGAGAAAACTAAAATACTCGTTTCTTGTTACAGAAAAATTAAAACATCGTTACTCCTCAGGAAAAAATGTTAGGATCAAACTTATTTAGAATAATCTAATATACAAATAAAGTTACTCAGGGATATTCTTACAATTTAATTTTATCGTGATATTTAAGCGAGAAATCTAAAATATTCGTTTCTAATTCCAGAAAAATTAAAACATCGTTACTCCTCAGGAAAAAATGCTAGAATCAAACTTATTAAGAAAAATCTAATACACAAATAAAGTTACTCAGGGATATTCTTACAATTTAATTTTATCGTGATATTTAAGCGAGAAATCTAAAATATTCGTTACTAGCTCCAGAAAAATTAAAACATCGTTACTCTTCAGAAAAAAATGCTAAAATCAAACTTATTAAGAATAATCTAATATACAAATAAAGTTACTCAGGGCTATTCTTACAATTTAATTTCATCGTGATATTTAAGCGACAAATCTAAAATAATCTTTTCTAGTTCCAGAAAAATTAAACCATCGTTACTCCTTAGGAAAAAATGCTAGAATAAAACTTATTAAGAATAATCTAATATACTAATAAAGTTACTCAGGGATATTCTTACAATTTAATTTTATCGTTATATTTTAGCGAGAAAACTAAAATATTCGTTTCTAGTTCCAGAAAAATTAAAACATCGTTACTCCACAGTAAAAAATGCTAGACTCAAACTTATTAAGAAAAATCTAATACACAAATAAAGTTACTCAGGGATATTCTTACAATTTAATTTTATCGTGATATTTAAGCGAGAAATCTAAAATATTCGTTACTAGCTCCAGAAAAATTAAAACATCGTTACTCTTCAGAAAAAAATGCTAGAATCAAACTTATTAAGAATAATCTAATATACAAATAAAGTTACTCAGGGCTATTCTTACAATTTAATTTTATCGTGATATTTATGTGAGAAAACTAAAATATTCGTTTCTAGTTCCAGTAAAATTAAAACTTCGTTACTCCTCAGGAAAAAATGCTAGAATCAAACTTATTAAAAAAATCTAATATACAAATAAAGTTACTCAGGGATATTCTTACAATTTAATTTTATCGTTATATTTAAGCGAGAAAACTAAAATATTCGTTTCTAGTTCCATAAAAATTAAAACATCGTTACTCCTCAGGAAAAAATGCTAGATTCAAACTTATTAAGAAAAATCTAATATACAAATAAAGTTACTCAGGGGTATTCTTACAATTTAATTTTATCGTGATATTTAAGCGAGAAATCTAAAATATTCGTTTCTATTTCCAGAAAAATTAAAACATCGTTACTCCGCAGGAAAAAATGCTAGAATCAAACTTATTTAGAATAATTTAATAAACAAATAAAGTTACTCAGGGATATTCTTACAATTTAATTTTATCGTGATATTTAAGCCAGAAAACTAAAATACTCGATTCTTGTTACAGAAAAATTAAAACATCGTTACTCCTCAGGAAAAATTGCTAGAATCAAACTTATTAAACAAATCTATTATAAAAATAAAGTTACTCAGGGATAATCTTACAATTTAATTTTATCGTGATATTTAAGCGAGAAAACTAAAAAATTCGTTTATAGTTCCAGAAAAATAAAAATATTGTTACTCCTCAGAAACAAATGCTAGAATCAAACTTATTAAGGAAAATCTAATATACAAATAAACTCAGGGATATTCTTACAATTTAATTTTATCGTTATATTTAAGCGAGAAAACTAAAATATTCGTTTCTAGTTCCATAAAAATTAAAACATCGTTACTCCTCAGGAAAAAATGCTAGATTCAAACTTATTAAGAAAAATCTAATATACAAATAAAGTTACTCAGGGGTATTCTTACAATTTAATTTTATCGTGATATTTAAGCGAGAAATCTAAAATATTCGTTACTAGCTCCAGAAAAATTAAAACATCGTTACTCCTCAGGAAAAAATGCTAGAATCAAACTTATTAAGAATAATCTAATATACAAATAAAGTTACTCCGAGATATTCTTACAATTTAATTTTATCTTGATATTTAAGCGAGAAAACTAAAATACTCGTTTCTAGTTCCATAAAAATTAAAATATCGTTACTCCTCAGGAAAAAATGTTAGGATCAAACTTATTTAGAATAATCTAATATACAAATAAAGTTACTCAGGGATATTCTTACAATTTAATAATAACGTGATATTTAAGCGAGAAATCTAAAATAATCTTTTCTAGTTCCAGAAAAATTAAAACATCGTTACTCCTCAGGAAAAAATGCTAGAATCAAACTTATTAAAAAATGTTATATACAAATAAAGTTACTCTGGGATAATCTTACAATTTAATTTTATCGTTATATTTAAGCGAGAAAACTAAAATATTCGTTTCTAGTTCCAAAAAAATTAAAACATCGTTACTCCTCAGGAAAAAATGCTAGAATCAAACTTATTAAGATTAATCAAATATACAAATAAAGTTACTCAGGGATATTCTTACAATTTAATTTTATCGTGATATTTAAGCGAGAAAACTAAAATACTCGTTTCTTGTTACAGAAAAATTTAAACATCGTTACTCCTCAGGAAAAAATGTTAGGATCAAACTTATTTAGAAAACTCTAATATACAAATAAAGTTACTCGGGGATATTCTTACAATTTAATTTTATCGTGATATTTAAGCGAGAAATCTAAAATAATCTTTTCTAGTTCCAGAAAAATTAAAACATCGTTACTCCTCAGGAAAAAATGCTAGAATCAAACTTATTAAGAATAATCTAATATGCAAATAAAGTTACTCCGGGATATTCTTACAATTTAATTTTATCGTGATATTTAAGCGAGAAAACTAAAATACTCGTTTCTTGTTACAGAAAAATTAAAACATCGTTACTCCTCAGGAAAAAATGTTAGGATCAAACTTATTTAGAATAATCTAATATACAAATAAAGTTACTCAGGGATATTCTTACAATTTAATTTTATCGTGATATTTAAGCGAGAAATCTAAAATATTCGTTTCTAATTCCAGAAAAATTAAAACATCGTTACTCCTCAGGAAAAAATGCTAGAATCAAACTTATTAAGAAAAATCTAATACACAAATAAAGTTACTCAGGGATATTCTTACAATTTAATTTTATCGTGATATTTAAGCGAGAAATCTAAAATATTCGTTACTAGCTCCAGAAAAATTAAAACATCGTTACTCTTCAGAAAAAAATGCTAAAATCAAAATTATTAAGAATAATCTAATATACAAATAAAGTTACTCAGGGCTATTCTTACAATTTAATTTCATCGTGATATTTAAGCGACAAATCTAAAATAATCTTTTCTAGTTCCAGAAAAATTAAACCATCGTTACTCCTTAGGAAAAAATGCTAGAATAAAACTTATTAAGAATAATCTAATATACTAATAAAGTTACTCAGGGATATTCTTACAATTTAATTTTATCGTTATATTTTAGCGAGAAAACTAAAATATTCGTTTCTAGTTCCAGAAAAATTAAAACATCGTTACTCCACAGTAAAAAATGCTAGACTCAAACTTATTAAGAAAAATCTAATACACAAATAAAGTTACTCAGGGATATTCTTACAATTTAATTTTATCGTGATATTTAAGCGAGAAATCTAAAATATTCGTTACTAGCTCCAGAAAAATTAAAACATCGTTACTCTTCAGAAAAAAATGCTAGAATCAAACTTATTAAGAATAATCTAATATACAAATAAAGTTACTCAGGGCTATTCTGACAATTTAATTTTATCGTGATATTTATGTGAGAAAACTAAAATATTCGTTTCTAGTTCCAGTAAAATTAAAACTTCGTTACTCCTCAGGAAAAAATGCTAGAATCAAACTTATTAAAAAAATCTAATATACAAATAAAGTTACTCAGGGATATTCTTACAATTTAATTTTATCGTTATATTTAAGCGAGAAAACTAAAATATTCGTTTCTAGTTCCATAAAAATTAAAACATCGTTACTCCTCAGGAAAAAATGCTAGATTCAAACTTATTAAGAAAAATCTAATATACAAATAAAGTTACTCAGGGGTATTCTTACAATTTAATTTTATCGTGATATTTAAGCGAGAAATCTAAAATATTCGTTTCTATTTCCAGAAAAATTAAAACATCGTTACTCCGCAGGAAAAAATGCTAGAATCAAACTTATTTAGAATAATTTAATAAACAAATAAAGTTACTCAGGGATATTCTTACAATTTAATTTTATCGTGATATTTAAGCCAGAAAACTAAAATACTCGATTCTTGTTACAGAAAAATTAAAACATCGTTACTCCTCAGGAAAAATTGCTAGAATCAAACTTATTAAACAAATCTATTATAAAAATAAAGTTACTCAGGGATAATCTTACAATTTAATTTTATCGTGATATTTAAGCGAGAAAACTAAAAAATTCGTTTATAGTTCCAGAAAAATAAAAATATTGTTACTCCTCAGAAACAAATGCTAGAATCAAACTTATTAAGGAAAATCTAATATACAAATAAACTCAGGGATATTCTTACAATTTAATTTTATCGTTATATTTAAGCGAGAAAACTAAAATATTCGTTTCTAGTTCCATAAAAATTAAAACATCGTTACTCCTCAGGAAAAAATGCTAGATTCAAACTTATTAAGAAAAATCTAATATACAAATAAAGTTACTCAGGGGTATTCTTACAATTTAATTTTATCGTGATATTTAAGCGAGAAATCTAAAATATTCGTTACTAGCTCCAGAAAAATTAAAACATCGTTACTCCTCAGGAAAAAATGCTAGAATCAAACTTATTAAGAATAATCTAATATACAAATAAAGTTACTCCGAGATATTCTTACAATTTAATTTTATCTTGATATTTAAGCGAGAAAACTAAAATACTCGTTGCTTGTTACAGAAAAATTAAAATATCGTTACTCCTCAGGAAAAAATGTTTGGATCAAACTTATTTAGAATAATCTAATATACAAATAAAGTTACTCAGGGATATTCTTACAATTTAATTTTAACGTGATATTTAAGCGAGAAATCTAAAATAATCTTTTCTAGTTCCAGAAAAATTAAAACATCGTTACTCCTCAGGAAAAAATGCTAGAATCAAACTTATTTAGAATAATCTTATATACAAATAAAGTTACTCAGGGATATTCTTACAATTTAAATTTATCGTGATATTTAAGCCAGAAAACTAAAATACTCGTTTCTTGTTACAGAAAAATTAAAACATCGTTACTCCTCAGGAAAAAATGTTAGGATCAACCTTATTTAGAAAACTCTAATATACAAATAAAGTTACTCAGGGATATTCTTACAATTTAATTTTATCGTGATATTTAAGCGAGAAATCTAAAATAATCTTTTTTAGTTCCAGAAAAATTAAAACATAGTTACTAATCACGAAAAAATTCTAGAATCAAACTTATTAAACAAATCTATTACAAAAATAAAGTTACTCAGGGATAATCTTACAATTTAATTTTATCGTGATATTTAAGCGAGAAAACTAAAATATTCGTTTATAGTTCCAGAAAAATAAAAATATTGTTACTCCTCAGAAAAAAATGCTAGAATCAAACTTATTAAAAAAAATCTAATAAACAAATAAAGTTACTCAGGGATATTCTTACAATTTAATTTAATCGTGATATTTAAGCGAGAAATCTAAAATATTCGTTACTAGCTCCAGAAAAATTAAAACATCGTTACTCCTCAGGAAAAAATGCTAGAATCAAACTTATTAAGAATAATCTAATATACAAATAAAGTTACTCCGAGATATTCTTACAATTTAATTTTATCGTGATATTTAAGCGAGAAAACTAAAATACTCGTTGCTTGTTACAGAAAAATTAAAACATCGTTACTCCTCAGGAAAAAATGTTTGGATCAAACTTATTTAGAATAATCTAATATACAAATAAAGTTACTCAGGGATATTCTTACAATTTAATTTTAACGTGATATTTAAGCGAGAAATCTAAAATAATCTTTTCTAGTTCCAGAAAAATTAAAACATCGTTACTCCTCAGGAAAAAATGCTAGATCAAACTTATTAAGAATAATCTAATATACAAATAAAGTTACTCAGGGATATTCTAAGAATTTAATTTTATCGTGATATTTAAGCGAGAAAACTAAAATACTCGTTTCTTGTTACAGAAAAATTTAAACATCGTTACTCCTCAGGAAAAAATGCTAGAATCAAACTTATTAAGAAAAATCTAATACACAAATAAAGTTACTCAGGGATATTCTTACAATTTAATTTTATCGTGATATTTAAGCCAGAAAACTAAAATACTCGTTTCTTGTTACAGAAAAATTAAAACATCGTTACTCCTCAAGAAAAAATGTTAGGATCAAACTTATTTAGAAAACTCTAATATACAAATAAAGTTACTCGGGGATATTCTTACAATTTAATTTTATCGTGATATTTAAGCGAGAAATCTAAAATAATCTTTTCTAGTTCCAGAAAAATTAAAACATCGTTACTCCTCAGGAAAAAATGCTAGAATCAAACTTATTAAGAATAATCTAATATGCAAATAAAGTTACTCCGGGATATTCTTACAATTTAATTTTATCGTGATATTTAAGCGAGAAAACTAAAATACTCGTTTCTTGTTACAGAAAAATTAAAACATCGTTACTCCTCAGGAAAAAATGTTTGGATCAAACTTATTTAAAATAATCTAATATACAAATAAAGTTACTCAGGGATATTCTTACAATTTAATTTTAACGTGATATTTAAGCGAGAAATCTAAAATAATCTTTTCTAGTTCCAGAAAAATTAAAACATCGTTACTCCTCAGGAAAAAATGCTAGATCAAACTTATTAAGAATAATCTAATATACTAATAAAGTTACTCAGGGATATTCTTACAATTTAATTTTATCGTGATATTTATGTGAGAAAACTAAAATATTCGTTTCTAGTTCCAGTAAAATTAAAACATCGTTACTCCTCAGGAAAAAATGCTAGAATCAAACTTATTAAGATTAATCTTATATACAAATAAAGTTACTCAGGGATATCCTTACAATTTAATTTTATCGTGATATTTAAGCCAGAAAACTAAAATACTCGTTTCTTGTTACAGAAAAATTAAAACATCGTTACTCCTCAGGAAAAAATGTTAGGATCAAACTTATTTAGAATAATCTAATATACAAATAAAGTTACTCTGGGATATTCTTACAATTTAATTTTATCGTTATATTTAAGCGAGAAAACTAAAATAATCTTTTCTAGTTCCAGAAAAATTAAAACAGCGTTACTCCTCAGGAAAAAATGCTAGAATCAAACTTATTAAAAAAATCTAATATACAAATAAAGTTACTCTGGGATATTCTTACAATTTAATTTTATCGTTATATTTAAGCGAGAAAACTAAAATATTCGTTTCTAGTTCCAAAAAAATTAAAACATCGTTACTTCTCAGGAAAAAATGCTAGAATCAAACTTATTATGAAAAATCTAATATACAAATAAAGTTACTCCGGGATATTCTTACAATTTAATTTTATCGTGATATTTAAGCGAGATATCTAAAATATTCGTTTCAAATCCCAGAAAAATTAAAACATCGTTACTCCTCAGGACAAAATGCTAGAATCAAACTTATTAAGAAAAATCTAATACACAAATAAAGTTACTCAGGGATATTCTTAAAATTTAATTTTATCGTGATATTTAAGCCAGAAAACTAAAATACTCGTTTCTTGTTACAGAAAAATTAAAACATCGTTACTCCTCAGGAAAAAATGTTAGGATCAAACTTATTTAGAATAATCTAATATACAAATAAAGTTACTCAGGGATATTCTTACAATTTAATTTTAACGTGATATTTAAGCGAGAAATCTAAAATAATCTTTTCTAGTTCCAGAAAAATTAAAACAGCGTTACCCCTCAGGAAAAAATGCTAGAATCAAACTTATTAAAAAAATCTAATATACAAATAAAGTTACTCTGGGATATTCTTACAATTTAATTTTATCGTTATATTTAAGCGAGAAAACTAAAATATTCGTTTCTAGTTCCAAAAAAATTAAAACATCGTTACTCCTCAGGAAAAAATGCTAGAATCAAACTTATTATGAAAAATCTAATATACAAATAAAGTTACTCTGGGATATTCTTACAATTTAATTTTATCGTGATATTTAAGCGAGAAATCTAAAATATTCGTTTCAAATCCCAGAAAAATTAAAACATCGTTACTCCTCAGGAAAAAATGCTAGAATCAAACTTATTAAGAAAAATCTAATACACAAATAAAGTTACTCAGGGATATTCTTAAAATTTAATTTTATCGTGATATTTAAGCCAGAAAACTAAAATACTCGTTTGTTGTTACAGAAAAATTAAAACATCGTTACTCCTCAGGAAAAAATTCTAGAATCAAACTTATTAAAAAAAATCTAATAAACAAATAAAGTTACTCAGGGATATTCTTACAATTTAATTTTATTGTGATATTTATGCGAGAAATCTAAAATATTCGTTACTAGCTCCAGAAAAATTAAAACATCGTTACTCCTCAGGAAAAAAATGCTAGAATCAAACTTATTAAGAATAATCTAATACACAAATAAAGTTACTCAGAGATATTCTGACAATTTAATTTTATCGTGATATTTAAGCGAGAAAACTAAAATACTCGTTTCTTGTTACAGAAAAATTTAAACATCGTTACTCCTCAGGAAAAAATGTTAGGATCAAACTTATTTAGCAAACTCTAATATACAAATAAAGTTACTCGGGGATATTCTTACAATTTAATTTTATCGTGATATTTAAGCGAGAAATCTAAAATAATCTTATCTAGTTCCAGAAAAATTAAAACATCGTTACTCCTCAGGAAAAAATGCTAGAATCAAACTTATTAAGAATAATCTAATATACAAATAAAGTTACTCCGGGATATTCTTACAATTTAATTTTATCGTGATATTTAAGCGAGAAAACTAAAATACTCGTTTCTTGTTACAGAAAAATTAAAACATCGTTACTCCTCAGGAAAAAATGTTAGGATCAAACTTATTTAGAATAATCTAATATACAAATAAAGTTACTCAGGGATATTCTTACAATTTAATTTTAACGTGATATTTAAGCGAGAAATCTAAAATAATCTTTTCTAGTTCCAGAAAAATTAAAACAGCGTTACTCCTCAGGAAAAAATGCTAGAATCAAACTTATTAAAAAAATCTAATATACAAATAAAGTTACTCTGGGATATTCTTACAATTTAATTTTATCGTTATATTTAAGCGAGAAAACTAAAATATTCGTTTCTAGTTCCAAAAAAATTAAAACATCGTTACTCCTCAGGAAAAAATGCTAGAATGAAACTTATTATGAAAAATCTAATATACAAATAAAGCTACTCCGGGATATTCTTACAATTTAATTTTATCGTGATATTTAAGCGAGAAATCTAAAATATTCGTTTCAAATCCCAGAAAAATTAAAACATCGTTACTCCTCAGGAAAAAATGCTAGAATCAAACTTATTAAGAAAAATCTAATACACAAATAAAGTTACTCAGGGATATTCTTAAAATTTAATTTTATCGTTATATTTAAGCCAGAAAACTAAAATACTCGTTTCTTGTTACAGAAAAATTAAAACATCGTTACTCCTCAGGAAAAAATGTTAGGATCAAACTTATTTAGAATAATCTAATATACAAATAAAGTTACTCAGGGATATTCTTACAATTTAATTTTAACGTGATATTTAAGCGAGAAATCTAAAATAATCTTTTCTAGTTCCAGAAAATTTAAAACAGCGTTACTCCTCAGGAAAAAATGCTAGAATCAAACTTATTAAAAAAATTTAATATACAAATAAAGTTACTCTGGGATATTCTTACAATTTAATTTTATCGTTATATTTAAGCGAGAAAACTAAAATATTCGTTTCTAGTTCCAAAAAAATTAAAACATCGTTACTCCTCAGGAAAAAATGCTAGAATCAAACTTATTATGAAAAATCTAATATACAAATAAAGTTACTCCGGGATATTCTTACAATTTAATTTTATCGTGATATTTAAGCGAGAAATCTAAAATATTCGTTTCAAATCCCAGAAAAATTAAAACATCGTTACTCCTCAGGACAAAATGCTAGAATCAAACTTATTAAGAAAAATCTAATACACAAATAAAGTTACTCAGGGATATTCTTAAAATTTAATTTTATCGTGATATTTAAGCCAGAAAACTAAAATACTCGTTTCTTGTTAAAGAAAAATTAAAACATCGTTACTCCTCAGGAAAAAATTCTAGAATCAAACTTATTAAAAAAAATCTAATAAACAAATAAAGTTACTCAGGGATATTCTTACAATTTAATTTTATTGTGATATTTATGCGAGAAATCTAAAATATTCGTTACTAGCTCCAGAAAAATTAAAACATCGTTACTCCTCAGGAAAAAAATGCTAGAATCAAACTTATTAAGAATAATCTAATATACAAATAAAGTTACTCAGGGATATTCTGACAATTTAATTTTATCGTGATATTTAAGCGAGAAAACTAAAATACTCGTTTCTTGTTACAGAAAAATGAAAACATCGTTACTCCTCAGGAAAAAATGTTAGGATCAAACTTATTTAGAAAACTCTAATATACAAATTAAGTTACTCAGTGATATTCTTACAATTTAATTTTAACGTTATATTTATGTGAGAAAACTAAAATATTCGTTTCTAGTTCCAGTAAAATTAAAACATCGTTACTCCTCAGGAAAAAATGCTAGAATCAAACTTATTAAGAAAAATCTAATACACAAATAAAGTTACTCAGGGATATTCTTACAAATTAATTTTATCGTTATATTTAAGCGAGAAAACTAAAATACTCGTTTCTTGTTACAGAAAAATTAAAACATCGTTACTCCTCAGGAAAAAATTTTAGGATCAAACTTATTTAGAAAACTCTAATATACAAATAAAGTTACTCAGGGATATTCTTACAATTTAATTTTATCGTGTTATTTAAGCTAGAAAACTAAAATACTCGTTGCTTGTTACAGAAAAATTAAAACATCGTTACTCCTCAGGAAAAAATGTTAGGATCAAACTTATTTAGAATAATCTAATATACAAATAAAGTTACTCAGGGATATTCTTACAATTTAATTTTAACGTGATATTTAAGCGAGAAATCTAAAATAATCTTTTCTAGTTCCAGAAAAATTAAAACATCGTTACTCCTCAGGAAAAGATGCTAGAATCAAACTTATTAAGAATAATCTAATATACAAATAAAGTTACTCAGGGATATTCTTACAATTTAATTTTATCGTGATATTTATGTGAGAAAACTAAAATATTCGTTTCTAGTTCCAGTAAAATTAAAACATCCGTTACTCCTTAGGAAAAAATGTTAGAATCAAACTTATTAAAAAAAATCTAATATACAAATAAAATTACTCTGGGATAGTCTTACAATTTAATTTTATCGTTATATTTAAGCGAGAAAACTTAAATATTCTTTTCTAGTTCCAGAAAAATTAAAACATCGGTACTCCTCAGGAAAAAATGCTAGAATCAAACTTATTAAGAATAATCTAATATACAAATAAAGTTACTCAGGGATATTCTTACAATTTAATTTTATCGTGATATTTAAGCGAGAAATCTAAAATACTCGTTTCTTGTTACAGAAAAATTAAAACATCGTTACTCCTCAGGAAAAAATGTTAGGATCAAACTTATTTAGAAAACTCTAATATACAAATAAAGTTACTCAGGGATATTCTTACAATTTAATTTTATCGTGATATTTAAGCCAGAAAACTAAAATACTCGTTTCTAGTTACAGAAAAATTAAAACATCGTTACTCCTCAGGAAAAAATGCTAGTATCAAACTTATTTAGAATAATCTAATATACAAATAAAGTTACTCAGGGATGTTCTTACAATTTAATTTTATCGTGATATTTAAGCGAGAAATCTAAAATATTCGTTACTAGCTCCAGAAAAATTAAAACATCGTT
Organism: Pterostichus madidus; assembly: GCA_911728475.2. NCBI lineage: Eukaryota > Metazoa > Arthropoda > Insecta > Coleoptera > Carabidae > Pterostichus > Pterostichus madidus. Next base: position 16,578,769 of record OU452311.1, on the reverse strand, counting down.
ACTCCTCAGGAAAAAATGCTAGAATCAAACTTATTAAGAATAATCTAATATACAAATAAAGTTACTCCGGGATATTCTTACAATTTAATTTTATCGTGATATTTAAGCGAGACAACTAAAATACTCGTTTCTTGTTACAGAAAAATTAAAACATCGTTACTCCTCAGGAAAAAATGTTAGGATCAAACTTATTAAGAATAATCTAATATACAAATAAAATTACTCTGGGATAGTCTTACAATTTAATTTTATCGTTATATTTAAGCGAGAAAACTTAAATATTCTTTTCTAGTTCCAGAGAAATTAAAACATCGGTACTCCTCAGGAAAAAATGCTAGAATCAAACTTATTAAGAATAATCTAATATACAAATAAAGTTACTCAGGGATATTCTTACAATTTAATTTTATCGTGATATTTAAGCGAGAAATCTAAAATACTCGTTTCTTGTTACAGAAAAATTAAAGCATCGTTACTCCTCAGGAAAAAATGTTAGGATCAAACTTATTTAGAAAACTCTAATATACAAATAAAATTACTCTGGGATATTCTTACAATTTAATTTTATCGTGATATTTAAGCCAGAAAACTAAAATACTCGTTTCTAGTTACAGAAAAATTAAAACATCGTTACTCCTCAGGAAAAATGCTAGAATCAAACTTATTAAACAAATCTATTATAAAAATAAAGTTACTCAGGGATAATCTTACAATTTAATTTTATCGTGATATTTAAGCGAGAAAACTAAAATATTCGTTAATAGTTCCAGAAAAATAAAAATATTGTTACTCCTCAGAAAAAAATGCTAGAATCAAACTTATAAAAAAATCTAATAAACAAATAAAGGTACTCAGGGATATTCTTACAATTTAATTTTATCGTGATATTTAAGCGAGAAATCTAAAATATTCGTTTCTAGTTCCTGTAAATTAAAACATCGTTACTCCTCAGGAAAACATGCTAGAATCAAACTTATTAAAAAAATCTAATATACAAATAAAGTTACTCAGGGATATTCTTACAATTTAATTTTATCGTGATATTTAAGCCAGAAAACTAAAATACTCGTTTCTAGTTACAGAAAAATTAAAACATCGTTACTCCTCAGGAAAAAATGCTAGAATCAAACTTATTTAGAATAATCTAATATACAAATAAAGTTACTCAGGGATGTTCTTACAATTTAATTTTATCGTGATATTTAAGCGAGAAATCTAAAATATTCGTTACTAGCTCCAGAAAAATTAAAACATCGTTACTCCTCAGGAAAAAATGCTAGAATCAAACTTATTAAGAATAATCTAATATACAAATAAAGTTACTCCGGGATATTCTTACAATTTAATTTTATCGTGATATTTAAGCGAGACAACTAAAATACTCGTTTCTTGTTACAGAAAAATTAAAACATCGTTACTCCTCAGGAAAAAATGTTAGGAACAAACTTATTTAGAATAATCTAATATACAAATAAAGTTACTCAGGGAAATTCATAGAATTTAATGTTAACGTGATATTTAAGCGAGAAATCTAAAATAATCTTTACTAGTTCCACAAAAATTAAAACATCGTTACTCCTCAGGAAAAAATGCTAGAATCAAACTTATTAAGAATAATCTAATATACAAATTAAGTTACTCAGTGATATTCTTACAATTTAATTTTATCGTGATATTTATGTGAGAAAACTAAAATATTCGTTTCTAGTTCCAGTAAAATTAAAACATCGTTACTCCTCAGGAAAAAATGCTAGAATCAAACTTATTAAGAAAAATCTAATACACAAATAAAGTTACTCAGGGATATTCTTACAATTTAATTTTATCGTTATATTTAAGCGAGAAAACTAAAATACTCGTTTCTTGTTACAGGAAAATTCAAACACCGTTACTCCTCAGGAAAAAATTTTAGGATCAAACTTATTTAGAAAACTCTAATATACAAATAAAGTTACTCAGGGATATTCTTACAATTAAATTTTATCGTGATATTTAAGCGAGAAAACTAAAATACTCGTTGCTTGTTACAGAAAAATTAAAACATCGTTACTCCTCAGGAAAAAATGCTAGAATCAAACTTATTAAGAAAAATCTAATATACAAATAAAGTTACTCAGGGATATTTTTACAATTTAATTTTATCGTGATATTTAAGCCAGAAAACTAAAATACTCGTTTCTAGTTACAGAAAAATTAAAACATCGTTACTCCTCAGGAAAAAATGCTAGAATCAAACTTATTAAACAAATCTATTATAAAAATAAAGTTACTCAGGGATAATCTTACAATTTAATTTTATCGTGATATTTAAGCGAGAAAACTAAAATATTCGTTAATAGTTCCAGAAAAATAAAAATATTGTTACTCCTCAGAAAAAAATGCTAGAATCAAACTTATAAAAAAAATCTAATAAACAAATAAAGGTACTCAGGGATATTCTTACAATTTAATTTTATCGTGATATTTAAGCGAGACAACTAAAATACTCGTTTCTTGTTACAGAAAAATTAAAACATCGTTACTCCTCAGGAAAAAATGTCAGGATCAAACTTATTTAGAATAATCTAATATACAAATAAAGTTACTCAGGGATATTCTTACAATTTAATTTTAACGTGATATTTAAGCGAGAAATCTAAAATAATCTTTTCTAGTTCCAGAAAAATTAAAACATCGTTACTCCTCAGGAAAAAATGCTAGAATCAAACTTATTAAGAAAAATCTAATATACAAATAAAGATACTCCGGGATATTCTTACAATTTAATTTTATCGTGATATTTAAGCGAGAAATCTAAAATATTCGTTTCTAGTTCCAGAAAAATTAAAACATCGTTACTCCTCAGGAAAAAATGCTATAATCAAACTTATTTAGAATAATCTAATATACAAATAAAGTTACTCAGGGATATTCTTACAATTTAATTTTATCGTGATATTTAAGCCAGAAAACTAAAATACTCGTTTCTTGTTACAGAAAAATTAAAACATCGTTACTCCTCAAGAAAAAATGTTAGGATCAAACTTATTTAGAAAACTCTAATATACAATAAAGTTACTCAGGGATATTCTTACAAATTAATTTTATCGTGATATTTAAGCGAGAAATCTAAAATAATCTTTTCTAGTTCTAGAAAAATTAAAACATCGTTACTCCTCAGGAAATAATTCTAGAATCAAACTTATTTAAAAAATTCTAATAAACAAATAAAGTTACTCAGGGATATTCTTACAATTTAATTTTATTGTGATATTTAAGCGAGAAATCTAAAATATTCGTTACTAGCTCCAGAAAAATTAAAACATCGTTACTCCTCAGTAAAAAATGCTAGAATCAAACTTATTAAGAAAAATCAAATACACAAATAAAGTTACTCAGGGATATTCTTACAATTTAATTTTATCGTGATATTAAAGCGAGAGATCTAAAATATTCGTTACTAGTTCCTGTAAATTAAAACATCGTTCCTCCTCAGGAAAACATGCTAGAATCAAACTTATTAAAAAAATCTAATATACAAATAAAGTTACTCAGGGATATTCTTACAATTTAATTTTATCGTGATATTTAAGCCAGAAAACTAAAATACTCGTTTCTAGTTACAGAAAAATTAAAACATCGTTACTCCTCAGGAAAAATGCTAGAATCAAACTTATTAAACAAATCTATTATAAAAATAAAGTTACTCAGGGATAATCGTACAATTTAATTTTATCGTGATATTTAAGCGAGAAAACTAAAATATTCGTTAATAGTTCCAGAAAAATAAAAATATTGTTACTCCTCAGAAAAAAATGCTAGAATCAAACTTATAAAAAAAATCTAATAAACAAATAAACGTACTCAGGGATATTCTTACAATTTAATTTTATCGTGATATTTAAGCGAGAAATCTAAAATATTCGTTTCTAGTTCCTGTAAATTAAAACATCGTTACTCCTCAGGAAAACATGCTAGAATCAAACTTATTAAAAAAATCTAATATACAAATAAAGTTACTCAGGGATATTCTTACAATTTAATTTTATCGTGATATTTAAGCCAGAAAACTAAAATACTCGTTTCTAGTTACAGAAAAATTAAAACATCGTTACTCCTCAGGAAAAAATGCTAGAATCAAACTTATTTAGAATAATCTAATATACAAATAAAGTTACTCAGGGATGTTCTTACAATTTAATTTTATCGTGATATTTAAGCGAGAAATCTAAAATATTCGTTACTAGCTCCAGAAAAATTAAAACATCGTTACTCCTCAGGAAAAAATGCTAGAATCAAACTTATTAAGAATAATCTAATATACAAATAAAGTTACTCCGGGATATTCTTACAATTTAATTTTATCGTGATATTTATGTGAGAAAACTAAAATATTCGTTTCTAGTTCCTGTAAATTAAAACATCGTTACTCCTCAGGAAAACATGCTAGAATCAAACTTATTAAAAAAATCTAATATACAAATAAAGTTACTCAGGGATATTCTTACAATTTAATTTTATCGTGATATTTAAGCCAGAAAACTAAAATACTCGTTTCTAGTTACAGAAAAATTAAAACATCGTTACTCCTCAGGAAAAATGCTAGAATCAAACTTATTAAACAAATCTATTATAAAAATAAAGTTACTCAGGGATAATCGTACAATTTAATTTTATCGTGATATTTAAGCGAGAAAACTAAAATATTCGTTAATAGTTCCAGAAAAATAAAAATATTGTTACTCCTCAGAAAAAAATGCTAGAATCAAACTTATAAAAAAAATCTAATAAACAAATAAAGGTACTCAGGGATGTTCTTACAATTTAATTTTATCGTGATATTTAAGCGAGAAATCTAAAATATTCGTTTCTAGTTCCTGTAAATTAAAACATCGTTACTCCTCAGGAAAACATGCTAGAATCAAACTTATTAAAAAAATCTAATATACAAATAAAGTTACTCAGGGATATTCTTACAATTTAATTTTATCGTGATATTTAAGCCAGTAAACTAAAATACTCGTTTCTAGTTACAGAAAAATTCAAACATCGTTACTCCTCAGGAAAAAATGCTAGAATCAAACTTATTTAGAATAATCTAATATACAAATAAAGTTACTCAGGGATGTTCTTACAATTTAATTTTATCGTGATATTTAAGCGAGAAATCTAAAATATTCGTTAATAGCTCCAGAAAAATTAAAACATCGTTACTCCTCAGGAAAAAATGCTAGAATCAAACTTATTAAGAATAATCTAATATACAAATAAAGTTACTCCGGGATATTCTTACAATTTAATTTTATCGTGATATTTAAGCGAGACAACTAAAATACTCGTTTCTTGTTACAGAAAAATTAAAACATCGTTACTCCTCAGGAAAAAATGCTAGAATCAAACTTATTAAGCAAAATCTAATACACAAATAAAGTTACTCAGGGATATTCTTACAATTTAATTTTATCGTTATATTTAAGCGAGAAAACTAAAATACTCGTTTCTTGTTACAGAAAAATTCAAACATCGTTACTCCTCAGGAAAAAATTTCAGGATCAAACTTATTTAGAAAACTCTAATATACAAATAAAGTTACTCAGGGATATTCTTACAATTTAATTTTATCGTGATATTTAAGCGAGAAAACTAAAATACTCGTTGCTTGTTACAGAAAAATTAAAACATCGTTACTCCTCAGGAAAAAATGCTAGAATCAAACTTATTAAGAAAAATCTAATATACAAATAAAGTTACTCAGGGATATTCTTACAATTTAATTTTATCGTGATATTTAAGCCAGAAAACTAAAATACTCCTTTCTAGTTACAGAAAAATTAAAACATCGTTACTCCTCAGGAAAAAATGCTAGAATCAAACTTATTAAACAAATCTATTATAAAAATAAAGATACTCAGGGATAATCTTACAATTTAATTTTATCGTGATATTTAAGCGAGAAAACTAAAATATTCGTTAATAGTTCCAGAAAAATAAAAATATTGTTACTCCTCAGAAAAAAATGCTAGAATCAAACTTATAAAAAAAATCTAATAAACAAATAAAGGTACTCAGGGATATTCTTACAATTTAATTTTATCGTGATATTTAAGCGAGACAACTAAAATACTCGTTTCTTGTTACAGAAAAATTAAAACATCGTTACTCCTCAGGAAAAAATGTTAGGATCAAACTTATTTAGAATAATCTAATATACAAATAAAGTTACTCAGGGATATTCTTACAATTTAATTTTAACGTGATATTTAAGCGAGAAATCTAAAATAATCTTTTCTAGTTCCAGAAAAATTAAAACATCGTTACTCCTCAGGAAAAAATGCTAGAATCAAACTTATTAAGAAAAATTTAATATACAAATAAAGATACTCCGGGATATTCTTACAATTTAATTTTATCGTGATATTTAAGCGAGAAATCTAAAATATTCGTTTCTAGTTCCAGAAAAATTAAAACATCGTTACTCCTCAGGAAAAAATGCTAGAATCAAACTTATTTAGAATAATCTAAAATACAAATAAAGTTACTCAGGGATATTCTTACAATTTAATTTTATCGTGATATTTAAGCCAGAAAACTAAAATACTCGTTTCTTGTTACAGAAAAATTAAAACATCGTTACTCCTCAAGACAAAATGTTAGGATCAAACTTATTTAGAAAACTCTAATATACAATAAAGTTACTCAGGGATATTCTTACAAATTAATTTTATCGTGATATTTAAGCGAGAAATCTAAAATAATCTTTTCTAGTTCTAGAAAAATTAAAACATCGTTACTCCTCAGGAAATAATTCTAAAATCAAACTTATTTAAAAAAATCTAATAAACAAATAAAGTTACTCAGGGATATTCTTACAATTTAATTTTATTGTGATATTTAAGCGAGAAATCTAAAATATTCGTTACTAGCTCCAGAAAAATTAAAACATCGTTACTCCTCAGTAAAAAATGCTAGAATCAAACTTATTAAGAAAAATCAAATACACAAATAAAGTTACTCAGGGATATTCTTACAATTTAATTTTATCGTGATATTAAAGCGAGAGATCTAAAATATTCGTTACTAGTTCCTGTAAATTAAAACATCGTTCCTCCTCAGGAAAACATGCTAGAATCAAACTTATTAAAAAATCTAATATACAAATAAAGTTACTCAGGGATATTCTTACAATTTAATTTTATCGTGATATTTAAGCCAGAAAACTAAAATACTCGTTTCTAGTTACAGAAAAATTAAAACATCGTTACTCCTCAGGAAAAAATGCTAGAATCAAACTTATTAAACAAATCTATTATAAAAATAAAGTTACTCAGGGATAATCTTACAATTTAATTTTATCGTGATATTTAAGCGAGAAATCTAAAATATTCGTTAATAGTTCCAGAAAAATAAAAATATTGTTACTCCTCAGATAAAAATGCTAGAATAAAACTTATTAAAAAAAATCTAATAAACAAATAAAGGTACTCAGGGATAATCTTACAATTAAATTTTATCGTGATATTTAAGCGAGACAACTAAAATACTCGTTTCTTGTTACAGAAAAATTAAAACATCGTTACTTCTCAGGAAAAAATGTTAGGAACAAACTTATTTAGAATAAACTAATATACAAATAAAGTTACTCAGGGATATTCTTACAATTTAATTTTATCGTGATATTTAAGCCAGAAAACTAAAATACTCGTTACTTGTTACAGAAAAATTTAAACATCGTTACTCCTCAGGAAAAAATGTTAGGATCATACTTATTTCGAATAATCTAATACACAAATAAAGTTACTCAGGGATATTCTTACAATTTAATTTTATCGTGATATTTATGTGAGAAAACTAAAATATTCGTTCTAGTTCCAGTAAAATTAAAACATCGTTACTCCTCAGGAAAAAATGCTAGAATCAAACTTATTAAAAAAATCTAATATACAAATAAAGTTACAATTCTTACAATTTAATTTTATCGCTATAGTTAAGCGAGAAAACTAAAATATTCTTTTCTAGTTCCAGAAAAATTAAAACATCGTTACTCCTCAGGAAAAAATGCTAGAATCAAACTTATTTAGAATAATCTAATATACAAATAAAGTTACTCAGGGATATTCTTACGATTTAATTTTATCGTGATATTTAAGCCAGAAAACTAAAATACTCGTTACTTGTTACAGAAAAATTAAAACATCGGTACTCCTCAGGAAAAAATGTTAGGATCAAACTTATTTAGAATAATCTAATATACAAATAAAGTTACTCAGGGATATTCTTACAATTTAATTTTATCGTGATATTTATGTGAGAAAACTAAAATATTCGTTTCTAGTTCCAGTAAATTTAAAACATCGTTACTCCTCAGGAAAAAATGCTAGAATCAAACTTATTAAGAATAATCTAATATACAAATAAAGTTACTCTGGGATATTCTTACAATTTAATTTTATCGTTATATTTAAGCGAGAAAACTAAAATATTCGTTTCTAGTTCCAGAAAAATTAAAACATCGTTACTCCTCAGGAAAAAATGCTAGAATCAAACTTATTAAACAAATCTATTATAAAAATAAAGATACTCAGGGATAATCTTACAATTTAATTTTATCGTGATATTTAAGCGAGAAAACTAAAATATTCGTTAATAGTTCCAGAAAAATAAAAATATTGTTACTCCTCAGAAAAAAATGCTAGAATCAAACTTATAAAAAAAATCTAATAAACAAATAAAGGTACTCAGGGATATTCTTACAATTTAATTTTATCGTGATATTTAAGCGAGACAACTAAAATACTCGTTTCTTGTTACAGAAAAATTAAAACATCGTTACTCCTCAGGAAAAAATGTTAGGATCAAACTTATTTAGAATAATCTAATATACAAACAAAGTTACTCAGGGATATTCTTACAATTTAATTTTAACGTGATATTTAAGCGAGAAATCTAAAATAATCTTTTCTAGTTCCAGAAAAATTAAAACATCGTTACTCCTCAGGAAAAAATGCTAGAATCAAACTTATTAAGAAAAATCTAATATACAAATAAAGATACTCCGGGATATTCTTACAATTTAATTTTATCGTGATATTTAAGCGAGAAATCTAAAATATTCGTTTCTAGTTCCAGAAAAATTAAAACATCGTTACTCCTCAGGAAAAAATGCTAGAATCAAACTTATTTAGAATAATCTAAAATACAAATAAAGTTACTCAGGGATATTCTTACAATTTAATTTTATCGTGATATTTAAGCCAGAAAACTAAAATACTCGTTTCTTGTTACAGAAAAATTAAAACATCGTTACTCCTCAAGACAAAATGTTAGGATCAAACTTATTTAGAAAACTCTAATATACAATAAAGTTACTCAGGGATATTCTTACAAATTAATTTTATCGTGATATTTAAGCGAGAAATCTAAAATAATCTTTTCTAGTTCTAGAAAAATTAAAACATCGTTACTCCTCAGGAAATAATTCTAGAATCAAACTTATTTAAAAAAATCTAATAAACAAATAAAGTTACTCAGGGATATTCTTACAATTTAATTTTATTGTGATATTTAAGCGAGAAATCTAAAATATTCGTTACTAGCTCCAGAAAAATTAAAACATCGTTACTCCTCAGTAAAAAATGCTAGAATCAAACTTATTAAGAAAAATCAAATACACAAATAAAGTTACTCAGGGATATTCTTACAATTTAATTTTATCGTGATATTAAAGCGAGAGATCTAAAATATTCGTTACTAGTTCCTGTAAATTAAAACATCGTTCCTCCTCAGGAAAACATGCTAGAATCAAACTTATTAAAAAATCTAATATACAAATAAAGTTACTCAGGGATATTCTTACAATTAAATTTTATCGTGATATTTAAGCGAGAAAACTAAAATACTCGTTGCTTGTTACAGAAAAATTAAAACATCGTTACTCCTCAGGAAAAAATGCTAGAATCAAACTTATTAAGAAAAATCTAATATACAAATAAAGTTACTCAGGGATATTTTTACAATTTAATTTTATCGTGATATTTAAGCCAGAAAACTAAAATACTCGTTTCTAGTTACAGAAAAATTAAAACATCGTTACTCCTCAGGAAAAAATGCTAGAATCAAACTTATTAAACAAATCTATTATAAAAATAAAGTTACTCAGGGATAATCTTACAATTTAATTTTATCGTGATATTTAAGCGAGAAATCTAAAATATTCGTTAATAGTTCCAGAAAAATAAAAATATTGTTACTCCTCAGATAAAAATGCTAGAATAAAACTTATTTAAAAAAATCTAATAAACAAATAAAGGTACTCAGGGATAATCTTACAATTAAATTTTATCGTGATATTTAAGCGAGACAACTAAAATACTCGTTTCTTGTTACAGAAAAATTAAAACATCGTTACTTCTCAGGAAAAAATGTTAGGAACAAACTTATTTAGAATAAACTAATATACAAATAAAGTTACTCAGGGATATTCTTACAATTTAATTTTATCGTGATATTTAAGCCAGAAAACTAAAATACTCGTTTCTTGTTACAGAAAAATTTAAACATCGTTACTCCTCAGGAAAAAATGTTAGGATCATACTTATTTCGAATAATCTAATACACAAATAAAGTTACTCAGGGATATTCTTACAATTTAATTTTATCGTGATATTTATGTGAGAAAACTAAAATATTCGTTCTAGTTCCAGTAAAATTAAAACATCGTTACTCCTCAGGAAAAAATGCTAGAATCAAACTTATTAAAAAAATCTAATATACAAATAAAGTTACAATTCTTACAATTTAATTTTATCGCTATAGTTAAGCGAGAAAACTAAAATATTCTTTTCTAGTTCCAGAAAAATTAAAACATCGTTACTCCTCAGGAAAAAATGCTAGAATCAAACTTATTTAGAATAATCTAATATACAAATAAAGTTACTCAGGGATATTCTTACGATTTAATTTTATCGTGATATTTAAGCCAGAAAACTAAAATACTCGTTACTTGTTACAGAAAAATTAAAACATCGGTACTCCTCAGGAAAAAATGTTAGGATCAAACTTATTTAGAATAATCTAATATACAAATAAAGTTACTCAGGGATATTCTTACAATTTAATTTTATTGTGATATTTAAGCGAGAAATCTAAAATATTCGTTACTAGCTCCAGAAAAATTAAAACATCGTTACTCCTCAGTAAAAAATGCTAGAATCAAACTTATTAAGAAAAATCAAATACACAAATAAAGTTACTCAGGGATATTCTTACAATTTAATTTTATCGTGATATTTAAGCGAGAGATCTAAAATATTCGTTACTAGTTCCTGTTAATTAAAACATCGTTCCTCCTCAGGAAAACATGCTAGAATCAAACTTATTAAAAAAATCTAATATATAAATAAAGTTACTCAGGAATATTCTTACAATTTAATTTTATCGTGATATTTAAGCCAGAAAACTAAAATACTCGTTTCTAGTTACAGAAAAATTAAAACATCGTTACTCCTCAGGAAAAAATGCTAGAATCAAACTTATTAAACAAATCTATTATAAAAATAAAGTTACTCAGGGATAATCTTACAATTTAATTTTATCGTGATATTTAAGCGAGAAATCTAAAATATTCGTTAATAGTTCCAGAAAAATAAAAATATTGTTACTCCTCAGATAAAAATGCTAGAATAAAACTTATTAAAAAAAATCTAATAAACAAATAAAGGTACTCAGGGATAATCTTACAATTTAATTTTATCGTGATATTTAAGCGAGACAACTAAAATGCTCGCTTCTTGTTACAGAAAAATTAAAACATCGTTACTCCTCAGGAAAAAATGTTAGGATCAAACTTATTTAGAATAATCTAATATACAAATAAAGTTACTCAGGGATATTCTTACAATTTAATTTTATCGTGATATTTATGTGAGAAAACTAAAATATTCGTTTCTAGTTCCAGTAAAATTAAAACATCGTTACTCCTCAGGAAAAAATGCTAGAATCAAACTTATTAAGAATAATCTAATATACAAATAAAGTTACTCTGGGATATTCTTACAATTTAATTTTATCGTTATATTTAAGCGAGAAAACTAAAATATTCGTTTCTAGTTCCAGAAAAATTAAAACATCGTTACTCCTCAGGAAAATATGCTAGAATCAAACTTATTAAGGAAAATCTAATATACAAATAAAGTTACTCAGGGATATTCTTACAATTTAATTTTATCGTGATATTTAAGCGAGAAATCTAAAATATTCGTTACTAGCTCCAGAAAAATTAAAACATCGTTACTCCTCAGGAAAAAATGATAGAATCAAACTTATTAAGAATAATCTAATATACAAATAAAGCTACTCCGAGATATTCTTACAATTTAATTTTATCTTGATATTTAAGCGAGAAAACTAAAATACTCGTTTCTAGTTACAGAAAAATTAAAATATAGTTACTCCTCAGATAAAAATGCTAGAATAAAACTTATTAAAAAAAATCTAATAAACAAATAAAGGTACTCAGGGATAATCTTACAATTTAATTTTATCGTGATATTTAAGCGAGACAACTAAAATACTCGTTTCTAGTTACAGAAAAATTAAAACATCGTTACTCCTCAGGAAAAAATGCTAGAATCAAACTTATTAAACAAATCTATTATAAAAATAAAGTTACTCAGGGATAATCTTACAATTTAATTTAGTCGTGATATTTAAGCGAGAAATCTAAAATATTCGTTAATAGTTCCAGAAAAATAAAAATATTGTTACTCCTCAGGAAAAAATGCTAGAATCAAACTTATTTAGAATAATCTAATATACAAATAAAGTTACTCAGGGATATTCTTACGATTTAATTTTATCGTGATATTTAAGCGAGACAACTAAAATACTCGTTTCTTGTTCCAGAAAAATTAAAACATCGTTACTCCTCAGGAAAAAATGCTAGAATCAAACTTATTAAGAAAAATCTAATATACAAATAAAGATACTCCGGGATATTCTTACAATTTAATTTTATCGTGATATTTAAGCGAGAAATCTAAAATATTCGTTTCTAGTTCCAGAAAAATTAAAACATCGTTACTCCTCAGGAAAAAATGCTAGAATCAAACTTATTTAGAATAATCTAATATACAAATAAAGTTACTCAGGGATATTCTTACAATTTAATTTTATCGTGATATTTAAGCCAGAAAACTAAAATACTCGTTTCTTGTTATAGAAAAATTAAAACATCGTTACTCCTCAAGAAAAAATGTTAGGATCAAACTTATTTAGAAAACTCTAATATACAATAAAGTTACTTAGGGATATTCTTACAAATTAATTTTATCGTGATATTTAAGCGAGAAATCTAAAATAATCTTTTCTAGTTCTAGAAAAATTAAAACATCGTTACTCCTCAGGAAATAATTCTAGAATCAAACTTATTTAAAAAATTCTAATAAACAAATAAAGTTACTCAGGGATATTCTTACAATTTAATTTTATTGTGATATTTAAGCGAGAAATCTAAAATATTCGTTACTAGCTCCAGAAAAATTAAAACATCGTTACTCCTCAGTAAAAAATGCTAGAATCAAACTTATTAAGAAAAATCAAATACACAAATAAAGTTACTCAGGGATATTCTTACAATTTAATTTTATCGTGATATTTAAGCGAGAGATCTAAAATATTCGTTACTAGTTCCTGTTAATTAAAACATCGTTCCTCCTCAGGAAAACATGCTAGAATCAAACTTATTAAAAAAATCTAATATATAAATAAAGTTACTCAGGAATATTCTTACAATTTAATTTTATCGTGATATTTAAGCCAGAAAACTAAAATACTCGTTTCTAGTTACAGAAAAATTAAAACATCGTTACTCCTCAGGAAAAAATGCTAGAATCAAACTTATTAAACAAATCTATTATAAAAATAAAGTTACTCAGGGATAATCTTACAATTTAATTTTATCGTGATATTTAAGCGAGAAATCTAAAATATTCGTTAATAGTTCCAGAAAAATAAAAATATTGTTACTCCTCAGATAAAAATGCTAGAATAAAACTTATTAAAAAAAATCTAATAAACAAATAAAGGTACTCAGGGATAATCTTACAATTTAATTTTATCGTGATATTTAAGCGAGACAACTAAAATGCTCGCTTCTTGTTACAGAAAAATTAAAACATCGTTACTCCTCAGGAAAAAATGTTAGGATCAAACTTATTTAGAATAATCTAATATACAAATAAAGTTACTCAGGGATATTCTTACAATTTAATTTTATCGTGATATTTATGTGAGAAAACTAAAATATTCGTTTTTAGTTCCAGTAAAATTAAAACATCGTTACTCCTCAGGAAAAAATGCTAGAATCAAACTTATTAAGAATAATCTAATATACAAATAAAGTTACTCTGGGATATTCTTACAATTTAATTTTATCGTTATATTTAAGCGAGAAAACTAAAATATTCGTTTCTAGTTCCAGAAAAATTAAAACATCGTTACTCCTCAGGAAAATATGCTAGAATCAAACTTATTAAGGAAAATCTAATATACAAATAAAGTTACTCAGGGATATTCTTACAATTTAATTTTATCGTGATATTTAAGCGAGAAATCTAAAATATTCGTTACTAGCTCCAGAAAAATTAAAACATCGTTACTCCTCAGGAAAAAATGATAGAAGCAAACTTATTAAGAATAATCTAATATACAAATAAAGTTACTCCGAGATATTCTTACAATTTAATTTTATCTTGATATTTAAGCGAGAAAACTAAAATACTCGTTGCTTGTTACAGAAAAATTAAAACATCGTTACTCCTCAGGAAAAAATGTTAGGATCAAACTTATTTAGAATAATCTAATATACAAATAAAGTTACTCAGGGATATTCTTACAATTTAATTTTAACGTGATATTTAAGCGAGAAATCTAAAATATTCGTTAATAGTTCCAGAAAAATAAAAATATTGTTACTCCTCAGATAAAAATGCTAGAATAAAACTTATTAAAAAAAATCTAATAAACAAATAAAGGTACTCAGGGATAATCTTACAATTTAATTTTATCGTGATATTTAAGCGAGACAACTAAAATACTCGTTTCTAGTTACAGAAAAATTAAAACATCGTTACTCCTCAGGAAAAAATGCTAGAATCAAACTTATTAAACAAATCTATTATAAAAATAAAGTTACTCAGGGATAATCTTACAATTTAATTTTATCGTGATATTTAAGCGAGAAAACTAAAATATTCGTTAATAGTTCCAGAAAAATAAAAATATTGTTACTCCTCAGAAAAAAATGCTAGAATCAAACTTATAAAAAAAATCTAATAAACAAATAAAGGTACTCAGGGATATTCTTACAATTTAATTTTATCGTGATATTTAAGCGAGAAATCTAAAATATTCGTTTCTAGTTCCTGTAAATTAAAACATCGTTACTCCTCAGGAAAACATGCTAGAATCAAACTTATTAAAAAAATCTAATATACAAATAAAGTTACTCAGGGATATTCTTACAATTTAATTTTATCGTGATATTTAAGCCAGAAAACTAAAATACTCGTTTCTAGTTACAGAAAAATTAAAACATCGTTACTCCTCAGGAAAAAATGCTAGAATCAAACTTATTTAGAATAATCTAATATACAAATAAAGTTACTCAGGGATGTTCTTACAATTTAATTTTATCGTGATATTTAAGCGAGATATCTAAAATATTCGTTACTAGCTCCAGAAAAATTAAAACATCGTTACTCCTCAGGAAAAAATGCTAGAATCAAACTTATTAAGAATAATCTAATATACAAATAAAGTTACTCCGGGATATTCTTACAATTTAATTTTATCGTGATATTTATGTGAGAAAACTAAAATATTCGTTTCTAGTTCCTGTAAATTAAAACATCGTTACTCCTCAGGAAAACATGCTAGAATCAAACCTATTAAAAAAATCTAATATACAAATAAAGTTACTCAGGGATATTCTTACAATTTAATTTTATCGTGATATTTAAGCGAGACAACTAAAATACTCGTTTCTTGTTACAGAAAAATTAAAACATCGTTACTCCTCAGGAAAAAATGTTAGGAACAAACTTATTTAGAATAATCTAATATACAAATAAAGTTACTCAGGGAAATTCTTAGAATTTAATGTTAACGTGATATTTAAGCGAGAAATCTAAAATAATCTTTACTAGTTCCACAAAAATTAAAACATCGTTACTCCTCAGGAAAAAATGCTAGAATCAAACTTATTAAGAAAAATCTAATATACAAATAAAGATACTCCGGGATATTCTTACAATTTAATTTTATCGTGATATTTAAGCGAGAAAACTAAAATACTCGTTGCTTGTTACAGAAAAATTAAAACATCGTTACTCCTCAGGAAAAAATGCTAGAATCAAACTTATTAAGAAAAATCTAATATACAAATTAAGTTACTCAGGGATATTCTTACAATTTAATTTTATCGTGATATTTAAGCCAGAAAACTAAAATACTCGTTTCTAGTTACAGAAAAATTAAAACATCGTTACTCCTCAGGAAAAAATGCTAGAATCAAACTTATTTAGAATAATCTAATATACAAATAAAGTTACTCAGGGATGTTCTTACAATTTAATTTTATCGTGATATTTAAGCGAGATATCTAAAATATTCTTTACTAGCTCCAGAAAAATTAAAACATCGTTACTCCTCAGGAAAAAATGCTAGAATCAAACTTATTAAGAATAATCTAATATACAAATAAAGTTACTCCGGGATATTCTTACAATTTAATTTTATCGTGATATTTATGTGAGAAAACTAAAATATTCGTTTCTAGTTCCTGTAAATTAAAACATCGTTACTCCTCAGGAAAACATGCTAGAATCAAACCTATTAAAAAAATCTAATATACAAATAAAGTTACTCAGGGATATTCTTACAATTTAATTTTATCGTGATATTTAAGCGAGACAACTAAAATACTCGTTTCTTGTTACAGAAAAATTAAAACATCGTTACTCCTCAGGAAAAAATGTTAGGAACAAACTTATTTAGAATAATCTAATATACAAATAAAGTTACTCAGGGAAATTCTTAGAATTTAATGTTAACGTGATATTTAAGCGAGAAATCTAAAATAATCTTTACTAGTTCCACAAAAATTAAAACATCGTTACTCCTCAGGAAAAAATGCTAGAATCAAACTTATTAAGAAAAATCTAATATACAAATAAAGATACTCCGGGATATTCTTACAATTTAATTTTATCGTGATATTTAAGCGAGAAAACTAAAATACTCGTTGCTTGTTACAGAAAAATTAAAACATCGTTACTCCTCAGGAAAAAATGCTAGAATCAAACTTATTAAGAAAAATCTAATATACAAATTAAGTTACTCAGGGATATTCTTACAATTTAATTTTATCGTGATATTTAAGCCAGAAAACTAAAATACTCGTTTCTAGTTACAGAAAAATTAAAACATCGTTACTCCTCAGGAAAAAATGCTAGAATCAAACTTATTAAACAAATCTATTATAAAAATAAAGTTACTCAGGGATAATCTTACAATTTAATTTTATCGTGATATTTAAGCGAGAAAACTAAAATATTCGTTAATAGTTCCAGAAAAATAAAAATATTGTTACTCCTCAGAAAAAAATGCTAGAATCAAACTTATAAAAAAAATCTAATAAACAAATAAAGGTACTCAGGGATATTCTTACAATTTAATTTTATCGTGATATTTAAGCGAGACAACTAAAATACTCGTTTCTTGTTACAGAAAAATTAAAACATCGTTACTCCTCAGGAAAAAATGTTAGGATCAAACTTATTTAGAATAATCTAATATACAAATAAAGTTACTCAGGGATATTCTTACAATTTAATTTTAACGTGATATTTAAGCGAGAAATCTAAAATAATCTTTTCTAGTTCCAGAAAAATTAAAACATCGTTACTCCTCAGGAAAAAATGCTAGAATCAAACTTATTAAGAAAAATCTAATATACAAATAAAGATACTCCGGGATATTCTTACAATTTAATTTTATCGTGATATTTAAGCGAGAAATCTAAAATATTCGTTTCTAGTTCCAGAAAAATTAAAACATCGTTACTCCTCAGGAAAAAATGCTAGAATCAAACTTATTTAGAATAATCTAATATACAAATAAAGTTACTCAGGGATATTCTTACAATTTAATTTTATCGTGATATTTAAGCGAGAAATCTAAAATAATCTTTTCTAGTTCTAGAAAAATTAAAACATCGTTACTCCTCAGGAAATAATTCTAGAATCAAACTTATTTAAAAAATTCTAATAAACAAATAAAGTTACTCAGGGATATTCTTACAATTTAATTTTATTGTGATATTTAAGCGAGAAATCTAAAATATTCGTTACTAGCTCCAGAAAAATTAAAACATCGTTACTCCTCAGTAAAAAATGCTAGAATCAAACTTATTAAGAAAAATCAAATACACAAATAAAGTTACTCAGGGATATTCTTACAATTTAATTTTATCGTGATATTAAAGCGAGAGATCTAAAATATTCGTTACTAGTTCCTGTAAATTAAAACATCGTTCCTCCTCAGGAAAACATGCTAGGATCAAACTTATTAAAAAAATCTAATATACAAATAAAGTTACTCAGGGATATTCTTACAATTTAATTTTATCGTGATATTTAAGCCAGAAAACTAAAATACTCGTTTCTAGTTACAGAAAAATTAAAACATCGTTACTCCTCAGGAAAAAATGCTAGAATCAAACTTATTAAACAAATCTATTATAAAAATAAAGTTACTCAGGGATAATCTTACAATTTAATTTTATCGTGATATTTAAGCGAGAAATCTAAAATATTCGTTAATAGTTCCAGAAAAATAAAAATATTGTTACTCCTCAGATAAAAATGCTAGAATAAAACTTATTAAAAAAAATCTAATAAACAAATAAAGGTACTCAGGGATAATCTTACAATTTAATTTTATCGTGATATTTAAGCGAGACAACTAAAATACTCGTTTCTTGTTACAGAAAAATTAAAACATCGTTACTTCTCAGGAAAAAATGTTAGGAACAAACTTATTTAGAATAAACTAATATACAAATAAAGTTACTCAGGGATATTCTTACAATTTAATTTTATCGTGATATTTAAGCCAGAAAACTAAAATACTCGTTTCTTGTTACAGAAAAATTTAAACATCGTTACTCCTCAGGAAAAAATGTTAGGATCATACTTATTTCGAATAATCTAATACACAAATAAAGTTACTCAGGGATATCCTTACAATTTAATTTTATCGTGATATTTATGTGAGAAAACTAAAATATTCGTTCTAGTTCCAGTAAAATTAAAACATCGTTACTCCTCAGGAAAAAATGCTAGAATCAAACTTATTAAAAAAATCTAATATACAAATAAAGTTACAATTCTTACAATTTAATTTTATCGCTATAGTTAAGCGAGAAAACTAAAATATTCTTTTCTAGTTCCAGAAAAATTAAAACATCGTTACTCCTCAGGAAAAAATGCTAGAATCAAACTTATTTAGAATAATCTAATATACAAATAAAGTTACTCAGGGATATTCTTACGATTTAATTTTATCGTGATATTTAAGCCAGAAAACTAAAATACTCGTTACTTGTTACAGAAAAATTAAAACATCGTTACTCCTCAGGAAAAAATGTTAGGATCAAACTTATTTAGAATAATCTAATATACAAATAAAGTTACTCAGGGATATTCTTACAATTTAATTTTATCGTGATATTTATGTGAGAAAACTAAAATATTCGTTTCTAGTTCCAGTAAAATTAAAACATCGTTACTCCTCAGGAAAAAATGCTAGAATCAAACTTATTAAGAATAATCTAATAAACAAATAAAGTTACTCTGGGATATTCTTACAATTTAATTTTATCGTTATATTTAAGCGAGAAAACTAAAATATTCGTTTCTAGTTCCAGAAAAATTAAAACATCGTTACTCCTCAGGAAAATATGCTAGAATCAAACTTATTAAGGAAAATCTAATATACAAATAAAGTTACTCAGGGATATTCTTACAATTTAATTTTATCGTGATATTTAAGCGAGAAAACTAAAATATTCGTTACTAGCTCCAGAAAAATTAAAACATCGTTACTTCTCAGGAAAAAATGATAGAATCAAACTTATTAAGAATAATCTAATATACAAATAAAGTTACTCCGAGATATTCTTACAATTTAATTTTATCTTGATATTTAAGCGAGAAAACTAAAATACTCGTTGCTTGTTACAGAAAAATTAAAACATCGTTACTCCTCAGGAAAAAATGTTAGGATCAAACTTATTTAGAATAATCTAATATACAAATAAAGTTACTCAGGGATATTCTTACAATTTAATTTTAACGTGATATTTAAGCGAGAAATCTAAAATATTCGTTAATAGTTCCAGAAAAATAAAAATATTGTTACTCCTCAGATAAAAATGCTAGAATAAAACTTATTAAAAAAAATCTAATAAACAAATAAAGGTACTCAGGGATAATCTTACAATTTAATTTTATCGTGATATTTAAGCGAGACAACTAAAATACTCGTTTCTAGTTACAGAAAAATTAAAACATCGTTACTCCTCAGGAAAAAATGCTAGAATCAAACTTATTAAACAAATCTATTATAAAAATAAAGTTACTCAGGGATAATCTTACAATTTAATTTTATCGTGATATTTAAGCGAGAAAACTAAAATATTCGTTAATAGTTCCAGAAAAATAAAAATATTGTTACTCCTCAGAAAAAAATGCTAGAATCAAACTTATAAAAAAAATCTAATAAACAAATAAAGGTACTCAGGGATATTCTTACAATTTAATTTTATCGTGATATTTAAGCGAGAAATCTAAAATATTCGTTTCTAGTTCCTGTAAATTAAAACATCGTTACTCCTCAGGAAAACATGCTAGAATCAAACTTATTAAAAAAATCTAATATACAAATAAAGTTACTCAGGGATATTCTTACAATTTAATTTTATCGTGATATTTAAGCCAGAAAACTAAAATACTCGTTTCTAGTTACAGAAAAATTAAAACATCGTTACTCCTCAGGAAAAAATGCTAGAATCAAACTTATTTAGAATAATCTAATATACAAATAAAGTTACTCAGGGATGTTCTTACAATTTAATTTTATCGTGATATTTAAGCGAGAAATCTAAAATATTCGTTACTAGCTCCAGAAAAATTAAAACATCGTTACTCCTCAGGAAAAAATGCTAGAATCAAACTTATTAAGAATAATCTAATATACAAATAAAGTTACTCCGGGATATTCTTACAATTTAATTTTATCGTGATATTTATGTGAGAAAACTAAAATATTCGTTTCTAGTTCCTGTAAATTAAAACATCGTTACTCCTCAGGAAAACATGCTAGAATCAAACCTATTAAAAAAATCTAATATACAAATAAAGTTACTCAGGGATATTCTTACAATTTAATTTTATCGTGATATTTAAGCGAGACAACTAAAATACTCGTTTCTTGTTACAGAAAAATTAAAACATCGTTACTCCTCAGGAAAAAATGTTAGGAACAAACTTATTTAGAATAATCTAATATACAAATAAAGTTACTCAGGGAAATTCTTAGAATTTAATGTTAACGTGATATTTAAGCGAGAAATCTAAAATAATCTTTACTAGTTCCACAAAAATTAAAACATCGTTACTCCTCAGGAAAAAATGCTAGAATCAAACTTATTAAGAAAAATCTAATATACAAATAAAGATACTCCGGGATATTCTTACAATTTAATTTTATCGTGATATTTAAGCGAGAAAACTAAAATACTCGTTGCTTGTTACAGAAAAATTAAAACATCGTTACTCCTCAGGAAAAAATGCTAGAATCAAACTTATTAAGAAAAATCTAATATACAAATTAAGTTACTCAGGGATATTCTTACAATTTAATTTTATCGTGATATTTAAGCCAGAAAACTAAAATACTCGTTTCTAGTTACAGAAAAATTAAAACATCGTTACTCCTCAGGAAAAAATGCTAGAATCAAACTTATTAAACAAATCTATTATAAAAATAAAGTTACTCAGGGATAATCTTACAATTTAATTTTATCGTGATATTTAAGCGAGAAAACTAAAATATTCGTTAATAGTTCCAGAAAAATAAAAATATTGTTACTCCTCAGAAAAAAATGCTAGAATCAAACTTATAAAAAAAATCTAATAAACAAATAAAGGTACTCAGGGATATTCTTACAATTTAATTTTATCGTGATATTTAAGCGAGACAACTAAAATACTCGTTTCTTGTTACAGAAAAATTAAAACATCGTTACTCCTCAGGAAAAAATGTTAGGATCAAACTTATTTAGAATAATCTAATATACAAATAAAGTTACTCAGGGATATTCTTACAATTTAATTTTAACGTGATATTTAAGCGAGAAATCTAAAATATTCGTTAATAGTTCCAGAAAAATAAAAATATTGTTACTCCTCAGATAAAAATGCTAGAATAAAACTTATTAAAAAAAATCTAATAAACAAATAAAGGTACTCAGGGATAATCTTACAATTTAATTTTATCGTGATATTTAAGCGAGACAACTAAAATACTCGTTTCTAGTTACAGAAAAATTAAAACATCGTTACTCCTCAGGAAAAAATGCTAGAATCAAACTTATTAAACAAATCTATTATAAAAATAAAGTTACTCAGGGATAATCTTACAATTTAATTTTATCGTGATATTTAAGCGAGAAAACTAAAATATTCGTTAATAGTTCCAGAAAAATAAAAATATTGTTACTCCTCAGAAAAAAATGCTAGAATCAAACTTATAAAAAAAATCTAATAAACAAATAAAGGTACTCAGGGATATTCTTACAATTTAATTTTATCGTGATATTTAAGCGAGAAATCTAAAATATTCGTTTCTAGTTCCTGTAAATTAAAACATCGTTACTCCTCAGGAAAACATGCTAGAATCAAACTTATTAAAAAAATCTAATATACAAATAAAGTTACTCAGGGATATTCTTACAATTTAATTTTATCGTGATATTTAAGCCAGAAAACTAAAATACTCGTTTCTAGTTACAGAAAAATTAAAACATCGTTACTCCTCAGGAAAAAATGCTAGAATCAAACTTATTTAGAATAATCTAATATACAAATAAAGTTACTCAGGGATGTTCTTACAATTTAATTTTATCGTGATATTTAAGCGAGAAATCTAAAATATTCGTTACTAGCTCCAGAAAAATTAAAACATCGTTACTCCTCAGGAAAAAATGCTAGAATCAAACTTATTAAGAATAATCTAATATACAAATAAAGTTACTCCGGGATATTCTTACAATTTAATTTTATCGTGATATTTATGTGAGAAAACTAAAATATTCGTTTCTAGTTCCTGTAAATTAAAACATCGTTACTCCTCAGGAAAACATGCTAGAATCAAACCTATTAAAAAAATCTAATATACAAATAAAGTTACTCAGGGATATTCTTACAATTTAATTTTATCGTGATATTTAAGCGAGACAACTAAAATACTCGTTTCTTGTTACAGAAAAATTAAAACATCGTTACTCCTCAGGAAAAAATGTTAGGAACAAACTTATTTAGAATAATCTAATATACAAATAAAGTTACTCAGGGAAATTCTTAGAATTTAATGTTAACGTGATATTTAAGCGAGAAATCTAAAATAATCTTTACTAGTTCCACAAAAATTAAAACATCGTTACTCCTCAGGAAAAAATGCTAGAATCAAACTTATTAAGAAAAATCTAATATACAAATAAAGATACTCCGGGATATTCTTACAATTTAATTTTATCGTGATATTTAAGCGAGAAAACTAAAATACTCGTTGCTTGTTACAGAAAAATTAAAACATCGTTACTCCTCAGGAAAAAATGCTAGAATCAAACTTATTAAGAAAAATCTAATATACAAATTAAGTTACTCAGGGATATTCTTACAATTTAATTTTATCGTGATATTTAAGCCAGAAAACTAAAATACTCGTTTCTAGTTACAGAAAAATTAAAACATCGTTACTCCTCAGGAAAAAATGCTAGAATCAAACTTATTAAACAAATCTATTATAAAAATAAAGTTACTCAGGGATAATCTTACAATTTAATTTTATCGTGATATTTAAGCGAGAAAACTAAAATATTCGTTAATAGTTCCAGAAAAATAAAAATATTGTTACTCCTCAGAAAAAAATGCTAGAATCAAACTTATAAAAAAAATCTAATAAACAAATAAAGGTACTCAGGGATATTCTTACAATTTAATTTTATCGTGATATTTAAGCGAGACAACTAAAATACTCGTTTCTTGTTACAGAAAAATTAAAACATCGTTACTCCTCAGGAAAAAATGTTAGGATCAAACTTATTTAGAATAATCTAATATACAAATAAAGTTACTCAGGGATATTCTTACAATTTAATTTTATCGTGATATTTAAGCGAGAAATCTAAAATAATCTTTTCTAGTTCCAGAAAAATTAAAACATCGTTACTCCTCAGGAAAAAATGCTAGAATCAAACTTATTAAGAAAAATCTAATATACAAATAAAGATACTCCGGGATATTCTTACAATTTAATTTTATCGTGATATTTAAGCGAGAAATCTAAAATATTCGTTTCTAGTTCCAGAAAAATTAAAACATCGTTACTCCTCAGGAAAAAATGCTAGAATCAAACTTATTTAGAATAATCTAATATACAAATAAAGTTACTCAGGGATATTCTTACAATTTAATTTTATCGTGATATTTAAGCGAGAAATCTAAAATAATCTTTTCTAGTTCTAGAAAAATTAAAACATCGTTACTCCTCAGGAAATAATTCTAGAATCAAACTTATTTAAAAAATTCTAATAAACAAATAAAGTTACTCAGGGATATTCTTACAATTTAATTTTATTGTGATATTTAAGCGAGAAATCTAAAATATTCGTTACTAGCTCCAGAAAAATTAAAACATCTTTACTCCTCAGTAAAAAATGCTAGAATCAAACTTATTAAGAAAAATCAAATACACAAATAAAGTTACTCAGGGATATTCTTACAATTAAATTTTATCGTGATATTAAAGCGAGAGATCTAAAATATTCGTTACTAGTTCCTGTAAATTAAAACATCGTTCCTCCTCAGGAAAACATGCTAGGATCAAACTTATTAAAAAAATCTAATATACAAATAAAGTTACTCAGGGATATTCTTACAATTTAATTTTATCGTGATATTTAAGCCAGAAAACTAAAATACTCGTTTCTAGTTACAGAAAAATTAAAACATCGTTACTCCTCAGGAAAAAATGCTAGAATCAAACTTATTAAACAAATCTATTATAAAAATAAAGTTACTCAGGGATAATCTTACAATTTAATTTTATCGTGATATTTAAGCGAGAAATCTAAAATATTCGTTAATAGTTCCAGAAAAATAAAAATATTGTTACTCCTCAGATAAAAATGCTAGAATAAAACTTATTAAAAAAAATCTAATAAACAAATAAAGGTACTCAGGGATAATCTTACAATTTAATTTTATCGTGATATTTAAGCGAGACAACTAAAATACTCGTTTCTTGTTACAGAAAAATTAAAACATCGTTACTTCTCAGGAAAAAATGTTAGGAACAAACTTATTTAGAATAAACTAATATACAAATAAAGTTACTCAGGGATATTCTTACAATTTAATTTTATCGTGATATTTAAGCCAGAAAACTAAAATACTCGTTTCTTGTTACAGAAAAATTTAAACATCGTTACTCCTCAGGAAAAAATGTTAGGATCATACTTATTTCGAATAATCTAATACACAAATAAAGTTACTCAGGGATATCCTTACAATTTAATTTTATCGTGATATTT
This sequence comes from Pterostichus madidus, assembly GCA_911728475.2. Classification (NCBI taxonomy): domain Eukaryota; kingdom Metazoa; phylum Arthropoda; class Insecta; order Coleoptera; family Carabidae; genus Pterostichus; species Pterostichus madidus. The sequence continues at coordinate 16,552,857 of OU452311.1, read as the reverse complement.
ATGTGAGAAAACTAAAATATTCGTTCTAGTTCCAGTAAAATTAAAACATCGTTACTCCTCAGGAAAAAATGCTAGAATCAAACTTATTAAAAAAATCTAATATACAAATAAAGTTACAATTCTTACAATTTAATTTTATCGCTATAGTTAAGCGAGAAAACTAAAATATTCTTTTCTAGTTCCAGAAAAATTAAAACATCGTTACTCCTCAGGAAAAAATGCTAGAATCAAACTTATTTAGAATAATCTAATATACAAATAAAGTTACTCAGGGATATTCTTACGATTTAATTTTATCGTGATATTTAAGCCAGAAAACTAAAATACTCGTTACTTGTTACAGAAAAATTAAAACATCGTTACTCCTCAGGAAAAAATGTTAGGATCAAACTTATTTAGAATAATCTAATATACAAATAAAGTTACTCAGGGATATTCTTACAATTTAATTTTATCGTGATATTTAAGCGAGAAAACTAAAATATTCGTTACTAGCTCCAGAAAAATTAAAACATCGTTACTTCTCAGGAAAAAATGATAGAATCAAACTTATTAAGAATAATCTAATATACAAATAAAGTTACTCCGAGATATTCTTACAATTTAATTTTATCTTGATATTTAAGCGAGAAAACTAAAATACTCGTTGCTTGTTACAGAAAAATTAAAACATCGTTACTCCTCAGGAAAAAATGTTAGGATCAAACTTATTTAGAATAATCTAATATACAAATAAAGTTACTCAGGGATATTCTTACAATTTAATTTTAACGTGATATTTAAGCGAGAAATCTAAAATATTCGTTAATAGTTCCAGAAAAATAAAAATATTGTTACTCCTCAGATAAAAATGCTAGAATAAAACTTATTAAAAAAAATCTAATAAACAAATAAAGGTACTCAGGGATAATCTTACAATTTAATTTTATCGTGATATTTAAGCGAGACAACTAAAATACTCGTTTCTAGTTACAGAAAAATTAATACATCGTTACTCCTCAGGAAAAAATGCTAGAATCAAACTTATTAAACAAATCTATTATAAGAATAAAGTTACTCATGGATAATCTTACAATTTAATTTAGTCGTGATATTTAAGCGAGAAATCTAAAATATTCGTTAATAGTTCCAGAAAAATAAAAATATTGTTACTCCTCAGGAAAAAATGCTAGAATCAAACTTATTTAGAATAATCTAATATACAAATAAAGTTACTCAGGGATATTCTTACGATTTAATTTTATCGTGATATTTAAGCGAGACAACTAAAATACTCGTTTCTTGTTCCAGAAAAATTAAAACATCGTTACTCCTCAGGAAAAAATGCTAGAATCAAACTTATTAAGAAAAATCTAATATACAAATAAAGATACTCCGGGATATTCTTACAATTTAATTTTATCGTGATATTTAAGCGAGATATCTAAAATATTCGTTTCTAGTTCCAGAAAAATTTAAACATCGTTACTCCTCAGGAAAAAATGCTAGAATCAAACTTATTTAGAATAATCTAATATACAAATAAAGTTACTCAGGGATATTCTTACAATTTAATTTTATCGTGATATTTAAGCCAGAAAACTAAAATACTCTTTTCTTGTTACAGAAAAATTAAAACATCGTTACTCCTCAAGAAAAAATGTTAGGATCAAACTTATTTAGAAAACTCTAATATACAATAAAGTTACTCAGGGATATTCTTACAAATTAATTTTATCGTGATATTTAAGCGAGAAATCTAAAATAATCTTTTCTAGGTCTAGAAAAATTAAAACATCGTTACTCCTCAGGAAATAATTCTAGAATCAAACTTATTTAAAAAATTCTAATAAACAAATAAAGTTACTCAGGGATATTCTTACAATTTAATTTTATCGTGATATTTATGTGAGAAAACTAAAATATTCGTTCTAGTTCCAGTAAAATTAAAACATCGTTACTCCTCAGGAAAAAATGCTAGAATAAAACTTATTAAAAAAATCTAATATACAAATAAAGTTACAATTCTTACAATTTAATTTTATCGCTATAGTTAAGCGAGAAAACTAAAATATTCTTTTCTAGTTCCAGAAAAATTAAAACATCGTTACTCCTCAGGAAAAAATGCTAGAATCAAACTTATTTAGAATAATCTAATATACAAATAAAGTTACTCAGGGATATTCTTACGATTTAATTTTATCGTGATATTTAAGCCAGAAAACTAAAATACTCGTTACTTGTTACAGAAAAATTAAAACATCGTTACTCCTCAGGAAAAAATGTTAGGATCAAACTTATTTAGAATAATCTAATATACAAATAAAGTTACTCAGGGATATTCTTACAATTTAATTTTATCGTGATATTTATGTGAGAAAACTAAAATATTCGTTTCTAGTTCCAGTAAAATTAAAACATCGTTACTCCTCAGGAAAAAATGCTAGAATCAAACTTATTAAGAATAATCTAATATACAAATAAAGTTACTCTGGGATATTCTTACAATTTAATTTTATCGTTATATTTAAGCGAGAAAACTAAAATATTCGTTTCTAGTTCCAGAAAAATTAAAACATCGTTACTCCTCAGGAAAATATGCTAGAATCAAACTTATTAAGGAAAATCTAATATACAAATAAAGTTACTCAGGGATATTCTTACAATTTAATTTTATCGTGATATTTAAGCGAGAAATCTAAAATATTCGTTACTAGCTCCAGAAAAATTAAAACATCGTTACTCCTCAGGAAAAAATGATAGAATCAAACTTATAAAGAATAATCTAATATACAAATAAAGTTACTCCGAGATATTCTTACAATTTAATTTTATCTTGATATTTAAGCGAGAAAACTAAAATACTCGTTGCTTGTTACAGAAAAATTAAAACATCGTTACTCCTCAGGAAAAAATGTTAGAATCAAACTTATTTAGAATAATCTAATATACAAATAAAGTTACTCAGGGATATTCTTACAATTTAATTTTAACGTGATATTTAAGCGAGAAATCTAAAATATTCGTTAATAGTTCCAGAAAAATAAAAATATTGTTACTCCTCAGATAAAAATGCTAGAATAAAACTTATTAAAAAAAATCTAATAAACAAATAAAGGTACTCAGGGATAATCTTACAATTTAATTTTATCGTGATATTTAAGCGAGACAACTAAAATACTCGTTTCTAGTTACAGAAAAATTAAAACATCGTTACTCCTCAGGAAAAAATGCTAGAATCAAACTTATTAAACAAATCTATTATAAAAATAAAGTTACTCAGGGATAATCTTACAATTTAATTTAGTCGTGATATTTAAGCGAGAAATCTAAAATATTCGTTAATAGTTCCAGAAAAATAAAAATATTGTTACTCCTCAGGAAAAAATGCTAGAATCAAACTTATTTAGAATAATCTAATATACAAATAAAGTTACTCAGGGATATTCTTACGATTTAATTTTATCGTGATATTTAAGCGAGATAACTAAAATACTCGTTTCTTGTTCCAGAAAAATTAAAACATCGTTACTCCTCAGGAAAAAATGCTAGAATCAAACTTATTAAGAAAAATCTAATATACAAATAAAGATACTCCGGGATATTCTTACAATTTAATTTTATCGTGATATTTAAGCGAGAAATCTAAAATATTCGTTTCTAGTTCTAGAAAAATTAAAACATCGTTACTCCTCAGGAAAAAATGCTAGAATCAAACTTATTTAGAATAATCTAATATACAAATAAAGTTACTCAGGGATATTCTTACAATTTAATTTTATCGTGATATTTAAGCCAGAAAACTAAAATACTCGTTTCTTGTTACAGAAAAATTAAAACATTGTTACTCCTCAAGAAAAAATGTTAGGATCAAACTTATTTAGAAAACTCTAATATACAATAAAGCTACTCAGGCATATTCTTACAAATTAATTTTATCGTGATATTTAAGCGAGAAATCTAAAATAATCTTTTCTAGTTCTAGAAAAATTAAAACATCGTTACTCCTCAGGAAATAATTCTAGAATCAAACTTATTTAAAAAATTCTAATAAACAAATAAAGTTACTCAGGGATATTCTTACAATTTAATTTTATTGTGATATTTAAGCGAGAAATCTAAAATATTCGTTACTAGCTCCAGAAAAATTAAAACATCGTTACTCCTCAGTAAAAAATGCTAGAATCAAACTTATTAAGAAAAATCAAATACACAAATAAAGTTACTCAGGGATATTCTTACAATTTAATTTTATCGTGATATTTAAGCGAGAGATCTAAAATATTCGTTACTAGTTCCTGTAAATTAAAACATCGTTCCTCCTCAGGATAACATGCTAGAATCAAACTTATTAAAAAAATCTAATATATAAATAAAGTTACTCAGGGATATTCTTACAATTTAATTTTATCGTGATATTTAAGCCAGAAAACTAAAATACTCGTTTCTAGTTACAGAAAAATTAAAACATCGTTACTCCTCAGGAGAAAATGCTAGAATCAAACTTATTAAACAAATCTATTATAAAAATAAAGTTACTCAGGGATAATCTTACAATTTAATTTTATCGTGATATTTAAGCGAGAAATCTAAAATATTCGTTAATAGTTCCAGAAAAATAAAAATATTGTTACTCCTCAGATAAAAATGCTAGAATAAAACTTATTAAAAAAAATCTAATAAACAAATAAAGGTACTCAGGGATAATCTTACAATTTAATTTTATCGTGATATTTAAGCGAGACAACTAAAATACTCGTTTCTTGTTACAGAAAAATTAAAACATCGTTACTTCTCAGGAAAAAATGTTAGGAACAAACTTATTTAGAATAAACTAATATACAAATAAAGTTACTCAGGGATATTCTTACAATTTAATTTTATCGTGATATTTAAGCCAGAAAACTAAAATACTCGTTTCTTGTTACAGAAAAATTAAAACATCGTTACTCCTCAGGAAAAAATGTTAGGATCATACTTATTTCGAATAATCTAATACACAAATAAAGTTACTCAGGGATATTCTTACAATTTAATTTTATCGTGATATTTATGTGAGAAAACTAAAATATTCGTTCTAGTTCCAGTAAAATTAAAACATCGTTACTCCTCAGGAAAAAATGCTAGAATCAAACTTATTAAAAAAATCTAATATACAAATAAAGTTACAATTCTTACAATTTAATTTTATCGCTATAGTTAAGCGAGAAAACTAAAATATTCTTTTCTAGTTCCAGAAAAATTAAAACATCGTTACTCCTCAGGAAAAAATGCTAGAATCAAACTTATTTAGAATAATCTAATATACAAATAAAGTTACTCAGGGATATTCTTACGATTTAATTTTATCGTGATATTTAAGCCAGAAAACTAAAATACTCGTTACTTGTTACAGAAAAATTAAAACATCGTTACTCCTCAGGAAAAAATGTTAGGATCAAACTTATTTAGAATAATCTAATATACAAATAAAGTTACTCAGGGATATTCTTACAATTTAATTTTATCGTGATATTTATGTGAGAAAACTAAAATATTCGTTTCTAGTTCCAGTAAAATTAAAACATCGGTACTCCTCAGGAAAAAATGCTAGAATCAAACTTATTAAGAATAATCTAATAAACAAATAAAGTTACTCAGGGATATTCTTACAATTTAATTTTATTGTGATATTTAAGCGAGAAATCTAAAATATTCGTTACTATCTCCAGAAAAATTAAAACATCGTTACTCCTCAGTAAAAAATGCTAGAATCAAACTTATTAAGAAAAATCAAATACACAAATAAAGTTACTCAGGGATATTCTTACAATTTAATTTTATCGTGATATTTAAGCGAGAGATCTAAAATATTCGTTACTAGTTCCTGTAAATTAAAACATCGTTCCTCCTCAGGATAACATGCTAGAATCAAACTTATTAAAAAAATCTAATATATAAATAAAGTTACTCAAGGATATTCTTACAATTTAATTTTATCGTGATATTTAAGCCAGAAAACTAAAATACTCGTTTCTAGTTACAGAAAAATTAAAACATCGTTACTCCTCAGGAGAAAATGCTAGAATCAAACTTATTAAACAAATCTATTATAAAAATAAAGTTACTCAGGGATAATCTTACAATTTAATTTTATCGTGATATTTAAGCGAGAAATCTAAAATATTCGTTAATAGTTCCAGAAAAATAAAAATATTGTTACTCCTCAGATAAAAATGCTAGAATAAAACTTATTAAAAAAAATCTAATAAACAAATAAAGGTACTCAGGGATAATCTTACAATTTAATTTTATCGTGATATTTAAGCGAGACAACTAAAATACTCGTTTCTTGTTACAGAAAAATTAAAACATCGTTACTTCTCAGGAAAAAATGTTAGGAACAAACTTATTTAGAATAAACTAATATACAAATAAAGTTACTCAGGGATATTCTTACAATTTAATTTTATCGTGATATTTAAGCCAGAAAACTAAAATACTCGTTTCTTGTTACAGAAAAATTAAAACATCGTTACTCCTCAGGAAAAAATGTTAGGATCATACTTATTTCGAATAATCTAATACACAAATAAAGTTACTCAGGGATATTCTTACAATTTAATTTTATCGTGATATTTATGTGAGAAAACTAAAATATTCGTTCTAGTTCCAGTAAAATTAAAACATCGTTACTCCTCAGGAAAAAATGCTAGAATCAAACTTATTAAAAAAATCTAATATACAAATAAAGTTACAATTCTTACAATTTAATTTTATCGCTATAGTTAAGCGAGAAAACTAAAATATTCTTTTCTAGTTCCAGAAAAATTAAAACATCGTTACTCCTCAGGAAAAAATGCTAGAATCAAACTTATTTAGAATAATCTAATATACAAATAAAGTTACTCAGGGATATTCTTACGATTTAATTTTATCGTGATATTTAAGCCAGAAAACTAAAATACTCGTTACTTGTTACAGAAAAATTAAAACATCGTTACTCCTCAGGAAAAAATGTTAGGATCAAACTTATTTAGAATAATCTAATATACAAATAAAGTTACTCAGGGATATTCTTACAATTTAATTTTATCGTGATATTTATGTGAGAAAACTAAAATATTCGTTTCTAGTTCCAGTAAAATTAAAACATCGTTACTCCTCAGGAAAAAATGCTAGAATCAAACTTATTAAGAATAATCTAATATACAAATAAAGTTACTCTGGGATATTCTTACAATTTAATTTTATCGTTATATTTAAGCGAGAAAACTAAAATATTCGTTTCTAGTTCCAGAAAAATTAAAACATCGTTACTCCTCAGGAAAATATGCTAGAATCAAACTTATTAAAAAAAATCTAATATACAAATAAAGTTACTCAGGGATATCTTACAATTTAATTTTATCGTGATATTTAAGCGAGAAATCTAAAATATTCGTTACTAGCTCCAGAAAAATTAAAACATCGTTACTCCTCAGGAAAAAATGATAGAAGCAAACTTATTAAGAATAATCTAATATACAAATAAAGTTACTCCGAGATATTCTTACAATTTAATTTTATCTTGATATTTAAGCGAGAAAACTAAAATACTCGTTGCTTGTTACAGAAAAATTAAAACATCGTTACTCCTCAGGAAAAAATGTTAGGATCAAACTTATTTAGAATAATCTAATATACAAATAAAGTTACTCAGGGATATTCTTACAATTTAATTTTAACGTGATATTTAAGCGAGAAATCTAAAATATTCGTTAATAGTTCCAGAAAAATAAAAATATTGTTACTCCTCAGATAAAAATGCTAGAATAAAACTTATTAAAAAAAATCTAATAAACAAATAAAGGTACTCAGGGATAATCTTACAATTTAATTTTATCGTGATATTTAAGCGAGACAACTAAAATACTCGTTTCTTGTTACAGAAAAATTAAAACATCGTTACTTCTCAGGAAAAAATGTTAGGAACAAACTTATTTAGAATAAACTAATATACAAATAAAGTTACTCAGGGATATTCTTACAATTTAATTTTATCGTGATATTTAAGCCAGAAAACTAAAATACTCGTTTCTTGTTACAGAAAAATTAAAACATCGTTACTCCTCGGGAAAAAATGTTAGGATCATACTTATTTCGAATAATCTAATACACAAATAAAGTTACTCAGGGATATTCTTACAATTTAATTTTATCGTGATATTTATGAGAGAAAACTAAAATATTCGTTCTAGTTCCAGTAAAATTAAAACATCGTTACTCCTCAGGAAAAAATGCTAGAATCAAACTTATTAAAAAAATCTAATATACAAATAAAGTTACAATTCTTACAATTTAATTTTATCGCTATAGTTAAGCGAGAAAACTAAAATATTCTTTTCTAGTTCCAGAAAAATTAAAACATCGTTACTCCTCAGGAAAAAATGCTAGAATCAAACTTATTTAGAATAATCTAATATACAAATAAAGTTACTCAGGGATATTCTTACGATTTAATTTTATCGTGATATTTAAGCCAGAAAACTAAAATACTCGTTACTTGTTACAGAAAAATTAAAACATCGGTACTCCTCAGGAAAAAATGTTAGGATCAAACTTATTTAGAATAATCTAATATACAAATAAAGTTACTCAGGGATAGTCTTACAATTTAATTTTATCGTGATATTTATGTGAGAAAACTAAAATATTCGTTTCTAGTTCCAGTAAAATTAAAACATCGTTACTCCTCAGGAAAAAATGCTAGAATCAAACTTATTAAGGAAAATCTAATATACAAATAGAGTTACTCAGGGATATTCTTACAATTTAATTTTATCGTGATATTTAAGCGAGAAAACTAAAATATTCGTTTCTAGTTCCAAAAAAATTAAAACATCGTTACTCCTCAGGAAAAAATGCTAGAATCAAACTTTTTAAGAAAAATCGAATATACAAATAAAGTTACTCCGGGATATTCTTACAATTTAATTTTATCGTGATATTTAAGCGAGAAATCTAAAATATTCGTTTCTAATTCCAGAAAAATTAAAACATCGTTACTCCTCAGGAAAAAATGCTAGAATCAAACTTATTAAGAATAATCTAATATACAAATAAAGTTACTCAGGGATATTCTTACAATTTAATTTTATCGTGATATTTAAGCCAGAAAACTAAAATACTCGTTACTAGCTCCAGAAAAATTAAAACATCGTTACTCTTCAGGAAAAAATGCTAGAACCAAACTTATTAAGAATAATCTAATATACAAATAAAGTTACTCAGGGATATTCTCACAATTTAATTTTATCGTGATATTTATGTGAGAAAACTAAAATATTCGTTTCTAGTTCCAGTAAAATTAAAACATCGTTACTCCTCAGGAAAAAATGCTAGAATCAAACTTATTAAGAATAATCTAATATACAAATAAAGTTACTCTGGGATATTCTTACAATTTAATTTTATCGTTATATTTAAGCGAGAAAACTAAAATATTCGTTTCTAGTTCCAGAAAAATTAAAACATCGTTACTCCTCAGGAAAATATGCTAGAATCAAACTTATTAAGGAAAATCTAATATACAAATAAAGTTACTCAGGGATATTCTTACAATTTAATTTTATCGTGATATTTAAGCGAGAAATCTAAAATATTCGTTACTAGCTCCAGAAAAATTAAAACATCGTTACTCCTCAGGAAAAAATGCTAGAATCAAACTTATTAAGAATAATCTAATATACAAATAAAGTTACTCCGTGATATTCTTACAATTTAATTTTATCTTGATATTTAAGCGAGAAAACTAAAATACTCGTTGCTTGTTACAGAAAAATTAAAACATCGTTACTCCTCAGGAAAAAATGTTAGGATCAAACTTATTTAGAATAATCTAATATCCAAATAAAGTTACTCAGGGATATTCTTCCAATTTAATTTTAACGTGATATTTAAGCGAGAAATCTAAAATAATCTTTTCTAGTTCCAGAAAAATTAAAACATCGTTACTCCTCAGGAAAAAATGCTAGAATCTAACTTATTAAAAATAATCTAATATACAAATAAAGTTACTCAGGGATATTCTTACAATTTAATTTTATCGTGATATTTATGTGAGAAAACTAAAATATTCGTTTCTAGTTCCTGTAAAATTAAAACATCGTTACTCCTCAGGAAAAAATGCTAGAATCAAACTTATTAAAAAAAATCTAATATACAAATAAAGTTAGTTAGTGAGTTAGTTAGTAATCTGTGGGATCGGTTCACGACCCGATACACCGCGGCCTCTCGGACCTATTGTGCTTTCCCATGGTCTTTTACAATGTAGGAGTTACGCTGTACCCTATGAGGTCCAAGCAGTCGCTCCATGCCATTGTGTGTATTTCATCCAGTTCTAGTTCCGGAGTCCCAAATTTTTGGTATCTCTTTATTGCTAGAGCCTGACATTCACAAAGGAGATGTAGCGGAGTTTCCTCTCCTTCTCCACATTTACTGCATAGCGGGCTTTGAGCTACTCCCAATGTATGCATATGCTTGTTCAGGCTACAGTGACCAGTAATGACCTCTGTGGTTGCCTTTATTCTGTCTCTGCTCATTTTGATCAGAGATGAGCTTACATTTTCTCTTGGTTTCGTTATGAAAGTCCTGGCATGTCTCATTCCAGTGCTGTCCATCCAGTATCTTTCATGTTAATTCGTTATCCATCTTTTAATGTGCCCTTTAACTGTCTCATATGCAATGTGACAGAAGGGTTCTGGTCCAATAGGTTTCCTTTTTGCTCCCTGCTTGGCTAGTACGTCCGCCTGTTCGTTGCCCTCTACATTCGAGTGCCCTGGGACCCACAACAGAGTGTTGTGTTCAGCCAGTACAAATAAAGTTACTCAGGGATATTCTTACAATTTAATTTTATCGTGATATTTAAGCGAGAAATCTAAAATATTCGTTTCTAGTTCCAGAAAAATTAAAACATCGTTACTCCTCAGGAAAAAACGCTAGAATCAAACTTACTTAGAATAATCTTATATACAAATAAAGTTACTCAGGGATATTCTTACAATTTAATTTTATCGTGATATTTAAGCCAGAAAACTAAAATACTCGTTTCTAGTTACAGAAAAATTAAAACATCGTTACTCCTCAGGAAAAATGCTAGAATCAAACTTAATAAACAAATCTATTATAAAAATAAAGTTACTCAGGGATAATCTTACAATTTAATTTTATCGTGATATTTAAGCGAGAAAACTAAAATATTCGTTAATAGTTCCAGAAAAATAAAAATATTGTTACTCCTCAGAAAAAAATGCTAGAATCAAACTTATAAAAAAAATCTAATAAACAAATAAAGGTACTCAGGGATATTCTTACAATTTAATTTTATCGTGATATTTAAGCGAGACAACTAAAATACTCGTTTCTTGTTACAGAAAAATTAAAACATCGTTACTCCTCAGGAAAAAATGTTAGGATCAAACTTATTTAGAATAATCTAATATACAAATAAAGTTACTCAGGGATATTCTTACAATTTAATTTTAACGTGATATTTAAGCGAGAAATCTAAAATAATCTTTTCTAGTTCCAGAAAAATTAAAACATCGTTACTCCTCAGGAAAAAATGCTAGAATCAAACTTATTAAAAAAATCTAATATACAAATAAAGATACTCCGGGATATTCTTACAATTTAATTTTATTGTGATATTTAAGCGAGAAATCTAAAATATTCGTTTCTAGTTCCAGAAAAATTAAAACATCGTTACTCCTCAGGAAAAAATGCTAGAATCAAACTTATTTAGAATAATCTAATATACAAATAAAGTTACTCAGGGATATTCTTACAATTTAATTTTATCGTGATATTTAAGCGAGAAATCTAAAATATTCGTTACTAGTTCCTGTAAATTAAAACATCGTTCCTCCTCAGGAAAAAATGCTAGAATCAAACTTATTAAGAAAAATCTAATATACAAATAAAGATACTCCGGGATATTCTTACAATTTAATTTTATCGTGATATTTAAGCGAGAAATCTAAAATATTCGTTTCTAGTTCCAGAAAAATTAAAACATCGTTACTCCTCAGGAAAAAATGCTAGAATCAAACTTATTAAGAAAAATCTAATACACAAATAAAGTTACTCAGGGATATTCTTACAATTTAATTTTATCGTGATATTTAAGCGAGAAATCTAAAATATTCGTTACTAGTTCCTGTAAATTAAAACATCGTTCCTCCTCAGGAAAAAATGCTAGAATCAAACTTATTAAGAAAAATCTAATACACAAATAAAGTTACTCCGGGATATTCTTACAATTTAATTTTATCGTGATATTTAAGCGAGAAATCTAAAATATTCGTTTCTAGTTCCAGAAAAATTAAAACATCGTTACTCCTTAGGAAAAAATGCTAGAATCAAACTTATTTAAAAAATTCTAATAAACGAATAAAGTTACTCAGGGATATTCTTACAATTTAATTTTATTGTGATATTTAAGCGAGAAATCTAAAATATTCGTTACTAGCTCCAGAAAAATTAAAACATCGTTACTCCTCAGTAAAAAATGCTAGAATCAAACTTATTAAGAAAAATCTAATACACAAATAAAGTTACTCAGGGATATTCTTACAATTTAATTTTATCGTGATATTTAAGCGAGAAATCTAAAATATTCGTTACTAGTTCCTGTAAATTAAAACATCGTTCCTCCTCAGGAAAAAATGCTAGAATCAAACTTATTAAGAAAAATCTAATATACAAATAAAGATACTCCGGGATATTCTTACAATTTAATTTTATCGTGATATTTAAGCGAGAAATCTAAAATATTCGTTTCTAGTTCCAGAAAAATTAAAACATCGTTACTCCTCAGGAAAAAATGCTAGAATCAAACTTATTTAAAATAATCTAATATACAAATAAAGTTACTCAGGGATATTCTTACAATTTAATTTTATCGTGATATTTAAGCCAGAAAACTAAAATACCCGTTTCTTGTTACAGAAAAATTAAAACATCGTTACTCCTCAAGAAAAAATGCTAGAATCAAACTTATTAAGAAAAATCTAATACACAAATAAAGTTACTCAGGGATATTCTTACAATTTAATTTTATCGTGATATTTAAGCGAGAAATCTAAAATATTCGTTACTAGTTCCTGTAAATTAAAACATCGTTCCTCCTCGGGAAAACATGCTAGAATCAAACTTATTAAAAAAATCTAATATACAAATAAAGTTACTCAGGGATATTCTTACAATTTAATTTTATCGTGATATTTAAGCCAGAAAACTAAAATACTCGTTTCTAGTTACAGAAAAATTAAAACATCGTTACTCCTCAGGAAAAAATGCTAGAATCAAACTTATTAAACAAATCTATTATAAAAATAAAGTTACTCAGGGATAATCTTACAATTTAATTTTATCGTGATATTTAAGCGAGACAACTAAAATACTCGTTTCTTGTAACAGAAAAATTAAAACATCGTTACTTCTCAGGAAAAAATGTTAGGAACAAACTTATTTAGAATAAACTAATATACAAATAAAGTTACTCAGGGACATTCTTACAATTTAATTTTATCGTGATATTTAAGCCAGAAAACTAAAATACTCGTTTCTTGTTACAGAAAAATTAAAACATCGTTACTCCTCAGGAAAAAATGTTAGGATCATACTTATTTCGAATAATCTAACACAAATAAAGTTACTCAGGGATATTATTACAATTTAATTTTATCGTGATATTTATGTGAGAAAACTAAAATATTCGTTCTAGTTCCAGTAAAATTAAAACATCGTTACTCCTCAGGAAAAAATGCTAGAATCAAACTTATTTAGAATAAACTAATATACAAATAAAGTTACTCAGGGATATTCTTACAATTTCATTTTATCGTGATATTTAAGCCAGAAAACTAAAATACTCGTTTCTTGTTACAGAAAAATTAAAACATCGTTACTCCTCAGGAAAAAATGTTAGGATCATACTTATTTCGAATAATCTAATATACAAATAAAGTTACTCAGGGATATTCTTACAATTTAATTTTAACGTGATATTTAAGCGAGAAATCTAAAATAATCTCTTCTAGTTCCAGAAAAATTAAAACATCGTTACTCCTCAGGAAAAAATGTTAGAATCAAACTTATTAAAAAAAATCTAATATACAAATAAAGTTACTCTGGGATATTCTTACAATTTAATTTTATCGCTATAGTTAAGCGAGAAAACTAAAATATTCTTTTCTAGTTCCAGAAAAATTAAAACATCGTTACTCCTCAGGAAAAAATGCTAGAATCAAACTTATTTAGAATAATCTAATATACAAATAAAGTTACTCAGGGATATTCTTACAATTTAATTTTAACGTGATATTTAAGTGAGAAATCTAAAATAATCTTTTCTAGTTCCAGAAAAATTAAAACATCGTTACTCCTCAGGAAAAAATGCTAGATCAAACTTATTAAGAATAATCTAATATACAAATAAAGTTACTCAGGGATATTCTTACAATTTAATTTTATCGTGATATTTATGTGAGAGAACTAAAATATTCGTTTCTAGTTCCAGTAAAATTAAAACATCGTTACTCCTCAGGAAAAAATGCTAGAATCAAACTTATTAAAAAAAATCTAATATACAAATAAAATTACTCTGGGATAGTCTTACAATTTAATTTTATCGTTATATTTAAGCGAGAAAACTAAAATATTCTTCTCTAGTTCCAGAAAAATTAAAACATCGTTCCTCCTCAGGAAAACATGCTAGAATCAAACTTATTAAAAAATCTAATATACAAATAAAGTTACTCAGGGATATTCTTACAATTTAATTTTATCGTGATATTTAAGCGAGAAATCTAAAATAATCTTTTCTAGTTCCAGAAAAATTAAAACATCGTTACTCCTCAGGAAAAAATGCTAGAATCAAACTTATTAAGAATAATCTAATATGCAAATAAAGTTACTCCGGGATATTCTTACAATTTAATTTTATCGTGATATTTAAGCGAGAAAACTAAAATACTCGTTTCTTGTTACAGAAAAATTTAAACATCGTTACTCCTCAGGAAAAAATGTTAGGATCAAACTTATTTAGAATAATCTAATATACAAATAAAGTTACTCAGGGATATTCTTACAATTGAATTTTAACGTGATATTTAAGCGAGAAATCTAAAATAATCTTTTCTAGTTCCAGAAAAATTAAAACATCGTTACTCCTCAGGAAAAAATGCTAGAATCAAACTTATTAAAAAAATCTAATATACAAATAAAGTTACTCTGGGATATTCTTACAATTTAATTTTAACGTTATATTTAAGCGAGAAAACTAAAATATTCGTTTCTAGTTCCAAAAAAATTATAACATCGTTACTCATCAGGAAAAAATGCTAGAATCAAACTTATTAAGAAAAATCTAATATACAAATAAAGTTACTCCGGGATATTCTTACAATTTAATTTTATCGTGATATTTAAGCCAGAAAACTAAAATACTCGTTTCTTGTTACAGAAAAATTAAAACATCGTTACTGCTCAAGAAAAAATGTTAGGATCAAACTTATTTAGAAAACTCTAATATACAAATAAAGTTACTCAGGGATATTCTTACAATTTAATTTTATCGTGATATTTAAGCGAGAAAACTAAAATACTCGTTTCTTGTTACAGAAAAATGAAAACATCGTTACTCCTCAGGAAAAAATGTTAGGATCAAACTTATTTAGAAAACTCTAATATACAAATAGAGTTACTCAGGGATACTCTTACAATTTAATTTTATCGTGATATTTAAGCGACAAATCTAAAATAATCTTTTCTAGTTCCAGAAAAATTAAACCATCGTTACTCCTCAGGAAAAAATGCTAGAATAAAACTTATTAAGAATAATCTAATATACTAATAAAGTTACTCAGGGATATTCTTACAATTTAATTTTAACGTTATATTTAAGCGATAAAACTAAAATTTTCGTTACTAGCTCCAGAAAAATAATAACATTGTTACTCCTCAGGAAAAAAATGCTAGAATCAAACTTATTGAAAAAATCTATTATAAAAATAAAGTTACTCTGGGATATTCTTACAATTTAATTTTATCGTTATATTTAAGCGAGAAAACTAAAATATTCGTTTCTAGTTCCAGAAAAATTAAAACATCGTTACTCCTCAGGAAAAAATGCTAGAATCAAACTTATTAAGAATAATCTAATATACAAATAAAGTTACTCAGGGATATTCTTACAATTTAATTTTAACGTTATATTTAAGCGAGAAAACTAAAATATTCGTTTCTAGTTCCAAAAAAATTATAACATCGTTACTCCTCAGTAAAAAATGCTAGACTCAAACTTATTAAGAAAAATCTAATACACAAATAAAGTTACTCAGGGATATTCTTACAATTTAATTTTATCGTGATATTTAAGCGAGAAATCTAAAATATTCGTTACTAGCTCCAGAAAAATTAAAACATCGTTACTCTTCAGAAAAAAATGCTAGAATCAAACTTATTAAGAATAATCTAATATACAAATAAAGTTACTCAGGGCTATTCTTACAATTTAATTTTATCGTGATATTTATGTGAGAAAACTAAAATATTCGTTTCTAGTTCCAGTAAAATTAAAACTTCGTTACTCCTCAGGAAAAATGCTAGAATCAAACTTATTAAAAAAATCTAATATACAAATAAAGTTACTCAGGGATATTCTTACAATTTAATTTTATCGTTATATTTAAGCGAGAAAACTAAAATATTCGTTTCTAGTTCCAGAAAAATTAAAACATCGTTACTCCTCAGGAAAAAATGCTAGATTCAAACTTATTAAGAAAAATCTAATATACAAATAAAGTTACTCAGGGATATTCTTACAATTTAATTTTATCGTGATATTTAAGCGAGAAATCTAAAATATTCGTTACTAGCTCCAGAAAAATTAAAACATCGTTACTCCTCAGGAAAAAATGCTAGAATCAAACTTATTAAGAATAATCTAATATACAAATAAAGTTACTCCGAGATATTCTTACAATTTAATTTTATCTTGATATTTAAGCGAGAAAACTAAAATACTCGTTGCTTGTTACAGAAAAATTAAAACATCGTTACTCCTCAGGAAAAAATGTTAGGATCAAACTTATTTAGAATAATCTTATATCCAAATAAAGTTACTCAGGGATATTCTTCCAATTTAATTTTAACGTGATATTTAAGCGAGAAATCTAAAATAATCTTTTCTAGTTCCAGAAAAATTAAAACATCGTTACTCCTCAGGAAAAAATGCTAGAATCAAACTTATTAAAAATAATCTAATATACAAATAAAGTTACTCAGGGATATTCTTCCAATTTAATTTTAACGTGATATTTAAGCGAGAAATCTAAAATAATCTTTTCTAGTTCCAGAAAAATTAAAACATCGTTACTCCTCAGGAAAAAATGCTAGAATCAAACTTATTAAAAATAATCTAATATACAAATAAAGTTACTCCGAGATATTCTTACAATTTAATTTAACGTGATATTTAAGCGAGAAAACTAAAATACTCGTTGCGTGTTCCAGAAAAATTAAAACATCGTTACTCCTCAGGAAAAAATGTTTGGATCAAACTTATTTAGAATAATCTAATATACAAATAAAGTTACTCAGGGATATTCTTACAATTTAATTTTATCGTGATATTTATGTGAGAAAACTAAAATATTCGTTTCTAGTTCCAGTAAAATTAAAACTTCGTTACTCCTCAGGAAAAATGCTAGAATCAAACTTATTAAAAAAATCTAATATACAAATAAAGTTACTCAGGGATATTCTTACAATTTAATTTTATCGTTATATTTAAGCGAGAAAACTAAAATATTCGTTTCTAGTTCCAGAAAAATTAAAACATCGTTACTCCTCAGGAAAAAATGCTAGATTCAAACTTATTAAGAAAAATCTAATATACAAATAAAGTTACTCAGGGATATTCTTACAATTTAATTTTATCGTGATATTTAAGCGAGAAATCTAAAATATTCGTTACTAGCTCCAGAAAAATTAAAACATCGTTACTCCTCAGGAAAAAATGCTAGAATCAAACTTATTAAGAATAATATAATATACAAATAAAGTTACTCCGAGATATTCTTACAATTTAATTTTATCGTGATATTTAAGCGAGAAAACTAAAATACTCGTTGCTTGTTACAGAAAAATTAAAACATCGTTACTCCTCAGGAAAAAATGTTTGGATCAAACTTATTTAGAATAATCTAATATACAAATAAAGTTACTCAGGGATATTCTTACAATTTAATTTTAACGTGATATTTAAGCGAGAAATCTAAAATAATCTTTTCTAGTTCCAGAAAAATTAAAACATCGTTACTCCTCAGGAAAAAATGCTAGAATCAAACTTATTAAGAATAATCTAATATACAAATAAAGTTACTCCGAGATATTCATACAATTTAATTTTATCGTGATATTTAAGCGAGAAAACTAAAATACTCGTTGCTTGTTACAGAAAAATTAAAACATCGTTACTCCTCAGGAAAAAATGTTTGGATCAAACTTATTAAGAATAATCTAATATACAAATAAAGTTACTCAGGGATATTCTTACAATTTAATTTTATCGTGATATTTAAGCGAGAAAACTAAAATACTCGTTGCTTGTTACAGAAAAATTAAAACATCGTTACTCCTCAGGAAAAAATGTTAGGATCAAACTTATTTAGAATAATCTTATATCCAAATAAAGTTACTCAGGGATATTCTTCCAATTTAATTTTAACGTGATATTTAAGCGAGAAATCTAAAATAATCTTTTCTAGTTCCAGAAAAATTAAAACATCGTTACTCCTCAGGAAAAAATGCTAGAATCAAACTTATTAAAAATAATCTAATATACAAATAAAGTTACTCAGGGATATTCTTACAATTTAATTTTATCGTGATATTTATGTGAGAAAACTAAAATATTCGTTTCTAGTTCCTGTAAAATTAAAACATCGTTATTCCTCAGGAAAAAATGCTAGAATCCAACTTATTAAAAAAAATCTAATATACAAATAAAGTTACTCAGGGATATTCTTACAATTTAATTTTATCGTGATATTTAAGCGAGAAATCTAAAATATTCGTTTCTAGTTCCAGAAAAATTAAAACATCGTTACTCCTCAGGAAAAAATGCTAGAATCAAACTTATTTAGAATAATCTTATATACAAATAAAGTTACTCAGGGATATTCTTACAATTTAATTTTATCGTGATATTTAAGCCAGAAAACTAAAATACTCGTTTCTTGTTACAGAAAAATTAAAACATCGTTACTCCTCAGGAAAAAATGTTAGGATCAAACTTATTTAGAAAACTCTAATATACAAATAAAGTTACTCAGGGATATTCTTACAATTTAATTTTATCGTGATATTTAAGCGAGAAAACTAAAATATTCGTTTATAGTTCCAGAAAAATAAAAATATTGTTACTCCTCAGAAAAAAATGCTAGAATCAAACTTATTAAAAAAAATCTAATAAACAAATAAAGTTACTCAAGGATATTCTTACAATTTAATTTTATCGTGATATTTAAGCGAGAAATCTAAAATATTCGTTACTAGCTCCAGAAAAATTAAAACATCCTTACTCCTCAGGAAAAAATGCTAGAATCAAACTTATTAAGAATAACACAGATCAACAAAAAAAAAAAATTGTCTGTTTCCTGTGATTTTTTTTTTGTTTCTATCTCAAATTGACGCGTATTTTTTAAATATGGCAACAATTTTTCTCTAACAGCTTTTGTTTTTGAGTTATAGCTAACTACCCTCATTTACTATTTTTACTTAGATTTTCGTTTTTTATTGGACAGGAAAATATATTTTGTTTTATTTTTAAATATGGCTTCGTCAAGAAGATGTGTGCTTAATCCCGATTGTTTTTGCTACATTTGTGGTGAATATATATTTGCAAAATATCGAAAACCTATATCGGACTTTGTGAAAACTGCGTATCATCAATACTTTAAAATAAAATTGTGTAATCAGAACAAGCCATGGGTTCCTCATATTGTATACCAGAAATGTGTGGATTGTCTACGGTTATGGTCCAGTGGAAAAATAGATGCAATAATGTTCGTAACACCCATGATTTGGCGAGAACCTCGAAACCATCATGACGATTGCTACTTCTGCGTTGTGAAAATAAACGGAATTAACCGTGAAAATCGAAGTAAGTGGTCATATCCTAACTTATCTTCTGCTCAACGAACTCAATTAAAATCACAAGAGGTACAACTCAGCACATCTAAATCTTCTGATGATCCAAATCTCTGTGAACCCGAACGAAATACATCAAATGAAGACTCTGATTCAGACTTCAAATGTAGCTATCGAACTGGCAAGAGCTAGGTATCAACATGAGCATAAAAATACACTTCCTGTACTCGCATTTAGACCGATTTCCACAAAATCTGGGTGATTTTAGTGAGGAGCAGGGTGAAAAATTTCATCAGGATCTTCGGACAATAGAAGAGCGTTATCAGGAGCGGTGGGGCTCACATATGATGGCAGACTACTGCTGGAGTTTGCAACGAGATCTACCTAAAGTCGTTCATTCAAGGAAATCTTATAAAAGATCATTTCAATAGAAATTTTGTTAACATAATGTATTTTTTTTTGTCAAAATAATAAAACAGTATATTTCAAAAGGTAAAGCTGTTAGCAATCTCCCAGTATTTTTTTCATAGTCAGGGCCATAGAAATACCCAATAACAGAAAAAAAAAATAAAGGAAACAAGACTTGTGTTGACCAGTGTAATCTAATATACAAATAAAGTTACTCCGAGATATTCTTACAATTTAATTTTATCGTGATATTTAAGCGAGAAAACTAAAATACTCGTTGCTTGTTACAGAAAAATTAAAACATCGTTACTCCTCAGGAAAAAATGTTTGGATCAAACTTATTTAGAATAATCTAATATACAAATAAAGTTACTCAGGGATATTCTTACAATTTAATTTTAACGTGATATTTAAGCGAGAACTCTAAAATAATCTTTTCTAGTTCCAGAAAAATTAAAACATCGTTACTCCTCAAGAAAAAATGCTAAATCAAACTTATTAAGAATAATCTAATATACAAATAAAGTTACTCAGGGATATTCTTACAATTTAATTTTATCGTGATATTTATGTGAGAAAACTAAAATATTCGTTTCTAGTTCCAGTAAAATTAAAACATCGTTACTCCTCAGGAAAAAATGCTAGAATCAAACTTATTAAAAAAAATCTAATATACAAATAAAATTACTCTGGGATAGTCTTACAATTTAATTTTATCGTTATATTTAAGCGAGAAAACTAAAATATTCTTCTCTAGTTCCAGAAAAATTAAAACATCGTTACTCCTCAGGAAAAAATGCTAGAATCAAACTTATTAAGATTAATCTAATATACAAATAAAGTTACTCAGGTATATTCTTACAATTTAATTTTATCGTGATATTTAAGCCAGAAAACTAAAATACTCGTTTCTTGTTACAGAAAAATTTAAACATCGTTACTCCTCAGGAAAAAATGTTAAGATCAAACTTATTTAGAAAACTCTATTATACAAATAAAGTTACTCGGGGATATTCTTACAATTTAATTTTATCGTGATATTTAAGCGAGAAATCTAAAATAATCTTTTCTAGTTCCAGAAAAATTAAAACATCGTTACTCCTCAGGAAAAAATGCTAAAATTAAACTTATTAAGAATAATCTAATATACAAATAAAGTTACTCCGGGATATTCTTACAATTTAATTTTATCGTGATATTTAAGCGAGAAATCTAAAATAATCTTTTCTAGTTCAAGAAAAATTAAAACTTCGTTACTCCTCAGGAAAAAATTCTAGAATCAAACTTATTAAAAAAAATCTAATAAACAAATAAAGTTACTCAGGGATATTCTTACAATTTAATTTTATTGTGATATTTAAGCGAGAAATCTAAAATATTCGTTACTAGCTCCAGAAAAATTAAAACATCCTTACTCCTCAGGAAAAAATGCTAGAATCAAACTTATTAAGAATAATCTAATATACAAATAAAGTTACTCCGAGATATTCTTACAATTTAATTTTATCGTGATATTTAAGCGAGAAAACTAAAATACTCGTTGCTTGTTACAGAAAAATTAAAACATCGTTACTCCTCAGGATAAAATGTTTGGATCAAACTTATTTAGAATAATCTAATATACAAATAAAGTTACTCAGGGATATTCTTACAATTTAATTTTATCGTGATATTTAAGCGAGAAAACTAAAATATTCGTTTATAGTTCCAGAAAAATAAAAATATTGTTACTCCTCAGAAAAAAATGCTAGAATCAAACTTATTAAAAAAAATCTAATAAACAAATAAAGTTACTCAAGGATATTCTTACAATTTAATTTTATCGTGATATTTAAGCGAGAAAACTAAAATACTCGTTTCTTGTTACAGAAAAATTAAAACATCGTTACTCCTCAGGAAAAAATGTTAGGATCAAACTTATTTAGAATAATCTAATATACAAATTAAGTTACTCAGGGATATTCTTACAATTTAATTTTATCGTTATATTTAAGCGAGAAAACTAAAATATTCGTTTCTAGTTCCAGAAAAATTAAAACATCGTTACTCCTCAGGACAAAATGCTAGAATCAAACTTATTAAGAAAAATCTAATACACAAATAAAGTTACTCAGGGATATTCCTACAATTTAATTTTATCGTGATATTTAAGCCAGAAAACTAAAATACTCGTTTCTTGTTACAGAAAAGTTAAAACATCGTTACTCCTCAAGAAAAAATGTTAGGATCAAACTTATTTAGAAAACTCTAATATACAAATAAAGTTACTCAGGGATATTCTTACAATTTAATTTTATCGTGATATTTAAGCGAGAAATCTAAAATATTCGTTTCTAATTCCAGAAAAATTAAAACATCGTTACTCCTCAGGACAAAATGCTAGAATCAAACTTATTAAGAAAAATCTAATACACAAATAAAGTTACTCAGGGATATTCCTACAATTTAATTTTATCGTGATATTTAAGCTAGAAAACTAAAATACTCGTTTCTTGTTACAGAAAAATTAAAACATCGTTACTCCTCAAGAAAAAATGTTAGGATCAAACTTATTTAGAAAACTCTAATATACAAATAAAGTTACTCAGGGATATTCTTACAATTTAATTTTATCGTGATATTTAAGCGAGAAATCTAAAATAATCTTTTCTAGTTCAAGAAAAATTAAAACTTCGTTACTCCTCAGGAAAAAATTCTAGAATCAAACTTATTAAAAAAAATCTAATAAACAAATAAAGTTACTCAGGGATATTCTTACAATTTAATTTTATTGTGATATTTAAGCGAGAAATCTAAAATATTCGTTACTAGCTCCAGAAAAATTAAAACATCCTTACTCCTCAGGAAAAAATGCTAGAATCAAACTTATTAAGAATAATCTAATATACAAATAAAGTTACTCCGAGATATTCTTACAATTTAATTTTATCGTGATATTTAAGCGAGAAAACTAAAATACTCGTTGCTTGTTACAGAAAAATTAAAACATCGTTACTCCTCAGGAAAAAATGTTTGGATCAAACTTATTTAGAATAATCTAATATACAAATAAAGTTACTCAGGGATATTCTTACAATTTAATTTTATCGTCATATTTAAGCGAGAAAACTAAAATATTCGTTTATAGTTCCAGAAAAATAAAAATATTCTTACTCCTCAGAAAAAAATGCTAGAATCAAACTTATTAAAAAAAATCTAATAAACAAATAAAGTTACTCAAGGATATTCTTACAATTTAATTTTATCGTGATATTTAAGCGAGAAATCTAAAATATTCGTTACTAGCTCCAGAAAAATTAAAACATCCTTACTCCTCAGGAAAAAATGCTAGAATCAAACTTATTAAGAATAATCTAATATACAAATAAAGTTACTCCGAGATATTCTTACAATTTAATTTTATCGTGATATTTAAGCGAGAAAACTAAAATACTCGTTGCTTGTTACAGAAAAATAAAAACATCGTTACTCCTCAGGAAAAAATGTTTGGATCAAACTTATTTAGAATAATCTAATATACAAATAAAGTTACTAAGGGATATTCTTACAATTTAATTTTAACGTGATATTTAAGCGAGAAATCTAAAATAATCTTTTCTAGTTCCAGAAAAATTAAAACATCGTTACTCCTCAAGAAAAAATGCTAAATCAAACTTATTAAGAATAATCTAATATACAAATAAAGTTACTCAGGGATATTCTTACAATTTAATTTTATCGTGATATTTATGTGAGAAAACTAAAAATATTAAAACATCATTACTCCTCAGGAAAAAATGCTAGAATCAAACTTATTAAAAAAAAAGCTAATAAACAAATATAGTTACTCAAGGATAATCTTACAATTTAATTTTATCGTCATATTTAAGCGAGAAATCTAAAATATTCGTTACTAGCTCAAGAAAAATTAAAACATCCTTACTCCTCAGGAAAAAATGCTAGAATCAAACTTATTAAGAATAATCTAATATACAAATAAAGTTACTCCGAGATATTCTTACAATTTAATTTTATCGTGATATTTAAGCGAGAAAACTAAAATACTCGTTGCTTGTTACAGAAAAATTAAAACATCGTTACTCCTCAGGAAAAAATGTTTGGATCAAACTTATTTAGAATAATCTAATATACAAATAAAGTTACTCGGGGATATTCTTACAATTTAATTTTATCGTGATATTTAAGCGA
The DNA here is from genome assembly GCA_911728475.2 of Pterostichus madidus. NCBI lineage: Eukaryota > Metazoa > Arthropoda > Insecta > Coleoptera > Carabidae > Pterostichus > Pterostichus madidus. Next base: position 16,528,104 of record OU452311.1, on the reverse strand, counting down.
GAAATCTAAAATAATCTTTTCTAGTTCCAGAAAAATTAAAACATCGTTACTCCTCAGGAAAAAATGCTAGAATCAAACTTATTAAGAATAATCTAATATACAAATAAAGTTACTCCGGGATATTCTTACAATTTAATTTTATCGTGATATTTAAGCGAGAAAACTAAAATACTCGTTTCTTGTTACAGAAAAATTAAAACATCGTTACTCCTCAGGAAAAAATGTTAGGATCAAACTTATTTAGAATAATCTAATATACAAATTAAGTTACTCAGGGATATTCTTACAATTTAATTTTATCGTTATATTTAAGCGAGAAAACTAAAATATTCGTTTCTAGTTCCAGAAAAATTAAAACATCGTTACTCCTCAGGACAAAATGCTAGAATCAAACTTATTAAGAAAAATCTAATATACAAATAAAGTTACTCAGGGATATTCCTACAATTTAATTTTATCGTGATATTTAAGCCAGAAAACTAAAATACTCGTTTCTTGTTACAGAAAAATTAAAACATCGTTACTCCTCAAGAAAAAATGTTAGGATCAAACTTATTTAGAAAACTCTAATATACAAATAAAGTTACTCAGGGATATTCTTACAATTTAATTTTATCGTGATATTTAAGCGAGAAATCTAAAATATTCGTTTCTAATTCCAGAAAAATTAAAACATCGTTACTCCTCAGGACAAAATGCTAGAATAAAACTTATTAAAAATAATCTAATATACTAATAAAGTTACTCAGGGATATTCTTACAATTTAATTTTATCGTGATATTTAAGCGAGAAAACTAAAAAATTCGTTTATAGTTCCAGAAAAATAAAAATATTGTTACTCCTCAGAAACAAATGCTAGAATCAAACTTATTAAGCAAAATCTAATATACAAATAAGGTTACTCAGGGATATTCTTACAATTTAATTTTATTGTGATATTTAAGCGAGAAATCTAAAATATTCGTTACTAGCTCCAGAAAAATTAAAACATCGTTACTCCTCAGGAAAAAAATGCTAGAATCAAACTTATTAAGAATAATCTAATATACAAATAAAGTTACTCAGGGATAGTCTGACAATTTAATTTTATCGTGATATTTAAGCGAGAAAACTAAAATACTCGTTTCTTGTTACAGAAAAATGAAAACATCGTTACTCCTCAGGAAAAAATGTTAGGATCAAACTTATTTAGAAAACTCTAATATACAAATAAAGTTACTCAGGGATACTTTTACAATTTAATTTTATCGTGATATTTAAGCGAGAAATCTAAAATAATCTTTTCTAGTTCCAGAAATATTAAAACATCGTTACTCCTCAGGAAAAAATGCTAGAATCAAACTTATTAAGAATAATCTAATATACAAATAAAGTTACTCAGGGATATTCTTACAATTTAATTTTATCGTGATGTTTATGTGAGAAAACTAAAATATTCGTTTCTAGTTCCAGTAAAATTAAAACATCGTTACTCCTCAGGAAAAAATGCTAGAATCAAACTTATTTAGAATAATCTTATATACAAATAAAGTTACTCAGGGATATTCTTACAATTTAATTTTATCGTGATATTTAAGCCAGAAAACTAAAATACTCGTTTCTTGTTACAGAAAAATTAAAACATCGTTACTCCTCAGGAAAAAATGTTAGGATCAAACTTATTTAGAAAACTCTAATATACAAATAAAGTTACTCAGCGATATTCTTACAATTTAATTTTATCGTGATATTTAAGCGAGAAATCTAAAATAATCTTTTTTAGTTCCAGATAAATTAAAACATCGTTACTCCTCACGAAAAAATTCTAGAATCAAACTTATTAAACAAATCTATTATAAAAATAAAGTTACTCAGGGATAATCTTAAAATTTAATTTTATCGTGATATTTAAGCGAGAAAACTAAAATATTCGTTTATAGTTCCAGAAAAATAAAAATATTGTTACTCCTCAGAAAAAAATGCTAGAATCAAACTTATTAAAAAAAATCTAATAAACAAATAAAGTTACTCAGGGATATTCTTACAATTTAATTTTATCGTGATATTTAAGCGAGAAATCTAAAATATTCGTTTCTAATTCCAGAAAAATTAAAACATCGTTACTCCTCAGGAAAAAATGCTAGAATCAAACTTATTAAGAAAAATCTAATACACAAATAAAGTTACTCAGGGATATTCTTACAATTTAATTTTATCGTGATATTTAAGCCAGAAAACTAAAATACTCGTTTCTTGTTACAGAAAAATTAAAACATCGTTACTCCTCAGGGAAAAATGTTAGGATCAAACTTATTTAGAAAACTCTAATATACAAATAAAGTTACTCAGGGATATTCTTACAATTTAATTTTATCGTGATATTTAAGCGAGAAATCTAAAATAATCTTTTCTAGTTCAAGAAAAATTAAAACATCGTTACTCCTCAGGAAAAAAATGCTAGAATCAAATTTATTAAGAATAATCTAATATACAAATAAAGTTACTCAGGCATATTCTTACAATTTAATTTTATCGTGATATTTAAGCGAGAAAACTAAAATACTCGTTTCTTGTTACAGAAAAATGAAAACATCGTTACTCCTCAGGAAAAAATGTTAGGATCAAACTTATTTAGAAAACTCTAATATACAAATAAAGTTACTCAGGGATACTCTTACAATTTAATTTTATCGTGATATTTAAGCGACAAATCTAAAATAATCTTTTCTACTTCCAGAAAAATTAAACCATCGTTACTCCTCAGGAAAAAATGCTAGAATAAAACTTATTAAGAATAATCTAATATACTAATAAAGTTACTCAGGGATATTCTTACAATTTAATTTTATCGTTATATTTAAGCGAGAAAACTAAAATATTCGTTTCTAGTTCCAGAAAAATTAAAACATCGTTACTCCTTAGTAAAAAATGCTAGACTCAAACTTATTAAGAAAAATCTAATACACAAATAAAGTTACTCAGGGATATTCTTACAATTTAATTTTATCGTGATATTTAAGTGAGAAATCTAAAATATTCGTTACTAGCTCCAGAAAAATTAAAACATCGTTACTCTTCAGAAAAAAATGCTAGAATCAAACTTATTAAGAATAATCTAATATACAAATAAAGTTACTCAGGGCTATTCTTACAATTTAATTTTATCGTGATATTTATGTGAGAAAACTAAAATATTCGTTTCTAGTTCCAGTAAAATTAAAACTTCGTTACTCCTCAGGAAAAAATGCTAGAATCAAACTTATTAAAAAAATCTAATATACAAATAAAGTTACTCAGGGATATTCTTACAATTTAATTTTATCGTTATATTTAAGCGAGAAAACTAAAATATTCGTTTCTAGTTCCATAAAAATTAAAACATCGTTACTCCTCAGGAAAAAATGCTAGATTCAAACTTATTAAGAAAAATCTAATATACAAATAAAGTTACTCAGGGGTATTCTTACAATTTAATTTTATCGTGATATTTAAGCGAGAAATCTAAAATATTCGTTTCTATTTCCAGAAAAATTAAAACATCGTTACTCCGCAGGCAAAAATGCTAGAATCAAACTTATTTAGAATAATTTAATAAACAAATAAAGTTACTCAGGGATATTCTTACAATTTAATTTTATCGTGATATTTAAGCCAGAAAACTAAAATACTCGTTTCTTGTTACAGAAAAATTAAAACATTGTTACTCCTCAGGAAAAATTGCTAGAATCAAACTTATTAAACAAATCTATTATAAAAATAAAGTTACTCAGGGATAATCTTACAATTTAATTTTATCGTGATATTTAAGCGAGAAAACTAAAAAATTCGTTTATAGTTCCAGAAAAATAAAAATATTGTTACTCCTCAGAAACAAATGCTAGAATCAAACTTATTAAGGAAAATCTAATATACAAATAAAGTTACTCAGGGATAATCTTACAATTTAATTTTATCGTGATATTTAAGCGAGAAATCTAAAATAATCTTTTTTAATTCCAGAAAAATTAAAACATCGTTACTATTCACGAAAAAATTCTAGAATCAAACTTATTAAACAAATCTATTATAAAAATAAAGTTACTCAGGGATAATCTTACAATTTAATTTTATCGTGATATTTAAGCGAGAAAACTAAAATATTCGTTTATAGTTCCAGAAAAATAAAAATATTGTTACTCCTCAGAAAAAAATGCTAGAATCAAACTTATTAAAAAAAATCTAATAAACAAATAAAGTTACTCAGGGATATTCTTACAATTTAATTTTATCGTGATATTTAAGCGAGAAATCTAAAATATTCGTTACTAGCTCCAGAAAAATTAAAACATCCTTACTCCTCAGGAAAAAATGCTAGAATCAAACTTATTAAGAATAATCTAATATACAAATAAAGTTACTCCGAGATATTCTTACAATTTAATTTTATCGTGATATTTAAGCGAGAAAACTAAAATACTCGTTGCTTGTTACAGAAAAATTAAAACTTCGTTACTCCTCAGGAAAAAATTCTAGAATCAAACTTATTAAAAAAAATCTAATAAACAAATAAAGTTACTCAGGGATATTCTTACAATTTAATTTTATTGTGATATTTAAGCGAGAAATCTAAAATATTCGTTACTAGCTCCAGAAAAATTAAAACATCCTTACTCCTCAGGAAAAAATGCTAGAATCAAACTTATTAAGAATAATCTAATATACAAATAAAGTTACTCCGAGATATTCTTACAATTTAATTTTATCGTGATATTTAAGCGAGAAAACTAAAATACTCGTTGCTTGTTACAGAAAAATTAAAACATCGTTACTCCTCAGGAAAAAATGTTTGGATCAAACTTATTTAGAATAATCTAATATACAAATAAAGTTACTCAGGGATATTCTTACAATTTAATTTTATCGTCATATTTAAGCGAGAAAACTAAAATATTCGTTTATAGTTCCAGAAAAATAAAAATATTCTTACTCCTCAGAAAAAAATGCTAGAATCAAACTTATTAAAAAAAATTTAATAAACAAATAAAGATACTCAAGGATATTCTTACAATTTAATTTTATCGTGATATTTAAGCGAGAAATCTAAAATATTCGTTACTAGCTCCAGAAAAATTAAAACATCCTTACTCCTCAGGAAAAAATGCTAGAATCAAACTTATTAAGAATAATCTAATATACAAATAAAGTTACTCCGAGATATTCTTACAATTTAATTTTATCGTGATATTTAAGCGAGAAAACTAAAATACTCGTTGCTTGTTACAGAAAAATAAAAACATCGTTACTCCTCAGGAAAAAATGTTTGGATCAAACTTATTTAGAATAATCTAATATACAAATAAAGTTACTAAGGGATATTCTTACAATTTAATTTTAACGTGATATTTAAGCGAGAAATCTAAAATAATCTTTTCTAGTTCCAGAAAAATTAAAACATCGTTACTCCTCAAGAAAAAATGCTAAATCAAACTTATTAAGAATAATCTAATATACAAATAAAGTTACTCAGGGATATTCTTACAATTTAATTTTATCGTGATATTTATGTGAGAAAACTAAAATATTCGTTTCTAGTTCCAGTAAAATTAAAACATCGTTACTCCTCAGGAAAAAATGCTAGAATCAAACTTATTAAAAAAAAAGCTAATAAACAAATATAGTTACTCAAGGATATTCTTACAATTTAATTTTATCGTGATATTTAAGCGAGAAATCTAAAATATTCGTTACTAGCTCCAGAAAAATTAAAACATCCTTACTCCTCAGGAAAAAATGCTAGAATCAAACTTATTAAGAATAATCTAATATACAAATAAAGTTACTCCGAGATATTCTTACAATTTAATTTTATCGTGATATTTAAGCGAGAAAACTAAAATACTCGTTGCTTGTTACAGAAAAATTAAAACATCGTTACTCCTCAGGAAAAAATGTTTGGATCAAACTTATTTAGAATAATCTAATATACAAATAAAGTTACTCGGGGATATTCTTACAATTTAATTTTATCGTGATATTTAAGCGAGAAATCTAAAATAATCTTTTCTAGTTCCAGAAAAATTAAAACATCGTTACTCCTCAGGAAAAAATGCTAGAATCAAACTTATTAAGAATAATCTAATATACAAATAAAGTTACTCCGGGATATTCTTACAATTTAATTTTATCGTGATATTTAAGCGAGAAAACTAAAATACTCGTTTCTTGTTACAGAAAAATTAAAACATCGTTACTCCTCAGGAAAAAATGTTAGGATCAAACTTATTTAGAATAATCTAATATACAAATTAAGTTACTCAGGGATATTCTTACAATTTAATTTTATCGTTATATTTAAGCGAGAAAACTAAAATATTCGTTTCTAGTTCCAGAAAAATTAAAACATCGTTACTCCTCAGGACAAAATGCTAGAATCAAACTTATTAAGAAAAATCTAATACACAAATAAAGTTACTCAGGGATATTCCTACAATTTAATTTTATCGTGATATTTAAGCCAGAAAACTAAAATACTCGTTTCTTGTTACAGAAAAATTAAAACATCGTTACTCCTCAAGAAAAAATGTTAGGATCAAACTTATTTAGAAAACTCTAATATACAAATAAAGTTACTCAGGGATATTCTTACAATTTAATTTTATCGTGATATTTAAGCGAGAAATCTAAAATATTCGTTTCTAATTCCAGAAAAATTAAAACATCGTTACTCCTCAGGACAAAATGCTAGAATAAAACTTATTAAGAATAATCTAATATACTAATAAAGTTACTCAGGGATATTCTTACAATTTAATTTTATCGTGATATTTAAGCGAGAAAACTAAAAAATTCGTTTATAGTTCCAGAAAAATAAAAATATTGTTACTCCTCAGAAACAAATGCTAGAATCAAACTTATTAAGCAAAATCTAATATACAAATAAGGTTACTCAGGGATATTCTTACAATTTAATTTTATTGTGATATTTAAGCGAGAAATCTAAAATATTCGTTACTAGCTCCAGAAAAATTAAAACATCGTTACTCCTCAGGAAAAAAATGCTAGAATCAAACTTATTAAGATTAATCTAATATACAAATAAAGTTACTCAGGGATAGTCTGACAATTTAATTTTATCGTGATATTTAAGCGAGAAAACTAAAATACTCGTTTCTTGTTACAGAAAAATGAAAACATCGTTACTCCTCAGGAAAAAATGTTAGGATCAAACTTATTTAGAAAACTCTAATATACAAATAAAGTTACTCAGGGATACTTTTACAATTTAATTTTATCGTGATATTTAAGCGAGAAATCTAAAATAATCTTTTCTAGTTCCAGAAATATTAAAACATCGTTACTCCTCAGGAAAAAATGCTAGAATCAAACTTATTAAGAATAATCTAATATACAAATAAAGTTACTCAGGGATATTCTTACAATTTAATTTTATCGTGATGTTTATGTGAGAAAACTAAAATATTCGTTTCTAGTTCCAGTAAAATTAAAACATCGTTACTCCTCAGGAAAAAATGCTAGAATCAAACTTATTTAGAATAATCTTATATACAAATAAAGTTACTCAGGGATATTCTTACAATTTAATTTTATCGTGATATTTAAGCCAGAAAACTAAAATACTCGTTTCTTGTTACAGAAAAATTAAAACATCGTTACTCCTCAGGAAAAAATGTTAGGATCAAACTTATTTAGAAAACTCTAATATACAAATAAAGTTACTCAGCGATATTCTTACAATTTAATTTTATCGTGATATTTAAGCGAGAAATCTAAAATAATCTTTTTTAGTTCCAGATAAATTAAAACATCGTTACTCCTCACGAAAAAATTCTAGAATCAAACTTATTAAACAAATCTATTATAAAAATAAAGTTACTCAGGGATAATCTTAAAATTTAATTTTATCGTGATATTTAAGCGAGAAAACTAAAATATTCGTTTATAGTTCCAGAAAAATAAAAATATTGTTACTCCTCAGAAAAAAATGCTAGAATCAAACTTATTAAAAAAAATCTAATAAACAAATAAAGTTACTCAGGGATATTCTTACAATTTAATTTTATCGTGATATTTAAGCGAGAAATCTAAAATATTCGTTTCTAATTCCAGAAAAATTAAAACATCGTTACTCCTCAGGAAAAAATGCTAGAATCAAACTTATTAAGAAAAATCTAATACACAAATAAAGTTACTCAGGGATATTCTTACAATTTAATTTTATCGTGATATTTAAGCCAGAAAACTAAAATACTCGTTTCTTGTTACAGAAAAATTAAAACATCGTTACTCCTCAGGGAAAAATGTTAGGATCAAACTTATTTAGAAAACTCTAATATACAAATAAAGTTACTCAGGGATATTCTTACAATTTAATTTTATCGTGATATTTAAGCGAGAAATCTAAAATAATCTTTTCTAGTTCAAGAAAAATTAAAACATCGTTACTCCTCAGGAAAAAAATGCTAGAATCAAATTTATTAAGAATAATCTAATATACAAATAAAGTTACTCAGGCATATTCTTACAATTTAATTTTATCGTGATATTTAAGCGAGAAAACTAAAATACTCGTTTCTTGTTACAGAAAAATGAAAACATCGTTACTCCTCAGGAAAAAATGTTAGGATCAAACTTATTTAGAAAACTCTAATATACAAATAAAGTTACTCAGGGATACTCTTACAATTTAATTTTATCGTGATATTTAAGCGACAAATCTAAAATAATCTTTTCTACTTCCAGAAAAATTAAACCATCGTTACTCCTCAGGAAAAAATGCTAGAATAAAACTTATTAATAATAATCTAATATACTAATAAAGTTACTCAGGGATATTCTTACAATTTAATTTTATCGTTATATTTAAGCGAGAAAACTAAAATATTCGTTTCTAGTTCCAGAAAAATTAAAACATCGTTACTCCTTAGTAAAAAATGCTAGACTCAAACTTATTAAGAAAAATCTAATACACAAATAAAGTTACTCAGGGATATTCTTACAATTTAATTTTATCGTGATATTTAAGTGAGAAATCTAAAATATTCGTTACTAGCTCCAGAAAAATTAAAACATCGTTACTCTTCAGAAAAAAATGCTAGAATCAAACTTATTAAGAATAATCTAATATACAAATAAAGTTACTCAGGGCTATTCTTACAATTTAATTTTATCGTGATATTTATGTGAGAAAACTAAAATATTCGTTTCTAGTTCCAGTAAAATTAAAACTTCGTTACTCCTCAGGAAAAAATGCTAGAATCAAACTTATTAAAAAAATCTAATATACAAATAAAGTTACTCAGGGATATTCTTACAATTTAATTTTATCGTTATATTTAAGCGAGAAAACTAAAATATTCGTTTCTAGTTCCATAAAAATTAAAACATCGTTACTCCTCAGGAAAAAATGCTAGATTCAAACTTATTAAGAAAAATCTAATATACAAATAAAGTTACTCAGGGGTATTCTTACAATTTAATTTTATCGTGATATTTAAGCGAGAAATCTAAAATATTCGTTTCTATTTCCAGAAAAATTAAAACATCGTTACTCCGCAGGCAAAAATGCTAGAATCAAACTTATTTAGAATAATTTAATAAACAAATAAAGTTACTCAGGGATATTCTTACAATTTAATTTTATCGTGATATTTAAGCCAGAAAACTAAAATACTCGTTTCTTGTTACAGAAAAATTAAAACATTGTTACTCCTCAGGAAAAATTGCTAGAATCAAACTTATTAAACAAATCTATTATAAAAATAAAGTTACTCAGGGATAATCTTACAATTTAATTTTATCGTGATATTTAAGCGAGAAAACTAAAAAATTCGTTTATAGTTCCAGAAAAATAAAAATATTGTTACTCCTCAGAAACAAATGCTAGAATCAAACTTATTAAGGAAAATCTAATATACAAATAAAGTTACTCAGGGATAATCTTACAATTTAATTTTATCGTGATATTTAAGCGAGAAATCTAAAATAATCTTTTTTAATTCCAGAAAAATTAAAACATCGTTACTATTCACGAAAAAATTCTAGAATCAAACTTATTAAACAAATCTATTATAAAAATAAAGTTACTCAGGGATAATCTTACAATTTAATTTTATCGTGATATTTAAGCGAGAAAACTAAAATATTCGTTTATAGTTCCAGAAAAATAAAAATATTGTTACTCCTCAGAAAAAAATGCTAGAATCAAACTTATTAAAAAAAATCTAATAAACAAATAAAGTTACTCAGGGATATTCTTACAATTTAATTTTATCGTGATATTTAAGCGAGAAATCTAAAATATTCGTTACTAGCTCCAGAAAAATTAAAACATCGTTACTCCTCAGGAAAAAATGCTAGAATCAAACTTATTAAGAATAATCTAATATACAAATAAAGTTACTCCGAGATATTCTTACAATTTAATTTTATCGTGATATTTAAGCGAGAAAACTAAAATACTCGTTGCTTGTTACAGAAAAATTAAAACATCGTTACTCCTCAGGAAAAAATGTTTGGATCAAACTTATTTAGAATAATCTAATATACAAATAAAGTAACTCAGGGATATTCTTACAATTTAATTTTAACGTGATATTTAAGCGAGAAATCTAAAATAATCTTTTCTAGTTCCTGTAAAATTAAAACATCGTTACTCCTCAGGAAAAAATGCTAGATCAAACTTATTAAGAATAATCTAATATACAAATAAAGTTACTCAGGGATATTCTAACAATTTAATTTTATCGTGATATTTAAGCGAGAAAACAAAAATACTCGTTTCTTGTTACAGAAAAATTTAAACATCGTTACTCCTCAGGAAAAAATTTTAGAATCAAACTTATTTAGAAAACTCTAATATACAAATAAAGTTACTCGGGGATATTCTTACAAATTTAATTTTATCGTGATATTTAAGCGAGAAATCTAAAATAATCTTTTCTAGTTCCAGAAAAATTAAAACATCGTTACTCCTCAGGAAAAAATGCTAGAATCAAACTTATTTAGAAAACTCTAATATACAAATAAAGTTACTCAGCGATATTCTTACAATTTAATTTTATCGTGATATTTAAGCGAGAAATCTAAAATAATCTTTTTTAGTTCCAGATAAATTAAAACATCGTTACTCCTCACGAAAAAATTCTAGAATCAAACTTATTAAACAAATCTATTATAAAAATAAAGTTACTCAGGGATAATCTTAAAATTTAATTTTATCGTGATATTTAAGCGAGAAAACTAAAATATTCGTTTATAGTTCCAGAAAAATAAAAATATTGTTACTCCTCAGAAAAAAATGCTAGAATCAAACTTATTAAAAAAAATCTAATAAACAAATAAAGTTACTCAGGGATATTCTTACAATTTAATTTTATCGTGATATTTAAGCGAGAAATCTAAAATAATCTTTTCTAGTTCAAGAAAAATTAAAACATCGTTACTCCTCAGGAAAAAAATGCTAGAATCAAACTTATTAAGAATAATCTAATATACAAATAAAGTTACTCAGGCATATTCTTACAATTTAATTTTATCGTGATATTTAAGCGAGAAAACTAAAATACTCGTTTCTTGTTACAGAAAAATGAAAACATCGTTACTCCTCAGGAAAAAATGTTAGGATCAAACTTATTTAGGAAACTCTAATATACAAATAAAGTTACTCAGGGATACTCTTACAATTTAATTTTATCGTGATATTTAAGCGACAAATCTAAAATAATCTTTTCTAGTTCCAGAAAAATTAAACCATCGTTACTCCTCAGGAAAAAATGCTAGAATCAAACTTATTAAGAATAATCTAATATACAAATAAAGTTACTCCGGGATATTCTTACAATTTAATTTTATCGTGATATTTAAACGAGAAAACAAAAATACTTGTTTCTTGTTACAGAAAAATTAAAACATCGTTACTCCTCAGGAAAAAATGCTAGATCAAACTTATTAAGAATAATCTAATATACAAATAAAGTTACTCAGGGATATTCTAACAATTTAATTTTATCGTGATATTTAAGCGAGAAAACAAAAATACTTGTTTCTTGTTACAGAAAAATTTAAACATCGTTACTCCTCAGGAAAAAATGTTAGGATCAAACTTATTTAGAAAACTCTAATATACAAATAAAGTTACTCGGGGATATTCTTACAATTTAATTTTATCGTGATATTTAAGCAAGAAATCTAAAATAAACTTTTCTAGTTCCAGAAAAATTAAAACATCGTTACTCCTCAGGAAAAAATGCTAGAATCAAACTTATTAAGAATAATCTAATATACAAATAAAGTTACTCCGGGATATTCTTACAATTTAATTTTATCGTGATATTTAAGCGAGAAAACAAAAATACTCGTTTCTTGTTACAGAAAAATTAAAACATCGTTACTCCTCAGGAAAAAATGTTAGGATCAAACTTATTTAGAATAATCTAATATACAAATAAAGTTACTCAGGGATATTCTTACAATTTAATTTTAACGTGATATTTAAGCGAGAAATCTAAAATAATCTTTTCTAGTTCCAGAAAAATTAAAACATCGTTACTCCTCAGGAAAAAATGCTAGAATCAAACTTATTAAAAAAATCTAATATACAAATAAAGTTACTCTGGGATATTCTTACAATTTAATTTTTTCGTTATATTTAAGCGAGAAAACTAAAATATTCGTTTCTAGTTCCAAAAAAATTAAAACATCGTTACTCCTCAGGAAAAAATGCTAGAATCAAACTTATTAAGAAAAATCTAATATACAAATAAAGTTACTCCGGGATATTATTACAATTTAATTTTATCGTGATATTTAAGCGAGAAATCTAAAATATTCGTTTCTAATTCCAGAAAAATTAAAACATCGTTACTCCTCAGGAAAAAATGCTAGAATCAAACTTATTAAGAAAAATCTAATACACAAATAAAGTTACTCAGGGATATTCTTACAATTTAATTTTATCGTGATATTTAAGCCAGAAAACTAAAATACTCGTTTCTTGTTACAGAAAAATTAAAACATCGTTACTCCTCAAGAAAAAATGTTAGGATCAAACTTATTTAGAAAACTCTAATATACAAATAAAGTTACTCAGGGATATTCTTACAATTTAATTTTATCGTGATATTTAAGCGAGAAATCTAAAATAATCTTTTCTAGTTCAAGAAAAATTAAAACATCGTTACTCCTCAGGAAAAAAATGCTAGAATCAAACTTATTAAGAATAATCTAATATACAAATAAAGTTACTCAGGGATATTCTTGCAATTTAATTTTATCGTGATATTTAAGCGAGAAAACTAAAATACTCGTTTCTTGTTACAGAAAAATGAAAACATCGTTACTCCTCAGGAAAAAATGTTAGGATCAAACTTATTTAGAAAACTCTAATATACAAATAAAGTTACTCAGGGATACTCTTACAATTTAATTTTATCGTGATATTTAAGCGACAAATCTAAAATAATCTTTTCTAGTTCCAGAAATATTAAACCATCGTTACTCCTCAGGAAAAAATGCTAGAATAAAACTTATTAAGAATAATCTAATATACTAATAAAGTTACTCAGGGATATTCTTACAATTTAATTTTAACGTTATATTTAAGCGATAAAACTAAAATTTTCGTTACTAGCTCCAGATAAATAATACTCCTCAGGAAAAAAATGCTAGAATCAAACTTATTGAAAAAATCTATTATAAAAATAAAGTTACTCTGGGATATTCTTACAATTTAATTTTATCGTTATATTTAAGCGAGAAAACTAAAATATTCGTTTCTAGGTCCAGAAAAATTAAAACATCGTTACTCCTCAGTAAAAAATGCTACACTCAAACTTATTAAGAAAAATCTAATACACAAATAAAGTTACTCAGGGATATTCTTACAATTTAATTTTATCGTGATATTTAAGCGAGAAATCTATAATATTCGTTACTAGCTCCAGAAAAATTAAAACATCGTTACTCTTCAGAAAAAAATGCTAGAATCAAACTTATTAAGAATAATCTAATATACAAATAAAGTTACTCAGGGCTATTCTTACAATTTAATTTTATCGTGATATTTATGTGAGAAAACTAAAATATTCGTTTCTAGTTCCAGTAAAATTAAAACTTCGTTACTCCTCAGGAAAAAATGCTAGAATCAAACTTATTAAAAAAATCTAATATACAAATAAAGCTACTCAGGGATATTCTTACAATTTAATTTTATCTTTATATTTAAGCGAGAAAACTAAAATATTCGTTTCTAGTTCCAGAAAAATTAAAACATCGTTACTCCTCAGGAAAAAATGCTAGATTCAAACTTATTAAGAAAAATCTAATATACAAATAAAGTTACTCAGGGATATTGTTACAATTTAATTTTATCGTGATATTTAAGCGAGAAATCTAAAATATTCGTTTCTATTTCCAGAAAAATTAAAACATCGTTACTCCTCAGGAAAAAATGCTAGAATCAAACTTATTTAGAATAATTTAATATACAAATAAAGTTACTCAGGGATATTCTTAAAATTTAGTTTTATCGTGATATTTAAGCCAGAAAACTAAAATACTCGTTTCTTGTTACAGAAAAATTAAAACATCGTTACTCCTCAGGAAAAAATGCTAGAATCAAACTTATTAAACAAATCTATTATAAAAATAAAGTTACTCAGGGATAATCTTACAATTTAATTTTATCGTGATATTTATGCGAGAAAACTAATAAATTCGTTTATAGTTCCAGAAAAATAAAAATATTGTTACTCCTCAGAAACAAATGCTAGAATCAAACTTATTAAGGAAAATCTAATATACAAATAAAGTTAATCAGGGATATTCTTACAATTTAATTTTATCGTGATATTTAAGCGAGAAATCTAAAATATTCGTTACTAGCTCCAGAAAAATTAAAACATCGTTACTCCTCAGGAAAAAATGCTAGAATCAAACTTATGAAGAATAATCTAATATACAAATAAAGTTACTCCGAGATATTCTTACAATTTAATTTTATCTTGATATTTAAGCGAGAAAACTAAAATACTCGTTGCTTGTTACAGAAAAATTAAAACATCGTTACTCCTCAGGAAAAAATGTTAGGATCAAACTTATTTAGAATAATCTTATATCCTAATAAAGTTACTCAGGGATATTCTTCCAATTTAATTTTAACGTGATATTTAAGCGAGAAATCTAAAATAATCTTTTCTAGTTCCAGAAAAATTAAAACATCGTTACTCCTCAGGAAAAAATGCTAGAATCAAACTTATTAAAAATAATCTAATATACAAATAAAGTTACTCTGGGATATTCTTACAATTTAATTTTATCGTTATATTTAAGCGAGAAAACTAAAATATTCGTTTCTAGTTCCAAAAAAATTAAAACATCGTTACTCCTCAGGAAAAAATGCTAGAATCAAACTTATTATGAAAAATCTAATATACAAATAAAGTTACTCCGGGATATTCTTCCAATTTAATTTTATCGTGATATTTAAGCGAGAAATCTAAAATATTCGTTTCTAATTCCAGAAAAATTAAAACATCGTTACTCCTCAGGAAAAAATGCTAGAATCAAACTTATTAAGAAAAATCTAATACACAAATAAAGTTACTCAGGGATATTCTTACAACTTAATTTTATCGTGATATTTAAGCCAGAAAACTAAAATACTCGTTTCTTGTTACAGAAAAATTAAAACATCGTTACTCCTCAAGAAAAAATGTTAGGATCAAACTTATTTAGAAAACTCTAATATACTCAGGGATATTCTTACAATTTAATTTTATCGTGATATTTAAGCGAGAAATCTAAAATAATCTTTTCTAGTTCAAGAAAAATTAAAACATCGTTACTCCTCAAGAAAAAAATGCTAGAATCAAACTTATTAAGAATAATCTAATATACAAAAAAAGTTACTCAGGGATATTCTTACAATTTAATTTTATCGTGATATTTAAGCGAGAAAACTAAAATACTCGTTTCTTGTTACAGAAAAATGAAAACATCGTTACTCCTCAGGAAAAAATGTTAGGATCAAACTTATTTAGAAAACTCTAATATACAAATAAAGTTACTCAGGGATACTCTTACAATTTAATTTTATCGTGATATTTAAGCGACAAATCTAAAATAATCTTTTCTAGTTCCAGAAAAATTAAACCATCGTTACTCCTCAGGAAAAAATGCTAGAATAAAACATATTAAAAATAATCTAATATACTAATAAAGTTACTCAGGGATATTCTTACAATTTAATTTTAACGTTATATTTAAGCGATAAAACTAAAATTTTCGTTACTAGCTCCAGAAAAATAATAACATTGTTACTCCTCAGGAAAAAAATGCTAGAATCAAACTTATTGAAAAAATCTATTATAAAAATAAAGTTACTCTGGGATATTCTTACAATTTAATTTTATCGTTATATTTAAGCGAGAAAACTAAAATATTCGTTTCTAGTTCCAGAAAAATTAAAACATCGTTACTCCTCAGTAAAAAATGCTAGACTCAAACTTATTAAGAGAAATCTAATACACAAATAAAGTTACTCAGGGCTATTCTTACAATTTAATTTTATCGTGATATTTATGTGAGAAAACTAAAATATTCGTTTCTAGTTCCAGTAAAATTAAAACTTCGTTACTCCTCAGGAAAAAATGCTAGAATCAAACTTATTAAAAAAATATAATATACAAATAAAGTTACTCAGGGATATTCTTACAATTTAATTTTATCGTTATATTTAAGCGAGAAAACTAAAATATTCGTTTCTAGTTCCAGTAAAATTAAAACATCCTTACTCCTCAGGAAAAAATGCTAGATTCAAACTTATTAAGAAAAATCTAATATACAAATAAAGTTACTCAGGGATATTGTTACAATTTAATTTTATCGTGATATTTAAGCGAGAAATCTAAAATATTCGTTTCTATTTCCAGAAAAATTAAAACATCGTTACTCCTCAGGAAAAAATGCTAGAATCAAACTTATTTAGAATAATTTAATATACAAATAAAGTTACTCAGGGATATTCTTACAATTTAATTTTATCGTGATATTTAAGCCAGAAAACTAAAATACTCGTTTCTTGTTACAGAAAAATTAAAACATCGTTACTCCTCAGGAAAAAATGCTAGAATCAAACTTATTAAACAAATCTATTATAAAAATAAAGTTACTCAGGGATAATCTTACAATTTAATTTTATCGTGATATTTAAGCGAGAAAACTAAAAAATTCGTTTATAGTTCCAGAAAAATAAAAATATTGTTACTCCTCAGATACAAATGCTAGAATCAAACTTATTAAGGAAAATCTAATATACAAATAAAGTTAATCAGGGATATTCTTACAATTTAATTTTATCGTGATATTTAAGCGAGAAATCTAAAATATTCGTTACTAGCTCCAGAAAAATTAAAACATCGTTACTCCTCAGGGAAAAATGTTAGGATCAAACTTATTTAGAAAACTCTAATATACAAATAAAGTTACTCCAGGATATTCTTCCAATTTAATTTTAACGTGATATTTAAGCGAGAAATCTAAAATAATCTTTTCTAGTTCCAGAAAAATTAAAACATCGTTACTCCTCAGGAAAAAATGCTAGAATCAAACTTATTAAACAAATCTATTATAAAAATAAAGTTACTCAGGGATAATCTTACAATTTAATTTTATCGTGATATTTAAGCGAGAAAACTAAAATATTCGTTTATAGTTCCAGAAAAATAAAAATATTGTTACTCCTCAGAAACAAATGCTAGAATCAAACTTATTAAAAAAAATCTAATAAACAAATAAAGTTACTCAGGGATATTCTTACAATTTAATTTTATCGTGATATTTAAGCCAGAAATCTAAAATATTCGTTACTAGCTCCAGAAAAATTAAAACATCGTTACTCCTCAGGAAAAAATGCTAGAATCAAACTTATTAAGAATATTCTAATACACAAATAAAGTTACTCAGGGATATTCTTACAATTTAATTTTATCGTGATATTTTAGCGAGAAATCTAAAATATTCGTTTCTAGTTCCAGAAAAATTAAAACATCGTTACTCCTCAGGAAAAAATGCTAGAATCAAACTTATTTAGAATAATCTTATATACAAATAAAGTTACTCAGGGATATTCTTACAATTTAATTTTATCGTGATATTTAAGCCAGAAAACTAAAATACTCGTTTCTTGTTACAGAAAAATTAAAACATCGTTACTCCTCAGGAAAAAATGTTAGGATCAAACTTATTTAGAAAACTCTAATATACAAATAAAGTTACTCAGGGATATTCTTACAATTTAATTTTATCGTGATATTTAAGCGAGAAATCTAAAATAATCTTTTTTAGTTCCAGAAAAATTAAAACATCGTTACTAATCACGAAAAAATTCTAGAATCAAACTTATTAAACAAATCTATTATAAAAATAAAGTTACTCAGGGATAATCTTACAATTTAATTTTATTGTGATATTTAAGCGAGAAAACTAAAATATTCGTTTATAGTTCCAGAAAAATAAAAATATTGTTACTCCTCAGAAAAAAATGCTAGAATCAAACTTATTAAAAAAAATCTAATAAACAAATAAAGTTACTCAGGGATATTCTTACAATTTAATTTTATCGTGATATTTAAGCGAGAAATCTAAAATATTCGTTACTAGCTCCAGAAAAATTAAAACATCGTTACTCCTCAGGAAAAAATGTTAGGATCAAACTTATTTAGAAAACTCTAATATACAAATAAAGTTACTCGGGGATATTCTTACAATTTAATTTTATCGTGATATTTAAGCGAGAAATCTAAAATAATCTTTTCTAGTTCCAGAAAAATTAAAACATCGTTACTCCTCAGGAAAAAATGCTAGAATCAAACTTATTAAGAATAATCTAATATACAAATAAAGTTACTCCGGGATATTCTTACAATTTAATTTTATCGTGATATTTAAGCGAGAAAACTAAAATACTCGTTTCTTGTTACAGAAAAATTAAAACATCGTTACTCCTCAGGAAAAAATGTTAGGATCAAACTTATTTAGAATAATCTAATATACAAATAAAGTTACTCAGGGATATTCTTACAATTTAATTTTAACGTGATATTTAAGCGAGAAATCTAAAATATTCGTTTCAAATCCCAGAAAAATTAAAACATCGTTACTCCTCAGGAAAAAATGCTAGAATCAAACTTATTAAGAAAAATCTAATACACAAATAAAGTTACTCAGGGATATTCTTACAATTTAATTTTATCGTGATATTTAAGCGAGAAATCTAAAATAATCTTTTCTAGTTCCAGAAAAATTAAAACAGCGTTACTCCTCAGGAAAAAATGCTAGAATCAAACTTATTAAAAAAATCTAATATACAAATAAAGTTACTCTGGGATATTCTTACAATTTAATTTTATCGTTATATTTAAGCGAGAAAACTAAAATATTCGTTTCTAGTTCCAAAAAAATTAAAACATCGTTACTCCTCAGGAAAAAATGCTAGAATCAAACTTATTAAGAAAAATCTAATATACAAATAAAGTTACTCCGGGATATTCTTACAATTTAATTTTATCGTGATATTTAAGCGAGAAATCTAAAATATTCGTTTCAAATCCCAGAAAAATTAAAACATCGTTACTCCTCAGGAAAAAATGCTAGAATCAAACTTATTAAGAAAAATCTAATACACAAATAAAGTTACTCAGGGATATTCTTACAATTTAATTTTATCGTGATATTTAAGCCAGAAAACTAAAATACTCGTTTCTTGTTACAGAAAAATTAAAACATCGTTACTCCTCAAGAAAAAATGTTAGGATCAAACTTATTTAGAAAACTCTAATATACTCAGGGATATTCTTACAATTTAATTTTATCGTGATATTTAAGCGAGAAATCTAAAATAATCTTTTCTAGTTCAAGAAAAATTAAAACATCGTTACTCCTCAGGAAAAAATTCTAGAATCAAACTTATTAAAAAAAATTTAATAAACAAATAAAGTTACTCAGGGATATTCTTACAATTTAATTTTATTGTGATATTTATGCGAGAAATCTAAAATATTCGTTACTAGCTCCAGAAAAATTAAAACATCGTTACTCCTCAGGAAAAAAATGCTAGAATCAAACTTATTAAGAATAATCTAATATACAAATAAAGTTACTCAGGGATATTCTGACAATTTAATTTTATCGTGATATTTAAGCGAGAAAACTAAAATACTCGTTTCTTGTTACAGAAAAATGAAAACATCGTTACTCCTCAGGAAAAAATGTTAGGATCAAACTTATTTAGAAAACTCTAATATACAAATAAAGTTACTCAGGGATACTCTTACAATTTAATTTTATCGTGATATTTAAGCGACAAATCTAAAATAATCTTTTCTAGTTCCAGAAAAATTAAACCATCGTTACGCCTCAGGAAAAAATGCTACAATAAAACTTATTAAGAATAATCTAATATACTAATAAAGTTACTCAGGGATATTCTTACAATTTAATTTTAACGTTATATTTAAGCGATAAAACTAAAATTTTCGTTACTAGCTCCAGAAAAATTAAAACATCGTTACTCCTCAGGAAAAAACTCTAGAATCAAACTTATTAAAAAAAATTTAATAAACAAATAAAGTTACTCAGGGATATTCTTACAATTTAATTTTATTGTGATATTTATGCGAGAAATCTAAAATATTCGTTACTAGCTCCAGAAAAATTAAAACATCGTTACTCCTCAGGAAAAAAATGCTAGAATCAAACTTATTAAGAATAATCTAATATACAAATAAAGTTACTCAGGGATATTCTGACAATTTAATTTTATCGTGATATTTAAGCGAGAAAACTAAAATACTCGTTTCTAGTTCCAGAAAAATTAAAATATCGTTACTCCTCAGTAAAAAATGCTAGACTCAAACTTATTAAGAAAAATCTTATACTCAAATAAAGTTACTCAGGGATATTCTTACAATTTAATTTTATCGTGATATTTAAGCGAGAAATCTAAAATATTCATTACTAGCTCCAGAAAAATTAAAACATCGTTACTCTTCAGAAAAAAATGCTAGAATCAAACTTATTAAAAATAATCTAATATACAAATAAAGTTACTCAGGGCTATTCTTACAATTTAATTTTATCGTGATATTTATGTGAGAAAACTAAAATATTCGTTTCTAGTTCCAGTAAAATTAAAACTTCGTTACTCCTCAGGAAAAAATGCTAGAATCAAACTTATTAAAAAAATCTAATATACAAATAAAGTTACTCAGGGATATTCTTACAATTTAATTTTATCGTTATATTTAAGCGAGAAAACTAAAATATTCGTTTCTAGTTCCAGAAAAATTAAAACATCGTTACTCCTCAGGAAAAAATGCTAGATTCAAACTTATTAAGAAAAATCTAATATACAAATAAAGTTACTCAGGGATATTCTTACAATTTAATTTTATCGTGATATTTAAGCGAAAATCTAAAATATTCGTTTCTATTTCCAGAAAAATTAAATCATCGTTACTCCTCAGGAAAAAATGCTAGAATCAAACTTACTTAGAATAATTTAATATACAAATAAAGTTACTCAGGGATAGTCTTACAATTGAATTTTATCGTGATATTTAAGCCAGAAAACTAAAATACTCGTTTCTTGTTACAGAAAAATTAAAACATCGTTACTCCTCAGGAAAAAATGCTAGAATCAAACTTATTAAACATTTCTATTATAAAAATAAAGTTACTTAGGGACAATCTTACAATTTAATTTTATCGTGATATTTAAGCGAGAAAACTAAAAAATTCGTTTATAGTTCCAGAAAAATAAAAATATTGTTACTCCTCAGAAACAAATGCTAGAATCAAACTTATTAAGGAAAATCTAATATACAAATAAAGTTACTCAGGGATATTCTTACAATTTAATTTTATCGTGATATTTAAGCGAGAAATCTAAAATATTCGTTACTAGCTCCAGAAAAATTAAAACATCGTTACTCCTCAGGAAAAAATGCTAGAATCAAACTTATTAAGAATAATCTAATATACAAATAAAGTTACTCCGAGATATTCTTACAATTTAATTTTATCTTGATATTTAAGCGAGAAAACTAAAATACTCGTTGCTTGTTACAGAAAAATTAAAACATCGTTACTCCTCAGGAAAAAATGTTAGGATCAAACTTATTTAGAATAATCTTATATCCAAATAAAGTTACTCAGGGATATTCTTCCAATTTAATTTTAACGTGATATTTAAGCGAGAAATCTAAAATAATCTTTTCTAGTTCCAGAAAAATTAAAACATCGTTACTCCTCAGGAAAAAATGCTAGAATCAAACTTATTAAAAATAATCTAATATACAAATAAAGTTACTGAGGGATATTCTTACAATTTAATTTTATCGTGATATTTATGTGAGAAAACTAAAATATTCGTTTCTAGTACCTGTAACATTAAAACATCGGTATTCCTCAGGAAAAAATGCTAGAATCCAACTTATTAAAAAAAATCTAATATACAAATAAAGTTACGCAGGGATATTCTTACAATTTAATTTTATCGTGATATTTAAGCGAGAAATCTAAAATATTCGTTTCTAGTTCCAGAAAAATTAAAACATCGTTACTCCTCAGGAAAAAATGCTAGAATCAAACTTATTTAGAATAATCTTATATACAAATAAAGTTACTCAGGGATATTCTTACAATTTAATTTTATCGTGATATTTAAGTCAGAAAACTAAAATACTCGTTTCTTGTTACAGAAAAATTGAAACATCGTTACTCCTCAGGAAAAAATGTTAGGATCAAACTTATTTAGAAAACTCTAATATACAAATAAAGTTACTCAGGGATATTCTTACAATTTAATTTTATCGTGATATTTAAGCGAGAAATCTAAAATAATCTTTTTTAGTTCCAGAAAAATTAAAACATCGTTACTAATCACGAAAAAATTCTAGAATCAAACTTATTAAACAAATCTATTATAAAAATAAAGTTACTCAGGGATAATCTTACAATTTAATTTTATCGTGATATTTAAGCGAGAAAACTAAAATATTCGTTTATAGTTCCAGAAAAATAAAAATATTGTTACTCCTCAGAAAAAAATGCTAGAATCAAACTTATTAAAAAAAATCTAATAAACAAATAAAGTTACTCAGGGATATTCCTACAATTTAATTTTATCGTGATATTTAAGCGAGAAAACTAAAATACTCGTTCCTTGTTACAGAAAAATTTAAACATCGTTACTCCTCAGGAAAAAATGTTAGGATCAAACTTATTAAGAATAATCTAATATACAAATAAAGTTACTCAAGGATATTCTTACAATTTAATTTTATCGTGATATTTATGTGAGAAAACTAAAATATTCGTTTCTAGTTCCAGTATAATTAAAACATCGTTACTCCTCAGGAAAAAATGCTAGAATCAAACTTATTAAGATTAATCTAATATACAAATAAAGTTACTCAGGGATATTCTTACAATTAAATTTTATCGTGATATTTAAGCGAGAAAACTAAAATACTCGTTCCTTGTTACAGAAAAATTTAAACATCGTTACTCCTCAGGAAAAAATGTTAGGATCAAACTTATTTAGAAAACACTAATATACAAAAAAAGTTACTCGGGGATATTCTTACAATTTAATTTTATCGTGATATTTAAGCGAGAAATCTAAAATAATCTTTTCTAGTTCCAGAAAAATTAAAACATCGTTACTCCTCAGGAAAAAATGCTAGAATCAAACTTATTAAGAATAATCTAATATACAAATAAAGTTACTCCGGGATATTCTTACAATTTAATTTTATCGTGATATTTAAGCGAGAAAACTAAAATACTCGTTTCTTGTTACAGAAAAATTAAAACATCGTTACTCCTCAGGAAAAAATGTTAGGATCAAACTTATTTAGAATAATCTAATATACAAATTAAGTTACTCAGGGATATTCTTACAATTTAATTTTAACGTGATATTTAAGCGAGAAATCTAAAATAATCTTTTCTAGTTCCAGAAAAATTAAAACATCGTTACTCCTCAGGAAAAAATGCTAGAATCAAACTTATTAAAAAAATCTAATATACAAATACAGTTACTCTGGGATATTCTTACAATTTAATTTTATCGTTATATTTAAGCGAGAAAACTAAAATATTCGTTTCTAGTTCCAAAAAAATTAAAACATCGTTACTCCTCAGGAAAAAATGCTAGAATCAAACTTATTAAGAAAAAACTAATATACAAATAAAGTTACTCCGGGATATTCTTACAATTTAATTTTATCGTGATATTTAAGCGAGAAATCTAAAATATTCGTTTCTAATTCCAGACAAATTAAAACATCGTTACTCCTCAGGAAAAAATGCTAGAATCAAACTTATTAAAAAAAATCTAATAAACAAATAAAGTTACTCAGGGTTATTCTTACAATTTAATTTTATTGTGATATTTAAGCGAGAAATCTAAAATATTCGTTACTAGATCCAGAAAAATTAAAACATCGTTACTCCTCAGGAAAAAAATGCTAGAATCAAACTTATTAAGAATAATCTAATATACAAATACAGTTACTCTGGGATATTCTTACAATTTAATTTTATCGTGATATTTAAGCGAGAAATCTAAAATAATCTTTTCTAGTTCCAGAAAAATTAAAACATCGTTACTCCTCAGGAAAAAATGCTAGAATCAAACTTATTGAAAAAATCTATTATAAAAATAAAGTTACTCTGGGATATTCTTACAATTTAATTTTATCGTGATATTTAAGCGAGAAAACTAAAATATTCGTTTATAGTTCCAGAAAAATAAAAATATTGTTACTCCTCAGCAAAAAATGCTAGAATTAAACTTATTAAAAAAAAATCTAATAAACAAATAAAGTTACTCAGGGATCTTCTTACAATTTAATTTTATCGTGATATTTAAGCGAGAAATCTAAAATATTCGTTACTAGCTCCAGAAAAATTAAAACATCGTTACTCCTCAGGAAAAAATGCTAGAATCAAACTTATTAAGAATAATCTAATATACAAATAAAGTTACTCCGAGATTTAATTTTATCGTGATATTTAAGCGAGAAAACTAAAATACTCGTTTCTTGTTACAGAAAAATTAAAACATCGTTACTCCTCAGGAAAAAATGTTAGGATCAAACTTATTTAGAATAATCTAATATCCAAATAAAGTTACTCGGGGACATTCTTCCAATTTAATTTTAACGTGATATTTAAGCGAGAAATCTAAAATATTCGTTACTAGCTCCAGAAAAATTAAAACATCGTTACTCTTCAGAAAAAAATGCTAGAATCAAACTTATTAAGAATAATCTAATATACAAATAAAGTTACTCAGGGCTATTCTTACAATTTAATTTTATCGTGATATTTAAGCGACAAATCTAAAATATTCGTTTCTAATTCCAGAAAAATTAAAACATCGTTACTCCTCAGGAAAAAATGCTAGAATCAAACTTATTAAGAAAAATCTAATACACAAATAAAGTTACTCAGGGATATTCTTACAATTTAATTTTATCGTGATATTTAAGCGAGAAATCTAAAATATTCGTTACTAGCTCCAGAAAAATTAAAACATCGTTACTCCTCAGGAAAAAATGCTAGAATCAAACTTATTTAGAATAATCTTATATACAAATAAAGTTACTCAGGGATATTCTTACAATTTAATTTTGTCGTGATATTTAAGCCAGAAAACTAAAATACTCGTTTCTTGTTACAGAAAAATTAAAACATCGTTACTCCTCAGGAAAAAATGTTAGGATCAAACTTATTTAGAAAACTCTAATATACAAATAAAGTTACTCAGCGATATTCTTACAATTTAATTTTATCGTGATATTTAAGCGAGAAATCTAAAATAATCTTTTTTAGTTCCAGATAAATTAAAACATCGTTACTCGTCACGAAAAAATTCTAGAATCAAACTTATTAAACAAATCTATTATAAAAATAAAGTTACTCAGGGATAATCTTAAAATTTAATTTTATCGTGATATTTAAGCGAGAAAACTAAAATATTCGTTTATAGTTCCAGAAAAATAAATATATTGTTACTCCTCAGAAAAAAATGCTAGAATCAAACTTATTAAAAAAAATCTAATAAACAAATAAAGTTACTCAGGGATATTCTTACAATTTAATTTTATCGTGATATTTAAGCGAGAAATCTAAAATATTCGTTACTAGCTCCAGAAAAATTAAAACATCGTTACTCCTCAGGAAAAAATGCTAGAATCAAACTTATTAAGAATAATCTAATATACAAATAAAGTTACTCCGAGATATTCTTAAAATTTAATTTTATCGTGATATTTAAGCGAGAAAACTAAAATACTCGTTTCTTGTTACAGCAAAATTAAAACATCGTTACTCCTCAGGAAAAAATGTTAGGATCAAACTTATTTAGAATAATCTAATATACAAATAAAGTTACTCAGGGATATTCTTACAATTTAATAATAACGTGATATTTAAGCGAGAAATCTAAAATAATCTTTTCTAGTTCCAGAAAAATTAAAACATCGTTACTCCTCAGGAAAAAATGTTAGGATCAAACTTATTTAGAAAACTCTAATATACAAATAAAGTTACTCGGGGATATTCTTACAATTTAATTTTATCGTGATATTTAAGCGAGAAATCTAAAATAATCTTTTCTAGTTCCAGAAAAATTAAAACATCGTTACTCCTCAGGAAAAAATGCTAGAATCAAACTTATTAAAAAATGTTATATACAAATAAAGTTACTCTGGGATAATCTTAAAATTTAATTTTATCGTTATATTTAAGCGAGAAAACTAAAATATTCGTTTCTAGTTCCAAAAAAATTAAAACATCGTTACTCCTCAGGAAAAAATGCTAGAATCAAACTTATTAAGATTAATCTAATACACAAATAAAGTTACTCAGGGATATTCTTACAATTTAATTTTATCGTGATATTTAAGCGAGAAAACTAAAATACTCGTTTCTTGTTACAGAAAAATTTAAACATCGTTACTCCTCAGGAAAAAATGTTAGGATCAAACTTATTTAGAAAACTCTAATATACAAATAAAGTTACTCGGGGATATTCTTACAATTTAATTTTATCGTGATATTTAAGCGAGAAATCTAAAATAATCTTTTCTAGTTCCAGAAAAATTAAAACATCGTTACTCCTCAGGAAAAAATGCTAGAATCAAACTTATTAAGAATAATCTAATATGCAAATAAAGTTACTCCGGGATATTCTTACAATTTAATTTTATCGTGATATTTAAGCGAGAAAACTAAAATACTCGTTTCTTGTTACAGAAAAATTAAAACATCGTTACTCCTCAGGAAAAAATGTTAGGATCAAACTTATTTAGAATAATCTAATATACAAATAAAGTTACTCAGGGATATTCTTACAATTTAATTTTATCGTGATATTTAAGCGAGAAATCTAAAATATTCGTTTCTAATTCCAGAAAAATTAAAACATCGTTACTCCTCAGGAAAAAATGCTAGAATCAAACTTATTAAGAAAAATCTAATACACAAATAAAGTTACTCAAGGATATTCTTACAATTTAATTTTATCGTGATATTTAAGCGAGAAATCTAAAATATTCGTTACTAGCTCCAGAAAAATTAAAACATCGTTACTCTTCAGAAAAAAATGCTAGAATCAAACTTATTAAGAATAATCTAATATACAAATAAAGTTACTCAGGGCTATTCTTACAATTTAATTTTATCGTGATATTTATGTGAGAAAACTAAAATATTCGTTTCTAGTTCCAGTAAAATTAAAACTTCGTTACTCCTCAGGAAAAAATGCTAGAATCAAACTTATTAAAAAAATCTAATATACAAATAAAGTTACTCAGGGATATTCTTACAATTTAATTTGATCGTGATATTTAAGCCAGAAAACTAAAATACTCGTTTCTTGTTACAGAAAAATTAAAACATCGTTACTCCTCAAGAAAACATGTTAGGATCAAACTTATTTAGAAAACTCTAATATACAAATAAAGTTACTCAGGGATATTCTTACAATTTAATTTTATCGTGATATTTAAGCGAGAAATCTAAAATAATCTTTTCTAGTTCAAGAAAAATTAAAACATCGTTACTCCTCAGGAAAAAATGCTAGAATCAAACTTATTAAGAATAATCTAATATACAAATAAAGTTACTCCGGGATATTCTTACAATTTAATTTTATCGTGATATTTAAGCGAGAAAACTAAAATACTCGTTTCTTGTTACAGAAAAATTAAAACATCGTTACTCCTCAGGAAAAAATGTTAGGATCAAACTTATTTAGAATAATCTAATATACAAATTAAGTTACTCAGGGATATTCTTACAATTTAATTTTAACGTGATATTTAAGCGAGAAATCTAAAATAATCTTTTCTAGTTCCAGAAAAATGAAAACATCGTTACTCCTCAGGAAAAAATGCTAGAATCAAACTTATTAAAAAAATCTAATATACAAATACAGTTACTCTGGGATATTCTTACAATTTAATTTTATCGTTATATTTAAGCGAGAAAACTAAAATATTCGTTTCTAGTTCCAAAAAAATTAAAACATCGTTACTCCTCAGGAAAAAATGCTAGAATCAAACTTATTAAGAAAAATCTAATATACAAATAAAGTTACTCCAGGATATTCTTACAATTTAATTTTATCGTGATATTTAAGCGAGAAATCTAAAATATTCGTTTCTAATTCCAGAAAAATTAAAACATCGTTACTCCTCAGGAAAAAATGCTAGAATCAAACTTATTAAAAAAAATCTAATAAACAAATAAAGTTACTCAGGGATATTCTTACAATTTAATTTTATTGTGATATTTCAGCGAGAAATCTAAAATATTCGTTACTAGCTCCAGAAAAATTAAAACATCGTTACTCCTCAGGAAAAAAATGCTAGAATCAAACTTATTAAGAATAATCTAATATACAAATAAAGTTACTCAGGGATATTCTTACAATTTAATTTTATCGTGATATTTAAGCGAGAAAACTAAAATACTCGTTTCTTGTTACAGAAAAATGAAAACATCGTTACTCCTCAGGAAAAAATGTTAGGATCAAACTTATTTAGAATAATCTAATATACTAATAAAGTTACTCAGGGATATTCTTACAATTTAATTTTAACGTTATATTTAAGCGATAAAACTAAAATTTTCGTTACTAGCTCCAGAAAAATAATAACATTGTTACTCCTCAGGAAAAAAATGTTAGGATCAAACTTATTAAGAATAATCTAATATACAAATAAAGTTACTCCGGGATATTCTTACAATTTAATTTTATCGTTATATTTAAGCGAGAAAACTAAAATATTCGTTTCTAGTTCCAGAAAAATTAAAACATCGTTACTCCTCAGGAAAAAATTTAGGATCATACTTATTTAGAATAATCTAATATACAAATAAAGTTACTCAGGGATATTCATACAATTTAATTTTATCGTGATATTTAAGCCAGAAAACTAAAATACTCGTTTCTTGTTACAGAAAAATTAAAACATCGTTACTCCTCAGGAAAAAATGTTAGGATCAAACTTATTTAGAAAACTCTAATATACAAATAAAGTTACTCAGGGATATTCTTACAATTTAATTTTATCGTGATATTTAAGCGAGAAAACTAAAATACTCGTTTCTTGTTACTGAAAAATTTAAACATCGTTACTCCTCAGGAAAAAATGTTAGGATCAAACTTATTTAGAAAACTCTAATATACAAATAAAGTTACTCGGGGATATTCTTACAATTTAATTTTATCGTGATATTTAAGCGAGTAATCTAAAATAATCGTTTATAGTTCCAGAAAAATAAAAATATTGTTACTCCTCAGAAAAAAATACTAGAATCAAACTTATTAAAAAAAATCTAATAAACAAATAAAGTTACTCCGAGATATTCTTACAATTTAATTTTATCGTGATATTTAAGCGAGAAAACTAAAATACTCGTTGCTTGTTACAGAAAAATTAAAACATCGTTACTCCTCAGGAAAAAATGCTAGAATCAAACTTATTAAAAAAATCTAATATACAAATACAGTTACTCTGGGATATTCTTACAATTTAATTTTATCGTTATATTTAAGCGAGAAAACTAAAATATTCGTTTCTAGTTCCAAAAAAATTAAAACATCGTTACTCCTCAGGAAAAAATGCTAGAATCAAACTTATTAAGAAAAAACTAATATACAAATAAAGTTACTCCGGGATATTCTTACAATTTAATTTTATCGTGATATTTAAGCGAGAAATCTAAAATATTCGTTTCTAATTCCAGAAAAATTAAAACATCGTTACTCCTCAGGAAAAAATGCTAGAATCAAACTTATTAAAAAAAATCTAATAAACAAATAAAGTTACTCAGGGTTATTCTTACAATTTAATTTTATTGTGATATTTAAGCGAGAAATCTAAAATATTCGTTACTAGATCCAGAAAAATTAAAACATCGTTACTCCTCAGGAAAAAAATGCTAGAATCAAACTTATTAAGAATAATCTAATATACAAATACAGTTACTCTGGGATATTCTTACAATTTAATTTTATCGTGATATTTAAGCGAGAAATCTAAAATAATCTTTTCTAGTTCCAGAAAAATTAAAACATCGTTACTCCTCAGGAAAAAATGCTAGAATCAAACTTATTGAAAAAATCTATTATAAAAATAAAGTTACTCTGGGATATTCTTACAATTTAATTTTATCGTTATATTTAAGCGAGAAAACTAAAATATTCGTTTATAGTTCCAGAAAAATAAAAATATTGTTACTCCTCAGCAAAAAATGCTAGAATTAAACTTATTAAAAAAAAATCTAATAAACAAATAAAGTTACTCAGGGATCTTCTTACAATTTAATTTTATCGTGATATTTAAGCGAGAAATCTAAAATATTCGTTACTAGCTCCAGAAAAATTAAAACATCGTTACTCCTCAGGAAAAAATGCTAGAATCAAACTTATTAAGAATAATCTAATATACAAATAAAGTTACTCCGAGATTTAATTTTATCGTGATATTTAAGCGAGAAAACTAAAATACTCGTTTCTTGTTACAGAAAAATTAAAACATCGTTACTCCTCAGGAAAAAATGTTAGGATCAAACTTATTTAGAATAATCTAATATCCAAATAAAGTTACTCGGGGACATTCTTCCAATTTAATTTTAACGTGATATTTAAGCGAGAAATCTAAAATATTCGTTACTAGCTCCAGAAAAATTAAAACATCGTTACTCTTCAGAAAAAAATGCTAGAATCAAACTTATTAAGAATAATCTAATATACAAATAAAGTTACTCAGGGCTATTCTTACAATTTAATTTTATCGTGATATTTAAGCGACAAATCTAAAATATTCGTTTCTAATTCCAGAAAAATTAAAACATCGTTACTCCTCAGGAAAAAATGCTAGAATCAAACTTATTAAGAAAAATCTAATACACAAATAAAGTTACTCAGGGATATTCTTACAATTTAATTTTATCGTGATATTTAAGCGAGAAATCTAAAATATTCGTTACTAGCTCCAGAAAAATTAAAACATCGTTACTCCTCAGGAAAAAATGCTAGAATCAAACTTATTTAGAATAATCTTATATACAAATAAAGTTACTCAGGGATATTCTTACAATTTAATTTTGTCGTGATATTTAAGCCAGAAAACTAAAATACTCGTTTCTTGTTACAGAAAAATTAAAACATCGTTACTCCTCAGGAAAAAATGTTAGGATCAAACTTATTTAGAAAACTCTAATATACAAATAAAGTTACTCAGCGATATTCTTACAATTTAATTTTATCGTGATATTTAAGCGAGAAATCTAAAATAATCTTTTTTAGTTCCAGATAAATTAAAACATCGTTACTCGTCACGAAAAAATTCTAGAATCAAACTTATTAAACAAATCTATTATAAAAATAAAGTTACTCAGGGATAATCTTAAAATTTAATTTTATCGTGATATTTAAGCGAGAAAACTAAAATATTCGTTTATAGTTCCAGAAAAATAAATATATTGTTACTCCTCAGAAAAAAATGCTAGAATCAAACTTATTAAAAAAAATCTAATAAACAAATAAAGTTACTCAGGGATATTCTTACAATTTAATTTTATCGTGATATTTAAGCGAGAAATCTAAAATATTCGTTACTAGCTCCAGAAAAATTAAAACATCGTTACTCCTCAGGAAAAAATGCTAGAATCAAACTTATTAAGAATAATCTAATATACAAATAAAGTTACTCCGAGATATTCTTAAAATTTAATTTTATCGTGATATTTAAGCGAGAAAACTAAAATACTCGTTTCTTGTTACAGCAAAATTAAAACATCGTTACTCCTCAGGAAAAAATGTTAGGATCAAACTTATTTAGAATAATCTAATATACAAATAAAGTTACTCAGGGATATTCTTACAATTTAATAATAACGTGATAT
The DNA here is from genome assembly GCA_911728475.2 of Pterostichus madidus. NCBI lineage: Eukaryota > Metazoa > Arthropoda > Insecta > Coleoptera > Carabidae > Pterostichus > Pterostichus madidus. The sequence goes on along the minus strand of OU452311.1, from coordinate 16,495,637 downwards.
TTAAGCGAGAAATCTAAAATAATCTTTTCTAGTTCCAGAAAAATTAAAACATCGTTACTCCTCAGGAAAAAATGTTAGGATCAAACTTATTTAGAAAACTCTAATATACAAATAAAGTTACTCGGGGATATTCTTACAATTTAATTTTATCGTGATATTTAAGCGAGAAATCTAAAATAATCTTTTCTAGTTCCAGAAAAATTAAAACATCGTTACTCCTCAGGAAAAAATGCTAGAATCAAACTTATTAAAAAATGTTATATACAAATAAAGTTACTCTGGGATAATCTTAAAATTTAATTTTATCGTTATATTTAAGCGAGAAAACTAAAATATTCGTTTCTAGTTCCAAAAAAATTAAAACATCGTTACTCCTCAGGAAAAAATGCTAGAATCAAACTTATTAAGATTAATCTAATACACAAATAAAGTTACTCAGGGATATTCTTACAATTTAATTTTATCGTGATATTTAAGCGAGAAAACTAAAATACTCGTTTCTTGTTACAGAAAAATTTAAACATCGTTACTCCTCAGGAAAAAATGTTAGGATCAAACTTATTTAGAAAACTCTAATATACAAATAAAGTTACTCGGGGATATTCTTACAATTTAATTTTATCGTGATATTTAAGCGAGAAATCTAAAATAATCTTTTCTAGTTCCAGAAAAATTAAAACATCGTTACTCCTCAGGAAAAAATGCTAGAATCAAACTTATTAAGAATAATCTAATATGCAAATAAAGTTACTCCGGGATATTCTTACAATTTAATTTTATCGTGATATTTAAGCGAGAAAACTAAAATACTCGTTTCTTGTTACAGAAAAATTAAAACATCGTTACTCCTCAGGAAAAAATGTTAGGATCAAACTTATTTAGAATAATCTAATATACAAATAAAGTTACTCAGGGATATTCTTACAATTTAATTTTATCGTGATATTTAAGCGAGAAATCTAAAATATTCGTTTCTAATTCCAGAAAAATTAAAACATCGTTACTCCTCAGGAAAAAATGCTAGAATCAAACTTATTAAGAAAAATCTAATACACAAATAAAGTTACTCAAGGATATTCTTACAATTTAATTTTATCGTGATATTTAAGCGAGAAATCTAAAATATTCGTTACTAGCTCCAGAAAAATTAAAACATCGTTACTCTTCAGAAAAAAATGCTAGAATCAAACTTATTAAGAATAATCTAATATACAAATAAAGTTACTCAGGGCTATTCTTACAATTTAATTTTATCGTGATATTTATGTGAGAAAACTAAAATATTCGTTTCTAGTTCCAGTAAAATTAAAACTTCGTTACTCCTCAGGAAAAAATGCTAGAATCAAACTTATTAAAAAAATCTAATATACAAATAAAGTTACTCAGGGATATTCTTACAATTTAATTTGATCGTGATATTTAAGCCAGAAAACTAAAATACTCGTTTCTTGTTACAGAAAAATTAAAACATCGTTACTCCTCAAGAAAACATGTTAGGATCAAACTTATTTAGAAAACTCTAATATACAAATAAAGTTACTCAGGGATATTCTTACAATTTAATTTTATCGTGATATTTAAGCGAGAAATCTAAAATAATCTTTTCTAGTTCAAGAAAAATTAAAACATCGTTACTCCTCAGGAAAAAATGCTAGAATCAAACTTATTAAGAATAATCTAATATACAAATAAAGTTACTCCGGGATATTCTTACAATTTAATTTTATCGTGATATTTAAGCGAGAAAACTAAAATACTCGTTTCTTGTTACAGAAAAATTAAAACATCGTTACTCCTCAGGAAAAAATGTTAGGATCAAACTTATTTAGAATAATCTAATATACAAATTAAGTTACTCAGGGATATTCTTACAATTTAATTTTAACGTGATATTTAAGCGAGAAATCTAAAATAATCTTTTCTAGTTCCAGAAAAATGAAAACATCGTTACTCCTCAGGAAAAAATGCTAGAATCAAACTTATTAAAAAAATCTAATATACAAATACAGTTACTCTGGGATATTCTTACAATTTAATTTTATCGTTATATTTAAGCGAGAAAACTAAAATATTCGTTTCTAGTTCCAAAAAAATTAAAACATCGTTACTCCTCAGGAAAAAATGCTAGAATGAAACTTATTAAGAAAAATCTAATATACAAATAAAGTTACTCCAGGATATTCTTACAATTTAATTTTATCGTGATATTTAAGCGAGAAATCTAAAATATTCGTTTCTAATTCCAGAAAAATTAAAACATCGTTACTCCTCAGGAAAAAATGCTAGAATCAAACTTATTAAAAAAAATCTAATAAACAAATAAAGTTACTCAGGGATATTCTTACAATTTAATTTTATTGTGATATTTCAGCGAGAAATCTAAAATATTCGTTACTAGCTCCAGAAAAATTAAAACATCGTTACTCCTCAGGAAAAAAATGCTAGAATCAAACTTATTAAGAATAATCTAATATACAAATAAAGTTACTCAGGGATATTCTTACAATTTAATTTTATCGTGATATTTAAGCGAGAAAACTAAAATACTCGTTTCTTGTTACAGAAAAATGAAAACATCGTTACTCCTCAGGAAAAAATGTTAGGATCAAACTTATTTAGAATAATCTAATATACTAATAAAGTTACTCAGGGATATTCTTACAATTTAATTTTAACGTTATATTTAAGCGATAAAACTAAAATTTTCGTTACTAGCTCCAGAAAAATAATAACATTGTTACTCCTCAGGAAAAAAATGTTAGGATCAAACTTATTAAGAATAATCTAATATACAAATAAAGTTACTCCGGGATATTCTTACAATTTAATTTTATCGTTATATTTAAGCGAGAAAACTAAAATATTCGTTTCTAGTTCCAGAAAAATTAAAACATCGTTACTCCTCAGGAAAAAATTTAGGATCATACTTATTTAGAATAATCTAATATACAAATAAAGTTACTCAGGGATATTCATACAATTTAATTTTATCGTGATATTTAAGCCAGAAAACTAAAATACTCGTTTCTTGTTACAGAAAAATTAAAACATCGTTACTCCTCAGGAAAAAATGTTAGGATCAAACTTATTTAGAAAACTCTAATATACAAATAAAGTTACTCAGGGATATTCTTACAATTTAATTTTATCGTGATATTTAAGCGAGAAAACTAAAATACTCGTTTCTTGTTACTGAAAAATTTAAACATCGTTACTCCTCAGGAAAAAATGTTAGGATCAAACTTATTTAGAAAACTCTAATATACAAATAAAGTTACTCGGGGATATTCTTACAATTTAATTTTATCGTGATATTTAAGCGAGTAATCTAAAATAATCGTTTATAGTTCCAGAAAAATAAAAATATTGTTACTCCTCAGAAAAAAATACTAGAATCAAACTTATTAAAAAAAATCTAATAAACAAATAAAGTTACTCCGAGATATTCTTACAATTTAATTTTATCGTGATATTTAAGCGAGAAAACTAAAATACTCGTTGCTTGTTACAGAAAAATTAAAACATCGTTACTCCTCAGGAAAAAATGTTAGGAACAAACTTATTTAGAATAATCTAATATACAAATAAAGTTACTCAGGGAAATTCTTACAATTTAATGTTACCGTGATATTTAAGCGAGAAATCTAAAATATTCTTTTCTAGTTCCAGAAAAATTAAAACATCGTTACTCCTCAGGAAAAAATGCTAGAATCAAACTTATTAAGAATAATCTAATATACAAATAAAGTTACTCAGGGCTATTCTTACAATTTAATTTTATCGTGATATTTATGTGAGAAAACTAAAATATTCGTTTCTAGTTCCAGTAAAATTAAAACATCGTTACTCCTCAGGAAAAAATGCTAGAATCAAACTTATTAAGAAAAATCTAATACACAAATAAAGTTACTCAGGGATATTCTTACAATTTAATTTTATCGTTATATTTAAGCGAGAAAACTAAAATATTCCTTTCTAGTTCCAGAAAAATTAAAACATCGTTACTCCTCATGAAAAAATGTTAGGATCATACTTATTTAGAATAATACATACATACATACATATCTTCACGCTATATCCCAACAAATGGGGTAGCACGAACCCTAAAATCACTAATAAAACATTCACTCATCACACCCATCAAACAACCAGTCATCGTCAAACATTTTCATCCAAACATACCATCCTCACTTCAACCACTTTCATAGATCACTCCATATAAACTCATACATTTATTACACTCGAAATTATTATCACACAACAAACCTTCAATCACATCATTCCTTTTCACTTACCATTCATTTTCTTTCTTCAACGTACACAACGAATGCATTAAAAAAAAAAAAAAAACTCTAACTACTCACTTTTACTCCTAACAACGAATCTAAAAACGAAACTAACAACGAATCTACAAGATTAGAAAAGATGAAAGCGATAGTCTGCACTTATATATGAAAGAAAAGACCACACAATGCAGTATCTGAAAATGAAACAAAAAGATAAGAAAGGGAGGGAGCGTTGCCCTGCGCTTGTTTTTGAAAGTGAATTTCACACAATTGCAGTTAAACACTACGTAATAACTGAAAACGAATTAAAAGATAAGAAAGGAAGGGAGTGTCGCTCTACGCTTGTTTTTGGAAGTAAATTCCACACAATTGCAGTTAAACACTCAATGTAAGATCAGAAAAGAATAAAAAAGATAAGAAACGAAGGGAGTGTCGTCCCTGCGCTTGTTTTTGAAAGTGAATTTCACACAATTACAGGTAAACACTCTAATGAAATTACTAAACAACGAAACTAAAATCTATAACCCTGCGCTTTTCTGAAATCAACAGATTCATTCCGCAATTAATCTTCGCCAAACGTTCCTATCCTGACACACCACTTTTGCTTCATCCACATTCATAATTCCTTTCATACAAGCACGTTTGTTCCTCGTACTCGGAAACTTTCGTTCACGCAACAATCCTTCTATCATATTCATCCATTTATTCATAGGTCGCCCACGCAATCTTTCACCCTCAATTTCACCAACATATACCTGTTTCACTAATCTCTCATTCGACATACGTTCAACATGCCCAAACTATCTCAACTGACTTATACCTACTTTTCTAACTACATTCTTCTCAATTTCACACTCATCATACACCAATGTATTCCGGACACGATCTCTTCTAGTATAACCACACACACCCCGCAAATACCTCATTTCCACAGCAGTTATACGACGTTCATGTTTCTTCATCCACACCCAACATTCACTACCATACATCAATGTAGGCACTAAAACACCATTATACACACTCAATCGAGCATCTCTGGATACATTCACATTTCGAGCAAAGGTTCCCAGAGCACCCAATACCTTGCGTCCCGCAGATACTCTTCCTTCAATCTCACAATCAATACGTCCATCCCTTGAAAACATACTACCCAAATATAAAAACTCATTCGCTTGACCCAATCTCACACCATTCACCGAAACATTACAATCAGTCACCAAATCGCTCTTTTCAAACACTAACACTTTACATTTATCGACATTTAATAATAAATTTAAATCTTTTCCTACTTCATTTATATTTAGAATCATTCGTCTCAATTGCTCTTCAGATTCACCCATAACAACCACATCATCCGCATATGCTAACGCAGGCACAACATTACCACCAATATGTACACCATCCACCCCATTCAACGCCGTTCGTAACAATACATCCATGTACAAATTAAAGAGCCACGGAGACATCCCACAACCTTGTTTCACGCCAATGTCTATACAAAACCAATCACTCAATCTACCATTAACTCTCACCGCAGCCTCACTACCTTCATACAGCGCACGAATTGCCCCCAACAAATTACCATTTATACCGTACTGTAACAGTACATTCCATAATGTCTCACGATGAACACTATCATATGCTTTTTTAAGATCGAGAAAGCCACAGAACACCTTCTTGTTCTTAGCAAGTGACTTTTCAACAATCATACGAAGAGAAAACAATTGATCCACACATCCTCTCTCAGGCAAAAAACCACCTTGCATATCGCTTAACTTGGAGATTGTTAAGGTTCGTACCTTATGAATAAGAATCTTCCCGTACAACTTCCCTACCACACTCAGCAAACTTATCGCACGAAAATTAGTACATTCACTCGAACTACCTTTACCTTTAAATAAAGGACAAATGATAGCACATTTCCAATCATCAGGAGCCACACACCGTTTTAAACAAAATCTAAACAAATAAACTAACCAGTCAAATAACCTCTCGCCTCCATACTTCAACATCTCATTCGATATACCATCCAAACCAGGAGCCTTACCATTCTTCAGACGCATCAATGCAAAACTAACATCACTCTCATCTATATCCCATTCATCACCACTAACATTTTCGCTAACATTTTCACTACAACCATTCGGTCTATTAATGCTACCATATAAAGTCCTAAAGTACTCACACCATCTATTAGTAACATCTGATTCATTCCACAATAACTCGCCATCCGCACTCTTAATCGCTTTCACTGCCCTGACATTACCACCTCTCAATCTCTTCACTCTCAACCAAAACATTCTTTTATTCATACTAAAATCATTAGTTAATCTTTCACTCATCAAATCATCAAAACGCGCCTTGCTTTCTCTCACTACTCTCTTAACACATTTATTTAACCTCTTGTATTCCAGCAAGCATTCATCACGTAAACTTCCAGGCACATCTTTCACATTTAGAAATCGCAAGTATGCTCTCTTTTTCACCTCAATCGCTTCTTTAACTTCTTTATTCCACCATGCAATTTTTGGACAAGAACCTAATCGACATTCACCACAAACTTCTGTTGCACATTTAAGAACTGTATCCTTAAATTTGAACCAAACATCATTTATGCTGCATTCAAAATTAAGTTCACATACAGGCAAAGATTCATTTATTTTCTCAACAAACAAATCTCTAACATCCTCATTCTGCAGTGCACTGGATTTCACACGAAACATTTTATTAGTATTTTTCACCCTCATTCTCCAACATTTATCTAGACGTATACGCGATACCACCAAATAATGGTCATTCGTACCCAATTCAGCACCACGCTTCACACGCGTATCTACAACTAAACTTCTCAATCGTTCATCATACAAAATAAAATCAATCATACTCCGTCTATTTTCACTAATATTCTCCCATGTATACAAATGAGCAAGTTTATGTTTAAAGATAGAGTTGGAAACAAAGAGATCACGCTCCAAACAGAAAGAAACTATTTTCCTACCGTTTTCATTCACTCTTGCATCACCAAACTTACCCAATACATTCCCAGACATGCTTCTCTTAACTCCCACCCAACCATTTAAATCACCACATACAATAACTTTCTCACCTGAATCACATGAATCAATAACACTATCTAACAAATTCCAAAATCTATCTTTTTCAAGATCATTTTCGGATTCGGTTGGACCATAAACTGACACAACGAAGATTCTATGAAAGCCTACCTTTAATCTCAGCCAAAGAATTCTCGATGAAGTACAACCATATTCTCTCACAAACGGTTTCATTCGTTCACTAACAAGCACACCAACACCATGCTTCGCGTGTTCATTCTCAGCAACACCCGACCACAAGCAAAACAATCCATCCACTTCTTCCTCACTACATCCTTTCCTTTTAGTCTCACTGACACACAAAACATCTACATTATACACACGCATGACATTCATCAATTCATTTTCTTTACCAGTTAAACCCCTAACATTCCACGTACCAAACTTACATTCATCAAATTTCACCCATTTATTTTTCATTTATCCAAAAGAAATAAAGGGAGGGTTCTCTCGGTAGAAGAGTATAAGTTAAGGTAGCTTACCAGGCTTTAGAATAATCTAATATACAAATAAAGTTACTCAGGGATATTCTTACAATTTAATTTTATCGTGATATTTAAGCCAGAAAACTAAAATACTCGTTTCTTGTTACAGAAAAATTAAAACATCGTTACTCCTCAGGAAAAAATGTTAGGATCAAACTTATTTAGAAAACTCTAATATACAAATAAAGTTACTCAGGGATATTCTTACAATTTAATTTTATCGTGATATTTAAGCGAGAAAACTAAAATACTCGTTTCTTGTTACAGAAAAATTTAAACATCGTTACTCCTCAGGAAAAAATGTTAGGATCAAACTTATTTAGAAAACTCTAATATACAAATAAAGTTACTCGGGGATATTCTTACAATTTAATTTTATCGTGATATTTAAGCGAGTAATCTAAAATAATCGTTTATAGTTCCAGCAAAATAAAAATATTGTTACTCCTCAGAAAAAAGTGCTAGAATCACACTTATTAAAAAAAATCTAATATACAAATAAAGTTACTCCGGGATATTCTTACAATTTAATTTTATCGTGATATTTAAGCGAGACAACTAAAATACTCGTTTCTTGTTACAGAAAAATTAAAACATCGTTACTCCTCAGGAAAAAATGTTAGGAACAAACTTATTTAGAATAAACTAATATACAAATAAAGTTACTCAGAGAAATTCTTACAATTTAATGTTAACGTGATATTTAAGCGAGAAATCTAAAATAATCTTTTCTAGTTCCAGAAAAATTAAAACATCGTTACTCCTCAGGAAAAAATGCTAGAATCAAACTTATTAAGAATAATCTAATATACAAATAAAGTTACTCAGGGATATTCTTACAATATAATTTTATCGTGATATTTATGTGAGAAAACTAAAATATTCGTTTCTAGTTCCAGTAAAATTAAAACATCGTTACTCCTCAGGAAAAAATGCTAGAATCAAACTTATTAAGAAAAATCTAATACACAAATAAAGTTACTCAGAGATATTCTTACAATTTAATTTTATCGTTATATTTAAGCGAGAAAACTAAAATATTCGTTTCTAGTTCCAGAAAAATTAAAACATCGTTACTCCTCAGGAAAAAATGTTAGGATCATACTTATTTAGAATAATCTAATATACAAATAAAGTTACTCAGGGATATTCTTACAATTTAATTTTATCATGATATTTAAGCCAGAAAACTAAAATACTCGTTTCTTGTTACTGAAAAATTAAAACATCGTTACTCCTCAGGAAAAAATGTTAGGATCAAACTTATTTAGAAAACTCTAATATACAAATAAAGTTACTCAGGGATATTCTTACAATTTAATTTTATCGTGATATTTAAGCGAGAAAACTAAAATATTCGTTTATAGTTCCAGAAAAAAAAAATATTGTTACTCCTCAGAAAAAAATGCTAGAATCAAACTTATTAAAAAAAATCTAATAAACAAATAAAGTTACTCCGAGATATTCTTACAATTTAATTTTATCGTGATATTTAAGCGAGAAAACTAAAATACTCGTTGCTTGTTACAGAAAAATTAAAACATCGTTACTCCTCAGGAAAAAATGTTAGGATCAAACTTATTTAGAATAATCTAATATACAAATAAAGTTACTCAGGGATATTTTTACAATTTAATTTTAACGTGATATTTAAGCGAGAAATCTAAAATAATCTTTTCTAGTTCCAGAAAAATTAAAACATCGTTACTCCTCAGGACAAGATGCTAGAATCAAACTTATTAAGAATAATCTAATATACAAATAAAGTTTCTCAGGGATATTCTTACAATTTAATTTTATCGTGATATTTATGTGAGAAAACTAAAATATTCGTTTCTAGTTCCAGAAAAATTAAAACATCGTTACTCCTCAGGAAAAAATGCTAGAATCAAACTTATTAAGAAAAATCTAATATACAAATAAAGTTACTCAGGGATATTCTTACAATTTAATTTTATCGTGATATTTAAGCGAGAAATCTAAAATATTCGTTTCTAGTTCCAGAAAAATTAAAACATCGTTACTCCTCAGGAAAAAATGCTAGAATCAAACTTATTTAGAATAATCTAATATGCAAATAAAGTTACTCCGGGATATTCTTACAATTTAATTTTATCGTGTTATTTAAGCCAGAAAACTAAAATACTTGTTTCTTGTTACAGAAAAATTAAAACATCGTTACTTCTCAGGAAAAAATGCTAGAATCAAACTTATTAAACAAATCTATTATAAAAATAAAGTTACTCAGGGATAATCTTACAATTTAATTTCATCGTGATATTTAAGCGAGATAACTAAAATATTCGTTTATAGTTCCAGAAAAATAAAAATATCGTTACTCCTCAAGAAAAAATGCTAGAATCAAACTTATTAAGAATAATCTAATATACAAATAAAGTTACTCCGGGATATTCTTACAATTTAATTTTATCGTGATATTTAAGCGAGAAAACTAAAATACTCGTTCCTTGTTACAGAAAAATTAAAACATCGTTACTCCTCAGGAAAAAATGTTAGGATCAAACTTATTTAGAATAATCTAATATACAAATATAGTTACTCAGGGATATTCTTAAAATTTAATTTTAACGTGATATTTAAGCGAGATATCTAAAATATTCGTTTCTAGTTCCAGAAAAATTAAAAAATCGTTACTCCTCAGGAAAAAATGCTAGAATCAAACTTATTTAGAATAATCTAATATACAAATAAAGTTACCCAGGGATATTCTTACAATTTAATTTTATCGTGATATTTAAGCCAGAAAACTAAAATATTCGTTTCTTGTTACAGAAAAATTAAAACATCGTTACTCCTCAAGAAAAAATGTTAGGATCAAACTTATTTAGAAAACTCTAATATACAAATAAAGTTACTCAGGGATATTCTTACAATTTAATTTTATCGTGATATTTAAGCGAGAAATCTAAAATAATCTTTTCTAGTTCTAGAAAAATTAAATCATCGTTACTCCTCAGAAAAAAATTCTAGAATCAAACTTATTAAAAAAAATCTAATAAACAAATAAAGTTACTCAGGGATATTCTTACAATTTAATTTTATTATGATATTTAAGCGAGAAATCTAAAATATTCGTTACTAGCTCCAGAAAAATTAAAACATCGTTACTCTTCAGGAAAAAATGCTAGAATCAAACTTATTAAACAAATCTATTATAAAAATAAAGTTACTCAGGGATAATCTTACAATTTAATTTCATCGTGATATTTAAGCGAGAAAACTAAAATATTCGTTTATAGTTTCAGAAAAAAAAAATTTTGTTACTCAGAAAAAAATGCTAGAATCAAACTTATTAAAAAAAATCTAATAAACAAATAAAGTTACTCAGGGATATTCTTACATTTTAATTTTATCGTGATATTTAAGCGAGAAATCTAAAATATTCGTTACTAGCTCCAGAAAAATTAAAACATCGTTACTCCTCAAGAAAAAATGCTAGAATCAAACTTATTAAGAAAAATCTAATATACAAATAAAGTTACTCCGGGATATTCTTACAATTTAATTTTATCATGATATTTAAGCGAGAAATCTAAAATATTTGTTTTTTAGTTCCAGAAAAATTAAAAAATCGTTACTCCTCAGGAAAAAATGCTAGAATCAAACTTATTTAGAATAATCTAATATACAAATAAAGTTACTCAGGGATATTCTTACAATTTAATTTTATCGTGATATTTAAGCCAGAAAACTAAAATACTCGTTTCTTGTTACAGAAAAATTAAAACATCGTTACTCCTCAGGAAAAAATGCTAGAATCAAACTTATTTAGAATAATCTAATATACAAATAAAGTTACTCAGGGGTATACTTACAAATTAATTTTAACGTGATATTTAAGCGAGAAATATAAAATAATCTTTTCTAGTTCCAGAAAAATTAAAACATCGTTACTCCTCAGGAAAAAATGCTAGAATCAAACTTATTTAGAATAATCTAATATACAAATAAAGTTACTCAGGGATAGTCACAAATTAATTTTATCGTGATATTTAAACCAGAAAACTAAAATACTCGTTTCTTGTTACAGAAAAATTAAAACATCGTTACTCCTCAGGAAAAATTGCTAGAATCAAACTTATTAAACAAATCTATTATAAAAATAAAGTTACTCAGGGATAATCTTACAATTTAATTTTATCGTGATATTTAAGCGAGAAAACTAAAATATTCGTTTATAGTTCCAGAAAAATTAAAATATTGTTACTCCTCAGAAACAAATGCTAGAATCAAACTTATTAAGAATATTCTAATATACAAATAAAGTTACTCCGGGATATTCTTACAATTTAATTTTATCGTGATATTTAAGCGAGACAACTAAAATACTCGTATTTTGTTAAAGAAAAATTAAAACATCGTTACTCCTCAGGAAAAAATGTTAGGAACAAACTTATTTAGAGTAATCTAATATACAAATAAAGTTACTCAGGGAAATTCTTACAATTTAATGTTAACGTGATATTTAAGCGAGAAATCTAAAATAATCTTTTCTATTTCCAGAAAAATTAAAACATCGTTACTCCTCAGGAAAAAATGCTAGAATCAAACTTATTAAGAATAATCTAATATACAAATAAAGTTACTCATGGATATTCTTACTATTTAATTTTATCGTGATATTTATGTGAGAAAACTAAAATATTCGTTTCTAGTTCCAGTAAAATTAAAACATCGTTACTCCTCAGGAAAAAATGCTAGAATCAAACGTATTAAGAAAAATCTAATACACAAATAAAGTTACTCAGGGATATTCTTACAATTTAATTTTATCGTTATATTTAAGCGAGAAAACTAAAATATTCGTTTCTAGTTCCAGAAAAATTAAAACATCGTTACCCCTCAGGAAAAAATGTTAGGATCATACTTATTTAGAAAAATCTAATATACAAATAAAGTTACTCAGGGATATTCTTACAATTTAATTTTATCGTGATATTTAAGCCAGAAAACTAAAATACTCGTTTCTTGTTACAGAAAAATTAAAACATCGTTACTCCTCAGGAAAAAATGTTAGGATCAAACTTATTTAGAAAACTCTAATATACAAATAAAGTTACTCCGGGATAATCTTACAATTTAATTTTATCGTGATATTTAAGCGAGAAAACTAAAATATTCGTTTATAGTTCCAGAAAAATAAAAATATTGTTACTCAGAAAAAAATGCTAGAATCAAACTTATTAAAAAAATCTAATAAACAAATAAAGTTACTCCGAGATATTCTTACAATTTAATTTTATCGTGATATTTAAGCGAGAAAACTAAAATACTCGTTGCTTGTTACAGAAAAATTCAAACATCGTTACTCCTCAGGAAAAAATGTTAGGATCAAACTTATTTAGAATAATCTAATATACAAATAAAGTTACTCAGGGATATTTTTACAATTTAATTTTATCGTGATATTTAAGCGAGAAATCTAAAATAATCTTTTCTAGTTCCAGAAAAATTAAAACATCGTTACTCCTCAGGAAAAGATGCTAGAATCAAACTTATTACGAATAATCTAATATACAAATAAAGTTTCTCAGGGATATTCTTACAATTTAATTTTATCGTGATATTTATGTGAGAAAACTAAAATATTCGTTTCTAGTTCCAGAAAAATTAAAACATCGTTACTCCTCAGGAAAAAATGCTAGAATCAAACTTATTAAGAAAAATCTAATATACAAATAAAGTTACTCAGGGATATTCTTACAATTTAATTTTATCGTGATATTTAAGCGAGAAATCTAAAATATTCGTTTCTAGTTCCAGAAAAATTAAAACATCGTTACTCCTCAGGAAAAAATGCTAGAATCAAATTTATTTAGAATAATCTAATATGCAAATAAAGTTACTCCGGGATATTCTTACAATTTAATTTTATCGTGTTATTTAAGCCAGAAAACTAAAATACTTGTTTCTTGTTACAGAAAAATTAAAAGATCGTTACTTCTCAGGAAAAAATGCTAGAATCAAACTTATTTAGAATAATCTAATATACAAATAAAGTTACTCAGGGATATTCTTACAATTTAATTTTATCGTGATATTTAAGCCAGAAAACTAAAATACTCGTTTCTTGTTACAGAAAAATTAAAACATCGTTACTCCTCAAGAAAAAATGTTAGGATCAAACTTATTTAGAAAACTCTAATATACAAATAAAGTTACTCAGGGATATTCTTACAATTTAATTTTATCGTGATATTTAAGCGAGAAATCTAAAATAATCTTTTCTAGTTCTAGAAAAATTAAAACATCGTTACTCCTCAGAAAAAAATTCTAGAATCAAACTTATTAAAAAAAATCTAATAAACAAATAAAGTTACTCAGGGATATTCTTACAATTTAATTTTATTATGATATTTAAGCGAGAAATCTAAAATATTCGTTACTAGCTCCAGAAAAATTAAAACATCGTTACTCTTCAGGAAAAAATGCTAGAATCAAACTTATTTAGAATAATCTAATATACAAATAAAGTTACTCAGGGATATTCTTACAATTTAATTTTATCGTGTTATTTAAGCCAGAAAACTAAAATACTCGTTTCTTGTTACAGAAAAATTAAAACATCGTTACTTCTCAGGAAAAAATGCTAGAATCAAACTTATTAAACAAATCTATTATAAAAATAAAGTTACTCAGGGATAATCTTACAATTTAATTTCATCGTGATATTTAAGCGAGAAAACTAAAATATTCGTTTATAGTTTCAGAAAAAAAAAATTTTGTTACACAGAAAAAAATGCTAGAATCAAACTTATTAAAAAAAATCTAATAAACAAATAAAGTTACTCAGGGATATTCTTACATTTTAATTTTATCGTGATATTTAAGCGAGAAATCTAAAATATTCGTTACTAGCTCCAGAAAAATTAAAACATCGTTACTCCTCAAGAAAAAATGCTAGAATCAAACTTATTAAGAAAAATATAATATACAAATAAAGTTACTCCGGGATATTCTTACAATTTAATTTTATCATGATATGTAAGCGAGAAATCTAAAATATTTGTTTTTTAGTTCCAGAAAAATTAAAAAATCGTTACTCCTCAGGAAAAAATGCTAGAATCAAACTTATTTAGAATAATCTAATATACAAATAAAGTTACTCAGGGATATTCTTACAATTTAATTTTATCGTGATATTTAAGCAAGAAAACTAAAATACTCGTTTCTTGTTACAGAAAAATTAAAACATCGTTACTCCTCAGGAAAAAATGCTAGAATCAAACTTATTTAGAATAATCTAATATACAAATAAAGTTACTCAGGGGTATACTTACAAATTAATTTTAACGTGATATTTAAGCGAGAAATCTAAAATAATCTTTTCTAGTTCCAGAAAAATTAAAACATCGTTACTCCTCAGGAAAAAATGCTAGAATCAAACTTATTTAGAATAATCTAATATACAAATAAAGTTACTCAGGGATAGTCACAAATTAATTTTATCGTGATATTTAAGCCAGAAAACTAAAATACTCGTTTCTTGTTACAGAATAATTAAAACATCGTTACTCCTCAGGAAAAATTGCTAGAATCAAACTTATTAAACAAATCTATTATAAAAATAAAGTTACTCAGGGATAATCTTACAATTTAAATTTATCGTGATATTTAAGCGAGAAAACTAAAATATTCTTTTATAGTTCCAGAAAAATAAAAATATTGTTACTCCTCAGAAACAAATGCTAGAATCAAACTTATTAAAAAAAATCTAATAAACAAATTAAGTTACTCAGGGATATTCTTACAATTTAATTTTATCGTGATATTTAAGCGAGAAATCTAAAATATTCGTTACTCGCTCCAGAAAAATTAAAACATCGTTACTCCTCAGGAAAAAATGCTAGAATCAAACTTATTAAGAATATTATAATATACAAATAAAGTTACTCCGGGATATTCTTACAATTTAATTTTATCGTGATATTTAAGCGAGACAACTAAAATACTCGTTTCTTGTTAAAGAAAAATTAAAACATCGTTACTCCTCAGGAAAAAATGTTAGGAACAAACTTATTTAGAGTAATCTAATATACAAATAAAGTTACTCAGGGAAATTCTTACAATTTAATGTTAACGTGATATTTAAGCGAGAAATCTAAAATAATCTTTTCTATTTCCAGAAAAATTAAAACATCGTTACTCCTCAGGAAAAAATGCTAGAATCAAACTTATTAAGAATAATCTAATATACAAATAAAGTTACTCATGGATATTCTTACTATTTAATTTTATCGTGATATTTATGTGAGAAAACTAAAATATTCGTTTCTAGTTCCAGTAAAATTAAAACATCGTTACTCCTCAGGAAAAAATGCTAGAATCAAACTTATTAAGAAAAATCTAATACACAAATAATGTTACTCAGGGATATTTTTACAATTTAATTTTATCGTTATATTTAAGCGAGAAAACTAAAATATTCGTTTCTAGTTCCAGAATAATTAAAACATCGTTACTCCTCAGGAAAAAATGTTAGGATCATACTTATTTAGAATAATCTAATATACAAATAAAGTTACTCAGGGATATTCTTACAATTTAATTTTATCGTGATATTTAAGCCAGAAAACTAAAATACTCGTTTCTTGTTACAGAAAAATTAAAACATCGTTACTCCTCAGCAAAAAATGTTAGGATCAAACTTATTTAGAAAACTCTAATATACAAATAAAGTTACTCAGGGATAATCTTACAATTTAATTTTATCGTGATATTTAAGCGAGAAAACTAAAATATTCGTTTATAGTTCCAGAAAAATAAAAATATTGTTACTCAGAAAAAAATGCTAGAATCAAACTTATTAAAAAAATCTAATAAACAAATAAAGTTACTCCGAGATATTCTTACAATTTAATTTTATCGTGATATTTAAGCGAGAAAACTAAAATACTCGTTGCTTGTTACAGAAAAATTAAAACATCGTTACTCCTCAGGAAAAAATGTTAGGATCAAACTTATTTAGAATAATCTAATATACAAATAAAGTTACTCAGGGATATTTTTACAATTTAATTTTAACGTGATATTTAAGCGAGAAATCTAAAATAATCTTTTCTAGTTCCAGAAAAATTAAAACATCGTTACTCCTCAGGAAAAGATGCTAGAATCAAACTTATTAAGAATAATCTAATATACAAATAAAGTTTCTCAGGGATATTCTTACAATTTAATTTTATCGTGATATTTATGTGAGAAAACTAAAATATTCGTTTCTAGTTCCAGAAAAATTAAAACATCGTTACTCCTCAGGAAAAAATTCTAGAATCAAACTTATTAAGAAAAATCTAATATACAAATAAAGTTACTCAGGGATATTCTTACAATTTAATTTTATCGTGATATTTAAGCGAGAAATCTAAAATATTCGTTTCTAGTTCCAGAAAAATTAAAACATCGTTACTCCTCAGGAAAAGATGCTAGAATTAAACTTATTAAGAATAATCTAATATACAAATAAAGTTTCTCAGGGATATTCTTACAATTTAATTTTATCGTGATATTTATGTGAGAAAACTAAAATATTCGTTTCTAGTTCCAGAAAAATTAAAACATCGTTACTCCTCAGGAAAAAATGTTAGGATCATACTTATTTAGAATAATCTAATATACAAATAAAGTTACTCAGGGATATTTTTACAATTTAATTTTAACGTGATATTTAAGCGAGAAATCTAAAATAATCTTTTCTAGTTCCAGAAAAATTAAAACATCGTTACGCCTCAGGAAAAGATGCTAGAATCAAACTTATTAAGAATAATCTAATATACAAATAAAGTTTCTCAGGGTTATTCTTACAATTTAATTTTATCGTGATATTTATGTGAGAAAACTAAAATATTCGTTTCTAGTTCCAGAAAAATTAAAACATCGTTACTCCTCAGGATAAAATGCTAGAATCAAACTTATTTAGAATAATCTAATATGCAAATAAAGTTACTCCGGGATATTCTTACAATTTAATTTTATCGTGTTATTTAAGCCAGAAAACTAAAATACTTGTTTCTTGTTACAGAAAAATTAAAACATCGTTACTTCTCAGGAAAAAATGCTAGAATCAAACTTATTAAACAAATCTATTATAAAAATAAAGTTACTCAGGGATAATCTTACAATTTAATTTCATCGTGATATTTAAGCGAGATAACTAAAATATTCATTTATAGTTCCAGAAAAATAAAAATATTGTTACTCAGAAAAAAATGCTAGAATCAAACTTATTAAAAAAAATCTAATAAACAAATAAAGTTACTCAGGGATATTTTTACAATTTAATTTTATCGTGATATTTAAGCGAGAAATCTAAAATATTCGTTACTAGCTCCAGAAAAATTAAAATATCGTTACTCCTCAAGAAAAAATGCTAGAATCAAACTTATTAAGAATAATCTAATATACAAATAAAGTTACTCCGGGATATTCTTACAATTTAATTTTATCGTGATATTTAAGCGAGAAAACTAAAATACTCGTTCCTTGTTACAGAAAAATTAAAACATCGTTACTCCTCAGGAAAAAATGTTAGGATCAAACTTATTTAGAATAATCTAATATACAAATAAAGTTACTCAGGGATATTCTTACAATTTAATTTTAACGTGATATTTAAGCGAGAAATCTAAAATAATCTTTTCTAGTTCCAGAAAAATTCAAACATCGTTACTGCTCAGGAAAAAATGCTAGAATCAAACTTATTAAGAAAAATCTAATATACAAATAAAGTTACTCCGGGATATTCTTACAATTTAATTTTATCATGATATTTAAGCGAGATATCTAAAATATTCGTTTCTAGTTCCAGAAAAATTAAAAAATCGTTACTCCTCAGGAAAAAATGCTAGAATCAAACTTATTTAGAATAATCTAATATACAAATAAAGTTACTCAGGGATATTCTTACAATTTAATTTTATCGTGATATTTAAGCCAGAAAACTAAAATACTCGTTTCTTGTTACAGAAAAATTAAAACATCGTTACTCCTCAAGAAAAAATGTTAGGATCAAACTTATTTAGAAAACTCTAATATACAAATAAAGTTACTCAGGGATATTCTTACAATTTAATTTTATCGTGATATTTAAGCGAGAAATCTAAAATAATCTTTTCTTGTTCTAGAAAAATTAAAACATCGTTACTCCTCAGAAAAAAATTCTAGAATCAAACTTATTAAAAAAAATCTAATAAACAAATAAAGTTACTCAGGGATATTCTTACAATTTAATTTTATTATGATATTTAAGCGAGAAATCTAAAATATTCGTTACTAGCTCCAGAAAAATTAAAACATCGTTACTCTTCAGGAAAAAATGCTAGAATCAAACTTATTTAGAATAATCTAATATACAAATAAAGTTACTCAGGGATATTCTTACAATTTAATTTTATCGTGTTATTTAAGCCAGAAAACTAAAATACTCGTTTCTTGTTACAGAAAAATTAAAACATCGTTACTTCTCAGGAAAAAATGTTAGAATCAAACTTATTAAACAAATCTATTATAAAAATAAAGTTACTCAGGGATAATCTTACAATTTAATTTCATCGTGATATTTAAGCGAGAAAACTAAAATATTCGTTTATAGTTTCAGAAAAAAAAAAATTTTGTTACTCAGAAAAAAATGCTAGAATCAAACTTATTAAAAAAAATCTAATAAACAAATAAAGTTACTCAGGGATATTCTTACATTTTAATTTTATCGTGATATTTAAGCGAGAAATCTAAAATATTCGTTACTAGCTCCAGAAAAATTAAAACATCGTTACTCCTCAAGAAAAAATGCTAGAATCAAACTTATTAAGAAAAATGTAATATACAAATAAAGTTACTCCGGGATATTCTTACAATTTAATTTTATCATGATATTTAAGCGAGAAATCTAAAATATTTGTTTTTTAGTTCCAGAAAAATTAAAAAATCGTTACTCCTCAGGAAAAAATGCTAGAATCAAACTTATTTAGAATAATCTAATATACAAATAAAGTTACTCAGGGATATTCTTACAATTTAATTTTATCGTGATATTTAAGCCAGAAAACTAAAATACTCGTTTCTTGTTACAGAAAAATTAAAACATCGTTACTCCTCAGGAAAAATGTTAGGATCATACTTATTTAGAATAATCTAATATACAAATAAAGTTACTCAGGGATATTCTTACAATTTAATTTCAACGTGATATTTAAGCGAGAAATCTAAAATAATCTTTTCTAGATCCAGAAAAATTAAAACATCGTTACTCCTCAGGAAAAAATGCTAGAATCAAACTTATTAAGAATAATTTAATATACAAATAAAGTTACTTAGGGATATTCTTACAATTTAATTTTATCGTGATATTTATGTGAGAAAACTAAAATATTCGTTTCTTGTTACAGAAAAATTAAAACATCGTTACTCCTCAGGAAAAAATGCTAGAATCAAACTTATTTAGAATAATCTAATATACAAATAAAGTTACTCAGGGGTATACTTACAAATTAATTTTAACGTGATATTTAAGCGAGAAATCTAAAATAATCTTTTCTAGTTCCAGAAAAATTAAAACATCGTTACTCCTCAGGAAAAAATGCTAGAATCAAACTTATTTAGAATAATCTAATATACAAATAAAGTTACTCAGGGATAGTCACAAATTAATTTTATCGTGATATTTAAGCCAGAAAACTAAAATACTCGTTTCTTGTTACAGAAAAATTAAAACATCGTTACTCCTCAGGAAAAATTGCTAGAATCAAACTTATTAAACAAATCTATTATAAAAATAAAGTTACTCAGGGATAATCTTACAATTTAATTTTATCGTGATATTTAAGCGAGAAAACTAAAATACTCGTTTCTTGTTACAGAAAAATTAAAACATCGTTACTCCTCAGGAAAAAATGTTAGGAACAAACTTATTTAGAATAATCTAATATACAAATAAAGTTACTCAGGGAAATTCTTACAATTTAATGTTAACGTGATATTTAAGCGAGAAATCTAAAATATTCTTTTCTAGTTCCAGCAAAATTAAAACATCGTTACTTCTCAGGAAAAAATGCTAGAATCAAACTTATTAAGAATAATCTAATATACAAATAAAGTTACTCAGGGATATTCTTACAATTTAATTTTATCGTGATATTTATGTGAGAAAACTAAAATATTCGTTTCTAGTTCCAGTAAAATTAAAACATCGTTACTCCTCAGGAAAAAATGCTAGAATCAAACTTATTAAGAAAAATCTAATACACAAATAAAGTTACTCAGGGATATTCTTACAATTTAATTTTATCGTTATATTTTAGCGAGAAAACTAAAATATTCGTTTCTAGTTCCAGAAAAATTAAAACATCGTTACTCCTCAGGAAAAAATGTTAGGATCATACTTATTTAGAATAATCTAATATACAAATAAAGTTACTCAGGGATATTCTTACAATTTAATTTTATCGTGATATTTAAGCCAGATAACTAAAATACTCGTTTCTTGTTACAGAAAAATTAAAACATCGTTACTCCTCAGGAAAAAAATGCTAGAATCAAACTTATTAAAAAAAATCTAATAAACAAATAAAGTTACTCCGAGATATTCTTACAATTTAATTTTATCGTGATATTTAAGCGAGAAAACTAAAATACTCGTTGCTTGTTACAGAAAAATTAAAACATCGTTACTCCTCAGGAAAAAATGTTAGGATCAAACTTATTTAGAATAATCTAATATACAAATAAAGTTACTCAAGGATATTCTTACAATTTAATTTTAACGTGATATTTAAGCGAGAAATCTAAAATAATCTTTTCTAGTTCCAGAAAAATTAAAACATCGTTACTCCTCAGGAAAAGATGCTAGAATCAAACTTATTAAGAATAATCTAATATACAAATAAAGTTACTCAGGGATATTCTTACAATTTAATTTTATCGTGATATTTATGTGAGAAAACTAAAATATTCGTTTCTAGTTCCAGTAAAATTAAAACATTTACTCCTCAGGAAAAAATGCTAGAATCAAACTTATTAAAAAAATCTAATATACAAATAAAATTACTCTGGGATAGTCTTACAATTTAATTTTATCGTTATATTTAAGCGAGAAAACTAAAATATTCTTTTCTAGTTCCAGAAAAATTTAAAAAACGTTACTCCTCAGGAAAAAATGCTAGAATCAAACTTATTAAGAAAAATCTAATATACAAATAAAGTTACTCAGGGATATTGTTACAATTTAATTTTATCGTGATATTTAAGCGAGAAATCTAAAATATTCGTTTCTAGTTCCAGAATAATTAAAACATCGTTACTCCTCAGGAAAAAATGCTAGAATCAAACTTATTAAGAATAATCTAATATACAAATAAAGTTACTCAGGGATATTCTTACAATTTAATTTTATCGTGTTATTTAAGCCAGAAAACTAAAATACCCGTTTCTTGTTACAGAAAAATTAAAACATCGTTACTTCTCAGGAAAAAATGCTAGAATCATACTTATTAAACAAATATATTATAAAAATAAAGTTACTCAGGGATAATCTTACAATTTAATTTCATCGTGATATTTAAGCGAGAAAACTAAAATATTCGTTTATAGTTCCAGAAAAATAAAAATATTGTTACTCAGAAAAAAATGCTCGAATCAAACTTATTAAAAAAAATCAAATAAACAAATAAAGTTACTCAGGGATATTCTTACAATTTAATTTTATCGTGATATTTAAGCGAGAAATCTAAAATATTCGTTACTAGCTCCAGAAAAATTAAAACATCGTTACTCCTCAGGAAAAAATGCTAGAATCAAACTTATTAAGAATAACCTAATATACAAATAAAGTTACTCCGGGATATTCTTACAATTTAATTTTATCGTGATATTTAAGCGAGACAACTAAAATACTCGTTTCTTGTTACAGAAAAATTAAAACATCGTTACTCCTCAGGAAAAAATGTTAGGAACAAACTTATTTAGAATAATCTAATATACAAATAAAGTTACTCAGGGAAATTCTTACAATTTAATGTTAACGTGATATTTAAGCGAGAAATCTAAAATAATCTTTTCTAGTTCCAGAAAAATTAAAACATCGTTAATCCTCAGGAAAAAATGCTAGAATCAAACTTATTAAGAATAATCTAATATACAAATAAAGTTACTCAGGGATATTCTTACAATTTAATTTTATCGTGATATTTATGTGAGAAAACTAAAATATTCGTTTCTAGTTCCAGTAAAATTAAAACATCGTTACTCCTCAGGAAAAAATGTTAGGATCAAACTTATTTAGAAAACTCTAATATACAAATAAAGTTACTCAGGGATAATCTTACAATTTAATTTTATCGTGATATTTAAGCGAGAAAATTAAAATACTCGTTGCTTGTTACAGAAAAATTAAAACATCGTTACTCCTCAGGAAAAAATGTTAGGATCAAACTTATTTAGAATAATCTAATATACAAATAAAGTTACTCAGGGATATTCTTACAATTTAATTTTAACGTGATATTTAAGCGAGAAATCTAAAATAATCTTTTCTAGTTCCAGAAAAATTAAAACATCGTTACTCCTCAGGAAAAGATGCTAGAATCAAACTTATTAAGAATAATCTAATATACAAATAAAGTTTCTCAGGGATATTCTTACAATTTAATTTTATCGTGATATTTATGTGAGAAAACTAAAATATTCGATTCTAGTTCCAGAAAAATTAAAACATCGTTACTCCTCAGGAAAAAATGCTAGAATCAAACTTATTATGAAAAATCTAATATACAAATAAAGTTACTCAGGGATATTCTTACAATTTAATTTTATCGTGATATTTAAGCGAGAAATCTAAAATATTCGTTTCTAGTTCCAGAAAAATTAAAACATCGTTCCTCCTCAGGAAAAAATGCTAGAATCAAACTTATTTAGAATAATCTAATATACAAATAAAGTTACTCCGGGATATTCTTACAATTTAATTTTATCGTGTTATTTAAGCCAGAAAACTAAAATACTCGTTTCTTGTTACAGAAAAATTAAAACATCGTTACTTCTCAGGAAAAAATGCTAGAATCAAACTTATTAAACAAATCTATTATAAAAATAAAGTTACTCAGGGATAATCTTACAATTTAATTTCATCGTGATATTTAAGCGAGATAACTAAAATATTCGTTTATAGTTCCAGAAAAATAAAAATATTGTTACTCAGAAAAAAATGCTAGAATCAAACTTATTAAAAAAAATCTAATAAACAAATAAAGTTACTCAGGGATATTCTTACAATTTAATTTTATCGTGATATTTAAGCGAGAAATCTAAAATATTCGTTACTAGCTCCAGAAAAATTAAAACATCGTTACTCCTCAAGAAAAAATGCTAGAATCAAACTTATTAAGAATAATCTAATATACAAATAAAGTTACTCCGGGATATTCTTACAATTTAATTTTATCGTGAAATTTAAGCGAGAAAACTAAAATACACGTTTCTTGTTACAGAAAAATTAAAACATCGTTACTCCTCAGGAAAAAATGTTAAGATCAAACTTATTTAGAATAATCTAATATACGAATAAAATTACTCAATGATATTCTTACAATTTAATTTTATCATGATATTTAAGCGAGAAATCTAAAATATTCGTTTCTAGTTCCAGAAAAATTAAAAAATCGTTACTCCTCAGGAAAAAATGCTAGAATCAAACTTATTAAGAATATTCTAATATACAAATAAAGTTACTCCGGGATATTCTTACAATTTAATTTTATCGTGATATTTAAGCGAGACAACTAAAATACTCGTTTCTTGTTACAGAAAAATTAAAACATCGTTACTCCTCAGGAAAAAATTTTAGGAACAAACTTATTTAGAGTAATCTAATATACAAATAAAGTTACTCAGGGAAATTCTTACAATTTAATGTTAACGTGATATTTAAGCGAGAAATCTAAAATAATCTTTTCTAGTTCCAGAAAAATTAAAACATCGTTACTCCTCAGGAAAAAATGCTAGAATCAAACTTATTAAGAATAATCTAATATACAAATAAAGTTACTCAGGGATATTCTTACAATTTAATTTTATCGTGTTATTTAAGCCAGAAAACTAAAATACTCGTTTCTTGTTACAGAAAAATTAAAACAACGTTACTTCTCAGGAAAAATGCTAGAATCAAACTTATTAAACAAATCTATTATAAAAATAAAGTTACTCAGGGATAATCTTACAATTTAATTTCATCGTGATATTTAAGCGAGAAAACTAAAATATTCGTTTATAGTTTCAGAAAAATAAAAATATTGTTACTCAGAAAAAAATGCTAGAATCAAACTTATTAAAAAAAATCTAATAAACAAATAAAGTTACTCAGGGATATTCTTACATTTTAATTTTATCGTGATATTTAAGCGAGAAATCTAAAATAATCTTTTCTAGTTCTAGAAAAATTAAAACATCGTTACTCCTCAGGAAAAAATTCTAGAATCAAACTTATTAAAAAAAATCTAATAAACAAATAAAGTTACTCAGGGATATTCTTACAATTTAATTTTATCGTGATATTTAAGCCAGAAAACTAAAATACTCGTTTCTTGTTACAGAAAAATTAAAACATCGTTACTCCTCAAGAAAAAATGTTAGGATCAAACTTATTTAGAAAACTCTAATATACAAATAAAGTTACTCAGGGATATTCTTACAATTTAATTTTATCGTGATATTTAAGCGAGAAATCTAAAATAATCTTTTCTAGTTCTAGAAAAATTAAAACATCGTTACTCCTCAGGAAAAAATTCTAGAATCAAACTTATTAAAAAAAATCTAATAAACAAATAAAGTTACTCAGGGATATTCTTACAATTTAATTTTATTATGATATTTAAGCGAGAAATCTAAAATATTCGTTACTAGCTCCAGAAAAATTAAAACATCGTTACTCCTCAGTAAAAAATGCTAGAATCAAACTTATTAAGAAAAATCTAATACACAAATAAAGTTACTCAGGGATATTCTTACAATTTAATTTTATCGTGATATTTAAGCGAGAAATCTAAAATATTCGTTACTAGCTCCAGAAAAATTAAAACATCGTTACTCCTCAAGAAAAAATGCTAGAATCAAACTTATTAAGAATAATCTAATATACAAATAAAGTTACTCCGGGATATTCTTACAATTTAATTTTATCGTGAAATTTAAGCGAGAAAACTAAAATACACGTTTCTTGTTACTGAAAAATTAAAACATCGTTACTCCTCAGGAAAAAATGTTAAGATCAAACTTATTTAGAATAATCTAATAGGTATACGAATAAAATTACTCAGTGATATTCTTACAATTTAATTTTAACGTGATATTTAAGCGAGAAATCTAAAATAATCTTTTCTAGTTCCAGAAAAATTAACACATCGTTACTCCTCAGGAAAAAATACTAGATTCAAACTTATTAAGAAAAATCTATTATACAAATAAAGTTACTCCGGGAGATTCTTACAATTTAATTTTATCATGATATTTAAGCGAGAAAACTAAAATATTCGTTTCTAGTTCCAGAAAAATTAAAAAACCGTTACTCCTCAGGAAAAAATGCTAGAATCAAACTTATTTAGAATAATCTAATATACAAATAAAGTTACTCAGGGATATTCTTACAATTTAATTTTATCGTGATATTTAAGCCAGAAAACTAAAATACTCGTTTCTTGTTACAGAAAAATTAAAACATCGTTACTCCTCAGGAAAAAATGTTAGGACCAAACTTATTTAGAGTAATCTAATATACAAATAAAGTTACTCAGGGATATTCTTACAATTTAATTTTATCGTGTTATTTAAGCCAGAAAACTAAAATACTCGTTTCTTGTTACAGAAAAATTAAAACATCGTTACTTCTCAGGAAAAAATGCTAGAATCAAACTTATTAAACAAATCTATTATAAAAATAAAGTTACTCAGGGTTAATCTTACAATTTAATTTTATCGTGATATTTAAGCGAGAAAACTAAAATATTCGTTTATAGTTCCAGAAAAATAAAAATATTGTTACTCCTCAGAAACAAATGCTAGAATCAAACTTATTAAAAAAAATCTAATAAACAAATTAAGTTACTCAGGGATATTCTTACAATTTAATTTTATCGTGATATTTAAGCGAGAAATCTAAAATATTCGTTACTAGCTCCAGAAAAATTAAAACATCGTTACTCCTCAGGAAAAAATGCTAGAATCAAACTTATTAAGAATATTCTAATATACAAATAAAGTTACTCCGGGATATTCTTACAATTTAATTTTATCGTGATATTTAAGCGAGACAACTAAAATACTCGTTTCTTGTTACAGAAAAATTAAAATATCGTTACTCCTCAGGAAAAAATGTTAGGAACAAACTTATTTAGAGTAATCTAATATACAAATAAAGTTACTCAGGGATATTCTTACAATTTAATGTTAACGTGATATTTAAGCGAGAAATCTAAAATAATCTTTTCTAGTTCTAGAAAAATTAAAACATCGTTACTCCTCAGGAAAAATGCTAGAATCAAACTTATTAAGAATAATCTAATATACAAATAAAGTTACTCATGGATATTCTTACAATTTAATTTTATCGTGATATTTAAGCCAGAAAACTAAAATACTCGTTTCTTGTTACAGAAAAATTAAAACATCGTTACTCCTCAGGAAAAAATGCTAGAATCAAACTTATTTAGATTAATCTAATATATAAATAAAGTTACTCAGGGATATTCTTACAATTTAATTTTATCGTGATATTTAAGCCAGAAAACTAAAATACTCGTTTCTTGTTACAGAAAAATTAAAACATCGTTACTCCTCAGGAAAAAATGTTAGGATCAAACTAATTAAGAATAATCTAATACACAAATAAAGTTACTCCGGGATATTCTTACAATTTAATTTTATCGTGATATTTAAGCGAGACAACTAAAATACTCGTTTCTTGTTACAGAAAAATTAAAACATCGTTACTCCTCAGTAAAAAATGTTAGGAACAAACTTATTTAGAATAATCTAATATACAAATAAAGTTACTCAGGGAAATTCTTACAATTTAATTTTATCGTGATATTTAAGCGAGAGATCTAAAATAATCTTTTCTAGTTCCAGAAAAATTAAAACATCGTTACTCCTCAGGAAAAAAATGCTAGAATCAAACTTATTAAGAATAAACTAATATACAAATAAAGTTACTCAGGGATAGTCTTACAATTTAATTTTATCGTGATATTTATGTGAGAAAACTAAAATATTCGTTTCTAGTTCCAGTAAAATTAAAACATCGTTACTCCTCAGGAAAAAATGCTAGAATCAAACTTATTAAGAAAAATCTAATACACAAATATAGTTACTCAGGGAAATTCTTGCAATTTAATTTTATCGTTATATTTAAGCGAGAAAACTAAAATATTCGTTTCTAGTTCCAGAAAATTTAAAACATCGTTACTCCTCAGGAAAAAATGTTACTATCATACTTATTTAGAATAATCTAATATACAAATAAAGTTACTCAGGGATATTCTTACAATTTAATTTTATCGTGATATTTAAGCGAGAAATCTAAAATATTCGTTTCTAGTTCCAGAAAAATTAAAACATCGTTACTCCTTAGGAAAAAATGTTAGGATCAAACTTATTAAGAATAATCTCAGGGATATTCTTACAATTTAATTTTATCGTGATATTTATGTGAGAAAACTAAAATATTCGTTTCTAGTTCCAGTAAAATTAAAACATCGTTACTCCTCAGGAAAAAATGCTAGATTCAAACTTATTTAGAATAATCTAATATACAAATAAAGTTACTCAGGGATATTCTTACAATTTAATTTTATCGTGATATTTAAGCGAGAAATCTAAAATAATCTTTTCTAGATCCAGAAAAATTAAAACATCGTTACTCCTCAGGAAAAAATGCTAGAATCAAACTTATTAAGAATAATCTAATATACAAATAAAGTTACTCAGGGATATTCTTACAATTTAATTTTAACGTTATATTTAAGCGAGAAAACTAAAATATTCTTTTCTAGTTCCAGAAAAATTAAAACTTCGTTACTCCTCAGGAAAAAATGTTAGGATCAAACTTATTTAGAATAATCTAATATACAAATAAAGTTACTTAGGGATATTCCTACAATTTAATTTTAACGCGATATTTAAGCGAGATATCTAAAATAATCTTTTCTAGTTCCAGAAAAAATAAAACATCGTTACTGCTCAGGAAAAATTGCTAGAATCAAACTTATTAAAAAAAATCTAATAAACAAATAAAGTTACTCAGGGATATTCTTACAATTTAATTTTATTGTGATATTTAAGCGAGAAATCTAAAATATTCGTTACTAGCTCCAGAAAAATTAAAACATCGTTACTCCTCAGGAAAAAATGTTAGTATCAAACTTATTAAGAATAATCTAATATACAAATAAAGTTACTCAGGGTTATTCTTAAAATTTAATTTTACCGTGATATTTAAGCGAGAAAACTAAAATACTCGTTTCTTGTTACAGAAAAATTAAAACATCGTTACTCCTCAGGAAAAAATGTAAGGATCAAACTTATTTAGAAAACTCTAATATACAAATAAAGTTACTCCGGGATATTCTTACAATTTAATTTTATCGTGATATTTAAGCGAGATATCTAAAATAATCTTTTCTAGTTCCAGAAAAATTAAAACATCGTTACTCCTCAGGAAAAAATGCTAGAATCAAACTTATTAAGAATAATCTAATATACAAATAAAGTTACACAGGGATATTCTTACAATTTAATTTTAACGTTATATTTAAGCGATAAAACTAAAATTTTCGTTTCTAGTTCCAGAAAAATTAAAACATCGTTACTCCTCAGGAAAAAATGCTAGAATCAAACTTATTAAGAAAAATCTAATATACAAATAAAGTTACTCAGGGATAATCTTACAATTTAATTTTATCGTGATATTTAAGCGAGAAATCAAAAATATTCGTTTCTAGTTCCAGAAAAATTAAAACATCGTTACTCCTCAGGAAAAAATGCTAGAATCAAACTTATTTAGAATAATCTAATATATAAATAAAGTTACTCAGGGATATTCTTACAATTTAATTTTATCGTGATATTTAAGCCAGAAAACTAAAATACTCGTTTCTTGTTACAGAAAAATTAAAACATCGTTACTCCTCAGGAAAAAATGTTAGGATCAAACTAATTAAGAATAATCTAATACACAAATAAAGTTACTCCGGGATATTCTTACAATTTAATTTTATCGTGGTATTTAAGCGAAACAACTAAAATACTCGTTCCTTGTTACAGAAAAATTAAAACATCGTTACTCCTCAGGAAAAAATGTTAGGAACAAACTTATTTAGAATAATCTAATATACAAATAAAGTTACTCAGGGAAATTCTTACAATTTAATTTTATCGTGATATTTAAGCGAGAGATCTAAAATAATCTTTTCTAGTTCCAGAAAAATTAAAACATCGTTACTCCTCAGGAAAAAATGTAAGGATCAAACTTATTTAGAAAACTCTAATATACAAATAAAGTTACTCCGGGATATTCTTACAATTTAATTTTATCGTGATATTTATGTAAGAAAACTAAAATATTCGTTTCTAGTTCCAGAAAAATTAAAACATCGTTACTCCTCAGGAATAAATGCTAGAATCAGACTTATTAAAAAAAATCTAATATACAAATAAAGTTACTCAGGGATATTCTTACAATTTAATTTTATCGTGATAATTAAGCGAGAAATCTAAAATATTCGTTTGTAGTTCCAGAAAAATTAAAACATCGTTAATCCTCAGGAAAAAATGCTAAAATCAAACTTATTTAGAATAATCTAATACACAAATAAAGTTACTCAGGGATAATCTTACAATTTAATTTTATCTTGTTATTTAAGCGAGAAAACTAAAACTTTCGTTTCTAGCTCCAGAAAAATTAAAACATTGTTACTCCTCAGGAAAAAATGCAAGAATCAAACTGATTAAACAAATCTATTATAAAAATAAAGTTACTCAGGTATAATCTTACAATTTAATTTTATCGTGATATTTAAGCTAGAAAACTAAAATAAATATTTATAGTTCCAGAAATATAAAAATTTTGTTTACTCCTCAGAAAAAAATGCTAGAATCAAACTTATTAAAAAAAATCTAATAAACAAATAAAGTTACACAGGGATAATCTTACAATTTAATTTTATCGTGATATTTAAGCGAGAAAACTAAAATACTCGTTTCTTGTTACAGAAAAATTAAAACATCGTTACTCCTCAGGACAAAATGTTAGGATCAAACTTATTTAGAATAATCTAATATACAAATAAAGTTACTCAGGGATATTCTTACAATTTAATTTTATCGTGATATTTATGTGAGAAAACTAAAATATTCGTTTCTAGTTCCAGTAAAATTAAAACATCTTTACTCCTCATTAAAAAATGCTAGAATCAAACTTATTAAGAAAAGTCTAATAAACAAATAAAGTTACTCAGGGATATTCTTACAATTTAATTTTATCGTGATATTTAAGCGAGAAAACTAAAATACTCGTTTCTTGTTACAGAAAAATTAAAACATCGTTACTCCTCAGGAAAAAATGCTAGAATCAAACTTATTAAGAAAAATCTAATATACAAATAAAGTTACTCAGGGATATTCTTACAATTTAATTTTAACGTGATATTTAAGCGAGAAATCTAAAATAATCTTTTCTAGCTCCAGAAAAATTAAAACATCGTTACTCCTCAGGAAAAAATGCTAGAATCAAACTTATTAAGAAAAATCTAATATACAAATAAAGTTACTCAGGGATATTCTTACAATTTTATTTTATCGTGATAATTAAGCGAGAAAACTAAAATACTCGTTTCTTGTTACAGAAAAATTAAAACATCGTTACTCCTCAGGAAAAAATGTTAGGATCATACTTATTTAGAATAATCTAATATACAAATAAAGTTACTCAGGGATATTCTTTCAATTTAATTTTAACGTGATATTTAAGCGAGAAATCTAAAATAATCTTTTCTAGTTCCAGAAAAATTAAAACATCGTTACTCCTCAGGAAAAAATGCTAAAATCAAACTTATTTAGAATAATCTAATACACAAATAAAGTTACTCAGGGATAATCTTACAATTTAATTTTATCTTGTTATTTAAGCGAGAAAACTAAAATATTAGTTTCTAGTTCCAGAAAAATTAAAATATCGTTACTCCTCAGGAAAAAATGCTAAAATCAAACTTATTTAGAATAATCTAATACACAAATAAAGTTACTCAGGGATATTTTTACAATTTAATTTTATAGTGATATTTAAGCGAGAAATCTAAAATAATCGTTACTAGCTCCAGAAAAATTAAAACATCGTTACTCCTCAGGAAAAAATGCTAGAATCAAACTTATTAAGAAAAATCTAATATACAAATAAAGTTACTCAGGGATATTCTTACAATTTTATTTTATCGTGATAATTAAGCGAGAAAACTAAAATACTCGTTTCTTGTTGCAGAAAAATTAAAACATCGTTACTCCTCAGGAAAAAATGTTAGGATCATACTTATTTAGAATAATCTAATATACAAATAAAGTTACTCAGGGATATTCTTTCAATTTAATTTTAACGTGATATTTAAGCGAGATATCTAAAATAATCTTTTCTAGTTCCAGAAAAATTAAAACATCGTTACTCCTCAGGAAAAAATGCTAAAAT
Source organism: Pterostichus madidus (assembly GCA_911728475.2). NCBI lineage: Eukaryota > Metazoa > Arthropoda > Insecta > Coleoptera > Carabidae > Pterostichus > Pterostichus madidus. The sequence goes on along the minus strand of OU452311.1, from coordinate 16,463,020 downwards.
CAAACTTATTTAGAATAATCTAATACACAAATAAAGTTACTCAGGGATAATCTTACAATTTAATTTTATCTTGTTATTTAAGCGAGAAAACTAAAATATTAGTTTCTAGTTCCAGAAAAATTAAAATATCGTTACTCCTCAGGAAAAAATGCTAAAATCAAACTTATTCAGAATAATCTAATATACAAATAAAGTTACTCAGGGATATTCTTACAATTTAATTTTATCGTGATATTTAAGCGAGAAAACTAAAATACTCGTTTCTTGTTACAGAAAAATTAAAACATCGTTACTCCTCAGGAAAAAATGTTAGGATAAATCTTATTTATAAAACTCTAATATACAAATAAAGTTACTCAGGGATATTCTTACAATTTAATTTTGTCGTGATGTTTATGTAAGAAAACTAAAATATTCGTTTCTAGTTCCAGAAAAATTAAAACATCGTTACTCCTCAGGAAAAAATGCTAAAATCAAACTTATTCAGAATAATCTAATATACAAATAAAGTTACTCAGGGATATTCTTACAATTTAATTTTATCGTGATAATTAAGCGAGAAATCTAAAATATTCGTTTCTAGTTCCAGAAAAATTAAAATATCGTTACTCCTCAGGAAAAAATGCTAAAATCAAACTTATTTAGAATAATCTAATACACAAATAAAGTTACTCAGGGTTATTTTTACAATTTAATTTTATAGTGATATTTAAGCGAGAAATCTAAAATATTCGTTACTAGCTCCAGAAAAATTAAAACATCGTTACTCCTCAGGAAAAAAATGTTAGGATCAAACTTATTTAGAATAATCTAATATACTAATAAAGTTACTCAGGGATATTCTTACAATTTAATTTTATCGTGATAATTAAGCGAGAAATCTAAAATATTCGTTTCTAGTTCCAGAAAAATTAAAACATCGTTACTCCTCAGGAAAAAATGCTAGAATCAAACTTATTAGGAATAATCTAATATACAAATAAAGTTACTCAGGGATATTCTTACAATTTAATTTTGTCGTGATGTTTATGTAAGAAAACTAAAATATTCGTTTCTAGTTCCAGAAAAATTAAAACATCGTTACTCCTCAGTAAAAAATGCTAGAATCAAACTTATTAAAAAAATCTAATAAACAAATAAAGTTACTCAGGGATGTTCTTACAATTTAATTTTATCGTGATAATTAAGCGAGAAATCTAAAATATTCGTTTCTAGTTCCAGAAAAATTAAAATATCGTTACACCTCAGGAAAAAATGCTAAAATCAAACTTATTTAGAATAATCTAATACACAAATAAAGTTACTCAGGGTTATTTTTACAATTTAATTTTATAGTGATATTTAAGCGAGAAATCTAAAATATTCGTTACTAGCTCCAGAAAAATTAAAACATCGTTACTCCTCAGTAAAAAATGCTAGAATCAAACTTATTAAGAAAAATCTAATATACAAATAAAGTTACTCAGGGATATTCTTACAATTTAATTTTATCGTGATATTTATGTAAGAAAACTAAAATATTCGTTTCTAGTTCCAGAAAAATTAAAACATCGTTACTCCTCAGGAATAAATGCTAGAATCAGACTTATTAAAAAAAATCTAATATACAAATAAAGTTACTCAGGGATATTCTTACAATTTAATTTTATCGTGATAATTAAGCGAGAAATCTAAAATATTCGTTTGTAGTTCCAGAAAAATTAAAACATCGTTAATCCTCAGGAAAAAATGCTAAAATCAAACTTATTTAGAATAATCTAATACACAAATAAAGTTACTCAGGGTTATTTTTACAATTTAATTTTATAGTGATATTTAAGCGAGAAATCTAAAATATTCGTTACTAGCTCCAGAAAAATTAAAACATCGTTACTCCTCAGGAAAAAAATGTTAGGATCAAACTTATTTAGAATAATCTAATATACTAATAAAGTTACTCAGGGATATTCTTACAATTTAATTTTATCGTGATAATTAAGCGAGAAATCTAAAATATTCGTTTCTAGTTCCAGAAAAATTAAAACATCGTTACTCCTCAGGAAAAAATGCTAGAATCAAACTTATTAGGAATAATCTAATATACAAATAAAGTTACTCAGGGATATTCTTACAATTTAATTTTGTCGTGATGTTTATGTAAGAAAACTAAAATATTCGTTTCTAGTTCCAGAAAAATTAAAACATCGTTACTCCTCAGTAAAAAATGCTAGAATCAAACTTATTAAAAAAATCTAATAAACAAATAAAGTTACTCAGGGATGTTCTTACAATTTAATTTTATCGTGATAATTAAGCGAGAAATCTAAAATATTCGTTTCTAGTTCCAGAAAAATTAAAATATCGTTACACCTCAGGAAAAAATGCTAAAATCAAACTTATTTAGAATAATCTAATACACAAATAAAGTTACTCAGGGTTATTTTTACAATTTAATTTTATAGTGATATTTAAGCGATAAATCTAAAATATTCGTTACTAGCTCCAGAAAAATTAAAACATCGTTACTCCTCAGTAAAAAATGCTAGAATCAAACTTATTAAGAAAAATCTAATATACAAATAAAGTTACTCAGGGATATTCTTACAATTTAATTTTATCGTGATATTTATGTAAGAAAACTAAAATATTCGTTTCTAGTTCCAGAAAAATTAAAACATCGTTACTCCTCAGGAATAAATGCTAGAATCAGACTTATTAAAAAAAATCTAATATACAAATAAAGTTACTCAGGGATATTCTTACAATTTAATTTTATCGTGATAATTAAGCGAGAAATCTAAAATATTCGTTTGTAGTTCCAGAAAAATTAAAACATCGTTAATCCTCAGGAAAAAATGCTAAAATCAAACTTATTTAGAATAATCTAATACACAAATAAAGTTACTCAGGGATAATCTTACAATTTAATTTTATCTTGTTATTTAAGCGAGAAAACTAAAACTTTCGTTTCTAGCTCCAGAAAAATTAAAACATTGTTACTCCTCAGGAAAAAATGCAAGAATCAAACTGATTAAACAAATCTATTATAAAAATAAAGTTACTCAAGTATAATCTTATAATTTAATTTTATCGTGATATTTAAGCTAGAAAACTAAAATAAATGTTTATAGTTCCAGAAATATAAAAATTTTGTTTACTCCTCAGAAAAAAATGCTAGAATCAAACTTATTAAAAAAAATCTAATAAACAAATAAAGTTACACAGGGATAATCTTACAATTTAATTTTATCGTGATATTTAAGCGAGAAAACTAAAATACTCGTTTCTTGTTACAGAAAAATTAAAACATCGTTACTCCTCAGGACAAAATGTTAGGATCAAACTTATTTAGAATAATCTAATATACAAATAAAGTTACTCAGGGATATTCTTACAATTTAATTTTATCGTGATATTTATGTGAGAAAACTAAAATATTCGTTTCTAGTTCCAGTAAAATTAAAACATCTTTACTCCTCATTAAAAAATGCTAGAATCAAACTTATTAAGAAAAGTCTAATAAACAAATAAAGTTACTCAGGGATATTCTTTCAATTTAATTTTAACGTGATATTTAAGCGAGAAATCTAAAATAATCTTTTCTAGTTCCAGAAAAATTAAAACATCGTTACTCCTCAGGAAAAAATGCTAGAATCAAACTTATTAAGAATAATCTAATACACAAATAAAGTTACTCAGGGATATTCTTACAATTTAATTTTATCGTGTTATTTATGTGAGAAAAGTAAAATACTCGTTTCTAGTTCCAGAAAAATTAAAACATCGTTACTCCTCAGGAAAAAATGCTAGAATCAAACTTATTAAAAAAAATCTAATATACAAATAAAGTTACTCAGGGATATTCTTACAATTTAATTTTATCGTGATATTTAAGCGAGAAAACTAAAATACTCGTTTCTTGTTACAGAAAAATTAAAACATCGTTACTCGTCAGGACAAAATGTTAGGATCAAACTTATTTAGAATAATCTAATATACAAATAAAGTTACTCAGGGATATTCTTACAATTTAATTTTATCGTGATATTTATGTGAGAAAACTAAAATATTCGTTTCTAGTTCCAGTAAAATTAAAACATCGTTACTCCTCATTAAAAAATGCTAGAATCAAACTTATTAAGAAAAGTCTAATAAACAAATAAAGTTACTCAGGGATATTCTTACAATTTAATTTTATCGTGATATTTAAGCGAGAAAACTAAAATACTCGTTTCTTGTTACAGAAAAATTAAAACATCGTTACTCGTCAGGACAAAATGTTAGGATCAAACTTATTTAGAATAATCTAATATACAAATAAAGTTACTCAGGGATATTCTTACAATTTAATTTTATCGTGATATTTATGTGAGAAAACTAAAATATTCGTTTCTAGTTCCAGTAAAATTAAAACATCGTTACTCCTCATTAAAAAATGCTAAAATCAAACTTATTTAGAATAATCTAATACACAAATAAAGTTACTCAGGGTTATTTTTACAATTTAATTTTATAGTGATATTTAAGCGAGAAATCTAAAATATTCGTTACTAGCTCCAGAAAAATTAAAACATCGTTACTCCTCAGTAAAAAATGCTAGAATCAAACTTATTAAGAAAAATCTAATATACAAATAAAGTTACTCAGGGATATTCTTACAATTTAATTTTATCGTGATATTTATGTAAGAAAACTAAAATATTCGTTTCTAGTTCCAGAAAAATTAAAACATCGTTACTCCTCAGGAATAAATGCTAGAATCAGACTTATTAAAAAAAATCTAATATACAAATAAAGTTACTCAGGGATATTCTTACAATTTAATTTTATCGTGATAATTAAGCGAGAAATCTAAAATATTCGTTTGTAGTTCCAGAAAAATTAAAACATCGTTAATCCTCAGGAAAAAATGCTAAAATCAAACTTATTTAGAATAATCTAATACACAAATAAAGTTACTCAGGGATAATCTTACAATTTAATTTTATCTTGTTATTTAAGCGAGAAAACTAAAACTTTCGTTTCTAGCTCCAGAAAAATTAAAACATTGTTACTCCTCAGGAAAAAATGCAAGAATCAAACTGATTAAACAAATCTATTATAAAAATAAAGTTACTCAGGTATAATCTTATAATTTAATTTTATCGTGATATTTAAGCTAGAAAACTAAAATAAATGTTTATAGTTCCAGAAATATAAAAATTTTGTTTACTCCTCAGAAAAAAATGCTAGAATCAAACTTATTAAAAAAAATCTAATAAACAAATAAAGTTACACAGGGATAATCTTACAATTTAATTTTATCGTGATATTTAAGCGAGAAAACTAAAATACTCGTTTCTTGTTACAGAAAAATTAAAACATCGTTACTCCTCAGGACAAAATGTTAGGATCAAACTTATTTAGAATAATCTAATATACAAATAAAGTTACTCAGGGATATTCTTACAATTTAATTTTATCGTGATATTTATGTGAGAAAACTAAAATATTCGTTTCTAGTTCCAGTAAAATTAAAACATCTTTACTCCTCATTAAAAAATGCTAGAATCAAACTTATTAAGAAAAGTCTAATAAACAAATAAAGTTACTCAGGGATATTCTTTCAATTTAATTTTAACGTGATATTTAAGCGAGAAATCTAAAATAATCTTTTCTAGTTCCAGAAAAATTAAAACATCGTTACTCCTCAGGACAAAATGTTAGGATCAAACTTATTTAGAATAATCTAATACACAAATAAAGTTACTCAGGGATATTCTTACAATTTAATTTTATCGTGTTATTTATGTGAGAAAAGTAAAATACTCGTTTCTAGTTCCAGAAAAATTAAAACATCGTTACTCCTCAGGAAAAAATGCTAGAATCAAACTTATTAAAAAAAATCTAATATACAAATAAAGTTACTCAGGGATATTCTTACAATTTAATTTTATCGTGATATTTAAGCGAGAAAACTAAAATACTCGTTTCTTGTTACAGAAAAATTAAAACATCGTTACTCGTCAGGACAAAATGTTAGGATCAAACTTATTTAGAATAATCTAATATACAAATAAAGTTACTCAGGGATATTCTTACAATTTAATTTTATCGTGATATTTATGTGAGAAAACTAAAATATTCGTTTCTAGTTCCAGTAAAATTAAAACATCGTTACTCCTCATTAAAAAATGCTAGAATCAAACTTATTAAGAAAAGTCTAATAAACAAATAAAGTTACTCAGGGATATTCTTACAATTTAATTTTATCGTGATATTTAAGCGAGAAAACTAAAATACTCGTTTCTTGTTACAGAAAAATTAAAACATCGTTACTCCTCAGGAGAAAATGCTAGAATCAAACTTATTAAGAAAAATCTAATATACAAATAAAGTTACTCAGGGATATTCTTACAATTTAATTTTAACGTGATATTTAAGCGAGAAATATAAAATAATCTTTTCTAGTTCCAGAAAAATTAAAACATCGTTACTCCTCAGGAAAAAATGCTAGAATCAAACTTATTAAGAAAAATCTAATATACAAATAAAGTTACTCAGGGATATTCTTACAATTTTATTTTATCGTGATAATTAAGCGAGAAAACTAAAATACTCGTTTCTTGTTACAGAAAAATTAAAACATCGTTACTCCTCAGGAAAAAATGTTAGGATCATACTTATTTAGAATAATCTAATATACAAATAAAGTTACTCAGGGATATTCTTTCAATTTAATTTTAACGTGATATTTAAGCGAGAAATCTAAAATAATCTTTTCTAGTTCCAGAAAAATTAAAACATCGTTACTCCTCAGGACAAAATGCTAAAATCAAACTTATTTAGAATAATCTAATACACAAATAAAGTTACTCAGGGATAATCTTACAATTTAATTTTATCTTGTTATTTAAGCGAGAAAACTAAAATATTAGTTTCTAGTTCCAGAAAAATTAAAATATCGTTACTCCTCAGGAAAAAATGCTAAAATCAAACTTATTCAGAATAATCTAATATACAAATAAAGTTACTCAGGGATATTCTTACAATTTAATTTTATCGTGATATTTAAGCGAGAAAACTAAAATACTCGTTTCTTGTTACAGAAAAATTAAAACATCGTTACTCCTCAGGAAAAAATGTTAGGATAAATCTTATTTATAAAACTGTAATATACAAATAAAGTTACTCAGGGATATTCTTACAATTTAATTTTGTCGTGATGTTTATGTAAGAAAACTAAAATATTCGTTTCTAGTTCCAGAAAAATTAAAACATCGTTACTCCTCAGTCAAAAATGCTAGAATCAAACTTATTAAGAAAAATCTAATATACAAATAAAGTTACTCAGGGATATTCTTTCAATTTAATTTTAACGTGATATTTAAGCGAGAAATCTAAAATAATCTTTTCTAGTTCCAGAAAAATTAAAACATCGTTACTCCTCAGGAAAAAATGCTAGAATCAAACTTATTAAGAATAATCTAATACACAAATAAAGTTACTCAGGGATATTCTTACAATTTAATTTTATCGTGTTATTTATGTGAGAAAAGTAAAATACTCGTTTCTAGTTCCAGAAAAATTAAAACATCGTTACTCCTCAGGAAAAAATGCTAGAATCAAACTTATTAAAAAAAATCTAATATACAAATAAAGTTACTCAGGGATATTCTTACAATTTAATTTTAACGTGATATTTAAGCGAGAAATCTAAAATAATCTTTTCTAGTTCCAGAAAAATTAAAACATCGTTACTCCTCAGGAAAAAATGCTAGAATCAAACTTATTAAGAAAAATCTAATATACGAATAAAGTTACTCAGGGATATTCTTACAATTTTATTTTATCGTGATAATTAAGCGAGAAAACTAAAATACTCGTTTCTTGTTACAGAAAAATTAAAACATCGTTACTCCTCAGGAAAAAATGTTAGGATCATACTTATTTAGAATAATCTAATATACAAATAAAGTTACTCAGGGATATTCTTTCAATTTAATTTTAACGTGATATTTAAGCGAGAAATCTAAAATAATCTTTTCTAGTTCCAGAAAAATTAAAACATCGTTACTCCTCAGGAAAAAATGCTAAAATCAAACTTATTTAGAATAATCTAATACACAAATAAAGTTACTCAGGGATAATCTTACAATTTAATTTTATCTTGTTATTTAAGCGAGAAAACTAAAATATTAGTTTCTAGTTCCAGAAAAATTAAAATATCGTTACTCCTCAGGAAAAAATGCTAAAATCAAACTTATTTAGAATAATCTAATACACAAATAAAGTTACTCAGGGATATTTTTACAATTTAATTTTATAGTGATATTTAAGCGAGAAATCTAAAATAATCGTTACTACCTCCAGAAAAATTAAAACATCGTTACTCCTCAGGAAAAAATGCTAGAATCAAACTTATTAAGAATAATCTAATACACAAATAAAGTTACTCAGGGATATTCTTACAATTTAATTTTATCGTGTTATTTATGTGAGAAAAGTAAAATACTCGTTTCTAGTTCCAGAAAAATTAAAACATCGTTACTCCTCAGGAAAAAATGCTAGAATCAAACTTATTAAAAAAAATCTAATACTCAAATAAAGTTACTCAGGGATATTCTTACAATTTAATTTTATCGTGTTAATTAAGCGAGAAATCTAAAATATTCGTTTCTAGTTCCAGAAAAATTAAAACATTCTTACTCCTCAGGAAAAAATGCTAAAATCAAACTTATTTAGAATAATCTAATACACAAATAAAGTTACTCAGGGATAATCTTACAATTTAATTTTATCTTGTTATTTAAGCGAGAAAACTAAAATTTTCGTTTCTAGCTCCAGAAAAATAATAACATTGTTCCTGCTCAGGAAAAAATTCTAGAATCAAAATTATTAAACAAATCTATTATAAAAATAAAGTTACTCAGGGATAATCTTACAATTTAATTTTATCTTGTTATTTAGGCGAGAAATCTAAAATAATCTTTTCTAGTTCCAGAAAAATTAAAACATCGTTACTCCTCAGGAAAAAAGTCTAGAATCAAACTTATTAAAAAAATCTAATAAACAAACAAAGTTACTCAGGGATATTTTTAAAATTTAATTTTATAGTGATATTTAAGCGAGAAATCTAAAATATCCGTTACTAGCTCCAGAAAAATTAAAACATCGTTACTCCTCAGGAAAAAATGCTAGAATCAAACTTATTAAAAATAATCTAATATACAAATAAAGTTATTCCGAGATATTCTTACAATTTAATTTTATCGTGATATTTAAGCGAGAAAACTAAAATACTCGTTTCTTGTTACAGAAAAATTAAAACATCGTTACTCCTCAGGAAAAAATGTTAGGATCATACTTATTTAGAATAATCTAATATACAAATAAAGTTACTCAGGGATATTCTTTCAATTTAATTTTAACGTGATATTTAAGCGAGAAATCTAAAATAATCTTTTCTAGTTCCAGAAAAATTAAAACATCGTTACTCCTCAGGAAAAAATCCTAGAATCAAACTTATTAAGAATAATCTAATACACAAATAAAGTTACTCAGGGATATTCTTACAATTTAATTTTGTCGTGATGTTTATGTAAGAAAACTAAAATATTCGTTTCTAGTTCCAGAAAAATTAAAACATCGTTACTCCTCAGGAAAAAATGCTAGAATCAAACTTATTAAGAAAAATCTAATATACAAATAAAGTTACTCAGGGATAATCTTACAATTTAATTTTATCGTGATATTTAAGCGTGAAATCTAAAATATTCGTTACTAGCTCTAGAAAAATTAAAACATCGTTACTCTTCAGGAAAAAATGCTAGAATCAAACTTATTAAGAATAATCTAATATACAAATAAAGTTACTAAGGGATATTCTTACAATTTAATTTTATCGTGATATTTAAGCGAGATAACTAAAATACTCGTTTCTTGTTACAGAAAAATTAAAACATCGTTACTCCTCAGGATAAAATGTTAGGATCAAACTTATTTAGAAAACCCTAATATACAAATAAAGTTACTCAGGGATATACTTACAATTTAATTTTATCGTGATATTTAAGCGAGAAATCTATAATATTCGTTACTAGCTCCAGAAAAATTAAAACATCGTTACTCCTCAGTAAAAAATTCTAGAATCAAACTTATTAAGAAAAATCTAATACACAAATAAAGTTACTCAGGGATAATCTTACAATTTAATTTTATCGTGATATTTAAGCGAGAAATCTAAAATATTCGTTACTAGCTCCAGAAAAATTAAAAAATCGTTACTCTTCAGGAAAAAATGCTAGAATCAAACATATTAAGAATAATCTAATACACAAATAAAGTTACCCAGGGATATACTTACAATTTAATTTTATCGTGATATTTATGTGAGAAAAAAAAATATTCGTTACTAGTTCCAGTAAAATTAAAACATCGTTACTCCTCAGGAAAAAATGCTAGAATCAAACTTATTAAAAAAAATCTAATATACAAATAAAGTTTCTCTGGGATATTCTTACAATTTAATTTTATCGTGATATTTAAGCCAGAAAACTAAAATACTCGTTTCTTGTTACAGAAAAATTAAAACATCGTTACTCCTCAGGAAAAAATGCTAGAATCAAACTTATTAAACAAATCTATTATAAAAATAAAGTTACTCAGGGATAATCTTACAATTTAATTTTATCGTGATATTTAAGCGAGAAAACTAAAATATTCGTTTATAGTTCCAGAAAAATTAAAACATTGTTACTCCTCAGGAAAAAATGCTAGAATCAAACTTATTAAACAAATCTATTATAAAAATAAAGTTACTCAGGGATAATCTTACAATTTAATTTTATCGTGATATTTAAGCTAGAAAACTAAAATATTTTTTACAGTTCCAGAAAAATAAAAATATTGTTTACTCCTGAGAAAAAAATGCTAGAATCAATCTTATTAAAAAAAATCTAATAAACAAATAAAGTTACACAGGGATATTCTTACAATTTAATTTTATCGTGATATTTAAGCGAGAAAACTAAAATACTCGTTTCTTGTTACAGAAAAATTAAAACATCGTCACCCCTCAGGACAAAATCCTAGAATCAAACTTATTAAGAATAATCTAATACACAAATAAAGTTACTCAGGGATATTCTTACAATTTAATTTTATCGTGTTATTTAAACGAGAAATCTAAAATATTCGTTACTAGCTCCAGAAAAATTAAAACATCGTTACTCTTCAGGAAAAAATGCTAGAATCAAACTTATTAAGAATAATCTAATATACAAATAAAGTTACTAAGGGATATTCTTACAATTTAATTTTATCGTGATATTTAAGCGAGATAACTAAAATACTCGTTTCTTGTTACAGAAAAATTAAAACATCGTTACTCCTCAGGATAAAATGTTAGGATCAAACTTATTTAGAAAACTCTAATATACAAATAAAGTTACTCAGGGATATACTTACAATTTAATTTTTTCGTGATATTTAAGCGAGAAATCTATAATATTCGTTACTAGCTCCAGAAAAATTAAAACATCGTTACTCCTCAGTAAAAAATTCTAGAATCAAACTTATTAAGAAAAATCTAATACACAAATAAAGTTACTCAGGGATAATCTTACAATTTAATTTTATCGTGATATTTAAGCGAGAAATCTAAAATATTCGTTACTAGCTCCAGAAAAATTAAAAAATCGTTACTCTTCAGGAAAAAATGCTAGAATCAAACTTATTTAGAAAAATCTAATATACAAATAAAGTTACTCAGGGATATTCTTCAATTTAATTTTATCGTGATATTTAAGCGAGAAAACTAAAATATTCGTTTCTAGTTCCAGATATTTAAAACATAGTTACTCTTCAGGAAAAAATGCTAGAATCAAACTTATTAAAAAAATCTAATATACAAATAAAGTTACTCAAGGATATGCTTACAATTTAATTTTATCGTGATATTTAAGCGAGAAATCTAGAATATTCGTTACTAGCTCCAGAAAAATTAAAACATCGTTACTCCTCAGGAAAAAATGCTAGAATCAAACTTATTAAGAATAATCTAATATACAAATAAAGTTACTCCGAGATATTCTTACAATTTAATTTTATCGTGATATTTAAGCGAGAAAACTAAAATACTCGTTTCTTGTTACAGAAAAATTAAATCATCGTTTCCTCAGGAAAAAATGTTAGGATCAAACTTATTTAGAATAATCTAATATACAAATAAAGTTACTCAGGGATATTCTTACAATTTAATTTTATTGTGATATTTAAGCGAGAAATCTAAAATATTCGTTACTAGCTCCAGAAAAATTCAAACATCGTTACTCCTCAGGAAAAAATGCTAGAATCAAACTTATTAAGAATAATCTAATATACAAATAAAGTTACTCAGTGATATTCTTACAATTTAATTTTATCGTGATATTTAAGCGAGAAAACTAAAATACTCGTTTCTTGTGACAGAAAAATTAAAACATTGTTACTCCTCAGGAAAAAATGTTAGGATCAAACTTATTTAGAAAACTCTAATATACAAATAATGTTACTCAGGAATATTCTTACAATTTAATTTTATCGTGATATTTAAGCGAGATATCTAAAATAATCTTTTCTAGTTCCAGAAAAATTAAAACATCGTTACTCCTCAGGAAAAAATGCTAGAATAAAACTTATTTAGAATAATCTAATACACAAATAAAGTTACTCAGGGATATTCTTACAATTTAATTTTATCGTGATATTTAAGCCAGAAAACTAAAATACTCGTTTCTTGTTACAGAAAAATTAAAACATCGTTACTCCTCAGGAAAAAATGTTAGGATCAAACTTATTTAGAATAATCTAATATACAAATAAAGTTACTCAGGGAAATTCTTACAATTTAATTTTAACGTGATATTTAAGCGAGAAATCTAAAATAATCTTTTCTAGTTCCAGAAAAATTAAAACATCGTTACTCCTCATGAAAAAATGCTAGAATCAAACTTATTAAGAGTAATCTAATATACAAATAAAGTTACTCTGGGATATTCTTACAATTTAATTTTATCGTGATATTTATGTGAGAAAACTAAAATATTCGTTTCTAGTTCCAGTAAAATTAAAACATCGTTACTCCTCAGGAAAAAATGCTAGAATCAAACTTATTTAAAAAAATCTAATATACAAACAAAGTTACTCTAGGATATTCTTACAATTTAATTTTATCGTTATATTTAAGCGAGAAAACTAAAATATTCGTTTCTAGTTCCAGAAAAATTAAAACATCGTTACTCCTCAGAAAAAAATGCTAGAATCAAACTTATTAAGAAAAATCTAATATACAAATAAAGTTACTCTTTGATAATCTTACAATTTAATTTTATCGTTATATTTAAGCGAGAAAACTAAAATATTCGTTTCTAGTTCCAGATATTTAAAACATAGTTACTCTTCAGGAAAAAATGCTAGAATCAAACTTATTAAAAAAATATAATATACAAATAAAGTTACTCAAGGATATTCTTACAATTTAATTTTATCATGAAATTTAAGCGAGAAATCTAAAACAATCTTTTCTAGTTCCAGAAAAATTAAAACATCGTTACTCCTCAGGAAAAAATTCTAGAATCACACTTATTAAACAATTCTATTATAAAAATAAAGTTACTCAGGGGATAATCTTACAATTTAATTTTATCGTGATATTTAAGCGAGAAATCTAAAATATTCGTTTCTAGTTCCAGATAAATTAAAACATCGTTACTCCTCAGGAAAAAATGCTAGAGTCAAACTTATTTAGAATAATCTAATATACAAATAAAGTTACTCAGGGATATTCTTACCATTTAATTTTATCGTGATATTTAAGCCAGAAAACTAAAATACTCGTTTCTTGTTATAGAAAAATTAAAACATCGTTACTCCTCAGGAAAAAAAGTTAGGATCAAACTTATTTAGAAAACTCTAATATACAAATAAAGTTTCTCAGGGATAATCTTACAATTTAATTTTATCGTGATATTTAAGCGAGAAATCTAAAACAATCTTTTCTAGTTCCAGAAAAATTAAAATATCGTTACTTCTCAGGAAAAAATTCTAGAATCAAACTTATTAAACAAATCTATTATAAAAATAAAGTTACTCAGGGGATAATCTTACAATTTAATTTTATCGTGATATTTAAGCGAGAAAACTAAAATACTCGTTTCTTGTTACAGAAAAATTAAATCATCGTTTCCTCAGGAAAAAATGTTAGGATCAAACTTATTTAGAATAATCTAATATACAAATAAAGTTACTTAGGCGTGTTCTTACATTTTAATTTTAACGTGATATTTAAGCGAGAAATCTAAAATAATCTTTTCTAGGTCCAGAAAAATTAAAACATCGTTACTCCTCAGGAAAAAATGCTAGAATCAAACTTATTAAGAATAATCTAATATACAAATAAAGTTACTCAGGGATATTCTTACAATTTAATTTTATCGTGATATTTATTTGAGAAAACTAAAATATTCGTTTCTAGTTCCAGTAAAATTAAAACATCGTTACTCCTCAGGAAAAAATGCTAGAATCAAACTTATTAAAAAAAATCTAATATACAAACAAAGTTACTCTGGGATAATCTTACAATTTAATTTTATCGTTATATTTAAGCGAGAAAACTAAAATATTCGTTTCTAGTTCCAGATATTTAAAACATAGTTACTCTTCAGGAAAAAATGCTAGAATCAAACTTATTAAAAAAATATAATATACAAATAAAGTTACTCAAGGATATTCTTACAATTTAATTTTATCATGATATTTAAGCGAGAAATCTAAAACAATCTTTTCTAGTTCCAGAAAAATTAAAACATCGTTACTCCTCAGGAAAAAATTCTAGAATCACACTTATTAAACAATTCTATTATAAAAATAAAGTTACTCAGGGGATAATCTTACAATTTAATTTTATCGTGATATTTAAGCGAGAAATCTAAAATATTCGTTACTAGCTCCAGAAAAATTAAAACATCGTTACTCCTCAGGAAAAAATGCTAGAATCAAACTTATTAAGAATAATCTAATATACAAATAAAGTTACTCCGAGATATTGTTACAATTTAATTTTATCGTGATATTTAAGCGAGAAAACTAAAATACTCGTTTCTTGTTACAGACAAATTAAATCATCGTTTCCTCAGGAAAAAATGTTAGGATCAAACTTATTTAGAACAATCTAATACACAAATAAAGTTACTCAGGGGTGTTCTTACAATTTAATTTTAACGTGATATTTAAGCGAGATATCTAAAATAATCTTTTCTAGTTCCAGAAAAATTAAAACATCGTTACTCCTCAGGAAAAAATGCTAGAATCAAACTTATTAAAAAAAATCTAATACACAAATAAAGTTACTCAGGGATATTCTTACAATTTAATTTTATTTTGATATTTAAGCGAGAAATCTAAAATATTCGTTACTAGCTCCAGAAAAATTAAAACATCGTTACTCCTCAGGAAAAAATGCTAGAATCAAACTTATTAAGAATAATCTAATATACAAATAAAGTTACTCAGTGATATTCTTACAATTAAATTTTATCGTGATATTTAAGCGAGAAAACTAAAATACTCGTTTCTTGTTACAGAAAAATTAAAACATCGTTACTCCTCAGGAAAAAATGTTAGGATCAAACTTATTTAGAAAACTCTAATATACAAATAATGTTACTCAGGGATATTCTTACAATTTAATTTTATCGTGATATTTAAGCGAGATATCTAAAATAATCTTTTCTAGTTGCAGAAAAATTAAAACATCGTTACTCCTCAGGAAAAAATGCTAGAATAAAACTTATTTAGAATAATCTAATACACAAATAAAGTTACTCAGGGATATTCTTACAATTTAATTTTATCGTGATATTTAAGCCAGAAAACTAAAATACTCGTTTCTTGTTACAGAAAAATTAAAACATCGTTACTCCTCAGGACAAAATGTTAGGATCAAACTTATTTAGAAAACTCTAATATACAAATAATGTTACTCAGGGATATTCTTACAATTTAATTTTATCGTGATATTTAAGCGAGAAATCTAAAATAATCTTTTCTAGTTCCAGAAAAATTCAAACATCGTTACTCCTCAGGAAAAAATGCTAGAATAAAACTTATTTAGAATAATCTAATACACAAATAATGTTACTCAGGGATATTCTTACAATTTAATTTTATCGTGATATTTAAGCGAGAAATCTAAAATAATCTTTTCTAGTTCCGGAAAAATTAAAACATCGTTACTCCTCAGGAAAAAATGCTAGAATCAAACTTATTAAGAATAATCTAATATACAAATAAAGTTACTCTGGGATATTCTTACAATTTAATTTTATCGTGATATTTATGTGAGAAAACTAAAATATTCGTTTCTAGTTCCAGTAAAATTAAAACATCGTTACTCCTCAGGAAAAAATGCTAGAATCAAACTTATTAAAAAAAATCTAATATACAAACAAAGTTACTCTGGGATATTCTTACAATTTAGTTTTATCGTTATATTTAAGCGAGAAAACTAAAATATTCGTTTCTAGTTCCAGAAAAATTAAAACATCGTTACTCCTCAGGAAAAAATTCTAGAATCAAACTTATTAAGAAAAATCTAATATACAAATAAAGTTACTCCGGGATATTCTTACAATTTAATTTTATCGTGATATTTAAGCGAGAAATCTAAAATATTGGTTTCTAGTTCCAGATAAATTAAAACATCGTTACTCCTCAGGAAAAAATGCTAGAGTCAAACTTATTTAGAATAATCTAATATACAAATAACGTTACTCAGGGATATTCTTACAATTTAATTTTTTCGTGATATTTAAGCCAGAAAACTAAAATACTCGTTTCTTGTTATAAAAAAATTAAAACATCGTTACTCATCAGGAAAAAATTCTAGAATCAAACTTGTTTATAATAATCTAATATACAAATAAAGTTACTCAGGGATATTCTTACAATTTAATTTTATCGTGATATTTAAGCGAGAAATCTAAAATATTCGTTACTAGCTCCAGAAAAATTAAAACATCGTTACTCCTCAGGAAAAAATGCTAGAATCAAACTTATTAAGAATAATCTAATATACAAATAAAGCTACTTCGAGATATTCTTACAATTTAATTTTATCGTGATATTTAAGCCAGAAAACTAAAATACTCGTTTCTTGTTACAGAAAAATTAAAACATCGTTACTCCTCAGGAAAAAATGTTAGGATCAAACTTATTTAGAAAACTCTAATATACATATAAAGTTACTCAGGGATAATCTTACAATTTAATTTTATCGTGATATTTAAGCGAGAAATCTAAAATAATCTTTTCTAGTTCCAGAAAAATTAAAACATCGTTACTCCTCAGGAAAACATTCTAGAATCAAACTTATTAAAAAAAATCTAATATACAAATAAAGTTACTCTGGGATATTCTTACAATTTAATTTTATCGTGATATTTATGTGAGAAAACTAAAATATTCTTTTCTAGTTCCAGTAAAATTAAAACATCATTACTCCTCAGGAAAAAATGCTAGAATCAAACTTATTAAGAAAAATCTAATATACAAATAAAGTTACTCAAGGATATTCTTACAATTTAATTTTATCGTTATATTTAAGCGAGAAAACTAAAATATTTGTTTCTAGTTCCAGAAAAATTAAAACATCGTTACTCATCAGGAAAAAATGCTAGAATCAAACTTATTTAGAAAAATCTAATATACAAATAAAGTTACTCAGGGATATTCTTCAATTTAATTTTATCGTGATATTTAAGCGAGAAATCTAAAATATTCGTTACTAGCTCCAGAAAAATTAAAACATCGTTACTCCTCAGGAAAAAATGCTAGAATCAAACTTATTAAGAATAATCTAATATACAAATAAAGTTACTCCGAGATATTCTTACAATTTAATATTATCGTGATATTTAAGCGAGAAAACTAAAATACTCGTTTCTTGTTACAGAAAAATTAAATCATCGTTTCCTCAGGAAAAAATGTTAGGATCAAACTTATTTAGAATAATCTAATATACAAATAAAGTTACTCAGGGATATTCTTACAATTTAATTTTATTGTGATATTTAAGCGAGAAATCTAAAATATTCGTTACTAGCTCCAGAAAAATTCAAACATCGTTACTCCTCAGGAAAAAATGCTAGAATCAAACTTATTAAGAATAATCTAATATACAAATAAAGTTACTCAGTGATATTCTTACAATTTAATTTTATCGTGATATTTAAGCGAGAAAACTAAAATACTCGTTTCTTGTGACAGAAAAATTAAAACATCGTTACTCCTCAGGAAAAAATGTTAGGATCAAACTTATTTAGAAAACTCTAATATACAAATAATGTTACTCACGGATATTCTTACAATTTAATTTTATCGTGATATTTAAGCGAGATATCTAAAATAATCTTTTCTAGTTCCAGAAAAATTAAAACATCGTTACTCCTCAGGAAAAAATGCTTGAATAAAATTTATTTAGAATAATCTAATACACAAATAAAGTTACTCAGGGATATTCTTACAATTTAATTTTATCGTGATATTTAAGCCAGAAAACTAAAATACTCGTTTCTTGTTACAGAAAAATTAAAACATCGTTACTCCTCAGGAAAAAATGTTAGGATCAAACTTATTTAGAATAATCTAATATACAAATAAAGTTACTCAGGGAAATTCTTACAATTTAATTTTAACGTGATATTTAAGCGAGAAATCTAAAATAATCTTTTCTAGTTCCAGAAAAATTAAAACATCGTTACTCCTCATGAAAAAATGCTAGAATCAAACTTATTAAGAATAATCTAATATACAAATAAAGTTACTCTGGGATATTCTTACAATTTAATTTTATCGTGATATTTATGTGAGAAAACTTATATATTCGTTTCTAGTTCCAGTAAAATTAAAACATCGTTACTCCTCAGGATAAAATGCTAGAATCAAACTTATTTAAAAAAATCTAATATACAAACAAAGTTACTCTAGGATATTCTTACAATTTAATTTTATCGTTATATTTAAGCGAGAAAACTAAAATATTCGTTTCTAGTTCCAGAAAAATTAAAACATCGTTACTCCTCAGGAAAAAATGCTAGAATCAAACTTATTAAGAAAAATCTAATATACCAATAAAATTACTCCGGGATATTCTTAAAATTTAATTTTATCGTGATATTTAAGCGAGAAATCTAAAATAATCGTTTCTAGTTCCAGATAAATTAAAACATCGTTACTCCTCAGGAAAAAATGCTAGAGTCAAACTTATTTAAAATAATCTAATATACAAATAAAGTTACTCAGGGATATTCTTACCATTTAATTTTATCGTGATATTTAAGCCAGAAAACTAAAATACTCGTTTCTTGTTATAGAAAAATTAAAACATCGTTACTCCTCAGGAAAAAAAGTTAGGATCAAACTTATTTAGAAAACTCTAATATACAAATAAAGTTACTCAGGGATAATCTTACAATTTAATTTTATCGTGATATTTAAGCGAGAAATCTAAAACAATCTTTTCTAGTTCCAGAAAAATTAAAATATCGGTACTTCTCAGGAAAAAATTCTAGAATCAAACTTATTAAACAAATCTATTATAAAAATAAAGTTACTCAGGGGATAATCTTACAATTTAATTTTATCGTGATATTTAAGCGAGAAAACTAAAATACTCGTTTCTTGTTACAGAAAAATTAAATCATCGTTTCCTCAGGAAAAAATGTTAGGATCAAACTTATTTAGAATAATCTAATATACAAATAAAGTTACTTAGGCGTGTTCTTACATTTTAATTTTAACGTGATATTTAAGCGAGAAATCTAAAATAATCTTTTCTAGGGCCAGAAAAATTAAAACATCGTTACTCCTCAGGAAAAAATGCTAGAATCAAACTTATTAAGAATAATCTAATATACAAATAAAGTTACTCAGGGATATTCTTACAATTTAATTTTATCGTGATATTTATTTGAGAAAACTAAAATATTCGTTTCTAGTTCCAGTAAAATTAAAACATCGTTACTCCTCAGGAAAAAATGCTAGAATCAAACTTATTAAAAAAAATCTAATATACAAACAAAGTTACTCTGGGATAATCTTACAATTTAATTTTATCGTTATATTTAAGCGAGAAAACTAAAATATTCGTTTCTAGTTCCAGATATTTAAAACATAGTTACTCTTCAGGAAAAAATGCTAGAATCAAACTTATTAAAAAAATCTAATATACAAATAAAGTTACTCAAGGATATTCTTACAATTTAATTTTATCATGATATTTAAGCGAGAAATCTAAAACAATCTTTTCTAGTTCCAGAAAAATTAAAACATCGTTACTCCTCAGGAAAAAATTCTAGAATCACACTTATTAAACAATTCTATTATAAAAATAAAGTTACTCAGGGAATAATCTTACAATTTAATTTTATCGTGATATTTAAGCGAGAAATCTAAAATATTCGTTACTAGCTCCAGAAAAATTAAAACATCGTTACTCCTCAGGAAAAAATGCTAGAATCAAACTTATTAAGAATAATCTAATATACAAATAAAGTTACTCCGAGATATTCTTACAATTTAATTTTATCGTGATATTTAAGCGAGAAAACTAAAATACTCGTTTCTTGTTACAGAAAAATTAAATCATCATTTCCTCAGGAAAAAATGTTAGGATCAAACTTATTTAGAACAATCTAATACACAAATAAAGAAACTCAGGGGTGTTCTTACAATTTAATTTTAACGTGATATTTAAGCGAGATATCTAAAATAATCTTTTCTAGTTCCAGAAAAATTAAAACATCGTTACTCCTCAGGAAAAAATGCTAGAATCAAACTTATTAAAAAAAATCTAATAAACAAATAAAGTTACTCAGGGATATTCTTACAATTTAATTTTATTGTGATATTTAAGCGAGAAATCTAAAATATTCGTTACTAGCTCCAGAAAATTTAAAACATCGTTACTCCTCAGGAAAAAATGCTAGAATCAAACTTATTAAGAATAATCTAATATACAAATAAAGTTACTCAGTGATATTCTTACAATTAAATTTTATCGTGATATTTAAGCGAGAAAACTAAAATACTCGTTTCTTGTTACAGAAAAATTAAAACATCGTTACTCCTCAGGAAAAAATGTTAGGATCAAACTTATTTAGAAAACTCTAATATACAAATAATGTTACTCAGGGATATTCTTACAATTTAATTTTATCGTGATATTTAAGCGAGAAATCTAAAATAATCTTTTCTAGTTCCAGAAAAATTAAAACATCGTTACTCCTCAGGAAAAAATGCTAGAATAAAACTTATTTAGAATAATCTAATACACAAATAAAGTTACTCAGGGATATTCTTACAATTTAATTTTATCGTGATATTTAAGCCAGAAAACTAAAATACTCGTTTCTTGTTACAGAAAAATTAAAACATCGTTACTCCTCAGGAAAAAATGTTAGGATCAAACTTATTTAAAATAATCTAATATACAAATAAAGTTACTCAGGGATATTCTTACAATTTAATTTTAACATGATATTTAAGCGAGAAATCTAAAATAATCTTTTCTAGTTCCAGAAAAATTAAAACATCGTTACTCCTCAGGAAAAAATGCTAGAATCAAACTTATAAGAATAATCTAATATACAAATAAAGTTACTCTGGGATATTCTTACAATTTAATTTTATCGTGATATTTATGTGAGAAAACTAAAATATTCGTTTCTAGTTCCAGTAAAATTAAAACATCGTTACTCCTCAGGAAAAAATGCTAGAATCAAACTTATTAAAAAAAATATAATATACAAACAAAGTTACTCTGGGCTATTCTTACAATTTAGTTTTATCGTTATATTTAAGCGAGAAAACTAAAATATTCGTTTCTAGTTCCAGAAAAATTAAAACATCGTTAATCCTCAGGAAAAAATTCTAGAATCAAACTTATTAAGAAAAATCTAATATACAAATAAAGTTACTCCGGGATATTCTTACAATTTAATTTTATCGTGATATTTAAGCGAGAAATCTAAAATATTGGTTTCTAGTTCCAGATAAATTAAAACATCGTTACTCCTCAGGAAAAAATGCTAGAGTCAAACTTATTTAGAATAATCTAATATACAAATAAAGTTACTCAGGGATATTCTTACAATTTAATTTTTTCGTGATATTTAAGCCAGAAAACTAAATTACTCGTTTCTTGTTACAGAAAAATTAAAACATCGTTACTCCTCAGGAAAAAATGTTAGGATCAAACTTATTTAGAAAACTCTAATATACATATAAAGTTACTCAGGGATAATCTTACAATTTAATTTTATCGTGATATTTAAGCGAGAAATCTAAAATAATCTTTTCTAGTTCCAGAAAAATTAAAACATCGTTAATCCTCAGGAAAACATTCTAGAATCAAACTTATTAAAAAAAATCTAATATACAAATAAAGTTACTCTGGGATATTCTTACAATTTAATTTTATCGTGATATTTATGTGAGAAAACTAAAATATTCTTTTCTAGTTCCAGTAAAATTAAAACATCATTACTCCTCAGGAAAAAATGCTAGAATCAAACTTATTAAGAAAAATCTAATATACAAATAAAGTTAATCAAGGATATTCTTACAATTTAATTTTATCGTTATATTTAAGCGAGAAAACTAAAATATTCGTTTCTAGTTCCAGAAAAATTAAAACATAGTTACTCTTCAGGAAAAAATGCTAGAATCAAACTTATTAAAAAAATCTAATATACAAATAAAGTTACTCAAGGATATGCTTACAATTTAATTTTATCGTGATATTTAAGCGAGAAATCTAAAATATTCGTTACTAGCTCCAGAAAAATTAAAACATCGTTACTCCTCAGGAAAAAATGCTAGAATCAAACTTATTAAGAATAATCTAATGTACAAATAAAGTTACTCAGAGATATTCTTACAATTTAATTTTATCGTGATATTTAAGCGAGAAAACTAAAATACTCGTTTCTTGTTACAGAAAAATTAAATCATCGTTTCCTCAGGAAAAAATGATAGGATCAAACTTATTTAGAATAATCTAATATACAAATAAAGTTACTTAGGCGTGTTCTTACATTTTAATTTTAACGTGATATTTAAGCGAGAAATCTAAAATAATCTTTTCTAGGTCCAGAAAAATTAAAACATCGTTACTCCTCAGGAAAAAATGCTAGAATCAAACTTATTAAGAATAATCTAATATACAAATAAAGTTACTCAGGGATATTCTTACAAGTCAATTTTATCGTGATATTTATTTGAGAAAACTAAAATATTCGTTTCTAGTTCCAGTAAAATTAAAACATCGTTACTCCTCAGGAAAAAATGCTAGAATCAAACATATTAAAAAAAATCTAATATACAAACAAAGTTACTCTGGGATAATCTTACAATTTAATTTTATCGTTATATTTAAGCGAGAAAACTAAAATATTCGTTTCTAGTTCCAGATATTTAAAACATAGTTACTCTTCAGGAAAAAATGCTAGAATCAAACTTATTAAAAAAATCTAATATACAAATAAAGTTACTCAAGGATATTCTTACAATTTAATTTTATCATGATATTTAAGCGAGAAATCTAAAACAATCTTTTCTAGTTCCAGAAAAATTAAAACATCGTTACTCCTCAGGAAAAAATTCTAGAATCACACTTATTAAACAATTCTATTATAAAAATAAAGTTACTCAAGGGATAATCTTACAATTTAATTTTATCGTGATATTTAAGCGAGAAATCTAAAATATTCGTTACTAGCTCCAGAAAAATTAAAACATCGTTACTCCTCAGGAAAAAATGCTAGAATCAAACTTATTAAGAATAATCTAATATACAAATAAAGTTACTCCGAGATATTCCTACAATTTAATTTTATCGTGATATTTAAGCGAGAAAACTAAAATACTCGTTTCTTGTTACAGAAAAATTAAATCATCGTTTCCTCAGGAAAAAATGTTAGGATCAAACTTATTTAGAACAATCTAATACACAAATAAAGTTACTCAGGGGTGTTCTTACAATTTAATTTTAACGTGATATTTAAGCGAGATATCTAAAATAATCTTTTCTAGTTCCAGAAAAATTAAAACATCGTTACTCCTCAGGAAAAAATGCTAGAATCAAACTTATTAAAAAAAATCTAATAAACAAATAAAGTTACTCAGGGATATTCTTACAATTTAATTTTATTGTGATATTTAAGCGAGAAATCTAAAATATTCGTTACTAGCTCCAGAAAAATTAAAACATCGTTACTCCTCAGGAAAAAATGCTAGAATCAAACTTATTAAGAATAATCTAATATACAAATAAAGTTACTCAGTGATATTCTTACAATTAAATTTTATCGTGATATTTAAGCGAGAAAACTAAAATACTCGTTTCTTGTTACAGAAAAATTAAAACATCGTTACTCCTCAGGAAAAAATGTTAGGATCAAACTTATTTAAAATAATCTAATATACAAATAAAGTTACTCAGGGATATTCTTACAATTTAATTTTAACATGATATTTAAGCGAGAAATCTAAAATAATCTTTTCTAGTTCCAGAAAAATTAAAACATCGTTACTCCTCAGGAAAAAATGCTAGAATCAAACTTATAAGAATAATCTAATAAACAAATAAAGTTACTCTGGGATATTCTTACAATTTAATTTTATCGTGATATTTATGTGAGAAAACTAAAATATTCGTTTCTAGTTCCAGTAAAATTAAAACATCGTTACTCCTCAGGAAAAAATGCTAGAATCAAACTTATTAAAAAAAATATAATATACAAACAAAGTTACTCTGGGCTATTCTTACAATTTAGTTTTATCGTTATATTTAAGCGAGAAAACTAAAATATTCGTTTCTAGTTCCAGAAAAATTAAAACATCGTTACTCCTCAGGAAAAAATTCTAGAATCAAACTTATTAAGAAAAATCTAATATACAAATAAAGTTACTCCGGGATATTCTTACAATTTAATTTTATCGTGATATTTAAGCGAGAAATCTAAAATATTGGTTTCTAGTTCCAGATAAATTAAAACATCGTTACTCCTCAGGAAAAAATGCTAGAGTCAAACTTATTTAGAATAATCTAATATACAAATAAAGTTACTCAGGGATATTCTTACAATTTAATTTTTTCGTGATATTTAAGCCAGAAAACTAAATTACTCGTTTCTTGTTACAGAAAAATTAAAACATCGTTACTCCTCAGGAAAAAATGTTAGGATCAAACTTATTTAGAAAACTCTAATATACATATAAAGTTACTCAGGGATAATCTTACAATTTAATTTTATCGTGATATTTAAGCGAGAAATCTAAAATAATCTTTTCTAGTTCCAGAAAAATTAAAACATCGTTACTCCTCAGGAAAACATTCTAGAATCAAACTTATTAAAAAAAATCTAATATACAAATTAAGTTACTCTGGGATATTCTTACAATTTAATTTTATCGTGATATTTATGTGAGAAAACTAAAATATTCTTTTCTAGTTCCAGTAAAATTAAAACATCATTACTCCTCAGGAAAAAATGCTAGAATCAAACTTATTAAGAAAAATCTAATATACAAATAAAGTTACTCAAGGATATTCTTACAATTTAATTTTATCGTTATATTTAAGCGAGAAAACTAAAATATTCGTTTCTAGTTCCAGAAAAATTAAAACATAGTTACTCTTCAGGAAAAAATGCTAGAATCAAACTTATTAAAAAAATCTAATATACAAATAAAGTTACTCAAGGATATGCTTACAATTTAATTTTATCGTGATATTTAAGCGAGAAATCTAAAATATTCGTTACTAGCTCCAGAAAAATTAAAACATCGTTACTCCTCAGGAAAAAATGCTAGAATCAAACTTATTAAGAATAATCTAATGTACAAATAAAGTTACTCAGAGATATTCTTACAATTTAATTTTATCGTGATATTTAAGCGAGAAAACTAAAATACTCGTTTCTTGTTACAGAAAAATTAAATCATCGTTTCCTCAGGAAAAAATGTTAGGATCAAACTTATTTAGAATAATCTAATATACAAATAAAGTTACTTAGGCGTGTTCTTACATTTTAATTTTAACGTGATATTTAAGCGAGAAATCTAAAATAATCTTTTCTAGGTCCAGAAAAATTAAAACATCGTTACTCCTCAGGAAAAAATGCTAGAATCAAACTTATTAAGAATAATCTAATATACAAATAAAGTTACTCAGGGGATAATCTTACAAGTCAATTTTATCGTGATATTTATTTGAGAAAACTAAAATATTCGTTTCTAGTTCCAGTAAAATTAAAACATCGTTACTCCTCAGGAAAAAATGCTAGAATCAAACTTATTAAAAAAAATCTAATATACAAATAAAGTTACTCCGAGATATTCCTACAATTTAATTTTATCGTGATATTTAAGCGAGAAAACTAAAATACTCGTTTCTTGTTACAGAAAAATTAAATCATCGTTTCCTCAGGAAAAAATGTTAGGATCAAACTTATTTAGAACAATCTAATACACAAATAAAGTTACTCAGGGGTGTTCTTACAATTTAATTTTAACGTGATATTTAAGCGAGATATCTAAAATAATCTTTTCTAGTTCCAGAAAAATTAAAACATCGTTACTCCTCAGGAAAAAATGCTAGAATCAAACTTATTAAAAAAAATCTAATAAACAAATAAAGTTACTCAGGGATATTCTTACAATTTAATTTTATTGTGATATTTAAGCGAGAAATCTAAAATATTCGTTACTAGCTCCAGAAAAATTAAAACATCGTTACTCCTCAGGAAAAAATGCTAGAATCAAACTTATTAAGAATAATCTAATATACAAATAAAGTTACTCAGTGATATTCTTACAATTAAATTTTATCGTGATATTTAAGCGAGAAAACTAAAATACTCGTTTCTTGTTACAGAAAAATTAAAACATCGTTACTCCTCAGGAAAAAATGTTAGGATCAAACTTATTTAGAAAACTCTAATATACAAATAATGTTACTCAGGGATATTCTTACAATTTAATTTTATCGTGATATTTAAGCGAGAAATCTAAAATAATCTTTTCTAGTTCCAGAAAAATTAAAACATCGTTACTCCTCAGGAAAAAATGCTAGAATAAAACTTATTTAGAATAATCTAATACACAAATAAAGTTACTCAGGGATATTCTTACAATTTAATTTTATCGTGATATTTATGTGAGAAAACTAAAATATTCGTTTCTAGTTCCAGTAAAATTAAAACATCGTTACTCCTCAGGAAAAAATGCTAGAATCAAACTTGTTAAAAAAAATCTAATATACAAACAAAGTTACTCTGGGATATTCTTACAATTTAGTTTTATCGTTATATTTAAGCGAGAAAACTAAAATATTCGTTTCTAGTTCCAGAAAAATTAAAACATCGTTACTCCTCAGGAAAAAATGCTAGAATCAAACTTATTAAGAAAAATCTAATATACAAATAAAGTTACTCCGGGATATTCTTACAATTTAATTTTATCGTGATATTTAAGCGAGAAATCTAAAATATTGGTTTCTAGTTCCAGATAAATTAAAACATCGTTACTCCTCAGGAAAAAATGCTAGAGTCAAACTTATTTAGAATAATCTAATATACAAATAAAGTTACTCAGGGATATTCTTACAATTTAATTTTTTCGTGATATTTAAGCCAGGAAACTAAAATACTCGTTTCTTGTTATAAAAAAATTAAAACATCGTTACTCCTCAGGAAAAAATGCTAGAATCAAACTTATTAAGAAAAATCTAATATACCAATAAAATTACTCCGGGATATTCTTAAAATTTAATTTTATCGTGATATTTAAGCGAGAAATCTAAAATATTCGTTTCTAGTTCCAGATAAATTAAAACATCGTTACTCCTCAGGAAAAAATGCTAGAGTCAAACTTATTTAAAATAATCTAATATACAAATAAAGTTACTCAGGGATATTCTTACCATTTAATTTTATCGTGATATTTAAGCCAGAAAACTAAAATACTCGTTTCTTGTTATAGAAAAATTAAAACATCGTTACTCCTCAGGAAAAAAAGTTAGGATCAAACTTATTTAGAAAACTCTAATATACAAATAAAGTTACTCAGGGATAATCTTACAATTTAATTTTATCGTGATATTTAAGCGAGAAATCTAAAACAATCTTTTCTAGTTCTAGAAAAATTAAAATATCGTTACTTCTCAGGAAAAAATTCTAGAATCAAACTTATTAAACAAATCTATTATAAAAATAAAGTTACTCAGGGGATAATCTTACAATTTAATTTTATCGTGATATTTAAGCGAGAAAACTAAAATACTAGTTTCTTGTTACAGAAAAATTAAATCATCGTTTCCTCAGGAAAAAATGTTAGGATCAAACTTATTTAGAATAATCTAATATACAAATAAAGTTACTTAGGCGTGTTCTTACATTTTAATTTTAACGTGATATTTAAGCGAGAAATCTAAAATAATCTTTTCTAGGTCCAGAAAAATTAAAACATCGTTACTCCTCAGGAAAAAATGCTAGAATCAAACTTATTAAGAATAATCTAATATACAAATAAAGTTACTCAGGGATATTCTTACAATTTAATTTTATCGTGATATTTATTTGAGAAAACTAAAATATTCGTTTCTAGTTCCAGTAAAATTAAAACATCGTTACTCCTCAGGAAAAAATGCTAGAATCAAACTTATTAAAAAAAATCTAATATACAAACAAAGTTACTCTGGGATAATCTTACAATTTAATTTTATCGTTATATTTAAGCGAGAAAACTAAAATATTCGTTTCTAGTTCCAGATATTTAAAACATAGTTACTCTTCAGGAAAAAATGCTAGATTCAAACTTATTAAAAAAATCTAATATACAAATAAAGTTACTCAAGGATATTCTTACAATTTAATTTTATCATGATATTTAAGCGAGAAATCTAAAACAATCTTTTCTAGTTCCAGAAAAATTAAAACATCGTTACTCCTCAGGAAAAAATTCTAGAATCACACTTATTAAACAATTCTATTATAAAAATAAAGTTACTCAGGGAATAATCTTACAATTTAATTTTATCGTGATATTTAAGCGAGAAATCTAAAATATTCGTTACTAGCTCCAGAAAAATTAAAACATCGTTACTCCTCAGGAAAAAATGCTAGAATCAAACTTATTAAAAAAAATCTAATAAACAAATAAAGTTACTCATGGATATTCTTACAATTTAATTTTATTGTGATATTTAAGCGAGAAATCTAAAATATTCGTTACTAGCTCCAGAAAAATTAAAACATCGTTACTCCTCAGGAAAAAATGCTAGAATCAAACTTATTAAGAATAATCTAATATACAAATAAAGTTACTCAGTGATATTCTTACAATTAAATTTTATCGTGATATTTAAGCGAGAAAACTAAAATACTCGTTTCTTGTTACAGAAAAATTAAAACATCGTTACTCCTCAGGAAAAAATGTTAGGATCAAACTTATTTAGAAAACTCTAATATACAAATAATGTTACTCAGGGATATTCTTACAATTTAATTTTATCGTGATATTTAAGCAAGAAATCTAAAATAATCTTTTCTAGTTCCAGAAAAATTAAAACATCGTTACTCCTCAGGAAAAAATGCTAGATTAAAACTTATTTAGAATAATCTAATACACAAATAAAGTTACTCAGGGATATTCTTACAATTTAATTTTATCGTGATATTTATGTGAGAAAACTAAAATATTCGTTTCTAGTTCCAGTAAAATTAAAACATCGTTACTCCTCAGGAAAAAATGCTAGAATCAAACTTGTTAAAAAAATCTAATATACAAACAAAGTTACTCTGGGATATTCTTACAATTTAGTTTTATCGTTATATTTAAGCGAGAAAACTAAAATATTCGTTTCTAGTTCCAGAAAAATTAAAACATCGTTACTCCTCAGGAAAAAATGCTAGAATCAAACTTATTAAGAAAAATCTAATATACAAATAAAGTTACTCCGGGATATTCTTACAATTTAATTTTATCGTGATATTTAAGCGAGAAATCTAAAATATTGGTTTCTAGTTCCAGATAAATTAAAACATCGTTACTCCTCAGGAAAAAATGCTAGAGTCAAACTTATTTAGAATAATCTAATATACAAATAAAGTTACTCAGGGATATTCTTACAATTTAATTTTTTCGTGATATTTAAGCCAGAAAACTAAAATACTCGTTTCTTGTTATAAAAAAATTAAAACATCGTTACTCCTCAGGAAAAAATGTTAGGATCAAACTTATTTAGAAAACTCTAATATACAAACAAAGTTACTCTGGGATATTCTTACAATTTAGTTTTATCGTTATATTTAAGCGAGAAAACTAAAATATTCGTTTCTAGTTCCAGAAAAATTAAAACATCGTTACTCCTCAGGAAAAAATGCTAGAATCAAACTTATTAAGAAAAATCTAATATACAAATAAAGTTACTCCGGGATATTCTTACAATTTAATTTTATCGTGATATTTAAGCGAGAAATCTAAAATATTGGTTTCTAGTTCCAGATAAATTAAAACATCGTTACTCCTCAGGAAAAAATGCTAGAGTCAAACTTATTTAGAATAATCTAATATACAAATAAAGTTACTCAGGGATATTCTTACAATTTAATTTTTTCGTGATATTTAAGCCAGAAAACTAAAATACTCGTTTCTTGTTATAAAAAAATTAAAACATCGTTACTCCTCAGGAAAAAATGCTAGAATCAAACTTATTAAGAAAAATCTAATATACCAATAAAATTACTCCGGGATATTCTTAAAATTTAATTTTATCGTGATATTTAAGCGAGAAATCTAAAATATTCGTTTCTAGTTCCAGATAAATTAAAACATCGTTACTCCACAGGAAAAAATGCTAGAGTCAAACTTATTTAAAATAATCTAATATACAAATAAAGTTACTCAGGGATATTCTTACCATTTAATTTTATCGTGATATTTAAGCCAGAAAACTAAAATACTCGTTTCTTGTTATAGAAAAATTAAAACATCGTTACTCCTCAGGAAAAAAAGTTAGGATCAAACTTATTTAGAAAACTCTAATATACAAATAAAGTTACTCAGGGATAATCTTACAATTTAATTTTATCGTGATATTTAAGCGAGAAATCTAAAACAATCTTTTCTAGTTCTAGAAAAATTAAAATATCGTTACTTCTCAGGAAAAAATTCTAGAATCAAACTTATTAAACAAATCTATTATAAAAATAAAGTTACTCAGGGGATAATCTTACAATTTAATTTTATCGTGATATTTAAGCGAGAAAACTAAAATACTCGTTTCTTGTTACAGAAAAATTAAATCATCGTTTCCTCAGGAAAAAATGTTAGGATCAAACTTATTTAGAATAATCTAATATACAAATAAAGTTACTTAGGCGTGTTCTTACATTTTAATTTTAACGTGATATTTAAGCGAGAAATCTAAAATAATCTTTTCTAGGTCCAGAAAAATTAAAACATCGTTACTCCTCAGGAAAAAATGCTAGAATCAAACTTATTAAGAATAATCTAATATACAAATAAAGTTAGTTAGGGATATTCTTACAATTTAATTTTATCGTGATATTTATTTGAGAAAACTAAAATATTCGTTTTTAGTTCCAGTAAAATTAAAACATCGTTACTCCTCAGGAAAAAATGCTAGAATCAAACTTATTAAAAAAAATCTAATATACAAACAAAGTTACTCTGGGATAATCTTACAATTTAATTTTATCGTTATATTTAAGCGAGAAAACTAAAATATTCGTTTCTAGTTCCAGATATTTAAAACATAGTTACTCTTCAGGAAAAAATGCTAGAATCAAACTTATTAAAAAAATCTAATATACAAATAAAGTTACTCAAGGATATTCTTACAATTTAATTTTATCATGATATTTAAGCGAGAAATCTAAAACAATCTTTTCTAGTTCCAGAAAAATTAAAACATCGTTACTCCTCAGGAAAAAATTCTAGAATCACACTTATTAAACAATTCTATTATAAAAATAAAGTTACTCAGGGAATAATCTTACAATTTAATTTTATCGTGATATTTAAGCGAGAAATCTAAAATATTCGTTACTAGCTCCAGAAAAATTAAAACATCGTTACTCCTCAAGAAAAAATGCTAGAATCAAACTTATTAAGAATAATCTAATATACAAATAAAGTTACTCCGAGATATTCTTACAATTTAATTTTATCGTGATATTTAAGCGAGAAAACTAAAATACTCGTTTCTTGTTACAGAAAAATTAAATCATCATTTCCTCAGGAAAAAATGTTAGGATCAAACTTATTTAGAACAATCTAATACACAAATAAAGTTACTCAGGGGTGTTCTTACAATTTAATTTTAACGTGATATTTAAGCGAGATATCTAAAATAATCTTTTCTAGTTCCAGAAAAATTAAAACATCGTTACTCCTCAGGAAAAAATGCTAGAATCAAACTTATTAAAAAAAATCTAATAAACAAATAAAGTTACTCAGGGATATTCTTACAATTTAATTTTATTGTGATATTTAAGCGAGAAATCTAAAATATTCGTTACTAGCTCCAGAAAAATTAAAACATTGTTACTCCTCAGGAAAAAATGCTAGAATCAAACTTATTAAGAATAATCTAATATACAAATAAAGTTACTCAGTGATATTCTTACAATTAAATTTTATCGTGATATTTAAGCGAGAAAACTAAAATACTCGTTTCTTGTTACAGAAAAATTAAAACATCGTTACTCCTCAGGAAAAAATGTTAGGATCAAACTTATTTAGAAAACTCTAATATACAAATAATGTTACTCAGGGATATTCTTACAATTTAATTTTATCGTGATATTTAAGCGAGAAATCTAAAATAATCTTTTCTAGTTCCAGAAAAATTAAAACATCGTTACTCCTCAGGAAAAAATGCTAGAATAAAACTTATTTAGAATAATCTAATACACAAATAAAGTTACTCAGGGATATTCTTACAATTTAATTTTATCGTGATATTTATGTGAGAAAACTAAAATATTCGTTTCTAGTTCCAGTAAAATTAAAACATCGTTACTCCTCAGGAAAAAATGCTAGAATCAAACTTGTTAAAAAAATCTAATATACAAACAAAGTTACTCTGGGATATTCTTACAATTTAGTTTTATCGTTATATTTAAGCGAGAAAACTAAAATATTCGTTTCTAGTTCCAGAAAAATTAAA
Organism: Pterostichus madidus; assembly: GCA_911728475.2. NCBI lineage: Eukaryota > Metazoa > Arthropoda > Insecta > Coleoptera > Carabidae > Pterostichus > Pterostichus madidus. The sequence continues at coordinate 16,429,767 of OU452311.1, read as the reverse complement.
ACATCGTTACTCCTCAGGAAAAAATGCTAGAATCAAACTTATTAAGAAAAATCTAATATACAAATAAAGTTACTCCGGGATATTCTTACAATTTAATTTTATCGTGATATTTAAGCGAGAAATCTAAAATATTGGTTTCTAGTTCCAGATAAATTAAAACATAGTTACTCCTCAGGAAAAAATGCTAGAGTCAAACTTATTTAGAATAATCTAATATACAAATAAAGTTACTCAGGGATATTCTTACAATTTAATTTTTTCGTGATATTTAAGCCAGAAAACTAAAATACTCGTTTCTTGTTATAAAAAAATTAAAACATCGTTACTCCTCAGGAAAAAATGTTAGGATCAAACTTATTTAGAAAACTCTAATATACAAATAAAGTTACTCAGGGATAATCTTACAATTTAATTTTATCGTTATATTTAAGCGAGAAAACTAAAATATTCGTTTCTAGTTCCAGATATTTAAAACATAGTTACTCTTCAGGAAAAAATGCTAGAATCAAACTTATTAAAAAAATCTAATATACAAATAAAGTTACTCAAGGATATTCTTACAATTTAATTTTATCATGATATTTAAGCGAGAAATCTAAAACAATCTTTTCTAGTTCCAGAAAAATTAAAACATCGTTACTCCTCAGGAAAAAATTCTAGAATCACACTTATTACACAATTCTATTATAAAAATAAAGTTACTCAGGGGATAATCTTACAATTTAATTTTATCGTGATATTTAAGCGAGAAATCTAAAATATTCGTTACTAGCTCCAGAAAAATTAAAACATCGTTACTCCTCAGGAAAAAATGCTAGAATCAAACTTATTAAGAATAAACTAATATACAAATAAAGTTACTCAGGGATATTCTTACAATTTAATTTTATCGTGATATTTATGTAAGAAAACTAAAATATTCGTTTCTTGTTACAGAAAAATTAAATCATCGTTTCCTCAGGAAAAAATGTTAGGATCAAACTTATTTAGAACAAACTAATGTAAGCCCCCCTTATTTAAAAGGAGAATTAACAAATAATTTATATGGGTTCTTGTCAGACCGGAGAAAGGACAAGTACTAGGGTTGTTGTAAATAAGTTTGTACTTACAATTTGGTTCAACAAATAACAAAGATTTATTCACACTTACTACATGGTTGGAGTTGTCGAGTTCCTACTGAACTCTCGTATTGACTATCTGACTATCGACTATACTGAGTCTGTGACTACTGTACTTAAAACTGACCTAACGCTACTATATATATAATTACAAAAGTACTAAGTCAGCAAATAGTTAGCTACTTACGTCAAACAATACTATTTAGAATATTTGACCTCATTACAACATGCTCTACTTTACTTAATTGTATTCACTAAGAATGTGCTGACTTTGACTTGTTACATTCCTCCCTTTTTCAAACAATTTGCTTCCTGCAAAGGGGCACAATTTACATATTACACAAAACATAATTTAACTATTATTTCCTTGTTACATTCCCTTTTTTATACCTTAACTTTGACTAATTTTAAATTAAATATACATAAACACAAAACACTTTTATCACTTGTAACGTCCATAAAATAGTCCAAATAAACACCACCATCGTCTTATGTTTATTTTATAACGCACAACACTAGAATAAAATTGAAGTTTATACCTCGTATCTCGTTCTTTCTTGTCGTTATTTGTGAATGTCGAATTTGGTTTGAATTTCTTCTTGTAGTACTGCTGGTGTCGTCTAAATCTCGAATCTCGTTTGCTCATACTTCTTTTCATCTTTTGGCCATCTGTTGTGGAGTTCTTTAATTGATGTGGATTCTTCCTATCGTACTGTTTTCTTTGTTCTTTATTCCTCTGAAACTGTTTGCTGTTTTCGAACTTAATGCTGATCTGTCCAACTTCGTCATTTCCTACATTAACCGCTTGTGAAATTTCCTCAATACCCGTACCCTCTATTAAGCCATCATTTTTAACCCCTGATGCTTCTTTTTCCTCCCTATTTACCTCGTAAATTTCCGGAGATTCCTTGGTAACGGCGTCATTAGGTCTCTCTTCACTGCTACGGTCTTCTTCTGAACTCACTTGTTGGGAATCATCCTCATTCTTGTCTATTTCAGCAATATTTTCTCTTTCTCTCTCTTTAATTTCTTCACAAAGACAGTACTTTTTCTTAGGCATCTTACATCCAAAACATCTTAATACTCCATCGTCCATCGGAATGCCATCTAAATGGTTATAAATCATAAGAGCTGCCTCTTGGTCACCGGATATTTCCGCCATTCTTAACATATTAAAGAACCACGTAATTTCCTCCATCTCTTTTAATTCTTCCGGGTCTATTTCTTCATTATTCTTCTTATTTTGGCCTATTTCTGTTTGCTCGCATTTACAGCGGGTATCTTCTTCAATGTCTTCTTCTTTATGATTATCATAAAAATTTGACTGCTGACGCTGATATTTATGCTGACGCTGATATTTATGCTGACGCTGATGCTTATGCTGACGCTCGCGCTTACATTGCCTGGCGTAATGGTTGCCATTGCAATTATAACACTGAACTTGATTTCTTCTATAATGAGTGTCGTCATCTTCTCTCTGGTAGTCGTAGTAATCGCCTCTCTGATCATTGTAGTTTTCTTCCCTCTGGTAATTGTATTTTTCTTCCCTCTGATAATGGTTATTTTCTTCCCTCTGATAATGGTAATTTTCTTCTCTCTGGTAATTGTAATTTTCTTTCCTCGGATAATTGTAATTTTCTTCCCTCTGGTAGTTGTAATTTTCTTCCCTCGGATGATTGTAATTTTCTTCCCTCGAATAACGGTAATTTTCTTCCCTCGGATAGTAGTAATTTTCTTCCCTATGATAATGGTAATTTTCTTCCCTCGGATAATGATTCGGCCGTTGACGCTGATGCTGACACTGCCTGGCATAGTGGTTGCCATTGCAAATGTAACATTGCACCGGGCGTCTTCTCTCGTAATTTGATCTTCTTTGGCCATACATCTTTCTTGAGTCGCTTACTTGCCTGTTGGTGTTGAGTCCATGCTTCTCAAATTACCAGTGTAGTTTGGAAAAAAAAAATTCGCAAATTGCTGCCATTATTTGTATCGGAGAGAATACAACTGTTGTTATTGTTGAAATTCCTAATACTTGCTTTTCCGCGAGTTGACCAAAAACGATTGGCCACCCTGATCTGACAAAATATCCATTACCGCTGCCACCAATTTGTGGCGCTCCCTTTTTCAAAGGAGAATTAACAAATAATTTATATGGGTTCTTGTCAGACCGGAGAAAGGACAAGTACTAGGGTTGTTGTAAATAAGTTTGTACTTACAATTTGGTTCAACAAATAACAAAGATTTATTCACACTCACTACATAGTTGGAGTTGTCGAGTTCCTACTGAACTCTCGTATTGACTATCTGACTATCGACTATACTGAGTCTGTGACTACTGTACTTATAACTGACCTAACGCTACTATATATATAATTACAAAAGTACTAAGTCAGCAAATAGTTAGCTACTTACGTCAAACAATACTATTTAGAATATTTGACCTCATTACAACATGCTCTACTTTACTTAATTGTACTCACTAAGAATGTGCTGACTTTGACTTGTTACACTAATACACAAATAATGTTACTCAGGGGTGTTCTTACAATTTAATTTTAACGTGATATTTAAGCGAGATATCTAAAATAATCTTTTCTAGTACCAGAAAAATTAAAACATCGTTACTCCTCAGGAAAAAATGCTAGAATCAAACTTATTAAAAAAAATCTAATAAACAAATAAAGTTACTCAGATATATTCTTACAATTTAATTTTATTGTGATATTTAAGCGAGAAATCTAAAATATTCGTTACTAGCTCCAGAAAAATTAAAACATCGTTACTCCTCAGGAAAAAATGCTAGAGTCAAACTTATTAAGAATAATCTAATATACAAATAAAGTTACTCAGTGATATTCTTACAATTAAATTTTATCGTGATATTTAAGCGAGAAAACTAAAATACTCGTTTCTTGTTACAGAAAAATTAAAACATCGTTACTCCTCAGGAAAAAATGTTAGGATCAAACTTATTTAGAAAACTCTAATATACAAATAATGTTACTCAGGGATATTCTTACAATTTAATTTTATCGTGATATTTAAGCGAGAAATCTAAAATAATCTTTTCTAGTTCCAGAAAAATTAAAACATCGTTACTCCTCAGGAAAAAATGCTAGAATAAAACTTATTTAGATTAATCTAATACACAAATAAAGTTACTCAGGGATATTCTTACAATTTAATTTTATCGTGATATTTAAGCCAGAAAACTAAAATACTCGTTTCTTGTTACAGAAAAATTAAAACATCGTTACTCCTCAGGAAAAAATGTTAGGATCAAACTTATTTAAAATAATCTAATATACAAATAAAGTTACTCAGGGATATTCTTACAATTTAATTTTAACATGATATTTAAGCGAGAAATCTAAAATAATCTTTTCTAGTTCCAGAAAAATTAAAACATCGTTACTCCTCAGGAAAAAATGCTAGAATCAAACTTATTAAGAATAATCTAATATACAAATAAAGTTACTCTGGGATATTCTTACAATTTAATTTTATCGTGATATTTATGTGAGAAAACTAAAATATTCGTTTCTAGTTCCAGTAAAATTAAAACATCGTTACTCCTCAGGAAAAAATGCTAGAATCAAACTTATTAAAAAAAATCTAATATACAAACAAAGTTACTCTGGGATATTCTTACAATTTAGTTTTATCGTTATATTTAAGCGAGAAAACTAAAATATTCGTTTCTAGTTCCAGAAAAATTAAAACATCGTTACTCCTCAGGAAAAAATTCTAGAATCAAACTTATTAAGAAAAATCTATTATACAAATAAAGTTACTCCGGGATATTCTTACAATTTAATTTTATCGTGATATTTAAGCGAGAAATCTAAAATATTGGTTTCTAGTTTCAGATAAATTAAAACATCGTTACTCCTCAGGAAAAAATGCTAGAGTCAAACTTATTTAGAATAATCTAATATACAAATAAAGTTACTCAGGGATATTCTTACAATTTAATTTTTTCGTGATATTTAAGCCAGAAAACTAAAATACTCGTGTCTTGTTATAAAAAAATTAAAACATCGTTACTCCTCAGGAAAAAATGTTAGGATCAAACTTATTTAGAAAACTCTAATATACAAATAAAGTTACTCAGGGATAATCTTACAATTTAATTTTACCGTGATATTTAAGCGAGAAATCTAAAACAATCTTTTCTAGTTCCAGAAAAATTAAAACATCGTTACTGCTCAGGAAAAAATTCTAGAATCAAACTTATTAAAAAAAATCTAATAAACAAATAAAGTTACTCAGGGATATTCTTACAATTTAATTTTTTCGTGATATTTAAGCCAGAAAACTAAAATACTCGTTTCTTGTTATAAAAAAATTAAAACATCGTTACTCCTCAGGAAAAAATGCTAGAATTAAACTTATTAAGAAAAATCTAATATACAAATAAAGTTACTCAAGGATATTCTTACAATTTAATTTTATCGTGATATTTAAGCGGGAAAACTAAAATGTTCGTTTCTTGTTCCAGAAAAATTTAAACATCGTTACTCCTCAGGAAAAAATGCTAGAATCAAACTTATTAAGAATAATCTAATACACAAATAAAGTTACTCTGGGATATTCTTACAATTTAATTTTATCGTGATATTTATGTGAGAAAACTAAAATATTCGTTTCTAGTTCCAGTAAAATTAAAACATCGTTACTCCTCAGGAAAAAATGCTAGAATCAAACTTATTAAAAAAAATCTAATATACAAACAAAGTTACTCTGGGTTATTCTTACAATTTAATTTTATCGTTATATTTAAGCGAGAAAACTAAAATATTTGTTTCTAGTTCCAGAAAAATTAAAATATCGTTACTCCTCAAGAGAAAATGCTAGAATCAAACTTATTAAGAAAAATCTAATATACGAATAAAGTTACTCAAGGATATTCTTACAATTTAATTTTATCGTGATATTTAAGCGAGAAAACTAAAATATTCGTTTCTAGTTCCAGAAAAATTAAAACATCGTTACTCCTCAGGAAAAAATGTTAGGATCAAACTTATTAAACAAATCTATTATAAAAATAAAGTTACTCAGGGGATAATCTTACAATTTAATTTTATCGTGATATTTAAGCGAGAAAACTAAAATATTCGTTTATAGTTCCAGAAAAATAAAAATATTGTTACTCCTCAGAAAAAAATGCTAGAATCAAACTTATTAAATAAAATCTAATAAACAAATAAAGTTACTCAGGGATATTCTTACAATTTAATTTTATCGTGATATTTAAGCGAGAAATCTACACTGGGATATTCTTACAATTTAATTTTATCGTTATATTTAAGCGAGAAAACTAAAATATTCGTTTCTAGTTCCTGAAAAATTAAAATATCGTTACACATCAGGAAAAAATGCTAGAATCAAACTTATTTAGAATAATCTAATATACAAATAAAGTTACACAGGGATATTCTTACAATTTAATTTTATCGTGATATTTAAGCGAGAAAACTAAAATATTCGTTTATAATTTCAGAAAAATATAAACATCATTACACCTCAGGAAAAAATGCTAGAATTAAACTTATTAAGAAAAATCTAATATACAAATAAAGTTACTCAAGGATATTCTTACAATTTAATTTTATCGTGATATTTAAGCGAGAAATCTAAAATATTCGTTTCTAGTTCCAGATAAATTAAAACATCGTTACTCCTCAGGAAAAAATGCTAGAGTCAAACTTATTTAGAATAATCTAATATACAAATAAAGTTACTCAGGGATATTCTTACAATTTAATTTTATCGTGATATTTAAGCCAGAAAACTAAAATACTCGTTTCTTGTTATAGAAAAATTAAAACATCGTTACTCCTCAGGAAAAAATGTTAGGATCAAACTTATTTAGAAAACTCTAATATACAAAATAAAGTTACTCAGGGATAATCTTACAATTTAACTTTATCGTGATATTTAAGCGAGAAATCTAAAACAATCTTTTCTAGTTCCAGACAAATTAAAACATCGTTACTTCTCAGGAAAAAATTCTAGAATCAAACTTATTAAACAAATCTATTATAAAAATAAAGTTACTCAGGGGGATATTCTTACAATTTAATTTTATCGTGATATTTAAGCGAGAAAACTAAAATATTCGTTTATAGTTCCAGAAAAATAAAAATATTGTTACTCCTCAGAAAAAAATGCTAGAATAATGCTAGAATAATTAAAAAAAATCTAATAAACAAATAAAGTTTCTCAGGGATATTCTTACAATTTAATTTTATCGTGATATTTAAGCGAGAAATCTAAAATATTCGTTACTAGCTCCAGACAAATTAAAACAACGTTACTCCTCAGGAAAAAATGCTAGAATCAAACTTATTAAGAATAATCTAATATACAAATAAAGTTACTCCGAGATATTCTTACAATTTAATTTTATCGTGATATTTAAGCGAGAAAACTAAAATACTCGTTTCTTGTTACAGAAAAATTAAATCATCGTTTCCTCATGAAAAAATGTTAGGATCAAACTTATTTAGAATAATCTAATATACAAATAAAGTTACTCAGGCGTGTTCTTACATTTTAATTTTAACGTGCTATTTAAGCGAGAAATCTAAAATAATCTTGTCTAGTTCCAGAAAAATTAAAACATCGTTACTCCTCAGGAAAAAATGCTAGAATCAAACTTATTAAGAATAATCTAATATACAAATTAAGTTACTCAGGGATATTCTTACAATTTAATTTTATCGTGATATTTATTTGAGAAAACTAAAATATTCGTTTCTAGTTCCAGTAAAATTAAAACATCGTTACTCCTCAGGAGAAAATGCTAGAATCAAACTTATTAAAAAAAATCTAATATACAAACAAAGTTACTCTGGGATATTCTTACAATTTAATTTTATCGTTATATTTAAGCGAGAAAACTAAAATATTCGTTTCTAGTTCCAGATATTTAAAACATAGTTACTCTTCAGGAAAAAATGCTAGAATCAAACTTATTAAAAAAATCTAATATACAAATAAAGTTACTCAAGGATATTCTTACAATTTAATTTTATCGTGATATTTAAGCGAGAAATCTAAAACAATCTTTTCTAGTTCCAGAAAAATTAAAACATCGTTACTCCTCAGGAAAAAATTCTAGCATCAAACTTATTAAACAAATCTATTATAAAAATAAAGTTACTCAGGGGATAATCTTACAATTTAATTTTATCGTGATATTTAAGCGAGAAATCTAAAATATTCGTTACTAGCTCCAGAAAAATTAAAACATCGTTACTCCTCAGGAAAAAATGCTAGAATCAAACTTATTAAGAATAATCTAATATACAAATAAAGTTACTCCGAGATATTCTTACAATTTAATTTTATCGTGATATTTAAGCGAGAAAACTAAAATACTCGTTTCTTGTTACAGAAAAATTAAATCATCGTTTCCTCAGGAAAAAATGTTAGGATAAAACTTATTTAGAACAATCTAATACACAAATAAAGTTACTCAGGGGTGTTCTTACAATTTAATTTTAACGTGATATTTAAGCGAGATATCTAAAATAATCTTTTCTAGTTCCAGAAAAATTAAAACATCGTTACTCCTCAGGAAAAAATGCTAGAATAAAACTTATTTAGTATAATCTAATACACAAATAAAGTTACGCAGGGATATTCTTACAATTTAATTTTATCGTGATATTTAAGCCAGAAAACTAAAATACTCGTTTCTTGTTACAGAAAAATTAAAACATCGTTACTCCTCAGGAAAAAATTTTAGGATCAAACTTATTTAAAATAATCTAATATACAAATAAAGTTACTCAGGGATATTCTTACAATTTAATTTTAACGTGATATTTAAGCGAGAAATCTAAAATAATCTTTTCTAGTTCCAGAAAAATTAAAACATCGTTACTCCTCAGGAGAAAATGCTAGAATCAAACTTATTAAGAATAATCTAATATACAAATAAAGTTACTCTGGGATATTCTTACAATTTAATTTTATCGTGATATTTATGTGAGAAAACTAAAATATTCGTTTCTAGTTCCAGTAAAATTAAAACATCGTTACTCCTCAGGAAAAAATGCTAGAATCAAACTTATTAAAAAAAATCTAATATACAAACAAAGTTACTCTGGGATATTCTTACAATTTAGTTTTATCGTTATATTTAAGCGAGAAAACTAAAATATTCGTTTCTAGTTCCAGAAAAATTAAAACATCGTTACTCCTCAGGATAAAATGCTAGAACCAAACTTATTAAGAAAAATCTAATATACAAATAAAGTTACTAGGGGATATTCTTAAAATTTAATTTTGTCGTGATATTTAAGCGAGAAATCTAAAATATTCGTTTCTAGTTCCAGACAAATTAAAACATCGTTACTCCTCAGGAAAAAATGCTAGAGTCAAACTTATTTAGAATAATCTAATATACAAATAAAGTTACTCAGGGATATTCTTACAATTTAATTTTTTCGTGATATTTAAGCCAGAAAACTAAAATACTCGTTTCTTGTTACAGAAAAATTAAAACATCGTTACTCCTCAGGAAAAAATGTTAGGATGAAACTCATTTAGAAAACTCTAATATACAAATAATGTTACTCAGGGATATTCTTACAATTTAATTTTATCGTGATATTTAAGCGAGAAAACTAAAATACTCGTTTCTTGTTACAGAAAAATTAAAACATCGTTACTCCTCAGGAAAAAATGTTAGGATGAAACTCATTTAGAAAACTTTAATATACAAATAATGTTACTCAGGGATATTCTTACAATTTAATTTTATCGTGATATTTAAGCGAGAAATCTAAAATAATCTTTTCTAGTTCCAGAAAAATTAAAACATCGTTACTCCTCAGGAAAAAATGCTAGAATCAAACTTATTAAGAATAATCTAATATACAAATAAAGTTACTCAGTGATATTCTTACAATTAAATTTTATCGTGATATTTAAGCGAGAAAACTAAAATACTCGTTTCTTGTTACAGAAAAATTAAAACATCGTTACTCCTCAGGAAAAAATGTTAGGATGAAACTCATTTAGAAAACTCTAATATACAAATAATGTTACTCAGGGATATTCTTACAATTTAATTTTATCGTGATATTTAAGCGAGAAATCTAAAATAATCTTTTCTAGTTCCAGAAAAATTAAAACATCGTTACTCCTCAGGAAAAAATGCTAGAATAAAACTTATTTAGAATAATCTAATACACAAATAAAGTTACGCAGGGATATTCTTACAATTTAATTTTATCGTGATATTTAAGCCAGAAAACTAAAATACTCGTTTCTTGTTACAGAAAAATTAAAACATCGTTACTCCTCAGGAAAAAATGTTAGGATCAAACTTATTTAAAATAATCTAATATACAAATAAAGTTACTCAGGGATATTCTTACAATTTAGTTTTATCGTTATATTTAAGCGAGAAAACTAAAATATTCGTTTCTAGTTCCAGAAAAATTAAAACATCGTTACTCCTCAGGATAAAATGCTAGAACCAAACTTATTAAGAAAAATCTAATATACAAATAAAGTTACTCCGGGATATTCTTAAAATTTAATTTTGTCGTGATATTTAAGCGAGAAATCTAAAATATTCGTTTCTAGTTCCAGACAAATTAAAACATCGTTACTCCTCAGGAAAAAATGCTAGAGTCAAACTTATTTAGAATAATCTAATATACAAATAAAGTTACTCAGGGATATTCTTACAATTTAATTTTTTCGTGATATTTAAGCCAGAAAACTAAAATACTCGTTTCTTGTTATAAAAAAATTGAAACATCGTTACTCCTCAGGAAAAAATGTTAGGATCAAACTTATTTAGAAAACTCTAATATACAAATAAAGTTACTCAGGGATAATCTTACAATTTAATTTTATCGTGATATTTAAGCGAGAAATCTAAAACAATCTTTTCTAGTTCCAGAAAAATTAAAACATCGTTACTTCTCAGGAAAATATTCTAGAATCAAACTTATTAAACAAATCTATTATAAAAATAAAGTTACTCAGGGGATAATCTTGCAATTTAGTTTTATCGTGATATTTAAGCGAGAAAACTAAAATATTCGTTTATAGTTTCAGAAAAATAAAAACATTATTACTCCTCAGGAAAAAATGCTAGAATTAAACTTATTAAGAAAAATCTAATATACAAATAAAGTTACTCAAGGATATTCTTACAATTTAATTGTATCGTGATATTTAAGCGAGAAAACTAAAATATTCGTTTCTTGTTCCAGAAAAATTAAAACATCGTTACTCCTCAGGAAAAAATGCTAGAATCAAACTTATTAAGAATAATCTAATACACAAATAAAGTTACTCTCGGATATTCTTACAATTTAATTTTATCGTGATATTTATGTGAGAAAACTAAAATATTCGTTTCTAGTTCCAGTAAAATTAAAACATCGTTACTCCTCAGGAAAAAATGCTAGAATCAAACTTATTAAGAATAATCTAATATACAAATAAAGTTACTCAGGAATATTCTTACAATTTAATTTTATCGTGATATTTATTTGAGAAAACTAAAATATTCGTTTCTAGTTCCAGTAAAATTAAAACATCGTTACTCCTCAGGAAAAAATGCTAGAATCAAACTTATTAAAAAAAATCTAATATACAAACAAAGTTACTCTGGGATATTCTTACAATTTAATTTTATCGTTATATTTAAGCGAGAAAACTAAAATATTCGTTTCTAGTTCCAGAAAAATTAAAATATCGTTACTCATCAGGAAAAAATGCTAGAATCAAACTTATTTAGAATAATCTAATATACAAATAAAGTTACTCAGGGATATTCTTACAATTTAATTTTATTGTGATATTTAAGCGAGAAAACTAAAATATTCGTTTATAGTTTCAGAAAAATAAAAACATCATTAATCCTCAGGAAAAAATGCTAGAACCAAACTTATTAAGAAAAATCTAATATACAAATAAAGTTACTCCGGGATATTCTTAAAATTTAATTTTGTCGTGATATTTAAGCGAGAAATCTAAAATATTCGTTTCTAGTTCCAGACAAATTAAAACATCGTTACTCCTCAGGAAAAAATGCTAGAGTCAAACTTATTTAGAATAATCTAATATACAAATAAAGTTACTCAGGGATATTCTTACAATTTAATTTTTTCGTGATATTTAAGCCAGAAAACTAAAATACTCGTTTCTTGTTATAAAAAAATTGAAACATCGTTACTCCTCAGGAAAAAATGTTAGGATCAAACTTATTTAGAAAACTCTAATATACAAATAAAGTTACTCAGGGATAATCTTACAATTTAATTTTATCGTGATATTTAAGCGAGAAATCTAAAACAATCTTTTCTAGTTCCAGAAAAATTAAAACATCGTTACTTCTCAGGAAAAAATTCTAGAATCAAACTTATTAAACAAATCTATTATAAAAATAAAGTTACTCAGGGGATAATCTTGCAATTTAGTTTTATCGTGATATTTAAGCGAGAAAACTAAAATATTCGTTTATAGTTTCAGAAAAATAAAAACATTATTACTCCTCAGGAAAAAATGCTAGAATTAAACTTATTAAGAAAAATCTAATATACAAATAAAGTTACTCAAGGATATTCTTACAATTTAATTGTATCGTGATATTTAAGCGAGAAAACTAAAATATTCGTTTCTTGTTCCAGAAAAATTAAAACATCGTTACTCCTCAGGAAAAAATGCTAGAATCAAACTTATTAAGAATAATCTAATACACAAATAAAGTTACTCTCGGATATTCTTACAATTTAATTTTATCGTGATATTTATGTGAGAAAACTAAAATATTCGTTTCTAGTTCCAGTAAAATTAAAACATCGTTACTCCTCAGGAAAAAATGCTAGAATCAAACTTATTAAGAATAATCTAATATACAAATAAAGTTACTCAGGAATATTCTTACAATTTAATTTTATCGTGATATTTATTTGAGAAAACTAAAATATTCGTTTCTAGTTCCAGTAAAATTAAAACATCGTTACTCCTCAGGAAAAAATGCTAGAATCAAACTTATTAAAAAAAATCTAATATACAAACAAAGTTACTCTGGGATATTCTTACAATTTAATTTTATCGTTATATTTAAGCGAGAAAACTAAAATATTCGTTTCTAGTTCCAGAAAAATTAAAATATCGTTACTCATCAGGAAAAAATGCTAGAATCAAACTTATTTAGAATAATCTAATATACAAATAAAGTTACTCAGGGATATTCTTACAATTTAATTTTATTGTGATATTTAAGCGAGAAAACTAAAATATTCGTTTATAGTTTCAGAAAAATAAAAACATCATTAATCCTCAGGAAAAAATGCTAGAATTAAACTTATTAAGAAAAATCTAATATACAAATAAAGTTACTCAAGGATATTCTTACAATTTAATTTTATCGTGATATTTAAGCGAGAAAACTAAAATATTCGTTTCTTGTTCCAGAAAAATTAAAACATCGTTACTCCTCAGGAAAAAATGCTAGAATCAAACTTATTACGAATAATCTAATATACAAATAAAGTTACTCCGAGATATTCTTACAATTTAATTTTATCGTGATATTTAAGCGAGAAAACTAAAATACTCGTTTCTTGTTACAGAAAAATTAAATCATCTTTTCCTCAGGAAAAAATGTTAGGATCAAACTTATTTAGAATAATCTAATATACAAATAAAGTTACTCAGGGATATTCTTACAATTTAATTTTATCGTGATATTTAAGCGAGATATCTAAAACAATCTTTTCTAGTTCCAGAAAAATTAAAACATCGTTACTCCTCAGGAAAAAATTCTAGAATCAAACTTATTAAACAAATCTATTATAAAAATAAAGTTACTCAGGGGATAATCTTACAATTTAATTTTATCGTGATATTTAAGCGAGAAATCTAAAATATTCGTTACTAGCTGAAGAAAAATTAAAACATCGTTACTCCTCAGGAAAAAATGCTAGAATCAAACTTATTAAGAATAATCTAATACACAAATAAAGTTACTCTGGGATATTCTTACAATTTAATTTTATCGTGATATTTATGTGAGAAAACTAAAATATTCGTTTCTAGTTCCACTAAAATTAAAACATCGTTACTCCTCAGGAAAAAATGCTAGAATCAAACTTATTAAAAAAAATCTAATATACAAACAAAGTTACTCTGGGATATTCTAACAATTTAATCTTATCGTTATATTTAAACGAGAAAACTAAAATATTCGTTTCTAGTTCCAGAAAAATTGAAATATCGTTACTCATCAGGAAAAAATGCTAGAATCAAACTTATTTAGAATAATCCAATATACAAATAAAGTTACTCAGGGATATTCTTACAATTTAATTTTATTGTGATATTTAAGCGAGAAAACTAAAATATTCGTTTATAGTTTCAGAAAAATAAAAACATCATTAATCCTCAGGAAAAAATGCTAGAATTAAACTTATTAAGAAAAATCTAATATACAAATAAAGTTACTCAAGGATATTCTTACAATTTAATTTTATCGTGATATTTAAGCGAGAAAACTAAAATATTCGTTTCTTGTTCCAGAAAAATTAAAACATCGTTACTCCTCAGGAAAAAATGCTAGAATCAAACTTATTACGAATAATCTAATATACAAATAAAGTTACTCCGAGATATTCTTACAATTTAATTTTATCGTGATATTTAAGCGAGAAAACTAAAATACTCGTTTCTTGTTACAGAAAAATTAAATCATCTTTTCCTCAGGAAAAAATGTTAGGATCAAACTTATTTAGAATAATCTAATATGCAAATAAAGTTACTCAGGGATATTCTTACAATTTAATTTTATCGTGATATTTAAGCGAGATATCTAAAACAATCTTTTCTAGTTCCAGAAAAATTAAAACATCGTTACTCCTCAGGAAAAAATTCTAGAATCAAACTTATTAAACAAATCTATTATAAAAATAAAGTTACTCAGGGGATAATCTTACAATTTAATTTTATCGTGATATTTAAGCGAGAAATCTAAAATATTCGTTACTAGCTGAAGAAAAATTAAAACATCGTTACTCCTCAGGAAAAAATGCTAGAATCAAACTTATTAAGAATAATCTAATACACAAATAAAGTTACTCTGGGATATTCTTACAATTTAATTTTATCGTGATATTTATGTGAGAAAACTAAAATATTCGTTTCTAGTTCCACTAAAATTAAAACATCGTTACTCCTCAGGAAAAAATGCTAGAATCAAACTTATTAAAAAAAATCTAATATACAAACAAAGTTACTCTGGGATATTCTAACAATTTAATCTTATCGTTATATTTAAACGAGAAAACTAAAATATTCGTTTCTAGTTCCAGAAAAATTGAAATATCGTTACTCATCAGGAAAAAATGCTAGAATCAAACTTATTTAGAATAATCCAATATACAAATAAAGTTACTCAGGGATATTCTTACAATTTAATTTTATTGTGATATTTAAGCGAGAAAACTAAAATATTCGTTTATAGTTTCAGAAAAATAAAAACATTATTACTCCTCAGGAAAAAATGCTAGAATTAAACTTATTAAGAAAAATCTAATATACAAATAAAGTTACTCAAGGATATTCTTACAATTTAATTTTATCGTGATATTTAAGCGAGAAAACTAAAATATTCGTTTCTTGTTCCAGAAAAATTAAAACATCGTTACTCCTCAGGAAAAAATGCTAGAATCAAACTTATTAAGAATAATCTAATACACAAATAAAGTTACTCTGGGATATTCTTACAATTTAATTTTATCGTGATATTTATGTGAGAAAACTAAAATATTAGTTTCTAGTTCCAGTAAAATTAAAACATCGTTACTCCTCAGGAAAAAATGCTAGAATCAAACTTATTAAGAATAATCTAATATACAAATAAAGTTACTCAGGAATATTCTTACAATTTAATTTTATCGTGATATTTATTTGAGAAAACTAAAATATTCGTTTCTAGTTCCAGTTAAATTAAAACATCGTTACTCCTCAGGAAAAAATGCTAGAATCAAACTTATTAAAAAAAATCTAATATACAAACAAAGTTACTCTGGGATATTCTTACAATTTAATTTTATCGTTATATTTAAGCGAGAAAACTAAAATATTCGTTTCTAGTTCCAGAAAAATTAAAATATCGTTACTCATCAGGAAAAAATGCTAGAATCAAACTTATTTAGAATAATCTAATATACAAATAAAGTTCCCAGGGATATTCTTACAATTTAATTTTATTGTGATATTTAAGCGAGAAAACTAAAATATTCGTTTATAGTTTCAGAAAAATAAAAACATCATTACTCCTCAGGAAAAAATGCTAGAATTAAACTTATTAAGAAAAATCTAATATACAAATAAAGTTACTCAAGGATATTCTTACAATTTAATTTTATCGTGATATTTAAGCGAGAAAACTAAAATATTCGTTTCTTGTTCCAGAAAAATTAAAACATCGTTACTCCTCAGGAAAAAATGCTAGAATCAAACTTATTAAGAATAATCTAATACACAAATAAAGTTACTCTGGGATATTCTTGCAATTTAATTTTATCGTGATATTTATGTGAGAAAACTAAAATATTCGTTTCTAGTTCCAGTAAAATTAAAACATCGTTACTCCTCAGGAAAAAATGCTAGAATCAAACTTATTAAGAATAATCTAATATACAAATAAAGTTACTCAGGAATATTCTTACAATTTAATTTTATCGTGATATTTATTTGAGAAAACTAAAATATTCTTTTCTAGTTCCAGTAAAATTAAAACATCGTTACTCCTCAGGAAAAAATGCTAGAATCAAACTTATTAAAAAAAATCTAATATACAAACAAAGTTACTCTGGGATATTCTTACAATTTAATTTTATCGTTATATTTAAGCGAGAAAACTAAAATATTCGTTTCTAGTTCCAGAAAAATTAAAATATCGTTACTCATCAGGAAAAAATGCTAGAATCAAACTTATTTAGAATAATCTAATATACAAATAAAGTTACTCAGGGATATTCTTACAATTTAATTTTATTGTGATATTTAAGCGAGAAAACTAAAATATTCGTTTATAGTTTCAGAAAAATAAAAACATCATTAATCCTCAGGAAAAAATGCTAGAATTAAACTTATTAAGAAAAATCTAATATACAAATAAAGTTACTCAAGGATATTCTTACAATTTAATTTTATCGTGATATTTAAGCGAGAAAACTAAAATATTCGTTTCTTGTTCCAGAAAAATTAAAACATCGTTACTCCTCAGGAAAAAATGCTAGAATCAAACTTATTACGAATAATCTAATATACAAATAAAGTTACTCCGAGATATTCTTACAATTTAATTTTATCGTGATATTTAAGCGAGAAAACTAAAATACTCGTTTCTTGTTACAGAAAAATTAAATCATCTTTTCCTCAGGAAAAAATGTTAGGATCAAACTTATTTAGAATAATCTAATATGCAAATAAAGTTACTCAGGGATATTCTTACAATTTAATTTTATCGTGATATTTAAGCGAGATATCTAAAACAATCTTTTCTAGTTCCAGAAAAATTAAAACATCGTTACTCCTCAGGAAAAAATTCTAGAATCAAACTTATTAAACAAATCTATTATAAAAATAAAGTTACTCAGGGGATAATCTTACAATTTAATTTTATCGTGATATTTAAGCGAGAAATCTAAAATATTCGTTACTAGCTGAGGAAAAATTAAAACATCGTTACTCCTCAGGAAAAAATGCTAGAATCAAACTTATTAAGAATAATCTAATACACAAATAAAGTTACTCTGGGATATTCTTACAATTTAATTTTATCGTGATATTTATGTGAGAAAACTAAAATATTCGTTTCTAGTTCCACTAAAATTAAAACATCGTTACTCCTCAGGAAAAAATGCTAGAATCAAACTTATTAAAAAAAAATCTAATATACAAACAAAGTTACTCTGGGATATTCTAACAATTTAATCTTATCGTTATATTTAAACGAGAAAACTAAAATATTCGTTTCTAGTTCCAGAAAAATTGAAATATCGTTACTCATCAGGAAAAAATGCTAGAATCAAACTTATTTAGAATAATCCAATATACAAATAAAGTTACTCAGGGATATTCTTACAATTTAATTTTATTGTGATATTTAAGCGAGAAAACTAAAATATTCGTTTATAGTTTCAGAAAAATAAAAACATTATTACTCCTCAGGAAAAAATGCTAGAATTAAACTTATTAAGAAAAATCTAATATACAAATAAAGTTACTCAAGGATATTCTTACAATTTAATTTTATCGTGATATTTAAGCGAGAAAACTAAAATATTCGTTTCTTGTTCCAGAAAAATTAAAACATCGTTACTCCTCAGGAAAAAATGCTAGAATCAAACTTATTAAGAATAATCTAATACACAAATAAAGTTACTCTGGGATATTCTTACAATTTAATTTTATCGTGATATTTATGTGAGAAAACTAAAATATTAGTTTCTAGTTCCAGTAAAATTAAAACATCGTTACTCATCAGGAAAAAATGCTAGAATCAAACTTATTAAGAATAATCTAATATACAAATAAAGTTACTCAGGAATATTCTTACAATTTAATTTTATCGTGATATTTATTTGAGAAAACTAAAATATTCGTTTCTAGTTCCAGTTAAATTAAAACATCGTTACTCCTCAGGAAAAAATGCTAGAATCAAACTTATTAAAAAAAATCTAATATACAAACAAAGTTACTCTGGGATATTCTTACAATTTAATTTTATCGTTATATTTAAGCGAGAAAACTAAAATATTCGTTTCTAGTTCCAGAAAAATTAAAATATCGTTACTCATCAGGAAAAAATGCTAGAATCAAACTTATTTAGAATAATCTAATGTACAAATAAAGTTCCCAGGGATATTCTTACAATTTAATTTTATTGTGATATTTAAGCGAGAAAACTAAAATATTTGTTTATAGTTTCAGAAAAATAAAAACATCATTACTCCTCAGGAAAAAATGCTAGAATTAAACTTATTAAGAACAATCTAATATACAAATAAAGTTACTCAAGGATATTCTTACAATTTAATTTTATCGTGATATTTAAGCGAGAAAACTAAAATATTCGTTTCTTGTTCCAGAAAAATTAAAACATCGTTACTCCTCAGGAAAAAATGCTAGAATCAAACTTATTAAGAATAATCTAATACACAAATAAAGTTACTCTGGGATATTCTTGCAATTTAATTTTATCGTGATATTTATGTGAGAAAACTAAAATATTCGTTTCTAGTTCCAGTAAAATTAAAACATCGTTACTCCTCAGGAAAAAATGCTAGAATCAAACTTATTAAGAATAATCTAATATACAAATAAAGTTACTCAGGAATATTCTTACAATTTAATTTTATCGTGATATTTATTTGAGAAAACTAAAATATTCTTTTCTAGTTCCAGTAAAATTAAAACATCGTTACTCCTCAGGAAAAAATGCTAGAATCAAACTTATTAAAAAAAATCTAATATACAAACAAAGTTACTCTGGGATATTCTTACAATTTAATTTTATCGTTATATTTAAGCGAGAAAACTAAAATATTCGTTTCTAGTTCCAGAAAAATTAATATATCTTTACTCATCAGGAAAAAATGCTAGAATCAAACTTATTTAGAATAATCTAATATACAAATAAAGTTACTCAGGGATCTTCTTACAATTTAATTTTATTGTGATATTTAAGCGAGAAAACTAAAATATTCGTTTATAGTTTCAGAAAAATAAAAACATCATTACTCCTCAGGAAAAAATGCTAGAATAAACTTATTAAGAAAAATCTAATATACAAATAAAGTTACTCAAGGATATTCTTACAATTTATTTTTATCGTGATATTTAAGCGAGAAAACTAAAATATTCGTTTCTTGTTCCAGAAAAATTAAAACATCGTTACTCCTCAGGAAAAAATGCTAGAATCAAACTTATTAAGAATAATCTAATACACAAATAAAGTTACTCTGGGATATTCTTACAATTTAATTTTATCGTGATATTTAAGCGAGAAAACTAAAATATTAGTTTCTAGTTCCACTAAAATTAAAACATCGTTACTCCTCAGGAAAAAATGCTAGAATCAAACTTATTAAAAAAAATCTAATATACAAACAAAGTTACTCAAGGATATTCTTCAATTTAATTTTATCGTGATATTTAAGCGAGAAAACTAAAATATTCATTTCTAGTACCAGATATTTAAAACATAGTTACTCTTCAGGAAAAAATGCTAGAATCAAACTTACTAAAAAAATCTAATATACAAATAAAGTTACTCAAGGATATTCTAACAATTTAATTTTATCGTGATATTTAAGCGAGAAAACTAAAATATTCGTTTCTAGTTCCAGAAAAATAAAAACATCATTACTCCTCAGGAAAAAATGCTAGAATCAAACTTATTTAGAATAATCTAATATGCAAATAAAGTTACTCAGGGGTGTTCTTACAATTTCATTTTAACGTGATATTTAAGCGAGAAATCTAAAATTATCTTTTCTAGTTCCAGAAAAATTAAAACATCGTTACGCCTCAGGAAAAAATGCTAGAATCAAACTTATTAAAAAAAATCTAATAAACAAATAAAGTTACTCAGGGATGTTCTTACAATTTAATTTTATTGTGATATTTAAGCGAGATATCTAAAATATTCTTTACTAGCTCCAGAAAAATTAAAACATCGTTACTCCTCAGGAAAAAATGCTAGAATCAAACTTATTAAGAATAATCTAATATACAAATAAAGTTACTCAGTGATATTCTTACAATTTAATTTTATCGTGATATTTAAGCGAGAAAACTAAAATACTCGTTTCTTGTTACAGAAAAATTAAAACATCGTTACTCCTCAGGAAAAAATGTTAGGATCAAACTTATTTAGAATAATCTAATATACAAATAAAGTTACTCAGGGATATTCTTACAATTTAATTTTAACGTGATATTTAAGCGAGAAATCTAAAATAATCTTTTCTAGTTCCAGAAAAATTAAAACATCGTTACTCCTCAGGAAAAAATGCTAGAATCAAACTTATTAAGAATAATCTAATATACAAATAAAGTTACTCTGGGATATTTTTACAATTTAATTTTATCGTGATATTTATGTGAGAAAACTAAAATATTCGTTTCTAGTTCCAGTAAAATTAAAACATCGTTACTCCTCAGGAAAAAATGCTAGAATCAAACTTATTAAAAAAAATCTAATATACAAACAAAGTTACTTTGGGATATTCTTACAATTTAATTTTATCGTTATATTTAAGCGAGAAAACTAAAATATTCGTTTCTAGTTCCAGAAAAATTAAAACATCGTTACTCCTCAGGAAAAAATGCTAGAATCAAACTTATAAAGAAAAATCTAATATACAAATAAAGTTACTCAGGGATATTCTTACAATTTAATTTTATCGTGATATTTAAGCGAGAAATCTAAAATGTTCGTTTCTATTTCCAGATAAATGAAAACATCGTTACTCCTCAGGAAAAAATGCTAGAGTCAAACTTATTTAGAATAATCTAATATACAAATAAAGTTACTCAGGGATATTCTTACAATTTAATTTTATCGTGATATTTAAGCCAGAAAACTAAAATACTCGTTTCTTGTTATAGAAAAATTAAAACATCGTTACTCCTCAGGAAAAAATGTTAGGATCAAACTTATTTAGAAAACTCTAATATACAAATAAAGTTACTCAGGGATAATCTTACAATTTAATTTTATCGTGATATTTAAGCGAGAAATATAAAACAATCTTTTCTAGTTCCAGAAAAATTAAAACATCGTTACTTCTCAGGAAAAAATTCTAGAATCAAACTTATTAAACAAATCTATTATAAAAATAAAGTTACTCAGGGGATAATCTTACAATTTAATTTTATCGTGATATTTAAGCGAGAAAACTAAAATACTCGTTTCTTGTTACAGAAAAATTAAATCATCGTTTCCTCATGAAAAAATGTTAGGATCAAACTTATTTAGAATAATCTAATATACAAATAAAGTTACTCAGGGGTGTTCTTACATTTTAATTTTATCGTGATATTTAAGCGTGAAATCTAAAATAATCTTTTCTAGTTCCAGTAAAATTATAACATCGTTACTCCTCAGGAAAAAATGCTAGAATCAAACTTATTAAAAAAAATCTAATATACAAACAAAGTTACTCTGGGATATTCTTACAATTTAATTTTATCGTTATATTTAAGCGAGAAAACTAACATATTTGTTTCTAGTTCCAGAAAAATTAAAACATCGTTACTCATCAGGAAAAAATGTTAGGATCAAACTTATTTAGAAAACTCTAATATACATATAAAGTTACTCAGGGATATTCTTACAATTTAATTTTATCGTGATATTTAAGCGAGAAATCAAAAATAATCTTTTCTAGTTCCAGAAAAATTAAAACATCGTTACTCCTCAGGAAAACATTCTAGAATCAAACTTACTAAAAAAAATCTAATAAACAAATAAAGTTACTCAGGGATATTCTTACAATTTAATTTTATTGTGATATTTAAGCGAGAAATCTAAAATATTCGTTACTAGCTCCAGAAAAATTAAAATATCGTTACTCCTCAGGAAAAAATGCTAGATTCAAACTTATTAAGAATAATCTAATATACAAATAAAGTTACTCAGTGATATTCTTACAATTTAATTTTATCGTGGTTATTTAAGCGAGAAAACTAAAATACTCGTTTCTTGATACAGAAAAATTAAAACATCGTTACTCCTCAGGAAAAAATGTTAGGATCAAACTTATTTAGAAAACTCTAATATACAAATAATGTTACTCAGGGATATTCTTACAATTTAATTTTATCGTGATATTTAAGCCAGAAAACAAAAATACTCGTTTCTAGTTCCAGAAAAATTAAAACATCGTTACTCCTCAGGAAAAAATGCTAGAATCAAACTTATTAAGAAAAATCTAATATACAAATAAAGTTACTCCGGGATATTCTTACAATTTAATTTTATCGTGATATTTAAGCGAGAAATCTAAAATATTCGTTTCTAGTTCCAGATAAATTAAAACATCGTTACTCCTCAGGAAAAAATGCTAGAGTCAAACTTATTTAGAATAATCTAATATACAAATAAAGTTACTCAGGTATATTCTTACAATTTAATTTTATCGTGATATTTAAGCCAGAAAACTAAAATACTCGTTTCTTGTTATAGAAAAATTAAAACATCGTTACTCCTCAGGAAAAAATGTTAGGATCAAACTTATTTAGAAAACTCTAATATACAAATAAAGGTACTCAGGGATAACCTTACAATTTAATTTTATCGTGATATTTAAGCGAGAAATCTAAAACAATCTTTTCTAGTTCTAGAAAAATTAAAACATCGTTACTCCTCAGGAAAAAATTCTAGAATCAAACTTATTAAACAAATCTATTATAAAAATAAAGTTACTCAGGGGATAATCTTACAATTTAATTTTATCGTGATATTTAAGCGAGAAAACTAAAATATTCGTTTATAGTTCCAGAGAAATAAAAATATTGTTACTCCTCAGAAAAAAATGCTAGAATCAAACTTATTAAAAACAATCTAATAAACAAATAAAGTTACTCAGGGATATTCTTACAATTTAATTTTATTGTGATATTTAAGCGAGAAATCTAAAATATTCGTTACTAGCTCCAGAAAAATTAAAACATCGTTACTCCTCAGGAAAACATTCTAGAATCAAACTTATTAAAAAAATCTAATAAACAAATAAAGTTACTCAGGGATATGCTTACAATTTAATTTTATCGTGATATTTAAGCTAGAAATCTAAAATAATCTTTTCTAGTTCCAGAAAAATTAAAACATCGTTACTCCTCAGGAAAAAATGCTAGAATCAAACTTAATAAGAATAATCTAATATACAAATAAAGTTACTCAGGGATATTCTTACAATTTAATTTTAACGTTATATTTAAGCGAGAAATCTAAAATATTCGTTTCTAGTTCCAGAAAAATAATAACATTGTTACTCCTCAGGAAAAAATGCTAGAATCAAACTTATTGAAAAACTCTATTATAAAAATAAAGTTACTCTGGGATATTCTTACAATTTAATTTTATCGTTATATTTAAGCGAGAAAACTAAAATATTCGTTTCTAGTTCCAGAAAAATTAAAACATCGTTACTCTTCAAGCAAAAATGCTAGAATCAAACTTATTAAAAAAAATCTAATAAACAAATAAAGTTACTCAGGGATATTCTTACAATTTAATTTTATCGTGATATTTAAGCGAGAAATCTAAAATAATCTTTTCTAGTTCCAGAAAAATTAAAACATCGTTACTCCTCAGAAAAACATTCTAGAACCAAACTTATTAAAAAAATCTAATAAACAAATAAAGTTTCTCAGGGATATTCTTACAATTTAATTTTATTGTGATATTTAAGCGAGAAATCTAAAATATTCGTTACTAGCTCCAGAAAAATTAAAACATCGTTACTCCTCAGGAAAAAATGCTAGAATCAAACTTATTAAGAATAATCTAATATACAAATAAAGTTACTCAGGGATATTCTTACAATTTAATTTTAACGTTATATTTAAGCGATAAAACTAAAATTTTTGTTTCTAGCTCCAGAAAAATAATAACATTGTTACTCCTCAGGAAAAAATGCTAGAATCAAACTTATTGAAAAATCTATTATAAAAATAAAGTTACTCAGGGATATTCTTACAATTTAATTTTATCGTTATATTTAAGCGAGAAAACTAAAATATTCGTTTCTAGTTCCAGAAAAATTAAAAACATCGTTACTCCTCAGTAAAAAATGCTAGAATCAAACTTATTAAGAAAAATCTAATACACAAATAAAGATACTCAGGGATGTTCTTACAATTTAATTTTATCGTGATATTTAAGCGAGAAATCTAAAATATTCGTTACTAGCTCCAGAAAAATTAAAACATCGTTACTCTTCAAGCAAAAATGCTAGAATCAAACTTATTAAAAAAAATCTAATAAACAAATAAAGTTACTCAGGGATATTCTTACAATTTAATTTTATCGTGATATTTAAGCGAGAAAACTAAAATATTCGTTTATAGTTTCAGAAAAATAAAAACATTATTACTCCTCAGGAAAAAATGCTAGAATTAAACTTATTAAGAAAAATCTAATATACAAATAAAGTTACTCAAGGATATTCTTACAATTTAATTTTATCGTGATATTTAAGCGAGAAAACTAAAATATTCGTTTCTTGTTCCAGAAAAATTAAAACATCGTTACTCCTCAGGAAAAAATGCTAGAATCAAACTTATTAAGAATAATCTAATACACAAATAAAGTTACTCTGGGATATTCTTACAATTTAATTTTATTGTGATATTTATGTGAGAAAACTAAAATATTCGTTTCTAGTTCCAGTAAAATTAAAACATCGTTACTCCTCAGGAAAAAATGCTAGAACAAACTTATTAAGAATAATCTAATATACAAATAAAGTTACTCAGGAATATTCTTACAATTTAATTTTATCGTGATATATATTTGAGAAAACTAAAATATTCGTTTCTAGTTCCAGTAAAATTAAAACATCGTTACTCCTCAGGAAAAAATGCTAGAATCAAACTTATTAAAAAAAATCTAATATACAAACAAAGTTACTCTGGGATATTCTTACAATTTAATTTTATCGTTATATTTAAGCGAGAAAACTAAAATATTCGTTTCTAGTTCCAGAAAAATTAAAATATCGTTACTCATCAGGAAAAAATGCTAGAATCAAACTTATTTAGAATAATCTAATATACAAATAAAGTTCCCAGGGATATTCTTACAATTTAATTTTATTGTGATATTTAAGCGAGAAAACTAAAATATTCGTTTATAGTTTCAGAAAAATAAAAACATCATTACTCCTCAGGAAAAAATGCTAGAATTAAACTTATTAAGAAAAATCTAATATACAAATAAAGTTACTCAAGGATATTCTTACAATTTAATTTTATCGTGATATTTAAGCGAGAAAACTAAAATATTCGTTTCTAGTTCCAGAAAAATTAAAACATCGTTACTCTTCAAGCAAAAATGCTAGAATCAAACTTATTAAAAAAAATCTAATAAACAAATAAAGTTACTCAGGGATATTCTTACAATTTAATTTTATCGTGATATTTAAGCGAGAAAACTAAAATATTCGTTTATAGTTTCAGAAAAATAAAAACATTATTACTCCTCAGGAAAAAATGCTAGAATTAAACTTATTAAGAAAAATCTAATATACAAATAAAGTTACTCAAGGATATTCTTACAATTTAATTTTATCGTGATATTTAAGCGAGAAAACTAAAATATTCGTTTCTTGTTCCAGAAAAATTAAAACATCGTTACTCCTCAGGAAAAAATGCTAGAATCAAACTTATTAAGAATAATCTAATACACAAATAAAGTTACTCTGGGATATTCTTACAATTTAATTTTATTGTGATATTTATGTGAGAAAACTAAAATATTCGTTTCTAGTTCCAGTAAAATTAAAACATCGTTACTCCTCAGGAAAAAATGCTAGAATCAAACTTATTAAGAATAATCTAATATACAAATAAAGTTACTCAGGAATATTCTTACAATTTAATTTTATCGTGATATATATTTGAGAAAACTAAAATATTCGTTTCTAGTTCCAGTAAAATTAAAACATCGTTACTCCTCAGGAAAAAATGCTAGAATCAAACTTATTAAAAAAAATCTAATATACAAACAAAGTTACTCTGGGATATTCTTACAATTTAATTTTATCGTTATATTTAAGCGAGAAAACTAAAATATTCGTTTCTAGTTCCAGAAAAATTAAAATATCGTTACTCATCAGGAAAAAATGCTAGAATCAAACTTATTTAGAATAATCTAATATACAAATAAAGTTCCCAGGGATATTCTTACAATTTAATTTTATTGTGATATTTAAGCGAGAAAACTAAAATATTCGTTTATAGTTTCAGAAAAATAAAAACATCATTACTCCTCAGGAAAAAATGCTAGAATTAAACTTATTAAGAAAAATCTAATATACAAATAAAGTTACTCAAGGATATTCTTACAATTTAATTTTATCGTGATATTTAAGCGAGAAAACTAAAATATTCGTTTCTAGTTCCAGAAAAATTAAAACATCGTTACTCCTCAGGAAAAAATGCTAGAATCAAACTTATTTAGAAAAATCTAATATACAAATAAAGTTACTCAAGGATATTCTTCAATTTAATTTTATCGTGATATTTAAGCGAGAAAACTAAAATATTCATTTCTAGTTCCAGATATTTAAAACATAGTTACTCTTCAGGAAAAAATGCTAGAATCAAACTTACTAAAAAAATCTAATATACAAATAAAGTTACTCAAGGATATTCTAACAATTTAATTTTATCGTGATATTTAAGCGAGAAAACTAAAATATTCGTTTCTAGTTCCAGAAAAATAAAAACATCATTACTCCTCAGGAAAAAATGCTAGAATCAAACTTATTACGAATAATCTAATATACAAATAAAGTTACTCCGAGATATTCTTACAATTTAATTTTATCGTGATATTTAAGCGAGAAAACTAAAATACTCGTTTCTTGTTACAGAAAAATTAAATCATCTTTTCCTCAGGAAAAAATGTTAGGATCAAACTTATTTAGAATAATCTAATATGCAAATAAAGTTACTCAGGGGTGTTCTTACAATTTCATTTTAACGTGATATTTAAGCGAGAAATCTAAAATTATCTTTTCTAGTTCCAGAAAAATTAAAACATCGTTACTCCTCAGGAAAAAATGCTAGAATCAAACTTATTAAAAAAAATCTAATAAACAAATAAAGTTACTCAGGGATGTTCTTACAATTTAATTTTATTGTGATATTTAAGCGAGAAATCTAAAATATTCTTTACTAGCTCCAGAAAAATTAAAACATCGTTACTCCTCAGGAAAAAATGCTAGAATCAAACTTATTAAGAATAATCTAATATACAAATAAAGTTACTCAGTGATATTCTTACAATTTAATTTTATCGTGATATTTAAGCGAGAAAACTAAAATACTCGTTTCTTGTTACAGAAAAATTAAAACATCGTTACTCCTCAGGAAAAAATGTTAGGATCAAACTTATTTAGAATAATCTAATATACAAATAAAGTTACTCAGGGATATTCTTACAATTTAATTTTAACGTGATATTTAAGCGAGAAATCTAAAATAATCTTTTCTAGTTCCAGAAAAATTAAAACATCGTTACTCCTCAGGAAAAAATTCTAGAATCAAACTTATTAAACAAATCTATTATAAAAATAAAGTTACTCAGGGGATAATCTTACAATTTAATTTTATCGTGATATTTAAGCGAGAAATCTAAAATATTCGTTACTAGCTCAAGAAAAATTAAAACATCGTTACTCCTCAGGAAAAAATGCTAGAATCAAACTTATTACGAATAATCTAATATACAAATAAAGTTACTCCGAGATATTCTTACAATTTAATTTTATCGTGATATTTAAGCGAGCAAACTAAAATACTTGTTTCTTGTTACAGAAAAATTAAATCATCTTTTCCTCAGGAAAAAATGTTAGGATCAAACTTATTTAGAATAATCTAATATGCAAATAAAGTTACTCAGGGGAGTTCTTACAATTTCATTTTAACGTGATATTTAAGCGAGAAATCTAAAATTATCTTTTCTAGTTCCAGAAAAATTAAAACATCGTTACTCCTCAGGAAAAAATGCTAGAATCAAACTTATTAAAAAAAATCTAATAAACAAATAAAGTTACTCAGGGATGTTCTTACAATTTAATTTTATTGTGATATTTAAGCGAGAAATCTAAAATATTCTTTACTAGCTCCAGAAAAATTAAAACATCGTTACTCCTCAGGAAAAAATGCTAGAATCAAACTTATTAAGAATAATCTAATATACAAATAAAGTTACTCAGTGATATTCTTACAATTTAATTTTATCGTGATATTTAAGCGAGAAAACTAAAATACTCGTTTCTTGTTACAGAAAAATTAAAACATCGTTACTCCTCAGGAAAAAATGTTAGGATCAAACTTATTTAGAATAATCTAATATACAAATAAAGTTACTCAGGGATATTCTTACAATTTAATTTTAACGTGATATTTAAGCGAGAAATCTAAAATAATCTTTTCTAGTTCCAGAAAAATTAAAACATCGTTACTCCTCAGGAAAAAATGCTAGAATCAAACTTATTAAGAATAATCTAATATACAAATAAAGTTACTCTGGGATATTCTTACAATTTAATTTTATCGTGATATTTATGTGAGAAAACTAAAATATTCGTTTCTAGTTCCAGTAAAATTAAAACATCGTTACTCCTCAGGAAAAAATGCTAGAATCAAACTTATAAAGAAAAATCTAATATACAAATAAAGTTACTCAGGGATATTCTTACAATTTAATTTTACCGTGATATTTAAGCGAGAAATCTAAAATGTTCGTTTCTATTTCCAGATAAATTAAAACATCGTTACTCCTCAGGAAAAAATGCTAGAGTCAAACTTATTTAGAATAATCTAATATACAAATAAAGTTACTCAGGGATATTCTTACAATTTAATTTTATCGTGATATTTAAGCCAGAAAACTAAAATACTCGTTTCTTGTTATAGAAAAATTAAAACATCGTTACTCCTCAGGAAAAAATGTTAGGATCAAACTTATTTAGAAAACTCTAATATACAAATAAAGTTACTCAGGGATAATCTTACAATTTAATTTTATCGTGATATTTAAGCGAGAAATCTAAAACAATCTTTTCTAGTTCCAGAAAAATTAAAACATCGTTACTTCTCAGGAAAAAATTCTAGAATCAAACTTATTAAACAAATCTATTATAAAAATAAAGTTACTCAGGGGATAATCTTACAATTTAATTTTATCGTGATATTTAAGCGAGAAAACTAAAATATTCCTTTATAGTTCCAGAAAAATAAAAATATTGTTACTCCTCAGAAAAAAATGCTAGAATCAAACTTATTAAGAATAATCTAATATACAAATAAAGGTACTCCGAGATATTCTACAATTTAATTTTATCGTGATATTCAAGCGAGAAAACTAAAATACTCGTTTCTTGTTACAGAAAAATTAAATCATCGTTTCCTCATGAAAAAATGTTAGAATCAAACTTATTTAGAATAATCTAATATACAAATAAAGTTACTCAGGGGTGTTCTTACATTTTAATTTTAACGTGATATTTAAGCGAGAAATCTAAAATAATCTTTTCTAGTTCCAGTAAAATTAAAACATCGTTACTCCTCAGGAAAAAATGCTAGAATCAAACTTATTAAAAAAAATCTAATATACAAACAAAGTTACTCTGGGATATTCTTACAATTTAATTTTATCGTTATATTTAAGCGAGAAAACTAAAATATTCGTTTCTAGATCCAGAAAAATTAAAACATCGTTACTCATCAGGAAAAAATGTTAGGATCAAACTTATTTAGAAAACTCTAATATACATATAAAGTTACTCAGGGATATGCTTACAATTTAATTTTATCGTGATATTTAAGCGAGAAATCAAAAATAATCTTTTCTAGTTCCAGAAAAATTAAAACATCGTTACTCCTCAGGAAAACATTCTAGAATCAAACTTATTAAAAAAAATCTAATAAACAAATAAAGTTACTCAGGGATATTCTTACAATTTAATTTTATTGTGATATTTAAGCGAGAAATCTAAAATATTCGTTACTAGCTCCAGAAAAATTAAAATATCGTTACTCCTCAGAAAAAAATGCTAGAATCAAACTTATTAAGAATAATCTAATATACAAATAAAGTTACTCAGTGATATTCTTACAATTTAATTTTATCGTGGTTATTTAAGCGAGAAAACTAAAATACTCGTTTCTTGTTACAGAAAAATTAAAACATCGTTACTCCTCAGGAAAAAATGTTAGGATCAAACTTATTTAGAAAACTCTAATATGAAAATAATGTTACTCAGGGATATTCTTACAATTTAATTTTATCGTGATATTTAAGCGAGAAATCTAAAATAATCTTTTCTAGTTCCAGAAAAATTAAAACATTGTTACTCCTCAGGAAAAAATGCTAGAATCAAACTTATTAAAAAAAATCTAATAAACAAATAAAGTTACTCAGGGATATTCTTACAATTTAATTTTATAGTGATATTTAAACGAGAAATCTAAAATATTCGTTACTAGCTCCAGAAAAATTAAAACATCGTTACTCCTCAGGAAAAAATGCTAGAATCAAACTTATTAAACAAATCTATTATAAAAATAAAGTTACTCAGGGATAATTTTACAATTTAATTTTATCGTGATATTTAAGCGAGAAAACTAAAATATTCGTTTATAGTTCCAGAAAAATTAAAACATCGTTACTCCTCAGGAAAAAATGCTAGAATCAAACTTATTAAGAATAATCTAATATACAAATAAAGTTACTCAGGGATATTCTTACAATTTAATTTTATCGTGATATTTATGTGAGAAAACTAAAATATTCGTTTCTAGTTCCAGTAAAATTAAAACATCGTTACTCCTCAGGAAAAAATGCTAGAATCAAACTTATTAAGAAAAATCTAATACACAAATAAAGTTACTCAGGGATATTCTTACAATTTAATTTTATCGTTATATTTAAGCGAGAAAACTAAAATATTCGTTTCTAGTTCCAGTAAAATTAAAACATCGTTACTCCTCAGGAAAAAATGCTAGAATCAAACTTATTTAGAATAATCTAATATACAAATAAAGTTACTCAGGGCTATTCTTACAATTTAATTTTATCGTGATATTTAAGCCAGAATACTAAACTACTCGTTTCTTGTTACTGAAAAATTAAAACATCGTTACTCCTCAGAAAAAAATGTTAGGAGCAAACTTATTTAGAAAACTCTAATATACAAATAATACTCAGGGATATTCTTACAATTTAATTTTAACGTGATATTTAAGCGAGAAATCTAAAATAATCTTTTCTAGTTCCAGAAAAATTAAAACATTGTTACTCCTCAGGAAAAAATGCTAGAATCAAACTTATTAAAAAAAATCTAATAAACAAATAAAGTTACTCAGGGATATTCTTACAATTTAATTTTATAGTGATATTTAAGCGAGAAATCTAAAATATTCGTTACTAGCTCCAGAAAAATTAAAACATCGTTACTCCTCAGGAAAAAATGCTAGAATCAAACTTATTTAGAATAATCTAATATACAAATAAAGTTACTCAGGGATATTCTTACAATTTAATTTTATCGTGATATTTAAGCCAGAAAACTAAAATACTCGTTTCTTGTTACTGAAAAATTAAAACATCGTTACTCCTCAGGAAAAAATGCTAGAATCAAACTTATTAAACAAATCTATTATAAAAATAAAGTTACTCAGGGATAATTTTACAATTTAATTTTATCGTGATATTTAAGCGAGAAAACTGAAATATTCGTTTATAGTTCCAGAAAAATTAAAACATCGTTACTCCTCAGGAAAAAATGCTAGAATCAAACTTATTAAGAATAATCTAATATACAAATAAAGTTACTCAGGGATATTCTAACAATTTAATTTTATCGTGATATTTATGTGAGAAAACTAAAATATTCGTTTCTAGTTCCAGTAAAATTAAAACATCGTTACTCCTCAGGAAAAAATGCTAGAATCAAACTTATTAAACAAATCTATTATAAAAATAAAGTTACTCAGGGGATAATCTTACAATTTAATTTTATCGTGATATTTAAGCGAGAAAACTAAAATATTCCTTTATAGTTCCAGAAAAATAAAAATATTGTTACTCCTCAGAAAAAAATGCTAGAATCAAACTTATTAAGAATAATCTAATATACAAATAAAGGTACTCCGAGATATTCTACAATTTAATTTTATCGTGATATTCAAGCGAGAAAACTAAAATACTCGTTTCTTGTTACAGAAAAATTAAATCATCGTTTCCTCATGAAAAAATGTTAGAATCAAACTTATTTAGAATAATCTAATATACAAATAAAGTTACTCAGGGGTGTTCTTACATTTTAATTTTAACGTGATATTTAAGCGAGAAATCTAAAATAATCTTTTCTAGTTCCAGTAAAATTAAAACATCGTTACTCCTCAGGAAAAAATGCTAGAATCAAACTTATTAAAAAAAATCTAATATACAAACAAAGTTACTCTGGGATATTCTTACAATTTAATTTTATCGTTATATTTAAGCGAGAAAACTAAAATATTCGTTTCTAGATCCAGAAAAATTAAAACATCGTTACTCATCAGGAAAAAATGTTAGGATCAAACTTATTTAGAAAACTCTAATATACATATAAAGTTACTCAGGGATATGCTTACAATTTAATTTTATCGTGATATTTAAGCGAGAAATCAAAAATAATCTTTTCTAGTTCCAGAAAAATTAAAACATCGTTACTCCTCAGGAAAACATTCTAGAATCAAACTTATTAAAAAAAATCTAATAAACAAATAAAGTTACTCAGGGATATTCTTACAATTTAATTTTATTGTGATATTTAAGCGAGAAATCTAAAATATTCGTTACTAGCTCCAGAAAAATTAAAATATCGTTACTCCTCAGAAAAAAATGCTAGAATCAAACTTATTAAGAATAATCTAATATACAAATAAAGTTACTCAGTGATATTCTTACAATTTAATTTTATCGTGGTTATTTAAGCGAGAAAACTAAAATACTCGTTTCTTGTTACAGAAAAATTAAAACATCGTTACTCCTCAGGAAAAAATGTTAGGATCAAACTTATTTAGAAAACTCTAATATGAAAATAATGTTACTCAGGGATATTCTTACAATTTAATTTTATCGTGATATTTAAGCGAGAAATCTAAAATAATCTTTTCTAGTTCCAGAAAAATTAAAACATTGTTACTCCTCAGGAAAAAATGCTAGAATCAAACTTATTAAAAAAAATCTAATAAACAAATAAAGTTACTCAGGGATATTCTTACAATTTAATTTTATAGTGATATTTAAACGAGAAATCTAAAATATTCGTTACTAGCTCCAGAAAAATTAAAACATCGTTACTCCTCAGGAAAAAATGCTAGAATCAAACTTATTAAACAAATCTATTATAAAAATAAAGTTACTCAGGGATAATTTTACAATTTAATTTTATCGTGATATTTAAGCGAGAAAACTAAAATATTCGTTTATAGTTCCAGAAAAATTAAAACATCGTTACTCCTCAGGAAAAAATGCTAGAATCAAACTTATTAAGAATAATCTAATATACAAATAAAGTTACTCAGGGATATTCTTACAATTTAATTTTATCGTGATATTTATGTGAGAAAACTAAAATATTCGTTTCTAGTTCCAGTAAAATTAAAACATCGTTACTCCTCAGGAAAAAATGCTAGAATCAAACTTATTAAGAAAAATCTAATACACAAATAAAGTTACTCAGGGATATTCTTACAATTTAATTTTATCGTTATATTTAAGCGAGAAAACTAAAATATTCGTTTCTAGTTCCAGTAAAATTAAAACATCGTTACTCCTCAGGAAAAAATGCTAGAATCAAACTTATTTAGAATAATCTAATATACAAATAAAGTTACTCAGGGCTATTCTTACAATTTAATTTTATCGTGATATTTAAGCCAGAATACTAAACTACTCGTTTCTTGTTACTGAAAAATTAAAACATCGTTACTCCTCAGAAAAAAATGTTAGGAGCAAACTTATTTAGAAAACTCTAATATACAAATAATACTCAGGGATATTCTTACAATTTAATTTTAACGTGATATTTAAGCGAGAAATCTAAAATAATCTTTTCTAGTTCCAGAAAAATTAAAACATTGTTACTCCTCAGGAAAAAATGCTAGAATCAAACTTATTAAAAAAAATCTAATAAACAAATAAAGTTACTCAGGGATATTCTTACAATTTAATTTTATAGTGATATTTAAGCGAGAAATCTAAAATATTCGTTACTAGCTCCAGAAAAATTAAAACATCGTTACTCCTCAGGAAAAAATGCTAGAATCAAACTTATTTAGAATAATCTAATATACAAATAAAGTTACTCAGGGATATTCTTACAATTTAATTTTATCGTGATATTTAAGCCAGAAAACTAAAATACTCGTTTCTTGTTACTGAAAAATTAAAACATCGTTACTCCTCAGGAAAAAATGCTAGAATCAAACTTATTAAACAAATCTATTATAAAAATAAAGTTACTCAGGGATAATTTTACAATTTAATTTTATCGTGATATTTAAGCGAGAAAACTGAAATATTCGTTTATAGTTCCAGAAAAATTAAAACATCGTTACTCCTCAGGAAAAAATGCTAGAATCAAACTTATTAAGAATAATCTAATATACAAATAAAGTTACTCAGGGATATTCTAACAATTTAATTTTATCGTGATATTTATGTGAGAAAACTAAAATATTCGTTTCTAGTTCCAGTAAAATTAAAACATCGTTACTCCTCAGGAAAAAATGCTAGAATCAAACTTATTTAGAATAATCTAATATACAAATAAAGTTACTCAGGGCTATTCTTACAATATAATTTTATCGTGATATTTAAGCCAGAATACTAAACTACTCGTTTCTTGTTACTGAAAAATTAAAACATCGTTACTCCTCAGAAAAAAATGTTATTTAGAAAACTCTAATATACAACTAATACTCAGGGATATTCTTACAATTTAATTTTAACGTGATATTTAAGCGAGAAATCTAAAATAATCTTTTCTAGTTCCAGAAAAATTAAAACATCGTTACTCCTCAGGAAAAAATGCTAGAATCAAACTTATTAAAAAAAATCTAATAAACAAATAAAGTTACTCAGGGATATTCTTACAATTTAATTTTATAGTGATATTTAAGCGAGAAATCTAAAATATTCGTTACTAGCTCCAGAAAAATAAAACATCGTTACTCCTCAGGAAAAAATGCTAGAATCAAACTTACTATAAATAATCTAATATACAAATAAAGTATTTTGTTTTTAACGTCAGTACGTGTTCGTTAAATAAAAATAATATTTTAAAGTTTGCATTTTAGAAAAATGTTTGTTTATATGGTTTTCTGCTTGAGGCAGTTTCAAGAATTCTGGAATTTAAAATAAATTGATTTAATTTCAATATAAAACGAGTTATAGAAAAAATATTGTTTCTGTCATTTGTACGTCAAAGTTATGTCATTTGTCCCCTGTCCGAATTGCCAGAAACTATACAATGGTGAACGTGGCATTGCAATCCATCAAAGAAGGGCTAAATGCACCCCTTCTATATCATCTATTGACGTTGTTGAAAATTCTCTCGTGCATTCGTTTCATGAACAATTACAAGCACGACGCAGATCTTTAAAAATTACGAAGCGTGTCCCCAAATCCGCTCGCGCGTTAGCGGCTGATGCTCTGTCTAAATGTATAAAACAGCGTATCACTAAGAATGACACTGAATCATGGAGAGCCCTACTTAGCTTTGGTGTTGATACATTTTCATTACCCGCAAATAAGGAGAGCAGGAAATTGTCTCTGACTGCAGTAATAAAGTCCAATATTAACCGTTCTACACAGCAGTCTGTAACACAAATTCATCAGCCTGTTCCCATAGGTACTACTTTTGGTGGACGTGATCTTTTAAAAAAAGCGATCGGGGGAAAACTTCAGGAAGGGTCTATTACTGGTGCAATCAGACTCTTGTCTTGCACAACCAACCCCAGATATAATAGATGCCATGATTTTAAAACATCCATCAGCATTTCACAATATGAACTTTCCGGATATCTTACCATGCGCTGGCAGCTATACAGTTGTGGAACCAAAAGAAATTTATGCTGCCGTTTCTTCATTTCCAAATGGTTCTTCTGGTGGTATCGATGGTTTATACCCTCAACATCTTAAGGATTTGCTTGTATCCAACAACGAAAGATCAAAGTCTCTAGCATTAGACTTGGCAAATTTAGTAACTAGTATGCTGAATGGCCTTGTACCAACCGAAATTTGTCCAATACTCTACGGTGCATCTTTAATCGCTCTCACAAAAAATGATGGTGGTTTGCGTCCAATTGCTGTGGGTTGTGCTTTACGCCGGTTGGCTGGTAAAATTGTGAGTCGTCGTGTTATGGTGGAAATGGGTGAGTTACTTCGTCCTGTGCAGCTTGGTTATGGTACTCGTGGTGGTGCTGAAGCTTTGGTTCATACAGTTCGATCATTTGTCTCCAATCATACCAATGAATGTTGTGTAGTTTTAAAACTGGACTTTCGCAATGCTTTCAATTCTATTCGACGGGACAAGCTCTTGGATGCTGTAAAATTGTATCTTCCACAGTATGGTAGCTTTATTGAGCAGCTTTATCGTCAAGAGAGTCATCTGTTTTTTGGGGATACGTTATTAAAGTCTGCTTCCGGTGTCCAACAAGGTGATCCCCTCGGCCCATTATTATTTTGCTTGGTCATTAAACCACTTGTTGACCACCTTTCGAGTAAGCTCAATCTTTGGTATTTGGATGATGGCACTCTTGCTGGACAGCCAGATGTTGTAGCATCTGATCTAGCGTCAATTATTAAGTGGGGCAAAGAAATTGGTTTGGAACTAAATTTAGCAAAATGTGAGCTTTATATTTTTGGTGGCAATCAATCTACTCGTGCGGCTGCTATTGAGACTGTAAAGGTTGTTGCTGATTCTATCACTGTTGCCAGAATTGACCAACTAATATTGCTTGGTGCACCTGTGACCTCTAATACTGTTCCTATTGCTTTGGACATGAAGCGTAAACAAATTGAATTGCTTACGTCTCGACTACACATTCTAGAACCTCATCATGCTTTTTTTCTTTTAAAAAACTGTATTTGCATTCCTAAACTCTTATATATATTACGCTGTTCGCCCGTATGGCAGTTTTTAAATTACCTGAGAAGTTTGGATTCCATGATTATTATGGCGTTGGAGGAGATTACTAATATTCGCATACAAAGTGATACTTATTCCCAAGCATCACATCCAGTTCGTTTTGGCGGGCTTGGTATCAGAAAGACTGTTGAACTAGCTCTCCCAGCCTATTTGGCTTCGGTTCATTCAGTCGAACATCTGATCACTACAGTGTTGCCCGATTTTAACTTGGATGAAATCGTCAATCTTGGTATTCTTTCTTGGCGCCAGTTGTCTAATTCTGATCCTCCGACTGGTATATGTCGCAATTCTCAACGTCATTGGGATGAACCTATTTGCAAAAATGTACTAAATAGCCTACTTTCCACACAAAATAATACAACCAGGGCTCGCTTACTCGCTGCGTCTTCCCAGATTGCTGGCTCTTGCATACACGCTTTTTCAATTACTTCACTTGGCAATCTATTAGATGCCAATACACTAAGAATTTCGATTGGTTTACGTCTTGGCGCGCCAATCTGCGAGTCGCATCATTGTCATTGTGGAGCCGAAGTGGATAGCTTAGGTTATCATGGGCTTTCTTGTAGACAAAGCAAAGGTCGTTTAAGTCGTCATGCATCCCTTAATTCTACAATTCAAAGGGCATTAAGTTCAGCTGCAGTTCCTTCCATTTTAGAACCCCCTGGTTTAGCAAGGGATGATGGAAAACGTCCAGATGGGATGTCTCTCATCCCATGGGCATCTGGGAAAGCTTTGGTTTGGGATGTAACTTGTGTGGATACAATGGCCAATTCATATATTTCTGGCACGAGTCAGCGAAGTGGTTATGCAGCTTTACAAGCAGAGGATAGAAAGATCAGAAAATACTCTGCACTTCAGGATTTGTACCACTTCATCCCTTTTGGTGTTGAAACCTTTGGTTCGCTTGGACCAGCTGCAGAATTGTTTTTGGGAAAATTAATTCTTTCTCAAACTTTAGAAAAACGTTCGTCAGAGTACCTGAGACAACTAATAAGTATTGATTTGCAACGGGGAAATGCCGCATCAGTAATGGGTACTCTGCCAAATCAAAAAATTAAATCATCGTTTCCTCAGGAAAAAATGTTAGGATCAAACTTATTTAGAATAATCTAATATACAAATAAAGTTACTCAGGGGTGTTCTTACAATTTAATTTAAACGTGATATTTAAGCGAGAAATCTAAAATAATCTTTTCTAGTTCCAGTAAAATTAAAACATCGTTACTCCTCAGGAAAAAATGCTAGATTCAAACTTATTAAAAAAAATCTAATAAACAAATAAAGTTACTCAGGGATATTCTTACAATTTAATTTTATTGTGATATTTAAGCGAGAAATCTAAAATATTCGTTATTAGCTCCAGAAAAATTAAAACATCGTTACTCCTCAGGAAAAAATGCTAGAATCAAACTTATTAAGAATAATCTAATATACAAATAAAGTTACTCAGTGATATTCTTACAATTTAATTTTATCGTGATATTTAAGCGAGAA
The DNA here is from genome assembly GCA_911728475.2 of Pterostichus madidus. Lineage (NCBI taxonomy): Eukaryota > Metazoa > Arthropoda > Insecta > Coleoptera > Carabidae > Pterostichus > Pterostichus madidus. Next base: position 16,390,163 of record OU452311.1, on the reverse strand, counting down.
CACGAAAATACTCGTTTCTTGTTACAGAAAAATTAAAACATCGCTACTCCTCAGGAAAAAATGTTAGGATTAAATTTATTTAGAAAACTCTAATATACAAATGATGTTACTCAGGGATATTCTTACAATTTAATTTTATCGTGATATTTAAGCGAGAAATCTAAAATAATCTTTTCTAGTTCCAGAAAAATTAAAACATTGTTACTCCTCAGGAAAAAATGCTAGAATAAAACTTATTAAGAATAATCTAATATACAAATAAAGTTACTCAGTGATATTCTTACAATTTAATTTTATCGTGATATTTAAGCGAGAACACGAAAATACTCGTTTCTTGTTACAGAAAAATTAAAACATCGCTACTCCCCAGGAAAAAATGTTAGGATCAAACTTATTAAAAAAAATCTAATAAACAAATAAAGTTACTCAGGGATATTCTTACAATTTAATTTTATCGTGATATTTAAGCCAGAAAACTAAAATACTCGTTTCTTGTTACAGAAAAATTAAAACATCGTTACTCCTCAGGAAAAAATGTTAGGATCAAACTTATTGAGAAAACTCTAATATACAAATAAAGTTACTCTGGGATATTCTTACAATTTAATTTTATCGTGATATTTATGTGAGAAAACTAAAATATTCGTTTCTAGTTCCAGTAAAATTAAAACATCGTTACTCCTCAGGAAAAAATGCTAGAATCAAACTTATTAAGAATAATCTAATATACAAATAAAGTTACTCAGGGATATTCTTACAATTTAATTTTATCGTGATATTTAAGCGAGAAAACTAAAATACTCGTTTCTTGTTACAGAAAAATTAAAACATCGTTACTCCTCAGGAAAAAATGTTAGGATCAAACTTATTTAGAAAACTCTAATATACAAATAAAGTTACTCAGGGATATTCTTACAATTTAATTTTATCGTGATATTTAAGCGAGAAATCTAAAACAATCTTTTCTAGTTCCAGAAAAATTAAAACATCGTTACTCCTCAGGAAAAAATTCTAGAATCAAACTTATTAAACAAATCTATTATAAAAATAAAGTTAATCAGGGGATAATCTTACAATTTAATTTTATCGTGATATTTAAGCGAGAAATCTAAAATAATCTTTTCTAGTTCCAGAAAAATTAAAACATCGTTACTCCTCAGGAAAAAATGCTAGAATCAAACTTATTAAGAATAATCTAATATACAAATAAAGTTACTCTGGGATATTCTTACAATTTAATTTTATCGTGATATTTATGTGAGAAAACTAAAATATTCCTTTCTAGTTCCAGTAAAATTAAAACATCGTTACTCCTCAGGAAAAAATGCTAGAATCAAACTTATTAAAAAAAATCTAATATACAAACAAAGTTACTCTGGGATATTCTTACAATTTAATTTTATCGTTATATTTAAGCGAGAAAACTAAAATATTCGTTTCTAGTTCCAGAAAAATTAAAACATCGTTACTCATCAGGAAAAAATGCTAGAATCAAACTGATTTAGAATAATCTAATATAGAAATAAAGTTACTCAGGGATATTCTTACAATTTAATTTATCGTGATATTTAAGCCAGAAAACTAAAATACTCGTTTCTTGTTACTGAAAAATTAAAACATCGTTACTCCTCAGGAAAAAATGTTAGGATCAAACTTATTTAGAAAACTCTAATATACAAATAAAGTTACTCAGGGATATTCTTACAATTTAATTTTATCGTGATATTTAAGCGAGAAATCTAAAACAATCTTTTCTAGTTCCAGAAAAATTAAAACATCGTTACTCCTCAGGAAAAAATTCTAGAATCAAACTTATTAAACAAATCTATTATAAAAATAAAGTTACTCAGGGGATAATCTTACAATTTAATTTTATCGTGATATTTAAGCGAGAAATCTAAAATATTCGTTACTAGCTCCAGAAAAATTAAAACATCGTTACTCCTCAGGAAAAAATGCTAGAATCAAACTTATTAATAATAATCTAATATACAAATAAAGTTACTCCGAGATATTCTTACAATTTAATTTTATCGTGATATTTAATCGAGAAAACTAAAATACTCGTTTCTTGTTACAGAAAAATTAAATCATCGTTTCCTCAGGAAAAAATGTTAGGATCAAATTTATTTAGAATAATCTAATATACAAATAAAGTTACTCAGGGGTGTTCTTACAATTTAATTTTAACGTGTTATTTAAGCGAGAAATCTAAAATAATCTTTTCTAGTTCCAGTAAAATTAAAACATCGTTACTCCTCAGGAAAAAATTCTAGAATCAAACTTATTAAAAAAAATCTAATAAACAAATAAAGTTACTCAGGGATATTCTTACAATTTAATTTTATTGTGATATTTAAGCGATAAATCTAAAATATTCGTTACTAGCTCCAGAAAAATTAAAACATCGTTACTCCTCAGGAAAAAAATGCTAGAATCAAACTTATTAAGAATAATCTAATATACAATTAAAGTTACTCAGGGATATTCTTACAATTTAATTTTATCGTGATATTTAAGCGAGAAAACTAAAATACTCGTTTCTTGTTACAGAAAAATTAAAACATCGTTACTCCTCAGGAAAAAATGTTAGGAACAAACTTATTTAGAAAACTCTAATATACAAATAAAGTTACTCAGGGATATTCTTACAATTTAATTTTATCGTGATATTTAAGCGAGAAATCTAAAATAATATTTTCTAGTTCCAGAAAAATTAAAACATCGTTACTCCTCAGGAAAAATGCTAGAATCAAACTTATTAAGAATAATCTAATATACAAATAAAGTTACTCTGGGATATTCTTACAATTTAATTTTATCGTGATATTTATGTGAGAAAACTAAAATATTCGTTTCTAGTTCCAGTAAAATTAAAACATCGGTACTCCTCAGGAAAAAATGCTAGAGTCAAACTTATTTAGAATAATCTAATATACAAATAAAGTTACTCAGGGATATTCTTACAATTTAATTTTATCGTGATATTTAAGCCAGAAAACTAAAATACTCGTTTCTTGTTATAGAAAAATTAAAACATCGTTACTCCTCAGGAAAAAATGTTAGGATCAAACTTATTTAGAAAACTCTAATATAGAAATAAAGTTACTCAGGGATAATCTTACAATTTAATATTATCGTGATATTTAAGCGAGAAATCTAAAACAATATTTTCTAGTTCCAGAAAAATTAAAACATCGTTACTCCTCAGGAAAAAATGCTAGAATCAAACTTATTAAGAATAATCTAATCTACAAATAAAGTTACTCAGGGATATTCTTACAATTTAATTTTATCGTGATATTTATTTGAGAAAACTAAAATATTCGTTTCTAGTTCCAGTAAAATTAAAACATCGTTACTCCTCAGGAAGAAATGCTAGAATCAACTTATTAAAAAAAATCTAATATACAAACAAAGTTACTCTGGGATATTCTTACAATTTAATTTTATCGTTATATTAAAGCGAGAAAACTAAAATATTCGTTTCTAGTTCCAGAAAAATTAAAACATCGTACTCATCAGGAAAAAAATGCTAGAATCAAACTTATTTAGAATAATCTAATATACAAATAAAGTTACTCAGGGATATTCTTACAATTTAATTTTATCGTGATATTTAAGCGAGAAATCTAAAATAATCTTTTCTAGTTCCAGAAAAATTAAAACATCGTTACTCCTCAGGAAAACATTCTAGAATCAAACTTATTAAAAAAAATCTAATAAACAAATAAAGTTACTCAGGGACATTCTTACAATTTAATTTTATAGTGATATTTAAGCGAGAAATCTAAAATATTCGTTACTAGCTCCAGAAAAATTAAAACATCGTTACTCTTCAAGAAAAAATGCTAGAATCAAACTTATTAAGAATAATCTAATATATAAATAAAGATACTCAGGGATATTCTAACAATTTAATTTTATCGTGATATTTATGTGAGAAAACTAAAATATTCGTTTCTAGTTCCAGTAAATTTAAAACATCGTTACTCCTCAGGAAAAAATGCTAGAATCAAACTTATTTAAAAAAATCTAATATACAAATAAAGTTACTCTGGGATATTCTTACAATTTAATTTTATCGTTATATTTAAGCGAGAAAAGTAAAATATTCGTTTCTAGTTCCAGAAAAATTAAAACATCGTTACTCCTCAGGAAAAAATGCTAGAATCAAACTTATTTAGAAAACACTAATATACAAATAAAGTTACTCAGGGATATTCTTACAATTTAATTTTATCGTGATATTTAAGCGAGAAATCTAAAATAATCATTTCTAGTTCCAGAAACATTAAAACATCGTTACTCCTCAGGAAAAAATGCTAGAATCAAACTTATTAAGAATAATCTAATATACAAATAAAGTTACTCAGGGATATTCTTACAATTTAATTTTAACGTTATATTTAAGCGATAAAACTAAAATTTTCGTTTCTAGCTCCAGAAAAATAATAAGTTTGTTACTCCTCAGGAAAAAATGCTAGAATCAAACTTATTGAAAAAATCTATTATAAAAATAAAGTTACTCTGGGATATTCTTACAATTTAATTTTATCGTTATATTTAAGCGAGAAAACTAAAATATTCGTTTCTAGTTACAGAAAAATTAAAACATCTTTACTCCTCAGTAAAAAATGCTAGAATCAAACTTATTAAGAAAAATCTAATACACAAATAAAGTTACTCAGGAATATTCTTACAATTTAATTTTATCGTGATATTTAAGCGAGAAATCTAAAATATTCGTTACTAGCTCCAGAAAAATTAAAACATCGTTACTCTTCAAGAAAAAATGCTAGAATCAAACTTATTAAGAATAATCTAATATATAAATAAAGATACTCAGGGATATTCTAACAATTTAATTTTATCGTGATATTTATGTGAGAAAACTAAAATATTCGTTTCTAGTTCCAGTAAATTTAAAACATCGTTACTCCTCAGGAAAAAATGCTAGAATCAAACTTATTTAAAAAAATCTAATATACAAATAAAGTTACTCTGGGATATTCTTACAATTTAATTTTATCGTTATATTTAAGCGAGAAAAGTAAAATATTCGTTTCTAGTTCCAGAAAAATTAAAACATCGTTACTCCTCAGGAAAAAATGCTAGAATCAAACTTATTTAGAAAACACTAATATACAAATAAAGTTACTCAGGGATATTCTTACAATTTAATTTTATCGTGATATTTAAGCGAGAAATCTAAAATAATCATTTCTAGTTCCAGAAACATTAAAACATCGTTACTCCTCAGGAAAAAATGCTAGAATCAAACTTATTAAGAATAATCTAATATACAAATAAAGTTACTCAGGGATATTCTTACAATTTAATTTTAACGTTATATTTAAGCGATAAAACTAAAATTTTCGTTTCTAGCTCCAGAAAAATAATAAGTTTGTTACTCCTCAGGAAAAAATGCTAGAATCAAACTTATTGAAAAAATCTATTATAAAAATAAAGTTACTCTGGGATATTCTTACAATTTAATTTTATCGTTATATTTAAGCGAGAAAACTAAAATATTCGTTTCTAGTTACAGAAAAATTAAAACATCTTTACTCCTCAGTAAAAAATGCTAGAATCAAACTTATTAAGAAAAATCTAATACACAAATAAAGTTACTCAGGAATATTCTTACAATTTAATTTTATCGTGATATTTAAGCGAGAAATCTAAAATATTCGTTACTAGCTCCAGAAAAATTAAAACATCGTTACTCTTCAAGAAAAAATGCTAGAATCAAACTTATTAAGAATAATCTAATATATAAATAAAGATACTCAGGGATATTCTAATAATTTAATTTTATCGTGATATTTATGTGAGAAAACTAAAATACTCGTTTCTTGTTACAGAAAAATTAAAACATCGTTACTCCTCAGGAAAAAATGCTAGAATCAAACTTATTAAGAATAATCTAATACACAAATAAAGTTACTCCGGGATATTCTTACAATTTAATTTTATCGTGATATTTAAGCGAGATAACTAAAATACTCGTTTCTTGTTACAGAAAAATTAAAACATCGTTACTCCTCAGGATAAAATGTTAGGATCAAACTTATTTAGAAAACTCTAATATACAAATAAAGTTACTCAGGGATATTCTTACAATTTAATTTTATCGTGATATTTAAGCCAGAAAACTAAAATACTCGTTTCTTGTTACAGAAAAATAATAACATCGTTACTCCTCAGGAAAAAATGTTAGGATCAAACTTATTTAGAAAACTCTAATATACAAATAAAGTTACTCAGGGAAATTCTTACAATTTAATTTTATCGTGATATTTAAGCGAGAAAACTAAAATACTCGTTTCATGTTACAGAAAAATTAAAACATCGTTACTCCTCAGGAAAAAATGTTAGGATCAAACTTATTTAGAATAATCTAATATACAAATAAAGTTACTCAGGGATATTCTTACAATTTAATTTTATCGTGATATTTATTGCCCGTATGGCAATTTTTAAATTACCTGAGAAGTTTGGATTCCATGATTATTATGGCGTTGGAGGAGATTACTAATATTCGCATACAAGGTGATACTTATTCCCAAGCATCACTTCCAGTTCGTTTTGGCGGGCTTGGTATCAGAAAGACTGTTGAACTAGCTCTCCCAGCCTATTTGGCTTCGGTTCATTCAGTCGAACATCTGATCACTACAGTGTTGCCCGATTTTAACTTGGATGAAATCGTCAATCTTGGTATTCTTTCTTGGCGCCAGTTGTCTAATTCTGATCCTCCGACTGGTATATGTCGCAATTCTCAACGTAATTGGGATGAACCTATTTGCAAAAATGTACTAAATAGCCTACTTTCCACACAAAATAATACAACTAGGGCTCGCTTACTCGCTGCGTCTTCCCAGATTGCTGGCTCTTGGATACACGCTTTTCCAATTACTTCACTTGGCAATCTATTAGATGCCAATACACTAAGAATTTCGATTGGTTTACGTCTTGGCGCGCCAATCTGCGAGTCGCATCATTGTCATTGTGGAGCCGAAGTGGATAGCTTAGGTTATCATGGGCTTTCTTGTAGACAAAGCAAAGGTCGTTTAAGTCGTCATGCATCCCTTAATTCTACAATTCATAGGGCATTAAGTTTAGCTGCAGTTCCTTCCATTTTAGAACCCCCTGGTTTAGCAAGGGATGATGGAAAACGTCCAGATGGGATGTCTCTCATCCCATGGGCATCTGGGAAAGCTTTGGTTTGGGATGTAACTTGTGTGGATACAATGGCCAATTCATATATTTCTGGCACGAGTCAGCGAAGTGGTTATGCAGCTTTACAAGCAGAGGATAGAAAGATCAGAAAATACTCTGCACTTCAGGATTTGTACCACTTCATCCCTTTTGGTGTTGAAACCTTTGGTTCGCTTGGACCAGCTGCAGAATTGTTTTTGGCCAAGTTGGGAAAATTAATTCTTTCTCAAACTTTAGAAAAACGTTCGTCAGAGTACCTGAGACAACGAATAAGTATTGATTTGCAACGGGGAAATGCCGCATCAGTAATGGGTACTCTGCCAAATCAGAAGGCTTTGGATGAAATTTTTTATATTTTGGGAAGAGATCATTCATCCAACCTTACTTAATTTATTTGTTCTTCTATTTTATTATTATTATTATTATTATTATTATTATTGTTATTTAGTTTGTTATTTATACTCATATTTTATGTATAATAACTATTTATAAGTCTGATATTGTTGTAAATATGTACTTTCTTGATAGAATTGCATTATATTATTGACTACTAAAATATTCGTTTCTAGTTCCAGTAAAATTAAAATATGGTTACTCCTCAGAAAAAAATGCTAGAATCAAACTTATTAAGAAAAATCTAATACACAAATAAAGTTACTCAGGAATATTCTTACAATTTAATTTTATCGTTATATTTAAGCCAGAAAACTAAAATACTCGTTTCTTGTTACAGAAAAATTAAAACATCGTTACTCCTCAGGAAAAAATGTTAGGATCAAACTTATTTAGAAAACTCTAATATACAAATAAAGTTACTCAGGGAAATTCTTACAATTTAATTTTATCGTGATATTTAAGCGAGAAAACTAAAATACTCGTTTCATGTTACAGAAAAATTAAAACATCGTTACTCCTCAGGAAAAAATGTTAGGATCAAACTTATTTAGAATAATCTAATATACAAATAAAGTTACTCAGGGATATTCTTACAATTTAATTTTATCGTGATATTTATGTGAGATAACTAAAATATTCCTTTCTAGTTCCAGTAAAATTAAAACATGGTTACTCCTCAGAAAAAAATGCTAGAGTCAAACTTATTAAGAATAATCTAATATACAAATAAAGATAATCAGGGATATTCTTATATTTTAATTTTATCGTGATATTTAAGCGAGAAAACTAAAATACTCGTGTCTTGTTACAGAAAAATTAAAACATCGTTACTCCTCAGGAAAAAATGTTAGGATCAATCTTATTTATAAAACTCTAATATACAAATAAAGTTACTCAGGGATATTCTTACAATTGATTTTTACCGTGATATTTAAGCGAGAAATCTAAAATATTCGTTTCTAATTACAGAATAATAAAAACCTCGTTACTACTCAGGAAAAAAATGCTAGAATCAAACTTATTGAGACAAATCTAATATACAAATAAAGTTACCCAGGGATATTCTTACAATTTAATTTTGACGCGATATTTAAGCGAGAAATCTAAAATATTCGTTTCTAGTTCCAGAAAAATTAAAACATCGTTACTCCTCAGTAAAAAATGCTAGAATCAAACTTATTAAGAAAAATCTAATACACAAATAAAGTTACTCAGGGATATTCTTACAATTTAATTTTATCGTGATATTTATGTAAGAAAACTAAAATATACGTTTCTAGTTTCAGAAAAATTAAAACATCGTTACTCCTCAGGAAAAAATGCTAGAATCACACTTATTAAAAAAAATCTAATATACAAATAAAGTTACTCAGGGATATTCTTACAATTTAATTTTATCGTGATAATTAAGCGAGAAATCTAAAATATTCGTTACTAGTTCCAGACAAATTAAAACATCGTTACTACTCAGGAAAAAATGCTAAAATCAAACTTATTTAGAATAATCTAATATACAAATAAAGTTACTCAGGGATAATCTTACAATTTAATTTTATCTTGTTATTTAAGCGAGAAATCTAAAATATTCGTTTCTAGTTCCAGACAAATTAAAACATTGTTACTCCTCAGGAAAAAATGCTAAAATCAAACTTATTTAGAATAATCTAATATACAAATAAAGTTACTCAGGGATAATCCTACAATTTAATTTTATCTTGTTATTTAAGCGAGAAAACTAAAATTTTCGTTTCTAGCTCCAGAAAAATACTAACATTGTTCCTCCTCAGGAAAAAATGCTAGAATCAAACTTGTTAAACAAATCTATTATAAAAATAAATTTACCCAGGGATAATCTTACAATTTAATTTTATCGTGATATTTAAGCGAGAAAACTAAAATATTCGTTTATAGTACCAGAAAAATAAAAACATTGTTACTCCTCAGGAAAAAATGCTAGAATCAAACTTATTAAATAAATCTATTATAAAAATAAAGTTACTCAGGGATAATCTTACAATTTAATTTTATCGTGATATTTAAGCTAGAAAACTAAAATATTCGTTTATAGTTCCAGAAAAATAAAAATATTGTTTACTCCTCAGAAAAAATGCTAGAATCAAACTTATTAAAAAAAATGTAATAAACAAATAAAGTTACTGAGGGATATTCTTACAATTTAATTTTATCGTGATATTTAAGCGAGAAATCTAAAATATTCGTTTCTAGTTCCAGACAAATTAAAACATCGTTACTCCTCAGGAAAAAATGCTAAAATCAAACTTATTTAGAATAATCTAATATACAAATAAAGTTACTCAGGGATAATCTTACAATTTAATTTTATCTTGTTATTTAAGCGAGAAAACTAAAATTTTCGTTTCTAGCTCCAGAAAAATAATAACATTGTTCCTCCTCAGGAAAAAATGCTAGTATCAAACTTGTTAAACAAATCTATTAAAAATATAAATTTACTCAGGGATAATCTTACAATTTAATTTTATCGTGATATTTAAGCGAGAAAACTAAAATATTCGTTTATAGTTCCAGAAAAATAAAAACATTGTTACTCCTCAGGAAAAAATGCTAGAATCAAACTTATTAAATAAATCTATTATAAAAATAAAGTTACTCAGGGATAATCTTACAATTTAATTTTATCGTGATATTTAAGCTAGAAAACTAATATATTCGTTTATAGTTCCAGAAAAATAAAAATATTGTTACTCCTCAGAAAAAAATGCTAGAATCAAACTTATTAAAAAAAAACTAATAAACAAATAAAGTTACTCAGGGATATTCTTACAATTTAATTTTATCGTGATATTTAAGCGAGAAAACTAAAATACTCGTTTCTTGTTACAGAAAAATTAAAACATCATTACTCCTCAGGACAAAATGTTAGGATCAAACTTGTTTAGAATAATCTAATATACAAATAAATTTACTCAGGGATATTCTTACAATTTAATTTTATCGTCATATTTAAGCGAGATATCTAAAATATTCGTTTCTAATTACAGAATAATAAAAACCTCGTTACTACTCAGGAAAAAAATGCTAGAATCAAACTTATTAAGATAAATCTAATATACAAATAAAGTTACTCAGGGATATTCTTACAATTTAATTTTATCGTGATATTTAAGCGAGAAAACTAAAATACTCGTTTCTTGTTACAGAAAAATTAAAACATCGTTACTCATCAGGACAAAATGTTAGGATCAAACTTATTTAGAATAATCTAATATACAAATAAAGTTACTCAGGGATAATCTTACAATTTAATTTTATCGTGATATTTAAGCCAGAAAACTAAAATACTCGTTTCTTGTTACAGAAAAATTAAAACATCGTTACTGCTCAGGAAAAAATGTTAGGATCAAACTTATTTAGAAAACTCTAATATACAAATAAAGTTACTCAGGGATATTCTTACAATTTAATTTTATCGTGATATTTATTTGAGAAAACTAAAATATTCGTTTCTAGTTCCAGTAAAATTAAAACATCGTTACTCCTCAAGAAAAAATGCTAGAATCAAACTTATTAAAAAAAATCTAATATACAAACAAAGTTACTCTGGGATATTCTTACAATTTAATTTTATCGTTATATTTAAGAGAGAAAACTAAAATATTCGTTTCTTGTTCCAGAAAAATTAAAACATCGTTACTCCTCAGGAAAACATTCTACAATCAAACTTATAAAAAAAAATCTAATAAACAAATAAAGTTACTCAGGGATATTCTTACAATTTAATTTTATTGTGATATTTAAGCGAGTAATCTAAAATATTCGTTACTAGCTCCAGAAAAATTAAAACATCGTTACTCCTCAGGAAAAAATGCTAGAATCAAACTTATTAAGAATAATCTAATATACAAATAAAGTTACTCAGTGATATTCTTACAATTTAATTTTATCGTGATATTTAAGCGAGAAAACTAAAATACTCGTTTCTTGTTACTAAAAATTAAAACATCGTTACTCCTCAGGAAAAAATGTTAGGATCAAACTTATTTAGAAAACTCTAATATACAAATAATGTTACTCAGGGATATTCTTACAATTTAATTTTATCGTGATAATTAAGCGAGAAATCTAAAATATTCGTTACTAGTTCCAGACAAATTAAAACATCGTTACTACTCAGGAAAAAATGCTAAAATCAAACTTATTTAGAATAATCTAATATACAAATAAAGTTACTCAGGGATAATCTTACAATTTAATTTTATCTTGTTATTTAAGCGAGAAATCTAAAATATTCGTTTCTAGTTCCAGACAAATTAAAACATTGTTACTCCTCAGGAAAAAATGCTAAAATCAAACTTATTTAGAATAATCTAATATACAAATAAAGTTACTCAGGGATAATCCTACAATTTAATTTTATCTTGTTATTTAAGCGAGAAAACTAAAATTTTCGTTTCTAGCTCCAGAAAAATACTAACATTGTTCCTCCTCAGGAAAAAATGCTAGAATCAAACTTGTTAAACAAATCTATTATAAAAATAAATTTACCCAGGGATAATCTTACAATTTAATTTTATCGTGATATTTAAGCGAGAAAACTAAAATATTCGTTTATAGTACCAGAAAAATAAAAACATTGTTACTCCTCAGGAAAAAATGCTAGAATCAAACTTATTAAATAAATCTATTATAAAAATAAAGTTACTCAGGGATAATCTTACAATTTAATTTTATCGTGATATTTAAGCTAGAAAACTAAAATATTCGTTTATAGTTCCAGAAAAATAAAAATATTGTTTACTCCTCAGAAAAAATGCTAGAATCAAACTTATTAAAAAAAATGTAATAAACAAATAAAGTTACTGAGGGATATTCTTACAATTTAATTTTATCGTGATATTTAAGCGAGAAATCTAAAATATTCGTTTCTAGTTCCAGACAAATTAAAACATCGTTACTCCTCAGGAAAAAATGCTAAAATCAAACTTATTTAGAATAATCTAATATACAAATAAAGTTACTCAGGGATAATCTTACAATTTAATTTTATCTTGTTATTTAAGCGAGAAAACTAAAATTTTCGTTTCTAGCTCCAGAAAAATAATAACATTGTTCCTCCTCAGGAAAAAATGCTAGTATCAAACTTGTTAAACAAATCTATTAAAAATATAAATTTACTCAGGGATAATCTTACAATTTAATTTTATCGTGATATTTAAGCGAGAAAACTAAAATATTCGTTTATAGTTCCAGAAAAATAAAAACATTGTTACTCCTCAGGAAAAAATGCTAGAATCAAACTTATTAAATAAATCTATTATAAAAATAAAGTTACTCAGGGATAATCTTACAATTTAATTTTATCGTGATATTTAAGCTAGAAAACTAATATATTCGTTTATAGTTCCAGAAAAATAAAAATATTGTTACTCCTCAGAAAAAAATGCTAGAATCAAACTTATTAAAAAAAAACTAATAAACAAATAAAGTTACTCAGGGATATTCTTACAATTTAATTTTATCGTGATATTTAAGCGAGAAAACTAAAATACTCGTTTCTTGTTACAGAAAAATTAAAACATCATTACTCCTCAGGACAAAATGTTAGGATCAAACTTGTTTAGAATAATCTAATATACAAATAAATTTACTCAGGGATATTCTTACAATTTAATTTTATCGTCATATTTAAGCGAGATATCTAAAATATTCGTTTCTAATTACAGAATAATAAAAACCTCGTTACTACTCAGGAAAAAAATGCTAGAATCAAACTTATTAAGATAAATCTAATATACAAATAAAGTTACTCAGGGATATTCTTACAATTTAATTTTATCGTGATATTTAAGCGAGAAAACTAAAATACTCGTTTCTTGTTACAGAAAAATTAAAACATCGTTACTCATCAGGACAAAATGTTAGGATCAAACTTATTTAGAATAATCTAATATACAAATAAAGTTACTCAGGGATAATCTTACAATTTAATTTTATCGTGATATTTAAGCCAGAAAACTAAAATACTCGTTTCTTGTTACAGAAAAATTAAAACATCGTTACTGCTCAGGAAAAAATGTTAGGATCAAACTTATTTAGAAAACTCTAATATACAAATAAAGTTACTCAGGGATATTCTTACAATTTAATTTTATCGTGATATTTATTTGAGAAAACTAAAATATTCGTTTCTAGTTCCAGTAAAATTAAAACATCGTTACTCCTCAAGAAAAAATGCTAGAATCAAACTTATTAAAAAAAATCTAATATACAAACAAAGTTACTCTGGGATATTCTTACAATTTAATTTTATCGTTATATTTAAGAGAGAAAACTAAAATATTCGTTTCTTGTTCCAGAAAAATTAAAACATCGTTACTCCTCAGGAAAACATTCTACAATCAAACTTATAAAAAAAAATCTAATAAACAAATAAAGTTACTCAGGGATATTCTTACAATTTAATTTTATTGTGATATTTAAGCGAGTAATCTAAAATATTCGTTACTAGCTCCAGAAAAATTAAAACATCGTTACTCCTCAGGAAAAAATGCTAGAATCAAACTTATTAAGAATAATCTAATATACAAATAAAGTTACTCAGTGATATTCTTACAATTTAATTTTATCGTGATATTTAAGCGAGAAAACTAAAATACTCGTTTCTTGTTACAGAAAAATTAAAACATCGTTACTCCTCAGGAAAAAATGTTAGGATCAAACTTATTTAGAAAGCTCTAATATACAAATAATGTTACTCAGGGATATTCTTACAATTTAATTTTATCATGTTATTTAAGCGAGAAATCTAAAATAATCTTTTCTAGTTCCAGAAAAATTAAAACATCGTTACTCCTCAGGAAAAAATGCTAGAATCAAACTTAATAAGAATAATCTAATATACAAATAACGTTACTCAGGGATATTCTTACAATTTAATTTTAACGTTATATTTAAGCGAGAAATCTAAAATATTCATTTCTAGTTCCAGAAAAATAATAACAGTGTTACTCCTCAGGAAAAAATGCTAGAATCAAACTTATTGAAAAAATCTATTATAAAAATAAAGTTACTCTGGGATATTCTTACAATTTAATTTTATCGTTATATTTAAGCGAGAAAACTAAAATATTCGTTTCTAGTTCCAGAAAAATTAAAACATCGTTACTCCTCAGTAAAAAATGCTAGAATCAAACTTATTAAGAAAAATCTAATATACAAATAAAGATACTCAGGGATATTCTTACAATTTAAATTTATCGTGATATTTAAGCGAGATATCTAAAATATTCATTACTAGCTCCAGAAAAATTAAAACATCGTTACTCCTCAGGAAAAAATGTTAGAATCAAACTTATTAAGAATAATCTAATATACAAATAAAGATACTCCGAGATATTCTTACAATTTAATTTTATAGTGATATTTAAGCGAGAAAACTAAAATACTCGTTTCTTGTTACAGAAAAATTAAATCATCGTTTCCTCATGAAAAAATGTTAGGATCAAACTTATTTTGAATAATCTAATATACAAATAAAGTTACTCAGGGGTGTTCTTACATTTTAATTTTAACGTGATATTTAAGCGAGAAATCTAAAATAATCTTTTCTAGTTCCAGAAAAATTAAAACATCGTTACTCCTCAGGAAAAAATGCTAGAATCAAACATATTAAGAATAATCTAATATACAAATAAAGTTACTCAGGGATATTCTTACAATTTAATTTTATCGTGATATTTATTTGAGAAAACTAAAATATTCGTTTCTAGTTCCAGTAAAATTAAAACATCGTTACTCCTCAGGAAAAAATGCTAGAATCAAACTTAT
The DNA here is from genome assembly GCA_911728475.2 of Pterostichus madidus. Lineage (NCBI taxonomy): Eukaryota > Metazoa > Arthropoda > Insecta > Coleoptera > Carabidae > Pterostichus > Pterostichus madidus. Next base: position 16,374,740 of record OU452311.1, on the reverse strand, counting down.
TAAAAAATATCTAATATACAAACAAAGTTACTCTGGGATATTCTTACAATTTAATTTTATCGTTATATTTAAGCGAGAAAACTAAAATATTCGTTTCTAGTTCCAGAAAAATTAAAACATCGTTACTCCTCAGGCAAAAATGCTAGAATCAAACTTATTATGAATAATCTAATATACAAATAAAGTTACTCAGTGATATTCTTACAATTTAATTTTATCGTGATATTTAAGCGAGAAAACTAAAATACTCGTTTCTTGTTACAGAAAAATTAAAACATCGTTACTCCTCAGGAAAAAATGTTAGGATCAAACTTATTTAGAAAACTCTAATATACAAATAATGTTACTCAGGGATATTCTTAGAATTTAATTTTATCGTGATATTTAAGCGAGAAATCTAAAATAATCTTTTCTAGTTCCAGAAAAATTAAAACATCGTTACTCCTCAGGAAAAAATGCTAGAATCAAACTTAATAAGAATAATCTAATATACAAATAAAGTTACTCAGGGATATTCTTACAATTTAATTTTAACGTTATATTTAAGCGAGAAATCTAAAATATTCGTTTCTAGTTCCAGAAAAATAATAACATTGTTACTCCTCAGGAAAAAATGCTAGAATCAAACTTATTGAAAAAATCTATTATAAAAATAAAGTTTCTCTGGGATATTCTTACAATTTAATTTTATCGTTATATTTAAGCGAGAAAACTAAAATATTCGTTTCTAGTTCCAGAAAAATTAAAACATCGTTACTCCTCAGTAAAAAATGCTAGAATCAAACTTATTAAGAAAAATCTAATACACAAATAAAGTTACTCAGGGATATTCTTACAATTTAATTTTATCGTGATATTTAAGCGAGAAAACTAAAATATTCTTTTCTATTTCCAGAAAAATTAAAACATCGTTACTCCTCAGGAAAAAATGCTAGAATCAAACTTATTAAGAATAATCTAATATACAAATAAAGTTACTCCGAGATATTCTTACAATTTAATTTTATCGTGATATTTAAGCGAGAAAACTAAAATACTCGTTTCTTGTTACAGAAAAATTAAATCATCGTTTCCTCATGAAAAAATGTTAGGATCAAACTTATTTAGAAAAATCTAATATACAAATAAAGTTACTCAGGGGTGTTCTTACATTTTAATTTTAACGTGATATTTAAGCGAGAAATCTAAAATAATCTTTTCTAGTTCCAGAAAAATTAAAACATCGTTACTCCTCAGGAAAAAATGCTAGAATCAAACATATTAAGAATAATCTAATATACAAATAAAGTTACTCAGGGATATTCATACAATTTAATTTTATCGTGATATTTATTTGAGAAAACTAAAATATTCGTTTCTAGTTCCAGTAAAATTAAAACATCGTTACTCCTCAGGAAAAAATGCTAGAATCAAACTTATTAAAAAAAATCTTATATACAAACAAAGTTACTCTGGGATATTCTTACAATTTAATTTTATCGTTATATTTAAGCGACAAAACTAAAATATTCGTTTCTAGTTCCAGAAAAATTAAAACATCGTTACTCCTCAGGAAAAAATGCTAGAATCAAACTTATTATGAAAAACCTAATATACAAATAAAGTAACTCAGGGATATTCTTACAATTTAATTTTATCGTGATATTTAAGCGAGAAAACTAAAATATTCCTTTCTAGTTACAGAAAAATTAAAACATCGTTACTCCTCAGGAAAAAATACTAGAATCAAACTTATGAAAATAATTTAAGAAACAAATAAAGTTATTCAGGGATATTCTTACAATTTAATTTTATCGTGATATTTAAGCGAGAAAACTAAAATATTCTTTTCTAGTTTCAGAAAAATTAAAACATCGTTACTCCACAGGAAAAAATGCTAGAATCAAACTTATTTAGAAAAATCTAATATACAAATAAAGTTACACAGGGATATTCTTACAATTTAATTTTATCGTGATATTTAAGCGAGAAAACAAAAATATTCGTTTCTAGTTACAGAAAAATAAAAACATCGTTACTCCTCAGGAAAAAATGCTAGAATCAAACTTATTAAGAAAAATCTAATATTCAAATAACGTTACTCAAGGATATTCTTACAATTTAATTTTATCGTGATATTTATGCGAGAAAAATAAAATATTCGTTTCTAGTTACAGAACAATTAAAACATCTTTACTCCCCAGGACAAAATGCTAGAATCAAACTTATTATGAAAAACCTAATATACAAATAAAGTTACTCAGGGATATTCTTACAATTTAATTTTATCGTGATATTTAAGCGAGAAAACTAAAATTTTCGTTTCTAGCTACAGAAAAATAATAACATTGTTACTCCTCAGCAAAAAGTGCTAGAATTAAACTTATTAAAAAAAATCTAATAAACAAATAAAGTTACTCAGGGATATTCTTACAATTTAATTTTATCTTGATATTTAAACGAGAAATCTAAAATATTAGTTTCTAGTTCAGAAAAATTAAAACATCGTTACTCCACAGGAAAAAATGCTAGAATCAAACTTATTAAGAAAAATCTAATACACAAATAAAGTTACTCAGGGATATTCTTACAATTTAATTTTATCGTGATATTTACCGAGAAAACTAAAATATTCGGTTCTAGTTACAGAAAAATTAAAACATCGTTACTCCTCAGGAAAAAATGCTAGAATCAAACTTATTATGAAAAATCTAATATACAAATAAAGTTACTCTGGGATATTCTTACAATTTAATTTTATCGTTATATTTAAGCGACAAAACTAAAATATTCGTTTCTAGTTCCAGAAAAATTAAAACATCGTTACTCCTCAGGAAAAAATGCTAGAATCAAACTTATTATGAAAAACCTAATATACAAATAAAGTAACTCAGGGATATTCTTACAATTTAATTTTATCGTGATATTTAAGCGAGAAAACTAAAATATTCCTTTCTAGTTACAGAAAAATTAAAACATCGTTACTCCTCAGGAAAAAATACTAGAATCAAACTTATGAAAATAATTTAAGAAACAAATAAAGTTATTCAGGGATATTCTTACAATTTAATTTTATCGTGATATTTAAGCGAGAAAACTAAAATATTCTTTTCTAGTTTCAGAAAAATTAAAACATCGTTACTCCACAGGAAAAAATGCTAGAATCAAACTTATTTAGAAAAATCTAATATACAAATAAAGTTACACAGGGATATTCTTACAATTTAATTTTATCGTGATATTTAAGCGAGAAAACAAAAATATTCGTTTCTAGTTACAGAAAAATAAAAACATCGTTACTCCTCAGGAAAAAATGCTAGAATCAAACTTATTAAGAAAAATCTAATATTCAAATAACGTTACTCAAGGATATTCTTACAATTTAATTTTATCGTGATATTTATGCGAGAAAAATAAAATATTCGTTTCTAGTTACAGAACAATTAAAACATCTTTACTCCCCAGGACAAAATGCTAGAATCAAACTTATTATGAAAAACCTAATATACAAATAAAGTTACTCAGGGATATTCTTACAATTTAATTTTATCGTGATATTTAAGCGAGAAAACTAAAATTTTCGTTTCTAGCTACAGAAAAATAATAACATTGTTACTCCTCAGCAAAAAGTGCTAGAATTAAACTTATTAAAAAAAATCTAATAAACAAATAAAGTTACTCAGGGATATTCTTACAATTTAATTTTATCTTGATATTTAAACGAGAAATCTAAAATATTCGTTTCTAGTTCAGAAAAATTAAAACATCGTTACTCCACAGGAAAAAATGCTAGAATCAAACTTATTAAGAAAAATCTAATACACAAATAAAGTTACTCAGGGATATTCTTACAATTTAATTTTATCGTGATATTTACCGAGAAAACTAAAATATTCGGTTCTAGTTACAGAAAAATTAAAACATCGTTACTCCTCAGGAAAAAATACTAGAATCAAACTTATTAAAATAATTTAAGAAACAAATAAAGTTACTCAGGGATATTCTTACAATATAATTTTATCGTGATATTTAAGCGAGAAAACTAAAATATTCGTTTCTAGTTTCAAAAAATTAAAACATCGTTACTCCACAGGAAAAAATGCTAGAATCAAACTTAATAAGAAAAATCTAATATACAAATAAAGTTACACAGGGATATTCTTACAATTTAATTTTATCGAGATATTTAAGCGAGAAGTCTAAAATATTCGTTTCTAGCTCCAGAAAAATTAAAACATCGTTACTCCTCAGGAAAAAATGCTAGAATCAAACTTATTAGAAAAATCTAATATACAAATAAAGTTACTCAGGGATATTCTTACAATTTAATTTTATCGAGATATTTATTCGAGAAATCTAAAATATTCGTTTCTAGCTCCAGAAAAATTAAAACATCGTTACTCCTCAGGAAAAAATGCTAGAATCAAACTTATAAAGAAAAATCTAATATACAAATAATGTTACTCAGGGATATTCTTACAATTTAATTTTATCGTGTTATTTAAGCGAGAAACCTAAAATAATCGTTTCTAGTTACAAAAAAATTAAAACATCGTTACTCCTCAGAAAAAAATGGTAGAATCAAACTTATTTGGAAAAATCTAATATACAAATAAAGTTACTCAGGGATATTCTTACAATTTAATTTTATCGTGATATTTAAGCGAGAAAACTAAATTATTCGTTTCTAGTTACAGAAAAATGAAAACATCGTTACGAAAAAATACTAGAATCAAACTTATTAAAATAAATTACGAAACAAATAAAGTTACTCAGGGATATTCTTACAATTTAATTTTATCGTGATATTTAAGCGAGAAAACGAAAATATTCGTTTCTAGTTACAGAAAAATTAAAACATCGTTACTCCTCAGGAAAAAATGCTGGAATCAAACTTATTTAGAAAAATCTAATGTACAAATAAAGTTACTCACGGATATTCTTACAATTTAATTTTATCGTGATATTTAAGCGAGAAAACTAAAATATTTGTTTCTAGTTACAGAAAAATTAAAACATCGTTACTCCTCAGGAAAAAATACTAGAATCAAACTTATTAAAATAATTTAAGAAACGATTCCACGTTTGACCTTCGTGACAGGCGGACGTGTTTAGCAGTGTTTCAATTTTGTTTTGACAGTCTTTGTTTTTGCTCTTTATATCTTTATTACTTACTTTATTGTTTTTGTTATAATTTGGCATTGTGTAGTTTTTGTTTAAAATTAAATATCGGTAGTTTTAAGCTATATATATATATATATATATATATATATATGTATATCAATTCGTCCATAACCTAGCTTAAGTTATTTATTTTTGGTTTTCTTTTCAGGTTACAATTTATATGTTAAACATGTAGTTAATAAATAATAAATTAAGTATTCTTATATTATATAAGCGTCTATTTATTTACATTTACGTATATTATTCCAGGTTAATACAAAAGTGCTCATATATAGTGGTCGTCCCCTTTATAAATAAATCCATTTCACCTGCCAACGCGATGTCGGGAAATAATCATGTAAAGAAAAGGACTAGAATAAGTAGTGATGATAATTTGTCCTCCTTTTCAAATATGAACAACCAATATTTCTTAATTAAAAGTAAAATTGGCGACTTCTCGTCAACTAATCCTATCCTCCTAAACTTAGAATTAAGAAATTTATTAGGTGAAACCAAAGAAATAAAGAAGATTAGAGATGGATTAATGATAGTTACTAGGGACAAAAAGCAATCAGACAAACTAATAAGCTTAAATAAACTCTGTGGTAAAGATGTTACATATGAATTTCATCCTACACTAAACTATACGAAAGGCATTGTTACATGCCACGATCTTCTTAATTGCTCCGACGAAGAGTTACTCCAAGAGACATTAAATCAAAACGTTGTAAGTATCGAAAAAATGCATTCATTTAAATCTGGAGAAAAAGTTCCGAACGGCTCATTTTTTATCACATTTAACCAACTAACTCTGCCCACACACGTTTATATAGCAATGTATTCATTACCTATCAGACAATACGTCCCAAACCCATTAAGATGCACCAATTGTCAATTATTTGGTCATCATTTTTCAAAATGCTCAAAAAGTAAAGTATGTGCTTGTGGAAAGCCTCCTCACTCCGGGGAGAAATGTTGTATTGATGACATAGTATGTATTAACTGCGAAGGTAAACACTTCGCCACATCTAGAAATTGTCCATTTTATATATATGAAAAATCTATAATAGAATATAAAATTAAAAATAAATGCAGTTTCATGCATGCCAAACATCACATCGAAAATATCTCTGTCCGCCCATCTAAACAATCATACGCCAAAATATCCTCCACCAATAATGCAAATCATAAAAACAACAGTATCTGCAACATAAATGATCTTTCCAAAATTCTAATACCACTAATAAAAAATTGTTTACAAGAAATATTGATGGAAAAAATCACACCAACCTCCAATCCCACTAACACAGTAATAACTGAAGCAATCATCCATAAACCAAAAACTACTTCTCTAAAAACCAATCAAACAGCTGCCCTAGAAACCCTTAACCATAATAATGAACCTTTAAAAAGAAATATGCAGTCATCCTCCAAGCATCCTCCGAGGAAATATCTCACACCCCTGTTCCCACCTTCGACTATAGCAGTCAATATTTTCCTCCAACAGATATGCAGTTGTCACTAGGACTAAACGACGGCCCAGCAGCACTTTCTACATCTGACACTGAAGAAATTTTCCCGACCAAAAAAATCATTACATCTGAAACTGAAAAAATATCGATGAATAATATGAAAAGCAAAACAAAAAAAATTATGAAATCAAAAAAAACATAAACCTTCCTACAAATAAAAACAATTTAACTCTCACATTCTAATACAAAGTATTTATTAACCGAACCATACTTATTTTCGTACACTTCAATGACTTATCTAGTTCAGTGGAACATTAATGGTTTAAATTATCATTTGAAAGAGTTAAAACTATTAATAGCAAATAATGATCCGAACATCATTTGTATACAAGAAACGCATCTTACAGACACGGAATCCTTTGCCCTTAAGGGCTATTGTTCATATCGCACCGATTCTCCTGTAATTCAAAAAGCAAATGGTGGTGTTATGGTCCTAATCAAGACCCATATTCCTCATAAGTACATAACAATTAATTCCATAATTCCCGCAGTTGCAATTCAAGTCTACACTCCATCAAAAACAACTATATGTTCAGTGTACTTCCCTCACCATCTTAATTGGTCAATAGCGGACCTTGAAAACCTATGCAAACAATTAGGTCCATCCTACATTATTTGCGGAGACTTTAATGCCCACAGTCCTGTATGGGGCGAACCCACCGAAATACGAAACTCAAGTGGCAAAATTATTGAAAACTTTTTACAAAATACTAACATAATTCTACTCACTCTACCCAACAGTGGAACGTATATCAACACAAGATCGCGTAAGTTTTCAACAATTGACGTAACTTTATGCACTCCCGCAATATCCCAGCACTTAAACTGGTCAATCTCTAACCACGATGCCTACGGTAGCGACCATTTTCCCATCTTTATTTCGGGTCTAACCATCCCTCCACCAACTTATGCAACTAAATGGAAGCTAAAGAAAGCAGACTGGCAATCTTATAGATCCAACATTAAAGTTCCCCAGTCAATTAAGTCTAAAGATGACATTAACGTATGTTTAATAAATATAAACGAGTCGATAATATACGCCGCACTAAAATGTATACCTGCAACAAATTCATCCCAGCACCATTCATCTGTAACAAGTCAAGGTCAGCACATTCTTAGTGAATACAATTAAGTAAAGTAGAGCATGATGTAATGAGGTCAAATATTCTAAATAGTATTGTTTGACGTAAGTAGCTAACTATTTGCTGACTTAGTACTTTTGTAATTAGATATATAGTAGCGTTAGGTCAGTTATAATGACAGTAGTCACAGACGCGGTATAGTCGATAGTCAGATAGTCAATACGAGAGTTCAGTAGGAACTCGACAACTCCAACCATGTAGTAAGTGTGAATAAATCTTTGTTATTTGTTGAACCAAATTGTAAGTACAAACTTATTTACAACAACCCTAGTACTTGTCCTTTCTCCGGTCTGACAAGAACCCATATAAATTATTTGTTAATTCTCCTTTTAAATAAGGGAGGCTTACAAATTGGTGGCAGCGGTGGGATATTTTGTCAAATCAGGGTGGCCAATCGTTTTTGGTCCGCTCGCGGAAAAGCAAGTATTAGGAATTCAACAATAACAACAGTTGTATTCTCTCCGATACAAATGATGGCAGCGATTTGCGGATTTTTTTTTTTCCAAACTACACGAACTAAATGTTTGGTAAATTGAGAAGCATGGATTCAATGACAACAAGCAAGTAAGTGACTCAAGAAAGATGTACGGCCAAAGAAGATCAAATTACAACGAGAGAAGACGCTCTGTACAATGTTACATTTGCAATGGCAACCACTATGCCAGGCAGTGTCAGCAACAGCATCAGCGTCAACGAGCGAATCACTATCCGAGGGAAGAAAATTACCATTATCATAGGGAAGAAAATTACTACTATCCGAGGGAAGAAAATTACAACTACCAGAGGGAAGAAAATTACAATTATCCGAGGGAAGAAAATTACTACCACCAGAGGGAAGAAAATTACTACCACAAGAGAGAAGAAAACTACAATTATCCGAGGAAAGAAAATTACAATTACCAGAGAGAAGAAAATAACCATTATCCGAGGGAAGAAAATTACAATTACCAGGGTGAAGAAAACTACAATGATCAGAGAGGCGATTACTACGACTACCAGAGAGAAGACGATGACACTCATTATAGAAGAAATCAAGTTCAGTGTTATAATTGCAATGGCAACCATTACGTCAGGCATTGTCAGCGTGAGCGTCAGCATAAGCATCAGCGTCAGCATAAATATCAGCGTCAGCAGTCAAATTTTTATGATAATCATAAAGAAGAAGCCATTGAAAATGATACACAGTATAACAGAAGAGAAGCAGAAACAACAGACCAAACTAAGAAAAATACAGAAGAAATAGACGCGGAAGAATTAAAAGAGATGGAGGAAATTACGTGGTTCTTTAATAAGTTAAGAATGGCGGAAATATCCGGTGACCAAGAGGCAGCTCTTATGATTTATAACCATTTAGATGGCATTCCGATGGACGATGGAGTATTAAGATGTTTTGGATGTAAGATGCCTAAGAAAAAGTACTGTCTTTGTGAACAAATTAAAGAAAGAGAAAGAGAAAATATTGCTTAATTAGACAAGAATGAGGATGATTCCCAACAAGTGAGTTCAGAAGAAGACCGTAGCAGTGAAGAGAGACCTAATGACGCCGTTACCAAGGAAGCTCCGGAAATTTACGAGGTAAATAGGGAGGAAAAAGAAGCATCAGGGGTTAAAAATGATGGCTTAATAGAGGGTACGGGTATTGAGGAAATTTCACAAGCGGTTAATGTAGGAAATGACGAAGTTGGACAGATCAGCATTAAGTTCGATAGCAGCAAACAGTTTCAGAGAAATATAGAACAAAGAAAACAGTACGATAGGAAGAATCCACATCAAAAGAAGAACTCCACAACAGATGGCCAAAAGAAGAATAGAAGTACGAGTAAACGAGATTCGATATTTAGACGACATAAGCAGTACTACAAGAAGAAATTCAAACCAAATTCGACATTCACAAATAACCACATGAATGAACAAGATACGAGGTATAAACTTCAATTTTATTCTAGTGTTGTGCGTTATAAAATAAACATAAGACGATGGTGGTGTTTATTTGGACTATTTTATGGACGGTACAAGTGATAAAAGTGTTTTGTGTTTATGTATATTTAATTTAAAATTAGTAAAAGTTAAGGTATAAAAAAGGGAATGTAACAAGGAAATAATAGTTAAATTATGTTTTGTGTAATATGTAAATTGTGCCCCTTTGCAGGAAGCAAATTGTTTGAAAAGGGAGGAATGTAACAAGTCAAAGTCAGCACATTCTTAGTGAATACAATTAAGTAAAGTAGAGCATGATGTAATGAGGTCAAATATTCTAAATAGTATTGTTTGACGTAAGTAGCTAACTATTTGCTGACTTAGTACTTTTGTAATTAGATATATAGTAGCGTTAGGTCAGTTATAATGACAGTAGTCACAGACGCGGTATAGTCGATAGTCAGATAGTCAATACGAGAGTTCAGTAGGAACTCGACAACTCCAACCATGTAGTAAGTGTGAATAAATCTTTGTTATTTGTTGAACCAAATTGTAAGTACAAACTTATTTACAACAACCCTAGTACTTGTCCTTTCTCCGGTCTGACAAGAACCCATATAAATTATTTGTTAATTCTCCTTTTAAATAAGGGAGGCTTACACATCAACCATCTCATCTAACTCACAGAACCAGACGAAACATTTTAAACGCATAGTACCTTGGTGGAATGACAACCTTACGTACCTTGTACGTAAAAAAAGGAGAATGTTAAAAATATTCAGAAAAATGCCTACAGAAAATAATCTAATAAATTTTAAAAAATCACGAGCCACACTACGACGTGAGGTAACACAGGCAAAAAAAAGTAGTTGGCAGAAATTTATCTCAACCATCAACAAAGACATAACAACCGACGAAATGTGGAAAAAAATTAAATTTATGAATGGCTGCAAGAACACAAATAATATTAACACAATAAATAGCAACGGTGTAGTAATTGCTAACCAATCAGAAATTGCCGAACATTTAGCAGAACATTTCGCGTCTATTAGTAGCATCGAAAATTACTCTTTAAAATTTAGACAATTAAAAGAAAATCTAGAGAAACCAATAGATTTTGATCACAAACTAAATTCTGACATGAATTTACCCGAATCATATAATTCACCATTTAGTAGTGCAGAATTTCTACAAATAGTAAAAAATAGTAAATCATCAGCAGCCGTAGGACCAGACAACATATCATACGCCATGATCAAAGAACTTCCACAAGAAATGCTCGAACATATTCTACAATTTTTTAACATAATTTGGAAACAAGGAAAATACCCAAATCAGTGGCGTGAGGCCACAATTGTTCCTATTTTAAAGCCTGGAAAAGATCCAACCGACTCTAACAGCTACAGACCCATCTCTCTTACATGTCACCTCGCAAAAATGTTCGAAAAACTAGTTAGTAAAAAGTTAACCTGGTTCCTAAATTACATTAACGCATTAGTAACTTCTCAATGTGGATCGAGGAGAAATCATACGACCACTGACATCTTAGCCAACTTGACAAATACTATTCAAAACACATACACAAATAAAGAACATCTAATAGCAGTCCTATTTGATACGGATAAGGCATTTGACACCACGTGGAGATACGGTATTTTATTGAAAATGTATAATTTTGGCCTAAGAGGAAGCTTAATTAAATTTATAAGCAACTTCTTATCAAACAGAAGCTTCCGTGTACGCTTGGGAAGTACGGTTTCAAATTCACATTCACTGGAAACAGGAATCCCACAAGGATCAACTATATCTGCAATCCTTTTCCTAATCGCAATTAATGATATCACCAAGTCAATAACAAAAAAAGTTAAAAGTTACCTATATGTAGATGATCTCATCATTTACACAGTTAATAGTGAACTAAACACCGCGAAAAACAATCTACAAACGGCCATAAACATAATATCAAAAAATGCCACAAATAATGGTTTCTCACTTTCTACAACAAAAATTAAATGCATAGACTTCTGTCGAAAACGAAGCCCTCATAATTGCCCCTCTCTTTTCCTCAACGGCCATCAAATACCTGTTGCCACCTCTGTCAAAATTTTAGGCTTAATTTTCGATAAAAAATTATCATGGAAGGAACATATTAGCGCCACAGCTATTAAATGTCGAAATGGTTAGAATGCAATAAAATGTCTTGCGAACACAAAATGGGGCGCTGATCGTCAATGTACATATACCAAGCCTTAATACTTTCAAAAATCGACTACGGCTGCATCATTTATGGCTCAGCTCATCCACGCTTCCTAAAAAAATTAGACTCAATTCACAACGCCGGAATAAGATGTGCAATTGGAGCCTTTAGAACAAGCCCTGTTCAAAGCTTGTATTGCGAAAGCAACTTAGAACCCCTTGCAATCCGCCGAAAACGTTTAGCGCTCAACTATACATTAAAAATATGGTCAAATGATAACCACCTCAACTTTAAACCAATCTTCCACCAAAGCGCAATCAACGAAACCCGGAAACCTTCTCTATTCAAAACCCTTCTGAACAACTTTCAGTCTATTCCTGCAGGACTATGTGATGTACCTCGAAGCCCAAAAAAACTATTCTCTTCCCCTCCGTGGATAATGGAGAAATTCATTAACGTAAATTTTAATATTGTTAAAATATTTAAGAAAAATGAAACTCCAGTTACAATAGCAACAAATGAGTTCAATAACATATTAGACCAACAAAGTAAAATTCGTAATATAGTCACAATTTACACAGACGGTTCCAAACAAGAAAACGGAGACGTAGGTTACGCTTTCTACATTCCAGAATTAAATATTACAAGGAGCACAAACCTACCTTCATTCACATGAATTTTCTCTGCTGAACTCTTTGCAATTACCGAAGCAATTAACTTTTGCTACTCAATTGCGAACCAATTATCAATGACCAACATAATAATATGCACAGATTCTCTAAGCACCCTCACTAAAATAAACAATATACATGCAAACGACGATCCTTCAATTGAACAGATATATAGACGAATAACGAAATTAGATATGAAACACGATATAAAAACTCTATTTTTATGGATTCCTAGTCACTGTGGCATCCCTGGCAACGAAATAGCTGACAAAGCTGCATTATTGGCAGCAAAAAACGAGGTAACAAGCCAAACACCAATAATAAGTCACAAACACATATCAAGACCCGAAGATATAAAAAACAATATCACAAATGAATGTATCACAGAATGGCAAACAACATGGCAACAATGTACTACATATCTAAGTACACTAAAACCAAAAGTGGGACACTGTAGCCCTCAAGATAGATATAAAAATCTTTCAAGAAGAGAACAAGTTTGTATTACAAGGTTAAGTATCGGTCACACGAATCTAACCCAAATACATATAATAAAAAAAGAAGAGCAACCTATATACGACACTTGTAACACAATCATCAATGTGAACCATATCCTAAACGAATGTGATAAATACAAACGTATAAGAGAAAATTTAGGAATTTCATCAGAAAACCGAAAGGAAGGTAAAACTATAAATGATATAAAGAAAATAATAGAATTTTTAAAAGAATCGAATATTATCAAGCTACTCTAAATGTTGGAAGAACCTCGACCGTAAATAACGAAGGCAGCAAATGACCCTAGCAGTTGCGCCGCCCTTAAAAAAAAAAAAGTTTAATTCTAGCATTTTTTGCTGAGGAGTTACAATGTTATTATTTTTCTGGTGCTAGAAACGAAAATTTTAGTTTTCTCGCTTAAATATCACGATAAAATTAAATTGTAAGAATATCCGTGAATAACTTTATTTGTATATTAGATTTTTCTTAATAAGTTTGTTTCTAGCATTTTTTCCTGAGGAGTCACGATGTTTTAATTTTTCTGGAACTAGAAACGAATATTTTAGTTTTCTCGCATAAATATCATGATAAAATTAAATTGTAAGAATATCCCTGAGTAACTTTATTTGTATATTAGATTTATATTAATAATTAATAAGTATAATTCTAGCATTTTTTCCTGAGGAGTAACGATGTTTTTATTTTTCTGGAGCTAGAAACGAAAATTTTTGTTTTCTCGCTTAAATATCACGATAAAATTAATTTGTAAGAATATCCCTGAGTAACTTTATTTGTGTATTAGATTTTTCTTAATAAGTATGATTCAAGCATTTTTTGCTGATGAGTAACAATGTTATTATTTTTCTGAAGCTAGAAACGAAAATTTTAGTTTTCTCGCTTAAATATCACGATAAAATTAAATTGTAAGAATATCCCTGAGTAACTTTATTTGTAAATTAGGTTTTTCTTAATAAGTTTTATTCTAGCATTTTGTCCTGATGAGTAACGATGTTTTAATTTATCTGTAACTAGAAACAAATATTTTATTTTTCTCGCATAAATATCACGATAAAATTAAATTGTAAGAAGATCCCTGCGTAACTATATTTGTATATTAGATTTTTCTTAATAAGTTTGATTCTAGCATTTTTTCCTGAGGAGTAACGATGTTTTAATTTTTCTGTAATTAGAAACGAATATTTTAGTTTTCTCGCTTAAATATCACGATAAAATTAAATTGTAAGAATATCCCTGTGTTACTTTATTTGTATATTAGATTTTTCTTAATAAGTTTGATTCTAGCATTTTTTCCTGAGGAGTAACGATGTTTTAATTTTTCTGGAACTAGAAACGAATATTTTAGTTTTCTCGCTTAAATATCACGATAAAATTAAATTGTAAGAATATCCCTGAGTAACTTTATTTGTTTCTTAAATTATTTTAATAAGTTTGATTCTAGTATTTTTTCATGAGGAGAAACGATGTTTTAATTTTTCAGTAACTAGAAACGAATATTTTAGTTTTCTCGCTTAAATATCACGATAAAATTAAATTGTAAGAATATCCGTGAATAACTTTATTTGTATATTAGATTTTTCTAAATAAGTTTTATTCTAGCATTTTTTCCTGAGGAGTAACGATGTTTTAATTTTTCTGCAATTAGAAACGAATATTTTAGTTTTCTCGCTTAAATATCACGATAAAATTAAATTGTAAGAATATCCCTGAGTAACTTTATTTGTATATTAGATTTTTCTAAATAAGTTTGATTCTAGCATTTTTTCCTGAGTAACGATGTTTTAATTTTTCTGGAGCTAGATACGAATATTTTAGATTTCTGGCTTAAATATCTCGATAAAATTAAATTGTAAGAATATCCCTGAGTAACTTTATTTGTATATTAGATTTTTATAATATATTTGATTCTAGCATTTTTTCTTGAGGGGTAACGATGTTTTTATTTTTCTGGGACTATAAACGAATATTTTAGTTTTCTCTCTTAAGTATCACGATAAAATTAAATTGTATGAATATCCCTGAGTAACTTTATTTGTTTATTAGATTTTTTTAATAAGTTTGATTTTAGCATTTTTTCCAGAGGAGTAACGATGTTTTTATTTTTCTGGAGCTGGAAACGAACATTTTAGTTTTCTCACTTAAATATCACAATAAAATTAAATTGTAAGATTATCCCTGAGTAACTTTATTTGTATATTATATTTTTCTAATAAGTTTAATTCTAGCATTTTGTCCTGAGGAGTAACGATGTTTTAATTTTTCTGTAACTAGAAACGAATATTTTATTTTTCTCGCATAAATATCACAATAAAATTAAATTGTAAGATTATCCCTGAGTAACTTTATTTGTATATTATATTTTTCTAATAAGTTTGATTCTAGCATTTTTTCCTGAGGAGTAACGATGTTTTAATTTGTCTGTAACTAGAAACGAATATTTTAGTTTTCTCGCTTAAATATCACGATAAAATTAAATTGTAAGAATATCCCTGAGTCACTTTATTTCTATATTAGATTTTTCTTAATGAGTTTGATTCTAGCATTTTTTCCTGAGGAGTAACGATGTTTTTATTTTTCTGGAGCTGGAAACGAACATTTTAGTTTTCTCACTTAAATATCACAATAAAATTAAATTGTAAGATTATCCCTGAGTAACTTTATTTGTATATTATATTTTTCTAATAAGTTTAATTCTAGCATTTTGTCCTGAGGAGTAACGATGTTTTAATTTTTCTGTAACTAGAAACGAATATTTTATTTTTCTCGCATAAATATCACGATAAAATTAAATTGTAAGAATATCCCTGAGTCACTTTATTTCTATATTAGATTTTTCTTAATAAGTTTGATTCTAGCATTTTCTCCTGAGGAGTAACGATGTTTTAATTTTTCTGTAACTAGAAACGAATATTTTAGATTTCTCGTTTAAATATCAAGATAAAATTAAATTGTAAGAATATCCCTGAGTAACTTTATTTGTATATTAGATTTTTCTTAATAAGTTTGATTCTAGCATTTTCTCCTGAGGAGTAACGATGTTTTAATTTTTCTGAACTAGAAACGAATATTTTAGATTTCTCGTTTAAATATCAAGATAAAATTAATTTGTAAGAATATCTCTAAGTAACTTTATTTGTTTATTAGATTTTTTTTTAATAAGTTTAATTCTAGCATTTTTTGCTGAGGAGTAACAATGTTTTTATTTCTCTGGAGCTAGAAACGAAAATTTTAGTTTTCTCGCTTAAATATCACGATAAAATTAAATTGTAAGATTATCCCTGAGTATCTATATTTGTTTCTTAAATTATTTTAATAAGTTTTATTCTAGTATTTTTTGCTGAGGAGTAACGATGTTTTAATTTTTCTGGAACAAGAAACGTAAATTTTAGTTTTCTCGCTTAAATATCACGATAAAATTAAATTGTAAGAATATCCGTGAATAACTTTATTTGCATATTAGATTTTTCTTAATAAGTATGATTCTAGCATTTTTTCCTGAGGAGTAACGATGTTTTAATTTTTCTGGAACTAGAAACGATTATTTTAGTTTTCTCGCATAAATATCACGATAAAATTAAATTGTAAGAATATCCCTGAGTAACTTTATTTGTCTATTAGATTTTTTTTATTATGTTTAATTCTAGCATTTTTTGCTGAGGAGTAACTATATTTGTATATTAGATTTTTTTTATTAAGTTCAATTCTAGCATTTTTTGCTGAGGAGTAACAATGTTATTATTTCTCTGGAGCTAGAAACGAAAATTTTAGTTTTCTCGCTTAAATATCACGATAAAATTAAATTGTAAGAATTTCCCTGAGTTACTTTATTTGTATATTAGATTTTTCTTAATAAGTTTGATTCTAGCATTTTCTCCTGAGGAGTAACGATGTTTTAATTTTTCTGAACTAGAAACGAATATTTTAGATTTCTCGTTTAAATATCAAGATAAAATTAATTTGTAAGAATATCTCTAAGTAACTTTATTTGTTTATTAGATTTTTTTTTAATAAGTTTAATTCTAGCATTTTTTGCTGAGGAGTAACAATGTTTTTATTTCTCTGGAGCTAGAAACGAAAATTTTAGTTTTCTCGCTTAAATATCACGATAAAATTAAATTGTAAGAATATCCCTGAGTATCTATATTTGTTTCTTAAATTATTTTAATAAGTTTTATTCTAGTATTTTTTGCTGAGGAGTAACGATGTTTTAATTTTTCTGGAACAAGAAACGTAAATTTTAGTTTTCTCGCTTAAATATCACGATAAAATTAAATTGTAAGAATATCCGTGAATAACTTTATTTGCATATTAGATTTTTCTTAATAAGTATGATTCTAGCATTTTTTCCTGAGGAGTAACGATGTTTTAATTTTTCTGGAACTAGAAACGATTATTTTAGTTTTCTCGCATAAATATCACGATAAAATTAAATTGTAAGAATATCCCTGAGTAACTTTATTTGTCTATTAGATTTTTCATAATAAGTATGATTCTAGCATTTTTTCCTGAGGAGTAAGATGTTTTAATTTTTCTGGAACTAGAAACGAATATATTAGATTTCTCGCTTAAATATCAATATAAAATTAAATTGTAAGAATATCCCTGAGTAACTTTATATGTCTATTAGATTTTTCTTAATATGTATGATTCTAGCATTTTTTCCTGAGGAGTAACGATGTTTGAATTTTTCTGGAACTAGAAACGAATATTTTAGATTTCTTGCATATATATCACGATAAAATTAAATTGTAAGGATATCCCGGAGTAACTTTATTTGTCTATTAGATTTTTATTAATAAGTATGATTCTAGCATTTTTTCCTGAGGAGTAACGATGTTTTAATTGTTCTGGAACTAGAAACGAATATTTTAGTTTTCTCGCATAAATATCACGATAAAATTAAATTATAAGAATATCCCTGAGTAACTTTATTTGTATATTAGATTTTTCTTAATAAGTTTGATTCTAGCATTTTTTCCTGAGGAGTAACGATGTTTTTATTTTTCTGGAGCTGGAAACGAACATTTTAGTTTTCTCGCATAAATATCTCGATAAAATTAAATTGTAAGATTATCCCTGACTAACTTTATTTGTATATTAAATTTTACTAAATAAGTTTGGTTCTAGCATTTTGTTCCAGAGGAGTAACGATGTTTTAATTTTTCTGTAACTAGAACCGAATATTTTAGTTTTCTCGCTTAAATAACACGATAAAATTAAATTGTAAGAATATCCCTGAGTAACTTTATTTGTATATTAGATTTTTCTCAATATGTTTGATTCTAGCATTTTTTCCTGAGGAGTAACGATGTTTTAATTTTTCTGTAACTAGAAACGAATATTTTAGTTTTCTCGCTTAAATATCACGATAAAATTAAATTGTAAGAATATCCCTGAGTGACTTTATTTGTATATTAGATTTCTCTAAATAAGTTTGATTCTAGCATTTTTCCTGAGGAGTAACGATGCTTTAATTTTTCTTTAACTAGAAACGAATATTTTAGTTTTCTCGCTTAAATATCACGATAAAATTAAATTGTAAGAATATCCGTGAGTAACTTTATTTGTGTATTAAATTTTTCTAAATAAGTTTGATTCTAGCATTTTTTCCTGAGGAGTAACGATGTTTTAATTTTTCTGGAACAAGAAACGAATATTTTAGTTTTCTCGCATAAATATCACGATAAAATTAAATTGTAAGGATATCCCTGAGTAACTTTATTTGTATATTAGATTTTTCTTAATAAGTTTGATTCTAGCAATTTTTCCTGAGGAGTAACAATGTTTTAATTTTTCTGGAGCTAGAAACGAATATTTTAGATTTCTCGCTTAAATATCTCGATAAAATTAAATTGTAAGAATATCCCTGAGTAACTTTATTTGTATATTGGTTTTTTGTTATAAGTTTGATTCTAGCATTTTTTCTTGAGGAGTAACAATGTTTTTATTTTTCTGGAACTAGAAACGAATATTTTAGTTTTCTCGCATAAATATCACGATAAAATTAAATTGTAAGAATATCCCTGAGTAACTTTATTTGTATATTAGATTTTTCTCAATATGTTTGATTCTAGCATTTTTTCCTGAGGAGTAACGATGTTTTAATTTTTCTGTAACTAGAAACGAATATTTTAGTTTTCTCGCTTAAATATCACGATAAAATTAAATTGTAAGAATATCCCTGAGTGACTTTATTTGTATATTAGATTTCTCTAAATAAGTTTGATTCTAGCATTTTTCCTGAGGAGTAACGATGTTTTAATTTTTCTTTAACTAGAAACGAATATTTTAGTTTTCTCGCTTAAATATCACGATAAAATTAAATTGTAAGGATATCCCTGAGTAACATTATTTGTATATTAGATTTTTCTTAATAAGTTTAATTCTAGCATTTTTTGCTGAGGAGTTACAATGTTATCATTTTTCTGGAGCTAGAAACGAATATTTTAGTTTTCTCGCTTAAATATCACGAAAAAATTAAATTGTAAGAATATCCGTGAATAACTTTATTTGTATATTGGATTTTTATAATAAGTTTGATTCTAGCGTTTTTTCTTGAGGAGTAACGATGTTTTTATTTTTCTGGAACTATAAACGAATATTTTAGTTTTCTCGCTTAAATATCTCGATAAAATTAAATTGTAAGATTATCCCTGAGTAACTTTATTTGTATATTAAATTTTACTAAATAAGTTTGATTCTAGCATTTTGTTCCAGAGGAGTAACGATGTTTTAATTTTTCTGTAACTAGAACCGAATATTTTAGTTTTCTCGCTTAAATAACACGATAAAATTAAATTGTAAGAATATCCCTGAGTAACTTTATTTGTATATTAGATTTTTCTCAATAAGTTTGATTCTAGCATTTTTTCCTGAGGAGTAACGATGTTTTAATTTTTCTGTAATTAGAAACGAATATTTTAGTTTTCTCGCTTAAATATCTCGATAAAATTAAATTGAAAGAATATCCCTGAGTAACTTTATTTGTATATTAGATTTTTATAATAAGTTTGATTCTAGCATTTTTTCTTGAGGAGTAACGATGTTTTTATTTTTCTGGAACTATAAACGAATATTTTAGTTTTCTCGCTTAAGTATCACGATAAAATTAAATTGTAAGAATATCCGTGAGTAACTTTATTTGTGTATTAGATTTTTCTAAATAAGTTTGATTCTAGCATTTTTTCCTGAGGAGTAACGATGTTTTAATTTTTCTGGAACAAGAAACGAATATTTTAGTTTTCTCGCATAAATATCACGATAAAATTCAATTGTAAGGATATCCCTGAGTAACTTTATTTGTATATTAGATTTTTCTTAATAAGTTTGACTCTAGCAATTTTTCCTGAGGAGTGACGATGTTTTAATTTTTCTGGAGCTAGAAACGAATATTTTAGATTTCTCGCTTAAATATCTCGATAAAATTAAATTGTAAGAATATCCCTGAGTAACTTTATTTGTTTCTTAAATTATTTTAATAAGTTTGATTCTAGTATTTTTTCATGAGGAGTAACGATGTTTTAATTTTTCTGTAACTAGCAACGAATATTTTATTTTCCTCGCTTAAATATGACGATAAAATTAAATTGTAAGAATATCCCTGAGTAACTTTATTTGTATATTAGATTTTTCTTAATAAGTTTGATTCTAGCATTTTTGCCTGAGGAGTAACGATGTTTTAATTTTATCTGAAACTAGAAACGAATATTTTAGTTTTCTCGCTCAAATATCACGATAAAATTAAATTGTAGTAATATTCCTGAGTAATAATAATAATAATAATAATGTTTATTTGTTTTAAGAAAAATCTTATACAAAGGTTGATAACATTGTTAAATATATATATTTACAGTTTAATTTTGATTAATGACAATAATAATTATATATTTAGAGCAAATGCTCTGAGTTTGAGAGCAGTGTTTACATAGTTGAAAATATCGTATACATTATATTCTTTTAGGTCTGCTAACAAAGTTTTATTTAAATTATTTGGTTCAGCATTGGCAATGTGTTTCTGTAAGTATACTTTTCTTGGTTCCTTGTAGAAGGGGCATTTGAACAGGAAGTAATCTAGATCGTCTTGTTGGAAAGTATTGCAGATTGTGCAGGTTTCCTGGTAATTGAACCTGTAAATTATTCCGTTTAATAGTAGGGAGGGATTTTTTGTATTTAGTGTTCTCAGTTGACTGACAAGTTTCAGGATACTGAGAGGGATTTCTGACATTTGGAAAATATTATTGTATATATAGGATTTAAAATTTGGATTGGAGGACGAGTTAATAATCCTTTTGATATCAATATCATACAAGTGTTGGTTGTAAGCATTTAGTATATTTGAGGTTTCTGTTTTAACATGTAGAAAATTCTGTTCCTCCCATACTTTCGTGAAATTAATCTTTTGCAGTATATTTTAAATTCCTTTGACCCAGTTATATTTCGCTTGTTTGCTGTCTGGTATTGTGTTTTTGTTGTTTAACTGGTATAATTTGTTGTAGCAGACTCTAACATATCTGCTGTTTGATGAAAGAAGTATCTTGTACCACCAGTTTAACATTCTCTTCACAATTAATACTTCTGCTTTGTCCTGGTTTGTCTCTCTTCGTACTATATAGTTCGGAGTTGAAGGTTGCCATTGTAGTACAATCTTGAAAAAATTAGTTTGACCTTTTTCTAGTAAATCACTTTGGTTTAGGGCCCAAATTTCCGATGCATATAGTAGAGTTGGAATTACTATAGAGTTATATAATTTGATTAGGGTATTCCAGCTGTATATTTTTTCTTGTGTTAAAATATTTTTAATTTTTCCGGTAGCTTGTCTTGATTTGACTATGAGGTTATTGGCATTTTTATTAAATGTACCTGAGGTGGAGAATGTTACCCCTAGGTAGGTATATGTGTTAGTAAATTCTATTTCTTTTTGTTGGCATTTGAATCTAACTTTTTGTTTTCGTGGCCGCCCTATGTGAAAATGTACAACTTTTGTCTTTTCTGAATTAATTTTTAAGCTTACGCTATTACAATCGCTTTCAAGTGCTTCAAATTTTTTCTGAACATCCCTTTCAGAGGTTGCTAAAATAGCTAAATCATCTGCGTATTGCAGAGTTAAGATGTCAGTGTTATGACTCATGTAAATGCCCTCTAGATTATTAGATCTAAGTGTAGATTCTAAATCTGATATGTACAGTGCGAACAGCAAGGGACTCGTACATTCCCCTTGCAACACGCCTTTTGTTACATTTATTGGCTCCGTGAGGTCATTACTACATTTAACTTGAACCGTTGCTTGGTTATAAATATTCATCAGTATTCTTATAATTTTTCCACTTATTCCGAGTTGAAATAGTTTCGGCCGTAAAAGATTGTGAGGGACTGAATCAAATGCTTTCTGTATGTCTACAAATATTGTGTAAAGGCCATCTTTTGTTGTTAGAAGGCGGGTTTGTATAACTGAATTCAATATAAATAAGTTGTCAGCACAGAATCGTTTTTTCCGAAAACCAGACTGGGCTTCCGGAAGTATATTGTTGCTTTCTACCCATATTTGTAGTCTGGAGTTG
This sequence comes from Pterostichus madidus, assembly GCA_911728475.2. Classification (NCBI taxonomy): domain Eukaryota; kingdom Metazoa; phylum Arthropoda; class Insecta; order Coleoptera; family Carabidae; genus Pterostichus; species Pterostichus madidus. The sequence goes on along the minus strand of OU452311.1, from coordinate 16,352,066 downwards.
ATTATATAGGTAAACAATTTAGTAATACTATTGATTAGGGCTATTGCTCTATAGTTGTTTGTATTCGTTTTATCTCCTTTTTTATAAATCATGGTAAGTTTTAATTTTGTGAGTTCTTCTGGTGTTGTTTCTTTGTTCCATATATTATTTAGGAGATTTTTATATGTATCAGTCCGGTCTGAGGAAGACTTCGAAGCTGTTCATTGATGATGCCATCTATACCTGGAGATTTATTCGATTTTAGGTTTTTTATTGCCATTTTTATCTCTGTCATAGTTATTTCTTCGTCTAAGTATGGATGTGTTGCATTAAAAAAGTCTATGTCTATTATTATTCTTGTTCCATACCATTCTCTGAAATGTTGTGTCCAGTCTGCTATATCTATATTGTTTCCGATAGTTTTCTTAGGTGTTAGAGACTTGATAGTTTTCCAGAATTCAGTTTGATTTGTAACATTCTTTAATTTTTGTTTGACGCTTTTTTTATGAGCAGTTTTTTCTTTAAATATTACGTTTTTATATTCCTTCTTTGATTTCAAGTATTTGTTAAGGTGTTCTTGGTTAAAGTTGTGTAATTTGCACAAACGGAAATTCTTTTGCATCTCTCTTTTGTTATCCCTGCATTCTTGAGTGTACCATACTTTATGTTGTTTGTTTTTGCGTGAAGTTGATGTTGTAAATTCTTTACTCATTTCTAATTCTTCGGATGCTTTTTTGATTGCGTTGATTATTTGTTCGTATTCTAATACAGGACAGGTTGTGTTAGTTTTCGGTTGCAAATATTGTTCTATTAGGCTCTGATAGTTTGGAATTTTATCATTATTCCAGGATAGTTTTGTGTATTTTTGTTGAATGTTTGATTTTTGTGGTATTTTTGTTTGTGAAGTCCATATGTTGGTAAGATGGTAAGTCTGCATATCATGTGATCAGATAGAAATATTGTTTTATCTATTGTAAAATCATTTATGATGTGTAACGCATTTGTATCGATCCATATCAGATCTATTGTACTTCTGCCCCTTGCGCTTATAAATGTAAAATCAGCTGGTGAGTCGCTAGTAGATCTTCCGTTTTTAAGAACATATTCTCGTTTTCCATGGTCGCTACTAGGTCTTTGCCCTTTTTATTTATTGTGTTGTCTTGTGTGGATCGGATGTATGTCAAATTGGTGTTTGAAAAGATTATTTCCTCGCTTTGGTTTAAGTTACCAACTCTCGAGTTGTAGTCTTCTCCAATTATAAATGCGTGTGTACTGTATCTTTCTTTAATTGCTTGTAATGTAACTGTAAAAGATTCAAGTAGGCTTTGTTTTTCGTATGAAGGAGAGAAATATACGTTGCCTAATATTAGTTTTTGCTGTGAGGTAGCGATTTCTAAAAAAATCCAATGTAGTTCTTTGTCGATCAGATTTATTTCTTGTTTTTCAGTTTTAATTAATATAAGTAGCCCGCCTATTGCCCTTCCTAAGCTTGCTTCTTTGTTGGCAGTTTGTTGTATTATCGTGTAATCTTCTAGAAATTTTGGAGGGTACTTAAGTTCATTATTAAGCCATGTTTCGTTTAGACAAATAATATGATGAGTTTGTAGAAGAGTTTCATCTTCTTGGTTTAGGTTATATATATTATTAAAGCCTTGTATATTCCAGTATAGTATATGTGCGTCGTTTTCAATCTGTCTATTTAGCGTTTTCCTTCTAAGTTTTTTGGAGTGCCTTGAGAGCGAAGTCTGGTTGAAATGTGTTTGTCTAATGGTCCTGTAATGTTTTTTCCATTTTTCTTATTTTCTGTATTAGTATTCTGTGTTGTTTGAATAGAGACTTCTTTTGGTGTGTTAATAGTCTGAATGTCTACTTTGTTATGTGTTTTGCTGTTGTTTGCTTCTTGGATCTTTTTTCTTTCATTTTCTTTTGGTTTTTCAGTGTAATTTACTTCGGTTAATTGTTGTTGTTCCGGTAATGATGATAGTCTCCTTCTTGTATTTTCAAGGTTAGTAGTGTTTTCTTCAGCGGCAGATTTGGTTTCTGATATTATACATTCGTTGTTTTCCAAATCAGAGGAACTGTACACTGTGCCATTGATAACTATTTTATCGTATTTTAAGTATGTTTTATATCCTTGTTTATTTGCTTTAATTAGATAAAGAGTTTTCTTTCATTTAGTACTTTTTTCGGGAAATCCTCTTCAATGTATGTATGCGGGCCTTTGAGAAGTTTTATCTTATATAAAATTGCTTTTCTTAATTTTTTTGACATGAACTCTACAATGATTGATCTCGGTTTATTATTTTCTCTACGTTTTCCCATTCTTCTAGCGTCTTCAATATCATTTCTATATACATCTGTAATTTTCAACTCGTCTTTTATTATAGAAATTATGACATTATCAAGGATTTCATTAGATTCCTCTTTTATACCATAGAACACTAGGTTTTTCTCTTTTAATTTTCTTTCTAGATTTTCTATAGTTTTCTCTTTTTCTTCAAGTTTATTTTCTAATATAATAATCTTTTTTGAATTTTCATCCACTATTTTTTTCGTATTCAATGCTATACTTTGGTATTTTTCTATATTGCTGATTTTTTGTTCAATTGGCTCTAACAACAATATTCCTGAGTAACTTTATTTGTTTCTTAAATTATTTTAATAAGTTTGATTCTAGTATTTTTTCCAGAGGAGTAACGATGTTTTAATTTATCTCTAACTAGAAACAAATATTTTAGTTTTCTCGCTTAAATATCACGATAAAATTAAATTGTAAGAATATCCCTGAGTAACTTTATTTGTTTCTTAAATTATTTTAATAGGTTTGATTCTAGTATTTTTTCCTGAGGAGTAACGACGTTTTTATTTTTCTGGAGCTGGAAACGAACATTTTAGTTTTCTCACTTAAATATCAAAATAAAATTAAATTGTAAGATTATCCCTGAGTAATTTTATATGTCTATTAGATTTTTCTAAATAAGTTTGATTCTAGCATTTTTTCCTGAGGAGTAACGATGTTTGAATTTTTCTGGAACTAGAAACGAATATTTTAGATTTCTTGCATATATATCACGATAAAATTAAATTGTAAGGATATCCCGGAGTAACTTTATTTGTCTATTAGATTTTTATTAATAAGTATGATTCTAGCATTTTTTCCTGAGGAGTAACGATGTTTTAATTGTTCTGGAACTAGAAACGAATATTTTAGTTTTCTCGCATAAATATCACGATAAAATTAAATTGTAAGAATATCCCTGAGTAACTTTATTTGTATATTAGATTTTTCTTAATAAGTTTGATTCTAGCATTTTTTCCTGAGGAGTAACGATGTTTTTATTTATCTGGAGCTGGAAACGAACATTTTAGTTTTCTCGCATAAATATCTCGATAAAATTAAATTGTAAGATTATCCCTGAGTAACTTTATTTGTATATTAAATTTTACTAAATAAGTTTGATTCTAGCATTTTGTTCCAGAGGAGTAACGATGTTTTAATTTTTCTGTAACTAGAACCGAATATTTTAGTTTTCTCGCTTAAATAACACGATAAAATTAAATTGTAAGAATATCCCTGAGTAACTTTATTTGTATATTAGATTTTTCTCAATATGTTTGATTCTAGCATTTTTTCCTGAGGAGTAACGATGTTTTAATTTTTCTGTAACTAGAAACGAATATTTTAGTTTTCTCGCTTAAATATCACGATAAAATTAAATTGTAAGAATATCCCTGAGTAACTTTATTTGTATATTAGATTTTTCTTAATAAGTTTGATTCTAGCATTTTTTCCTGAGGAGTAACGATGTTTTAATTTTTTAAATTGTAAGAATATCCGTGAGTAACTTTATTTGTTTAAAGATTTTTCTTAATAAGTTTGATTTTAAAATTTTTTCCTGAGGAGTAACGATGTTTTAATTTTTCTGTAACTAGAAACGAATATTTTAGATTTCTTGCATATATATCACGATAAAATTAAATTGTAAGGATATCCCGGAGTAACTTTATTTGTCTATTAGATTTTTATTAATAAGTATGATTCTAGCATTTTTTCCTGAGGAGTAACGATGTTTGAATTTTTCTGGAACTAGAAACGAATATTTTAGATTTCTTGCATATATATCACGATAAAATTAAATTGTAAGGATATCCCGGAGTAACTTTATTTGTCTATTAGATTTTTATTAATAAGTATGATTCTAGCATTTTTTCCTGAGGAGTAACGATGTTTTAATTGTTCTGGAACTAGAAACGAATATTTTAGTTTTCTCGCATAAATATCACGATAAAATTAAATTGTAAGAATATCCCTGAGTAACTTTATTTGTATATTAGATTTTTCTTAATAAGTTTGATTCTAGCATTTTTTCCTGAGGAGTAACGATGTTTTTATTTTTCTGGAGCTGGAAACGAACATTTTAGTTTTCTCGCATAAATATCTCGATAAAATTAAATTGTAAGATTATCCCTGAGTAACTTTATTTGTATATTAAATTTTACTAAATAAGTTTGATTCTAGCATTTTGTTCCAGAGGAGTAACGATGTTTTAATTTTTCTGTAACTAGAACCGAATATTTTAGTTTTCTCGCTTAAATAACACGATAAAATTAAATTGTAAGAATATCCCTGAGTAACTTTATTTGTATATTAGATTTTTCTCAATATGTTTGATTCTAGCATTTTTTCCTGAGGAGTAACGATGTTTTAATTTTTCTGTAACTAGAAACGAATATTTTAGTTTTCTCGCTTAAATATCACGATAAAATTAAATTGTAAGAATATCCCTGAGTAACTTTATTTGTATATTAGATTTTTCTTAATAAGTTTGATTCTAGCATTTTTTCCTGAGGAGTAACGATGTTTTAATTTTTTAAATTGTAAGAATATCCGTGAGTAACTTTATTTGTTTAAAGATTTTTCTTAATAAGTTTGATTTTAAAATTTTTTCCTGAGGAGTAACGATGTTTTAATTTTTCTGTAACTAGAAACGAATATTTTAGTTTTCCCGCTTAAATATCACGATCAAATTAAATTGTAAGAATATCCCTGAGTAACTTTATTTGTATATTAGATTTTGCTTAATAAGTTTGATTCTAGCATTTTTTCCTGAGGAGTAACGATGTTTTAATTTTTCTGTAATTAGAAATGAATATTGATGAGTTTGTAGAAGAGTTTCATCTTCTTGGTTTAGGTTATATATATTATTAAAGCCTTGTATATTCCAGTATAGTATATGTGCGTCGTTTTCAATCTGTCTATTTAGCGTTTTCCTTCTAAGTTTTTTGGAGTGCCTTGAGAGCGAAGTCTGGTTGAAATGTGTTTGTCTAATGGTCCTGTAATGTTTTTTCCATTTTTTCTTATTTTCTGTATTAGTATTCTGTGTTGTTTGAATAGAGACTTCTTTTGGTGTGTTAATAGTCTGAATGTCTACTTTGTTATGTGTTTTGCTGTTGTTTGCTTCTTGGATCTTTTTTCTTTCATTTTCTTTTGGTTTTTCAGTGTAATTTACTTCGGTTAATTGTTGTTGTTCCGGTAATGATGATAGTCTCCTTCTTGTATTTTCAAGGTTAGTAGTGTTTTCTTCAGCGGCAGATTTGGTTTCTGATATTATACATTCGTTGTTTTCCAAATCAGAGGAACTGTACACTGTGCCATTGATAACTATTTTATCGTATTTTAAGTATGTTTTATATCCTTGTTTATTTGCTTTAATTAGATAAAGAGTTTTCTTTCATTTAGTACTTTTTTCGGGAAATCCTCTTCAATGTATGTATGCGGGCCTTTGAGAAGTTTTATCTTATATAAAATTGCTTTTCTTAATTTTTTTGACATGAACTCTACAATGATTGATCTCGGTTTATTATTTTCTCTACGTTTTCCCATTCTTCTAGCGTCTTCAATATCATTTCTATATACATCTGTAATTTTCAACTCGTCTTTTATTATAGAAATTATGACATTATCAAGGATTTCATTAGATTCCTCTTTTATACCATAGAACACTAGGTTTTTCTCTTTTAATTTTCTTTCTAGATTTTCTATAGTTTTCTCTTTTTCTTCAAGTTTATTTTCTAATATAATAATCTTTTTTGAATTTTCATCCACTATTTTTTTCGTATTCAATGCTATACTTTGGTATTTTTCTATATTGCTGATTTTTTGTTCAATTGGCTCTAACAACAATATTCCTGAGTAACTTTATTTGTTTCTTAAATTATTTTAATAAGTTTGATTCTAGCATTTTTTCCAGAGGAGTAACGATGTTTTAATTTATCTCTAACTAGAAACAAATATTTTAGTTTTCTCGCTTAAATATCACGATAAAATTAAATTGTAAGAATATCCCTGAGTAACTTTATTTGTTTCTTAAATTATTTTAATAGGTTTGATTCTAGTATTTTTTCCTGAGGAGTAACGACGTTTTTATTTTTCTGGAGCTGGAAACGAACATTTTAGTTTTCTCACTTAAATATCAAAATAAAATTAAATTGTAAGATTATCCCTGAGTAATTTTATTTGTCTATTAGATTTTTCTAAATAAGTTTGATTCTAGCATTTTTTCCTGAGGAGTAACGATGTTTGAATTTTTCTGGAACTAGAAACGAATATTTTAGATTTCTTGCATATATATCACGATAAAATTAAATTGTAAGGATATCCCGGAGTAACTTTATTTGTCTATTAGATTTTTATTAATAAGTATGATTCTAGCATTTTTTCCTGAGGAGTAACGATGTTTTAATTGTTCTGGAACTAGAAACGAATATTTTAGTTTTCTCGCATAAATATCACGATAAAATTAAATTGTAAGAATATCCCTGAGTAACTTTATTTTTATATTAGATTTTTCTTAATAAGTTTGATTCTAGCATTTTTTCCTGAGGAGTAACGATGTTTTTATTTTTCTGGAGCTGGAAACGAACATTTTAGTTTTCTCGCATAAATATCTCGATAAAATTAAATTGTAAGATTATCCCTGAGTAACTTTATTTGTATATTAAATTTTACTAAATAAGTTTGATTCTAGCATTTTGTTCCAGAGGAGTAACGATGTTTTAATTTTTCTGTAACTAGAACCGAAAATTTTAGTTTTCTCGCTTAAATATCACGATAAAATTAAATTGTAAGAATATCCCTGGGTAACTTTATTTGTATATTAGGTTTTTCATAATAAGTTTGATTCTAGCATTTTGTCCTGAGGATTAACGATGTTTTAATTTTTCTGTAACTCTAGCAATTTTTCCTGAGGAGTGACGATGTTTTAATTTTTCTGGAGCTAGAAACGAATATTTTAGATTTCTCGCTTAAATATCTCGATAAAATTAAATTGTAAGAATATCCCTGAGTAACTTTATTTGTTTCTTAAATTATTTTAATAAGTTTGATTCTAGAATTTTTGCCTGAGGAGTAACGATGTTTTAATTTTTCTGTAACTAGAAACGAATATTTTATTTTTCTCGCTGAAATATGACGATAAAATTAAATTGTAAGAATATCCCTGACTAACTTTATTTGTATATTAGATTTTTCTTAATTAGTTTGATTCTAGCATTTTTTCCTGAGGAGTAACGATGTTTTAATTTTTCTGAAACTAGAAACGAATATTTTAGTTTTCTCGCTCAAATATCACGATAAAATTAAATTGTAGTAATATTCCTGAGTAACTTTATTTGTTTCTTAAATTATTTTAATAAGTTTGATTCTAGTATTTTTTCCAGAGGAGTAACGATGTTTTAATTTTTCTCTAACTAGAAACGAATATTTTAGTTTTCTCCCTTAAATATCACGATAAAATTAAATTGTAAGAATATCCCTGAGTAACTTTATTTGTTTCTTAAATTATTTTAATAAGTTTGATTCTAGTATTTTTTCCTGAGGAGTAACGATGTTTTAATTTTTCTGTAACTAGAAACGAATATTTTAGTTTTCTCGCTTAAATATCACGATAAAATTAAATTGTAAGAATATACCTGAGTAACTTTATTTGTATATTAGATTTTTCTTAATAAGTTTGATTCTAGCATTTTTTCCCGAGGAGTAACGATGTTTTAATTTTTCTGAAACTAGAAACGAATATTTTAGGTTTCTCGCTTAAATATCACGATAAAATTAAATTGTAAGAATATCCCTGAGTAACTTTATTTGTATATTAGATTTTTCTTAATAAGTTTGATTCTAGCATTTTTTCCTGAGGAGTAACGATGTTTTAATTTTTCTGAAACTAGAAACGAATATTTTAGTTTTCTCGCTTAAATATCACGATAAAATTAAATTGTAAGAATATACCTGAGTAACTTTATTTGTCTATTAGATTTTTCTAAATAAGTTTGATTCTAGCATTTTTTCCTGAGGAGTAACGATGTTTTAATTTTTCTGTAACTAGAAACGAATATTTTAGTTTTCTCGCTTAAATATCACGATAAAATTAAATTGTAAGAATATACCTGAGTAACTTTATTTGTATATTAGATTTTTCTTAATAAGTTTGATTCTAGCTTTTTTTCCTGAGGAGTAACGATGTTTTAATTTTTCTGAAACTAGAAACGAATATTTTAGTTTTCTCGCTTAAATATCACGATAAAATTAAATTGTAAGAATATCCGTGAGTAACTTTATTTGTACATTAGATTTTTCTAAATAAGTTTAATTCTAGCATTTTTTCCTGAGGAGTAACGATGTTTTAATTTTTCTGGAGCTAGAAACGAATATTTTAGTTTTCTCGCATAATTATCACGATAAAATTAAATTGGAAGAATATCCCTGAGTAACATTATTTGTGTATTAGATTTTTCTTAATAAGTTTGATTCTAGCATTTTTTCCTGAGGAGTAACAATGTTTTTCTTTTTCTGAAACCTGAAACGAATATTTTAGTTTTCTCGCTTAAATATCACGATAAAATTAAATTGTAAGAATATCCCAGAGTAACATTATTTGTATATTAGATTTTTCTTAATAAGTTTTATTCTAGCTTTTTTTCCTGTGGAGTAACGATGTTTTAATTTTTCTGAACCTAGAATCGAATATTTTAGTTTTCTCGCTTAAATATCACGATAAAATTAAATTGTAAGAATATCCCTGAGTAACTTTATTTATATTAGATTTTTCTTAATAAGTTCGATTCTAGCATTTTTTCCTGAGGAGTAACGATGTTTTTATTTTTCTGGAGCTTTAAACGAGAATTTTAGTTTTTTCACTTAAATATCACGATAAAATTAAATTGTAAGATTATCCCTGAGTAACTTCTTTTATATATTAGATTTTTCTAAATAAGTTTGATGCTAGCATTTTTTCCTGAGGAGTAACGATGTTTAATTTTTCAAGCTAGACACGATTATTTTAGATATCTCGCTTAAATAACACGATAAAATTAAATTGTAAGAATATCCGTGAGTAACTTTATTTGTATATTAGATTTTTCTTAATAAGTTTGATTCTAGCATTTTTTCCTGAGGAGTAACAATGTTTTTATTTTTCTGGAGCTAGAAACGAATATTTTAGTTTTCTCGCTTAAATATCACGATAAAATTAAATTGTAAGGATAAATTATTTTAATAAGTTTGGTTCTAGCATTTTTTCCTGAGGAGTAACGAAGTTTTTATTTTTCTGGAGCTAGAAACGAATATTTTAGTTTTCTCGCTGAAATATCACGATAAAATTAAATTGTAAGAATATCCCTGAGTAACTTTATTTGTATATTAGATTTTTCTTAATAAGTTTGATTCTAGCATTTTTTCCTGAGGAGTAACGATGTTTGAATTTTTCTTGAAATAGAAGCGAATATTTTAGTTTTCTCGCTTAAATATCACGATAAAATTAAAATGAAGAATATCCCTGAGTAACTTTATTTGTTTATTAGATTTTTTTTTAATAAGTTTGATGCTAGCATTTTTTCCTGAGTAACGATGTTTAATTTTTCAAGAGCTAGAAAAGATTATTTTTGATATCTCGCTTAAATATCACGATAAAATTAAATTGTAAGAATATCCCTGAGTAACTTTATTTGTATATTAGATTTTTCTTAATAAGTTTGATTCTAGAATTTTATCCTGAGGAGTAACGATGTTTTAATTTTTCTGGAGCTAGAAACGAATATTTTTGATTTCTCGCTTAAATATCTCGATAAAATTAAATTGTAAGAATATCCCTGAGTAACTTTATTTGTATATTAGATTTTTATAATAAGTTTGATTCTAGCATTTTTTCTTGAGGAGTAACGATGTTTTTATTTTTCTGGAACTATAAACGAATATTTTTGATTTCTCGCTTAAATATCTCGATAAAATTCAATTGTAAGAATATCCCTGAGTAACTTTAATTGTATATTAGATTTTTATAATAAGTTTGATTCTAGCATTTTTTCTTGAGGAGTAACGATGTTTTTATTTTTCTGGAACTATAAACGAATATTTTAGTTTTCTCGCTTAAATATCACGATAAAATTAAATTGTAAGAATTTCCCTGAGTAACTTTATTTGTATATTAGATTTGTTTTAATAAGTTTGATTCTAGCTTTTTTTCCTGTGGAGTAACGATGTTTAAATTTTTCTGATACTAGAATCGAATATTTTAGTTTTCTCGCTTAAATATCACGATAAAATTAAATTGTAAGAATATCCCTGAGTAACTATATTTGTATATTAGATTTTTATAATAAGTTTGATTCTAGCATTTTTTCCTGACGAGTAACAATGTTTTAATTTTTCTGAAACCTGAAACGAATATTTTAGTTTTCTCGCTTAAATATCACGATAAAATTAAATTGTAAGAATATCCCAGAGTAACATTATTTGTATATTAGACTTTTCTTAATAAGTTTGATTCTAGCTTTTTTTCCTGTGGAGTAACAATGTTTTAATTTTTCTGAAACTAGAATCGAATATTTCAGTTTTCTCGCTTAAATATCACGATAAAATTAAATTGTAAGAATATCCCTGAGTAACTTTATTTGTATATTAGATTTTTCTTAATAAGTTCGATTCTAGCATTTTTTCCTGAGGAGTAACGATGTTTTAATTTTACTGGAACTAGAAACGAATATTTTAGTTTTCTCGCATAATTATCACGATAAAATTAAATTGTAAGAATAGTCCTGAGTAACTTTATTTGTATATTAGATTTATCTTAATAAGTTTGATGCTAGCATTTTTTCCTGAGGAGTAACGATGTTTTAATTTTTCTGTAATTAGAAACGAATATTTAGTTTTCTCGCTTAAATATCACGATAAAATTAAATTGTAAGAATATCCCTGAGTATCTTTATTTGTATATTAGATTTTTCTTAATAAGTTTGATTCTAGCATTTTTTCCTGAGGAGTAACGATGTTTTAATTTTTCTGGAAATAGAAGCGAATATTTTAGTTTTCTCGCTTAAATATCTCGATAAAATTAAATTGTAAGAATATCCCTGAGTAACTTTATTTGTATATTAGATTTTTATAATAAGTTTGATTCTAGCATTTTTTCTTGAGGAGTAACGATGTTTTTATTTTTCTGGAACTATAAACGAATATTTTAGTTTTCTCGCTTAAGTATCACGATAAAATTAAATTGTACGAATATCCCTGAGTAATTTTATTTGTTTATTAGATTTTTTTAATAAGTTTGATTCTAGCATTTTTTCCTTAGGAGTAACAATGTTTTTATTTTTCTGGAGCAAGAAACGAATATTTTAGATTTCTCGCTTAAATATCACGATAAAATTAAATTGTAAGGATAAATTATGTTAATAAGTTTGGTTCTAGCATTTTTTCCTGAGGAGTAACGATGTTTTTATTTTTCTGGAGCTAGAAACGAATATTTTAGTTTTCTCGCATAATTATCTCGATAAAATTAAATTGTAAGAATATCCCTGAGTAACTTTATTTGTATATTAGATTTTTCTTAATAAGTTCGATTCTAGCATTTTTTCCTGAGGAGTAACGATGTTTTAATTTTTCTGGAACTAGAAACGAATATTTTAGTTTTCTCGCATAATTATCACGATAAAATTAAATTGTAAGAATATCCCTGAGTAACTTTATTTGTATATTAGATTTTTCTTAATAAGTTTGATTCTAGCATTTTTTCCTGAGGAATAACGATGTTTGAATTTTTCTTGAAATAGAAGCGAATATTTTAGTTTTCTCGCTTAAATATCACGATAAAATTAAATTGAAGAATATCCCTGAGTAACTTTATTTGTTTATTAGATTTTTTTTAATAAGTTTGATGCTAGCATTTTTTCCTGAGTAACGATGTTTAATTTTTCAAGAGCTAGAAAAGATTATTTTTGATAACTCGCTTCAATATCACGATAAAATTAAATTGTAAGAATATCCCTAAGTAACTTTATTTGTATATTAGATTTTTCTTAATAAGTTTGATTCTAGCATTTTTTCCTGAGGAGTAACGATGTTTTAATTTTTCTGGAACTAGAAACTAATATTTTAGTTTTCTCGCTTAAGTATCACGATAAAATTTAATTGTATGAATATCCCTGAGTAACTTTATTTGTTTATTAGATTTTTTTAATAAGTTTGATTCTAGCATTTTTTCCTTAGGAGTTTCAATGTTTTTATTTTTCTGGAGCTAGAAACGAATATTTTAGTTTTCTCGCTTAAATATCACGATAAAATTAAATTATAAGGATAAATTATTTTAATAAGTTTGGTTCTAGCATTTTTTCCTGAGGGGTAACGATGTTTTTATTTTTCTGGAGCTTTAAACGAAAATTTTAGTTTTCTCACTTAAATATCACGATAAAATTAAATTTTAAGATTATCCCTGAGTAACTTTTTTTGTATATTAGATTTTTCTAAATTATTTTGATTCTAGCATTTTTTTCTGAGGAGTAACGATATTTGAATTTTTCTGGAAATAGAAGCGAATATTTAAGTTTTCTCGCTTAAATATCACGATAAAATTAAATTGTAAGAATATCCCTGAGTAACTTTATTTGTATATTAGATTATTCTTAATAAGTTTGATTCTAGCATTTTTTCCTGAGGAGTAACGATGTTTTAATTTTTCTGGAGCTAGAGACGAGTATTTTAGATTTCTCGCTTAAATTTCTCGATAAAATTAAATTGTAAGAATATCCCTGAGTAACTTTAGTTGTATATTAGGTTTTTCTTAATAAGTTTGATTCTAGCATTTTGTCCTGAGGAGTAACGATGTTTTTATTTTTCTGGAGCTAGAAACGAATATTTTAGTTTTCTCGCTTAAATATCACGATAAAATTAAATTGTAAGAATTTCCCTGAGTAACTTTATTTGTATATTAGATTTGTCTTAATAAGTTTGATTCTAGCATTTTTTCCTGAGGAGTAACGTTGTTTTAATTTTTCTGTAACTAGAAACGAATATTTTAGTTTTCTCGCATAAATATCACGATAAAATTAAATTGTAATAATAGCCCTGAGTAACATTATTTGTATATTAGATTTTTCTTAATAAGTTTGATTCTAGCTTTTTTTCCTGTGGAGTAACGATGTTTTAATTTTTCTGAAACTAGAACCGAATATTTTAGTTTTCTCGCTTAAATATCACGATAAAATTAAATTGTAAGAATATCCCTGAGTAACTATATTTGTATATTAGATTTTTATAATAAGTTTGATTCTAGCATTTTTTCCTGAGGAGTAACAATGTTTTAATTTTTCTGAAACCTGAAACCAATATTTTAGTTTTCTCGCATAAATATCACGATAAAATTAAATTGTAATAATAGCCCTGAGTAACATTATTTGTATATTAGATTTTTCTTAATAAGTTTGATTCTAGCTTTTTTTCCTGTGGAGTAACGATGTTTTAATTTTTCTGAAACTAGAATCGAATATTTTAGTTTTCTCGCTTAAATATCACGATAAAATTAAATTGTAAGAATAGTCCTGAGTAACTTTATTTGTATATTAGATTTATCTTAATAAGTTTGATGCTAGCATTTTTTCCTGTGGAGTAACGATGTTTTAATTTTTCTGTAATTAGAAATGAATATTTTAGTTTTCTCGCTTAAATATCACGATAAAATTAAATTGTAAGAATATCCCTGAGTACCTTTATTTGTATATTAGATACTTCTTAATAAGTTTGATTCTAGCATTTTTTCCTGAGGAGTAACGATGTTTTAATTTTTCTGGAGCTAGAAACGAATATTTTAGATTTCTCGCTTAAATATCTCGATAAAATTAAATTGTAAGAATATCCCTGAGTAACTTTATTTGTATATTAGATTTTTATAATAAGTTTGATTCTAGCATTTTTTCTTGAGGAGTAACGATGTTTTTATTTTTCTGGAACTATAAAAGAATATTTTAGTTTTCTCGCTTAAGTATCACGATAAAATTAAATTGTATGAATATCCTTGAGTAACTTTATTTGTTTATTAGATTTTTTTAATAAGTTTGATTCTAGCATTTTTTCCTTAGGAGTAACAATGTTTTTATTTTTCTGGAGCTAGAAACGAATATTTTAGTTTTCTCGCATAAATATCACGATAAAATTAAATTGTAATAATAGCCCTGAGTAACATTATTTGTATGTTAGATTTTTCTTAATAAGTTTGATTCTAGCTTTTTTTCCTGTGGAGTAACGATGTTTTAATTTTTCTGAAACTAGAATCGAATATTTTAGTTTTCTCGCTTAAATATCACGATAAAATTAAATTGTAAGAATATCCCTGAGTAACTTTATTTGTATATTATATTTTTATAATAAATTTGATTCTAGCATTTTTTCTTGAGGAGTAACGATGTTTTTATTTTTCTGGAACTATAAAAGAATATTTTAGTTTTCTCGCTTAAGTATCACGATAAAATTAAATTGTATGAATATCCTTGAGTAACTTTATTTGTTTATTAGATTTTTTTAATAAGTTTGATTCTAGCATTTTTTCCTTAGGAGTAACAATGTTTTTATTTTTCTGGAGCTAGAAACGAATATTTTAGTTTTCTCGCTTAAATATCACGATAAAATTAAATTGTAAGGATAAATTATTTTAATAAGTTTGGTTCTAGCATTTTTTCCTGAGGAGTAACGATGTTTGAATTTTTCTGGAGCTAGAAACGAATATTTTAGTTTTCTCGCTTAAATATCACGATAAAATTAAATTGTAAGAATATCCCTGAGTAACTTTATTTGTATATTAGATTTTTCTTAATAAGTTTGATTCTAGCATTTTTTCCTGAGGAGTAACGATGTTTGAATTTTTCTTGAAATAGAAGCGAATATTTTAGTTTTCTCGCTAAAATATAACGTTAAAATTAAATTGTAAGAATATCCCTGAGTAACTTTATTTGTATATTAGATTATTCTTAATAAGTTTGATTCTAGCATTTTTTCCTGAGGAGTAACGATGTTTTAATTTTTCTGGAGCTAGAAACGAGTATTTTAGATTTCTCGTTTAAATTTCTCGATAAAATTAAATTGTAAGAATATCCCTGAGTAACTTTAGTTGTATATTAGGTTTTTCTTAATAAGTTTGATTCTAGCATTTTGTCCTGAGGAGTAACGATGTTTTTATTTTTCTGGAACTATAAACGAATATTTTAGTTTTCTCGCTTAAATAACACGATAAAATTAAATTGTAAGAATATCCCTGAGTACCTTTATTTGTATATTAGATTTTTCTAAATAAGTTTGTTTCTAGCATTTTTTCCTGAGGAGTAACGATGTTTAAATTTTTCTGTAACTAGAAACGAATATTTTAGTTTTCTCGCATAAATATCACGATAAAATTAAATTGTAATAATAGCCCTGAGTAACTTTATTTGTATATTAGATTTTTCTTAATAAGTTTGATTCTAGCATTTTTTCTTGAGAAGTAACGATGTTTTAATTCTTCTGGAGCTAGAAACGAATATTTTAGATTTCTCGATTAAATAACTCGATAAAATTAAATTTTAAGAATGTCCCTGAGTAACTTTATTTGCATATTAGATGTTTCTTAATAAGTTTGATTCTAGCATTTTGTCCTGAGGAGTAACGATGTTTTTATTTTTCTGGAGCTAGAAAAGAATATTTTAAATTTCTCGCTTAAATAACTCGATAAAATTAAATTGTAAGAATATCCCTGAGTAACTTTATTTGTGTAATAGATTTTTCTTAATAAGTTTGATTCTAGCATTTTTTCCTGAGGAGTAACGATGTTTTAATTTTTCTGAAACTAGAAACGAATATTTTAGTTTTCTCGCTTAAATATCACGATAAAATTAAATTGTAAGAATATCACTGAGTAACTTTATTTGTTTCTTAAATTATTTTAATAAGTTTGATTCTAGTATTTTTTCCTGGGGAGTAACGATGTTTTTATTTTTCTGGAGCTAGAAACGAAAATTTTTGTTTACTCGCTTAAATATCACGATAAAATTAAATTGTAAGAATATCCGTGAGTAACTTTATTTGTATATTAGATTTTTCTAAACAAGTTTGATTCTAGCATTTTTTCCTGAGGAGTAACGATGTTTTAATTTTGCTGGAGCTAGAAACGAATATTTTAATTTTCTCGAATAAATATCACGATAAAATTAAATTGTAAGAATATCCCTGAGTAACTTTATTTGTATATTAGATGTTTCTTAATAAGTTTGATTCTAGCATTTTTTCCTGAGGAGTAACGATGTTTTAATTTTTCTGGAGCTAGAAACGAATATTTTAGATTTCTCGCTTAAATAACTCGATAAAATTAAATTTTAAGAATGTCCCTGAGTAACTTTATTTGTATATTAGATGTTTCTTAATAAGTTTGATTCTAGCATTTTTTCCTGAGGAGTAACGATGTTTTAATTTTTCTGGAGCTAGAAAAGAATATTTTAGATTTCTCGCTTAAATAACTCGATAAAATTGAATTGTAAGAATGTCCCTGAGTAACTTTATTTGTATATTAGATTTTTATAATAAGTTTGATTCTAGCATTTTTTCTTGAGGAGTAACGATTTTTTTATTTTTCTGGAATTATAAACGCATATTTTAGTTTTCTCGCTTAAGTATCACGATAAAATTAAATTGTATGAATATCCCTGAGTAACTTTATTTGTTTATTAAATTTTTTTTAAAGTTTGATTCTAGCATTTTTTCCTTAGGAGTAACAATGTTTTTATTTTTCTGGAGCTAGAAACGAATATTTTAGTTTTCTCGCTTAAATATCACGATAAAATTAAATTGTAAGGATAAATTATTTTAATAAGTTTGGTTCTAGCATTTTTTCCTGAGGAGTAACAATGTTTTTATTTTTCTGGAGCTAGAAACGAACATTTTAGTTTTCTCACTTAAATATCACGATAAAATTAAATTGTAAGAATATCCGTGAGTAACTTTATTTGTACATTAGATTTTTTTTAATAAGTTTTATTCTAGCATTTTTTCCTTAGGAGTAACAATGTTTTTATTTTTCTGGAGCTAGAAACGAATATTTTAATTTTCTCGCTTAAATATCACGATAAAATTAAATTGTAAGGATAAATTATTTTAATAAGTTTGGTTCTAGAATTTTTTCCTGAGGAGTAACGATGTTTTAATTTTTCTGGAGCTAGAAACGAATATTTTAGTTTTCTCGCTTAAATATCACGATAAAATTAAATTGTAAGAATATCCCTGAGTAACTTTATTTGTATATTAGATTTTTCTTAATAAGTTTGATTCTAGCATTTTTTCCTGAGGAGTAACGATGTTTGAATTTTTCTTGAAATAGAAGCGAATATTTTAGTTTTCTCGCTTAAATATCACGATAAAATTAAATTGAAGAATATCCCTGAGTAACTTTATTTGTTTATTAGATTTTTTTTTAATAAGTTTGATGCTAGCATTTTTTCCTGAGTAACGATGTTTAATTTTTCAAGAGCTAGAAAAGATTATTTTTGATATCTCGCTTAAATATCACGATAAAATTAAATTGTAAGGAGTAACTTTATTTGTATATTAGATTTTACTTAATAAGTTTGATTCTAGAATTTTTTCCTGAGGAGTAACGATGTTTTAATTTTTCTGGAGCTAGAAACGAGTATTTTAGATTTCTCGCTTAAATATCTCGATAAAATTAAATTGTAAGAATATCCCTGAGTAACTTTATTTGTATATTAGATTTTTATAATAAGTTTGATTCTAGCATTTTTTCTTGAGGAGTAACGATGTTTTTATTTTTCTGGAACTATAAACGAATATTTTAGTTTTCTCGCTTAAATATCTCGATAAAATTAAATTGTAAGAATATCCCTGAGTAACTTTAGTTGTATATTAGGTTTTTCTTAATAAGTTTGATTCTAGCATTTTGTCCTGAGGAGTAACGATGTTTTAATTTTTCTGGAGCTAGAAACGAATATTTTAGTTTTCTCGCTTAAATATCACGATAAAATTAAATTGTAAGAATTTCCCCGAGTAACTTTATTTGTATATTAGATTTGTCTTAATAAGTTTGATTCTAGCATTTTTTCCTGAGTAGTAACGATGTTTTAATTTTTCTGTAACTAGAAACGAATATTTTAGTTTTCTCGCATAAATATCACGATAAAATTAAATTGTAATAATAGCCCTGAGTAACATTATTTGTATGTTAGATTTTTCTTAATAAGTTTGATTCTAGCTTTTTTTCCTGTGGAGTAACGATGTTTTAATTTTTCTGAAACTAGAATCGAATATTTTAGTTTTCTCGCTTAAATATCACGATAAAATTAAATTGTAAGAATATCCCTGAGTAACTATATTTGTATATTAGATTTTTATAATAAGTTTGATTCTAGCATTTTTTCCTGAGGAGTAACAATGTTTTAATTTTTCTGAAACCTGAAACGAATATTTTAGTTTTCTCGCTTAAATATCACGATAAAATTAAATTGTAAGAATATCCCAGAGTAACATTATTTGTATATTAGATTTTTCTTAATAAGTTTGATTCTAGCTTTTTTTCCTGTGGAGTAACGATGTTTTAATTTTTCTGAAACTAGAATCGAATATTTTAGTTTTCTCGCTTAAATATCACGATAAAATTAAATTGTAATAATATCCCTGAGTAACTTTATTTGTATATTAGATTTTTCTTAATAAGTTCGATTCTAGCATTTTTTCCTGAGGAGTAACGATGTTTTAATTTTTCTGGAACTAGAAACGAATATTTTAGTTTTCTCGCATAATTATCACGATAAAATTAAATTGTAAGAATAGTCATGAGTAACTTTATTTGTATATTAGATTTATCTTAATAAGTTTGATGCTAGCATTTTTTCCTGAGGAGTAACGATGTTTTAATTTTTCTGTAATTAGAAACGAATATTTAGTTTTCTCGCTTAAATATCACGATAAAGTTAAATTGTAAGAATATCCCTGAGTAACTTTATTTGTATATAGATTTTTCTTAATAAGTTTGATTCTAGCATTTTTTCCTGAGGAGTAACGATGTTTTAATTTTTCTGTAATTAGAAACGAATATTTAGTTTTCTCGCTTAAATATCACGATAAAGTTAAATTGTAAGAATATCCCTGAGTAACTTTATTTGTATATAGATTTTTCTTAATAAGTTTGGTTCTAGCATTTTTTCCTGAGAGGTAACGATGTTTTTATTTTTCTGGAGCTTTAAACGAAAATTTTAGTTTTCTCACTTAAATATCACGATAAAATTAAATTGTAAGATTATCCCTGAGTAACTTTTTTTGTATATTAGATTTTTCTAAATAAGTTTGATTCTAGCATTTTTTTCTGAGCAGTAACGATATTTGAATTTTTCTGGAAATAGAAGCGAATATTTCAGTTTTCTCGCTTAAATATCACGATAAAATTAAATTGTAAGAATATCCCTGAGTAACATTATTTGTTTATTAGATTTTTTTTAATAAGTTTGATGCTAGCATTTTTTCCTGAGGAGTAACGATGTTTAATTTTTCAAGCTAGACACGATTATTTTAGATATCTCGCTTAAATATCACGATAAAATTAAATTCTAAGAATATCCCTGAGTAACATTATTTGTATATTAGATTTTTCTTAATAAGTTTGATTCTAGCATTTTTTCCTGAGGAGTAACGATGTTTTAATTTTTCTGTAATTAGAAATGAATATTTTAGTTTTCTCGCTTAAATATCACGATAAAATTAAATTGTAAGAATATCCCTGAGTACCTTTATTTGTATATTAGATGCTTCTTAATAAGTTTGATTCTAGCATTTTTTCCTGAGGAGTAACGATGTTTTAATTTTTCTGGAGCTAGAAACGAATATTTTAGATTTCTCGCTTAAATATCTCGATAAAATTAAATTGTAAGAATATCCCTGAGTAACTTTATTTGTATATTAGATTTGTATAATAAGTTTGATTCTAGCATTTTTTCTTGAGGAGTAACGATGTTTTTATTTTTCTGGAACTATAAACGAATATTTTAGTTTTCTCGCTTAAATATCTCGATAAAATTAAATTGTAAGAATATCCCTGAGTAACTTTAGTTGTATATTAGGTTTTTCTTAATAAGTTTGATTCTAGAATTTTGTCCTGAGGAGTAACGATGTTTTTATTTTTCTGGAGCTAGAAACGAATATTTTAGTTTTCTCGCTTAAATAACACGATAAAGTTAAATTGTAAGAATATCCCTGAGTACCTTTATTTGTATATTAGATTTTTCTCAATAAGTTTGTTTCTAGCATTTTTTCCTGAGGAGTAACGATGTTTTAATTTTTCTGTAACTAGAAACGAATATTTTAGTTTTCTCGCATAAATATCACGATAAAATTAAATTGTAATAATAGCCCTGAGCAACTTTATTTGTATATTAGATTTTTCTTAATAAGTTTGATTCTAGTATTTTTTCTTGAGGAGTAACGATGTTTTAATTTTTCTGGAGCTAGAAACGAATATTTTAGATTTCTCGCTTAAATAACTCGATAAAATTAAATTTTAAGAATGTCCCTGAGTAACTTTATTTGTATATTAGATGTTTCTTAATAAGTTTGATTCTAGCATTTTTCCTGAGGAGTAACGATGTTTTAATTTTTCTGGAGCTAGAAAAGAATATTTTAGATTTCTCGCTTAAATAACTCGATAAAATTGAATTGTAAGAATGTCCCTGAGTAACTTTATTTGTGTATTAGATTTTTCTTAATAAGTTTGATTCTAGCATTTTTTCCTGAGGAGTAACGATGTTTCAATTTTTCTGAAACTAGAAACGAATATTTTAGTGTTCTCGCTTAAATATCACGATAAAATTAAATTGTAAGAATATCACTGAGTAACTTTATTTGTTTCTTAAATTATTTTAATAAGTTTGATTCTAGTATTTTTTCCTGAGGAGTAACGATGTTTTTATTTTTCTGAAGCTAGAAACGAAAATTTTTGTTTACTCGCTTAAATATCACGATAAAATTAAATTGTAAGAATATCCGTGAGTAACTTTATTTGTATATTAGATTTTTCTAAATAAGTTTGATTCTAGCATTTTTTCCTGAGGAGTAACGATGTTTTAATTTTTCTGGAGCTAGAAACGAATATTTTATTTTTCTCGAATAAATATCACGATAAAATTAAATTGTAAGAATATCCCTGAGTAACTTTATTTGTATATTAGATGTTTCTTAATAAGTTTGATTCTAGCATTTTTTCCTGAGGAGTAACGATGTTTTAATTTTTCTGGAGCTAGAAACGAATATTTCATATTTCTCGCTTAAATATCTCGATAAAATTAAATTGTAAGAATATCCCTGAGTAACTTTATTTGTATATTAGATTTTTATAATAAGTTTGATTCTAGCATTTTTTCTTGAGGAGTAACGATGTTTTTATTTTTCTGGAATTATAAACGAATATTTTAGTTTTCTCGCTTAAGTATCACGATAAAATTAAATTGTATGAATATCCCTGAGTAACTTTATTTGTTTATTAGATTTTTTTTAAAAGTTTGATTCTAGCATTTTTTCCTTAGGAGTAACAATGTTTTTATTTTTCTGGAGCTAGAAACGAATATTTTAGTTTTCTCGCTTAAATATCACGATAAAATTAAATTGTAAGGATAAATTATTTTAATAAGTTTGGTTCTAGCATTTTTTCCTGAGGAGTAACAATGTTTTTATTTTTCTGGAGCTAGAAACGAACATTTTAGTTTTCTCACTTAAATATCACGATAAAATTAAATTGTAAGAATATCCGTGAGTAACTTTATTTGTACATTAGATTTTTCTAAATAATTTTGATTCTAGCATTTTTTCCTGAGGAGTAACGATGTTTTAATTTTTCTGTAATTAGAAACGAATATTTTAGTTTTCTCGCTTAAATATCTCGATAAAATTAAATTGTAAGAATATCCGTGAGTAGCTTTATTTGTACATTAGATTTTTCTAAATAATTTTGATTCTAGCATTTTTTCCTTAGGAGTAACAATGTTTTTATTTTTCTGGAGCTAGAAACGAATATTTTAGTTTTCTCGCTTAAATATCACGATAAAATTAAATTGTAAGGATAAATTATTTTAATAAGTTTGGTTCTAGCATTTTTTCCTGAGTAACAATGTTTTTATTTTTCTGGAGCTAGAAACGAATATTTTAGTTTTCTCGCTTAAATATCACGATAAAATTAAATTGTAAGGATAAATTATTTTAATAAGTTTGGTTCTAGCATTTTTTCCTGAGGAGTAACAATGTTTTTATTTTTCTGGAGCTAGAAACGAACATTTTAGTTTTCTCACTTAAATATCACGATAAAATTAAATTGTAAGAATATCCGTGAGTAACTTTATTTGTACATTAGATTTTTTTAATAAGTTTTATTCTAGCATTTTTTCCTTAGGAGTAACAATGTTTTTATTTTTCTGGAGCTAGAAACGAATATTTTAATTTTCTCGCTTAAATATCACGATAAAATTAAATTGTAAGGATAAATTATTTTAATAAGTTTGGTTCTAGAATTTTTTCCTGAGGAGTAACGATGTTTTAATTTTTCTGGAGCTAGAAACGAATATTTTAGTTTTCTCGCTTAAATATCACGATAAAATTAAATTGTAAGAATATCCCTGAGTAACTTTATTTGTATATTAGATTTTTCTTAATAAGTTTGATTCTAGCATTTTTTCCTGAGGAGTAACGATGTTTGAATTTTTCTTGAAATAGAAGCGAATATTTTAGTTTTCTCGCTTAAATATCACGATAAAATTAAATTGAAGAATATCCCTGAGTAACTTTATTTGTTTATTAGATTTTTTTTTAATAAGTTTGATGCTAGCATTTTTTCCTGAGTAACGATGTTTAATTTTTCAAGAGCTAGAAAAGATTATTTTTGATATCTCGCTTAAATATCACGATAAAATTAAATTGTAAGGAGTAACTTTATTTGTATATTAGATTTTACTTAATAAGTTTGATTCTAGAATTTTTTCCTGAGGAGTAACGATGTTTTAATTTTTCTGGAGCTAGAAACGAGTATTTTAGATTTCTCGCTTAAATATCTCGATAAAATTAAATTGTAAGAATATCCCTGAGTAACTTTATTTGTATATTAGATTTTTATAATAAGTTTGATTCTAGCATTTTTTCTTGAGGAGTAACGATGTTTTTATTTTTCTGGAACTATAAACGAATATTTTAGTTTTCTCGCTTAAATATCTCGATAAAATTAAATTGTAAGAATATCCCTGAGTAACTTTAGTTGTATATTAGGTTTTTCTTAATA
The DNA here is from genome assembly GCA_911728475.2 of Pterostichus madidus. Classification (NCBI taxonomy): domain Eukaryota; kingdom Metazoa; phylum Arthropoda; class Insecta; order Coleoptera; family Carabidae; genus Pterostichus; species Pterostichus madidus. Next base: position 16,328,475 of record OU452311.1, on the reverse strand, counting down.
AGTTTGATTCTAGCATTTTGTCCTGAGGAGTAACGATGTTTTAATTTTTCTGGATCTAGAAACGAATATTTTAGTTTTCTCGCTTAAATATCACGATAAAATTAAATTGTAAGAATTTCCCCGAGTAACTTTATTTGTATATTAGATTTGTCTTAATAAGTTTGATTCTAGCATTTTTTCCTGAGTAGTAACGATGTTTTAATTTTTCTGTAACTAGAAACGAATATTTTAGTTTTCTCGCATAAATATCACGATAAAATTAAATTGTAATAATAGCCCTGAGTAACATTATTTGTATGTTAGATTTTTCTTAATAAGTTTGATTCTAGCTTTTTTTCCTGTGGAGTAACGATGTTTTAATTTTTCTGAAACTAGAATCGAATATTTTAGTTTTCTCGCTTAAATATCACGATAAAATTAAATTGTAAGAATATCCCTGAGTAACTATATTTGTATATTAGATTTTTATAATAAGTTTGATTCTAGCATTTTTTCCTGAGGAGTAACAATGTTTTAATTTTTCTGAAACCTGAAACGAATATTTTAGTTTTCTCGCTTAAATATCACGATAAAATTAAATTGTAAGAATATCCCAGAGTAACATTATTTGTATATTAGATTTTTCTTAATAAGTTTGATTCTAGCTTTTTTTCCTGTGGAGTAACGATGTTTTAATTTTTCTGAAACTAGAATCGAATATTTTAGTTTTCTCGCTTAAATATCACGATAAAATTAAATTGTAATAATATCCCTGAGTAACTTTATTTGTATATTAGATTTTTCTTAATAAGTTCGATTCTAGCATTTTTTCCTGAGGAGTAACGATGTTTTAATTTTTCTGGAACTAGAAACGAATATTTTAGTTTTCTCGCATAATTATCACGATAAAATTAAATTGTAAGAATAGTCATGAGTAACTTTATTTGTATATTAGATTTATCTTAATAAGTTTGATGCTAGCATTTTTTCCTGAGGAGTAACGATGTTTTAATTTTTCTGTAATTAGAAACGAATATTTAGTTTTCTCGCTTAAATATCACGATAAAGTTAAATTGTAAGAATATCCCTGAGTAACTTTATTTGTATATAGATTTTTCTTAATAAGTTTGATTCTAGCATTTTTTCCTGAGGAGTAACGATGTTTTAATTTTTCTGTAATTAGAAACGAATATTTAGTTTTCTCGCTTAAATATCACGATAAAGTTAAATTGTAAGAATATCCCTGAGTAACTTTATTTGTATATAGATTTTTCTTAATAAGTTTGGTTCTAGCATTTTTTCCTGAGAGGTAACGATGTTTTTATTTTTCTGGAGCTTTAAACGAAAATTTTAGTTTTCTCACTTAAATATCACGATAAAATTAAATTGTAAGATTATCCCTGAGTAACTTTTTTTGTATATTAGATTTTTCTAAATAAGTTTGATTCTAGCATTTTTTTCTGAGCAGTAACGATATTTGAATTTTTCTGGAAATAGAAGCGAATATTTCAGTTTTCTCGCTTAAATATCACGATAAAATTAAATTGTAAGAATATCCCTGAGTAACATTATTTGTTTATTAGATTTTTTTTAATAAGTTTGATGCTAGCATTTTTTCCTGAGGAGTAACGATGTTTAATTTTTCAAGCTAGACACGATTATTTTAGATATCTCGCTTAAATATCACGATAAAATTAAATTCTAAGAATATCCCTGAGTAACATTATTTGTATATTAGATTTTTCTTAATAAGTTTGATTCTAGCATTTTTTCCTGAGGAGTAACGATGTTTTAATTTTTCTGTAATTAGAAATGAATATTTTAGTTTTCTCGCTTAAATATCACGATAAAATTAAATTGTAAGAATATCCCTGAGTACCTTTATTTGTATATTAGATGCTTCTTAATAAGTTTGATTCTAGCATTTTTTCCTGAGGAGTAACGATGTTTTAATTTTTCTGGAGCTAGAAACGAATATTTTAGATTTCTCGCTTAAATATCTCGATAAAATTAAATTGTAAGAATATCCCTGAGTAACTTTATTTGTATATTAGATTTGTATAATAAGTTTGATTCTAGCATTTTTTCTTGAGGAGTAACGATGTTTTTATTTTTCTGGAACTATAAACGAATATTTTAGTTTTCTCGCTTAAATATCTCGATAAAATTAAATTGTAAGAATATCCCTGAGTAACTTTAGTTGTATATTAGGTTTTTCTTAATAAGTTTGATTCTAGAATTTTGTCCTGAGGAGTAACGATGTTTTTATTTTTCTGGAGCTAGAAACGAATATTTTAGTTTTCTCGCTTAAATAACACGATAAAGTTAAATTGTAAGAATATCCCTGAGTACCTTTATTTGTATATTAGATTTTTCTCAATAAGTTTGTTTCTAGCATTTTTTCCTGAGGAGTAACGATGTTTTAATTTTTCTGTAACTAGAAACGAATATTTTAGTTTTCTCGCATAAATATCACGATAAAATTAAATTGTAATAATAGCCCTGAGCAACTTTATTTGTATATTAGATTTTTCTTAATAAGTTTGATTCTAGTATTTTTTCTTGAGGAGTAACGATGTTTTAATTTTTCTGGAGCTAGAAACGAATATTTTAGATTTCTCGCTTAAATAACTCGATAAAATTAAATTTTAAGAATGTCCCTGAGTAACTTTATTTGTATATTAGATGTTTCTTAATAAGTTTGATTCTAGCATTTTTCCTGAGGAGTAACGATGTTTTAATTTTTCTGGAGCTAGAAAAGAATATTTTAGATATCTCGCTTAAATAACTCGATAAAATTGAATTGTAAGAATGTCCCTGAGTAACTTTATTTGTGTATTAGATTTTTCTTAATAAGTTTGATTCTAGCATTTTTTCCTGAGGAGTAACGATGTTTCAATTTTTCTGAAACTAGAAACGAATATTTTAGTGTTCTCGCTTAAATATCACGATAAAATTAAATTGTAAGAATATCACTGAGTAACTTTATTTGTTTCTTAAATTATTTTAATAAGTTTGATTCTAGTATTTTTTCCTGAGGAGTAACGATGTTTTTATTTTTCTGAAGCTAGAAACGAAAATTTTTGTTTACTCGCTTAAATATCACGATAAAATTAAATTGTAAGAATATCCGTGAGTAACTTTATTTGTATATTAGATTTTTCTAAATAAGTTTGATTCTAGCATTTTTTCCTGAGGAGTAACGATGTTTTAATTTTTCTGGAGCTAGAAACGAATATTTTATTTTTCTCGAATAAATATCACGATAAAATTAAATTGTAAGAATATCCCTGAGTAACTTTATTTGTATATTAGATGTTTCTTAATAAGTTTGATTCTAGCATTTTTTCCTGAGGAGTAACGATGTTTTAATTTTTCTGGAGCTAGAAACGAATATTTCATATTTCTCGCTTAAATATCTCGATAAAATTAAATTGTAAGAATATCCCTGAGTAACTTTATTTGTATATTAGATTTTTATAATAAGTTTGATTCTAGCATTTTTTCTTGAGGAGTAACGATGTTTTTATTTTTCTGGAATTATAAACGAATATTTTAGTTTTCTCGCTTAAGTATCACGATAAAATTAAATTGTATGAATATCCCTGAGTAACTTTATTTGTTTATTAGATTTTTTTTAAAAGTTTGATTCTAGCATTTTTTCCTTAGGAGTAACAATGTTTTTATTTTTCTGGAGCTAGAAACGAATATTTTAGTTTTCTCGCTTAAATATCACGATAAAATTAAATTGTAAGGATAAATTATTTTAATAAGTTTGGTTCTAGCATTTTTTCCTGAGGAGTAACAATGTTTTTATTTTTCTGGAGCTAGAAACGAACATTTTAGTTTTCTCACTTAAATATCACGATAAAATTAAATTGTAAGAATATCCGTGAGTAACTTTATTTGTACATTAGATTTTTCTAAATAATTTTGATTCTAGCATTTTTTCCTGAGGAGTAACGATGTTTTAATTTTTCTGTAATTAGAAACGAATATTTTAGTTTTCTCGCTTAAATATCTCGATAAAATTAAATTGTAAGAATATCCGTGAGTAGCTTTATTTGTACATTAGATTTTTCTAAATAATTTTGATTCTAGCATTTTTTCCTTAGGAGTAACAATGTTTTTATTTTTCTGGAGCTAGAAACGAATATTTTAGTTTTCTCGCTTAAATATCACGATAAAATTAAATTGTAAGGATAAATTATTTTAATAAGTTTGGTTCTAGCATTTTTTCCTGAGTAACAATGTTTTTATTTTTCTGGAGCTAGAAACGAACATTTTAGTTTTCTCACTTAAATATCACGATAAAATTAAATTGTAAGAATATCCGTGAGTAACTTTATTTGTACATTAGATTTTTCTAAATAATTTTGATTCTAGCATTTTTTCCTGAGGAGTAACGATGTTTTAATTTTTCTGTAATTAGAAACGAATATTTTAGTTTTCTCGCTTAAATATCACGATGAAATTAAATTGTAAGAATATCCCTGAGTAACTTTATTTGTATATTAGATTGGTTTAATGTCTTAAACTTGAGTGATGTAAACTCTAAATATGAAAAATTTGCTTCTATTTTTGCATATTATTTTTAAATTGCATTCCCACTAGTCATAAAGCACATTAAATCAACAAACAAACAAAAATCATGGGTTACCCCAAAAATAATAAATATGTCAAGGGAACTAAAAAATCTTCACTGGCTTTCTCATAATGGCGCGAATGGCTTAAATATAATTTTGCAACAAAAATACAAAAACTTAAAAAAGGCTTGTAATAATGAAATTCGTAAAGCTAAACTTAATTTCAATGAAAAGCTTTTACAAAATTCGAATAATTTTACAAAATCCAGTTGGAATATTATCAGGCAAAGTACTAATAATAAAAAAAAGAATATAAAACCAGCTTTAATTATCGACAGCGGTGTAATATCTGATCCTCGTATACTGGTAAACAAATTTAATCAATTCTTTGTCTCTAGTGCGGAAAATTTGGTTAGTGGTCATAGTGGATCTCCACATCAACCACAGCCTAATTCAGGAAATAATTTCAATGGAAATTTCAGTATGTTCTTGTCTGAAATAAGTGAGCATGAAATTATAGATTTGCTTACTGGTTTATCAGCAAAAAAGTCAGTGGGGCCAGACGGCATTCCTAGTTGCATAATAGGCAATGTTGCCGACCTTATCGCAGCCCCTCTTTCAAATATAATAAACTGTTCTTTTAATACCGGTACCTATCCGGATACTCTAAAAACCGCTAGAGTCATTGCTTTGCATAAAAAAGGTGAAACAACAAAAATTGAAAACTATCGAGGTATTTCGAATTTGTCAATTTTTGCTAAACTTATTGACAAAGCAATGCTTATACGATTGACTAATTATTTTGGAAAATTCCAATTATTATCTGAAAATCAACATGGATTTCGTAAAGGATTTAGTACACACTCAGCTTTATATGAAATGTCAAATTTTATTCTTAATTCTCTTGATAAAAGAAAACCTATATTAGGATTATTTTTTGACCTAACTAAAGCCTTTGATGTACTAGACCATAATTTACTTTTAGATAAATTAAATATGTATGGAATTCGTGGCCCTGCTAATAAATGGTTTCTATCCTATCTTGAAAACCGTAAGCAATTTGTAGAATTAAAAATTGAAAACCAAACATATAAATCAGATCTGTTGTCTATTTACAGGGGTGTACCGCAGGGGGGGATTCTTTCACCCTTACTTTTTCTCATTTATAGCAACGATTTATGCAAATGTTGTTTGAACTTTGATGATTTTTATTTAAACCTTACTCAATATGCGGATGATACTTCAATGCTTGTGAGTGCAAATGATTTACTTAACACATCCAGGGCTGGGAATACTTTAGTTCATGTCATGGAATCCTGGTGTCACACCAATAGGTTAATATTGAATCCATCAAAATCGACAGTCTTACATTTCTCTAACAAAAATTGTAATGCTGATTCTAGTAGTGTTTTAATAAAAACTAATGATAAATCCATCCCTGTAGTGTTCGATGATCACATGACATGGGAAGCACATATTGATTTCATTGCTAGGAAACTAAACAGCTCGCAATACGCCCTTTTTATTTTACGTAACTGTGTGGGGTTAAGCATTTTACTTACTTATTACCACAGTAATGTTGTCTATTCTCGAATATGGTATAATTATATGGGAAAATTCTAAATTCGTAAACATATTGTTTATTATCCAAAAAAAAATTACTAGACTTTTATGTGGCGCTCCATGGAGAGAACATTGCAAACCCCTTTTCATAAAACTGAAAATTATGACCATCTATTCTCTATATCTGTTCAATCTATCTCTTTTCATGTACGACAATATGAATAAATTTACAACAAATGAGCACATCAGTTCTGGTATGCGAACCAGACACGCTTCCAACCTCCCAATGCCCAAACATAACACAACTCTATTTAAAACAGGTACTTCGTACACAGGCATTAAAGTTTTTAATAAAATACCTAATGATATTAAAGTTTTGAAGAGAAATAATTTTATAATAAAAATGAAAGAGTATTTTATTGATAACCCTTTTTACTCAATGGATGAATTCTTATCAATAAATTTTTAGAATGTAAGAATTCACTTGATATCTATAAATTTTGCTATTGTTGTTCTGACGTTGTAATACTCTGTCTAGAGTCAAACTACTGAAAAATAAATAAATAAATAAAATAAACAAATATCCCTGTTCTCTTCTGTCAGATATTTTTGTATCTATAATTAATTGTAATTTCTTTAAATTCATTTCTAAAGTAATAGCTTGACGTATGGGACTTTGTTTTGTCTACTTATGCAAGAAAGTATATGTATATATATATATATATATATATATATATACATCGTATAAAAATTTTTTTTATTTTAAACTTTAAACGAATAACCAATTATATATATATTTTACATAACATTTCTATTTTTATATTGTTGTCATTCCATTGTTGTAATCTAATTTATTGTTGCATTCATTGTTATTTTATTAATAAACAATCAAGAACAATCAACTGCATCCATATATAATACAAAAATAACTATTTAAATGCATTTGACAAAATTTTCTTGTCAATATTGGGATGCGTACTGCTAACTTTCTATATAATATTCAATATCTTCTAAACGAATAAGGATATAAAAAAAACTTTCAAATATAAGTTGTTTCCCATTAAATTCCCTATAATCGGTATTTGAACAAATTTTCTCTATCTAAATCGGTTTTACAGATATTTTAAATTCAAAATTTCTTTTTGCTATAACTTCTAAACTAGAAACAATTTTTATCTCAAAATTACAACCAATCAATGCACCTAAAAATTTTCCACAATTTATATTCTAATAATTTTTTTCTAGCTTGCTTGGTTCAAAAGGTATTTACAATTGAAAAATTACACTTTTTAATTTTTTTTTTTTTCAAAAATTCATTATATGTTAATTGAAAGACGAAAAATACACTCGTCTAAACCGAATTTTAATATCTTTTTTAGTTTCGAAGATATTTTTAATAAAAAATTTCATTTCGTTATAACTTCTAAACCGTAAACATTTTGTGGTCCCATGTATACCCTATAACTCTTATATGAACAATTTTTTTTCTAGTTTACTTGGTTTAAGTTATTGACCAACCAGCACACATATTAGTAATAACAATGAGTACCACTATGACAACTCATTATTAATTGTAATTATTTCGTAACGATAGTAATAAAACAGTTCGTTTTATAAATGTCCACAAAGAAGAATGTAGTGAGTGTTCAGTTCTCATGTCATTTACCATTACCCGCTTTCTGAGTATTAGATGATATTTTATTGACTTTCTGACTGATTGTAAGGTTAGCTGGTTGATGAAATAATCTTTTCTCTATGAGATTGCAAATATAGTAGCCAAACGGACGTGTTCTATTCTGTGAACAAGGTAAACGTTTATTCTTTTTAAACCTAATGTTAAGAAATTAAAATTTCATAAAAGGTTATTGAAATGACAATAAGATAATAACCAATTATTAAAAACTGTCTTCGTTATTTTAGAAATGAAGAGATATGATAAAAATTTAATACTCCTGCACGAATGATACTAAGTCATTAGAAAAGTAACACTTTTATAAAAAAAATTAAGTGAACCAACAGATACTCAACTCGGTATTCGGTACATAATCTGGGAAGTGTTGCAGTACAGATTTATAAGGTACGATATCATATTGGCAAAATATTGATAAAAAAATATTAATTATTATTATGATCTTCAAGTTCTTACAGATATAATTCAGGGAATATGATGATAAATCTGCGACGTTTAATAAATAGGTAACAGTTAATTTTAAGATAATATTTTTAGTTATAGACTTTATTAAATATTAAAAGAAAACAGAGACAGATCTGTTAAGATTATATTCCATTAAATACCTAACCTAAATTTGACATTGCGTAATACTCCTTAGGCACCACTGACATATGTAGCTTTTCTTGCGTTATGTGTCAATCGGGAAAGTTGAGCCAAATGGCACGAGCACACTGGCAATATTTTAGAAATATCTTTACTAAATTATACTACACTTCCCACGAATAATGTATATGTATTTGAAGGAAAATACAATTAGGCTACTTTACACACATCAACTGTTTAACGCCGTGCACGGACCCGAAAGTATGTGTTATGCATTGTTCAATTTTCATTCCCAATAATGCCATAATATGTTGTATATTGTTCAGAACCTGACATCAGACAACACATTTGACACCAAACAACATATATGTATACAATATAGTTGTAAAATTCCTATCGACGTACTATCCCTGTTCTCTTCTGTCAGATATTTTTGTATCTATAATTAATTGTAAATTCTTTAAATTCATTTCTCAAGTAATAGCTTGACGTATGGGACTTTGTTTTGTCTACTTATGCAAGAAAGTATATGTATATATATATACATCGTATAAGTATTTTTTTTATTTTAAACTTTAAACGAATAACCAATTATATATATTTTACATAACATTTCTATTTTTTTATTGTTGTCATTCCATTGTTGTAATCTAATTTATTGTTGCATTCATTGTTATTTTATTAATAAGCAATCAAGAGCAATCAACTGCATCCATATATAATACAAAAATAACTATTTAAATGCATTTGACAAAATTTTCTTGTCAATATTGGGATGCGTACTGCTAACTTTCTATATAATATTCAATATCTTCTAAACGAATAAAGATATAAGAAAAAACTTTCAAATATAAGTTGTTTCCCATTAAATTCCCTATAATCATAATTTGAACAAATTTTCTCTATCTAATTCGGTTTTACAGATATTTTAAATTCAAAATTTCTTTTTGCTATAACTTCTAAACTAGAAACAATTTTTATGTCAAAATTACCACCAGTCGATGCGCCTAACAATTTTCCACAATTTATATTTCAATAATTGTTTCTAGCTTGCTTGGTTCAAAAGTTATTTACAATTGAAAAATTACACTTTTTAATTTTTTTTTTATTTTCAAAAATTCATTATATGTTAATTGAAAGACGAAAAATACACTCGTCTAAACCGCATTTTAATATCTTTTTTAGTTTCGAAGATATTTTTAATAAAAATTTCATTTCGTTATAACTTCTAAACCGTAAACATTTTGTGGTCCCATGTATAAGTTATGTATATCATTATCACTAAGAAACTTCATGTTACAGCGCACTCCAAGGAATGTGCTGACTAGTAATAGTAAGTTTATAAAAGAGCGAATCTTGTTACAAACCGCAATCAGTCTGTCTTGAGAACTATACCTGTAACTTGTGTATGTAAAATAAATAAATTTTTAAAAACACAATTTCCAATTAAAATTGTATAAGTGGCGCAGTCGGATCGGATTTCGGAAACGTGTTAATTGTCGAAGTTACACGAAAAGTAACAAATTCGTTAAAACAAAAAACACGGTCGTTTTAACGTTAATTCCGGAAACGAACAACAACGTGAAGAAGTTCAGAGAGCCAGCATCGCTAGTGCCGAGGTCTTCACAACCCCAGATTCCACACAAGCTACAGACTTCAGACTACTCTACTGATTCCGGTACACAGAGTCCGCAGAACGAGAACCCGTATCGTGACGACGTCGCAGCAGCACGTCAGAACCACATCAACGCAGCATCTCCAGATGAAGATCGCAGTTTTAAACACCGCAGTCTACATAGTTCTACTGTGAGTTTATTTTTACTACATATTAACGACTGTACGAATCACTATTTACTAAGTAAAATATATTAACGTAGGTTCGAATCACTGTAATTACTTAATTAGTAATAATACTATTAGATATATATTTTATCCAAACTGGATAACTTGTTAGATATTTTAAACGAAATTGAAGATAATATTAACTTAAACGAGTTAGCAATGGCTGATCGTATAAATAAAATTAAGTTCGCACTTAATGCAGTTCCAACTTATAATGGGGATCCAAATAAGCTGAGTATTTTTATAAATGCAGTTAACTTAGTTCAAAACTTACTGGGTACATTAAACCCAGCACTCGACGAATTTGATAAAGCAGTTTCATTTTTAAACATTAAAAGCAAAATAGTTGACAAAGCACTAGATAGCATAAAAGATTTAGAGTTTCAGAACTGGGATGATCTCAAAACGCATTTAATTCGAAATTTTAAAGATAAAACGAACTCTACTACAATAATTAATTAATTACTAAAATTTCAAAATAAAAACCCATTTAAACTACTCGAGATTACCAAAGAAAAATTCCTAGCTTTTAAATCAAGAATTAGCATAGAAGTAGAAGACGCAAATAAAAAATTGGCTATTATAGAATTTACTGAAAAATTAATCGTAAACAATTTTATATCTACTGTAGGAGACCCTTACAGAAATAACTTGGCAACTCGAAACCCAAAAACTATAATTGAAATCGAAACTTTATTATCAAACGACTTCCAATATCTTAAAAATAATCAACCCTCATTTAAACCCGCAATTAATAACCAAAGATTGCCAAATATCACACCGAGACAATTTCCCGGAAATAATTTTCCTACAGGTCCTATTAACTTTAGAACCACTCAACAACCCGTCCGAGACTTTGCTCCTCGCATGCAAATAAAAAATGCGCAAGGAATGAAACCAACACCCATGTCTACCCAAACTAGACAGACTTGGCAACCACAAAGAACTACTAACCAACCCAATAATTATTTTACACAGCAAAATAATAAATTCCCAAGTAACAGACCATCTAATTACGTTTTTGAGGAATTAAATAATACCGAACTCGAACAACCTAATGATATTGACAATACTGAAACTTTTGAAACTCTCGAAAACCTAGAATATAATTACGATGAACAAGAATGTAGTGAAATTGACAATTCTTTTTTAGAGAAAAGCCCTATAAATATAGAGGAGAAATTTTGAATATAATATGTAATTCCAAATTACCATTTATAAAAGTACGCGATTATTTAATATTATTAGATTCAGGATCGTCAATAAACTTAATTAATAAAAATTATGTTTACAATAATAAGCATAAATTCAAAATTTATAACGAAAAATTTACATTCACAACAGCTACCGGTGAACATACAGGAAATGAATATATTATTTTAAAAATAGAAGATATAAACATTAAATGTTACCTACATAACTTTCATAAACAATTTAATGTGTTACTAGGAATACCTGCTTTAATAAATTTGAAAATTAGTATTAACTTTGCAGAAAATAATGTCCTATTTTTAAAAAAAGAACTTAAACTTCAATATTTTGATTCTAAAAATAATATAAATTTACAAGACGCTGATAAAATTCAAATCAGAACAGATCATTTAAATAAAGAGGAAAAAAATGCATTATTCAAAATTATCAAAGAATATGAATCAATATTTCCTAAACAAAATCAAAAACTATCACATACCAGTGTCATAAAACACGAAATCAAAACAACAGACGAAATACCAATCTATACAAAATCTTATCGTCACCCAGAATGCTATAAAGAAGAAATTAACAACCAAATAGAAAAACTTTTAAAAGAAAAAATAATCAAAGAATCTCATTCCCCCTGGTCCTCTCCTGTCTGGATGGTCCCCAAAAAAATGGATGCCTCAGGAAAAAACAAATTTAGAATGGTTATAGATTATAGAAAACTAAATTCAAAAACTATTGACGATAAATTTCCAATACCAAATATCACAGATGTATTGGATAAATTGGGCAAAAATATTTATTTTACAACTTTAGATTTGGCTTCCGGTTTCCATCAAATACAAATGCATGAAAACAGTATCCAAAAGACAGCATTTAATACCGATAAAGGACATTTTGAATTTTGTCGAATGCCATTTGGCCTAAAAAATGCACCCGCGACTTTCCAGCGATTAATGAATTTTGTATTACGCGATCATATAAACAAAATTTGTCTCGTATATCTAGACGATATAATTATTTTAGGCACTTCATTACAAGAACATATCGAAAACATTAGAAAAATATTTGCTAAATTAAAAGAATATAATTTAAAGATCCAACTTGATAAATCGGAATTTTTAAGGAAAGAAGTAGCGTATTTGGGCCATGTTGTTTCACAAGAAGGTGTTAAACCTAACCCTACAAAAATCCAAGCTGTAAAAAATTTCCTTATCCCAAAAACTCCTAAAGAAATAAAAACATATCTAGGATTATTAGGATACTACCGTAAATTTATCCCTGATTTTTCTAAATTGACAAAACCTATGACTAAATGCCTAAAAAAGGGAAATAAGGTAAATATAGACGATAAAGAATATATAGAATCATTTGAACATAGTAAAAAGCTATTAATCAATGCACCAATTTTGCAATACTCCGACTTCTCTAAACAATTCATTCTAACCACCGACGCTAGTAATTATGCCCTGGGTGCGGTATTAAGTCAAAACATAGACGGTAAAGATTTACCAATAGCCTACGCTAGTAGAACTCTAAACACACATGAAATAAACTACAGCGTAACCGAAAAAGAATTATTAGGAATTGTATGGGCCACAAAATACTTTAGACCTTACGTTTACGGCACAAAATTCAAAATTAGAACCGACCACCAACCCCTAACTTGGCTAATGAATTTAAAAGATCCTAACAGCAAATTAATGCGATGGAAAATAAAACTTGACGAATATAATTTCGATATTGAGTATAAAAAAGGAAATTTAAATAGTAATGCAGATGCTCTCTCACGACTAAGACGTAAATTTGAAATTAAGAAAACATTTGATGATATTTTCGATAAACCATATAATATAGTACATTGTATCTCTGAAGATAAAAAATTAGGTAAAGGATTTGCGGAACAAATTAATTCAAAATTCCAAAGTAAAACTTATCTAAATAACCAGAATAAGAATAAAGGAAATATTTGTATACAACCTATTTATGATAAATATAAACTATTTCACTTAGTGACAAAATTAGAACATTTCTCTAAACCAAATTTATTAGATATTAATAAATGTTTAATTAATTTACGCGATTACTGTATTCAAAACGATATTTTTGAAATACATATGCCTAAAATTTGTAACGGATATGATAAAGTTGAAAATAAAATAAATTTTGAAATTGTTGAAAATTTAATCAACAAACTTTTTAAAGATACTCATATTCAAATAATAGTTCATGAATTAAAACCAGAAGTTTTTATAAACGATAATGAAAGTATAATAGTACAAATTGATAACGAAGATTTAGAAACATGTCACTCTGCAGATGAAAATGAAGTTAACGGAATTACTTACAAAGAAGGTTGTATTAACACTGGCAAGAACCAAATAATAGTCAAAGCACATAACGAACCGACCAAAGTAGAATTAAAAAAATTATTCGCACAAACCAAACAGAGATTAATAATTACCTTAAATAAAAATGACTTACAGGAAGAAATATTTCAGTTTATTAAAGAATATCTCGTACCTAAAATTAATTATTATTGTCTTATAGAAAAAGATATAGTTTTGACAATAAACGAAATTTTGCAAAACAAATTTACTAAAGATTCATATCGACTGATACAATGTGAAGAAGTATTAGAAGATATTGAAAATACGAACGATCAATTAGAAATTATTACAAATTATCATTTAGGAAAGACAAATCACCGTGGTATATCCGAAACAATTATGAGATTAAAACGTAAATACTATTGGCCAAGATTACACTTTGACATTCAAAAATTCATAAATAACTGTGAACTGTGTCAACAGAACAAGTACGAACGAAAACCGTTTCAATTAAACGATAATATTACAGAAATAAGTAAATATCCCTTTGACATAGTACATATAGATATACTGACTTTAGAAAAAAGGAAATATCTGACAATTATCGACGCTTTTTCTAAATTTGCACAAATTTATTTTATGAAAACAATAGACGCTATAAATATAACAGAAAGTTTGTTAAACTTTTTTAGTAAATATCAAATACCGAATAAAATAATACACGACAGCGGAGTTGAATTTAACAACAACCTTGTAAAAGAATTACTCAAAATCTATAAAATAAATACCCACATAACATGTGTCGATAACCCAAAAAGCAATGGATTAATTGAAATGTTTCATTCCACCATAATCGAACATCTCCGATTAATTAATCAAAATAAAATCTTCGAAAATACCAAATTTGAGAATAAATTAAATTTCGCTGTGATAGCTTATAATAATTCTATTAATTCAATTACTAAATTTACTCCTAACGAAATATTATTCGGAGCGGATAAAGAGAAGAACATTTTTGAAACTAGATTTACTATAGATGACTATTTAATTAATTATAAAAATAAACTCAAAATTTTACATGGAAAAATTAAAGAAAATATTCAAGTAGAGAAGAATAAGAGATTTTTAGCACAAAATAAATTAGAAAATAGACCAGCTAAATTACCAGATAAAATATTAATCAAGGAAGGTAAAAAAAGAATACAAAAATTTAAGAAACCACTTTTTAAAATCCATAAAATCGAACAATACAACCCTAAATTAGGCGTAATTAAAGTAACGAATAAAGGTAAACACAAAATTGATAAGATTAAGAAGCCCCGACTCTTTGTTGCAGATGTACCTGCATAAAAGGAAACCATGAGGAATTAGAACTAATCACCGACAATCCCGGTATAAACATCGTGGATTTGGGCAATGTATATACATATATAAATTCATATTATTCATATTATAATTACGATATTAAGAATATAGAGGAAGAGTACTTTAAGATAGGTAAATATAAAAATAATATTGAAATAAAATTCGATGATAATGATACGTATATTAGAGAAGTAGAAACATATAAAAATATATTAAACTTTAATTATGATAGATTAGCTATTAAAATAAGTAACCTGTTCACCCATAAAAGAAATAAAAGAGGATTAATTAATGGTATGGGAGGAATTATAAAAGCCATAACTGGAAATTTAGATGCTGAAGATGCCGAAAAATATGATAAATTATTTGAAAAGATAAATAAAAATCAAGAAATATTACAAACTCAAAATTTTGAAACAATTCGATTAAATAAAGAAATGATTAATAAATTTAATAAACAAATTGAAAATATTAAACATAATGAATTGGTTTTGGAAACTCGAATAGATAATTTCATGCAAGAAACTATAAATTGGCAAAACGTTTGGGTGATTAAAGATATATTTAATCAATTGATATTATTAACCATAAATTTACTTGAGATCATATCCGAAATTGAAACTAGCTTGACATTTTGCAACTTAAATAAGATCCATAGTTCAATAATATCTTTAGAAGAACTAAAACAAATAATTAACCAAATTAATCCAGGAATAAAATTTTGGGACATTACTTCGCAGATTTCAAGTCATTGTAAATTAAATAATAATAAAATAGAATACTTACTAGAAATTCCCGTGTATGAAAATAAACCTGAAAGGAAATTACTGCAAATAACTCCAATCCCCATAATTAGTGGAAATGAAATGTTTATGCTAAATGAAAATAAAGAATTTTTAATTCAAGAAGGAGATCAACTATTGCTAACTAATGACTGTAATAAATTAAAACAAAATTTTTACTGTAAGACCAATTATGTAGAAGCTAACAAATGTTTGAACGAAATTGTTAATAGGCATAATAATAATGAATGTAAGTACCATAAGATTACTGAAGGATTTATTTTAATAAAAATTGAAAACTCTAATATTATTATTATTATAAGTAAGAATGAAAGAAACTTAGATATTAAGTGTTCTGAATATGTGAAACATAAGTTAATTAAAGGAGTATATAAATTTAAAACAAATAAAAATTGTATAATTAATAATTATAAATTGGAAAATTATATAACTAATGCTAAAGAAATAATTTTTGAAAATATTAAATTTAAAATTAAGGACAGACAATTAAGTAATAAAACAATTGAGTTGAAACAAATTAATAAACAAGATATTGTAATTAAAGAAACGCCAATATTAAATGATATAAAGGTTGAAGATGATGTTAATAACCATACTTTAATTAATTCTGTTGTTATTATTGTTATAATAGTAATTATTTGTTTAATCTTATGTAAACATAAAATACAATGTTCAAAAAAACTGTTAAAAAAGGAAAATCTCCAAACCGTAACAAACGAAGTTCCCTTTTAGGGCGGAGGAGTTATGTATATCATTATCACTAAGAAACTTCATGTTACAGCGCACTCCAAGGAATGTGCTGACTAGTAATAGTAAGTTTATAAAAGAGCGAATCTTGTTACAAACCGCAATCAGTCTGTCTTGAGAAATATACCTGTAACTTGTGTATGTAAAATAAATAAATTTTTAAAAACACAATTTCCAATTAAAATTGTATAAGTTATACCCTATAACTCTTATATGAACAATTTTTTTTCTAGTTTACTTGGTTTAAGTTAGTGACCAACCAGCACACATATTAGTAATAACAATGAGTACCACTATGACAACTCATTATTAATTGTAATTATTTCGTAACGATAGTAATAAAACAGTTCGTTTTGTAAATGTCCACATAGAAGAATGTAGTGAGTGTTCAGTTCTCATATCATTTACCATTACCCGCTTTCTGAGTATTAGATGATATTTTATTGACTTTCTGACTGATTGTAAGGTAAGCTGGTTGATGAAATAATCTTTTCTCTATGAGATTGTAAATATAGTAGCCAAGAGGACGTGTTCTATTATGTGAACAAGGTATACGTTTATTCTTTTTAAACCTAATGTTAAGAAATTAAAATTTCATAAAAGGTTATTGAAATGACAATAAGATAATAACCAATTATTAAAAACTGTCTTCGTTATTTTAGAAATGAAGAGATATGATAAAAATTTAATACTCCTGCACGAATGATACTAAGTCTTTAGAAAAGTAACACTTTTATAAAAAAAATTAAGTGAACCAACAGATACTCATCTCGGCATTCGGTACATAATCTGGGAAGTGTTGCAGTACAGATTTATAAGGTACGATATCATATTGACAAAATATTGATAAAAAAATATTAATTATTATTATGATCTTCAAGTTCTTACAGATATAATTCAGGGAATATGATGATAAATCTGCGACGTTTAATAAATAGGTAACAGTTAATTTTAAGATAATATTTTTAGTTATAGACTTTATTAAATATTAAAAGAAAACAGAGATAGATCTGTTAAGATTATATTCCATTAAATACCTAACCTAAATTTGACATTGCGTAATACTCCTTAGACACCACTGACATATGTAGCTTTTCTTGCGTTATGTGTCAATCGGGAAAGTTGAGCCAAATGGCACGAGCACACTGGCAATATTTTAGAAATATCTTTACTAAATTATACTACACTTCCCACGAATAATGTATATGTATTTGAAGGAAAATACAATTAGGCTACTTTACACACATCAACTGTTTAACGCCGTGCACGGACCCGAAAGTATGTGTTATGCATTGTTCAATTTTCATTCCCAATAATGCCATAATATGTTGTACATTGTTCAGAACCTGACATCAGACAACACATTTGACACCAAACAACATATATGTATACAATATAGTTGTAAAATTCCTATCGACGTACTATCCCTGTTCTCTTCTGTCAGATATTTTTGTATCTATAATTAATTGTAAATTCTTTAAATTCATTTCTCAAGTAATAGCTTGACGTATGGGACTTTGTTTTGTCTACTTATGCAAGAAAGTATATGTATATATATATATATATATATATATATATATATATATATATATATATATATATATATATACATCGTTTAAGTATTTTTTTTATTTTAAACTTTAAACGAATAACCAATTATATATATTTTACATAACATTTCTATTTTTATATTGTTGTCATTCCATTGTTGTAATCTAATTTATTGTTGCATTCATTGTTATTTTATTAATAAACAATCAAGAACAATCAACTGCATCCATATATAATACAAAAATAACTATTTAAATGCATTTGACAAAATTTTCTTGTCAATATTGGGATGCGTACTGCTAACTTTCTATATAATATTCAATATCTTCTAAACGAATAAAGATATAAAAAAAAACTTTCAAATATAAGTTGTTTCCCATTAAATTCCCTATAATCATAATTTGAACAAATTTTCTCTATCTAATTCGGTTTTACAGATATTTTAAATTCAAAATTTCTTTTTGCTATAACTTCTAAACTAGAAACAATTTTTATGTCTAAATTACCACCAATCGATGCGCCTAAAAATTTTCCACAATTTATATTTCAATAATTTTTTCTAGCTTACTTGGTTCAAAAGTTATTTACAATTGAAAAATTACGCTTTTTTATTTTTTTTTTATTTTTAAAAATTAATTAATGTTAATTGAAAGACGAAAAATACACTCGTCTAAACCGCATTTTAATATCTTTTTTAGTTTCGAAGACATTTTTAATAAAAAATTTAATTTCGTTATAACTTCTAAACCGTAAACATTTTGTGGTCCCATGTATACCCTATAACTCTTATATGAACAATTTTTTTTCTAGTTTACTTGGTTTAAGTTATTGACCAACCAGCACACATATTAGTAATAACAATGAGTACCACTATGACAACTCATTATTAATTGTAATTATTTCGTAACGATAGTAATAAAACAGTTCGTTTTGTAAATGTCCACATAGAAGAATGTAGTGAGTGTTCAGTTCTCATATCATTTACCATTACCCGCTTTCTGAGTATTAGATGATATTTTATTGACTTTCTGACTGAATGTAAGGTAAGCTGGTTGATGAAATAATCTTTTCTCTATGAGATTGTAAATATAGTAGCCAAGAGAACGTGTTCTATTATGTGAACAAGGTATACGTTTATTCTTTTTAAACCTAATGTTAAGAAATTAAAATTTCATAAAAGGTTATTGAAATGACAATAAGATAATAACCAATTATTAAAAACTGTCTTCGTTATTTTAGAAATGAAGAGATATGATAAAAATTTAATACTCCTGCACGAATGATACTAAGTCTTTAGAAAAGTAACACTTTTATAAAAAAAATTAAGTGAACCAACAGATACTCATCTCGGTATTCGGTACATAATCTGGGAAGTGTTGCAGTACAGATTTATAAGGTACGATATCATATTGACAAAATATTGATAAAAAAATATTAATTATTATTATGATCTTCAAGTTCTTACATATATAATTCAGGGAATATGATGATAAATCTGCGACGTTTAATAAATAGGTAACAGTGAATTTTAAGATAATATTTTTAGTTATAGACTTTATTAAATATTAAAAGAAAACAGAGATAGATCTGTTAAGATTATATTCCATTAAATACCTAACCTAAATTTGACATTGCGTAATACTCCTTAGACACCACTGACATATGTAGCTTTTCTTGCGTTATGTGTCAATCGGGAAAGTTGAGCCAAATGGCACGAGCACACTGGCAATATTTTAGAAATATCTTTACTAAATTATACTACACTTCCCACGAATAATGTATATGTATTTGAAGGAAATACAATTAGGCTACTTTACACACATCAACTGTTTAACGCCGTGCACGGACCCGAAAGTATGTGTTATGCATTGTTCAATTTTCATTCCCAATAATGTCATAATATGTTGTATATTGTTCAGAACCTGACATCAGACAACACATTTGACACCAAACAACATATATGTATACAATCTAGTTGTAAAATTCCTATCGACGTACTATCCCTGTTCTCTTCTGTCAGATATTTTTGTATCTATAATGAATTGTAAATTCTTTAAATTCATTTCTGAAGTAATAGATTGACGTATGGGATTTTGTTTTGTCTACTTATGCAAGAAAGTATATGTATATATATATATACATCGTATAAGTATTTTTTTTATTTTAAACTTTAAACGAATAACCAATTATATATATTTTACATAACATTTCTATTTTTATATTGTTGTCATTCCATTGTTGTAACTTAATTTATTATTACCTGAAGACGAGTGTAGATCATAAACACTCGAAACGTTGTGAGAAATTTTTGTACTTTTGTTCAAATTAAATAAAGACAATGCAAGTTCAACACAGATATTTTATTCAATCTAATTTATTGTTGCATTCATTGTTATTTTATTAATAAACAATCAAGAACAATCAACTGCATCCATATATAATACAAAAATAACTATTTAAATGCATTTGACAAAATTTTCTTGTCAATATTGGGATGCGTACTGCTAACTTTCTATATAATATTCAATATCTTCTAAACGAATAAAGATATAAAAAAAACTATCAAATATAAGTTGTTTCCCATTAAATTCCCTATAATCAGATTTTGAACAAATTTTCTCTATCTAATTCGGTTTTACAGATATTTTAAATTCAAAATTTCTTTTTGCTATAACTTCTAAACTAGAAACATTTTTTATGTCAAAATTACCACCAATCGATGCACCTAAAAATTTTCCACAATTTATATTTCAATAATTTTTTCTAGCTTGCTTGTTTCAAAAGTTATTTACAATTGAAAAATTACACTTTTTTATTTTTTTTTTATTTTCAAAAATTCATTATATGTTAATTGAAAGACGAAAAATACACTCGTCTAAACCGCATTTTAATATCTTTTTTAGTTTCGAAGATATTTTTAATAAAAAATTTCATTTCGTTGTAACTTCTAAACCGTAAACATTTTGTGGTCCCATGTATACCCTATAACTCTTATATGAACAATTTTTTTTCTAGTTTACTTGGTTTAAGTTATTGACCAACCAGCACACATATTAGTAATAACAATGAGTACCACTATGACAACTCATTATTAATTGTAATTATTTCGTAACGATAGTAATAAAACAGTTCGTTTTGTAAATGTCCACATAGAAGAATGTAGTGAGTGTTCAGTTCTCATATCATTTACCATTACCCGCTTTCTGAGTATTAGATGATATTTTATTGACTTTCTGACTGAATGTAAGGTAAGCTGGTTGATGAAATAATCTTTTCTCTATGAGATTGCAAATATAGTAGCCAAAAGGACGTGTTCTATTATGTGAACAAGGTATACGTTTATTCTTTTTAAACCTAATGTTAAGAAATTAAAATTTCATAAAAGGTTATTGAAAAGACAATAAGATAATAACCAATTATTAAAAACTGTCTTCGTTATTTTAGAAATGAACAGATATGATAAAAATTTAATACTCCTGCACGCATGATACTAAGTCATTAGAAAAGTAACACTTTTATAAAAAAAATTAAGTGAACCAACAGATACTCATCTCGGTATTCGGTACATAATCTGGGAAGTGTTGCAGTACAGATTTATAAGGTATGATATCATATTGACAAAATATTGATAAAAAAATATTAATTATTATTATGATCTTCAAGTTCTTACAGATATAATTCAGGGAATATGATGATAAATCTGCGACGTTTAATAAATACGTAACAGTTAATTTTAAGATAATATTTTTAGTTATAGACTTTATTAAATATTAAAAGAAAACAGAGATAGATCTGTTAAGATTATATTCCATTAAATACCTAACCTAAATTTGACATTGCGTAATACTCCTTAGACACCACTGACATATGTAGCTTTTCTTGCGTTATGTGTCAATCGGGAAAGTTGAGCCAAATGGCACGAGCACACTGGCAATATTTTAGAAATATCTTTACTAAATTATACTACACTTCCCACGAATAATGTATATGTATTTGAAGGAAATACAATTAGGCTACTTTACACACATCAACTGTTTAACGCCGTGCACAGACCCGAAAGTATGTGTTATGCATTGTTCAATTTTCATTCCCAATAATGTCATAATATGTTGTATATTGTTCAGAACCTGACATCAGACAACACATTTGACACCAAACAACATATATGTATACAATCTAGTTGTAAAATTCCTATCGACGTACTATCCCTGTTCTCT
Source organism: Pterostichus madidus (assembly GCA_911728475.2). Classification (NCBI taxonomy): domain Eukaryota; kingdom Metazoa; phylum Arthropoda; class Insecta; order Coleoptera; family Carabidae; genus Pterostichus; species Pterostichus madidus. The sequence goes on along the minus strand of OU452311.1, from coordinate 16,306,017 downwards.
TCTGTCAGATATTTTTGTGATGAAGTAAAAGAGGCGATTGAAGAGAAAAAGAGAGCATATTTGCGTTTTCTAAATGTAAAAGATGTACCTGGAAGTTTACGATATGAATGCTTACTAGAATACAAGAGGTTAAATAAATGTGTTAAGAGAGTTGTGAGAGAAAGTAAGGCACGTTTTGATGACTTGATGAGTGAAAGATTGACAAATGATTTTAGTATGAATAAAATAATGTTTTGGTTGAGTGTGAAGAGATTGAGAGGTGGTAATTTAAGGGCAGTGAAAGCGATTAAAAGTGCTGATGGTGAGTTATTGTGGAATGAGTCAGATGTTAGGAATAGATGGTGTGAGTATTTTAGGGCTTTATATGGTAGCATAAATGGAGGGAATGGTAGTAGTGAAAATGTTAGAGAAAATGTTAGTGGTGATGATTGGGATATAGATGAGAGTGATGTTAGTTTTGCATTGATGCGTCTGAAGAATGGTAAGGCTCCTGGTTTGGATGGTATATCGAATGAGATGTTGAAATATGGAGGTGAGAGGTTATTTGACTGGTTAGTTTATTTGTTTAGATTTTGTTTAAAACGGTGTGTGGCTCCTGATGATTGGAAACGTGCTGTCATTTGTCCTTTATTTAAAGGCAAAGGTAGTTCGAGTAAATGTACTAATTTTCGTGCGATAAGTTTGCTGAGTGTAGTAGGGAAGTTGTACGGGAAGATTATTATTCATAAGGTACGAACCTTAACCATTTCCAAGATAAGCGATATGCAAGGTGGTTTTTTGCCTGAGAGAGGGTGTGTGGATCAATTATTTTCTCTTCGTATGATTGTTGAGAAGTCACTTGCTAAGAACAAAAAGGTGTTCTGTGGCTTTCTCGATCTTAAAAAAGCATATGATAGTGTTCATCGCGAGACTTTGTGGGATGTACTTCTACAGTACGGTATAAACGGGAATTTGTTGGGGGCAATTCGTGCGTTGTATGATGGTAGCGAGGCTGCGGTGAGAGTTGATGGTAGATTGAGTGATTGGTTTTGTATAGATGTTGGTGTGAAACAAGGTTGTGGGATGTCTCCGTGGCTGTTTAATTTGTATATGGATGTGTTGTTACGAACGGCGCTGAATGGGGTGGATGGTGTACATATTGGTGGTAGTGTAGTGCCTGCATTAGCGTATGCGGATGATGTTGTTGTTATGGGTGAATCTGAAGAGCAATTGAGAAGAATGATTCTAAGTATAAATGAAGTAGGAAAAGGTTTAAATCTGTTATTAAATGTTGATAAATGTAAAGTGTTAGTGTTTGAGAAGAGTGATTTGGTGACCAACTGCAATGTTTCGGTGAATGGTGTGAGATTGGGTCAAGGGAATGAGTTTTTATATTTGGGTAGTGTGTTTTCGAGGGATGGACGTATTGATTGTGAGATTGAAAGAAGAGTATCTGCGGGATGCAAGGTATTGGGTGCTATGGGAACCTTTGCTAGAAATGTGAATGTATCCAGAGATGCTCGATTGAGTGTGTATAATGGTGTTTTAGTGCCTTCATTGATGTATGGTAGTGAATGTTGGGTGTGGATGAAGAAACATGAACGTTGTATAACTGCTGTGGAAATGAGGTATTTGCGGGGTGTGTGTAGTTATACTAGAAGAGATCGTGTCCGGAATACATTGGTGTATGATGAGTGTGAAATTGAGAAGAATGTAGTTAGAAAAGTAGGTATAAGTCAGTTGAGATGGTTTGGGCATGTTGAACGTATGTCGAATGAGAGATTAGTGAAACAGGTATATGTTGGTGAAATTGAGGGTGAACGATTGCGTGGGCGACCTATGAATAAATGGATGAATATGATAGAAAAATTGTTGCGTGAACGAAAGTTTCCGAGTACGAGGAACAAACGTGCTTGTATGAAAGGAATTATGAATGTGGATGAAGCAAAAGTGGTGTGTCAGGATAGGAACGTTTGGCGAAGATTAATTGCGGAATGAATCTGATGATTTCAGAAAAGCGCAGGGTTTTAGATTTTAGTTTCGTTGTTTAGTAATTTCATTAGAGTGTTTACCTGTAATTGTGTGAAATTCACTTTCAAAAACAAGCTCAGGAACGACACTCCCTTCGTTTCTTATCTTTTTTATTCGTTTTCTGATCTTACATTGAGTGTTTAACTGCAATTGTGTGGAATTCACTTCCAAAAACAAGCGTAGAGCGACACTCCCTTCCTTTCTTATCTTTTAATTCGTTTTCAGTTATTACGTAGAGTGTTTAACTGCAATTGTGTGAAATTCACTTTCAAAACATGCGCAGGGCGACGCTCTTTCCCTTTCTTATCTTTTTGTTTCATTTTCTGTGACTGCATTGTGTGGTCTTTTCTTTCATATACAAGTGTAGACTATCGCTTTCATCTTTTCTAATCTTGTAGATTCGTTGTTAGTTTCGTTATTAGATTCGTTGTTAGGAGTATATGTGAGTAATTTGAGATTTTTTTATGCATATGTTATGTACGTTGAGGAAGGAAAATGAATGGTAAGAGAATAGGAATGATGTGATTGAAGGTTTGTTGTGTGATAATGTTTTCGAGTGTAATAAATGAATGAGTTTATATGGAGTGATCTATAAATGTGGTTGAAGTGAGGGTGGTGTGTTTGGATGAAAATGTTTGGTGATTGCTGGTTGTTTGATGGGTGTGATGAGTGAATGTTTTATGAGTGATTTTAGGGTTCGTGCTACCCCATTTGTTGGGATATAGCGTGAAGATATGTATGTATGTATGTATGTCATTCCATTGTTGTAATCTAATTTATTGTTGCATTCATTGTTATTTTATTAATAAACAATCAAGAACAATCAACTGCATCCATATATAATACAAAAATTTAAATGCATTTGACAAAATTTTCTTGTCAATATTGAGATGCGTACTGCTAACTTTCTATATAATATTCAATATCTTCTAAACGAATAAAGATATAAAAAAAACTTTCAAATATAAGTTGTTTCCCATTAAATTCCCTATAATCATAATTTGAACAAATTTTCTCTATCTAATTCGGTTTTACAGATATTTTAAATTCAAAATTTCTTTTTGCTATAACTTCTAAACTAGAAACAATTTTTAGGTCAAAATTACCACCAATCGATGCGCCTAAAAATTTTCCACAATTTATATTTCAATAATTTTTTCTAGCTTGCTTGGTTCAAAAGTTATTTACAATTGAAAAATTACACTTTTTAATTTTTTTTTTATTTTCAAAAATTCATTATATGTTAATTGAAAGACGAAAAATACACTCGTCTAAACCGCATTTTAATATCTTTTTTAGTTTCGAAGATATTTTTAATAAAAAATTTCATTTCGTTATAACTTCTAAACCGTAAACATTTTGTGGTCCCATGTATACCCTATAACTCTTATATGAACAATTTTTTTTCTAGTTTACTTGGTTTAAGTTATTGACCAACCAGCACACATATTAGTAATAACAATGAGTACCACTATGACAACTCATTATTAATTGTAATTATTTCGTAACGATAGTAATAAAACAGTTCGTTTTGTAAATGTCCACATAGAAGAATGTAGTGAGTGTTCAGTTCTCATATCATTTACCATTACCCGCTTTCTGAGTATTAGATGATATTTTATTGACTTTCTGACTGAATGTAAGGTAAGCTGGTTGATGAAATAATCTTTTTTCTATGAGATTGCAAATATAGTATTTAAACCTAATGTTAAGAAATTAAAATTTCATAAAAGGTTATTGAAATGACAATAAGATAATAACCAATTATTAAAAACTGTCTTCGTTATTTTAGAAATGAAGAGATATGATAAAAATTTAATACTCCTGCACGAATGATACTAAGTCATTAGAAAAGTAACACTTTTATAAAAAAAATTAAGTGAAGCAACAGATACTCATCTCGGTATTCGGTACATAATCTGGGAAGTGTTGCAGTACAGATTTATAAGGTACGATATCATATTGATAAAATATTGATAAAAAAATATTAATTATTATTATGATCTTCAAGTTCTTACAGATATAATTCAGGGAATATGATGATAAATCTGCGACGTTTAATAAATAGGTAACAGTTAATTTTAAGATAATATTTTTAGTTATAGACTTTATTAAATATTAAAAGAAAACAGAGATAGATCTGTTAAGATTATATTCCATTAAATACCTAACCTAAATTTGACATTGCGTAATACTCCTTAGTCACCACTGACATATGTAGCTTTTCTTGCGTTATGTGTCAATCGGGAAAGTTGAGCCAAATGGCACGAGCACACTGGCAATATTTTAGAAATATCTTTACTAAATTATACTACACTTCCCACGAATAATGTATATGTATTTGAAGGAAAATACAATTAGGCTACTTTACACACATCAACTGTTTAACGCCGTGCACGGACCCGAAAGTATGTTGCATTGTTCAATTTTCATTCCCAATAATGCCATAATATGTTGTATATTGTTCAGAACCTGACATCAGACAACACATTTGACACCAAACAACATATATGTATATAATATAGTTGTAAAATTCCTATCGACGTACTATCCCTGTTCTCTTCTGTCAGATATTTTTGTATCTATAATTAATTGTAAATTCTTTAAATTCATTTCTGAAGTAATAGCTTGACGTATGGGACTTTGTTTTGTCTACTTATGCAAGAAAGTATGTATATATATATATATATATATATATATATATATATATATATATATATATATATATATATAAATTATATTATTAAACAAATTAACTTTGTTTTTAAAAAGTATTTATTTTACTTTAAGAGTTCCTACTAGTACAGATTCTGAGCTAAGACTAACTTAAAACATACAAAGAAGATCCCATCATTAAACTACAGCTACGTATAATGTAATATGATAATTCTACATAAAGTCACGTTCTTAAAAGTATTCATTGTCTATGTCAGCACTATTCCGCACTATAACTCCTCCCTTCTTCAGAAAGGAGCACCTCCTGGTAGCTCGATTTGTTCTTCTTCCGATTTCGAATTGATGATCGGTTTTCTTAGCTTCCTTGATTTTATCCACTTTATTAATAAGTACAGTCCAATTATTATTATTAACAGATACAACATAACAGTCCATACACTTGGCACATGGATGTTGATGGCTTCTTCTTTAATAGCGACTACAGGGTTTAATGAAATGTCTTCTAGCTTCACAGGGTTTAAGTTTATTGAGAAATTTGTTAATGTCGAAGTATTAAGTGCGAAATTTAATTTTGGCAAAATTATAGGTTGTCCTTGTTCTTTATTCAAAAATATTAATTTTTGTCGATTATATATTATTTCACAATTATTATAATTTTTTTACTAAATAGATTCCGCGCAGAGTTTTGATATTTACTTCGTCTAAACATTTAAGAGTTATTTTATCTTCATAAAGGAATGTTAATAAATACTTGTTAATTTCCGGAATTACTTCGATATGGTTTTCTTTTATATTAATTTTAGAATAGTGACACTGAGTCGAGGATTGTTGTTGTAAGATTTCTTGTTCACATGATGACTGATGGTGGTTGTAGAATTTATTTGGGCACTGATAAACCTTGGTGGTAGTACATATGTCATTTAGAGGCATTATTTCAGTATTAGATTTTAGAAAGTATCTTGCACTTGGAATAATCGTTACAAATTCTGAATCGTGTATTGTTGGTATAGGATATAAGTAAAACAGTTCAAAGTCTTTTTCAAAGTTAATGGAAATTGATATTAAATAAATTATTTGGGATTGTTCAACTTTACAGTCTACTTTTAATAATGATTCAAATTCTAAAATATTTTCTGGTTTTGGTTCGAAAGGTAATTGGGATTTATAATGTTTAGAGATCTTTTGCAATTCGGATAATAATTCATTTGGATGTATTATACTGGTGTAATGTTCTCAATTTACAAAAGGTGATTGAGTTTTCGATATCTTGTAGGATGTCTAGGATCGAGTTATAAAGGATTATTAATTGATTGTAAATGGTTTTTGCAAAAAGAATATCTTGGATATGCATGTTATTTATTATTTCACTGAGTTGTAATATTTTAGATTTCAAAATAGCTTCATTATGTTTTATGTCTAATATAGTATTATTAAAATTTGTTATAATTTGGTGGTTAACCGAATAAGCTAATTTTAATTGCTTTTCTAAATTGTGTTCATTCTTTTGCATGTGGTTTAATATTTTATCGTATCTTTTTCCGTCTTCTGCATCTAAGTTGCCAGTAACGGCTTTGAAAATTGATCCCAATCCAGCTATTAAGCCTCTTTTGTTTCTATTTTTATTTGTATGGAATTCGATGTTATCAATTTTGTTATTAATATTTGTCCGAATGAATTCTATTATGTTGATATAGTTGTCAAGTTCATGTAAATATTTCGAGTTATTAGATATCGTTATTTTTAGATCATTATATTGATTGTTTAGGTTGTCGTATTGTTCGAAAAGGGGTTTAAGGTTGTAGTAGTGAATGAGTGTATGTGTTGCTTTTTCTAATTTGGCCGGGCCCAGTCTAATAGGTAGTAATCCAATATTTTCTGTTATGTTTTTGATGATCGATCCTTGTCCCAATGTGAACAGCCTGGAAGAGTATTAAATTGATAAGTCTTTTTCCTAGGGCGTTTTATATTCGAAAGATGCATTTTTTTCCTTGTATTCCCGTGTTTGGTTTCTAATTGAGCGGTTTTTAAATTTTTATTAATCGATTTTAATTTCTCAGATTTAAATTTATTTTTTGTTTTTTCTTGTTTTTGCTTATTTTTTACAAAAACTTCTTTAGGAATTTTGGGTAATTCTTCTCTAATTTCATTACATTTACTAATTATTTTTTCTTTATTTTGCAAAATTTTGTTATTAATAGTTTGATATAAAATTTTAGTTTTATTTCTATGATTTTCCATGTAATTATTCACAAGTTGCTTATCAATATCTATATTGAAGGGGGAATTTGTTTCCAGGTGACCGGATATTATTTCAGATGGTTTTACTTTCGTAACAGAGTGAATTGTATTGTTGTATGCCAAAAGAGCATAATTTACTTTAGTTTCAATTGTTTCTTTAGAAAATTCGGTCTCATGTGTTCTATGAGTGTCGAGTGGAAGCGTTCTATTATTCCGTTAGATTGAGGATTTTGTGAACTAATGAAATGAGTATGAATTTTGTGTATGTCTAACAGATCTTTAACAACTGAGTTTCTAAATTCTAGTCCATTATCAGAAATAATTTGTTCCGGTATTCCGTGATGCGTGAAGTGTTTTATTAAATTATTAGCTACTTCAATTCCTTGCCCGGAATTAAGTTTATATGCTTGTGCGAATTTAGAAAATGAGTCAACTATTGTTAAAAATTTAAAGTTCTCTAATGTTATCGTATCTATGTGCACAATTTCAAAAGGTTTAGTTGCTGTCGGAGTTGTATTAAATTTTAAATTTAGGGGTTTCCTGTCATATTTGGTTAATTGACATAATTCACAATTATTAATATACGTTTGAACCGATTTTCTTAATTTTGGCCAGTAATAAATTTGTTTAATGCGTGCCTCTGTATCGTCAATACCTCTGTGATTAGTTTTTCCTGTGTGATAATTATTTATGATTTCTAATATTTCTTCTTCGGTAGTGACGTCTGTAAGATATTGTGTGCATTTAACCATGTGTATTTGTGAATTTTTAAAATATTTTTGCAGAACTAGGGATAATTTTTCATATAATTCATTTTCGAAATATAAATAATATTTTACTTTTGGTACGTTGTATTCTTTAAGGAATTGAATCATTTCTTTTTCATAATTTAGTTTCGAAAATTGTACTAGGATTCTTTGTTTTGCGTTCTCAAAGAGTTTTAGAATTTTGGGAGAATTAGGGCTGAATTCTACTTCAGATATGATTATCTGATTTTTACCGTAGTTAACAGGATATTCGGCAATAGGTATGCCGATTACTGGGTTTTCTTGATAAGAATGAACTGTGACGTCACTATCGTTATCATTATGTTGGTCGTTGTTTACGTCTGCAGTTTGTGTATCATCTCCTACTTCCACAACTAAGGATTGGTTATCGTCCTGATTATTAGAATTTATATTATTTTCTAATTCTCTATTAAAATTATCCATGAATTTTTGGAATTGATTAATATTTTCGTCTGAATCATTTGTATTAATATCTATGTGTGGGAGTATGTCATCTGGTAAGGTAAAAATTGTAATTAATACGTTTGTTTTATCAAAAATATATTCAAGCATTGATTTAACATCGTTCCAGTTTAACTGGTCTCGTTCAGAAGCAATTCTGGGTAGGCTTAAATTTTGTATTTTATTTTTTAAACAAAAGTTTCTTAATTCCAGTAACGTGTAAAATACGTCTTGTTTTGTTGGTTTATTATAATAATTTTCTTTAGTTATTAAATATATTATGAAACGGTTCTTTTCTTTTAAGTAAATTAAGTTATGAAGTTGAGGGTTTTGGGATTTAAGTTTATCGATATTTTGAAATTTATTTTTAAATTGTTTAGCAATTCCTTTTGACATTTTTAAGTCTTTACTGACGCAATGTGCTAGGCTGTTGTCTGTCGGTGCAGTAAATAAGTTTCCAACTACTTCAATAATGTTTGTGTGAGTCGGTTTGTCTGTTTGTTTTTTCGTTAGATAGTCTTGGTATTGCGCTAGGACAGATTCGCTTTCGTATTGTTTTAATAAATTTTGAATTTTGTCATCATTTTCTCGTGGAATTCGGCTTAAGGCGTCTGCATTTGAATTTAATTTTCCTTTTTTATAAATAATTTCATAATCATATTCCTCGAGTTTTAATCGCCAACGAATTAATTTTTGGCTACAATCCTTAAGGGAAAACAGCCACTGTAAGGGTCTGTGATCTGTGCAAATAGAAAATTTCCTTCCAAAAAGATACGGCCGAAAATATTTTGTTGCCCAATGTATCGCTAAAAGTTCCTTTTCGATCGTAGAATAGTTCATTTCCGTTTCATTAAGCGTTCTGCTAGCGTAAGCGATTGGCAGGTTACTGCCTATCTTACCTTGCGATAAGACGGCACCGAGTGCTACATTGCTTGCATCGCATGTCAAGATAAATTCTTTTCCAAAGTCGGGGTATCGTAATATCGGTTCATTAGTTAGTAATAGTTTGCATGTCTCAAAACACAAAATTCTGAATTATTAATGTCAATAGTCGCGTCTTTTTTTAGAAATTTTGTCATGGGTTTGGTGATTTTTGCGAAGTCTTTTATGAACTTCCTATAATATCCGATAAGTCCTAAGAATCCTTTAATTTGTTTTGTCGTGGTAGGTAATGGGTAATTTAGAATAGCTGAAATTTTGTCAGGGTTAGGTTTAACGCCATGAGGGGTTACAATATGACCGAGGTACGCAACTTCTTTTTTTAGAAATTCCGACTTATCCAATTGAATTTTTAAGTTGGCTTCTTTTAATCGGTCAAATACTAATTTCAAATTAATTATATGCTCATCTAAACTTGTACTAAAAATGATTATATCGTCCAGATATACTAGACAAATTTTGTGAGTTAACCCTCTCAGAACATTGTCCATGACCCGTTGAAAGGTCGCTGGCGCGTTCTTTAGCCCGAATGGCATTCGTAAGAACTCGTAATGTCCGTCTTCAGTGCAGAATGCTGTTTTAGATATGTCAGTCTTGTCCATTTCAATTTGGTGGTAACCCGACGCGAGATCAAGGGTGGTAAAATATTGACACCGTCCGAGTTTGTCCAGCAAGTCCGTAATGTTAGGTATGGGATATTTATCTCCGATGGTATTTTCATTTAATTTCCGGTAGTCGATGACTACTCGCCATTTTTGTTTGCCCGATGCGTCAAGTTTTTTTGGGGATTACCCAGATTGGGGAAGACCATGGTAAATTAGAAGGAATTATTTGTTGATTAAGCATTTTATTTATTTGGGACCTAACTTCTTCTCTATGAATGTGAGGGTATCGATATGATTTCGTGTATATGGGTACTTCGTCTTTAGTTCTAATTTTGTGTTTTACTTGATTACTGAAAGATAAATTTTGGTTTTCTAAATAAAAAATATTCAAGTATTGTTTAATTAGTTTTGAAATTGCCATTTCTTCTTCTTTGTTCATATGATCCGTTCTAATTTTTAGTTTATCAAAATTTACTTTTTCTGTTTGTGTAAGGTTTAGATTTGAATTTCTATTCTCTGTATAAATTTCATAGTCGTCTAACGTTTCCACTATAATCGGAATTGTAAACTGATATTTAACTTCATTCTCTGATAAATTAATAATTATACACATAGCTTCAAAATTTTTTGCTACAGTAGCACATTCAGGAATTATTAAATTTTTTGTTTTGATTTCTGGAACTAGAATATTACCTTTTTCTTTATTAACTTTTATTTTAATTATTTTTTCCGAAGTCGGTTCTATTATGCCAATATTACAATATTTTTCATTTATTGTTAAATTATTTGTATCGGGGGTAGCTTTAGAATTATGATAATGAATTTTGAATTTACTGTTTGGGGTAATTATCATATCGTTTACGGTATCAATTGAAATTTTTAGTTTTTTCATATTTTCCATGCCAAGAAGTAAATCAAATTGATTATAAAATTTAAAAAGATAATATTTTAACGCGGGTTTTGAATTATCTCTAAGATTAAAAATATTTGAGATAGGAATTTGTATACTGTACTTCTCGGTAGAGGAGCCGTGTGCAGTTGTAATCTGAAACGGGTCTTTACTGATAGCGTGTTTGTAGTATTTCAAAGCAATGTCGGGATTTACAAATGATTTCGTGCTACCAGTGATATGTTAGTTTCAGCTGTCATTTCTGCGTTATCATCGAGTGTATATTCATCCACTGTATAATTTTGTGTTTCTGGTTGATCTACAATGTTTTGTTCGTCTGTATAATTTATTATTTCTGATTGATCTATGTTATAAAGTTCTTCCGCGATATTTTTGGGAAAGAATTGTTCGTTCTGACTTATGAAATTTTGTCTTTGAGTGGAAGGTCCAGGTCTTGGGGCATTTAATTGTGTATTTCGTGCAGAGATACTCATTGGTGTAGGTCTGGGAAGTGGTTGATTAGTATTTCTAATCATTGTAGGAAATTTAGTTCTACGCTGCGCTGTATGTTGGTTATTGAAATATGTCGGTGGTTTATTAAACGTGTAGTTAGTGTTCTGCGGTACATTCGTTACTTGAAAGAGTCTATTATTTCTAAAATTTTGATTATTCTGTCTTGGGAATGGTTTTTGAATAGGCATTACATTTTTAGATGGTTTGGAATGATTTTCAAACTGAAAGTCATTTGTAAGCATACTTAGTGCAGCGTTTAAGTTAGCAGGTTTCTTTGCTTTCATGAGTTGCCCTATTGGCTCTTTTAATCCCTTTAATAAAATTCTGAGGGCGTAATTTCTAAAGAAATCAGTCATTATTTCGGCAGTAGTCGGATGATTTGTTACTACATACGATACTTGTAAATTTAGAATGTGTTGTATTTTATTATAAAAATCAAATACCGTATCGTTCGCGCCTTGTTTTAGTTCGGTCATTTCTATTGTTAGGGTAAAACAATCTCTTTTGTCCGCATAAGTATCTATCAGTGACGTTTTTAAATCGTCCCAAGTTTTCACGGAACAGCTAGAAATATTTATTGCTGCTTCGCCTTTTATTTTAGCTAATATTGTGCTCATTAAATATTCATTTTGGAAATCTTGAGCATCTGCTTGATTGTAAAATCGTTTTACTAATTTTTCGCATATTGACAAGAAAATTTTGTCAAATGCATTTAAATAGTTATTTTTGTATTATATATGGATACAGTTGATTGTTCTTGATTGTTTATTGCAACAATAAATTAGATTACAACAATGGAATGACAACAATATAAAAATAGAAATGTTATGTAAAATATATATATAATTGGTTATTCGTTTAAAGTTTAAAATAAAAAAAATACTTATACGATGTATATATATATATATACATATACTTTCTTGCATAAGTAGACAAAACAAAGTCCCATACGTCAAGCTATTACTTCAGAAATGAATTTAAAGAATTTACAATTAATTATAGATACAAAAATATCTGACAGAAGAGAACAGGGATAGTACGTCGATAGGAATTTTACAACTAGATTGTATACATATATGTTGTTTGGTGTCAAATGTGTTGTCTGATGTCAGGTTCTGAACAATATACAACATATTATGGCATTATTGGGAATGAAAATTGAACAATGCATAACACATACTTTCGGGTCCGTGCACGGCGTTAAACAGTTGATGTGTGTAAAGTAGCCTAATTGTATTTTCCTTCAAATACATATACATTATTCGTGGGAAGTGTAGTATAATTTAGTAAAGATATTTCTAAAATATTGCCAGTGTGCTCGTGCCATTTGGCTCAACTTTCCCGATTGACACATAACGCAAGAAAAGCTACATATGTCAGTGGTGTCTAAGGAGTATTACGCAATGTCAAATTTAGGTTAGGTATTTAATGGAATATAATCTTAACAGATCTATCTCTGTTTTCTTTTAATATTTAATAAAGTCTATAACTAAAAATATTATCTTAAAATCAACTGTTACCTATTTATTAAACGTCGCAGATTTATCATCATATTCCCTGAATTATATCTGTAAGAACTTGAAGATCATAATAATAATTAATATTTTTTTATCAATATTTTATCAATATGATATCGTACCTTATAAATCTGTACTGCAACACTTCCCAGATTATGTACCGAATACCGAGATGAGTATCTGGGACCACAAAATATTTACGGTTTAGAAGTTATAAGGAAATGAAATTTTTATTAATAATATCTTCGACACTAAAAAAGATATTAAAATGCGGATTAGACGAGGACCAAGCTACGCAAGAGGAGGGACACTTGGGTGGAGGACGCGCTCTTTTCGAACTCTACCTAGGCAGAACTCTGGGTGTGGCAATCCCACGTCTCCAGCTACGTAGGTTAGATATTTTAAATTCAAAACTTCTTTTTGCTATAACTTCTAAACTAGAAACATTATTTCCGTCAAAATTGCCACCATTCGATGCGCCTAAAAATTCCCAACAATTTATATTTCAACAATTTTTTTATAGCTCGCTTAGTTCAAAAGTTATTTACAATTGAAACATTGTTTCTGCAAAAGCTGTTGCCGCGGACCAAGCTACGCAAGAGGAAGGACACTTGGGTGGAGGACGCGCTCTTTTCGAACTCTACCTAGGCAGAACTCTGGGTGTGGCAATCCCACGTCTCCAGCTACGTAGGTTAGATATTTTAAATTCAAAACTTCTTTTTGCTATAACTTCTAAACTAGAAACATTATTTCTGTCAAAATTGCCACCAGTCGATGCGCCTAAAAATTCTCAACAATTTATATTTCAACAATTTTTTTCTAGCTCGCTTAGTTCAAAAGTTATTTACAATTGAAAAATTGTTTCTGCAAAAGCTGTTGCCGCGGACCAAGCTACGCAAGAGGAGGGACACTTAGGTGGAGGACGCGCTCTTTTCGAACTCTACCTAGGCAGAACTCTGGGTGTGGCAATCCCACGTCTCCAGCTACGTAGGTTAGATATTTTAAATTCAAAACTTCTTTTTGCTATAACTTCTAAACTAGAAACATTATTTCTGTCAAAATTGCCACCAGTCGATGCGCCTAAAAATTCTCAACAATTTATATTTCAACAATTTTTTTCTAGCTCGCTTAGTTCAAAAGTTATTTACAATTGAAAAATTGTTTCTGCAAAAGCTGTTGCCGCGGACCAAGCTACGCAAGAGGAGGGACACTTAGGTGGAGGACGCGCTCTTTTCGAACTCTACCTAGGCAGAACTCTGGGTGTGGCAATCCCACGTCTCCAGCTACGTAGGTTAGATATTTTAAATTCAAAACTTCTTTTTGCTATAACTTCTAAAATAGAAACATTATTTGTGTTAAAATTGCCACCATTCGATGCGCCTAAAAATTCCCAACAATTTATATTTCAACAATTTTTTTATAGCTCGCTTAGTTCAAAAGTTATTTACAATTGAAAAATTGTTTCTGCAAAAGCTGTTGCCGCGGAACAAGCTACGCAAGAGGAAGGACACTTGGGTGGAGGACGCGCTCTTTTCGAACTCTACCTAGGCAGAACTCTGGGTGTGGCAATCCCACGTCTCCAGCTACGTAGGTTAGATATTTTAAATTCAAAACTTCTTTTTGCTATAACTTCTAAACTAGAAACATTATTTCCGTCAAAATTGCCACCATTCGATGCGCCTAAAAATTCCCAACAATTTATATTTCAACAATTTTTTTATAGCTCGCTTAGTTCAAAAGTTATTTACAATTGAAACATTGTTTCTGCAAAAGCTGTTGCCGCGGACCAAGCTACGCAAGAGGAAGGACACTTGGGTGGAGGACGCGCTCTTTTCGAACTCTACCTAGGCAGAACTCTGGGTGTGGCAATCCCACGTCTCCAGCTACGTAGGTTAGATATTTTAAATTCAAAACTTCTTTTTGCTATAACTTCTAAACTAGAAACATTATTTCCGTCAAAATTGCCACCATTCGATGCGCCTAAAAATTCCCAACAATTTATATTTCAACAATTTTTTTATAGCTCGCTTAGTTCAAAAGTTATTTACAATTGAAACATTGTTTCTGCAAAAGCTGTTGCCGCGGACCAAGCTACGCAAGAGGAAGGACACTTGGGTGGAGGACGCGCTCTTTTCGAACTCTACCTAGGCAGAACTCTGGGTGTGGCAATCCCACGTCTCCAGCTACGTAGGTTAGATATTTTAAATTCAAAACTTCTTTTTGCTATAACTTCTAAACTAGAAACATTATTTCTGTCAAAATTGCCACCAGTCGATGCGCCTAAAAATTCTCAACAATTTATATTTCAACAATTTTTTTCTAGCTCGCTTAGTTCAAAAGTTATTTACAATTGAAAAATTGTTTCTGCAAAAGCTGTTGCCGCGGACCAAGCTACGCAAGAGGAGGGACACTTAGGTGGAGGACGCGCTCTTTTCGAACTCTACCTAGGCAGAACTCTGGGTGTGGCAATCCCACGTCTCCAGCTACGTAGGTTAGATATTTTAAATTCAAAACTTCTTTTTGCTATAACTTCTAAACTAGAAACATTATTTCTGTCAAAATTGCCACCAGTCGATGCGCCTAAAAATTCTCAACAATTTATATTTCAACAATTTTTTTCTAGCTCGCTTAGTTCAAAAGTTATTTACAATTGAAAAATTGTTTCTGCAAAAGCTGTTGCCGCGGACCAAGCTACGCAAGAGGAGGGACACTTAGGTGGAGGACGCGCTCTTTTCGAACTCTACCTAGGCAGAACTCTGGGTGTGGCAATCCCACGTCTCCAGCTACGTAGGTTAGATATTTTAAATTCAAAACTTCTTTTTGCTATAACTTCTAAAATAGAAACATTATTTGTGTTAAAATTGCCACCATTCGATGCGCCTAAAAATTCCCAACAATTTATATTTCAACAATTTTTTTATAGCTCGCTTAGTTCAAAAGTTATTTACAATTGAAAAATTGTTTCTGCAAAAGCTGTTGCCGCGGAACAAGCTACGCAAGAGGAAGGACACTTGGGTGGAGGACGCGCTCTTTTCGAACTCTACCTAGGCAGAACTCTGGGTGTGGCAATCCCACGTCTCCAGCTACGTAGGTTAGATATTTTAAATTCAAAACTTCTTTTTGCTATAACTTCTAAACTAGAAACATTATTTCCGTCAAAATTGCCACCATTCGATGCGCCTAAAAATTCCCAACAATTTATATTTCAACAATTTTTTTATAGCTCGCTTAGTTCAAAAGTTATTTACAATTGAAACATTGTTTCTGCAAAAGCTGTTGCCGCGGACCAAGCTACGCAAGAGGAAGGACACTTGGGTGGAGGACGCGCTCTTTTCGAACTCTACCTAGGCAGAACTCTGGGTGTGGCAATCCCACGTCTCCAGCTACGTAGGTTAGATATTTTAAATTCAAAACTTCTTTTTGCTATAACTTCTAAACTAGAAACATTATTTCCGTCAAAATTGCCACCATTCGATGCGCCTAAAAATTCCCAACAATTTATATTTCAACAATTTTTTTATAGCTCGCTTAGTTCAAAAGTTATTTACAATTGAAACATTGTTTCTGCAAAAGCTGTTGCCGCGGACCAAGCTACGCAAGAGGAAGGACACTTGGGTGGAGGACGCGCTCTTTTCGAACTCTACCTAGGCAGAACTCTGGGTGTGGCAATCCCACGTCTCCAGCTACGTAGGTTAGATATTTTAAATTCAAAACTTCTTTTTGCTATAACTTCTAAACTAGAAACATTATTTCTGTCAAAATTGCCACCAGTCGATGCGCCTAAAAATTCTCAACAATTTATATTTCAACAATTTTTTTCTAGCTCGCTTAGTTCAAAAGTTATTTACAATTGAAAAATTGTTTCTGCAAAAGCTGTTGCCGCGGACCAAGCTACGCAAGAGGAGGGACACTTAGGTGGAGGACGCGCTCTTTTCGAACTCTACCTAGGCAGAACTCTGGGTGTGGCAATCCCACGTCTCCAGCTACGTAGGTTAGATATTTTAAATTCAAAACTTCTTTTTGCTATAACTTCTAAACTAGAAACATTATTTCTGTCAAAATTGCCACCAGTCGATGCGCCTACAAATTCTCAACAATTTATATTTCAACAATTTTTTTCTAGCTCGCTTAGTTCAAAAGTTATTTACAATTGAAAAATTGTTTCTGCAAAAGCTGTTGCCGCGGACCAAGCTACGCAAGAGGAGGGACACTTAGGTGGAGGACGCGCTCTTTTCGAACTCTACCTAGGCAGAACTCTGGGTGTGGCAATCCCACGTCTCCAGCTACGTAGGTTAGATATTTTAAATTCAAAACTTCTTTTTGCTATAACTTCTAAAATAGAAACATTATTTGTGTTAAAATTGCCACCATTCGATGCGCCTAAAAATTCCCAACAATTTATATTTCAACAATTTTTTTATAGCTCGCTTAGTTCAAAAGTTATTTACAATTGAAAAATTGTTTCTGCAAAAGCTGTTGCCGCGGAACAAGCTACGCAAGAGGAAGGACACTTGGGTGGAGGACGCGCTCTTTTCGAACTCTACCTAGGCAGAACTCTGGGTGTGGCAATCCCACGTCTCCAGCTACGTAGGTTAGATATTTTAAATTCAAAACTTCTTTTTGCTATAACTTCTAAACTAGAAACATTATTTGTGTCAAAATTGCCACCATTCGATGCGCCTAAAAATTCCCAACAATTTATATTTCAACAATTTTTTTATAGCTCGCTTAGTTCAAAAGTTATTTACAATTGAAACATTGTTTCTGCAAAAGCTGTTGCCGCGGACCAAGCTACGCAAGAGGAAGGACACTTGGGTGGAGGACGCGCTCTTTTCGAACTCTACCTAGGCAGAACTCTGGGTGTGGCAATCCCACGTCTCCAGCTACGTAGGTTAGATATTTTAAATTCAAAACTTCTTTTTGCTATAACTTTTAAACTAGAAACATTATTTCTGTCAAAATTGCCACCATTCGATGCACCTAAAAATTCCCAACAATTTATATTTCAACAATTTTTTTCTAGCTCGCTTAGTTCAAAAGTTATTTACAATTGAAAAATTGTTTCTGCAAAAGCTGTTGCCGCGGACCAAGCTACGCAAGAGGAGGGACACTTAGGTGGAGGACGCGCTCTTTTCGAACTCTACCTAGGCAGAACTCTGGGTGTGGCAATCCCACGTCTCCAGCTACGTAGGTTAGATATTTTAAATTCAAAACTTCTTTTTGCTATAACTTCTAAAATAGAAACATTATTTGTGTTAAAATTGCCACCATTCGATGCGCCTAAAAATTCCCAACAATTTATATTTCAACAATTTTTTTATAGCTCGCTTAGTTCAAAAGTTATTTACAATTGAAAAATTGTTTCTGCAAAAGCTGTTGCCGCGGAACAAGCTACGCAAGAGGAAGGACACTTGGGTGGAGGACGCGCTCTTTTCGAACTCTACCTAGGCAGAACTCTGGGTGTGGCAATCCCACGTCTCCAGCTACGTAGGTTAGATATTTTAAATTCAAAACTTCTTTTTGCTATAACTTCTAAACTAGAAACATTATTTCCGTCAAAATTGCCACCATTCGATGCGCCTAAAAATTCCCAACAATTTATATTTCAACAATTTTTTTATAGCTCGCTTAGTTCAAAAGTTATTTACAATTGAAACATTGTTTCTGCAAAAGCTGTTGCCGCGGACCAAGCTACGCAAGAGGAAGGACACTTGGGTGGAGGACGCGCTCTTTTCGAACTCTACCTAGGCAGAACTCTGGGTGTGGCAATCCCACGTCTCCAGCTACGTAGGTTAGATATTTTAAATTCAAAACTTCTTTTTGCTATAACTTCTAAACTAGAAACATTATTTCCGTCAAAATTGCCACCATTCGATGCGCCTAAAAATTCCCAACAATTTATATTTCAACAATTTTTTTATAGCTCGCTTAGTTCAAAAGTTATTTACAATTGAAACATTGTTTCTGCAAAAGCTGTTGCCGCGGACCAAGCTACGCAAGAGGAAGGACACTTGGGTGGAGGACGCGCTCTTTTCGAACTCTACCTAGGCAGAACTCTGGGTGTGGCAATCCCACGTCTCCAGCTACGTAGGTTAGATATTTTAAATTCAAAACTTCTTTTTGCTATAACTTCTAAACTAGAAACATTATTTCTGTCAAAATTGCCACCAGTCGATGCGCCTAAAAATTCTCAACAATTTATATTTCAACAATTTTTTTCTAGCTCGCTTAGTTCAAAAGTTATTTACAATTGAAAAATTGTTTCTGCAAAAGCTGTTGCCGCGGACCAAGCTACGCAAGAGGAGGGACACTTAGGTGGAGGACGCGCTCTTTTCGAACTCTACCTAGGCAGAACTCTGGGTGTGGCAATCCCACGTCTCCAGCTACGTAGGTTAGATATTTTAAATTCAAAACTTCTTTTTGCTATAACTTCTAAACTAGAAACATTATTTCTGTCAAAATTGCCACCAGTCGATGCGCCTAAAAATTCTCAACAATTTATATTTCAACAATTTTTTTCTAGCTCGCTTAGTTCAAAAGTTATTTACAATTGAAAAATTGTTTCTGCAAAAGCTGTTGCCGCGGACCAAGCTACGCAAGAGGAGGGACACTTAGGTGGAGGACGCGCTCTTTTCGAACTCTACCTAGGCAGAACTCTGGGTGTGGCAATCCCACGTCTCCAGCTACGTAGGTTAGATATTTTAAATTCAAAACTTCTTTTTGCTATAACTTCTAAAATAGAAACATTATTTGTGTTAAAATTGCCACCATTCGATGCGCCTAAAAATTCCCAACAATTTATATTTCAACAATTTTTTTATAGCTCGCTTAGTTCAAAAGTTATTTACAATTGAAAAATTGTTTCTGCAAAAGCTGTTGCCGCGGAACAAGCTACGCAAGAGGAAGGACACTTGGGTGGAGGACGCGCTCTTTTCGAACTCTACCTAGGCAGAACTCTGGGTGTGGCAATCCCACGTCTCCAGCTACGTAGGTTAGATATTTTAAATTCAAAACTTCTTTTTGCTATAACTTCTAAACTAGAAACATTATTTGTGTCAAAATTGCCACCATTCGATGCGCCTAAAAATTCCCAACAATTTATATTTCAACAATTTTTTTATAGCTCGCTTAGTTCAAAAGTTATTTACAATTGAAACATTGTTTCTGCAAAAGCTGTTGCCGCGGACCAAGCTACGCAAGAGGAAGGACACTTGGGTGGAGGACGCGCTCTTTTCGAACTCTACCTAGGCAGAACTCTGGGTGTGGCAATCCCACGTCTCCAGCTACGTAGGTTAGATATTTTAAATTCAAAACTTCTTTTTGCTATAACTTCTAAAATAGAAACATTATTTGTGTTAAAATTGCCACCATTCGATGCGCCTAAAAATTCCCAACAATTTATATTTCAACAATTTTTTTATAGCTCGCTTAGTTCAAAAGTTATTTACAATTGAAAAATTGTTTCTGCAAAAGCTGTTGCCGCGGAACAAGCTACGCAAGAGGAAGGACACTTGGGTGGAGGACGCGCTCTTTTCGAACTCTACCTAGGCAGAACTCTGGGTGTGGCAATCCCACGTCTCCAGCTACGTAGGTTAGATATTTTAAATTCAAAACTTCTTTTTGCTATAACTTCTAAACTAGAAACATTATTTCCGTCAAAATTGCCACCATTCGATGCGCCTAAAAATTCCCAACAATTTATATTTCAACAATTTTTTTATAGCTCGCTTAGTTCAAAAGTTATTTACAATTGAAACATTGTTTCTGCAAAAGCTGTTGCCGCGGACCAAGCTACGCAAGAGGAAGGACACTTGGGTGGAGGACGCGCTCTTTTCGAACTCTACCTAGGCAGAACTCTGGGTGTGGCAATCCCACGTCTCCAGCTACGTAGGTTAGATATTTTAAATTCAAAACTTCTTTTTGCTATAACTTCTAAACTAGAAACATTATTTCCGTCAAAATTGCCACCATTCGATGCGCCTAAAAATTCCCAACAATTTATATTTCAACAATTTTTTTATAGCTCGCTTAGTTCAAAAGTTATTTACAATTGAAACATTGTTTCTGCAAAAGCTGTTGCCGCGGACCAAGCTACGCAAGAGGAAGGACACTTGGGTGGAGGACGCGCTCTTTTCGAACTCTACCTAGGCAGAACTCTGGGTGTGGCAATCCCACGTCTCCAGCTACGTAGGTTAGATATTTTAAATTCAAAACTTCTTTTTGCTATAACTTCTAAACTAGAAACATTATTTCTGTCAAAATTGCCACCAGTCGATGCGCCTAAAAATTCTCAACAATTTATATTTCAACAATTTTTTTCTAGCTCGCTTAGTTCAAAAGTTATTTACAATTGAAAAATTGTTTCTGCAAAAGCTGTTGCCGCGGACCAAGCTACGCAAGAGGAGGGACACTTAGGTGGAGGACGCGCTCTTTTCGAACTCTACCTAGGCAGAACTCTGGGTGTGGCAATCCCACGTCTCCAGCTACGTAGGTTAGATATTTTAAATTCAAAACTTCTTTTTGCTATAACTTCTAAACTAGAAACATTATTTCTGTCAAAATTGCCACCAGTCGATGCGCCTAAAAATTCTCAACAATTTATATTTCAACAATTTTTTTCTAGCTCGCTTAGTTCAAAAGTTATTTACAATTGAAAAATTGTTTCTGCAAAAGCTGTTGCCGCGGACCAAGCTACGCAAGAGGAGGGACACTTAGGTGGAGGACGCGCTCTTTTCGAACTCTACCTAGGCAGAACTCTGGGTGTGGCAATCCCACGTCTCCAGCTACGTAGGTTAGATATTTTAAATTCAAAACTTCTTTTTGCTATAACTTCTAAAATAGAAACATTATTTGTGTTAAAATTGCCACCATTCGATGCGCCTAAAAATTCCCAACAATTTATATTTCAACAATTTTTTTATAGCTCGCTTAGTTCAAAAGTTATTTACAATTGAAAAATTGTTTCTGCAAAAGCTGTTGCCGCGGAACAAGCTACGCAAGAGGAAGGACACTTGGGTGGAGGACGCGCTCTTTTCGAACTCTACCTAGGCAGAACTCTGGGTGTGGCAATCCCACGTCTCCAGCTACGTAGGTTAGATATTTTAAATTCAAAACTTCTTTTTGCTATAACTTCTAAACTAGAAACATTATTTGTGTCAAAATTGCCACCATTCGATGCGCCTAAAAATTCCCAACAATTTATATTTCAACAATTTTTTTATAGCTCGCTTAGTTCAAAAGTTATTTACAATTGAAACATTGTTTCTGCAAAAGCTGTTGCCGCGGACCAAGCTACGCAAGAGGAAGGACACTTGGGTGGAGGACGCGCTCTTTTCGAACTCTACCTAGGCAGAACTCTGGGTGTGGCAATCCCACGTCTCCAGCTACGTAGGTTAGATATTTTAAATTCAAAACTTCTTTTTGCTATAACTTTTAAACTAGAAACATTATTTCTGTCAAAATTGCCACCATTCGATGCACCTAAAAATTCCCAACAATTTATATTTCAACAATTTTTTTCTAGCTCGCTTAGTTCAAAAGTTATTTACAATTGAAAAATTGTTTCTGCAAAAGCTGTTGCCGCGGACCAAGCTACGCAAGAGGAGGGACACTTAGGTGGAGGACGCGCTCTTTTCGAACTCTACCTAGGCAGAACTCTGGGTGTGGCAATCCCACGTCTCCAGCTACGTAGGTTAGATATTTTAAATTCAAAACTTCTTTTTGCTATAACTTCTAAAATAGAAACATTATTTGTGTTAAAATTGCCACCATTCGATGCGCCTAAAAATTCCCAACAATTTATATTTCAACAATTTTTTTATAGCTCGCTTAGTTCAAAAGTTATTTACAATTGAAAAATTGTTTCTGCAAAAGCTGTTGCCGCGGAACAAGCTACGCAAGAGGAAGGACACTTGGGTGGAGGACGCGCTCTTTTCGAACTCTACCTAGGCAGAACTCTGGGTGTGGCAATCCCACGTCTCCAGCTACGTAGGTTAGATATTTTAAATTCAAAACTTCTTTTTGCTATAACTTCTAAACTAGAAACATTATTTCCGTCAAAATTGCCACCATTCGATGCGCCTAAAAATTCCCAACAATTTATATTTCAACAATTTTTTTATAGCTCGCTTAGTTCAAAAGTTATTTACAATTGAAACATTGTTTCTGCAAAAGCTGTTGCCGCGGACCAAGCTACGCAAGAGGAAGGACACTTGGGTGGAGGACGCGCTCTTTTCGAACTCTACCTAGGCAGAACTCTGGGTGTGGCAATCCCACGTCTCCAGCTACGTAGGTTAGATATTTTAAATTCAAAACTTCTTTTTGCTATAACTTCTAAACTAGAAACATTATTTCCGTCAAAATTGCCACCATTCGATGCGCCTAAAAATTCCCAACAATTTATATTTCAACAATTTTTTTATAGCTCGCTTAGTTCAAAAGTTATTTACAATTGAAACATTGTTTCTGCAAAAGCTGTTGCCGCGGACCAAGCTACGCAAGAGGAAGGACACTTGGGTGGAGGACGCGCTCTTTTCGAACTCTACCTAGGCAGAACTCTGGGTGTGGCAATCCCACGTCTCCAGCTACGTAGGTTAGATATTTTAAATTCAAAACTTCTTTTTGCTATAACTTCTAAACTAGAAACATTATTTCTGTCAAAATTGCCACCAGTCGATGCGCCTAAAAATTCTCAACAATTTATATTTCAACAATTTTTTTCTAGCTCGCTTAGTTCAAAAGTTATTTACAATTGAAAAATTGTTTCTGCAAAAGCTGTTGCCGCGGACCAAGCTACGCAAGAGGAGGGACACTTAGGTGGAGGACGCGCTCTTTTCGAACTCTACCTAGGCAGAACTCTGGGTGTGGCAATCCCACGTCTCCAGCTACGTAGGTTAGATATTTTAAATTCAAAACTTCTTTTTGCTATAACTTCTAAACTAGAAACATTATTTCTGTCAAAATTGCCACCAGTCGATGCGCCTAAAAATTCTCAACAATTTATATTTCAACAATTTTTTTCTAGCTCGCTTAGTTCAAAAGTTATTTACAATTGAAAAATTGTTTCTGCAAAAGCTGTTGCCGCGGACCAAGCTACGCAAGAGGAGGGACACTTAGGTGGAGGACGCGCTCTTTTCGAACTCTACCTAGGCAGAACTCTGGGTGTGGCAATCCCACGTCTCCAGCTACGTAGGTTAGATATTTTAAATTCAAAACTTCTTTTTGCTATAACTTCTAAAATAGAAACATTATTTGTGTTAAAATTGCCACCATTCGATGCGCCTAAAAATTCCCAACAATTTATATTTCAACAATTTTTTTATAGCTCGCTTAGTTCAAAAGTTATTTACAATTGAAAAATTGTTTCTGCAAAAGCTGTTGCCGCGGAACAAGCTACGCAAGAGGAAGGACACTTGGGTGGAGGACGCGCTCTTTTCGAACTCTACCTAGGCAGAACTCTGGGTGTGGCAATCCCACGTCTCCAGCTACGTAGGTTAGATATTTTAAATTCAAAACTTCTTTTTGCTATAACTTCTAAACTAGAAACATTATTTGTGTCAAAATTGCCACCATTCGATGCGCCTAAAAATTCCCAACAATTTATATTTCAACAATTTTTTTATAGCTCGCTTAGTTCAAAAGTTATTTACAATTGAAACATTGTTTCTGCAAAAGCTGTTGCCGCGGACCAAGCTACGCAAGAGGAAGGACACTTGGGTGGAGGACGCGCTCTTTTCGAACTCTACCTAGGCAGAACTCTGGGTGTGGCAATCCCACGTCTCCAGCTACGTAGGTTAGATATTTTAAATTCAAAACTTCTTTTTGCTATAACTTCTAAACTAGAAACATTATTTTCGTCAAAATTGCCACCATTCGATGCGCCTAAAAATTCCCAACAATTTATATTTCAACAATTTTTTTATAGCTCGCTTAATTCAAAAGTTATTTACAATTGAAACATTGTTTCTGCAAAAGCTGTTGCCGCGGACCAAGCTACGCAAGAGGAAGGACACTTGGGTGGAGGACGCGCTCTTTTCGAACTCTACCTAGGCAGAACTCTGGGTGTGGCAATCCCACGTCTCCAGCTACGTAGGTTAGATATTTTAAATTCAAAACTTCTTTTTGCTATAACTTCTAAACTAGAAACATTATTTCTGTCAAAATTGCCACCAGTCGATGCGCCTAAAAATTCTCAACAATTTATATTTCAACAATTTTTTTCTAGCTCGCTTAGTTCAAAAGTTATTTACAATTGAAAAATTGTTTCTGCAAAAGCTGTTGCCGCGGACCAAGCTACGCAAGAGGAGGGACACTTAGGTGGAGGACGCGCTCTTTTCGAACTCTACCTAGGCAGAACTCTGGGTGTGGCAATCCCACGTCTCCAGCTACGTAGGTTAGATATTTTAAATTCAAAACTTCTTTTTGCTATAACTTCTAAACTAGAAACATTATTTCTGTCAAAATTGCCACCAGTCGATGCGCCTAAAAATTCTCAACAATTTATATTTCAACAATTTTTTTCTAGCTCGCTTAGTTCAAAAGTTATTTACAATTGAAAAATTGTTTCTGCAAAAGCTGTTGCCGCGGACCAAGCTACGCAAGAGGAGGGACACTTAGGTGGAGGACGCGCTCTTTTCGAACTCTACCTAGGCAGAACTCTGGGTGTGGCAATCCCACGTCTCCAGCTACGTAGGTTAGATATTTTAAATTCAAAACTTCTTTTTGCTATAACTTCTGAAATAGAAACATTATTTTTGTTAAAATTGCCACCATTCGATGCGCCTAAAAATTCCCAACAATTTATATTTCAACAATTTTTTTATAGCTCGCTTAGTTCAAAAGTTATTTACAATTGAAAAATTGTTTCTGCAAAAGCTGTTGCCGCGGAACAAGCTACGCAAGAGGAAGGACACTTGGGTGGAGGACGCGCTCTTTTTGAACTCTACCTAGGCAGAACTCTGGGTGTGGCAATCCCACGTCTCCAGCTACGTAGGTTAGATATTTTAAATTCAAAACTTCTTTTTGCTATAACTTCTAAACTAGAAACATTATTTCCGTCAAAATTGCCACCATTCGATGCGCCTAAAAATTCCCAACAATTTATATTTCAACAATTTTTTTATAGCTCGCTTAGTTCAAAAGTTATTTACAATTGAAACATTGTTTCTGCAAAAGCTGTTGCCGCGGACCAAGCTACGCAAGAGGAAGGACACTTGGGTGGAGGACGCGCTCTTTTCGAACTCTACCTAGGCAGAACTCTGGGTGTGGCAATCCCACGTCTCCAGCTACGTAGGTTAGATATTTTAAATTCAAAACTTCTTTTTGCTATAACTTCTAAACTAGAAACATTATTTTCGTCAAAATTGCCACCATTCGATGCGCCTAAAAATTCCCAACAATTTATATTTCAACAATTTTTTTATAGCTCGCTTAATTCAAAAGTTATTTACAATTGAAACATTGTTTCTGCAAAAGCTGTTGCCGCGGACCAAGCTACGCAAGAGGAAGGACACTTGGGTGGAGGACGCGCTCTTTTCGAACTCTACCTAGGCAGAACTCTGGGTGTGGCAATCCCACGTCTCCAGCTACGTAGGTTAGATATTTTAAATTCAAAACTTCTTTTTGCTATAACTTCTAAACTAGAAACATTATTTCTGTCAAAATTGCCACCAGTCGATGCGCCTAAAAATTCTCAACAATTTATATTTCAACAATTTTTTTCTAGCTCGCTTAGTTCAAAAGTTATTTACAATTGAAAAATTGTTTCTGCAAAAGCTGTTGCCGCGGACCAAGCTACGCAAGAGGAGGGACACTTAGGTGGAGGACGCGCTCTTTTCGAACTCTACCTAGGCAGAACTCTGGGTGTGGCAATCCCACGTCTCCAGCTACGTAGGTTAGATATTTTAAATTCAAAACTTCTTTTTGCTATAACTTCTAAAATAGAAACATTATTTGTGTTAAAATTGCCACCATTCGATGCGCCTAAAAATTCCCAACAATTTATATTTCAACAATTTTTTTATAGCTCGCTTAGTTCAAAAGTTATTTACAATTGAAAAATTGTTTCTGCAAAAGCTGTTGCCGCGGAA
Source organism: Pterostichus madidus (assembly GCA_911728475.2). Lineage (NCBI taxonomy): Eukaryota > Metazoa > Arthropoda > Insecta > Coleoptera > Carabidae > Pterostichus > Pterostichus madidus. The sequence continues at coordinate 16,279,314 of OU452311.1, read as the reverse complement.
CAAGCTACGCAAGAGGAAGGACACTTGGGTGGAGGACGCGCTCTTTTCGAACTCTACCTAGGCAGAACTCTGGGTGTGGCAATCCCACGTCTCCAGCTACGTAGGTTAGATATTTTAAATTCAAAACTTCTTTTTGCTATAACTTCTAAACTAGAAACATTATTTTCGTCAAAATTGCCACCATTCGATGCGCCTAAAAATTCCCAACAATTTATATTTCAACAATTTTTTTATAGCTCGCTTAATTCAAAAGTTATTTACAATTGAAACATTGTTTCTGCAAAAGCTGTTGCCGCGGACCAAGCTACGCAAGAGGAAGGACACTTGGGTGGAGGACGCGCTCTTTTCGAACTCTACCTAGGCAGAACTCTGGGTGTGGCAATCCCACGTCTCCAGCTACGTAGGTTAGATATTTTAAATTCAAAACTTCTTTTTGCTATAACTTCTAAACTAGAAACATTATTTCTGTCAAAATTGCCACCAGTCGATGCGCCTAAAAATTCTCAACAATTTATATTTCAACAATTTTTTTCTAGCTCGCTTAGTTCAAAAGTTATTTACAATTGAAAAATTGTTTCTGCAAAAGCTGTTGCCGCGGACCAAGCTACGCAAGAGGAGGGACACTTAGGTGGAGGACGCGCTCTTTTCGAACTCTACCTAGGCAGAACTCTGGGTGTGGCAATCCCACGTCTCCAGCTACGTAGGTTAGATATTTTAAATTCAAAACTTCTTTTTGCTATAACTTCTGAAATAGAAACATTATTTTTGTTAAAATTGCCACCATTCGATGCGCCTAAAAATTCCCAACAATTTATATTTCAACAATTTTTTTATAGCTCGCTTAGTTCAAAAGTTATTTACAATTGAAAAATTGTTTCTGCAAAAGCTGTTGCCGCGGAACAAGCTACGCAAGAGGAAGGACACTTGGGTGGAGGACGCGCTCTTTTTGAACTCTACCTAGGCAGAACTCTGGGTGTGGCAATCCCACGTCTCCAGCTACGTAGGTTAGATATTTTAAATTCAAAACTTCTTTTTGCTATAACTTCTAAAATAGAAACATTATTTGTGTTAAATTTGCCACCATTCGATGCGCCTAAAAATTCCCAACAATTTATATTTCAACAATTTTTTCCTAGCACGCTTAGTTCAAAAGTTATTTACAATTGAAAAATTGTTTCTGCAAAAGCTGTTGCCGCGGACCAAGCTACGCAAGAGGAGGGACACTTGGGTGGAGGACGCACTCTTTTCGAACTCTACCTAGGCAGAACTCTGGGTGTGGCAATCCCACGTCTCCAGCTACGTAGGTTAGATATTTTAAATTCAAAACTTCTTTTTGCTATAACTTCTAAACTAGAAACATTATTTCTGTCAAAATTGCCACCATTCGATGCGCCTAAAAATTCCCAACAATTTATATTTCAACAATTTTTTTATAGCTCGCTTAGTTCAAAAGTTATTTACAATTGAAACATTGTTTCTGCAAAAGCTGTTGCCGCGGACCAAGCTACGCAAGAGGAAGGACACTTGGGTGGAGGACGCGCTCTTTTCGAACTCTACCTAGGCAGAACTCTGGGTGTGGCAATCCCACGTCTCCAGCTACGTAGGTTAGATATTTTAAATTCAAAACTTCTTTTTGCTATAACTTCTAAACTAGAAACATTATTTTCGTCAAAATTGCCACCATTCGATGCGCCTAAAAATTCCCAACAATTTATATTTCAACAATTTTTTTATAGCTCGCTTAATTCAAAAGTTATTTACAATTGAAACATTGTTTCTGCAAAAGCTGTTGCCGCGGACCAAGCTACGCAAGAGGAAGGACACTTGGGTGGAGGACGCGCTCTTTTCGAACTCTACCTAGGCAGAACTCTGGGTGTGGCAATCCCACGTCTCCAGCTACGTAGGTTAGATATTTTAAATTCAAAACTTCTTTTTGCTATAACTTCTAAACTAGAAACATTATTTCTGTCAAAATTGCCACCAGTCGATGCGCCTAAAAATTCTCAACAATTTATATTTCAACAATTTTTTTCTAGCTCGCTTAGTTCAAAAGTTATTTACAATTGAAAAATTGTTTCTGCAAAAGCTGTTGCCGCGGACCAAGCTACGCAAGAGGAGGGACACTTAGGTGGAGGACGCGCTCTTTTCGAACTCTACCTAGGCAGAACTCTGGGTGTGGCAATCCCACGTCTCCAGCTACGTAGGTTAGATATTTTAAATTCAAAACTTCTTTTTGCTATAACTTCTAAAATAGAAACATTATTTGTGTTAAAATTGCCACCATTCGATGCGCCTAAAAATTCCCAACAATTTATATTTCAACAATTTTTTTATAGCTCGCTTAGTTCAAAAGTTATTTACAATTGAAAAATTGTTTCTGCAAAAGCTGTTGCCGCGGAACAAGCTACGCAAGAGGAAGGACACTTGGGTGGAGGACGCGCTCTTTTCGAACTCTACCTAGGCAGAACTCTGGGTGTGGCAATCCCACGTCTCCAGCTACGTAGGTTAGATATTTTAAATTCAAAACTTCTTTTTGCTATAACTTCTAAACTAGAAACATTATTTTCGTCAAAATTGCCACCATTCGATGCGCCTAAAAATTCCCAACAATTTATATTTCAACAATTTTTTTATAGCTCGCTTAATTCAAAAGTTATTTACAATTGAAACATTGTTTCTGCAAAAGCTGTTGCCGCGGACCAAGCTACGCAAGAGGAAGGACACTTGGGTGGAGGACGCGCTCTTTTCGAACTCTACCTAGGCAGAACTCTGGGTGTGGCAATCCCACGTCTCCAGCTACGTAGGTTAGATATTTTAAATTCAAAACTTCTTTTTGCTATAACTTCTAAACTAGAAACATTATTTCTGTCAAAATTGCCACCAGTCGATGCGCCTAAAAATTCTCAACAATTTATATTTCAACAATTTTTTTCTAGCTCGCTTAGTTCAAAAGTTATTTACAATTGAAAAATTGTTTCTGCAAAAGCTGTTGCCGCGGACCAAGCTACGCAAGAGGAGGGACACTTAGGTGGAGGACGCGCTCTTTTCGAACTCTACCTAGGCAGAACTCTGGGTGTGGCAATCCCACGTCTCCAGCTACGTAGGTTAGATATTTTAAATTCAAAACTTCTTTTTGCTATAACTTCTAAAATAGAAACATTATTTGTGTTAAAATTGCCACCATTCGATGCGCCTAAAAATTCCCAACAATTTATATTTCAACAATTTTTTTATAGCTCGCTTAGTTCAAAAGTTATTTACAATTGAAAAATTGTTTCTGCAAAAGCTGTTGCCGCGGAACAAGCTACGCAAGAGGAAGGACACTTGGGTGGAGGACGCGCTCTTTTCGAACTCTACCTAGGCAGAACTCTGGGTGTGGCAATCCCACGTCTCCAGCTACGTAGGTTAGATATTTTAAATTCAAAACTTCTTTTTGCTATAACTTCTAAACTAGAAACATTATTTGTGTCAAAATTGCCACCATTCGATGCGCCTAAAAATTCCCAACAATTTATATTTCAACAATTTTTTTATAGCTCGCTTAGTTCAAAAGTTATTTACAATTGAAACATTGTTTCTGCAAAAGCTGTTGCCGCGGACCAAGCTACGCAAGAGGAAGGACACTTGGGTGGAGGACGCGCTCTTTTCGAACTCTACCTAGGCAGAACTCTGGGTGTGGCAATCCCACGTCTCCAGCTACGTAGGTTAGATATTTTAAATTCAAAACTTCTTTTTGCTATAACTTTTAAACTAGAAACATTATTTCTGTCAAAATTCCCACCAGTCGATGCGCCTAAAAATTCTCAACAATTTATATTTCAACAAATTTTTTCTAGCTCGCTTAGTTCAAAAGTTATTTACAATTGAAAAATTGTTTCTGCAAAAGCTGTTGCCGCGGACCAAGCTACGCAAGAGGAGGGACACTTAGGTGGAGGACGCGCTCTTTTCGAACTCTACCTAGGCAGAACTCTGGGTGTGGCAATCCCACGTCTCCAGCTACGTAGGTTAGATATTTTAAATTCAAAACTTCTTTTTGCTATAACTTCTAAACTAGAAACATTATTTCTGTCAAAATTGCCACCAGTCGACGCGCCTAAAAATTCTCAACAATTTATATTTCAACAATTTTTTTCTAGCTCGCTTAGTTCAAAAGTTATTTACAATTGAAAAATTGTTTCTGCAAAAGCTGATGCCGCGGACCAAGCTACGCAAGAGGAGGGACACTTAGGTGGAGGACGCGCTCTTTTAGAACTCTACCTAGGCAGAACTCTGGGTGTGGCAATCCCACGTCTCCAGCTACGTAGGTTAGATATTTTAAATTCAAAACTTCTTTTTGCTATAACTTCTAAAATAGAAACATTATTTTTGTTAAAATTGCCACCATTCGATGCGCCTAAAAATTCCCAACAATTTATATTTCAACAATTTTTTTATAGCTCGCTTAGTTCAAAAGTTATTTACAATTGAAACATTGTTTCTGCAAAAGCTGTTGCCGCGGACCAAGCTACGCAAGAGGAAGGACACTTGGGTGGAGGACGCGCTCTTTTCGAACTCTACCTAGGCAGAACTCTGGGTGTGGCAATCCCACGTCTCCAGCTACGTAGGTTAGATATTTTAAATTCAAAACTTCTGTTTGCTATAACTTCTAAACTAGAAACATTATTTCTGTCAATATTGCCACAATTCGATGCACCTAAAAATTCCCAACAATTTATATTTCAACAATTTTTTTCTAGCTCGCTTAGTTCAAAAGTTATTTACAATTGAAAAATTGTTTCTGCAAAAGCTGTTGCCGCGGACCAAGCTACGCAAGAGGAAGGACACTTGGGTGGAGGACGCGCTCTTTTCGAACTCTACCTAGGCAGAACTCTGGGTGTGGCAATCCCACGTCTCCAGCTACGTAGGTTAGATATTTTAAATTCAAAACTTCTTTTTGCTATAACTTCTAAAATAGAAACATTATTTGTGTTAAATTTGCCACCATTCGATGCGCCTAAAAATTCCCAACAATTTATATTTCAACAATTTTTTCCTAGCACGCTTAGTTCAAAAGTTATTTACAATTGAAAAATTGTTTCTGCAAAAGCTGTTGCCGCGGACCAAGCTACGCAAGAGGAGGGACACTTGGGTGGAGGACGCACTCTTTTCGAACTCTACCTAGGCAGAACTCTGGGTGTGGCAATCCCACGTCTCCAGCTACGTAGGTTAGATATTTTAAATTCAAAACTTCTTTTTGCTATAACTTCTAAACTAGAAACATTATTTCCGTCAAAATTGCCACCATTCGATGCGCCTAAAAATTCCCAACAATTTATATTTCAACAATTTTTTTATAGCTCGCTTAGTTCAAAAGTTATTTACAATTGAAACATTGTTTCTGCAAAAGCTGTTGCCGCGGACCAAGCTACGCAAGAGGAGGGACACTTAGGTGGAGGACGCGCTCTTTTCGAACTCTACCTAGGCAGAACTCTGGGTGTGGCAATCCCACGTCTCCAGCTACGTAGGTTAGATATTTTAAATTCAAAACTTCTTTTTGCTATAACTTCTAAACTAGAAACATTATTTCCGTCAAAATTGCCACCATTCGATGCGCCTAAAAATTCCCAACAATTTATATTTCAACAATTTTTTTATAGCTCGCTTAGTTCAAAAGTTATTTACAATTGAAACATTGTTTCTGCAAATGCTGTTGCCGCGGACCAAGCTACGCAAGAGGAAGGACACTTGGGTGGAGGACGCGCTCTTTTCGAACTCTACCTAGGCAGAACTCTGGGTGTGGCAATCCCACGTCTCCAGCTACGTAGGTTAGATATTTTAAATTCAAAACTTCTTTTTGCTATAACTTCTAAACTAGAAACATTATTTCTGTCAAAATTGCCACCAGTCGATGCGCCTAAAAATTCTCAACAATTTATATTTCAACAATTTTTTTCTAGCTCGCTTAGTTCAAAAGTTATTTACAATTGAAAAATTGTGTCTGCAAAAGCTGTTGCCGCGGACCAAGCTACGCAAGAGGAGGGACACTTAGGTGGAGGACGCGCTCTTTTCGAACTCTACCTAGGCAGAACTCTGGGTGTGGCAATCCCACGTCTCCAGCTACGTAGGTTAGATATTTTAAATTCAAAACTTCTTTTTGCTATAACTTCTAAACTAGAAACATTATTTCCGTCAAAATTGCCACCATTCGATGCGCCTAAAAATTCCCAACAATTTATATTTCAACAATTTTTTTATAGCTCGCTTAGTTCAAAAGTTATTTACAATTGAAACATTGTTTCTGCAAAAGCTGTTGCCGCGGACCAAGCTACGCAAGAGGAAGGACACTTGGGTGGAGGACGCGCTCTTTTCGAACTCTACCTAGGCAGAACTCTGGGTGTGGCAATCCCACGTCTCCAGCTACGTAGGTTAGATATTTTAAATTCAAAACTTCTTTTTGCTATAACTTCTAAACTAGAAACATTATTTCTGTCAAAATTGCCACCAGTCGATGCGCCTAAAAATTCTCAACAATTTATATTTCAACAATTTTTTTCTAGCTCGCTTAGTTCAAAAGTTATTTACAATTGAAAAATTGTTTCTGCAAAAGCTGTTGCCGCGGACCAAGCTACGCAAGAGGAGGGACACTTAGGTGGAGGACGCGCTCTTTTCGAACTCTACCTAGGCAGAACTCTGGGTGTGGCAATCCCACGTCTCCAGCTACGTAGGTTAGATATTTTAAATTCAAAACTTCTTTTTGCTATAACTTCTAAACTAGAAACATTATTTCTGTCAAAATTGCCACCAGTCGATGCGCCTAAAAATTCTCAACAATTTATATTTCAACAATTTTTTTCTAGCTCGCTTAGTTCAAAAGTTATTTACAATTGAAAAATTGTTTCTGCAAAAGCTGTTGCCGCGGACCAAGCTACGCAAGAGGAGGGACACTTAGGTGGAGGACGCGCTCTTTTCGAACTCTACCTAGGCAGAACTCTGGGTGTGGCAATCCCACGTCTCCAGCTACGTAGGTTAGATATTTTAAATTCAAAACTTCTTTTTGCTATAACTTCTAAAATAGAAACATTATTTGTGTTAAAATTGCCACCATTCGATGCGCCTAAAAATTCCCAACAATTTATATTTCAACAATTTTTTTATAGCTCGCTTAGTTCAAAAGTTATTTACAATTGAAAAATTGTTTCTGCAAAAGCTGTTGCCGCGGAACAAGCTACGCAAGAGGAAGGACACTTGGGTGGAGGACGCGCTCTTTTCGAACTCTACCTAGGCAGAACTCTGGGTGTGGCAATCCCACGTCTCCAGCTACGTAGGTTAGATATTTTAAATTCAAAACTTCTTTTTGCTATAACTTCTAAACTAGAAACATTATTTGTGTCAAAATTGCCACCATTCGATGCGCCTAAAAATTCCCAACAATTTATATTTCAACAATTTTTTTATAGCTCGCTTAGTTCAAAAGTTATTTACAATTGAAACATTGTTTCTGCAAAAGCTGTTGCCGCGGACCAAGCTACGCAAGAGGAAGGACACTTGGGTGGAGGACGCGCTCTTTTCGAACTCTACCTAGGCAGAACTCTGGGTGTGGCAATCCCACGTCTCCAGCTACGTAGGTTAGATATTTTAAATTCAAAACTTCTTTTTGCTATAACTTCTAAACTAGAAACATTATTTCTGTCAAAATTGCCACCAGTCGATGCGCCTAAAAATTCTCAACAATTTATATTTCAACAATTTTTTTCTAGCTCGCTTAGTTCAAAAGTTATTTACAATTGAAAAATTGTGTCTGCAAAAGCTGTTGCCGCGGACCAAGCTACGCAAGAGGAGGGACACTTAGGTGGAGGACGCGCTCTTTTCGAACTCTACCTAGGCAGAACTCTGGGTGTGGCAATCCCACGTCTCCAGCTACGTAGGTTAGATATTTTAAATTCAAAACTTCTTTTTGCTATAACTTCTAAACTAGAAACATTATTTCCGTCAAAATTGCCACCATTCGATGCGCCTAAAAATTCCCAACAATTTATATTTCAACAATTTTTTTATAGCTCGCTTAGTTCAAAAGTTATTTACAATTGAAACATTGTTTCTGCAAAAGCTGTTGCCGCGGACCAAGCTACGCAAGAGGAAGGACACTTGGGTGGAGGACGCGCTCTTTTCGAACTCTACCTAGGCAGAACTCTGGGTGTGGCAATCCCACGTCTCCAGCTACGTAGGTTAGATATTTTAAATTCAAAACTTCTTTTTGCTATAACTTCTAAACTAGAAACATTATTTCTGTCAAAATTGCCACCAGTCGATGCGCCTAAAAATTCTCAACAATTTATATTTCAACAATTTTTTTCTAGCTCGCTTAGTTCAAAAGTTATTTACAATTGAAAAATTGTTTCTGCAAAAGCTGTTGCCGCGGACCAAGCTACGCAAGAGGAGGGACACTTAGGTGGAGGACGCGCTCTTTTCGAACTCTACCTAGGCAGAACTCTGGGTGTGGCAATCCCACGTCTCCAGCTACGTAGGTTAGATATTTTAAATTCAAAACTTCTTTTTGCTATAACTTCTAAACTAGAAACATTATTTCTGTCAAAATTGCCACCAGTCGATGCGCCTAAAAATTCTCAACAATTTATATTTCAACAATTTTTTTCTAGCTCGCTTAGTTCAAAAGTTATTTACAATTGAAAAATTGTTTCTGCAAAAGCTGTTGCCGCGGACCAAGCTACGCAAGAGGAGGGACACTTAGGTGGAGGACGCGCTCTTTTCGAACTCTACCTAGGCAGAACTCTGGGTGTGGCAATCCCACGTCTCCAGCTACGTAGGTTAGATATTTTAAATTCAAAACTTCTTTTTGCTATAACTTCTAAAATAGAAACATTATTTGTGTTAAAATTGCCACCATTCGATGCGCCTAAAAATTCCCAACAATTTATATTTCAACAATTTTTTTATAGCTCGCTTAGTTCAAAAGTTATTTACAATTGAAAAATTGTTTCTGCAAAAGCTGTTGCCGCGGAACAAGCTACGCAAGAGGAAGGACACTTGGGTGGAGGACGCGCTCTTTTCGAACTCTACCTAGGCAGAACTCTGGGTGTGGCAATCCCACGTCTCCAGCTACGTAGGTTAGATATTTTAAATTCAAAACTTCTTTTTGCTATAACTTCTAAACTAGAAACATTATTTGTGTCAAAATTGCCACCATTCGATGCGCCTAAAAATTCCCAACAATTTATATTTCAACAATTTTTTTATAGCTCGCTTAGTTCAAAAGTTATTTACAATTGAAACATTGTTTCTGCAAAAGCTGTTGCCGCGGACCAAGCTACGCAAGAGGAAGGACACTTGGGTGGAGGACGCGCTCTTTTCGAACTCTACCTAGGCAGAACTCTGGGTGTGGCAATCCCACGTCTCCAGCTACGTAGGTTAGATATTTTAAATTCAAAACTTCTTTTTGCTATAACTTCTAAACTAGAAACATTATTTCTGTCAAAATTGCCACCAGTCGATGCGCCTAAAAATTCTCAACAATTTATATTTCAACAATTTTTTTCTAGCTCGCTTAGTTCAAAAGTTATTTACAATTGAAAAATTGTTTCTGCAAAAGCTGTTGCCGCGGACCAAGCTACGCAAGAGGAGGGACACTTAGGTGGAGGACGCGCTCTTTTCGAACTCTACCTAGGCAGAACTCTGGGTGTGGCAATCCCACGTCTCCAGCTACGTAGGTTAGATATTTTAAATTCAAAACTTCTTTTTGCTATAACTTCTAAACTAGAAACATTATTTTCGTCAAAATTGCCACCATTCGATGCGCCTAAAAATTCCCAACAATTTATATTTCAACAATTTTTTTATAGCTCGCTTAATTCAAAAGTTATTTACAATTGAAACATTGTTTCTGCAAAAGCTGTTGCCGCGGACCAAGCTACGCAAGAGGAAGGACACTTGGGTGGAGGACGCGCTCTTTTCGAACTCTACCTAGGCAGAACTCTGGGTGTGGCAATCCCACGTCTCCAGCTACGTAGGTTAGATATTTTAAATTCAAAACTTCTTTTTGCTATAACTTCTAAACTAGAAACATTATTTCTGTCAAAATTGCCACCAGTCGATGCGCCTAAAAATTCTCAACAATTTATATTTCAACAATTTTTTTCTAGCTCGCTTAGTTCAAAAGTTATTTACAATTGAAAAATTGTTTCTGCAAAAGCTGTTGCCGCGGACCAAGCTACGCAAGAGGAGGGACACTTAGGTGGAGGACGCGCTCTTTTCGAACTCTACCTAGGCAGAACTCTGGGTGTGGCAATCCCACGTCTCCAGCTACGTAGGTTAGATATTTTAAATTCAAAACTTCTTTTTGCTATAACTTCTAAAATAGAAACATTATTTTTGTTAAAATTGCCACCATTCGATGCGCCTAAAAATTCCCAACAATTTATATTTCAACAATTTTTTTATAGCTCGCTTAGTTCAAAAGTTATTTACAATTGAAAAATTGTTTCTGCAAAAGCTGTTGCCGCGGAACAAGCTACGCAAGAGGAAGGACACTTGGGTGGAGGACGCGCTCTTTTCGAACTCTACCTAGGCAGAACTCTGGGTGTGGCAATCCCACGTCTCCAGCTACGTAGGTTAGATATTTTAAATTCAAAACTTCTTTTTGCTATAACTTCTAAACTAGAAACATTATTTGTGTCAAAATTGCCACCATTCGATGCGCCTAAAAATTCCCAACAATTTATATTTCAACAATTTTTTTATAGCTCGCTTAGTTCAAAAGTTATTTACAATTGAAACATTGTTTCTGCAAAAGCTGTTGCCGCGGACCAAGCTACGCAAGAGGAAGGACACTTGGGTGGAGGACGCGCTCTTTTCGAACTCTACCTAGGCAGAACTCTGGGTGTGGCAATCCCACGTCTCCAGCTACGTAGGTTAGATATTTTAAATTCAAAACTTCTTTTTGCTATAACTTTTAAACTAGAAACATTATTTCTGTCAAAATTGCCACCAGTCGATGCGCCTAAAAATTCTCAACAATTTATATTTCAACAATTTTTTTCTAGCTCGCTTAGTTCAAAAGTTATTTACAATTGAAAAATTGTTTCTGCAAAAGCTGTTGCCGCGGACCAAGCTACGCAAGAGGAGGGACACTTAGGTGGAGGACGCGCTCTTTTCGAACTCTACCTAGGCAGAACTCTGGGTGTGGCAATCCCACGTCTCCAGCTACGTAGGTTAGATATTTTAAATTCAAAACTTCTTTTTGCTATAACTTCTAAACTAGAAACATTATTTCTGTCAAAATTGCCACCAGTCGATGCGCCTAAAAATTCTCAACAATTTATATTTCAACAATTTTTTTCTAGCTCGCTTAGTTCAAAAGTTATTTACAATTGAAAAATTGTTTCTGCAAAAGCTGATGCCGCGGACCAAGCTACGCAAGAGGAGGGACACTTAGGTGGAGGACGCGCTCTTTTCGAACTCTACCTAGGCAGAACTCTGGGTGTGGCAATCCCACGTCTCCAGCTACGTAGGTTAGATATTTTAAATTCAAAACTTCTTTTTGCTATAACTTCTAAAATAGAAACATTTTTTTTGTTAAAATTGCCACCATTCGATGCGCCTAAAAATTCCCAACAATTTATATTTCAACAATTTTTTTATAGCTCGCTTAGTTCAAAAGTTATTTACAATTGAAACATTGTTTCTGCAAAAGCTGTTGCCGCGGACCAAGCTACGCAAGAGGAAGGACACTTGGGTGGAGGACGCGCTCTTTTCGAACTCTACCTAGGCAGAACTCTGGGTGTGGCAATCCCACGTCTCCAGCTACGTAGGTTAGATATTTTAAATTCAAAACTTCTGTTTGCTATAACTTCTAAACTAGAAACATTATTTCTGTCAATATTGCCACCATTCGATGCACCTAAAAATTCCCAACAATTTATATTTCAACAATTTTTTTCTAGCTCGCTTAGTTCAAAAGTTATTTACAATTGAAAAATTGTTTCTGCAAAAGCTGTTGCCGCGGACCAAGCTACGCAAGAGGAAGGACACTTGGGTGGAGGACGCGCTCTTTTCGAACTCTACCTAGGCAGAACTCTGGGTGTGGCAATCCCACGTCTCCAGCTACGTAGGTTAGATATTTTAAATTCAAAACTTCTTTTTGCTATAACTTCTAAAATAGAAACATTATTTGTGTTAAATTTGCCACCATTCGATGCGCCTAAAAATTCCCAACAATTTATATTTCAACAATTTTTTCCTAGCACGCTTAGTTCAAAAGTTATTTACAATTGAAAAATTGTTTCTGCAAAAGCTGTTGCCGCGGACCAAGCTACGCAAGAGGAGGGACACTTGGGTGGAGGACGCACTCTTTTCGAACTCTACCTAGGCAGAACTCTGGGTGTGGCAATCCCACGTCTCCAGCTACGTAGGTTAGATATTTTAAATTCAAAACTTCTTTTTGCTATAACTTCTAAACTAGAAACATTATTTCCGTCAAAATTGCCACCATTCGATGCGCCTAAAAATTCCCAACAATTTATATTTCAACAATTTTTTTATAGCTCGCTTAGTTCAAAAGTTATTTACAATTGAAACATTGTTTCTGCAAAAGCTGTTGCCGCGGACCAAGCTACGCAAGAGGAAGGACACTTAGGTGGAGGACGCGCTCTTTTCGAACTCTACCTAGGCAGAACTCTGGGTGTGGCAATCCCACGTCTCCAGCTACGTAGGTTAGATATTTTAAATTCAAAACTTCTTTTTGCTATAACTTCTAAACTAGAAACATTATTTCCGTCAAAATTGCCACCATTCGATGCGCCTAAAAATTCCCAACAATTTATATTTCAACAATTTTTTTATAGCTCGCTTAGTTCAAAAGTTATTTACAATTGAAACATTGTTTCTGCAAAAGCTGTTGCCGCGGACCAAGCTACGCAAGAGGAAGGACACTTGGGTGGAGGACGCGCTCTTTTCGAACTCTACCTAGGCAGAACTCTGGGTGTGGCAATCCCACGTCTCCAGCTACGTAGGTTAGATATTTTAAATTCAAAACTTCTTTTTGCTATAACTTCTAAACTAGAAACATTATTTCTGTCAAAATTGCCACCAGTCGATGCGCCTAAAAATTCTCAACAATTTATATTTCAACAATTTTTTTCTAGCTCGCTTAGTTCAAAAGTTATTTACAATTGAAAAATTGTGTCTGCAAAAGCTGTTGCCGCGGACCAAGCTACGCAAGAGGAGGGACACTTAGGTGGAGGACGCGCTCTTTTCGAACTCTACCTAGGCAGAACTCTGGGTGTGGCAATCCCACGTCTCCAGCTACGTAGGTTAGATATTTTAAATTCAAAACTTCTTTTTGCTATAACTTCTAAACTAGAAACATTATTTCCGTCAAAATTGCCACCATTCGATGCGCCTAAAAATTCCCAACAATTTATATTTCAACAATTTTTTTATAGCTCGCTTAGTTCAAAAGTTATTTACAATTGAAACATTGTTTCTGCAAAAGCTGTTGCCGCGGACCAAGCTACGCAAGAGGAAGGACACTTGGGTGGAGGACGCGCTCTTTTCGAACTCTACCTAGGCAGAACTCTGGGTGTGGCAATCCCACGTCTCCAGCTACGTAGGTTAGATATTTTAAATTCAAAATTTCTTTTTGCTATAACTTCTAAACTAGAAACATTATTTCTGTCAAAATTGCCACCAGTCGATGCGCCTAAAAATTCTCAACAATTTATATTTCAACAATTTTTTTCTAGCTCGCTTAGTTCAAAAGTTATTTACAATTGAAAAATTGTTTCTGCAAAAGCTGTTGCCGCGGACCAAGCTACGCAAGAGGAGGGACACTTAGGTGGAGGACGCGCTCTTTTCGAACTCTACCTAGGCAGAACTCTGGGTGTGGCAATCCCACGTCTCCAGCTACGTAGGTTAGATATTTTAAATTCAAAACTTCTTTTTGCTATAACTTCTAAACTAGAAACATTATTTCTGTCAAAATTGCCACCAGTCGATGCGCCTAAAAATTCTCAACAATTTATATTTCAACAATTTTTTTCTAGCTCGCTTAGTTCAAAAGTTATTTACAATTGAAAAATTGTTTCTGCAAAAGCTGTTGCCGCGGACCAAGCTACGCAAGAGGAGGGACACTTAGGTGGAGGACGCGCTCTTTTCGAACTCTACCTAGGCAGAACTCTGGGTGTGGCAATCCCACGTCTCCAGCTACGTAGGTTAGATATTTTAAATTCAAAACTTCTTTTTGCTATAACTTCTAAAATAGAAACATTATTTGTGTTAAAATTGCCACCATTCGATGCGCCTAAAAATTCCCAACAATTTATATTTCAACAATTTTTTTATAGCTCGCTTAGTTCAAAAGTTATTTACAATTGAAAAATTGTTTCTGCAAAAGCTGTTGCCGCGGAACAAGCTACGCAAGAGGAAGGACACTTGGGTGGAGGACGCGCTCTTTTCGAACTCTACCTAGGCAGAACTCTGGGTGTGGCAATCCCACGTCTCCAGCTACGTAGGTTAGATATTTTAAATTCAAAACTTCTTTTTGCTATAACTTCTAAACTAGAAACATTATTTGTGTCAAAATTGCCACCATTCGATGCGCCTAAAAATTCCCAACAATTTATATTTCAACAATTTTTTTATAGCTCGCTTAGTTCAAAAGTTATTTACAATTGAAACATTGTTTCTGCAAAAGCTGTTGCCGCGGACCAAGCTACGCAAGAGGAAGGACACTTGGGTGGAGGACGCGCTCTTTTCGAACTCTACCTAGGCAGAACTCTGGGTGTGGCAATCCCACGTCTCCAGCTACGTAGGTTAGATATTTTAAATTCAAAACTTCTTTTTGCTATAACTTCTAAACTAGAAACATTATTTCTGTCAAAATTGCCACCAGTCGATGCGCCTAAAAATTCTCAACAATTTATATTTCAACAATTTTTTTCTAGCTCGCTTAGTTCAAAAGTTATTTACAATTGAAAAATTGTTTCTGCAAAAGCTGTTGCCGCGGACCAAGCTACGCAAGAGGAGGGACACTTAGGTGGAGGACGCGCTCTTTTCGAACTCTACCTAGGCAGAACTCTGGGTGTGGCAATCCCACGTCTCCAGCTACGTAGGTTAGATATTTTAAATTCAAAACTTCTTTTTGCTATAACTTCTAAACTAGAAACATTATTTTCGTCAAAATTGCCACCATTCGATGCGCCTAAAAATTCCCAACAATTTATATTTCAACAATTTTTTTATAGCTCGCTTAATTCAAAAGTTATTTACAATTGAAACATTGTTTCTGCAAAAGCTGTTGCCGCGGACCAAGCTACGCAAGAGGAAGGACACTTGGGTGGAGGACGCGCTCTTTTCGAACTCTACCTAGGCAGAACTCTGGGTGTGGCAATCCCACGTCTCCAGCTACGTAGGTTAGATATTTTAAATTCAAAACTTCTTTTTGCTATAACTTCTAAACTAGAAACATTATTTCTGTCAAAATTGCCACCAGTCGATGCGCCTAAAAATTCTCAACAATTTATATTTCAACAATTTTTTTCTAGCTCGCTTAGTTCAAAAGTTATTTACAATTGAAAAATTGTTTCTGCAAAAGCTGTTGCCGCGGACCAAGCTACGCAAGAGGAGGGACACTTAGGTGGAGGACGCGCTCTTTTCGAAATCTACCTAGGCAGAACTCTGGGTGTGGCAATCCCACGTCTCCAGCTACGTAGGTTAGATATTTTAAATTCAAAACTTCTTTTTGCTATAACTTCTAAAATAGAAACATTATTTTTGTTAAAATTGCCACCATTCGATGCGCCTAAAAATTCCCAACAATTTATATTTCAACAATTTTTTTATAGCTCGCTTAGTTCAAAAGTTATTTACAATTGAAAAATTGTTTCTGCAAAAGCTGTTGCCGCGGAACAAGCTACGCAAGAGGAAGGACACTTGGGTGGAGGACGCGCTCTTTTCGAACTCTACCTAGGCAGAACTCTGGGTGTGGCAATCCCACGTCTCCAGCTACGTAGGTTAGATATTTTAAATTCAAAACTTCTTTTTGCTATAACTTCTAAACTAGAAACATTATTTGTGTCAAAATTGCCACCATTCGATGCGCCTAAAAATTCCCAACAATTTATATTTCAACAATTTTTTTATAGCTCGCTTAGTTCAAAAGTTATTTACAATTGAAACATTGTTTCTGCAAAAGCTGTTGCCGCGGACCAAGCTACGCAAGAGGAAGGACACTTGGGTGGAGGACGCGCTCTTTTCGAACTCTACCTAGGCAGAACTCTGGGTGTGGCAATCCCACGTCTCCAGCTACGTAGGTTAGATATTTTAAATTCAAAACTTCTTTTTGCTATAACTTTTAAACTAGAAACATTATTTCTGTCAAAATTGCCACCAGTCGATGCGCCTAAAAATTCTCAACAATTTATATTTCAACAATTTTTTTCTAGCTCGCTTAGTTCAAAAGTTATTTACAATTGAAAAATTGTTTCTGCAAAAGCTGTTGCCGCGGACCAAGCTACGCAAGAGGAGGGACACTTAGGTGGAGGACGCGCTCTTTTCGAACTCTACCTAGGCAGAACTCTGGGTGTGGCAATCCCACGTCTCCAGCTACGTAGGTTAGATATTTTAAATTCAAAACTTCTTTTTGCTATAACTTCTAAACTAGAAACATTATTTCTGTCAAAATTGCCACCAGTCGATGCGCCTAAAAATTCTCAACAATTTATATTTCAACAATTTTTTTCTAGCTCGCTTAGTTCAAAAGTTATTTACAATTGAAAAATTGTTTCTGCAAAAGCTGATGCCGCGGACCAAGCTACGCAAGAGGAGGGACACTTAGGTGGAGGACGCGCTCTTTTCGAACTCTACCTAGGCAGAACTCTGGGTGTGGCAATCCCACGTCTCCAGCTACGTAGGTTAGATATTTTAAATTCAAAACTTCTTTTTGCTATAACTTCTAAAATAGAAACATTTTTTTTGTTAAAATTGCCACCATTCGATGCGCCTAAAAATTCCCAACAATTTATATTTCAACAATTTTTTTATAGCTCGCTTAGTTCAAAAGTTATTTACAATTGAAACATTGTTTCTGCAAAAGCTGATGCCGCGGACCAAGCTACGCAAGAGGAAGGACACTTGGGTGGAGGACGCGCTCTTTTCGAACTCTACCTAGGCAGAACTCTGGGTGTGGCAATCCCACGTCTCCAGCTACGTAGGTTAGATATTTTAAATTCAAAACTTCTGTTTGCTATAACTTCTAAACTAGAAACATTATTTCTGTCAATATTGCCACCATTCGATGCACCTAAAAATTCCCAACAATTTATATTTCAACAATTTTTTTCTAGCTCGCTTAGTTCAAAAGTTATTTACAATTGAAAAATTGTTTCTGCAAAAGCTGTTGCCGCGGACCAAGCTACGCAAGAGGAAGGACACTTGGGTGGAGGACGCGCTCTTTTCGAACTCTACCTAGGCAGAACTCTGGGTGTGGCAATCCCACGTCTCCAGCTACGTAGGTTAGATATTTTAAATTCAAAACTTCTTTTTGCTATAACTTCTAAAATAGAAACATTATTTGTGTTAAATTTGCCACCATTCGATGCGCCTAAAAATTCCCAACAATTTATATTTCAACAATTTTTTCCTAGCACGCTTAGTTCAAAAGTTATTTACAATTGAAAAATTGTTTCTGCAAAAGCTGTTGCCGCGGACCAAGCTACGCAAGAGGAGGGACACTTGGGTGGAGGACGCACTCTTTTCGAACTCTACCTAGGCAGAACTCTGGGTGTGGCAATCCCACGTCTCCAGCTACGTAGGTTAGATATTTTAAATTCAAAACTTCTTTTTGCTATAACTTCTAAACTAGAAACATTATTTCCGTCAAAATTGCCACCATTCGATGCGCCTAAAAATTCCCAACAATTTATATTTCAACAATTTTTTTATAGCTCGCTTAGTTCAAAAGTTATTTACAATTGAAACATTGTTTCTGCAAAAGCTGTTGCCGCGGACCAAGCTACGCAAGAGGAGGGACACTTAGGTGGAGGACGCGCTCTTTTCGAACTCTACCTAGGCAGAACTCTGGGTGTGGCAATCCCACGTCTCCAGCTACGTAGGTTAGATATTTTAAATTCAAAACTTCTTTTTGCTATAACTTCTAAACTAGAAACATTATTTCCGTCAAAATTGCCACCATTCGATGCGCCTAAAAATTCCCAACAATTTATATTTCAACAATTTTTTTATAGCTCGCTTAGTTCAAAAGTTATTTACAATTGAAACATTGTTTCTGCAAAAGCTGTTGCCGCGGACCAAGCTACGCAAGAGGAAGGACACTTGGGTGGAGGACGCGCTCTTTTCGAACTCTACCTAGGCAGAACTCTGGGTGTGGCAATCCCACGTCTCCAGCTACGTAGGTTAGATATTTTAAATTCAAAACTTCTTTTTGCTATAACTTCTAAACTAGAAACATTATTTCTGTCAAAATTGCCACCAGTCGATGCGCCTAAAAATTCTCAACAATTTATATTTCAACAATTTTTTTCTAGCTCGCTTAGTTCAAAAGTTATTTACAATTGAAAAATTGTGTCTGCAAAAGCTGTTGCCGCGGACCAAGCTACGCAAGAGGAGGGACACTTAGGTGGAGGACGCGCTCTTTTCGAACTCTACCTAGGCAGAACTCTGGGTGTGGCAATCCCACGTCTCCAGCTACGTAGGTTAGATATTTTAAATTCAAAACTTCTTTTTGCTATAACTTCTAAACTAGAAACATTATTTCCGTCAAAATTGCCACCATTCGATGCGCCTAAAAATTCCCAACAATTTATATTTCAACAATTTTTTTATAGCTCGCTTAGTTCAAAAGTTATTTACAATTGAAACATTGTTTCTGCAAAAGCTGTTGCCGCGGACCAAGCTACGCAAGAGGAAGGACACTTGGGTGGAGGACGCGCTCTTTTCGAACTCTACCTAGGCAGAACTCTGGGTGTGGCAATCCCACGTCTCCAGCTACGTAGGTTAGATATTTTAAATTCAAAATTTCTTTTTGCTATAACTTCTAAACTAGAAACATTATTTCTGTCAAAATTGCCACCAGTCGATGCGCCTAAAAATTCTCAACAATTTATATTTCAACAATTTTTTTCTAGCTCGCTTAGTTCAAAAGTTATTTACAATTGAAAAATTGTTTCTGCAAAAGCTGTTGCCGCGGACCAAGCTACGCAAGAGGAGGGACACTTAGGTGGAGGACGCGCTCTTTTCGAACTCTACCTAGGCAGAACTCTGGGTGTGGCAATCCCACGTCTCCAGCTACGTAGGTTAGATATTTTAAATTCAAAACTTCTTTTTGCTATAACTTCTAAACTAGAAACATTATTTCTGTCAAAATTGCCACCAGTCGATGCGCCTAAAAATTCTCAACAATTTATATTTCAACAATTTTTTTCTAGCTCGCTTAGTTCAAAAGTTATTTACAATTGAAAAATTGTTTCTGCAAAAGCTGTTGCCGCGGACCAAGCTACGCAAGAGGAGGGACACTTAGGTGGAGGACGCGCTCTTTTCGAACTCTACCTAGGCAGAACTCTGGGTGTGGCAATCCCACGTCTCCAGCTACGTAGGTTAGATATTTTAAATTCAAAACTTCTTTTTGCTATAACTTCTAAAATAGAAACATTATTTGTGTTAAAATTGCCACCATTCGATGCGCCTAAAAATTCCCAACAATTTATATTTCAACAATTTTTTTATAGCTCGCTTAGTTCAAAAGTTATTTACAATTGAAAAATTGTTTCTGCAAAAGCTGTTGCCGCGGAACAAGCTACGCAAGAGGAAGGACACTTGGGTGGAGGACGCGCTCTTTTCGAACTCTACCTAGGCAGAACTCTGGGTGTGGCAATCCCACGTCTCCAGCTACGTAGGTTAGATATTTTAAATTCAAAACTTCTTTTTGCTATAACTTCTAAACTAGAAACATTATTTGTGTCAAAATTGCCACCATTCGATGCGCCTAAAAATTCCCAACAATTTATATTTCAACAATTTTTTTATAGCTCGCTTAGTTCAAAAGTTATTTACAATTGAAACATTGTTTCTGCAAAAGCTGTTGCCGCGGACCAAGCTACGCAAGAGGAAGGACACTTGGGTGGAGGACGCGCTCTTTTCGAACTCTACCTAGGCAGAACTCTGGGTGTGGCAATCCCACGTCTCCAGCTACGTAGGTTAGATATTTTAAATTCAAAACTTCTTTTTGCTATAACTTCTAAACTAGAAACATTATTTCTGTCAAAATTGCCACCAGTCGATGCGCCTAAAAATTCTCAACAATTTATATTTCAACAATTTTTTTCTAGCTCGCTTAGTTCAAAAGTTATTTACAATTGAAAAATTGTTTCTGCAAAAGCTGTTGCCGCGGACCAAGCTACGCAAGAGGAGGGACACTTAGGTGGAGAACGCGCTCTTTTCGAACTCTACCTAGGCAGAACTCTGGGTGTGGCAATCCCACGTCTCCAGCTACGTAGGTTAGATATTTTAAATTCAAAACTTCTTTTTGCTATAACTTCTAAAATAGAAACATTATTTTTGTTAAAATTGCCACCATTCGATGCGCCTAAAAATTCCCAACAATTTATATTTCAACAATTTTTTTATAGCTCGCTTAGTTCAAAAGTTATTTACAATTGAAACATTGTTTCTGCAAAAGCTGTTGCCGCGGACCAAGCTACGCAAGAGGAAGGACACTTGGGTGGAGGACGCGCTCTTTTCGAACTCTACCTAGGCAGAACTCTGGGTGTGGCAATCCCACGTCTCCAGCTACGTAGGTTAGATATTTTAAATTCAAAACTTCTTTTTGCTATAACTTTTAAACTAGAAACATTATTTCTGTCAAAATTGCCACCAGTCGATGCGCCTAAAAATTCTCAACAATTTATATTTCAACAATTTTTTTCTAGCTCGCTTAGTTCAAAAGTTATTTACAATTGAAAAATTGTTTCTGCAAAAGCTGTTGCCGCGGACCAAGCTACGCAAGAGGAGGGACACTTAGGTGGAGGACGCGCTCTTTTCGAACTCTACCTAGGCAGAACTCTGGGTGTGGCAATCCCACGTCTCCAGCTACGTAGGTTAGATATTTTAAATTCAAAACTTCTTTTTGCTATAACTTCTAAACTAGAAACATTATTTCTGTCAAAATTGCCACCAGTCGATGCGCCTAAAAATTCTCAACAATTTATATTTCAACAATTTTTTTCTAGCTCGCTTAGTTCAAAAGTTATTTACAATTGAAAAATTGTTTCTGCAAAAGCTGATGCCGCGGACCAAGCTACGCAAGAGGAGGGACACTTAGGTGGAGGACGCGCTCTTTTAGAACTCTACCTAGGCAGAACTCTGGGTGTGGCAATCCCACGTCTCCAGCTACGTAGGTTAGATATTTTAAATTCAAAACTTCTTTTTGCTATAACTTCTAAAATAGAAACATTATTTTTGTTAAAATTGCCACCATTCGATGCGCCTAAAAATTCCCAACAATTTATATTTCAACAATTTTTTTATAGCTCGCTTAGTTCAAAAGTTATTTACAATTGAAACATTGTTTCTGCAAAAGCTGTTGCCGCGGACCAAGCTACGCAAGAGGAAGGACACTTGGGTGGAGGACGCGCTCTTTTCGAACTCTACCTAGGCAGAACTCTGGGTGTGGCAATCCCACGTCTCCAGCTACGTAGGTTAGATATTTTAAATTCAAAACTTCTGTTTGCTATAACTTCTAAACTAGAAACATTATTTCTGTCAATATTGCCACCATTCGATGCACCTAAAAATTCCCAACAATTTATATTTCAACAATTTTTTTCTAGCTCGCTTAGTTCAAAAGTTATTTACAATTGAAAAATTGTTTCTGCAAAAGCTGTTGCCGCGGACCAAGCTACGCAAGAGGAAGGACACTTGGGTGGAGGACGCGCTCTTTTCGAACTCTACCTAGGCAGAACTCTGGGTGTGGCAATCCCACGTCTCCAGCTACGTAGGTTAGATATTTTAAATTCAAAACTTCTTTTTGCTATAACTTCTAAAATAGAAACATTATTTGTGTTAAATTTGCCACCATTCGATGCGCCTAAAAATTCCCAACAATTTATATTTCAACAATTTTTTCCTAGCACGCTTAGTTCAAAAGTTATTTACAATTGAAAAATTGTTTCTGCAAAAGCTGTTGCCGCGGACCAAGCTACGCAAGAGGAGGGACACTTGGGTGGAGGACGCACTCTTTTCGAACTCTACCTAGGCAGAACTCTGGGTGTGGCAATCCCACGTCTCCAGCTACGTAGGTTAGATATTTTAAATTCAAAACTTCTTTTTGCTATAACTTCTAAACTAGAAACATTATTTCCGTCAAAATTGCCACCATTCGATGCGCCTAAAAATTCCCAACAATTTATATTTCAACAATTTTTTTATAGCTCGCTTAGTTCAAAAGTTATTTACAATTGAAACATTGTTTCTGCAAAAGCTGTTGCCGCGGACCAAGCTACGCAAGAGGAAGGACACTTAGGTGGAGGACGCGCTCTTTTCGAACTCTACCTAGGCAGAACTCTGGGTGTGGCAATCCCACGTCTCCAGCTACGTAGGTTAGATATTTTAAATTCAAAACTTCTTTTTGCTATAACTTCTAAACTAGAAACATTATTTCCGTCAAAATTGCCACCATTCGATGCGCCTAAAAATTCCCAACAATTTATATTTCAACAATTTTTTTATAGCTCGCTTAGTTCAAAAGTTATTTACAATTGAAAAATTGTTTCTGCAAAAGCTGTTGCCGCGGACCAAGCTACGCAAGAGGAGGGACACTTAGGTGGAGGACGCGCTCTTTTCGAACTCTACCTAGGCAGAACTCTGGGTGTGGCAATCCCACGTCTCCAGCTACGTAGGTTAGATATTTTAAATTCAAAACTTCTTTTTGCTATAACTTCTAAACTAGAAACATTATTTCTGTCAAAATTGCCACCAGTCGATGCGCCTAAAAATTCTCAACAATTTATATTTCAACAATTTTTTTCTAGCTCGCTTAGTTCAAAAGTTATTTACAATTGAAAAATTGTTTCTGCAAAAGCTGTTGCCGCGGACCAAGCTACGCAAGAGGAGGGACACTTAGGTGGAGGACGCGCTCTTTTCGAACTCTACCTAGGCAGAACTCTGGGTGTGGCAATCCCACGTCTCCAGCTACGTAGGTTAGATATTTTAAATTCAAAACTTCTTTTTGCTATAACTTCTAAACTAGAAACATTATTTCTGTCAAAATTGCCACCAGTCGATGCGCCTAAAAATTCTCAACAATTTATATTTCAACAATTTTTTTCTAGCTCGCTTAGTTCAAAAGTTATTTACAATTGAAAAATTGTTTCTGCAAAAGCTGTTGCCGCGGACCAAGCTACGCAAGAGGAGGGACACTTAGGTGGAGGACGCGCTCTTTTCGAACTCTACCTAGGCAGAACTCTGGGTGTGGCAATCCCACGTCTCCAGCTACGTAGGTTAGATATTTTAAATTCAAAACTTCTTTTTGCTATAACTTCTAAAATAGAAACATTATTTGTGTTAAAATTGCCACCATTCGATGCGCCTAAAAATTCCCAACAATTTATATTTCAACAATTTTTTTATAGCTCGCTTAGTTCAAAAGTTATTTACAATTGAAAAATTGTTTCTGCAAAAGCTGTTGCCGCGGAACAAGCTACGCAAGAGGAAGGACACTTGGGTGGAGGACGCGCTCTTTTCGAACTCTACCTAGGCAGAACTCTGGGTGTGGCAATCCCACGTCTCCAGCTACGTAGGTTAGATATTTTAAATTCAAAACTTCTTTTTGCTATAACTTCTAAACTAGAAACATTATTTGTGTCAAAATTGCCACCATTCGATGCGCCTAAAAATTCCCAACAATTTATATTTCAACAATTTTTTTATAGCTCGCTTAGTTCAAAAGTTATTTACAATTGAAACATTGTTTCTGCAAAAGCTGTTGCCGCGGACCAAGCTACGCAAGAGGAAGGACACTTGGGTGGAGGACGCGCTCTTTTCGAACTCTACCTAGGCAGAACTCTGGGTGTGGCAATCCCACGTCTCCAGCTACGTAGGTTAGATATTTTAAATTCAAAACTTCTTTTTGCTATAACTTCTAAACTAGAAACATTATTTCTGTCAAAATTGCCACCAGTCGATGCGCCTAAAAATTCTCAACAATTTATATTTCAACAATTTTTTTCTAGCTCGCTTAGTTCAAAAGTTATTTACAATTGAAAAATTGTTTCTGCAAAAGCTGTTGCCGCGGACCAAGCTACGCAAGAGGAGGGACACTTAGGTGGAGGACGCGCTCTTTTCGAACTCTACCTAGGCAGAACTCTGGGTGTGGCAATCCCACGTCTCCAGCTACGTAGGTTAGATATTTTAAATTCAAAACTTCTTTTTGCTATAACTTCTAAACTAGAAACATTATTTTCGTCAAAATTGCCACCATTCGATGCGCCTAAAAATTCCCAACAATTTATATTTCAACAATTTTTTTATAGCTCGCTTAATTCAAAAGTTATTTACAATTGAAACATTGTTTCTGCAAAAGCTGTTGCCGCGGACCAAGCTACGCAAGAGGAAGGACACTTGGGTGGAGGACGCGCTCTTTTCGAACTCTACCTAGGCAGAACTCTGGGTGTGGCAATCCCACGTCTCCAGCTACGTAGGTTAGATATTTTAAATTCAAAACTTCTTTTTGCTATAACTTCTAAACTAGAAACATTATTTGTGTCAAAATTGCCACCATTCGATGCGCCTAAAAATTCCCAACAATTTATATTTCAACAATTTTTTTATAGCTCGCTTAGTTCAAAAGTTATTTACAATTGAAACATTGTTTCTGCAAAAGCTGTTGCCGCGGACCAAGCTACGCAAGAGGAAGGACACTTGGGTGGAGGACGCGCTCTTTTCGAACTCTACCTAGGCAGAACTCTGGGTGTGGCAATCCCACGTCTCCAGCTACGTAGGTTAGATATTTTAAATTCAAAACTTCTTTTTGCTATAACTTCTAAACTAGAAACATTATTTCTGTCAAAATTGCCACCAGTCGATGCGCCTAAAAATTCTCAACAATTTATATTTCAACAATTTTTTTCTAGCTCGCTTAGTTCAAAAGTTATTTACAATTGAAAAATTGTTTCTGCAAAAGCTGTTGCCGCGGACCAAGCTACGCAAGAGGAGGGACACTTAGGTGGAGGACGCGCTCTTTTCGAACTCTACCTAGGCAGAACTCTGGGTGTGGCAATCCCACGTCTCCAGCTACGTAGGTTAGATATTTTAAATTCAAAACTTCTTTTTGCTATAACTTCTAAACTAGAAACATTATTTTCGTCAAAATTGCCACCATTCGATGCGCCTAAAAATTCCCAACAATTTATATTTCAACAATTTTTTTATAGCTCGCTTAATTCAAAAGTTATTTACAATTGAAACATTGTTTCTGCAAAAGCTGTTGCCGCGGACCAAGCTACGCAAGAGGAAGGACACTTGGGTGGAGGACGCGCTCTTTTCGAACTCTACCTAGGCAGAACTCTGGGTGTGGCAATCCCACGTCTCCAGCTACGTAGGTTAGATATTTTAAATTCAAAACTTCTTTTTGCTATAACTTCTAAACTAGAAACATTATTTCTGTCAAAATTGCCACCAGTCGATGCGCCTAAAAATTCTCAACAATTTATATTTCAACAATTTTTTTCTAGCTCGCTTAGTTCAAAAGTTATTTACAATTGAAAAATTGTTTCTGCAAAAGCTGTTGCCGCGGACCAAGCTACGCAAGAGGAGGGACACTTAGGTGGAGGACGCGCTCTTTTCGAACTCTACCTAGGCAGAACTCTGGGTGTGGCAATCCCACGTCTCCAGCTACGTAGGTTAGATATTTTAAATTCAAAACTTCTTTTTGCTATAACTTCTAAAATAGAAACATTATTTTTGTTAAAATTGCCACCATTCGATGCGCCTAAAAATTCCCAACAATTTATATTTCAACAATTTTTTTATAGCTCGCTTAGTTCAAAAGTTATTTACAATTGAAAAATTGTTTCTGCAAAAGCTGTTGCCGCGGAACAAGCTACGCAAGAGGAAGGACACTTGGGTGGAGGACGCGCTCTTTTCGAACTCTACCTAGGCAGAACTCTGGGTGTGGCAATCCCACGTCTCCAGCTACGTAGGTTAGATATTTTAAATTCAAAACTTCTTTTTGCTATAACTTCTAAACTAGAAACATTATTTGTGTCAAAATTGCCACCATTCGATGCGCCTAAAAATTCCCAACAATTTATATTTCAACAATTTTTTTATAGCTCGCTTAGTTCAAAAGTTATTTACAATTGAAACATTGTTTCTGCAAAAGCTGTTGCCGCGGACCAAGCTACGCAAGAGGAAGGACACTTGGGTGGAGGACGCGCTCTTTTCGAACTCTACCTAGGCAGAACTCTGGGTGTGGCAATCCCACGTCTCCAGCTACGTAGGTTAGATATTTTAAATTCAAAACTTCTTTTTGCTATAACTTCTAAACTAGAAACATTATTTCTGTCAAAATTGCCACCAGTCGATGCGCCTAAAAATTCTCAACAATTTATATTTCAACAATTTTTTTCTAGCTCGCTTAGTTCAAAAGTTATTTACAATTGAAAAATTGTTTCTGCAAAAGCTGTTGCCGCGGACCAAGCTACGCAAGAGGAGGGACACTTAGGTGGAGGACGCGCTCTTTTCGAACTCTACCTAGGCAGAACTCTGGGTGTGGCAATCCCACGTCTCCAGCTACGTAGGTTAGATATTTTAAATTCAAAACTTCTTTTTGCTATAACTTCTAAACTAGAAACATTATTTTCGTCAAAATTGCCACCATTCGATGCGCCTAAAAATTCCCAACAATTTATATTTCAACAATTTTTTTATAGCTCGCTTAATTCAAAAGTTATTTACAATTGAAACATTGTTTCTGCAAAAGCTGTTGCCGCGGACCAAGCTACGCAAGAGGAAGGACACTTGGGTGGAGGACGCGCTCTTTTCGAACTCTACCTAGGCAGAACTCTGGGTGTGGCAATCCCACGTCTCCAGCTACGTAGGTTAGATATTTTAAATTCAAAACTTCTTTTTGCTATAACTTCTAAACTAGAAACATTATTTCTGTCAAAATTGCCACCAGTCGATGCGCCTAAAAATTCTCAACAATTTATATTTCAACAATTTTTTTCTAGCTCGCTTAGTTCAAAAGTTATTTACAATTGAAAAATTGTTTCTGCAAAAGCTGTTGCCGCGGACCAAGCTACGCAAGAGGAGGGACACTTAGGTGGAGGACGCGCTCTTTTCGAACTCTACCTAGGCAGAACTCTGGGTGTGGCAATCCCACGTCTCCAGCTACGTAGGTTAGATATTTTAAATTCAAAACTTCTTTTTGCTATAACTTCTAAACTAGAAACATTATTTTTGTTAAAATTGCCACCATTCGATGCGCCTAAAAATTCCCAACAATTTATATTTCAACAATTTTTTTATAGCTCGCTTAGTTCAAAAGTTATTTACAATTGAAAAATTGTTTCTGCAAAAGCTGTTGCCGCGGAACAAGCTACGCAAGAGGAAGGACACTTGGGTGGAGGACGCGCTCTTTTCGAACTCTACCTAGGCAGAACTCTGGGTGTGGCAATCCCACGTCTCCAGCTACGTAGGTTAGATATTTTAAATTCAAAACTTCTTTTTGCTATAACTTCTAAACTAGAAACATTATTTGTGTCAAAATTGCCACCATTCGATGCGCCTAAAAATTCCCAACAATTTATATTTCAACAATTTTTTTATAGCTCGCTTAGTTCAAAAGTTATTTACAATTGAAACATTGTTTCTGCAAAAGCTGTTGCCGCGGACCAAGCTACGCAAGAGGAAGGACACTTGGGTGGAGGACGCGCTCTTTTCGAACTCTACCTAGGCAGAACTCTGGGTGTGGCAATCCCACGTCTCCAGCTACGTAGGTTAGATATTTTAAATTCAAAACTTCTTTTTGCTATAACTTTTAAACTAGAAACATTATTTCTGTCAAAATTGCCACCAGTCGATGCGCCTAAAAATTCTCAACAATTTATATTTCAACAATTTTTTTCTAGCTCGCTTAGTTCAAAAGTTATTTACAATTGAAAAATTGTTTCTGCAAAAGCTGTTGCCGCGGACCAAGCTACGCAAGAGGAGGGACACTTAGGTGGAGGACGCGCTCTTTTCGAACTCTAACTAGGCAGAACTCTGGGTGTGGCAATCCCACGTCTCCAGCTACGTAGGTTAGATATTTTAAATTCAAAACTTCTTTTTGCTATAACTTCTAAACTAGAAACATTATTTCTGTCAAAATTGCCACCAGTCGATGCGCCTAAAAATTCTCAACAATTTATATTTCAACAATTTTTTTCTAGCTCGCTTAGTTCAAAAGTTATTTACAATTGAAAAATTGTTTCTGCAAAAGCTGATGCCGCGGACCAAGCTACGCAAGAGGAGGGACACTTAGGTGGAGGACGCGCTCTTTTAGAACTCTACCTAGGCAGAACTCTGGGTGTGGCAATCCCACGTCTCCAGCTACGTAGGTTAGATATTTTAAATTCAAAACTTCTTTTTGCTATAACTTCTAAAATAGAAACATTATTTTTGTTAAAATTGCCACCATTCGATGCGCCTAAAAATTCCCAACAATTTATATTTCAACAATTTTTTTATAGCTCGCTTAGTTCAAAAGTTATTTACAATTGAAACATTGTTTCTGCAAAAGCTGTTGCCGCGGACCAAGCTACGCAAGAGGAAGGACACTTGGGTGGAGGACGCGCTCTTTTCGAAATCTACCTAGGCAGAACTCTGGGTGTGGCAATCCCACGTCTCCAGCTACGTAGGTTAGATATTTTAAATTCAAAACTTCTGTTTGCTATAACTTCTAAACTAGAAACATTATTTCTGTCAATATTGCCACCATTCGATGCACCTAAAAATTCCCAACAATTTATATTTCAACAATTTTTTTCTAGCTCGCTTAGTTCAAAAGTTATTTACAATTGAAAAATTGTTTCTGCAAAAGCTGTTGCCGCGGACCAAGCTACGCAAGAGGAAGGACACTTGGGTGGAGGACGCGCTCTTTTCGAACTCTACCTAGGCAGAACTCTGGGTGTGGCAATCCCACGTCTCCAGCTACGTAGGTTAGATATTTTAAATTCAAAACTTCTTTTTGCTATAACTTCTAAAATAGAAACATTATTTGTGTTAAATTTGCCACCATTCGATGCGCCTAAAAATTCCCAACAATTTATATTTCAACAATTTTTTCCTAGCACGCTTAGTTCAAAAGTTATTTACAATTGAAAAATTGTTTCTGCAAAAGCTGTTGCCGCGGACCAAGCTACGCAAGAGGAGGGACACTTGGGTGGAGGACGCACTCTTTTCGAACTCTACCTAGGCAGAACTCTGGGTGTGGCAATCCCACGTCTCCAGCTACGTAGGTTAGATATTTTAAATTCAAAACTTCTTTTTGCTATAACTTCTAAACTAGAAACATTATTTCCGTCAAAATTGCCACCATTCGATGCGCCTAAAAATTCCCAACAATTTATATTTCAACAATTTTTTTATAGCTCGCTTAGTTCAAAAGTTATTTACAATTGAAACATTGTTTCTGCAAAAGCTGTTGCCGCGGACCAAGCTACGCAAGAGGAAGGACACTTAGGTGGAGGACGCGCTCTTTTCGAACTCTACCTAGGCAGAACTCTGGGTGTGGCAATCCCACGTCTCCAGCTACGTAGGTTAGATATTTTAAATTCAAAACTTCTTTTTGCTATAACTTCTAAACTAGAAACATTATTTCCGTCAAAATTGCCACCATTCGATGCGCCTAAAAATTCCCAACAATTTATATTTCAACAATTTTTTTATAGCTCGCTTAGTTCAAAAGTTATTTACAATTGAAACATTGTTTCTGCAAAAGCTGTTGCCGCGGACCAAGCTACGCAAGAGGAAGGACACTTGGGTGGAGGACGCGCTCTTTTCGAACTCTACCTAGGCAGAACTCTGGGTGTGGCAATCCCACGTCTCCAGCTACGTAGGTTAGATATTTTAAATTCAAAACTTCTTTTTGCTATAACTTCTAAACTAGAAACATTATTTCTGTCAAAATTGCCACCAGTCGATGCGCCTAAAAATTCTCAACAATTTATATTTCAACAATTTTTTTCTAGCTCGCTTAGTTCAAAAGTTATTTACAATTGAAAAATTGTGTCTGCAAAAGCTGTTGCCGCGGACCAAGCTACGCAAGAGGAGGGACACTTAGGTGGAGGACGCGCTCTTTTCGAACTCTACCTAGGCAGAACTCTGGGTGTGGCAATCCCACGTCTCCAGCTACGTAGGTTAGATATTTTAAATTCAAAACTTCTTTTTGCTATAACTTCTAAACTAGAAACATTATTTCCGTCAAAATTGCCACCATTCGATGCGCCTAAAAATTCCCAACAATTTATATTTCAACAATTTTTTTATAGCTCGCTTAGTTCAAAAGTTATTTACAATTGAAACATTGTTTCTGCAAAAGCTGTTGCCGCGGACCAAGCTACGCAAGAGGAAGGACACTTGGGTGGAGGACGCGCTCTTTTCGAACTCTACCTAGGCAGAACTCTGGGTGTGGCAATCCCACGTCTCCAGCTACGTAGGTTAGATATTTTAAATTCAAAACTTCTTTTTGCTATAACTTCTAAACTAGAAACATTATTTCTGTCAAAATTGCCACCAGTCGATGCGCCTAAAAATTCTCAACAATTTATATTTCAACAATTTTTTTCTAGCTCGCTTAGTTCAAAAGTTATTTACAATTGAAAAATTGTTTCTGCAAAAGCTGATGCCGCGGACCAAGCTACGCAAGAGGAGGGACACTTAGGTGGAGGACGCGCTCTTTTAGAACTCTACCTAGGCAGAACTCTGGGTGTGGCAATCCCACGTCTCCAGCTACGTAGGTTAGATATTTTAAATTCAAAACTTCTTTTTGCTATAACTTCTAAAATAGAAACATTATTTTTGTTAAAATTGCCACCATTCGATGCGCCTAAAAATTCCCAACAATTTATATTTCAACAATTTTTTTATAGCTCGCTTAGTTCAAAAGTTATTTACAATTGAAACATTGTTTCTGCAAAAGCTGTTGCCGCGGACCAAGCTACGCAAGAGGAAGGACACTTGGGTGGAGGACGCGCTCTTTTCGAACTCTACCTAGGCAGAACTCTGGGTGTGGCAATCCCACGTCTCCAGCTACGTAGGTTAGATATTTTAAATTCAAAACTCCTGTTTGCTATAACTTCTAAACTAGAAACATTATTTCTGTCAATATTGCCACCATTCGATGCACCTAAAAATTCCCAACAATTTATATTTCAACAATTTTTTTCTAGCTCGCTTAGTTCAAAAGTTATTTACAATTGAAAAATTGTTTCTGCAAAAGCTGTTGCCGCGGACCAAGCTACGCAAGAGGAAGGACACTTGGGTGGAGGACGCGCTCTTTTCGAACTCTACCTAGGCAGAACTCTGGGTGTGGCAATCCCACGTCTCCAGCTACGTAGGTTAGATATTTTAAATTCAAAACTTCTTTTTGCTATAACTTCTAAAATAGAAACATTATTTGTGTTAAATTTGCCACCATTCGATGCGCCTAAAAATTCCCAACAATTTATATTTCAACAATTTTTTCCTAGCACGCTTAGTTCAAAAGTTATTTACAATTGAAAAATTGTTTCTGCAAAAGCTGTTGCCGCGGACCAAGCTACGCAAGAGGAGGGACACTTGGGTGGAGGACGCACTCTTTTCGAACTCTACCTAGGCAGAACTCTGGGTGTGGCAATCCCACGTCTCCAGCTACGTAGGTTAGATATTTTAAATTCAAAACTTCTTTTTGCTATAACTTCTAAACTAGAAACATTATTTCCGTCAAAATTGCCACCATTCGATGCGCCTAAAAATTCCCAACAATTTATATTTCAACAATTTTTTTATAGCTCGCTTAGTTCAAAAGTTATTTACAATTGAAACATTGTTTCTGCAAAAGCTGTTGCCGCGGACCAAGCTACGCAAGAGGAAGGACACTTAGGTGGAGGACGCGCTCTTTTCGAACTCTACCTAGGCAGAACTCTGGGTGTGGCAATCCCACGTCTCCAGCTACGTAGGTTAGATATTTTAAATTCAAAACTTCTTTTTGCTATAACTTCTAAACTAGAAACATTATTTCCGTCAAAATTGCCACCATTCGATGCGCCTAAAAATTCCCAACAATTTATATTTCAACAATTTTTTTATAGCTCGCTTAGTTCAAAAGTTATTTACAATTGAAACATTGTTTCTGCAAAAGCTGTTGCCGCGGACCAAGCTACGCAAGAGGAAGGACACTTGGGTGGAGGACGCGCTCTTTTCGAACTCTACCTAGGCAGAACTCTGGGTGTGGCAATCCCACGTCTCCAGCTACGTAGGTTAGATATTTTAAATTCAAAACTTCTTTTTGCTATAACTTCTAAACTAGAAACATTATTTCTGTCAAAATTGCCACCAGTCGATGCGCCTAAAAATTCTCAACAATTTATATTTCAACAATTTTTTTCTAGCTCGCTTAGTTCAAAAGTTATTTACAATTGAAAAATTGTGTCTGCAAAAGCTGTTGCCGCGGACCAAGCTACGCAAGAGGAGGGACACTTAGGTGGAGGACGCGCTCTTTTCGAACTCTACCTAGGCAGAACTCTGGGTGTGGCAATCCCACGTCTCCAGCTACGTAGGTTAGATATTTTAAATTCAAAACTTCTTTTTGCTATAACTTCTAAACTAGAAACATTATTTCCGTCAAAATTGCCACCATTCGATGCGCCTAAAAATTCCCAACAATTTATATTTCAACAATTTTTTTATAGCTCGCTTAGTTCAAAAGTTATTTACAATTGAAAAATTGTTTCTGCAAAAGCTGTTGCCGCGGACCAAGCTACGCAAGAGGAAGGACACTTGGGTGGAGGACGCGCTCTTTTCGAACTCTACCTAGGCAGAACTCTGGGTGTGGCAATCCCACGTCTCCAGCTACGTAGGTTAGATATTTTAAATTCAAAACTTCTTTTTGCTATAACTTCTAAACTAGAAACATTATTTCTGTCAAAATTGCCACCAGTCGATGCGCCTAAAAATTCTCAACAATTTATATTTCAACAATTTTTTTCTAGCTCGCTTAGTTCAAAAGTTATTTACAATTGAAAAATTGTTTCTGCAAAAGCTGTTGCCGCGGACCAAGCTACGCAAGAGGAGGGACACTTAGGTGGAGGACGCGCTCTTTTCGAACTCTACCTAGGCAGAACTCTGGGTGTGGCAATCCCACGTCTCCAGCTACGTAGGTTAGATATTTTAAATTCAAAACTTCTTTTTGCTATAACTTCTAAACTAGAAACATTATTTCTGTCAAAATTGCCACCATTCGATGCGCCTAAAAATTCTCAACAATTTATATTTCAACAATTTTTTTCTAGCTCGCTTAGTTCAAAAGTTATTTACAATTGAAAAATTGTTTCTGCAAAAGCTGTTGCCGCGGACCAAGCTACGCAAGAGGAGGGACACTTAGGTGGAGGACGCGCTCTTTTCGAACTCTACCTAGGCAGAACTCTGGGTGTGGCAATCCCACGTCTCCAGCTACGTAGGTTAGATATTTTAAATTCAAAACTTCTTTTTGCTATAACTTCTAAAATAGAAACATTATTTGTGTTAAAATTGCCACCATTCGATGCGCCTAAAAATTCCCAACAATTTATATTTCAACAATTTTTTTATAGCTCGCTTAGTTCAAAAGTTATTTACAATTGAAAAATTGTTTCTGCAAAAGCTGTTGCCGCGGAACAAGCTACGCAAGAGGAAGGACACTTGGGTGGAGGACGCGCTCTTTTAGAACTCTACCTAGGCAGAACTCTGGGTGTGGCAATCCCACGTCTCCAGCTACGTAGGTTAGATATTTTAAATTCAAAACTTCTTTTTGCTATAACTTCTCAACTAGAAACATTATTTGTGTCAAAATTGCCACCATTCGATGCGCCTAAAAATTCCCAACAATTTATATTTCAACAATTTTTTTATAGCTCGCTTAGTTCAAAAGTTATTTACAATTGAAACATTGTTTCTGCAAAAGCTGTTGCCGCGGACCAAGCTACGCAAGAGGAAGGACACTTGGGTGGAGGACGCGCTCTTTTCGAACTCTACCTAGGCAGAACTCTGGGTGTGGCAATCCCACGTCTCCAGCTACGTAGGTTAGATATTTTAAATTCAAAACTTCTTTTTGCTATAACTTCTAAACTAGAAACATTATTTCTGTCAAAATTGCCACCAGTCGATGCGCCTAAAAATTCTCAACAATTTATATTTCAACAATTTTTTTCTAGCTCGCTTAGTTCAAAAGTTATTTACAATTGAAAAATTGTTTCTGCAAAAGCTGATGCCGCGGACCAAGCTACGCAAGAGGAGGGACACTTAGGTGGAGGACGCGCTCTTTTAGAACTCTACCTAGGCAGAACTCTGGGTGTGGCAATCCCACGTCTCCAGCTACGTAGGTTAGATATTTTAAATTCAAAACTTCTTTTTGCTATAACTTCTAAAATAGAAACATTATTTTTGTTAAAATTGCCACCATTCGATGCGCCTAAAAATTCCCAACAATTTATATTTCAACAATTTTTTTATAGCTCGCTTAGTTCAAAAGTTATTTACAATTGAAACATTGTTTCTGCAAAAGCTGTTGCCGCGGACCAAGCTACGCAAGAGGAAGGACACTTGGGTGGAGGACGCGCTCTTTTCGAACTCTACCTAGGCAGAACTCTGGGTGTGGCAATCCCACGTCTCCAGCTACGTAGGTTAGATATTTTAAATTCAAAACTTCTGTTTGCTATAACTTCTAAACTAGAAACATTATTTCTGTCAATATTGCCACCATTCGATGCACCTAAAAATTCCCAACAATTTATATTTCAACAATTTTTTTCTAGCTCGCTTAGTTCAAAAGTTATTTACAATTGAAAAATTGTTTCTGCAAAAGCTGTTGCCGCGGACCAAGCTACGCAAGAGGAAGGACACTTGGGTGGAGGACGCGCTCTTTTCGAACTCTACCTAGGCAGAACTCTGGGTGTGGCAATCCCACGTCTCCAGCTACGTAGGTTAGATATTTTAAATTCAAAACTTCTTTTTGCTATAACTTCTAAAATAGAAACATTATTTGTGTTAAATTTGCCACCATTCGATGCGCCTAAAAATTCCCAACAATTTATATTTCAACAATTTTTTCCTAGCACGCTTAGTTCAAAAGTTATTTACAATTGAAAAATTGTTTCTGCAAAAGCTGTTGCCGCGGACCAAGCTACGCAAGAGGAGGGACACTTGGGTGGAGGACGCACTCTTTTCGAACTCTACCTAGGCAGAACTCTGGGTGTGGCAATCCCACGTCTCCAGCTACGTAGGTTAGATATTTTAAATTCAAAACTTCTTTTTGCTATAACTTCTAAACTAGAAACATTATTTCCGTCAAAATTGCCACCATTCGATGCGCCTAAAAATTCCCAACAATTTATATTTCAACAATTTTTTTATAGCTCGCTTAGTTCAAAAGTTATTTACAATTGAAACATTGTTTCTGCAAAAGCTGTTGCCGCGGACCAAGCTACGCAAGAGGAAGGACACTTAGGTGGAGGACGCGCTCTTTTCGAACTCTACCTAGGCAGAACTCTGGGTGTGGCAATCCCACGTCTCCAGCTACGTAGGTTAGATATTTTAAATTCAAAACTTCTTTTTGCTATAACTTCTAAACTAGAAACATTATTTCCGTCAAAATTGCCACCATTCGATGCGCCTAAAAATTCCCAACAATTTATATTTCAACAATTTTTTTATAGCTCGCTTAGTTCAAAAGTTATTTACAATTGAAACATTGTTTCTGCAAAAGCTGTTGCCGCGGACCAAGCTACGCAAGAGGAGGGACACTTAGGTGGAGGACGCGCTCTTTTCGAACTCTACCTAGGCAGAACTCTGGGTGTGGCAATCCCACGTCTCCAGCTACGTAGGTTAGATATTTTAAATTCAAAACTTCTTTTTGCTATAACTTCTAAACTAGAAACATTATTTCTGTCAAAATTGCCACCAGTCGATGCGCCTAAAAATTCTCAACAATTTATATTTCAACAATTTTTTTCTAGCTCGCTTAGTTCAAAAGTTATTTACAATTGAAACATTGTTTCTGCAAAAGCTGTTGCCGCGGACCAAGCTACGCAAGAGGAGGGACACTTAGGTGGAGGACGCGCTCTTTTCGAACTCTACCTAGGCAGAACTCTGGGTGTGGCAATCCCACGTCTCCAGCTACGTAGGTTAGATATTTTAAATTCAAAACTTCTTTTTGCTATAACTTCTAAACTAGAAACATTATTTCTGTCAAAATTGCCACCAGTCGATGCGCCTAAAAATTCTCAACAATTTATATTTCAACAATTTTTTTCTAGCTCGCTTAGTTCAAAAGTTATTTACAATTGAAACATTGTTTCTGCAAAAGCTGTTGCCGCGGACCAAGCTACGCAAGAGGAGGGACACTTAGGTGGAGGACGCGCTCTTTTCGAACTCTACCTAGGCAGAACTCTGGGTGTGGCAATCCCACGTCTCCAGCTACGTAGGTTAGATATTTTAAATTCAAAACTTCTTTTTGCTATAACTTCTAAAATAGAAACATTATTTGTGTTAAATTTGCCACCATTCGATGCGCCTAAAAATTCCCAACAATTTATATTTCAACAATTTTTTTATAGCTCGCTTAGTTCAAAAGTTATTTACAATTGAAAAATTGTTTCTGCAAAAGCTGTTGCCGCGGAACAAGCTACGCAAGAGGAAGGACACTTGGGTGGAGGACGCGCTCTTTTCGAACTCTACCTAGGCAGAACTCTGGGTGTGGCAATCCCACGTCTCCAGCTACGTAGGTTAGATATTTTAAATTCAAAACTTCTTTTTGCTATAACTTCTAAACTAGAAACATTATTTGTGTCAAAATTGCCACCATTCGATGCGCCTAAAAATTCCCAACAATTTATATTTCAACAATTTTTTTATAGCTCGCTTAGTTCAAAAGTTATTTACAATTGAAACATTGTTTCTGCAAAAGCTGTTGCCGCGGACCAAGCTACGCAAGAGGAAGGACACTTGGGTGGAGGACGCGCTCTTTTCGAACTCTACCTAGGCAGAACTCTGGGTGTGGCAATCCCACGTCTCCAGCTACGTAGGTTAGATATTTTAAATTCAAAACTTCTTTTTGCTATAACTTCTAAACTAGAAACATTATTTCTGTCAAAATTGCCACCAGTCGATGCGCCTAAAAATTCTCAACAATTTATATTTCAACAATTTTTTTCTAGCTCGCTTAGTTCAAAAGTTATTTACAATTGAAAAATTGTTTCTGCAAAAGCTGTTGCCGCGGACCAAGCTACGCAAGAGGAGGGACACTTAGGTGGAGGACGCGCTCTTTTCGAACTCTACCTAGGCAGAACTCTGGGTGTGGCAATCCCACGTCTCCAGCTACGTAGGTTAGATATTTTAAATTCAAAACTTCTTTTTGCTATAACTTCTAAACTAGAAACATTATTTTCGTCAAAATTGCCACCATTCGATGCGCCTAAAAATTCCCAACAATTTATATTTCAACAATTTTTTTATAGCTCGCTTAATTCAAAAGTTATTTACAATTGAAACATTGTTTCTGCAAAAGCTGTTGCCGCGGACCAAGCTACGCAAGAGGAAGGACACTTGGGTGGAGGACGCGCTCTTTTCGAACTCTACCTAGGCAGAACTCTGGGTGTGGCAATCCCACGTCTCCAGCTACGTAGGTTAGATATTTTAAATTCAAAACTTCTTTTTGCTATAACTTCTAAACTAGAAACATTATTTGTGTCAAAATTGCCACCATTCGATGCGCCTAAAAATTCCCAACAATTTATATTTCAACAATTTTTTTATAGCTCGCTTAGTTCAAAAGTTATTTACAATTGAAACATTGTTTCTGCAAAAGCTGTTGCCGCGGACCAAGCTACGCAAGAGGAAGGACACTTGGGTGGAGGACGCGCTCTTTTCGAACTCTACCTAGGCAGAACTCTGGGTGTGGCAATCCCACGTCTCCAGCTACGTAGGTTAGATATTTTAAATTCAAAACTTCTTTTTGCTATAACTTCTAAACTAGAAACATTATTTCTGTCAAAATTGCCACCAGTCGATGCGCCTAAAAATTCTCAACAATTTATATTTCAACAATTTTTTTCTAGCTCGCTTAGTTCAAAAGTTATTTACAATTGAAAAATTGTTTCTGCAAAAGCTGTTGCCGCGGACCAAGCTACGCAAGAGGAGGGACACTTAGGTGGAGGACGCGCTCTTTTCGAACTCTACCTAGGCAGAACTCTGGGTGTGGCAATCCCACGTCTCCAGCTACGTAGGTTAGATATTTTAAATTCAAAACTTCTTTTTGCTATAACTTCTAAACTAGAAACATTATTTTCGTCAAAATTGCCACCATTCGATGCGCCTAAAAATTCCCAACAATTTATATTTCAACAATTTTTTTATAGCTCGCTTAATTCAAAAGTTATTTACAATTGAAACATTGTTTCTGCAAAAGCTGTTGCCGCGGACCAAGCTACGCAAGAGGAAGGACACTTGGGTGGAGGACGCGCTCTTTTCGAACTCTACCTAGGCAGAACTCTGGGTGTGGCAATCCCACGTCTCCAGCTACGTAGGTTAGATATTTTAAATTCAAAACTTCTTTTTGCTATAACTTCTAAACTAGAAACATTATTTCTGTCAAAATTGCCACCAGTCGATGCGCCTAAAAATTCTCAACAATTTATATTTCAACAATTTTTTTCTAGCTCGCTTAGTTCAAAAGTTATTTACAATTGAAAAATTGTTTCTGCAAAAGCTGTTGCCGCGGACCAAGCTACGCAAGAGGAGGGACACTTAGGTGGAGGACGCGCTCTTTTCGAACTCTACCTAGGCAGAACTCTGGGTGTGGCAATCCCACGTCTCCAGCTACGTAGGTTAGATATTTTAAATTCAAAACTTCTTTTTGCTATAACTTCTAAAATAGAAA
The DNA here is from genome assembly GCA_911728475.2 of Pterostichus madidus. Lineage (NCBI taxonomy): Eukaryota > Metazoa > Arthropoda > Insecta > Coleoptera > Carabidae > Pterostichus > Pterostichus madidus. Next base: position 16,240,157 of record OU452311.1, on the reverse strand, counting down.
CATTATTTTTGTTAAAATTGCCACCATTCGATGCGCCTAAAAATTCCCAACAATTTATATTTCAACAATTTTTTTATAGCTCGCTTAGTTCAAAAGTTATTTACAATTGAAAAATTGTTTCTGCAAAAGCTGTTGCCGCGGAACAAGCTACGCAAGAGGAAGGACACTTGGGTGGAGGACGCGCTCTTTTCGAACTCTACCTAGGCAGAACTCTGGGTGTGGCAATCCCACGTCTCCAGCTACGTAGGTTAGATATTTTAAATTCAAAACTTCTTTTTGCTATAACTTCTAAACTAGAAACATTATTTGTGTTAAAATTGCCACCATTCGATGCGCCTAAAAATTCCCAACAATTTATATTTCAACAATTTTTTTATAGCTCGCTTAGTTCAAAAGTTATTTACAATTGAAACATTGTTTCTGCAAAAGCTGTTGCCGCGGACCAAGCTACGCAAGAGGAAGGACACTTGGGTGGAGGACGCGCTCTTTTCGAACTCTACCTAGGCAGAACTCTGGGTGTGGCAATCCCACGTCTCCAGCTACGTAGGTTAGATATTTTAAATTCAAAACTTCTTTTTGCTATAACTTCTAAACTAGAAACATTATTTCTGTCAAAATTGCCACCAGTCGATGCGCCTAAAAATTCTCAACAATTTATATTTCAACAATTTTTTTCTAGCTCGCTTAGTTCAAAAGTTATTTACAATTGAAAAATTGTTTCTGCAAAAGCTGTTGCCGCGGACCAAGCTACGCAAGAGGAGGGACACTTAGGTGGAGGACGCGCTCTTTTCGAACTCTACCTAGGCAGAACTCTGGGTGTGGCAATCCCACGTCTCCAGCTACGTAGGTTAGATATTTTAAATTCAAAACTTCTTTTTGCTATAACTTCTAAACTAGAAACATTATTTTCGTCAAAATTGCCACCATTCGATGCGCCTAAAAATTCCCAACAATTTATATTTCAACAATTTTTTTATAGCTCGCTTAATTCAAAAGTTATTTACAATTGAAACATTGTTTCTGCAAAAGCTGTTGCCGCGGACCAAGCTACGCAAGAGGAGGGACACTTGGGTGGAGGACGCGCTCTTTTCGAACTCTACCTAGGCAGAACTCTGGGTGTGGCAATCCCACGTCTCCAGCTACGTAGGTTAGATATTTTAAATTCAAAACTTCTTTTTGCTATAACTTCTAAACTAGAAACATTATTTCTGTCAAAATTGCCACCAGTCGATGCGCCTAAAAATTCTCAACAATTTATATTTCAACAATTTTTTTCTAGCTCGCTTAGTTCAAAAGTTATTTACAATTGAAAAATTGTTTCTGCAAAAGCTGTTGCCGCGGACCAAGCTACGCAAGAGGAGGGACACTTAGGTGGAGGACGCGCTCTTTTCGAACTCTACCTAGGCAGAACTCTGGGTGTGGCAATCCCACGTCTCCAGCTACGTAGGTTAGATATTTTAAATTCAAAACTTCTTTTTGCTATAACTTCTAAAATAGAAACATTATTTTTGTTAAAATTGCCACCATTCGATGCGCCTAAAAATTCCCAACAATTTATATTTCAACAATTTTTTTATAGCTCGCTTAGTTCAAAAGTTATTTACAATTGAAAAATTGTTTCTGCAAAAGCTGTTGCCGCGGAACAAGCTACGCAAGAGGAAGGACACTTGGGTGGAGGACGCGCTCTTTTCGAACTCTACCTAGGCAGAACTCTGGGTGTGGCAATCCCACGTCTCCAGCTACGTAGGTTAGATATTTTAAATTCAAAACTTCTTTTTGCTATAACTTCTAAACTAGAAACATTATTTGTGTCAAAATTGCCACCATTCGATGCGCCTAAAAATTCCCAACAATTTATATTTCAACAATTTTTTTATAGCTCGCTTAGTTCAAAAGTTATTTACAATTGAAACATTGTTTCTGCAAAAGCTGTTGCCGCGGACCAAGCTACGCAAGAGGAGGGACACTTGGGTGGAGGACGCGCTCTTTTCGAACTCTACCTAGGCAGAACTCTGGGTGTGGCAATCCCACGTCTCCAGCTACGTAGGTTAGATATTTTAAATTCAAAACTTCTTTTTGCTATAACTTTTAAACTAGAAACATTATTTCTGTCAAAATTGCCACCATTCGATGCGCCTAAAAATTCCCAACAATTTATATTTCAACAATTTTTTTCTAGCTCGCTTAGTTCAAAAGTTATTTACAATTGAAAAATTGTTTCTGCAAAAGCTGTTGCCGCGGACCAAGCTACGCAAGAGGAGGGACACTTAGGTGGAGGACGCGCTCTTTTCGAACTCTACCTAGGCAGAACTCTGGGTGTGGCAATCCCACGTCTCCAGCTACGTAGGTTAGATATTTTAAATTCAAAACTTCTTTTTGCTATAACTTCTAAACTAGAAACATTATTTCTGTCAAAATTGCCACCAGTCGATGCGCCTAAAAATTCTCAACAATTTATATTTCAACAATTTTTTTCTAGCTCGCTTAGTTCAAAAGTTATTTACAATTGAAAAATTGTTTCTGCAAAAGCTGATGCCGCGGACCAAGCTACGCAAGAGGAGGGACACTTAGGTGGAGGACGCGCTCTTTTAGAACTCTACCTAGGCAGAACTCTGGGTGTGGCAATCCCACGTCTCCAGCTACGTAGGTTAGATATTTTAAATTCAAAACTTCTTTTTGCTATAACTTCTAAAATAGAAACATTATTTTTGTTAAAATTGCCACCATTCGATGCGCCTAAAAATTCCCAACAATTTATATTTCAACAATTTTTTTATAGCTCGCTTAGTTCAAAAGTTATTTACAATTGAAACATTGTTTCTGCAAAAGCTGTTGCCGCGGACCAAGCTACGCAAGAGGAAGGACACTTGGGTGGAGGACGCGCTCTTTTCGAAATCTACCTAGGCAGAACTCTGGGTGTGGCAATCCCACGTCTCCAGCTACGTAGGTTAGATATTTTAAATTCAAAACTTCTGTTTGCTATAACTTCTAAACTAGAAACATTATTTCTGTCAAAATTGCCACCATTCGATGCACCTAAAAATTCCCAACAATTTATATTTCAACAATTTTTTTCTAGCTCGCTTAGTTCAAAAGTTATTTACAATTGAAAAATTGTTTCTGCAAAAGCTGTTGCCGCGGACCAAGCTACGCAAGAGGAGGGACACTTGGGTGGAGGACGCGCTCTTTTCGAACTCTACCTAGGCAGAACTCTGGGTGTGGCAATCCCACGTCTCCAGCTACGTAGGTTAGATATTTTAAATTCAAAACTTCTTTTTGCTATAACTTCTAAACTAGAAACATTATTTGTGTTAAATTTGCCACCATTCGATGCGCCTAAAAATTCCCAACAATTTATATTTCAACAATTTTTTCCTAGCACGCTTAGTTCAAAAGTTATTTACAATTGAAAAATTGTTTCTGCAAAAGCTGTTGCCGCGGACCAAGCTACGCAAGAGGAGGGACACTTGGGTGGAGGACGCACTCTTTTCGAACTCTACCTAGGCAGAACTCTGGGTGTGGCAATCCCACGTCTCCAGCTACGTAGGTTAGATATTTTAAATTCAAAACTTCTTTTTGCTATAACTTCTAAACTAGAAACATTATTTGTGTCAAAATTGCCACCATTCGATGCGCCTAAAAATTCCCAACAATTTATATTTCAACAATTTTTTTATAGCTCGCTTAGTTCAAAAGTTATTTACAATTGAAACATTGTTTCTGCAAAAGCTGTTGCCGCGGACCAAGCTACGCAAGAGGAAGGACACTTAGGTGGAGGACGCGCTCTTTTCGAACTCTACCTAGGCAGAACTCTGGGTGTGGCAATCCCACGTCTCCAGCTACGTAGGTTAGATATTTTAAATTCAAAACTTCTTTTTGCTATAACTTCTAAACTAGAAACATTATTTCCGTCAAAATTGCCACCATTCGATGCGCCTAAAAATTCCCAACAATTTATATTTCAACAATTTTTTTATAGCTCGCTTAGTTCAAAAGTTATTTACAATTGAAACATTGTTTCTGCAAAAGCTGTTGCCGCGGACCAAGCTACGCAAGAGGAGGGACACTTGGGTGGAGGACGCGCTCTTTTCGAACTCTACCTAGGCAGAACTCTGGGTGTGGCAATCCCACGTCTCCAGCTACGTAGGTTAGATATTTTAAATTCAAAACTTCTTTTTGCTATAACTTCTAAACTAGAAACATTATTTCTGTCAAAATTGCCACCAGTCGATGCGCCTAAAAATTCTCAACAATTTATATTTCAACAATTTTTTTCTAGCTCGCTTAGTTCAAAAGTTATTTACAATTGAAAAATTGTGTCTGCAAAAGCTGTTGCCGCGGACCAAGCTACGCAAGAGGAGGGACACTTAGGTGGAGGACGCGCTCTTTTCGAACTCTACCTAGGCAGAACTCTGGGTGTGGCAATCCCACGTCTCCAGCTACGTAGGTTAGATATTTTAAATTCAAAACTTCTTTTTGCTATAACTTCTAAACTAGAAACATTATTTCCGTCAAAATTGCCACCATTCGATGCGCCTAAAAATTCCCAACAATTTATATTTCAACAATTTTTTTATAGCTCGCTTAGTTCAAAAGTTATTTACAATTGAAACATTGTTTCTGCAAAAGCTGTTGCCGCGGACCAAGCTACGCAAGAGGAAGGACACTTGGGTGGAGGACGCGCTCTTTTCGAACTCTACCTAGGCAGAACTCTGGGTGTGGCAATCCCACGTCTCCAGCTACGTAGGTTAGATATTTTAAATTCAAAACTTCTTTTTGCTATAACTTCTAAACTAGAAACATTATTTCTGTCAAAATTGCCACCAGTCGATGCGCCTAAAAATTCTCAACAATTTATATTTCAACAATTTTTTTCTAGCTCGCTTAGTTCAAAAGTTATTTACAATTGAAAAATTGTTTCTGCAAAAGCTGTTGCCGCGGACCAAGCTACGCAAGAGGAGGGACACTTAGGTGGAGGACGCGCTCTTTTAGAACTCTACCTAGGCAGAACTCTGGGTGTGGCAATCCCACGTCTCCAGCTACGTAGGTTAGATATTTTAAATTCAAAACTTCTTTTTGCTATAACTTCTAAAATAGAAACATTATTTTTGTTAAAATTGCCACCATTCGATGCGCCTAAAAATTCCCAACAATTTATATTTCAACAATTTTTTTATAGCTCGCTTAGTTCAAAAGTTATTTACAATTGAAAAATTGTTTCTGCAAAAGCTGTTGCCGCGGACCAAGCTACGCAAGAGGAAGGACACTTGGGTGGAGGACGCGCTCTTTTCGAACTCTACCTAGGCAGAACTCTGGGTGTGGCAATCCCACGTCTCCAGCTACGTAGGTTAGATATTTTAAATTCAAAACTTCTTTTTGCTATAACTTCTAAACTAGAAACATTATTTCTGTCAATATTGCCACCATTCGATGCACCTAAAAATTCCCAACAATTTATATTTCAACAATTTTTTTCTAGCTCGCTTAGTTCAAAAGTTATTTACAATTGAAAAATTGTTTCTGCAAAAGCTGTTGCCGCGGACCAAGCTACGCAAGAGGAGGGACACTTGGGTGGAGGACGCGCTCTTTTCGAACTCTACCTAGGCAGAACTCTGGGTGTGGCAATCCCACGTCTCCAGCTACGTAGGTTAGATATTTTAAATTCAAAACTTCTTTTTGCTATAACTTCTAAACTAGAAACATTATTTGTGTTAAATTTGCCACCATTCGATGCGCCTAAAAATTCCCAACAATTTATATTTCAACAATTTTTTCCTAGCACGCTTAGTTCA